>LR990956.1:15969967-17354943 GCA_905163465.1 Craniophora ligustri
CAAACAGATACGTAGGTAATATTTCTCGTTACAATCGCGAATATTCTAATTCTTTATCAAAAATACCTATTATACGCAGTATATGAAATTTGCATTAGTGTGTAATTTTATCAGTATATTACGCTACGAATTAATTCGTCTCGGTACGCGTAATAGTCTCCAATAGTCCACCTATTACAACAATTGCTAATAAAAGAAGATATTAAATAATATTCATAGTCACGTAATAGGTTTCTGGGAATTCCAATTCTATAGTATAATTCGCAAGTCGTATAATAGTTCATAGTAGAAATAAATCATACTGTATTTGCGTTTTCTAGCGTTGATTCATGTAAATATGTAAACTGTTGGTAATAGAGAATAGAGGCTTACTTCAGACATTACCCAAACAGCTAGAAGTGCCTTGCTGTAAATTCTCAACTCTTTGTAAACAGCTTTCTGCACATACGACTGAACTGTTACTCAATACGGTACATCAAGCCAATTATGGTACCACCACTGGGCACGGGTGTCCTCTCATTTGAGAGAGATTAGACTATAGTTTACTACTTTATATTAGTGCGGGTTAGCAGACTTCACATGCCATCGAGAGAACCTATCAGGCGTGTAAGATTCTTCACGATGAGCATGTCTTAAATACGCACGTAACTTTGGAAAGTCAGTGATACCTTATGTTACGATTGTTAAAAATATAATAGATCACAATTTGTCTGTGTTAGATTAATTTAAATATTTTTTACTTGTCGCAGAACAGCAGGTGTCAATGATTATTATTATCACTGTCCAAAGTGTATCGAATTACTTGTACAAAATTTTTGTTATCATCATAACGCTTGTCGTATATTTGTCAATGGAACATTGGATTTACCAGAGTTCTGACAGACCTTTGTGCCCGTAATAGATGTAATCAGTAAATAAATCTGAAAAAAAAAGAAACTGAGGGGAGGTTTTGAGTTCCTTCTATGATAAAATTGAAGTATTTATTTATTTTCATCTACACATGTATATATAGCAGTTATCAAACAACGAACCACAAAAAAGAGTGAGCGCTAAACCAACACGCAAATAGTTTATTGTCGATTTTTAATAAATCAATTTTTAAATGTTGAATAGGTAACTACCAGTCGAATCATTGTCATTCACGGGCTGAACAATGAACTATCTCCATATTTATGCCCTTAATTTTAATGAGGCTTTTCTGGTAAACCCTCCCTAATACAAAAATAAATTACGTTCTAAATCAGACTACACTGAAACCTTATGCGTTGTCATACATAAAGAATATAATATAAATACGCTGCCCATTTGAAAATTCCTTTTTGCATCGGTATTAAATTAGCGGAGTGGCTGAGTGATTTACTTCTGTCGTACAGTTAGTTGTTCCGGATATATGTCTGTTTATGCGACACAGGCAACACAGAAGAAAATTCTCAAGTGGGATTAAAACGTATAAAAAATACATCTAAAACTTACAAGAGACCAATACACTTTATTCGCGTACACGGTAACACACCCACTATTTTGGTTGCGGTCAATATTGTATTGTGCAAATGGTATTAAACGAGTAAGACTTCGCTTGAGTTCAAGGGCGCACGCAGCCAGACCGACAAAGATAGCGTTCACACATAACTGTCATCCATACCAGTTATAAATATGTACTATAATAACTTCTAGTACTTATGTACAGTCGACGTCGACGTTCTAGTTCGAGAGAACTGAAGTTTAATGGCCGTAATCTCAAGAAAAACAAGGCGTTAATGATTATTATAGGTGATTTTAATTAGAACTGCTTGCATGGAACTTATTTTAGCGATCTATTACGATGGCTACCGTGCTTAGTACCGCAGCATATCGTCAATTCAATTTTCTGTCCTACTGTTATCCACGGGTCTGCTCTCATTTGAGACATTCGCGTTTAGCTTTGTCTTATTATTCTTCTAAGAGTTTTAAACTTATAAGTTTTGTAATAAATAAAAAGAAATTACATAGTACCTATATTTCTCTTAATAAAAGTCATCTGTCCGTAAACTAGTACTTTTTATTAGCCTATTAGCTATTTTATAATACAAAAATACGTATGTATCATGTGCACAGGATACTCTATAATAATCATTTGTGTAGTAAAGTATATACCTACAAATGCATTCCATTGATAAAGGTATGAATATACTATATGTATACTGAGCGGTTCCAAAGAAACTTTATACTGCATTGAAATAAAACTACTTTTTACGGATTTTATCGCGGTGTATTGATATTATTTTAACCCGACGTTTCGGATCCTTTACAGCATCCATGGTCACGGGCAGACTGGCCGTGGAATAAACTTCCTGCCGAGTTTTTCCCAAACGAATATAGCTCGGGGTTCTTTAAAAAAGGTTCTGTGATAAGGTTCCATCCGCTGATGCGGGCGGCGCATGACCGGTCGTCGTGGCTATCCTTGAGGCCTTTGACCCTGGCCTTTGTCCAGCAGTGGACGTGTAACGGTTGATGTGATGAAGGTTTTGCAGGGTCGGCATCGCAGGGGTGACACCTATAGTGTTGCAATGCAAACGTGCACAGGCTATGGGAACCGCTTAATTTCAGGCGGGCCGTGAGTTTGTTTGTCAGCGTTGTGGTATAGGTACAATGTTCTTTAAACTCTCGGAAATAAATAAAATAGCATCATCGTATATACATATGTCTGCGCTGTGTAGTGTATTCCCACATACGTATGTTATTAGTGCATGTATGACGTTCAACATATCAACGATTCATACATACCTTATAAGTACCATGCGTCACCGTAGCATACCTGCATTAAATATTTACGTATGGTTTCTATTTCTCCCATCGATTGTTGGGCGAATATGGTACTTATATTCATTCATTTACATCATATCATCATCAACCCAATATTGTCCCACTGTTGGGCACGGGTTCTCATATAACAGGGACTAGACATTTAGTCCTTTGGTCCAGTGATAATGTCATCAATCGACCAATATTTGATGTTCTGCTAAAGGTCAGTATCAGACATGTGTAAGTCCAGAGAATTAGACTGAGAGTGTTTTAATTAACAGTTCCACATGTTTTAGTAGCGAGCTTATTCATAGTCAACCAATTTACTGTCTCACCGATGGGCACGGCTCTCCTTAGGCTTATAGCCTAATCAATGAGAGAAGAAAGAGAACGAAGAGAGAGACGAGAGAGAGAAGGAAGGCGTCGTGGTGGGTTATAGTACACCACGCCAGCTAAATGAATGTTTATTGCCTTTTAACTTTTAGTTTATTTATTATAAATACGTATACAAATCGAAGATTTTTCATTCAGTATGGGACACTGCATCTATCTATGCAGCATTGGATGCGATGGAACGTGTGAAACAGTTCACATAACATAGAATATATCCGTTGATATAATTTTGCTCCATCGTTGGCAGATATACCTATCGTTAATCTTGGCCTGTTGCGAGTAGCCAATTTAGGTTATCATCTGAATTATATCTTGATACTTTGATAATAGTTTTGTGGGAAAAACTGTATGTACGATGAGCAGCTAATAATAATACACATTCATAAGGAAATATATTGAATTTATTTAAGTCTTTTAGACACCATTTTTTTATCTCTGATAGATAAAAAAGTTGTCTGTGCAAGACTAGTTTTAGTCTGAGTATAAGTTTAAAAAATCAACATTAAAAAAAATATTAAATTTATTTTATTAAACGAACCCAAAATAAATTCCATTGTTGGTAAAACTACTACGGATTTTGTCGCGAAATAATGATATCAATGAATGCCTACGTCACGGGCAGACTAAAAATTTTGTTATAGATCCGAAACGTTGGGAATAAATAATATCCGAAAAAAATATTTTTATTTTAATATCTAGTACCTACATATCAAGAAAGCTAAGTATAAGAAATCAATATAAGTTAATACAATAATGTGCCTGTTGCCCTTTCCAGGACACATTCGGCCGCGCCAAAAACTGGGTAAAAGAGTTGCAACGGCAAGCGTCGCCCTCCATAGTGATAGCGCTCGCCGGCAACAAGAGCGACCTCGCGGCCAAGCGCATGGTGGAGTTCGAGGAGGCGCAGGCGTACGCCGACGAGAACGGCCTGCTGTTCATGGAGACCAGCGCCAAGACCGCCATGAACGTCAACGACATATTCTTAGCTATCGGTGAGTGCAATTATCAGGACCTTTTGACCTTTTCTGCACCCTAAAATGGAGACGAGCTTAGCGAGATTTTTGCGCTACTAATTGGAGTTAAATACATCCATTATTACCCCTAAATTTAGATTTGCCATCCATTGCTACACAGTTTGTTTTGATCTAAGTTGCTCCTAAAACTGGTCAGCTAGCCAACCAGACTGAGATGTCACTGTATGCTCACAGATGTATCATTTGTTTGTGATCATGTATTTTAGGATGTACGTCGTCTTGTTTGTTTACGAGGAGTGTAATAAATAATAAATAAATATTCTGCGACATTTTACACATCACCATCTAGTCCCAAACTAAGCAGAGCTTGTACTATCGGTACTAGACAATGGATATAAATATTTATATACTTGTTTTTGTAAATACATACTTATAATACATAGGAAACAGCCAGACGAACACAAACACTTATATTCACTGTTGTCTGTTGTGTAAGAGATCTAAACCAAGTAAAAGATATAAGAAAAAAAAATAGAACGAGCTCATTGTATCGTAAAAATGACTAAACAATCGATGGGTCGGTAGCGAGGAAGAAAGGGCCGGACGATGATTTATATACTCAATTGAATATATGTACATGTATTAAAATAACATTGCACATTCCAGCGAACAAGTTACCAAAGAGTGAGGGTGGCGGCGCGGCGGCGCCGGGCGCGAGGCGGCTGGGAGACGCCGAGCAGCCGCGCTCCTCCTCCTGCTGCAAGTGATCACACAAGGTACATCATCATCATCACATCAACCGTTAGACGTCCACTGCTGGACATAGGTCTCCGCCACGGATCGCTACGACGACCGGATTCAATGGATTCCAACGACCTTTACCAGGTCGTCAGCTTACCTTGCCGGGGGCCATCTAATACAATATAGATAACATAAATTCAAGAAGCCAACTAGTACATTAACTAGAAAATAAATTCAGTATAATAGCAGAATATGTAATATCAGATCCATATTTATGGCCAAATACTGAACGATATTTTCTCTTGTAATTCCAGATAGTATCGCCGTTACTCGAGGGCGTGCGCGCGGGTGAGGTATGTAGTAGGTAACGATACAGCCGGGCGAGCCGCGCCGCTCCCGACCTGCTAGTGCCGACGCTCTGTCCGCGAACGAACGTACAGACACACACACACGAACTTCTAAACACAATTTACATTCAACCAAGCAGTTTTTAATACGATTCAAAATAGTATACTAAACAAGGTATAGTACGTTTTCCGTGCCACGTTTGGTACACTATTATATCTAACGCAGTTTTGTCTTATATATCTAACACATCACAGTGATTAGCACATAATGTTGTTAATTGTTTGTTATTTAGTCACATACTGGAAAATGTATGTACTTCATTCAATACTATGCTTTTACCTTCAGCTGTAAATGATGGGCTATATAAGACAAAGCATTTCTCAAAATCCTCTTCTTTTGTTTAAAAAAGATGTATCTTTTTATTACAATCGGTGACACCTGATGTATTCTGTATACATATTTTCCGTTTCCTTTCCATCTTAGTAAATTGTTCTCGAGTCAGTCCCGCGGGGTGATCTATTATACATATGTATATCTACTTATTTCTCCTTGCAATATTTATATATAAACTGACACACCACGTGGAGCTAGCTCGAGTGTGTGTTTGTACGTCCGCGCGGGCCGCATTAATACATTATATAATATTAATAAAAAAACAAGCTAATTATAAAAAAATGATAACTAGTTTTAAAACTTATTTGTAACTGTAATGAAATGTAATAAAATGAATATTATTTACTTTGGATTGTATCGAGTTAGCAGTGCACTGTGCCGTAGCGGTACTTAACGAAATACCTTCGTTCTAGCAGTTATTGAGCTTGTGTTTATACAATAAAACGTCGTATTATCTAATATTTCGTTTGAGGAAAAGTTACTGTTCAGATTCAGACATGAATATTTAAAAAAAAGGTATTCGCAATTAACTCCTCAGCTACATTATAAGGAGACTTAGTTCAGTACTTTTTTTTAGTATAACTGCGTTTGTAATAGCATCGTTTTATGTCAAAATTTATTGGTGATGGTGCATTTACACTAGTGTATCGTTACATAATATACAAATATTTTATTTTATCCATCAGTTCACGTCACCGTGGCGATCGACAAAACAACTTGCAGTGGAGATACCGTTGTCTTGTCGACCGCCACAGACCTAGCTTGCGTATAGATATGTCTCAACGTTCTGTTACTTATAAATGTTATTTTTTGAAAAAATATCTTTGTTTCGCATATTTTTGAGCGATAGAAAATGATTGTATAATGAATAATGTGTTTCCAATACGAAAACAGTTACGCTTCATAATGTAATTTTATATAAATATAGAGTAACATTTATAAGTAAGGAGTTTGCATCCCCTTGTAGGTGATCATGTTGTAATGAGAGTTCCATGTGTACCAGAGCTCCTTGTCCTGCTCGATGTCAGCTTCGCTCGCATCTTCCACTCTCTACGACCTCGTTGTAGTTTAATTTGTCATCACCTAATTCACTATGCATTTGCCCCTAAATGTTTCAATACTGTGTTGAGCAAACTATATTGTATTGGGAAAATACCCCTTGAAGTTGTTGGGAATAGACGTGGCTTTCTGCTGGGGTTGTTTTGGGAATAATAATTTAACGCCAATATGATCATAAACCACAGATAAATGTAAGCGATCGAAGTCACAATCTTTTTTGACTTGAGTGCTCTCGACTCGTGCTAACAAGATCCCGACAATTTGATTGTTCTGAAGTTAGGCTTTCCAAACAGCACAGGTATTGCAAATAACTTCAGGGCACAGTTGAATTGTCTGGACATGAATATCTTGCATTGGCGTTTCAATTTTTTATCCCTAAAATGCCCCAACAGAAATCTTATGTCTTGCTGGTAACAAATAGCGAGCTAAATGGCATTCGTTTCATAGTAACGACTAATAATAAAATCAAATGTATTCTCATTGAAATATGTAGGTACATTCATCCATTCATTATTTTAGTTCAAAATAATATAATATGGCATAGTAATTTAATGATGAAAATAGATTTACACTTCTCAGTTAGGAAGTTATTATACATATAGTTATTTTTAAAACACTAATTATTCGATGGATAAATTGTTCTATACATATTATTAATTATTATGTATATTGTCTTGTATAATTTATATTTTATAAGTAAAATGTAAACGGTGGGGTCATAATTATCATCCTTTTTTTAATAATCGCATTCCAAACAGGGAGGATTCACTAGAGCCTGCGGAACCCGGACGTTATTAATGTCAAATAATATTAGGCTTAATATCGATAACTTCTCCGATAGA
This sequence comes from Craniophora ligustri, assembly GCA_905163465.1. NCBI lineage: Eukaryota > Metazoa > Arthropoda > Insecta > Lepidoptera > Noctuidae > Craniophora > Craniophora ligustri. Next base: position 15,977,499 of record LR990956.1, read on the forward strand.
TGCACACCTCTATTGTCGATATATTGCAAGCTCTTTGTATAGTTCGCCAGTTTTCCTGTCGTTCTTAAATCAATCAACAGCTGATAATGATTTAGGATGTCGCTAAATATGTCAGTATGATAATATATTGATCAGTGTGTGAAGGCAGTTTTTGCTTGTTGTAACAAATCACGTTAATTTCCTTTGAAGGCTTGTATCACTCCTTACTTAGCAATTTATTTTTTATCTATAAGAAGGATAGGGAACGTCCAACACCTGTGAAAGAATGGAATAAGTCCTGACGCGTCAGTTTTGTAACCCATTGAGATTTTATAAGCGGCCGGGAGCCCGTTGTATTATTTGGAATAAATTGTCTAAAAACCAATGTATATTAATCAAAGCTTATAAATAAACTTGATGTCTGTTTCGTGGTATGCCGATACCCTCCCTCTATCGTTTGAAGATAGTCTAAATTTTTATTACGTATGTTTACCATCATGGTGTACCATGGAATGGTGCAATATTATGGGTAGCGTTGAACACGCCGCTTCCTATATGTGTCTGTATGTGTAAAAACTTTATAATTATCTAAATAGTTATGTCACCTCGCCGCAAGTTCAGTAGACTTTAAATATAAACAGTTATTTGTCTAACAAACTACTTGTTATATGAAATCTATTGTCTTGTGGTCAGTATTTCTTGTTATCTGGACACAGGAAGCGGTAGTCAATATTGAACTTTATGCAAACGCAATAGAGTAGTTGTTGCAAGCAGTTCCCCGAAATTGGCTAGTAATAGTAGCACTGGCCGTCTCGGCTGGCCACGGACGCCGATCATGGTCGTATTGTATGTTTTTTGTATTGTGTAAATATTTTGGATTTATTAAGAATATTATTATATTGATTAAAAAAACATTGTAAATGGATTTGTTTTGGGCGTTTTATTTTTTGTGTTCCCTTCCTCCTGAGACCATAATTATTTATTATACACAGTGCACCTACACACTCGGACACACATAAACATTAAATGATACATTTAAAATTCGCACACTGTTCCCGTAACCTGCTGCGTCCACCCAGCATTAATTCGGTAAACATCGTTATTATACATAAACGGAATCAGAAGTCAATACAACATCATTAACACAACTTTTACACTGAACTTGATGTTAAAAATAAAAAGTCATTTTACGATAAATTATAATTTATTTAATTTAGTTGAACACGTACTTAGTAATGATGTGTGTCATGACAGATTTTAGTAGTAAGTACTTGAACACTAATTTAACACACATAATGGCACTACCTAGTTCAAATAAAACGGTATGAAGTAAAATTTATGAAAATAAAATTAAAGATACAAAATAACAGAATACATACAACAAGGTGTAATTGTATAGATTTAACATTCAATTCCTACATACAAACGAAACAGTTTTATTCAGTGCTGGGCACTGAATGGGTTAACCGCCCATATCCGACAAATATTTTTGTGTTCCTTTATATTTTCCATGTGTCCTTACATGATTATACAGGCGATCAGGATATAAAAATACTTGTCGGATATATCCGACTTGGGCGGTTAAAGGGTTAACGGAATTATACATTCGGTTATTGTATTTAACACGTTGGCTGCGGCCTAACATAGGGCGCGCTAACCTACCGGTGCGGCTGTTTACGCGCCTGGCGTGAGCGCCCGCACGGCCGTAACACATTTTGTAATCCGACCAACAGTGCGGCCAAAACACACCTGGTGTGGGAGCACATATAGTAATAGTAATAATAATAATAGTAGTAATAGTAACCATTCATTGTCTTTTATTTTTGAGTGCATAAAACAATTGGGTACTTAGAATTATTTTACGATATATTTTGTGCAAAACAATCACCTACTAAGTTCTTTATTCAAAATTAAAACGCAGATGTGTATTTGTTAATACCGCAGAATCCTTTGTAGAATATTTACTTTGTTTTCTTCGAATTTTATGAAGGCGTTTGTTATTAAATTTGTTAACAATACGACATTATGTCGATTTATTTTTCGTAAAAGCTGATTAGAATTAAATACCTACGAAAGGAAGATAAAAAAATATAGAACAATATATTATATTGTAATAAAGATAAAAAAAAATACGGTCGAATTGATAACTTCCTTCTTTTTTGAAGTCGGTTTAAAACACGCCTCGCGCGTAATCCGTACTGGCGTAGCGATGTTAGAAACACGCAGGGCGTGTTTTGCCGCCCAGTCGTAGCACAAAATATGAAAACACGCCAGGCGTGTTGGCGCCGCACTCGCGTTACGTGAGTCAAAACACAGCATGTGTGTTTTTCAGCAGCCAACGTGTTAATAACAATATCTATGTCACAAAATTAATATTTCCGGAGCATAATGAAAATTTCTCAATTTCTTGAATTATAAGTTACTACTTAATCAATGATGGAGCTCGCATGATTTATGAGTTTACTGTACATCATCATTTTATACAATAACACGAGAAAAAAATTGTGGACATTGTTTAATAAGCATATTTTGACATACATTAAACTGTGTGTATATATTATTGGAAATCTGCAATACGAAAGAACAGGTGGTTTAGTTAGACAACCACGAGTCGTTGTGAAAGTCTTGAGATTCGAAATATTTGTTTGACGAAAACGCAAAATCGTTACAACGGCTCTTGTGGTACTAATCATAATTATGATTATTATCTTTGTCAAACCATTATTGAGAAGCTATAGTCCACCACGCTAGCCTACTGCGGGTTGGCAAACTCCACGCGCCATCGAGAAAATCTCTCAAGCATGCAGGTTTCCTCCAATATTTTTCTTCACCGTGTGAGCATGTGATAAATACGCACATAACTTCCTAAAAGCCGTTTCGCATCTCGACGAATGTGTCTACGGTATCATGGACTACCTTTTCCATGAGTCCGTCCACAATATTACCGCAATATTTACTTTTTAAACAATGTTCAACTATGTAATACCTTAAAATATTATATTAATTATGACTAGTCTATGTAATGAATTACAGTGTAAGTTTTGTGCAGAAATATAAACCAAACTTCAATAATTTTGATATTTGTACAATATTGAATAATGTTTATATATTTTTTTTATTATGTATATGTTGGTCTCTGACGACACCATTTTGATAGTTTATTAGTTCAACGGAGTAAATTAGAGCTTGTTAAGTTTGTTATATACATATAATAACTATGTATACAATGTGTAAGCTAACACATTTCCACATTTTTTTCCTTACACTATAAATTTAATCATACATACTTTTTACAGTATTCAATAGAGATTACTCAATATAATATATATTCTAAACTGACCCAAAACAAGATTCAAATTAGGCCGCATTTTAATATTAATAGACATACACTCACGCCTTTTTCCCATGGGAGTAGGGAGTAACTAAAGAATGCCACGCGCTAATCAAAGTATTAATACTTATTACATAAATGATTTTTTTAAATAAGATCATAGTTCTTAAGATTCTTCATTGTTATATGTATAAAGCGGTATTTTACTCGAGCGATTTTTATAAATATACCAAATAGTAGTTCTGTTCTTTCCATTGAGACCAAGTGAAATAAAGACAAAATGAGAACAATACAAGCATTTTTGGCATATTAGGTGTGGAGTAATATAAAGGTCTTGATAGTTCCACTACTATTTATATAAGATACATTTCTTAACCCTTTAACCACCCAAGTCGGATATATCCGACACATATAAGACATATGTGTCCATACATAATTATATTGGCGAATTGGATATAAAAATACTTGTCTGATATATCCGACTTGGGTGGTTACGGGGTTAACATAATACACATAATTTGTAGGAGTCACGGGATGCATTGCAATATTTATTTACTTATTATTAACATTTTTACACAAGACTTACAGCTATAATAAATGTTAAGTCTCTATCCACATTATTTTCTGTAAAAAACCTAAGCACAAGGCCTAAAGGCTGGCAATACTAGATGGATTCCTGCCTCCCTGCGTCTGTGACGCTTCAGCCAGTATAGAAAATAGTAGTAAGTACAACAAATCTCTATAAAACTTATTATGAGAATAACATTGTAACAAGGTTAGGGCAAAAGGACTAGGGTATCAAAATTGTTAAAAAAAACAAGTAGCATCCGAATTGAAAACCTTCTTTTTGGAAGTCGATTTAAGATAACCATTTTTTACTATATAGTATAAAGGTAGAGTAAGTCAGTAAAGTGTTAGGTAAAGTAACGCCGGTTATTCAAACACTTTCACATTAGTCAGTCACTATTTCTAGTACCGTACTTGGTTACACTTTGTCCCCATAATTCCAATAAAAGGCTTTTTTAATGTGTAGTTTGAGGGTTGAAAGAAAGCTACAAAACCCCAACCTTGCTTAACAAAAGCTTTATAGTATCTCACATATATAGTTTAGTATAATCTGTGCCATTAAAGAATGGTTTTATACGATAGTGTGTCTCTCTTTTGCAGTATACTATACAGTACTGAGCGAAAGAGAGGGATTTCTTGCTGATAGACCGTTAATTACTGGTTCCTATTATTAAGCAAGGTATGTTTTATCGTACATTGACTTGTGTTATTAAAGAATGGCCTCCCTCATTACTATTATTTTGAAGAGAGTGAGTCAGACTTCCTTGCAGATAGATAATTCTTTAAAGAACACGCCGTGAAACATATGTTATACCGCACAATGACCTAGTTTATGAAAAAAATACTTTAAACAAGTCTCTCTCTCTCACACAGTAGGTACTGTACTTGTCCGAGAGAGAGGGAATGAATGGGATGATTTGAGACCACATCATATACGTACCATTTCCAAAGTATTTGACTTTATATCTTTGCAGATGGACCAATCTTCAATAGCACAGGTCTTCACCGTACAGTGATGCTGAGGTAGAGTATGAGGAGGCCGGTCCTTCAGAGTTCGTCGTCGAAGTGGTCGCCGAGGCTGTCGCCGAAGTCCGTGGCCTCGCTGCCGACGAACACGTCGTGGTGCTCCAGGATCTCGTCGAACGACAGCAGGTCGTCGTGGTCGTCGTCTGCCGACGCGAACAGGTGGTATACCTCTTCTTCTGCGATTTCACTAGAATAAATATAATGGATGTACATTAATAGGTGTTCAAATTAATCTTTTTAGATTATGACAGTCAATAAGAAGGAGGAACAGGCTCACCAGGTTCTTGGGTATGTTCAGCGAATACAAGCGCTTGAAAAAAAGGAGGCGATCGCTTACTATGGGTTTGTTCAGCGTTGTATCCGCTGACTGATAGGTGAGCCATAGTAAGCGCTAGTATCCGCTGAAGATACCCATTATGTCTGTATGATACAATTACCTACAATATTTAAAAAAAAGTATTTTATGTAGATAGTAGGTACATATATTGATATTGTTTTAATTCCGACGTTTCGGATCCTTTAGAGCATCACTAGCAGATTGACCATAAAAAGTCGTTAAAAGTGGTTTTAGTAAAGTACCTAATCAATTATAAAAAAGAAGATATTGTAACATGTATTGTGAAAAAAATATAACGTATAGAAAAACATTTCTTTGCATATCCTAAATAACAGATGACAGATTGAGGTCATTGACGTTCCGATGGAATTATCTTGAAAGCACAGATTAATGAGTGTAAACCGAGTCTATATGGGTACCATTTAGCTTATATTATAGTTACTGTTTTGGTTGTGTAGTGATTCTGAGTCTAAATTAGGACGAGTTAGGGGCTACTATTTAAAAAGAGTATCTATGGAGTTTCTTGCCGGTTCTTCTCCATAAGACCTACCTTTTGGACCCGTGCAACTAAATCCAATTAAATATGACAATTCAAAAGCACCTGTATTGGTCTAATTGATATAAATGATTTGATTTGATTTGATTGCGCACACTTATTCCGCTTATGTTCAGCTTTCTGCTGCCGGATGAAAATGATTGTTTATTTCCGTAAATAGATCTTTTTAAAGACCACCTTTTACAAGTCGTGTAAGATTATTTTAGGATCTAGATGCATACGCGTCTCCATACAAATTTACATACGCTAAATAGAGCTGAATAAGTGTGAGTAGTCCCTTATCGTTCTAATTTTGGATGCGATAAAGACGATTCATGTTATTTAACTATCCTACCTACGATTTCGAAGAACAACTGTTATAGACGAGATTTCAATAATAATTTACCTAAATATATTCTGGGATTTCATTGATATCCTGTAATATAAAAAATTATTCATAACTTCTCTTTTTTATATAATAGTAAAATAACAGAAAGTTAGAAAGATATATGGAATATAGGTACAGATGTTACCGCCATTTGTAATATTGATTACATAAGAAGTATGTGTTTTTTATTCTTAAAAATATATACGGTTTTTAATTATGTGTAAGTACATATTTTAATCGCAGTATCAAAAAATATAAACATCAAGCGATAAACAAAATCCTTTATACGATTTGACTATTTTGCTAAAATTGTTACGGTGCGTGATTTTATTGGCTAGATAAACGTACTTATGTTATTACAGAGGTTTCTGTCCATAAAAGTTTCATACAAATAAGTTATTTTACTTCACTAGAACAGCCCCAGTTTTGGGAGAGGGGGGAGAAGGTGAAACAGGGCACCAGTGTCAGGGAGTGCCAAAATAAAAGAAAATGACTTATGTAAATAGAAACCTGTTCATGTCACACAAATGATAAAGTTATTTGGTTTTATTGTCCCAGTTCACTTAAAGTGCCAGCCATTATGAATTCGTGAGTTTCTGTAAGTACATACATACATACGCTCACGCCTTTTTCCCATGGGGGTAGGCAGAAACTACAGAATGCCACGCGCTACGGTCCCTGCATACCACTTTTTTCTGTAAGTAATCTATCGCAAACGCTGAAATAACATTTACTGCTAAACTACTTAATATGTATGATGTATGTATGATTATCTATATACACAAATTCTTAAAATGTAGCTGAATGAATAGAATACATATGAAGGAAACTTAAAATAATATTACTATGAACAATTTGTTTTGGCATTTTTTAGCTTGTAAAATACAATACCTTTCTCTGAAATATTTTTATAAATGTGTATTATAATATAAACTGATATTGATAAATCTGAAACGTTCATTCATATATCAAGCCTATCTAACTACTACTAACGAATGTTGTCATATATCATCATCATCATCAACTCATTATTGTCCCACTGCTGGGCACGGGAATCCTCTCACTTTGAGAGTGATTAGGTCACCACTCTAGCCTACTGTGGGTTGGCAGGCTTCACATGCCATCGAGAAAATCTCTCATGCATTTTCTCTTCATGCAGGTTTCCTCACGACGTTTTCCTTCACCGTGTGAGCACCTATGGTGTTGTAATAAAGTGCCCAATACCTTCAAAATTTGAACTGCTATTGTGAATTATAAACATACTATCACGCTTATCGTCCCCGAAGAGTTAGGCAGAGGTGTACTAATGAAAAAGTATACTCACTCGTTATTAGGTATGATCCACGCGTGTATTTCCTTAAGCTCGAGGGCTCCGTTCTTGTTCACATCAAGGTCATTGTCGAACTTGTCCTTTTCAGATATCAGCCATCCTTTATCTTGCTGGTTACCTGTTGGAATAAATTTCATCATATCATCATCAATCCATTTATTGTTGCACAGCTGGCATCATTCTCCTCTCGTTTGAGATAAGGCTATATTCCCCCACGCTAGCCTACTTGCACGCCATCGACAAAATCTCTATAGCATGCAGGTTTCCTCACGATACTTTCTTCACCGTTTGAGCTTGTGATAAATACGGACATAACTTCCGAAAGGTCAGTGGTGCCTTGTGAACTTGTGACCTACGCTATACGCTATCACTCTTACAGAGGTAAGCTCACAGTTTCTTCATCATATATTTAAGAAGAAATGCATACTAAATAGTACTTTAGTTGAAACTGATCTGAAAAAGAAAATAGGCTTTCGTAATTTGTTTGTGCCAGCAAAAGTAGTAGATGGATTTATGCGACATTTTTATGCTATCCGTACGATGTCGGTTGAAGCTGCTGAGTTGTACATTTATATACAATAGCAAATTAAATATTTGACCATCCAGAGGGTCGAGAAACTTACTGATGGGAAGTTAATCCTGAAACTAAGTGTACTAGGACTAACTAACTTGTAAGCGCTGTGAAATCGGCGCTACATTAGTACACTGTACATGTAAGAATACAAAATGTGGATTTTATGTGTGGATTTCATATTAAAAAGCTACAGAACAAACAAATGACCCGATTAGCACTACGGTATTAACGGCCGTCTGAGGATCGTCGAATCCCGGTAGGGGCAAATGTTTGTGTGATGAGCTTGGACACTTGGCCTGAGTCATGAATATTCCTATGAATAATATGTATGTATGTATGTATTTACAAAATATCTACGTAGTGCATTAACTATCTCGTAAACAAGACTCGGAACTAAATAGCGCTGTGTCATTATGTCCGTAAATATTTAATTAGTTATTTCAATGCAATGGCATTGTCATCCAAATTATAATTTAAAGCGCAGTACATTACATTATTTAAAGTGTACCAACGGCTAAACGCGATAGCTACATTTTGATTGGTATAATCGTTTTTAATTCCTTCATCAGGGTACCGTAACAATTGAATTGGAATATTAATAGAGGTCAATTTTGAGTGTCATTGTGTCACTTAGTATTGTATGCAATGTACTCGAACGGTAGCATACGATATGAGACAGCGCAATGGTTAAGGTATTTTGTGGATAATCACAGATTCATTTTTAATTCAAACTTGCTTTCACCGACTCCGCTTGGGTATCAAGGAGTCCAGGTTTCAAGTCAGGGGGTCACATAGTGTTGTGGTCTAATCATGACATTCTTTTGTAGCGACATCTATCTAGCTACATTCGAACTACTAATCCTACATCGCGCAAGTGACATTTGCACGCGATATAGGATATATACAACCACCCAACATCAACCGTTGGGCAGTAGCCCGCCAGGCACATCACCTCGCCTGATCGGAGGATCCTCCTTTACCAGTGGAGGGATTACCACCTTCTTCCCTTCTTCCCTCCATAGTTTGTTTTTCGCCAATACACAAAAACGGTTGAATGGATTTGGAAGTAGACATTTAGCATATAGATAGTTCAATAATTGGAAGAACACATGTGATTAGAATAGATCGCATTTGTAATAATATTATAAATCAAGTTTTGTTGTCGTTGAATTTAAGGAAAGAAAGTCGATTGATGAACCGGTTAACGAGTTACCAGGATAAAAAATTCTACTATCTGACATGTTCTCACTAAATACAATAATGTAAAATTTTAATACAATACGAGATTGCTAACATTAGCGCCGGTTACACTATGTTTTTTTAAGATATTTCTTCATACAGATTAAAATAATCACGACGAATCTGTCAGCCTTATTATTAAGGGTATAAGATCGAAAACCGGTCAACCGTCGATTATATGTGTGTTATAGAATAGAATTAGTTCAACGCGGCCGATTGGCGTCGGTCCGTATGTTTGTTTACTAGTGAGCCATTCTCACAGCGAAGTGGCATTGTTGAATGTACGGATTTCCTCATAATGCTCTCTCACTAGGTGATGCATGAAATGTAACATCTGTGTTTGCAAAACACCTCCTTACTCGTTGTGATTACATTCTTATTTATAAGAAACAAGATATTATTATGTATATCAATTATGAATAATAAACAGTTTGTAAAATGTTTTATTCTGGTTCAATGTTGAAAAAATTAATAAATAAACAGGGCAAACTAAATAAAACCGTTTGAAAAGACGCGAAAGAAGGACTTGGTAGTCATTTTATACTATCTTTTTTATCTCTGGATTGTATACGTTTGAGTTTCCGATCAATGACCACAAAAATGCACTACAACTAGTGTAGTTAGACTAGATTCCTACTAATATTATAGATGTGAAAGTTTGTTTGGATGCTTTTTACTCACACAAAAACCTCTTAATGATTTGCACGAAATTTAGCATACATACCGGTTTATCACCTAGATTATAATAATAATATTTCTAGACATTTATTACACAGCGCCATCTAGTTCCGTGGTAAGCAACGAGGCTTGTGTTACGGATACTAGATAGTTGATATACTACAGATACACTTTTAAAAACATACATATTATACATAGAAACATCCATGACTCGGATACAAATGTTCATGCTCATCACACAAACATTTGTCCCTGCCGGGATTCGAACCCGGGACCCATAGCACAGAAGGCAGTGTTGACTACCGTTGGACTAATTGGGTCGTCGAATTAACACATAGGCTACTTTTTATTTATATACCATACGGGGAAAGTCGCGGGAGGCAGTTAGTATTATTTAATGCGTGCGTTATCTTCCTATGAAGTTTATATCTGACAGCAGATAAGTATTACATTCGACACTATAGATACAAACAGTTCGATCCCCATCTGACCCGTCGTGGTGGGCGTAATGCTAGGGAATGTGTTTACTGTTTAATGCCATTCCGATAACATGCTATAATCATATTATTATTATTATATAATAAATGACATAATGTCAATTGAATGCTCCGATTATTTTCCTATCAATTGCACTTTTCATCTCTTCTGAACTAAACTATTTGTGGTGATATAGTTTACACAAAACTATAGAACACTCTTTTATATTTAACTAGCTATTGACCGCAACTCCGTCTGCATAAAATTAGTTTTAATATTATCCGCATACCACCTTCCACCCTCGTTTTCTCTCTTTTTAACTGACTTCCAAAAGGAGGAGGTTATCAATTCGACTGTATGTTGTTTTATGTTTGTTACCTCATAACTGTGGATTGAGTGAACCGATTTTGAAAATTCTTTTTTTTATATGAAAGCTGACCCGTGTGGTCACATAAAAAATGGTGAGGTTCTGATGAGTGGATCTTGGGTAAATCGAGAGAAACCCTCAAATTTTGTACTAAGATGACGCGTTTATTGTTCAACCTCTTACATACTATCACGCCTGTTGTCCCCGAAAGGTTAAGCAGAGGTGTACTAATGTACACCCACGTTTCACCGGTATGTTATAGGTCCCCGGTAGGTTTTTTTAACGCAGTTTTTTATTTTATAATGGATGATTTCCGGGATGAAAACTATCCTATGTCCGTCCCCGGGACTCTCTCTCTATGTCAAATTTCATCCAAATCGGTTAAGCGATTATAGCGTGAAGAGGCAACATACACACAGACAAACTTTCGCATTTAAAATATTAGTAAGTAAGTATAGATATAGATGGTCAAAGGAGACAGGGAGAGTTGTTAATTTTGTCCGATTGTTAATCTAGTTCTCCTATTCGGGTACTTTTTAGAGACCTTTTGCAAATAAACACTATATAAGCCGAAACAACAGACATCCGTAACATCTTGCAAACAGCCGAGAGTCTGAATAAATAACTGTATGATCAATACTGAAGTTCCTGGTCAGGATAATCAGATAGACTTGTTAAATTATTGTGGTGCTGGGGGGCCTTGGCCCCAGGCGGCAGTTTTTTGGGGGCGGGAAATTTGTGAAAATGTATTTTTCCTACAGTAATAAAATTCGGGGCGGCAAATTTCTGGTCGGCCCCGGGCGGCGAAACTCCACGCTACGCTACTGGTCATCGGTTATAAATGGGCAGTGTAAAATTGTATTCAATATTATTTTTTGAAGTGCCCGAAAATCATGTTTAAAATATTCCGTTATAAACACACATACAGGTGAATCTAAATATCGCGTTGAACATTTACGAAAATTCCAAGTAGGTAATGGTAACTCCCACGTCAAAAGTCACGTCGGGATATCCATCCATCCATGTAAAAATGGTCCATGAACGGATGCTATTCGCACGCACAAGAATAAAATTAAGTGTTGAATAACGATGACGATAAAATTACTGTTTAATAAAATGCCATTTATAACCAAAAATATATTATTGTGTGTAATTGAAGTTAATTACGAAAAAAAAAACATTACTGCGTGTAATTGAAATTAATTTATACATGTTTTTTAAATTGTTAATGCACTTACCTCTCTCTCCAATGTACTCGTTGAAGTCGATACGGCCGTCCTTGTTGATATCCTTCTCCCTCAAGGTCTGGTTGATGAGGAACTGGTGCATCTGTTCATGCTCCTCCGGGTTGGTGAACACCTGCCCGTGAGATGATGATCAAAGATTTGAAACATACTTCATCAAGAATAGTAGGTGCTGAGACGTGTTTTGAAAGAGACACCATCATTTTTTGTTGTTGTAGACTTCGTTGGTCTAGTGATCGTGAGTGCGACAGCTGAGCAAGAGGTCTTGGGTTCGATGCGTAGCTCGAGCAAAGTGTTATTGGGTCTTATAAGAAATTCTTAGTAGCAGCTCGGAGCTTGGATTCGTGCCCGGTTGACGGCAATAGGTTATCGAGTTACATGGGACCTAAAACATACCGGCGAAAGCTGGGTGTACATTAGTAAAGAAAGAAAGAAAGAAAGACAGGCGTGTTGGTATATTATCGTACTAGCTGATGCTCGCAGCTTCGCCCGCGCAATTTAATACTAATTTCTCCTCCTCATTTCGCCCCCGTTTCCATAGAATAAATTAATAAATATATACATGATCCACTATGTGTATAGCGACGTCTATGTCGCTACATAGCAACAACGTACATAGCAGCGGAGAAGCTATCAAAACTGATATGACACATCGAACGCGATAAAGAGCGTGATGATTTTTTTACGATTACTCCTCCTAAGATATTCGTTTATATTGTATAAAAAGTAACCTATATGTTAAGCGATTTTTGCGTGAAAGAGTAACAAACATCCATACATACATCCATACTTACAAACTTTCACGTTTATAATATTAGTAGGAAGTAGTATACAAGAATAATACGAATTCATATTTTTTACATGGAACAAGACAAATCGAGATTTGTGTAATAAAGTGGATTCGAACGCTACTGCAACGAAAAAGTACCTGAAAATCTTTTTAAGTGTATAAGAACTGACCTGAAACTCTGCCAGGTCCAAGCTGCCGTCGTTGTTGGCGTCGGCGGCCGCCCACATGGACTTCTCTTCTTGCAATAGCTATCAAAAATACACAGTATATGTAATTAATCTTATATATCAAATTCTCGGGTCACAACCCCTATAATGTGGCAAAACAACATTATTAAGTGTTTTTATATTATGGTGTACAATAAAGCATATTCTATCTATCTATCTATTAGTTAACATAGAAAATAAATTATTACTATTGTGTTAATTTATTGGTTATTGTAATAATAAACTTACCATGCCGGAGTCTCCAGTGTCATCAGGGCCTACATCCTCCTCTGATTCCACTCCAAATGCGTCATGTAGGTACTCGTTCCACGTCACAGCTCCGTCGCGATCCTCGTCAGCCTCTAGCAGACGTTCCTGAGCCTCTTCGTGTGATAGATTGCTGGTGGGGAGGAAAACACTTCGTACAATTTGTTTTTTAAGAAGTGATATTGATATTCAAAAGTGTACTTAATTATTTTAACGACTTTTTATGGATTTTATTGAATAAAACTTCAGATTGATTGTGACATGGATCTAAAAAGTACGGATTTAAATAAAATGATATAATAAAAAAAGTATTTTTATTTCAAACTTTTTCATTATTTCAGGAGCATTCAATTTTTTTTGTTTTTTGATCCCAAAGCTTTTACTGGTGTACACAGAACTACCCACAAAGGTTTCAATACAATCTGATGACAGTGTGACAACATATAAAACTTAAACCAATATCATTGTTTTCAATATATTCAATTATAACTGATCCAATATTTGATGAGTAGTTATCAAATGTTTATTGAGTACCTAATTAAGTCAATGTATCTTTTATTGCTTGTTTTTTATTTCACAATTAGACTAACATAAAAAATATAAGAAATACTATACAGATACAGTAACTAGATTTTTTTTATTAAAAGTTGAAAGGAAAATAGAAATTTAATATACTTTAGAGACAAAAATAAAATACTATAAATACTTCATGTTATTGAAAAATTTAAATATTATCAAAATATCTATCTTAAATTTTGTAGACCAATAAATCTGCTTATCAGTCTTGTATTAAGTATTTAAATATAGCTATTAATTAATTCACCGTCATGTGCATGGCAACAATAAACAATCATGAGTGAAGCATGTACCTATATTTAATTATAATGAAACACAACATGTACACTTAACACTTCCATTAATTAATTTATAAATGCACACCTTACTTACCTTTAGCGGAACAAAATGAGACATTTGAAACTTAATTAAATTGCCAATATTGCAGATAGTTTTAGTTTTAAGGCTTTATTATTTAAGAGAATGGGTCAGAGAGTTGCTTTAGGGGTGAAAAAGAATAAGCATAAGTGGACTTACATGAATGACTTCAATATCCAAGACTTAAGTTCCATCCGGTCTATATACTGGTCTCCATTCAAGTCCATCTTGGGCAGAATTTGCCCCAGCCGCCGCTTGGACTCCTCCGGGCTCAACTTATCAAACTCCTCCGCCTCCCGCACGCTCCCTATAGAAAAGTAATAAGTGAAGGCCAACGCTACAGGCACCAAAATAAACAAAGCGTTCTTAACCGACATCGCGGCGCGCGGCTACCGCTATCGCATTCCTTATCAACTGAGAATGAGGACTGTTGCAAAACGTAACTAGCCACTGCTGCGGCCGGTCGCTCGACGTCATAAAACAACAGTAAAACATGCACCTAAGATGGCCTCGTGGTCGAACTCCGAGTTGTGTCCGGAGTCCCCGTAGTGCTCGTAGTCTCTCGCGCGGAAGCTGCCATCAGTCTCCCGCTCCAGGTTATCCACGCTGTGGCCGTGCACCGCCGCCGAGGCACCATACAACAACATGTTTATAGTCAAAAGAATACTCAAGTAATACATAAAAGCCATTTTATAACACTGGGCTAAATTGATTATATATTTAAAACTTCACTCGAGGGCACTTTATTACTCAAATTTTAATATTATTGTTTATTATAAAAATAACATTGACGGAGCAAAAAAAGATCACAAATCACAATCAAAATTTTGATGGCTCCTATTTTGGTGTTGCCAATTAAACTCCTAAAGTCATAATGTGATTCTGTATGAGGCTGAAGTAAAATTATGAGTTTTATAGTATCAAATTAATTACGTAATCAAGTATGGCATTAATTAAGCATGTAAAGGAATTCCATTATTTTTTCTGACAATATTAGGGTCAGACTACTCGTTTAGTACGATTACTATACGCCTCCTACACGGGGCCCAGCCGGGAGATGGATGGGCGGATACGCATTGTTATGTGTATAACACAAAAAGGCCTACTACAGCGTCTCAGTAGATCTCTCGTTTGTATAATAACATATCTTTATGATCAATCACGTTTCGACTGGCAGTAGATTTTTTTACAAAACTGCAAAGCTGCAAATTAGAATATTTTTATATAAGTAACACGTGTTAACGTAAGCAAATATGTATTTGAGATATAGGGTATTTAGTTAGCTAATCATAGACTTGATATTATTGATAGATCCCGTCCCGTCGCATATAGAGTGATTCGATCATTTCGATCTTGCGAAGAATCTTTCAATATTCTTTTTTATCAAAGTATCCATAGTTTAAAATCGTCCTGTTAAGGTAGGTATACAATAGTCGTTTAGATAAGTCAGGTCTTTCGCTGCATACTTATACTCAAAACCACGATCAAACGTTCAGATAAATGATAAAAATATAAATGTGTACTGTATGGTATTACTAGTACTTAGTTATCTATCTGCGTAGATCTAGTTTATATTATTAGGTATGATTTAAAACCTAGGTATAGATATTTTGTTAAAACAAAATATTGAAAGATCGTATGTAAAAATAAGTCGTTTATAGTTGCGTATAATGAGTATTGAGTAGCGAGAAGGTTTCAGAGTTTCTTAACTATTAAGCTTTTTGTCTTATTAAAAGACCATAAAATATATATTTACCTGTACAGGACACTTCTTCTTTGATCTCGTTTTGCGTTTACTGTCCCGATAAAGCATTAGATTGTTGCTATGTGGCCAGACACATTGGCTGTCTAATAAATAAAAATACTATATGAAACAAAACAATGAAGGATAATTTCATGAAGAAACTGGCGGCATTCTAGTTTCTCCACGATATTATCTTTTTCCGTTTAGTGACTTTGTTCGAGGCATGTGAAGTCTACTAAACTGCAGCACAACCAGCGTGGACTAAGTAAGCAATTTATTAATTGGTTTTAATACGGAAAAAAATTATACTCCATTTAAACAAACGTTTATTTCAATAAATTGTTAGCAGCCATCACGATCAACGTGATTCTGCGGCCGGCAACGTGGTTGGGATAGGCGGCGAGGAACTTGGAGAGGTGTTTACGAACCTCGCCGATTACCAGCGGGAGGTGCGCACGAGTATCCTGGTTGGCGACGTCCAAGTTTATTATGGCCTCCTCCAAGTATCTGGAAACAAAAGAATATGTGATAACGTACGCACAGCTTGCCTGTATCAGCATGCAGGCAAGCTGTGACTATCAGTGGGACTATCGTCAGTTTCGGAGTCTACAGTTGGGTCCCGACGTCCCGTAAGTCCCAATTTGTAGTCCAGAGTAGATTAATAAGTCGAAGCTGTTAAAGGTCGATTGATCAATAGATACTTACGTAGCTGTCATAAATGTGATGTTTATCAGTCGGTAAAATATTGCAGTTAACACTTGGTTAGAGATAAGTCGAGATAGTTTCACCTGCACTTAAGCTGTGTTTCGTGCAGCATGTCCGTGGCGAGCTGCTGCACTAGCGAGAGCAGCACATGCTGCTGCAGGCTGCAGGGTGCGGCAAAAACTTTGCCAGGGTCGACGGCACGGCAGGCCGCCATCACCAGCGGCAGGTTAGCGGCGGTCAGCGCGCGCTCAAACGATCCGTTTATGTCACCATCTTGGATTTGCTTATTGATTAGTGCCATTTGCATCTAAAAACACCTGAATAGTCAGCGTATATAATACAAGGTATTATGTTTGTTTAGTTATGTAATAGGTATCCTTCTTTAGCATCATCTAGTGTTGCAAGGGTAAGTGTGTAATTAAATGTGGGATAAAATAAAAACTCTAAATTAAAACGTGTAATGGCATGGTTCTAAGAAGTTGATCCCAAAGTTAACTAGGTCAAATTTCGAATTCCACTGTGCGCGCAATATTCTTATATTATGGTAGATATAAGTATAGCCATATAATGTATAAGTGTAGCGAAATAAATAAAAACTGATCCTTAAAAGTTTTCTAGTTTTTTTTACGAGGGTTTTTTTTATTCAATAGAAATAATAAATAAATAAATATTCTGACACATTTTACACATCACTATCTAAGTCCCAAACTAAGCAGAGCTTGTACTATAGGTACTAGACAATGGATATAAATACTTATATACTTTTTTTTTTGTAAATACATACTTATTATACATAGGAAACACCCAGACGAACACAAACACTTATATTCATCACATAAATATTTGTGTTCCGTGGGAATCGAACCCACGACCTCGTGATCAGCAGTCCGGTACTCGAACCACTAGACCACAGAGGTCGTCAAAGTTCTAATGATCTTGATCACGAGTGTATGCATGACGAACAAGAAGACAAAGGTACGATATCTACCAGCTGGTCGATGACTGACATTTCCGGGTCAGTGGGCTGCGGCGGAGTGACCGGCGTGAAGTCGAGGGGCGGCACAGTAGTCTCAGTTACCAGCGCCTCGGATTGGAACCGGATGGAGAATACGTCCAGGACTTTCTGGCGCCATTCCTTTAACTCCTTTTGTAGCAACCTAAAAAAAAGTAGGCTGAATGGAAATTTTTCACAGTACTGCTAGCTAACCTAACCTACTGTTGTTATTTCATAATATAAAGGTGCGTACAGATTAAGTAACATGTTATGTAACTTGTATTTTATAACACGTCCACATCAGAATAACAATTTGGACATCAGAAAAACGTACTCTTCAATAGTGCACTGCAGTGTTCCGACGATGTTCTTGTCAGGGTCAGCAGTAGCCTCCAGCAGACACTGGTGGGCTGCTGTGGGATTGAGCTGAGTTTGAGTGTTTGGAAGTGCCTTTTTAAATTTGAATTGATTTCATAAAACAAATGTACTTTGTTGAAAACGTTTTTCCGTGCACGCAGTGTGGCGGCACGAAACGTAATATGATACCTAACCACTTAGAAAAGGGAATATAACGTTCCTGCCTTAAGCCACACAGTCGTTCGCCTCCCGCTGTAGAGTAAACCCGTATTAAATATTATACCTATAATGTAAACAAATACATCAAGTATTATATTCGAATAGTTTCACTTATAACTGAATACCCTTTCTGATCTGGACGTAACACTAAGTGCTGTAGTACAATATACACATACAAAATAAATTCCTTCAAATTAATAATATTATCTTAAATAAAAGCCTAAACGCAGCATTTAGTATCTACCTATTTGTAACAAGTTAATTAATAAAGTAATTTATGAAACATTCATTCATGTAATATGTAGATAATCATTTAAATAACTGACGTTCAACGAAAGCCTGTTCGACGATCATGTGTATATGCGCGATGAGGCGGCGGTGGGAGCGCTCCAGCACTGGCAGGTACAGCTTGGACATGTCTCGGCTGAAGCACCCGCCGATCAGACCACGCACCGACTCCGCCGTCGCGCGCACCATCTGCTCCTTCAACTCCTATGCCCAAATCGAGATGATAGGTTTTAATCAACGCCGGGTTTGGGTTGGAAAGGGTTTTTTTTATTGTTCCCTAATAAATCGAGCTTTAAAGACGCTTTTCACGTTTAGCTACATTCATTTAGGATTTGAATAGGATATGGAACTGGAAACTTCATATTATGTAAATTTTATTTGATGTCTGTCTGTGTGTTAGTAGTTAGGTAAATACTGTCACTCAGATACAGAGGAAAATATAAAAGAAACGGTTTCTTAAAACATTTGTTTAAATGTTTCTATACGTGTAACATCTGTAACAACTGTTGGTGAACCTGTAATTAAATGAATAAAGTAAAAGGAATACTACAGACACATACATGGTACATATACAATATGGTATGCTGTATGCAGGGCAGCAATAAATTTTTGATGTAATTTTTTTTATCCAAACATCTATGTTTAAAAAGAAAAGTTTTACAATGTAGAAAGAATATGACATATATAATTATATGTATAAAGGTTTATTATACTTACCTCGCTCTGCAGGAAGCTTATAAGACTGGCTCTGATTTCACTATCAAGGGACACCTCTTTTCTAGACTCGATAGCATTCAGCAGGCTCTTGGCGCGACTGTTCACCGTCTCCCTGGATTCTCCACTAGGGACCGGTAGATCCAAACCCTTGACTCTGAAACAGCCAATCTACATAAGCTCTATTTATAAAACCTTAGCGAGAGCGGTACGAATCTGCTGTGGTACCCTAGTGGACTGAGATATCAAAGGTTTCGAGTTCAAAGCCCACCACTGACTTTTCGAAAGTTATTGCGTATTTATCACATGCTCAAAAGGTGAACGGAAACGCCGTGAGGAAACCTGCAAGCTTGAGATATTTTCTCGATGGCGTGTGAAGTCTGCAAACTCGCAGTAGGTTAGCGTCGTGGACTACCCAAGGAAGTGGAAGTGGTCGCTTGGAGGCATTTAAAAATAAGATTAATAATAAATCACATTTACTATCCTATAACAGTAATCCTAATAAACTCTATAATGATTTTTTTAATATGTATTGTACAGAGTTTAATTCGACTATTATACCCAAGAGGATCACAGTTGATGGAACTACATCCTTCAGCGAATGGGCTACTGTTGGTATCCATAAAAGTAGGAAGAGACTTTATGAGCTATACAATGAACGTACTTATATAACTACCCCGGAGTTTAATTCCTATGTCAAAAACTACTCCAAACTATTTAAGAGGGTTTGTTGTCTAGCAAAGTCTCGGTATATAAGCTCGAAAATTAGAAACAGTAGTAATGTAATTAAAATGACTTGGAATATTATTAATAGTGAAACAGGAAGGTCTGGTAGCCGAAACAGTGAATATAATCTTGTTATTGATGGAAAAATCATTAAATCAGACTTGGAAGTTGCCACAGCATTTGAAGACTTCTTTACAAGTATTCCTGTTTTAGCTACAAGGTCCTTAAATTCGTCACCCACTATTGCAGAGAGTTTACTTAAGAGAAATGTAAAAGCTAGCTGTATTGAATTTCACCTTAAGCATGTTAACAGTAGAGATATTGTTAAAACATTCAATACCTTAAATTTTAAAAAAACTGCAGATCTGTGGGGCAATTCTAGCACCAACATTATCTTATATACTTAATCAATGTATTGATGGTGGTGAATTTCCTGATCTTATGAAAGATAGTAAGATTACACCTTTATTCAAATCGGGTAGCACTTCAGATCCCACTAATTTTAGACCTATATCAGTGCTACCAACATTCAGCAAAATTTTTGAAAAAATTATACTAGAACAGTTACAAAGTTTCTTTCACAAAAACAATTTAATAAATTATAAACAGTTTGGCTTTACCAAGGGTCGCTCAACAACCGATGCCGGTGTTGAACTTATAGGTCATATTTTTGATGCATGGGAAGATTCGCGCGATGCTTTGGGTATCTTTTGCGATTTATCTAAAGCATTTGATTGCGTTCTTCATGAAACATTGATCAGGAAGTTACACCACTATGGTGTAAGGGACACTACTCTGAATCTTCTTATTTCGTACCTGGGTAATAGGATTCAGAGAGTGGACGTCAATGGAAAGAGATCTCCGGGGTCGGTGGTTACTATGGGAGTTCCGCAAGGCTCAATTCTTGGCCCTTTTTTATTTTTAATATATATTAATGACTTACCTTATATAATGGGGGACAATCAAGAGATAGTGTTGTTTGCAGATGACACTTCACTGCTATTTAAATTAAAACGCCAGCAAATGGCTACTGATGATGTAGACAGTACTATCTCTAAAGTGGTACACTGGTTCAATGCAAACAATTTACTTTTGAATGAAAAAAAACTAAATGTATTAAGTTCACAACACCTAACGTTAGACAAGTAAAAACCAGTGTACACATTAACGGAACAGAGTTGGATCTTGTAGAATCCACAGTGTTTCTAGGAATTACCTTAGACGCTAAGTTTCAGTGGGGCCCACATATAGAAAAATTGTCGAAAAAGCTCAGTTCTGCAGCTTATGCTGTAAAGAAAATCCGTAGTTTAACTGATGTAGAAACAGCTCGGTTAGTGTATTTTAGTTATTTCCATAGCGTGATGTCATACGGCATTCTACTGTGGGGGAATGCTGCTGACATCCAAACAATATTTGTGCTGCAGAAAAGGGCTATTCGGTCAATTTATAAATTAAGTCCCAGGTATTCACTGAGGGGTAAATTTAAGGAGATTGATATTATGACTGTTCCATCACAATACATTTATGAGAATTTGTTGTATGCACACAGGCGTATCAATCTTTTTAAAAAACGTTGTGATATTCATAATGTTAATACCAGGAATAAAAACAAATTTATTGTTCCTGCAACTAGGCTCCAGAAAATAAGTAGTTAAATCATTTAAATGTCAATGCATACGCTTGTACAACAAAATTCCAACACATTATCAAAAATTAAGTCTAAGCAAATTTAAATCTATTATTAAACGGAGACTTTGTTCTCAAGGTTATTATACGTTGAAAGACTACATGGATGATAATAGTGCTTGGGATTGAATAGTTCTAATGAACCGGGCTATCAAAACATGTTTATGATTATTATTATATTCTTGACATTATATTTTATCATTTATAATTTTGACATTTGCATAATTATGATTTTATTATCTTGACATTTTATTATTTTAATTTATACACTTTTAACTGACATGCATGTAACTATAGTTACAATAATTTTATTTTATTTTAAAATTTCTTTTAGATTTGTAAAATTTCCTGTAAAATATGAGATTAATGTTGGCTTCGATGTTGCTTTGCGAAATAAAAATGCATACCTACTGGTAGACATTTTGGCCAGGCAGTCTGGGCTTGTCATGCTCTCTCAAATGTCCTGCTGATGGTGGCGTTGTGTGTCGGGTCCCTTTATTCCCTATATCATGGTTGAGTAGAGCGACGCTGATACACACGTCATGCTCGTGAACGGGTGCTGTCAGTTGGGGCTGGTCGGCTTATACATGTCATGGCATCCGGGTTTTATATTATAATTATTTTATTTTATTTTTTTAGTGCTAGTGGATAACTCATCCGTTTCACATCAGACTGCATTATTCTCATATTAATATTAAATACGAACATTGTAAATATAAAGAATTATTTAAAAGAGTATCTATGGAGTTTCTTGCCGGTTCTTCTCCATAAGACCTACTTTTTGGAACCGTGCAACTAGTGTTGACATTTCGAAAGAACCTGTAATATTGGTCTACTTGAAATAAAAAATTTTAAATTTGAAATTGAATTCAAGTACCCAAAGCTTAATCCCTTTCAAATGAGAGGAGACCCGGGCCCTGAAATGCGACAATAATGGGTCGATGATGATGATATCTAGACAGTAGAACCTTGTGAGAGGTACAGCATTAATTTATTATTTATTTATTTATTTTATTTAATTATATAAAGTGATTGTAATATTTTTTTACCTTTGATCAATAGCTTTCTTGAGCATATCAACAAGTATTTCGTTGTGCGCGAAATCGGTCTTCTCCATCATCAGTTTGGAAGTTCGTATCTCTTCCTTCATTGTCGTCAGCAGTCTGCATTGTTCCAGTAACATGTCTGTGATTTCAATGTAAGTTTCAGCCGAAGTTAGTAAAAAAGAAGGAATGGAATAAGGTTTTTTTGAAGATTGATGGAAGAAGGAATTTACATTTTTTTGTTTTAATCAATGAGATGAGATTTTATTACCGGCATCATGATTTTCGAGATCAAAAAAATGTACGTCATGCAGTCTTAGGGGAATGTATGTTGAACTGAGGTTCACAGTTGTGCCTGCCAATTTGCCAGCACACACACAAAATATTTCATTGTTATCGGTCCAGCAATTTAAGAGGAGTTAAATGACATACACCCTTAGAGATAAATGATCCATTTCGATAAGTAATTATAGTAATTACATAGGTAGGTAATAAGTACAAAACAAAGACCTCCCGTTTGATTTAACGCGATTTGCTTAACACCTAGGCACCTACTGAACGGATTGTCATTCGGTTATTGCCAATTCAAAGAAGTGATGAAGGTTTTATCGGTTTTTTAAATCAGTATGAAGACATCTTCATGATATGCAAGTCTCTACCTACTGATACAGAAACTGACCAAGCTTTTCAGCCCATAGAAAGTCTTGGTTGGTACAGTAGATAAATAAATACAAAAGAGCATAATACAATCAAACAGAGTTATATTTGTGCTACAGTTTTGTATTTTATCTGAGCAGTAGGTACCTACTTAAATAGATCAAACTACCAATAATAAAGTAATCTACACGTATATTAAACGAGTATTAAGTAAGTAGGTATGCTTACCGCTTAAGCGATCTATCTTCTGCTCCAGCACGACCAGCATGTCGGCATCGCACATCTTGTCGCAAATCCCGCTGTCCATCGCCCGTTCTTCTGTGTCTGAGTGCGTGCAGACATCCACAGAAGAATCGCTGAACGTGCGATGGACGCAAGGTCTACTCTTGTATGACGTCAAGTCTTCATGTTCTTCGCTATGCAAGGAACTCAAGGATTGACATCGGCGAAGTTCCGGAATTTCGCCAAAACCTCGTTTTGGTTTCATTGTACAGCAGTAGATTGTCCTTTGTACTGTCACGGAGGTAGTGTGTCAAACTTTGTTTGATGTTTTGTCACATTTTTATTTAAGCCTACCCTCATTCTTTGGTAGATTTACCTAATTGGTTACGGTATTGTCAGTAGTAGGTAGGTACCTATATCAAAATGTATATTCAAGTACTTACCTATGTGGTTATAGTTCCTACAATTAACTCAAGTCTCTGTAATGTTAAACGAAAGGTGTAATTGTTTTAACTTTGTTATCGATTGGAATTGGAAAGCCATATTTCAAATGGGCCTAGTTAAGTTGTCGGTATACCAGACCAGTCTGATTGTTTATTGAACTGTTGAATTTTCCATTACATTTTGAATATAATAATAGGTATACCTACCTACCAATCAAGAAAGAAACGGTTGCTAAACCCATTCAGTGCCCAGAATCCAATTTTGGGTCGATATTACAGCACGGCTCTGGGCATTCAATATTAAGGTATATACTTATGAAGACTTTTTGAGATAAATGAAAAGAATGTCAAAAAGTCTTCATAAATATAATAAAGTGATGAAATTCAATGCCCCTTGATATAATAGCGACCCAGGAGCCGGGTACTGGGCAGTGAAAGGGCAAAGCTCTTTCTTTCTGATACGATTAATACAATTCATAATGAGTAGGTATTAAAGAAACCAGTTAGAGTACCTACTACAGTACAGTTAGTTATTAATAATATTGGTACATAAGGGAGTTTGCTATTTCTATTTATTTTACAAATTGTGGGTTTGAATTAGAGCTCAAAATACTATTTCAAATTGGGACACCATTGTTAGGCCCCCATAACAAATATTATAATAGGAGTTCTTTCAGAGTTAACTCTTTTTATAATATTTGTTATGTGGGCCTAACAATGCTTTGAGAATCTTCATCATCTTTGAGAACTTCGAATTGATACGGGTAGTCTCGCTGATAATTTAGATTAGTGGACTCAGTAGACCGTTGGCATTCAGGTCGCATTACGGTATTTCCTTTACCTTCAGATATTTATGATAATATTACATTATCAAGATGAAAACTTGAATGTTTCAGTAACTTTACTCGATTACGTGTTTACTTCTCGTGCAGTGTGAATAATATTTTAAATAGTTAATTAATACATCGTGGTAGGGGGCTGCGAAAAATTGAACTTGAGAATATTTAAACTAAAGCGCTCCCGCGCAAATTTTTTGTGGTTCCTAATAAAAGGGTTCTACAGGGTCAGCAACGCACGAACGACACCTCTGGTCTTGCTAACATCCATAGGCTACTGTAACCGCTTACCTACATCAGACAGGCCATCAGCTCGCTTGCCAAAATTGTGGACTGACTGACTGACATAGTGATCTATCAACGCACAGCCCAAACTATTGGGACGGATCGGGCTGAAATTTGGCAGTTGTTATGACGTAGGCATCCGCTAAGAAAGAATTTTTGAAAATTCACCCCCTAAGGGGGTAAAACAGGGGTGCAAAGTTAATATGAAACTTTTATTTTTTTAGTTATTAAATTGCACGCGGACGAATTCGCTGGAATCAGCTAATAAATAAATAAAAACAAACACTTACAAATCAAATACGCATTTATTGATATAATGTATTTCTTAGAATAATACTATCAATGTCAAGGGTACCTTAAGCTTCGACAAAAATAATATAAGTCTTATAAAAATAACATAGGGCTCCTCACTCCCCATTCACTAAAGCAAATATTTAAATCTACTATAATCATTCAGATAAAATAATCAGTTGTTTGATCTAGATCCATAATCACTATTGAGAAGTACAATCGTATTGTATATACCTATCAAACAATAAGCAGTTTTGAGGTAGGTACAGCTGAAAATGTTGCAAATTTTCAGAATATATTAAATAATTGCAAATATTTTATGTATACCTTGCATTATATAATATTTTCCGCTTTATACTGTGACTGGGGGAACTGCCGGTATCGACATTATATTTATATTCAATGTTTTGAAAGGTAATTAGTTAACATTAATAATCTGTGATTGAAGTGCTCCCACATAAATCTAAGCTACAGCCTAATACACAGTTATTTTTAACGAATTCCCTTCTTAAAAAATCTCAAATAAGTATTGTATGAGGGGATACGTGAGGAGTCCTCGAAATACAGAGCCTTCTAGCGTACGATCGGCAAACTTACCGATAGACCACTTCATATTTTAAAACTATAGTCATAAGGTTGAAAAATGATCTACCACAAGTTTGTCGATGGTTCATTAATAACATTAAATAGTACCAACAACAAGCGATCAGACTGCATTTAACTGCCATTTTGCTATAGGTTTAGACACTTGTATTATCGTTGAGCAGGGTCCTACAATAGAATGGGGTGACATAGGAATAGGAAGCTCCCGTTGTCAAATTTGATGATGCGGCAGATCGACATACTACCGGCGAGTCAATCAAACCCCAGATACCCAGGGTGGCAGATGACACCCCAGCTACCCAGGGTGGCAGGTGAGACCCCAGCTGCCCAGAGTGGCAGATTACACCCCAGCTACCCAGGGTGGCAGGTGAGACCCCAGCTACCCAGGGTGGCAGGTGAGACCCCAGCTACCCAGGGTGGCAGGTGAGACCCCAGCTGCCCAGGGTGGCAGATGACACCCCAGCTACCCAGGGTGGCAGGTGAGACCCCAGCTACCCAGGGTGGCAGGTGAGACCCCAGCTACCCAGGGTGGCAGGTGAGACCCCAGCTACCCAGGGTGGCAGGTGAGACCCAAGCTGCCTAGGATGGCAGGTGAGACCCCAGCTACCCAGGGTGGCAAGTGAGACCTCAGCTGCCCAGGGTGGCAGGTGAACCCCAGCTACCCAGGGTGGCAGGTGAGACCCCAGCTGCCTAGGGTGGCAGGTGAGACCCCAGCTACCCAGGGTGGCAAGTGAGACCTCAGCTGCCCAGGGTGGCAGGTGAGACCCCAGCTACCCAGGGTGGCAGATGAGACCCCAGCTGCCCAGGGTGGCAGGTGACACCCCAGCTACCCAGGGTGGCAGGTGAGACCCCAGCTGCCCAAGGTGGCAGGTGAGACCCCAGCTACCCAGGGTGGCAGGTGAGACTCCAGCTACCCAGGGTGGCAGATGACACCCCAGCTACCCAGGGTGGCATGTGAGACCCCAGCTGCCCAGGGTGGCAGGTGAGACCCCAGCTACCCAGGGTGGCAGGTGAGACCCCAGCTGCCCAGGGTGGCAGGTGGAACCCCAGCTACCCAGGGTGGCAGGTGAGACCCCAGCTGCCCAGGGTGGCAGGTGAGGCCCCAGCTACCCAGGGTGGCAGGTGAGACCCCAGCTGCCCAGGGTGGCAGGTGGAACCCCAGCTACCCAGGGTGGCAGGTGAGACCCCAGCTACCCAGGGTGGCAGGTGAGACCCCAGCTGCCCAGGGTGGCAGGTGAGACCCCAGCTACCCAGGGTGGCAAGTGAGACCTCAGCTGCCCAGGGTGTTTATATGTCCATGAAGATTTCCACACGGTCAACAATAACGAAAAGGGTCTTACATATTGTCTTATATAAGGCCCACATCTTGTGTGAAGCATTTCAGGTAAAACCACTTGGCAAAGCGACAGTCTATGTATGTATAACAACAATATTTACTTAATATAATATGGATGTATCAGGATGTTTGAACACAGCGCCATCTAGTTTCGAACTAAAGTGAGATTTGTGTTACGTTTAGATCATTGATACACTAGATTTTATGGACTGATATAAACGTTTTGGGTACAAAATTAATACAAGGTCTGAATCTATAACAGATTGATTAAGCTCCGTATGTATCAAATAAGTCAAATTTTTTTTATTTAATCGCTATCCTAAATCAATATTGATGACACATTTCAATATACATACGAAGCTCAATGCTCAAAGGCTAACAACAATAGCCTACGTGCTTACTACTTATTATAAAGATATATATACAATTTTTGAGGTTCCCATTTGTACACGTCATCATTACCGAGTAATCATAGGCATTAAGTCGTAACATTAATCTATAATGCTTCAGTCTTCTTTAGCATTAGCTATATAAATCACGGCATACCATTTTTGGGAGGACGGTGCCAAGCTGAAAAGCAATCAAGTACTCTTAGGATAAAGCAACTTTTTGATCGGCGTCTAATTTCTGTTACCATTATTGCTGCAACTCATATAATTATTGCGTAGGTAGATAGTATTTAGATGGCCATTGTTTAGAGATAGTTCCAACACAAAACCCGGTAAAGGCACTGCAACATATGTATATATTGAATAAAATGGAATTTTAACCCATTAAATGCCCAGTACCCGATTCTGGGTCGATATTATAGCAAGGCTCTGGGCCTTATTAAATATTTTAGGTATTTACTTATGAAGAAAAAGTCTTCATAAATATAATAAAGTAATTAAATTCAATGCCCAAAGCCTTGATATAATATCGACCCAGGCGCCGGGTACTGGGCAGTGAAAGGGAAGTTAGTAAACATAGACATAGTTTAGTTTTTATAGCATAATTTAATTTGAAATTGTATTAGTTTTGCAGATAATTGAATAGTGCAAAAATAATATAAGCAATCTGTGTCTGTAATGAACAGTGAAAATGTTCTATATATTTACGCTAAAACTTCGTATGATGGCATTTCGCGTGATTTTAAATATATTTTTTTATAGATATGACTGTTAGAATTTAGAATCCAATCATTAGTATCTAAAAATCCAATAAAATGGCACATTTTTTTTATATCATTTACTGTTTTGAATCGTCACGAACTAACAAAAATAACACAATCTATAAAACTAATACAATTTCTCAGCAGCGTCATAATGCTGAAATAAATCAAATTTGTCAAAACATCATAACTCACACAAACGTATTTTTAACACGTCAAGATTGCCATATTATATATTTTTGTATGTATACATCCTTTACAGAATGATCTCTGCAAGGTCGTATCGTACAAATGTATCAAAATATTATTATTATCAGAAAAGAATAGAATGATAATTTTGACATCACATATGTAGTACCTAAATATCATCATCACCAAGCCATTAATTGTCCCACTGCTGGGCACAGGCCTCCTCTTATTTGAGAGGGATTAGGCTCGCATAGCGGGTTGGCAACCTTCACACACAGATTTCATCACGATGTTTTCCTTCACCGTTTGAGCATGTGATAAATACGCACATAACTTCAAAAGTATTGCGTGCTTTGTGATCGTAACTCGAATCTTTTCACTTTATAGTCTACTGGTCACATCACATGGCTATCACAGCTTATAGTAGACATACAGGCAGTAAATATATCAAATTATAACATCTCTTTTAGATATTTATAACACAGACTTGATATATTTAGTCTCAAAATGAGATAACATTCAATATGTGACGTCATTAATACTCATACTATCTGAAATGGTTGCATAAGTCTGCTAATTCGATGTATTAATATATAATTATATATTATATATAAGTAAATAAACTGCTTATGATTATGCGCGAGCGATTTAAAGTTTAATATTCCTTGAATTTTTATTTTATCCTTTTGAAACGTGAACGTCGGCTATACTCGACATGTGCAAGCGTACCCTGTGCGCCAGCGTCGTCTATATTCGACAATAAACAGGTAAAAGTAACAATACAAAATATTAAACAACTTATCAAATCATTAATTTTATGTGTTCTATTGATACAGCTTAAAAACTGAATATCCAATTATTGTACACAGCAAACATAATTATTTATTAGTTATTTAAATGTTTGATGATAAATAACAGAAATTGCATAAAATTTTAAGCACACGGGCTTGGCTTGTAGGACACGGCCGTTATTTTATGGCGTTCAAAAGGTTAAAATGTTCAGGGATAAGGTTTTGATAGCAATAAGCGATACTAGTAAAAACATAGCCAGAGGAAGTTGTAATTTCTTGTAGAAATTATTAATATTAGCTCTATTTTACTCGCATATAAGGTTGAATATAGCCTAGCTATGACTACATCATGACATATCCCACACACCGCCAACGATACACTCAATTTAGCTTGAGCTTGCCATAATAAACCATAACTCTATAATATTAAAGTTAAAATTTCAAACACGTACGTAACGCGATATCATATAGCACTTGTTTATGCAACTAGAACGATTATTGTTGAAATTTCAACAATAATATCTGACAGTTAAGGTGTATTATACTTTACAAAGATGTGCCGCTACTGGGCGCGGGACTTTAGAGGCAAAAGCTTTACAAATAAACAGGATTTAGACTCAGGGTAGTAATATATATTTCGTCTATGATAAATATCAGGCCACAATGCATGACTCATATGCAACCAGTAGTTATTCACGATATAATCTTATGAACGAAAAGATCACGCAATTATGTAAACTAAGTCAGTTTCTTTTCTCTTGCGAAATGCCAATGTGGCTTGCGCATTACTGACATAAATAAGAAAGAGAAAAAACATTGGTTAAATACTTCGAATCTGGACAACATTTATTTACAAGCCAGTATAAATAGTGTGATACTTCTTTTTCTTTTATCGAAATTCCTGCGTGATTTTGATGAATTTAGATGCGTGTGCGCAGAACCGTGTACATCGTCTCGAATGTTTTAGGGTGCCATACATACATATATCTGGTGGCAATATTCTTATTTCCCTATGATTACTTTGAGGTAAGGGTATCACGTGTATACAGCCTATTTCCAGTCCGTTCTCACTTACAAAACTATTTCTTTTTCTTCATACACTCTGATTAATCAATCGAACTCTGGACTAGCACCTTTTTGATGTTACGTTGTATTAGATCAGCTTTTTCTAACATGGCAACAGTCTTTATTTATCATTCTGTTCAGCAAGCTCGAATCGTGCGAGGTACTATGGCTAAGGCTATATGTTTATGGTATATTTTAACTTTTTTTTTAATACTATTGAGTTCAGTATG
This sequence comes from Craniophora ligustri, assembly GCA_905163465.1. Classification (NCBI taxonomy): domain Eukaryota; kingdom Metazoa; phylum Arthropoda; class Insecta; order Lepidoptera; family Noctuidae; genus Craniophora; species Craniophora ligustri. Next base: position 16,008,341 of record LR990956.1, read on the forward strand.
ATTGGCATTTTTTTAAAGGTCATGTAGAATGGTTTATGATTGAAACTTTGGTGACATTTTAATAATTATTAATATATTTTTTTATCATAAATAGCATGTAAATAATTATTTTCACTTTAAAACAATGTCAGTTTCCTGCTATCTTTGTCTAGCGTAGTACTGTGGAGGCCATCGCAAAGAATTTACGTGATTGTTGATGAAACAATGATGCTTGAATTAAACGCTAAAACCGGGATATTCCTTACTTAGTTCAAAAACATTGAAAAAATCTCTCAGTACTTTGTTTTATTATAGTTAAGGGAAATGACAAGAGATTTAAAGTTGATGCCACAGATCATAAAGTATAAACAAAGACGTAATTTATCCACACACTAATAATGGCGGCCAAAGAGACAATTCCATGAACCATACTACACCAAACCTATAACAAACAGACTAATTCTACATCAATATCAATTTACAAAAAGGTCAGCAATGAATCAAATATAAAAAAAGAAGTCCACGGAGATTACGCTCCAAAATAAAAAAGAAAACACTTTACAAGAATCATCAAACTTAAAAAAAAACCGTACACAACTTATTCTTCTATCGAACAATGTGTCAACAAGCTATATTTAACGAAGTCCTTTGTTTTTTAATATCACAAGTTCAGCATCTGTCTGGGCGCGACTGTGCTCAATCACTTTGTACTAGAAAATTGCTCTTACATTTCGATAATAATAATTCACAATAGGAGATACGTTGGCAGGCGAAGATATACTACAAGGGAATATTGAATTATTTATTATACTGCAGAATATATTACTTTTATCATTTCTTGCGAATTTTGTTTAGAACGTTGCCCCACACTAGGATTTTTTTCTGTTTTGTCAATGCTTTTACAAAGACTAACGCCCAGACCCGGAACAACTACCTCTACATCGTACAAATATTTGCTCCATGCGGGAATAGAAATCGCAAATCAAGACGCTCAAGCCAATCGAGTCGTCATATTATAATTTCTAATAGGAAAAATACTAAAATACTTATTGGAATTGTCAGGTATTTAAAAAAAAACGTCAACCATTAAATTGCGGTGGGCCATGCGTAAGTGGCGCCATTAGTATCAAAGTTTACCATACCTATTTTTAAAAAATAAAATGTTTCAAATTTGGGAAAAAATCTATTAATCTTGTAGGATGTTTATTTCGCTATCCAACGTATCTCTAGTTGAAATAGTCCATGATGTAAGCTGCACAATATAATATGCTACAAGCACAATGATTCTTACAAGGTCGCTGCAAACAATAAAATATCACTATTATATTGGATGAACGCAACTTCTAGTGGCGTGTGGCGTGGAAAAAACATTTTAATGTATACGAGTTTGGTGTAATTCTGTCAAAGAAGCCATAATCATAAAAAAACACTATAAAAAAATTACAATTTTGAAATGAAAATGTATGCTTGATGTTTCTATACAGATTCAAAAGTAAAACAAACTAAATTTGGTAAATCTATTTATTTAATATTAACAAGAATTACACAAAACTCATGTAATTATATTCTGAATAGTCAACAAATGGAGTGGTAATGTGTTGACCGTAAAATAAAAAAAGAAAATTCTTATTTGAAGTTCAACAATGGTATGATAACAATCTGGAAACGTTATAAAAGATTACATACACTATGATAAATGTTCCACAAATCAGTGCGTGAAACCAAAGTGGTGAGATAGGTTGTTAGAAAGAGATGGATTTTTGGAGATTTTCAATTCTTCATAATACAGTCAATGTGTCAAACTTTTGACATGTCTCTTCAACAACTGATCAATTTTATTATACCAGATGCGTCAACAACTAGTAGAAAGTATGTGTCGCGCACATGTTTGTAGAACTATCTACATATTCACAATTACGACGTTATTTTTGACACACACAGCCACACAATCACTCCACTTATTTCCTATAGTTTTTCGCGAACAATGTCCGTTATTGTTATAATGAATGTTGCACGTCACACGCCCACTCCGTCCAGTAGACGACCTTGACGGCACAGTCGCGTGCCAGCAGGTGCGCCGCCCGCTAGTAGTGCGCGGCGGCGCGCGGGCAGGCGCAGGCGCAGGCGCAGGTGCAGGCGCAGGGGTAGGCGGGTCAGGCCGCCGCCTTCACCAGCGCCTCGGTGGCCATGAGCAGCATGCGCAGCTGCCGCGCCAGCGAGTGGTTGGGCGACGCTGACAGGAATGCCATCAGCTGCTTCTGCAGCTCGCGCACCACCGCCGGCAGGTGTTCCCGCGTCACCGGGTTCGATGTGTCGAGGTTCATTACGGCTTCTTCTAGGTATCTGGAAAAGGGACGTTTAGTGTCAGAAACAAATGTAAAAAATAAGAAATCTCTATTTTTGCCATTAACTTGCTGCTGCACGAGCGACAGCAGCACGTGCTGCTTGAGCTTGCAGTATGTGTGTATGTGTGTAGGGTGGTTACCTGTGCTTGAGCGGCGTGTCGCGCGCCATGTCGGCGGCGAGCTGCTGCACGAGCGACAGCAGCACGTGCTGCTTGAGCTTGCAGTATGTGTGTATGTGTGTAGGGTGGTTACCTGTGCTTGAGCGGCGTGTCGCGCGCCATGTCGGCGGCGAGCTGCTGCACGAGCGACAGCAGCACGTGCTGCTTGAGCTTGCAGTATGTGTGTATGTGTGTAGGGTGGTTACCTGTGCTTGAGCGGCGTGTCGCGCGCCATGTCGGCGGCGAGCTGCTGCACGAGCGACAGCAGCACGTGCTGCTTGAGCTTGCAGTATGTGTGTATGTGTGTAGGGTGGTTACCTGTGCTTGAGCGGCGTGTCGCGCGCCATGTCGGCGGCGAGCTGCTGCACGAGCGACAGCAGCACGTGCTGCTTGAGCTTGCAGTATGTGTGTATGTGTGTAGGGTGGTTACCTGTGCTTGAGCGGCGTGTCGCGCGCCATGTCGGCGGCGAGCTGCTGCACGAGCGACAGCAGCACGTGCTGCTTGAGCTTGCAGTATGTGTGTATGTGTGTAGGGTGGTTACCTGTGCTTGAGCGGCGTGTCGCGCGCCATGTCGGCGGCGAGCTGCTGCACGAGCGACAGCAGCACGTGCTGCTTGAGCTTGCAGTATGTGTGTATGTGTGTAGGGTGGTTACCTGTGCTTGAGCGGCGTGTCGCGCGCCATGTCGGCGGCGAGCTGCTGCACGAGCGACAGCAGCACGTGCTGCTTGAGCTTGCAGTATGTGTGTATGTGTGTAGGGTGGTTACCTGTGCTTGAGCGGCGTGTCGCGCGCCATGTCGGCGGCGAGCTGCTGCACGAGCGACAGCAGCACGTGCTGCTTGAGCTTGCAGTATGTGTGTATGTGTGTAGGGTGGTTACCTGTGCTTGAGCGGCGTGTCGCGCGCCATGTCGGCGGCGAGCTGCTGCACGAGCGACAGCAGCACGTGCTGCTTGAGCTTGCAGTATGTGTGTATGTGTGTAGGGTGGTTACCTGTGCTTGAGCGGCGTGTCGCGCGCCATGTCGGCGGCGAGCTGCTGCACGAGCGACAGCAGCACGTGCTGCTTGAGCTTGCAGTATGTGTGTATGTGTGTAGGGTGGTTACCTGTGCTTGAGCGGCGTGTCGCGCGCCATGTCGGCGGCGAGCTGCTGCACGAGCGACAGCAGCACGTGCTGCTTGAGCTTGCAGTATGTGTGTATGTGTGTAGGGTGGTTACCTGTGCTTGAGCGGCGTGTCGCGCGCCATGTCGGCGGCGAGCTGCTGCACGAGCGACAGCAGCACGTGCTGCTTGAGCTTGCAGTATGTGTGTATGTGTGTAGGGTGGTTACCTGTGCTTGAGCGGCGTGTCGCGCGCCATGTCGGCGGCGAGCTGCTGCACGAGCGACAGCAGCACGTGCTGCTTGAGCTTGCAGGGCGGGCCGAACACGTGCGCGGGCTCGGCGGCGCGGCAGGCGCACATCACCAGCGCCAGGTCGGAGGCGGACAGCGCCTGCTGGAACGCGCCGTTCACGTCGCCGCTCGCGATCATCGACTGGATCTGCGCCACTTGCATCTGCACGAACCGCACACTTTTACTAGTACCACTATATAATAAAAACTGTCTCGTTGGTCTAGTGGTCGTAAAGGACGACTGCTCAGCAAGAGGTTTTCGATTTAATTCCCAGGTTGAGCAAAGTGTTATTAGATTTTCTATTAAATTCTCAGTAGCAGCTCGGAATTTAAATTCGTGTCCAGTTGATGGCAATAGGCTTGCTACAATATAAGGTAAAGAAAGAGGTATGGTTCTTGAACACGTCAAATTCATTAATAGTTATACAACTGCAAAAAATATAATTTTGACAACACAAAATTGGGCATTCAACCAAATATGTCAATACGAAATTTAAAATATTACACTATACTCTCTTTAAGTTTCAGATCTACAACCGACTGAATAGAATAAACAGACAATCCCTAGCCATTTGTGGTTGCTCGGGTGGACTATAATACGAATTACACTTAATTACACTATACAAATGAGAGCTTTTGAGCAGTCTTTTGATAGCTGTGTGAAGAACTAAAGCTGAAATTTAAAACCGTAGCCACATATGCTTGGCTAGGATGTGTAACACTGTAACTACATATTTCATACAATGATTTTTAAACAGAATATTCCAAGTTACGTTTTTTTATGTGAATATTTCACACATTTTAATGAGAATATACTTACAGGCTAAATACTTTACTAATGATAGGAGTTTATACTGTAATAAGTGAAGGTACCTCAAGCTAACTACAATCAGTAACAAAATAATATACTTGTAATAGGAAAGGCAACGACTCTTGGACGCAATTCCTTGTGACATTGCGATGTGATCTCTGCAATTACGAAGAGAAAAAAGTTCTTCAAAAAGCTGACGGAAAAAGTCGGTTATAGTTTCAGCAGCTATCATAGTTCAAAACTTTGATTTGTTATGATGGATAAAATGTAACGATTAATTACGATTCAGCAGGTATATATAAAAGGGACAAAAAATAAGTGTTTTTTTTAACTGTAGTTTTAAGTGTAGTAAGTCTGTAGGTATGTAGGGTAGGGATTAATGTCGAGCGGGGTCCTTAGAGTTCCAGAAAAGGCAATAGCATAGTCACATGCACAGCGGTTTGGTTTCGTGGTCTCTAAGGAGGACTTGAGATCTTCATTCATATGTTCAGCTCAGCGGTAGTTAGCGCTGCCTACTGTGCTATTGGTCGAATCCCGGTAGGGACAAATTTTTGTGTGATAAGCATCAACATTTGTATCCGAGTCATGGATGTATCTGTGTATAATATGTATGTATTTACAAAAAAAAATGTATATATGTTGTATATCAAACATCTAGTATCCGTATCACAAGCCTCGTTTCTTACCACGGAACTAGATGGCGCTGTGTTATAATGTCCGGAAATATTTATTTAATGAGTGAGTCTGTGTGAGTAGGCAGTGTCAGGTCAGTTGGCAGTGTAAGATTTTTTGGGAGTGTCAGGATATTTTACAGTGTTGGGTCTGGTGTGGGTCAGGACTAGTATATAATGATGTTACCTGTCGGTCGTGCGCGGTGTGCGAGTGCGGCGTGGAGGGCGAGTGCGCGCGGGACGCCAGCGCGGCCGAGCGCGCCTGCTCGCGCCACCAGCACAGCTCCTTCTCCAGCACGCTGCGGAACACACACCGTCAGGGAATACGACAAACAAGCAAGCATATTTCTAAGCAAATGCTATAAGCAAGTCATTTAAATTTAAAATTATTGACGGAGGCATCCAACTATCGCAATTTATTGATTTTATTTAAAAAAAAAACAAATACACATCTCTGATACCAGGAGCTACTTTCATTAGCTCACAAAGATTTATTTATTCCTTTGATAAAAAAAAACGAACCTAGATAAAAAATGGCATGACTTATTTGTGCTCAAACTCATTGAAGTATAATTTACAGACGTAAACGTTTTTTGTAAAATAATTATTTTTATTTAAAAAGTATTGTTTTGTAACTGTGCACTTGAAAAACTTTATTACCTGTATATTTTGGAGGACTTTATTACTGTGCGCTTATACATTTCGGAGGACTTTATTGCTGTGCGCCTGTATATTTTGGAGAACTTTATTACTGTGCATCTGTATAATAGTGCTAGTGGTTTACATTACCTGTGCGCCGTATCTCGTATGACGTCGGCGAGGTGGTGGTGGTTGTTGTTGTGCGCGGTGAGTATCTCGGCGTGTCGCTCGAGCGCGGTGCGCAGCGAGGCCGTGGCGGCCGCCCCGCCGCGCTCCGCCGCCGCCCGCGCCGCCGCCTCCGTGTTAGCTGCGACTGACACCGAAAACATATTATATCACTGATTCATCATCAACCCATTATTGTCCCACTGCTGGGCACGGGTCTCCTCTCATTTGAGAGGGTAGTCCACCACGCTAGCCTACTGCGAGTTGGTAGACTTTACATGCTATCGAGAAAATCTCTCAAGCATGCAGGTTTCCTCACGATGTTTTCCTTCACCGTTTGAGCATGTGGTAAATGCGCACATAACTTCCGAAAAGTCAGTGGTGCGTGCCCGGGTTTGAACTCGAGACCTTTGACATGTCAGTCCAATCACTGATTACTTCTATATTATTAGCACTATATTTATTGGCACTGGAAACGTGCACTATATCTACACCACGGTATAAAAATTAGCACTCATATAATATGAATAAATAAATAATAACATTAGAATTGTTCTTTATGACAGTTAGTTAAGGTATGCTGTCAGCTGCCGATAACATGAGAATTCCGTTTGCTGTCAGTTTAGTAAGTCCTCCATTTTGAAGAAATCGAAATGGTTCTACAGGGTCAGCAACGCGCTAGCGATACCTCTGATGTTGCAAACATTTATAGGATACAATAACCGCTTAGCATAAGGAGAGCTGTAAGATTTTTGCCACCTTTTTTGGTATAAAAAAAAAGATACACTCACATTCCTTGGTGCCGTTCTGGAAGGCCTGGTTGATCTGCTTGAAGATCTGCGAGTGCGTCTTCTCCATGACGGGGATGACGCTGTCGAACAGCGCCTCGCGGAACGACTCGCGCACCATGTCCGACAGAGACTTGGCTATTGACGTGCTCAGCCGCTCCATCACCGTCTGTGGACAATGCCGATTCATTTGTAACAGGTATAAATCATTATTTGTTAAAAGCTTTTTTTCTGCGAATTCATCCAAAACTATATAATATTGTGCATGTGCGTGTGTGAAATTGAATGATTTTTTATTTCTGTAAGTCAATCTTTTGGAGTCACTTTTACAAGCCATTTATTCGATTATTTTAGGATCTAGATGGCATCGGCATTTTCTGACGACCTCTGAGAAGAAACTCAGAGAGTCATGGTCTCTTTTAAAGCCCAAGGTGAGCTCGGTGTGCACCTTGCTGTTGGCGAGCTTGTCGATGTTCTCCCGCAGCAGCACGTCGGTGGCGGTGAGCTTGGCCGCCAGCTCGTTCTGCAGCGCGGCGGCTAGCGGCTCCAGCGCCCGCGCGGCCCCCAGCCCGGCCGCCTGCGCCGCGCGGCTGCTGGCCGCCTCGCCCACGCGAGATATGCGCTCCCACCTGAAAACATTACCCAAAGCGATTGTGCAGCTATTAATTAGTTATTACACAAATATTAACGCTTGACGCAAAAAACAGTGTATAAGTTTGATGTATCCGTGTGTGGAAGCGTAGCTCTTAAATGAATGGCCCGACTTTGATGCAGTTTTCTTCATTAGAACATTGACAAGATGAAATGATTCTTAACTACATTATATGTTACGAGGGATTTCCATTGGAGTCCAGACCAAATTTTCACTAACAAGTGAGGCTTTTGAAGCAAAATCGCCCCGTAAATGTCGTAAGTGAGGGGTGGGGGGGTTGTGTGTAGTACGTACCCGTCGGCGAGCGCGCTCTCGACGGCGGCGGCGGTGCGCTGCGCGTGCGCCCGCAGCGCCTCGTCCACCATCTCCCGCGGTGACGTCACCGCGCTGCGCAGGCTGCGCAGCTCACGCGTCTGACTGCTCATCAATTCTGACGACAACACACCGACATACGCTTAATATGGGATCATGCACACTACTTTTTATACGGGACTTGTCGTTATATCCTACCTTCCCTCCCTCCCTATCCATTGATAGGGAACAAAGAGAGACTTCTGCATTGGTGGAGAATGAAAAATCCGTTCCGTATTGGTGGAAAACGAAGAGAGGACTGTTCTGTATTGGTGGGGAACAAAGAGAGACCGTTCCGTATTGGTGGAAAACGAAGAAAGCGAGACCTTTCTGCACTGATAGAGAACAAAGAGTAACCACTCTGGATCGGTGGGGACGAAGAGACCGTTCTATATTTGTAGGGAATGAAGATTGGCCGTACTGTATTGGTCGCAGAGCAAAGAGTGGCATTCTATATGGGTGGGGAACGAAGAGGTAGATAGGTAGTAGTATCAGTCTATTATACAATACCGGTGAGCTTGTCAAGTTTGTGTTCTAGAGCCTCCAGCCGCGAGTTGTCGGCGGGCGACATCGGGGCGCAGCGCACGTCTTCGGGCGCGCGCTCGGCCGCCACGCTCAGCGACTGGCTGCTGGACTTGTCGCTGGAGCCCAGCCGGGGAACCGCCTCCGTCAGTTGCGGGATGGGTATCTCAGGCCATGTTTCGCTGTCTAAAACCAAATTGTTAAAGGTTAGAGGGAGATAGTGGAATTAAACTTTGTTTTTTTTGTAGGTATTTGTAACTAAACTAAAAGTAATATGGTGGTACGGGGGTATGGGGCTTTTAAGTTAGTGATTTTTTTAACAAAGTAACATTACATCACATTCTTGAATGGTGAAGGAAAACATCGTGAGAAAACCTAAATCCTCTACAGATCTTCTTAATGGCGTGCGAAGTCTGCTACCCGTACTAGAAGACCGGACCTCTCCACCGCCACCTCTGAGATGAGAAGGTACCAGTGCCCAGCAGTGAAACAGTTAAAAAGGATTGATGATGAATTTGAAAATCTTGTTATTGGTAAAAGTGTAGGGTACTGACTGGCATGCACGAGCTTGTGTGCGTGCGGCGCGTCGGTGTGCGCGTGCGGCGGCGCGAACACCTCGTCGGGCGCGAACAGCGCGGCGGCCGCGCCCCCCACCACCACGCCCGCCCCCGCCGCCGCGCCCGCCACCTCCACCACGCTGTCCACCTCCGGCTCCTCCTCCTACCACACAAATTACTATTGTTTTCAATTCAATCAAACATGATTCTGCTAGCATTAGTTGTATTATACAAGGTGTTGTTTTGCATCCTCGTCAAATTTCAGGAGGTTGTCATAAAATACATAAATAATCAATTGAAAGTACGGTAGTGGGCAATAACTAAAAATTGCTGCTTTTATTTGTTGTTGAATTTTAACAGTGTTTCAGAATTAAACCCTTAATTCAATACAAATAAAACAGAATCACCCGACTACGCACACAGCGACAATGCAGCTGTGTGCGTGAGTGTCGACGTCTTCCTACGAAATGCAAGCGCGGGCGAACGAATGATCGGTAGCAATAATTTACCTAATTTTATTTCGAAAATCACCTACATTATTGTCATAAATTTTGCTTGATAATGAACTCATTGTTGAGCATCATTGGAATGCGGAAATCTTACTAATGGCAGTAATACTAGTGCGCCAAAGAAAAGTTCATTGACCTGTTATCAGATGATTAATAAAATGTTAGTTTTGCTTTATCCTTCCACCTAAAGTTTTCGTAGTGATTTTGTTTTGATTTGTGGATTAAATTGATTGATTTGAAATTTTCCTTCCTACTTAACGGGCTTAGGACCGGCAATAATACCTACCTTAGTTGGTGTACCGATCTACTTATGATGGAAATGGAAAGACGTGCTAGTTAAATGTAAGTACGTGGTGATACTTTCGACTCTTAGGTATTATTAGCGTAGTTACAAATTTGAAATCAACTTATTTACACTAATCAAATTGATTAGGCTAACAACGTATTTACAAAATGTACAAATAAATAAATTACCTACTTAAGTTACCCGGAGGTATTGTTCAAAGTGGCCACCACACTCTTCGCACAATTGAGCACGACGTAGCTGGTTTTCCTTCAGCTTACGTAACACTAACACATTAGTTTTTACAGTGTCAAAAGCACTAATGATCCTTGCACGTAATTCTGTTACACTGGTCACTTCCTCCGTGTAAACTAACCTTTTAACGTCTCCCCGCACATAAAAGTCTAGAGGCGTCAGGTGCGGAGAACGCGGAGGCCAGGCCACAGGTCCTCCGCGACCGACCCAGTGATCACCAAAACTTTCGGTCAAGTACTCGCGTACTTGCCGACCATAGTGAGGGGGGGCACCGTCCTGCTGGTAGTACAAGTTGCGATGGAGTGCCAGGGAACATCCTCCAACATCTCCTCGACAACGTGACGCAACAGCTCCAGTTTTTGGGTGTTGCAATTCACGCTTCAGTAGGCGAAACACTGTAGTGTGGTGCACTCCAAAGTGTTGACCAGCCTGCCGCGTGCTTGCCCGTGGGTCTCGCTGGAAGTCTCCACTAATGCCATACAGGCGGACCATCTCTCCATTCAACTCGACATTCGGATAGTTGTCCGTCATCTTGCACTTCGTACCTACGTCTCAACGATGTACCGAGAAGTGAAATTCGCAAAGCGCGCGCACGCGTCGGCGACATCAAACAGACTGTTAGTTCCGGGGTCGCGGCGGCGTGGCTAGGGATTTGTACCTACGAATCGATCGATGAATGATCGTTGCGTATGCGTTGTGTATGTGTATTGTGTTGTTTGCGTTTGTTTGTGTGTGAAAGCGCGGTTATAGGGCTAGTAACAGACGGGCCGCGTTTAGACACGGCTGGTTCACACTTACGGATTTCCGTATACAAGCAAAATAAAAAAAAAAATACCTACTCATTTTATTGTTGCTTTGGGTCGAGAATCATTAGCATAATTACGTCCTTGAATTTGACGAGGATGCAAATCAACACCTTGTATAATTAATCGTTTGAGTTTAAACAACTGGATTTTAGTTAAAATATAAATTTTACAGTATACTCTACTTTACGAACACTCGACTCGAACAACGAACGAATATTAGGCGATGTGAAAAAAACCAAACAGCACATATAAATATGGACTGGAACGATAAAGTATCCGTACTCATTCAAAAACACGTACAAACCGTGGGATACACTTTTCGCTTTGTGTAAGTGTACCATTCTGCTCAATCAATCACTGTTAGAAACAGTTCAACACAACACTCAACAGGCGAACGAACCAGAAAACAAAAAGATACATTATGTTATTCTAGGTTAGCGTACATTACACCATCACGTGAGATTTTGGTCAAATGCTAACCTATCTTATATATAAAAAGAACCCTGAGATGTGCTCAAAAGAGCGTCTTATATCTTTATTATATGTGTACCTTGAAGAAGGGATGTTCGTTGTGCGACATGATCTGCTGCACCTCCCTGCTAGGGCTGGAACCCGCCGACGCCAGCTTGTTAGCCGTCTCGCCGCAAGTCTCTTCCACGCATGGCACTGAGGACAACCCTGTTACATGTTAATAGAAAGACCTGGCAACATCGAAAATACCTGTCATATAATTATTATTACTTCACATAAATATGATCTATAGCTTTATGGCACAAAATATATGAATTATTATTAATTTTAATAATTGGTATCGCAACACTTTACATGCTTTACTTTATATTTATATTTACAACAACAACAAAAGAACACGGGATATTTGACAAACATTTGCGACGTTGCCAGCTTTCTAATTGCACATTTTTAAACAAAAACATTACATATTTTTTACTACATGAAATACGATAAAAGAACGAATAGGACACGAGAACAAAGATAGAAAGTAAATAGATATTTTCAAGGACAGGAACATAATATAGCATCTAATATGCGAGTGTCACCATGTCTGTCTGTTACAGTAGAGTTACCTCCAGACCCCCCAGTGGAGTTCCGTGACTTGCTGCTGACGTCAGGAGTGGCTGACAAAGGAGGATCGTCCTCCTCGCGCTTACCTGGAGAACTGGAAGTAAACAGTAAACTAATATAAAAGTTACATCTGAATCAGACATATTTTTTTTTTCAGAACAGGCAATTTTTTTTTCTTATTTATGTAATAAAAAAAAAACGTTGCCCCACACTAGGATTTTTTCCTGTGTCGTGGGTGCATTTACAAACACAAATGTTCACATACACAAACACCCAGACCCAGAACAACTACCTGTAGAACGTACAAATATTTGCTCCGTGCGGGGATCGAACCCGCAACCCGTGACGCACAAGCCGATCGCTCAGCCACTACGCCACCGAGTCGTCTAAAAATGATAGCATATATACGACATTATGTCGCAGCGCCATCTAGTTCCGAGCTGAGAAACAAGGCTTGTGTTACGGAACGTAACACGTTGAACGAACGATCGCCTCGAGATCAATCCCAAGGTCCTCTTGATCTTTCAGAAGTTATGTGCGAATTTAAGACATGCTCAAACTTAAAAATGGTGTTGAAAAACGTCGTGAGGAAACCTGCATCTTTGACAGATTTTCTCCGCCCGCCAGGTGGAGCGACGACTTGCAGAAGGCATCTACTGGATGAGAAGAGCCGAAGATCAAGATCTGTGGCGATAATGATGATGATGTGAAATTTGCCAACTCGTAGTAGGCTACCGTGATAGACTATAGCCTAATCGCTCTCAATTGAGAGGAGACCCGTGCCCAACAGTGGGACAATATAATTGGGATAATATCAAGTAGTATACAGTCTTATAAATACCTAAAGGCGTCAGGCGTCATGAGATTCAACTGCGGGGCGATGGACGGAGATTCTGGACGGGTGCCGATCAGGCTACCGGGCTGCGTCTGTACGGAACATAGGAAGAAAGTTTTTCTTAGTTTCACTAGGCAATGTCTGACCGGTCATCAACATCAGGTAGATGAAGAATCTACGTCCGGGTGTGACTTTGGGACACTTGGCAGTGGCGTAGCGTGGGGGATGCTGGGGGGGCCGTGGCCCCGGGCCTTTTGGGGATTTTTGGGGGCGGCAAATGTTGGGAAAAGATTTTTTCTTGCAGTAATAAGCTAAAGTAGGGGGCGGCAAATTTCTGGTCAGCCCCGGGCGGCAAAATCCCACGCTACGCTACTGACACTTGGACATGGGTTCTTCAGTTCAATAATAATAAAAATACACAATTCTATAAGTTACTGCAAAGCTTCACGCTTTAACATATGAACCAATTTAGATGATATTTGGTATGGAGACAGTTCGAATCCCGAGAAAAGACATAGGATAGTTGTTTGAATTCGGAATCGATAATTTCTTAAAAGAGGGTAGACATAAATAAGTACTTTGGATACCTTAGAATAGGTATCCAATCTACTTTTATTTATGTCTTTTTTGAGATATAAAAATCGACAAAATCTATATATTAAAAACACATCAAAAGCAAATATTTTAACTATAATGCATTTGGTATAGGTATTTACCTGTGAGCGCATGAGCAAGTTCTTGAGCTGCTGGCTCTGCTGCTGCAGGATGCTGGATGCGATGGTCGCGGGCGCTGACTCCGACGAACTGTCCTCCAGCGCCAGCTCTGACAGACCTGAGAGAAAAATTCACGAACATTCTTCAGCTGTTCATTCGACTCAGGATCTATAGGCTTTGTAGATGTAGCTTAGACATATAGGAAAATAAGATAGATCCATAAGGGTTAGTGTAGGTTTTCGACCATAAATGCTAAAAAGGAACCGGAAAGTCAGTGTTAAATAATGTAAATATACCGTGATAAAATCCGTAAAAAGGATTTTATCACGGTATATTTTTTTTATATTTTTTTAGCACAAGACAATAGTTGTTGATTGATTAATGTAGAGGTATAGATGTCGCTGACGACTTGGTAAAGGTCACCGGATTACGTTAGATGCAGGTAGCCCAGGACTGGTTGCGTGGCGATCCTTGGGGGAGACCTATGTCCAGCAGTGGACGTCTGACGGTTGATATGATGAGAGATTTCGCTATATATTGTGTGTGTGTGTACCGTGCATGAGGTCGGCGTGCATGGGCGGGCGGGGCGGCGTGTACACGAGGCGGCCCTCCTGCAGGCCCTTGGGCTGCACGATGTACAGGCGCACGCACACGCGCCGCCACTCCGCGCTGCACTCCCCGCCGGAGCCGGAGTCCTGACAACAACACCTACACTTTGAACATATCTATAAGGCGGATGTTAGTGAAAACGCCGAGAGGGGGTGCCCTAGAAGGACATACACCGACCTAATTTGTAAACTCCTTTAAAAAGGTCAGGTCAGTACTCGTTACCAGCGCGAATTCATGACAAGATTTATGAATGTGGACGAGGCAAAAATGGTATACAGGGATCGCGTGGCATTCTGTATTTTCTGCCTACCCATTCCCCTACCATGGGAAAAAGGCGTGAGTGTATGTACGTACTTAAAACACTATTTACTTCTTTATTTAACTCTTGAATATTTAAGCCTTAGTGCGAAGTCATGGAGGGTGTTTCCAACTTCCTCATTTGATATTTACCTGCCGTAGGTTCTACGTAAAATGAGGTAGGGCGCACAGATAATAAATGTAAACACATTTATTTCAACTTCTAAAGATCCAATGGCCAAATGACTAAAAAGTTGAGTGACTTATTTGTTACATAACTTTAGCTGGCAGCAATTTGTCTTGAACTGCAATCTAGTTTGATTAATGTATCATATTCTAATTGGTCCTCTTTTTGTTTCTTTCTTAAAATCTTCTATTTATCAAGCTCATCATGCGAGAGGAGACCCGTGCCCAGGGTCTTCCTCTCAGGTTTAGAATAGTTTGCTTTAACCGTGGCAGGCTGAAAGACTAAACAAGAATCTCTAATCCTCATGTCTATGGCTGCATCACCTTGCAAAACTTTTTAGAACTGATACGACCTGGGAACCATTAAAGAAGAGAGCATATTCTCTCCTGAGAGGCCGGCAAAGCATTTGCAACCCATCTGGTATTGCCGATGATCTCCTGCTCGTTTGCCCCTTATTACCACAAAAAATTAACGTCAAATATAATTAAAATTATTATGAACGGAAGCATTAATAAATGTACATACGTCATGGTGAAGCTCGTAATGTATGGGCGAGTCGGCGTCACCGCTCGACCCGTTGCGGTACAGCGGCTCGTCGGAGCTCGGCTCACACTTGGTCTGCTGTTCCTCTGTACACAAGAAATAAGACTCATTATTGCGTGAAAAAATATAGTTTATAGATGAATATAAAAACTATTTTGTTGATTGTAGATGCAGCTAAAGTAGTTTCTGACTACCCCCATGGGAATGAGGCGTGAGTGTATGTATGCTACATGTTGCTAAGGTACAGTGGGAAGAGATAAGGGCGAGTTGCTTTCATCATCATCAACCCAATATTGTCCCACTGCTGGGCACGGGTCTCCTCTCATTTGAGAGGAATCCATCTCACTAGGCTATAGTCCACCACGCTAGCCTACTGCGGGTTGGTGTTAGCGAGTTGCTTTACAAAATGTTAACTGAATTTACTGCGAAGAATGCTCTGATTGGTTGAAGAACTCAGAGCGGGCCAATCGCGACGCTGATCGCATTAAAAGGACGCATCATATTATAGGGTATTTCTACAGTAGACCAAGAGTCAGACTCACCAGCATCAACAATACAAAAGCTCAACACAGGATAAGGCAGTAGAAACTCCGAGATACTCTTACAGTACGCCATACTGTCTTCAGGGTCCCTCGCCATGTTCAGCACATACAGACTTCTGGACTTGAAGTCGGACAGCAGCAGGTAGCTGGCACTGGTGTCCAGCATGGCCTTCAGGCCGAGAGTCAACTCCGTGCCCATTCCTGGCGTAAACGTGATGGTCTGAAGACACGTCCAAGACTTGCACGACCAGATTTTGATGGTGGTGTTGTTTTCCGCCCCGGTGACCGCGAATTTCCAGAATTGGACGCTGTTGAAAACCAGAGGGCAAAATTTGTAGATAGCAGAAAATGCAAAAGTACCTGATTTACTTTTGGGAAGAGCAATTAGTGGCATTGTTGAGCGATCATTATCATTATCTCATTTGATGGTCTGGTAGGGATTTTCTCTCAATTGAAAGGAATTTGGATCATAGACCACGCTAGACTAGTGCGGTAGGTCGACTTCACACGCCATCGAGAAAATTTATCAGGCATGCGGGTTTCCTCAGGAAGGTCTCCTTCACCTTCGTATTTAGACTTAATAGCTAATTAAAGGGGTCCACCCTGCCATGTATGTATGTATGTAAAGTCAGTCTCACACAAATAGTTGGATTAATTGTGCCTGTACTTACTCAGTGTTGTAGTTCTTGTGGTTGTCTAGGAAGAAGAGGCAGCTGAGCGGCTTCCCGCCGTGCGGCTGCCACTTGTGCAGGCAGCGGGGGCTGCTGTCCGCGTGCATGTACACCTGGAATATATCGTTTTTATATATTACTGCTTACACGTAATATAACACAAAAACAGGAATGGAGAATTGAACAGGTTTTTTTAGGTCAGCGTTTGACCACTATCTCACCTGATGGTAAGTGACGATGTGGTCTAAGATGAAGTACGCTTACCTAGAAGAAGTTTGAATTGAATATGAGGTCATTACCCCTATTTATATTACGAAAATGTCTTGAATTTTAAATTTTGTCCCTTTTAACTCGCGTTTTCCATTCCTTCTGGTGTTGCAGACGTTCATAGCTGCTACACATTGAACGACGAATATTGCTCTAAAGACGCCACATCAGACGTGTGGGCGCCGCACTCGCGTTACGTCACGGAAAACACAGAGTGTGTGCGGTTTTCAGTAGCGAACGTGTTAAATATCGAGCTAATCGCTCACTATCAGGCAATCTGACAGCTTGTTTATCACCATCATGATATAAAAAAAAAAAAAAAAAATTGTTTGCTTGTAAAGTCGGTTTACGGACGATAATTTTAGGTGATAACGTTCGGCTGACGGAGTGGAAGAGAGATAGATGCGTCACAAGCCGAATGCTTAGGCCAATCGTGCCTCTCCATCGATTGAGCCGCGCTCTCGCTTGCACGCCTGGCTCAGGCGGTATGTGACCTCGCCGGAGTTGTGGTGCATGCTTTTACGAATCTCATGGCCCCGGCAATAGGGTCGGTGGTTTTTTAGTCGGTAAACGCTCAAGCGGAGTCCGACACACCCCGTCGCCTCTTCAGGCGACCGGGTGGTTCATAAAGGATTATTCCGCATTAAAAAAAAAGCGGTATGTGACGATTTATAAGACGTTATCACGTCGAAAGTGATGCAGTGGGGGCACCGCGCCCTGCCAACACTTTTAGGCACCAAATGGCCACCAATATGACCGGGCTATCTTCATAGTCCAACGTCCCGATATCTCGTGGAGACGACCAGAAGAGAAGTGATGCAGTATGGTGGAGGAGCGTACCTGGAAGAACATGACGTATCCGTCCTGCGAGGCGGTGGCGAGCGCGGAGCCGTCGGGCGAGAAGGCGGCGTCCAGGATCGGCGCCGCGTGGTCCGCCGCGCACAGCGCGCCGCCGCCGCCGCCGCCGCCCACGCGCGCCGCCGCCGACTCGCTGCCCGCCAGCCGCCGCGTGCACCACATGCGCGCTGCACGCACAACACCATCATATACATAGATACATCCATGACTCGGATACAAATGTTTATGCTCATCAAACAAACATTTGACCCTACCGGGATTCTAACCCAGGACCCCATTGCACAGTCGACAGCGTTAACTACCGCTGAGCTAAACGGGTCGTACCTGTATGCCAGGCACAAATTTACGAATATACGAGTATACGGCCTTCTCGTCTATTCCAGACAATTCATGGCATGGAGACAACTTTACTGGACTTTAAAAGCTGCCACGTCACGCTTAACACAGTCAAAATAACGGCCTCCCAACGTCAAAAATTACGCAAGGGCATCGGTTAAGCACTTTGTATGTCGAAACTACAACCAGTGTAATACATTTTATAAAAAAGTTTATAAAGCAGTTAAAATTTTGGATTAATGCCTAATAAATGAAGTGATCCTCCACCCCGTTTGCCTCCTCATTTCCATTAAAAAAAGGCATTTTAGTCGCCTCCTATTACACGGGACTTTAACATACTAAAAAACTGTGGGAAAACAGACATCAGTAGATCTCTCTCTCTTACCAATATTATCATGTGTAGTCAACAACAAACGGGCTACGTCATCGTCAGCAGCTTCGTCTTCATCATCAGGGATGTACGGGCACCACACCACCCGATGCGAGGTGCCCACCGTGCCCGTGTCTTCGCGCACCTCCGCTAATAACGTACACCTAAAGGGATGAAGAAAGGTACAGTAAGCTGCATTTTACAAGTACGTTGGATATTGTTATTCGATATTGCACCTTATAGCTATGTAATTAAAAGAAAATCGTATGCAATGCAATGGTAAATTCATATAATTAATTGAGTACAGGTGCCGTCACGAGTTAAGAGCGCTGGCCTTGAATGCGCAGATATCAGTTTTTTGGTCCGTTTGGCGGGGTGGGCGGTGTGCGGAGGGTGAAGCGGCCACTACCGGCGTCGTATTGGTGTATCAGTCGCTCGTCGCCCAAAGTACATTCACGCACATATTCCTTTCGTATCTTTTCATTGACCTTTTACCTTTCAACAAGTAGTTCCAGTAGCATCCATCTACAAACTTCGACTTCCTTAATTAACGACGATTTGATGGAAGGAATAGGATTATTGCCAAACGATTAGAATTTAAGTTTTTTTTTAATATAATTGATTATAGATAGATAGATAGATATTATATAGAATATATTTTATTGTACACCAATAATTAAAATACACATTACATTAATATTATTATTGATTATGTAATATTGATTCTATAGGTATCTACACAAAATTATAAATTTTTATTTTTATAAAATAAACCGTGGTTATATTTTATTTTTCTCTTTTAAAATACCTATAAAACTTATATTTCCTTTCCATTAAAAGTGACAACTCAAGTTAATTTAACTTTTCTAAAAACACCACTTCGTAATATACGTGAGCACGAGTGTACAACATGCGCAAGTCTCCCCACTTCTTTCGTCGAGCGCTCAAAACTCGTGACGGTGCCTATACTAGCGTAACCCGGCTCGGCTTCGCACAGGTAGCACTAAATATGTATAGAGTGCCAATGATACCTACATACTCTTGATTACTTTCTTGGAAGCCATTTTTTTCATACATTTATTTACTATTTAAAAATAAAACACAAAAATTATCAGTTTATCCTATTGCTGCTTTGCTGAAAATTGGCTGAAAATTGAAATACCTTAATCCGCTGTCAGTGACTTCGATCTCATGGATATAGAAGTTGCCCTGCTCGTCAATACACGCTAACACCACCTGACTCTGTATGTGGGCAAACGCCAAGTCCTGCACCTGGAAACAGTAGAAATATTTGTTATACTCGATATCTATACGATAAATATTCAGAAAGCAGGTGTTATGTGTTTATGTGCTTCCTCAATTTCGACTATAGGAAATCCATCCTAGAATACGCTCTGCCAACGAATCCAACTAATTATGAACCCGTCTGCCTTCATGCTGTTTGTTTGAATAGGCTCTAGAGACTGGACTAGACTCTGTCAATGCATTTAACTGACCTCTCCCTTCATGCCCTTGATGAGCGCGCGTCGATCAGCGCCGGGCTCCGGGTTGTACACCACACGCACCATGCCACTCCACGTGCCTGGGTTCACCGCATTCGGAGCTGGAGAGACCAAAAATGTATGTTAATATTATGTATAGAAAGGTTGATTTTTCAGTAACAGAGTGTGAAGTAATATCAATCATCGTTGACCAATTAACGGGCGGATTAAGTGCGGGTTGGCACTATTCACACATAAAATCTCTGAGGCATATGCAAGTTCATACTAGGCATATAGTTAGATCGAGCTCTGTGGCGTTCACTAGGGGAGGCCTACGTCCAGCAGTTGACGAATATGGTCTGATGATGATGATATAATTTTTTCGTAAATTTATACATAGTAACATCTATGACTTAGATACAAATATTCATGCTCATTACAAATTAGGATTTGAAACCTGGCCTTCATTTTAACATTCTCCAATGTTGTCTCCAATTTATAGGAAATAATATCGTTTACACTATTTATTTCTTAAAGCGCGACCATAATCACGTGGCTTCGGTCTAGTGTAGGTATACTGGCTATTATTCTACAATACTATAAATTAACAATACAAATATTTTTATTTCAAGTAGACGTCTCGAATTGGCAACACTAGTTGCTATAGCAATCTGCACTTATTTAATATAAACAATTTACACATTACTTACATTTTATATTCAATGTAAGCAGTTATATACTATTTGACACAGCAAAAACATTCATGCTTCCTGCGCCTATATACCTACTATTACCATAGAATATCTGGTTTGTTTTGAAATTAAATGATAAGAAACTGATAAAGGGTCTGCAATGTGGGAATGAAACCTCCATACGCTATGGAGGTTAACCGCTTATTAGGTGTGCCAAAACAATATAAAATTTAGATGTGAAAATATAAATGACATACCTTTAATAGAATATGCTAAGTACTTTCCACTGGTGTGTATAGCCAGCAGTTGTCCCGCATAAAACTTGGGCTCCCAATTGTAGTCCACCAGGTTTTTGAGCTTGACCTTAGAGCTGCCATGGTCATGGTTGCCAGCATTGGTGTTCACCATCACATTGGTGGAGTACACCTCTGCGCTGCACACTCCATCTCCGTCAGAGAATGATCTGAAATAGTTAATGTACTAAATAAATATGATTTTGAAATTAATATGTATAAAAACATACTATCACACCTCTATTTACCCACCCGTGGGTCATACACATATGATCTGGTAACTTTATGCCCCAGCCGTGAGGCATGCACATATGACGTTTTTGCATTCTTTTGTCTCTATATTATACGGTATTATCGATGGTTTCGACACCCATAATACTTGACAAGTAGTAGTAGTTACTTTAAATTTGCCAACAGCTTTTGCCCACCCATGGGTCATGCATGTACGATGAGTAACTCGAGATCTCCCATTGGTGGGGCATGCACAGTGAATGTGTTAATAAGGACAGAATTAGAATGCTCTAAGTACCCAAAACATATTGTGCCAAAATGCTTTTGAAGCTAGAGTAACTATAACTGAGACTATATTCTGATTAATTAAACTGTTTGTATGTATTGCATGTGGTGGGGTTTCTCATATTCATATATAATGTTCCACACACTACCACCAAGGCATAGGCTTTAAACATATTATGAATGTGTGGACACCATATAAAATAATAATGACCTTATTAATTATAGAAACAAAGAATGGAGGTTTTTATTTTATAAAAAATTGTAAAGATTTATAAGCATTTTAATTGACAGTAAAAAGCAGTCTAAGAAGGTTTGTTCTTGACATCTTCTATTATCTTACAGGAAAGAAAAAATGTTTTAAATTATCAATTTAACATGGATTGAAAAAATCAACTGGGATTTCTATTACTTTTTAGTTGCCCAGTTAATCTAATAATAAACACTGGTAGCAAAGGGTTAACATTGCTGCATATTTAGTAATTTTTCAATTAAAATCTTGGCAGAAAGTAGTTTCTATTCAATCTATAACCTAAGACTAAGCCATATTGGTTAGTTATAAACATTATTAGGAGCATTCTAAAGGAAAACATATTATTACAACTATTTTTCGATTGATCATAAACATTTTACTTTACTAACTAGGAAACTAGCCCCAAAGCAAGTCTATGACTAATATTTGAATTACCTAAATGGAAACATGATCTAACGTTAGATTATGCCCATGGTGCAACAATGTTCCACAGTTGAAGTAGAATTTCACATGAATACATATGGGAAAACCCCAAGAAGGACTATCGACGTGATTTTTGGGTATGTAAGGCCGTGTTTAGGCAACAGGTTACATTCGAATTAGTTAGAATAATGCAACAATATACAAGGGCTTTCCTAAATACGGCATTGTTCTACCCAGGATACAGTTAATAGTCACGAATTATTTGCGTAAGCAATAAAATAGGCGAATTTCAGTACAAGATCAATGTCACTTACATCGTTTGAGGGGCATCCGATAGCTTTGGAAGCATTGTTGTTGGTGCCATTACTGTTCTAAACTTCCACTTTCCACATGAATTTCAAAAACTATAGCGTAAATACACAATGGAATCGTAATTGCAAAAAAATCATGCAAAAATTACAACAGCAAACCGCTGATGCCGACCGACATGATATTGCGTATTGTTATCACAATTCGCTTAACACAACTCCAGATTTTTAAGATTACTTTAAAATGTTATATTACTCATATTAAATTACTTTTGAGCGTATATCATTTCTTTTGATGTAATAAGTGTGTTAAAATCAGGATTATTAAAAAATAATACTCAGCTGAAACATATGGTACAACATTTAACGAACAAAACGCAAAATTTCAATTTGTTCTTGTTGACCCCTTTTATTTTCACAAAGAAGGATTTCTAGAATAACCATACTTTGTTATAATATTTTTGATGATATTTATAATTACCTTATATTTTTCTGCTCTGTAATTTTTATAACAATATATAAAATGTATCAAAAAAATTAAATACAGTCCCTTGTGTGTTTATGTCTGGTGTAACAATTTATGTTACAGAGAACTAGATAGCTTAGTTGACTTGACAGGTGACAAGGCAGTGAATTGATTTTTTCGAAAATGGTAAGAATTAATCGTAAATAATAAATTATTTGCTTTGATATCTATAAAGAAGTATAATAATTATGGTGATAATTGTTTCAGTCGTTAACAGACAAGATTACCATGCTTATGGCCCGCCCGGGCGGCGACAATGCCCAAAAAGATGACGTGCCTTGGTGGATGCGCTACGCTGGTCGGGGACTTGGAACAGTTGGCGGCTTCAGTTCGTATTACTTTACCTTAATATTATATATATAATATGATACACATGACGTCTTGAGGCGACAAGAGAATATTCTTATATACATTGTGTGGGTTGACCAATATACCAATAGCCTTATCAGAGATGCCCAAAAGTATAGTACCACCCTTTATTTTAGCCTAGCAGCAGTAGTTAATAAAATTCCACTACGTAATAGAATTGAAAAAAATAATGTTAAGGGATGAAAAACTTGCTTATTACTTAGAAAGTGTTCCTCAAAATAATTGGAGCATTAAATATAATACAATTAAAAATTAAGTGCATTATTTTGATACTAGAACTAAGTGTAGTCTAAAAGTGTGAAACTTTCAAATCAACTTATTTTTTCAAGAAACTGACCACTTTCAATCTTTTAGATCATGGAGTGTTATCCAATCAGAGACAAGAAAACTGTATCTTATTTGTAGGACATATTGTAACATTCACGAACACATTATTCATTGATTACAATACTATTGTCAACAGACTCGGCACTGACTCAGGTCACCAGTTCAATAACCACATCTATTATCCACATGACCTACTTATTTTCTCAATTATGTGACTCTTACTAAAAGACCTGCATCAGCTTTGTTATATAATGACATGTAAATTGCCCTATTTATTTATAACACATATGTAATTACGATATTAACTTGGATATTATATAGTAGTTGATCTTGGTAAAGGTAACAAGAAAGCTATTTTGTTCTAATGGTAGGCTATTAAGGATCAAAAAGGAAATTTGTTAACACTAATTATCTAGCTTTTATAATAGGTAACTGGCAAATTACAATTTCCTATGTAGAATTAGAAGATTCATTTTAATTCAACTTTAAAAATCAATTATTTTTACCTATTCTACAAATCTTTGAAACACCAATTTTGCTTATCATGATAAATTATGAAATATTTTTTATAAACATGTAAACAAAACTAATCTATCAACCAAGTCAAATAGGGCCCAAAAAGTGGATACTTAGAAAAGACTTAAATTATATATATTAATAGTATTTCAATTAAAAGACTGGGTAATTAAAAGGTCAGTACTGTAATATAAATAATTTAACTTTTATATAATACTTTACTAACTTACAATGTAGTTAATGATATAAATATTTATGAACTCCATCAAACTAGTTATATAAAAATGTATGATAATAGATATTCAATATTATAATTATGTCAATTCTTGTATCTATGAAGGAACCGGTTCAACTATGTAAATTATTGTTGATAATGCTCATGTTAAATATCAGATATTTCAACAATTAACTGAATGGATTTAGATGATTCAAAAACGAATGTAAAGGTAGGCAATTTTTTTTATTTTTATGGTATTACAACTTATTCACTAATACATAATTCTAGAGAATTAAATAACATAGAGAAAAGAGTGAAATTGTCAGTTACAAGAGTACATAGCAATTACATATAGATTTAACAAGTAAATTTAGGTTGTAAAACATGCAATAAATAAATAAATATTTCTGGACATTATGACACAGCATCATCTAGTTCCGAGCTAAGCAACGAGGCTGAAAACCTATACAAAAAATCTCAAACAAAATCCAGAAAACATTCTTTAATAATATTTCAACATATTCTTTATACTTAAATATATTCTTATTTACATGTTGTATCGTAATTTAGTTTCAAAATAATATACTACGTTATTCTATGTCTAAGTTTTAATTAATTTAATGTTCTAATGGTATTTTTGTCTATATAACAGCTAGTTTCGGCCACATCAATCAAAATAAAAATAGTTTTCTCAATGTTCCACTTCTGTTACCTAAATAAACAATATATATCAGGCTAAAAGTACTTATTTATTTTAATTTTTGTAGGTACAAGATAATGGCTGATAACGTCAGTTTTTGTGTATTACATATATTAATTATAAAAACAGTGATTCTCTAGTGGCGACCGCGTATAAGACGCAGCGTGGGTAGGTGTCGCTGGAATTCGCTGGATCCGATCATGGTAGCAATCTTTGCGGGAGATCTATGCCTGTAGTGGACGTCGATCGGTTGATATGATGAAATGGGAAAAATGAAGTTTGTTTATCTTAGCGTTTGTTTTTGGTGAATCCTGGCGATTTACCAAAGGCTAGACCCTAAAAAAAAATAACTAAGCCCTAATCGTTTTTATTTATAATTTAAATGAAAAAGAAAATACATCTACGGCTACGATTGTCGTTTAGCTCACTGAATGGCTCCATTATAAGCGTCACGCGATCGTCTCAAGTCATACATAGTTTGTTCGAGATTTATATATTTCCAATTCAAATTCTTTATTGCACTCCATAAACATGTTAGATATTGTTTGTCACATAATAGTACATTATGGTCCCTGCAGGGCACGGCAATTTAAAAGATACTAGGATACTAGAAAGATACTACTTTAAAAGATACATACTAGGAGGTAACACGCTAGACATTAGTTTATGGCAAATTCAATCTATGGCGTCCACTGCGTAAAGTATTTTTTGCCATTCTTAACCTGAATTAGGTTAAAAGCATATCAAATGCCGAGCATATGAGAGAGCTTCATTTCCTGCCTACATCGGCCATTATCTTGGTGGTAATTATTGTAAGATCCTGGCTTTCAGGAGTGGCAAGAAATTAGGGTGGTGGGCGCAGAATAATAAAAAGAACCCTGTATTACTGTACGGCCCATTCACTCGTACACAGTTCACTCGTCGGCGCCTAACAATCTAGAGTTTTTTTTAATTCTCACCAAACACAGAAATAAATACGGGAAAACGAGTGTTGTTGTTAAAGCATGCTACAGTTTAATTAATATAAATCGGATTAACGTCTGAAGTGGAAATAAATTGACCTTGGTGCTGTGAATAATATAATGTTATGGCAGATTGAACATAGGTGGACATTTCTATATTACCCGGGCGTTATTTCCAATTGTAACGTGCGTGGGAAGGTTGTTAACTAAAATGGGAAACTTAACTGAGCTATATTTAGATGTACCTAGCTGCCTGCGAGTTTAGTCGCGGAATATAATAAATAATACATATATAAAATAATAAATATTCCTGGACAATATGACACAGCGCCATCTAGTTCCGTGGTAAGCAACGAGGCTTGTTTTACGGATGCTAGTTGGTTGATATACTACATAGGTATATACTTTTTTTTTGTAAATTCATACATATTATACATAGATACATCCGTGACTCGGATACAAATGCGATGCTCATCACACAGACATTTGTCCCTACCGGGATTCGAACCCGGGACCCATAGCACAGCAAGCAGCGTTAATTACCGCTGAGCTAAACGGGTCGTAAATATATAGGTATATCCGATCATTATGACACAACGCCGTTCAGTTCCGAGCTAAGCAATGAGGCTTGTGTTACGGATACTAGATGGTTGATTTACTATAATAGTTTTTTTTTGTAAATAGATACATATTATACATAGAAATATCCGTAATTTTAGTAGAAATATCCATGATCATCCGCAAACATTTGACCTTACCGGGATTCGAACCCTACTGAGATAAACGTGCTATACCTTACCGATACAATAGAAGTACGCTGCGTTAATCGGCAATCGGTCGTCAACAATACATCTTATATAATATGTATTGCAAAATTCATGCAAAATAAGTAGTAAAACACTTTCTTTTTTCCAAAGTTCTCTTTTAATACAATATCAGTGTTCAAATTGAGCGTGGTTCGTCGTAAGAACTGTTTTAATTATATGTATCGTGTATCGATTGCGGTCTTTCTAACACTTGTTACACGTATGCAATTGAGATATCGTTTTTTTTATTGATGTTTTTTCATGCTAGTCAGTACGGTTGCGTGCCAATGTAACGTTTAATATTATTTAGAATAGAGCGTTGACACTTCGCTACGCTACACGTGCAGTATGCATTGTCTATACGCGTCTGTCTCTTGGCTATACGCGTGCCCTAAAACAATATTATTTTGATAGTAACGTGGTTAATCTTAGATTACGTAATAATACGGGATTCGAAATTATTATCGATATTAATGGGTCACATGAAAGGAACCTTTACGAGTGACGTTACATAAATAATCGCCAAGGGTAGATACTCATAGCGTCATGCATCTGTTAACTGGCTAATCTATAAACAATGGAACATATAACCGCCTCCTTTTGAAGTCGGTTAAAAAGAATGTTGACAACGGCAGGAAATTCGATTGTTCGATTCGATATCAATTCGAATGACGTTCATCTTCAAACTATTTACTGTCGCACTGCTGGTCATGGGCCACCTCTCACGTGAGAGTGACTAAACTATAGTCTACCACGCTAGCATGGCACGGGTTGGCAAACTTCACACGCCAACGAGAAATTCTCTCAGGCATAAAGGTTTCCTCACGAAGTTTTCCTTCACCGCTTGAGCATGTGATAAATACGCCCGACGAAGAAAAAAATAATTGTAAAACAACACTAAACATAGTTTCAAAGCATAAATCTAAACTGTAAGTTTATACTAAAAAAACCGGACAAGTGGGAGTCGGATATAAGATCATCAAAGTGGGCGCAGAGGCCATCTTAAACGAAAAACGAACACACGGTATATGAGTATAAAAACCACTCTTTAGAGGTACCTTTATTATAATCTCCTTACATTCCAGTTGCCATAATACTGGGCCTGCTGAACTGCATCAGCATCGTGGTGCTGAATGTGGCGTGCCTGATCGCCGGTATCTGGCAGATGCTGGCAGGGTTCATAGTGATAGTTTGCGAGGCGCCCTGCTGTTGCTTCTTCATAGACTACGTGCAGACCCTCAGCGACAAGATGGAGACGCGGCCCTATTGGAACAAAGCCGCTTTGTATATCGGGTGAGTACAGTATAATGTGTTTTTTTTTATATCACAGTTTACGGTCCGCATCTCCAATTGCGATGTTTAAAAAACCAAAGAGGTCGCTCGCGCATTGCCAATCTTGTGTATTAGCAATAGTAAATGAAAGGTGTAGTTTTTAGGTTTTAGCAACCGCGCTTTTGTCCACTAGAACAGTGACAGTCGCTCGTCTTTCAAGCGGGAGTTTCTGATTACAAATTCTAAACGATTATTACGACTCGAAACTAAGTGTTATTGTGTTCTTATATGATATTCCAAGCTTCAGCTGGAGTCTGTGCTCGGTGCCTGGCAATGTGTTTAATGTGTGTGTGTGTGTAATATGAGTAGGTACGATCAATACACCTCTTCACCTTCAACCAATATCTTCCAGGATTCAGGCGTGAAGCATTTTATATAGACTCCTAGTCTTCTTAGACTTCTTGCGCGATAAAACTTGTATGATAATTAATATGTAGGTACCATAATTTATGATGTATCAAACTTAACTTGTGTGACAAAATATCACATTGGTTCCTCTGGCGTAGCAAACGGAGGGCTAGGCGAAGCAGTCCCGGGGCCCCCAGGTTCTTATTGAATTAACTAAAAACATCCCACCATTGGAATCTAAATAAAATAGGCTGATACAGGGAAATTCCCAAGTTTCAACTTTAAAAGTGTATGACCTTTTTTGGAAACCACTAAACATACAGCTGTGATTATTTAAAAAGTGATATAAAAATATATGTCCAAATTCAGATAGTGAATCATTTGATGTTATCATGCACTAGGTAAACAAGACATAGCCATTTTAGTTAGGATCTTATCGGATGTTATCTACGTAGCTATAATAATAAATGAGATAACTCGTATTTCACTTTAGCGTTTGTTTCTTAATTGCTTTTTAGTCCTTGTATGATAGTTTTGATGTTTTGGAAATGTTTACGAAACGTAGGATATTAAATCAGAGATGCAGTGTACTGCCAGGATCGTGATAAATATGCTCTTGATTCCTTTGGCAAAGGAACGTTGATGTTTAGTCATGAGTAGTTAATGCAATTATGACTGAACCTTAAAAGAGGCTATGATTCTCTAAATATACTTCGCGGTTTCTTCCGAAATTCGTCTGGTAGGAACTATTTCTAGCAATTCAAATCTAAATCTTTGACTTGTAAAAGATGTGGAAAACATTTTCATCGAATTTAATTTCCCGCCGCCATACCTCGCGCAGAAGTGACAAGAATTATTTACTAAAATATCGACTATCCTAGACGGTGGTCTTCTAAGGATTTATTTGACAGAAATTAAAAAATAATTTATTTGCGTCTTCATGACACACCGAAATTAATTTCAGAATAATGAAAACAATGCCAATACGGCCATCGCTCAGCTTAATTCTGTTACTCCATGTAGCAGAGTCACAGCGGTGGTTTACATCGTTAGCCAATGTTTCAGCTGTATCTTCTATGATTATTATAAACCATACTTTGTCACTAATTTTAAGTACCGGCAGAACATGAAATTAATAAACTTCATTGTGTAGATTAATTTAAACATTTTAATTGTACAGACTACTTTTATGCATGTCAGTAAAGAAACGTGACTATTTTTGAGATTAAACAGTATGGTACGAGATCTGAGTCATTGTCAATTACAATGAACATTGTATTTATGATAGTTAAACTGACTAACTATGTAACCTAACCTAACCTTTTCGTACCAACGAAAGCGAAGTAAATAGAGTTCATATTTAATTGAGTTTTTCTATTAAGATGCGTGGTTTTATCAAGTGAACCTGACTTTTATCGACGCTTATTGAGACTAGTAGATATATCAATTAGGTATACAAGTACTATGACTCAAGAAACCTGTCCATTATCTCTATTTCTTTACGACGAATTAATGTCACTTAAGTACGTTTATTTACTTATATTTCAATTAATTTATTCCCTCTTTCATATTATCTAATATATAAAATTCTCGTGTCACAGTTTTCGTCGCCATACTCCTCCGAAACGGCTTGACCGATTTTGATGAAATTTTTTGTGCTTATCCGGTATCCATGAGAATCGGCCAACATCTGTTTTTCATCCCCCTAAAAGTTAGGGGTAGTCCACCAACCCCTATAATGTGGCAAAACAACGTTTGCTGGGTCAGCTAGTCTACATATATTATTATGTATTGCTAGTTTAGTTGGAAGGGAAGGAAAATATACATTGGAAAACATAAATTGATCTGTAATCGGAATGCGAATATCTGCATGGCTACAGCTTCATTTATTAAACACTCGTTTTCAGCTGAATCTGGGTAAACTGCAAGCTGACACAAATATTTCTAGGAAACAGAACATGTTGAAATACTTGTTGTGTCTTAATAATTATGGGTACAGTTAATTCAATAGTTAGTTCAACTTTATTTGACTGCAACACAAGTTAATCTGCAAGTTTAACGTCATTATAGGTCGTTGTCTACTGTCTACTTTTGAATTCAATTCTATTCGCTTACATTTGTCATGGCTTCTAATTAATAGTTGACTTTATTTTCCTAACTAATTTGTTTATGTTTTTTCCTATAGTATAGTATAGTATAAATTTATTCAATCTGCTTATGTATTTCTACACTCTTTGAAGAAATTATCTTCCACCCCCTTTTTACCCTTTGGAGGGGTAATTGGGGGGGACAACTATCTCCGTAATAAATTTTATCTAAATCGATTCAGCGATTAAAACTTGAAGAGGAAACGGACAGATTAGGGATTACAATTTTTACATTATTATTATTCGCTGGAATCCACTGGATCTGGACGCGGGCGGCATATGACCGGTCGTCGTAGCGATCCTTGGGGGAGACCTATGTCCAGCAGTGGACGTCTAACGGTTGACGTGATGATGAACTTTACTAGTATTCTGAGTGTTAGTAGTGAAATCTCTTTGAATGTGTTGTAAATTCATCAACACTATAACATTATTATAATAGAATGGTTTGGAAAGCACTGCGCAGGCGCAGTTCAGTAACAACGAGCGTTATCCTTTTGTCCCGCGACACACGTGACTCATCTGTCCTTGTTATTGTTCGGTGAAGTAAATGAAGCCGTTTAGTTGTGTTAAATAACTATACCTATATCCTGCATATCTAGTATACAGAATTGTAAACTAGCGCAGTGACTGTTGTTAGTGATCATTTTTAACCGACTTCAAAAAAGGAGGAGGTTCTCAATTTGACTGATTTTTTTTATATTTGTTACCTCAGAACTTTCAACTGGGTGAACCGATTTTGATGATTCCTTTTTTTATTGGAAAGCTACCCGTCCAGTTCTGACATTTGAACGTTCTGTATTCAATTTAATTAGGTACTATATTTCTATGGTTCGTCTCAACGATTTGGTATTGATGTCTGTCGGGTGACGGGTCGTTGAGCTCCCAAATAATGGTTGAGCTACACAATGGTCAAGTCATGGTTGCTATGTCGCCCTCTTTAAAGGAAAACCAAAATTTCTGGATCTTAAAAGATGTCATGATTCTCATTTTTCTCAGAGGTCGTCAGTTAGGAAACGGCAATGCCCATCTTGTAGTTAGTAGACATGTGCGCCGATGCTTATTTGACCGGTGGCGGCGTCTGGCGTCTAAAACGTCGGCGGCGGCGGCGTCATCGGTGTAATCGGCGTGGATGGTGAAAATAAGTAAAATATACCTTAATTCAAAATAAACATATATTTATTTACTTATACACCACTGTTCTCTAACTTCTCCTTTTTGTTTGACCACAAATTGTAAATAAAAATAATTTTATCTACTGATATAGGATTAACCGTGACCTCTTTGCCGTAATGATTAGTCCCTCGATTGAGAAAACTTGCTCGCTTGGTGTGCTGGTGGCAGGAACGCTCATTATGGCCCTCACAGTTAAACAGCCAAGAATAACTATTCTTCTTTCCCTTCCAATAACGAAGTATATCGCCAAGACATAAAGGAAACTCTTGCTTCCCCCCTTTCCTCAAGGCATTTGTCTCAACTCCGCCTATCGCAGTCCACTGCTGGACATAGGTCTCTCCCAAACTGCGCCATAACACTCTATCCTCCGCCTTACTCATCCAGTCTATCCCCGCTACCTTTTTTAGGTCGTCACTCCATCTAGCCGGGGGGCGTCCTACACCACGTTTGCCGAGGCGCGGTCTCCACTCTAGAACTTGTCGGCTCCAGCGGCCGTCAGTCCTTCGACAGATATGACCAGCCCATTGTCACTTCAGTTTGCTGATCCTGCAAGCTATGTCGGTCACTCCAGTTCTTCTCCGGATGATCCCATTTCTGATCTTATCCTTCAAAGAGACTCCGAGCATAGCTCCCTCCATAGCTCGCTGACCGACTTTAAATTTGTGGACTAGTTTTATAGTCAGTGTCCACGTCTCGGCACCGTAGGCCATAACAGACAACACGCACTGGTTGAAGACTTTGGTCTTCAGACATTGTGGTATGGGCGACGCGAAGACTCGACGAAGTTTGCTAAATACGGCCCAGCCCAATGATTCTCCTATTGGCTTCTTTCTCGAAGTTGTGGCTACCAAGCTGAATGGTCTGCCCTAGGTAGATGTATTCCTGCACAACTCCGAGCATTGCGGCTTCGACAAGGACTGGCCTTGGCTTTACATGGACATTGAACATAACTTTAGTTTCGTCCAAGTTCACACCAAGACCAACCCGTCGTGAAGCCCCATTTTGGCCGTGCAACATTTCGGCTAGTTTTTCCAGCGACTCTGCCAAAATAACGATGTCGTCAGCGAAGCGGAGGTGAGAGTCCAGTCCAGTCCAGTGTTTTGAAGACGTCTTCCAATGCGTCGAAAGGCATTTGTCTATTACTGACATTCCTTGTACCTAATTATAATTGATGTATTTATGTATATATTTTCTCCATTTCAGACTTTTATCAATGACCTAATCACATGGGCCTTAGTAAAGCGTGAATAGGGCTTAGGTATTGGTGTAAGCAGAAGGGACGGATGATGTTGTGAGGAATTTGCGAGTGGTTCGGCAGTTTTGAATATCACCGCTTTCTGGAGTGTAAGGAATGTGTCTTTGGGGGCCTGTAGCATATCTAAACTACGCTGAAGGCTCTTCAGTATAACCCCTGGTGATGAGATCACTATTGGTACTATGTGAATAATTATTATAATTGCGAATTATTTTGACGCCGATGACGTCGATGAAAAAATCGTGGCTAAATTGACCGGCGGCGTGCGCCACGCCGATCGGCGCACATGTCTAGTAGTTAGGTACTAAAGATTTTAAAATAGGAAAATTGATAGACGCCTTGACTGAGCGATTGGTTTTCCATACACCGCGGGTTCAAATCTTGGGGAAAAATCCAAGTCACACAAAAAATATGCTGTAGAAAGTGTAAATGAATTAATTGATTGAAATGTATATGTTTTTTTTTGTATCCTCAGACTGTCAGTGCCGCCATTCTTCATGTGCTTCCTCAGTATGAGTACGTGGTTCGGCAGCGGCCTGATCTTCGGCACCGGCATTGTGTACGGCATGATGGCGCTCGGCAAAAAGTCAGTACATTCGTTACTTAACGCTGTAGTGTGTAATGTAGAACTAATTTCTCGTGGACTCAAGCAACTTCAGACGCTTGTTGATAGTAATACGGCTTACAATGCGTCAGTTGGGAATCTGATTTAGTGAGAATGCGATGTATCGCTCTTGGGATTTTCCTTCAAACAGGGAAGTGGTGATTGTCCCCTCGGATAGGGAAAGGTGGGGAAAGCTTGGTTTTTCAAATTCAAATATTTTTACCAATATTACAGGTTCTTTCGAAATGTCAACACTAGTTGCACGGTTCCAAAAAGTAGGTCTTATGGAGAAGAACCGGCAAGAAACTCCATAGATACTCTTTTAAATAATTCGTTATATTTACAATGTTCGTTTTTAATATTAATATGAGAATAATGCAGTCTGATGTGAAACGCATGAGTTATCCATTTTTTAATCGGCATATGTTCGACATGTCCATCTCCTCAAACGGCAGATTATTTCTGCACTGCAATGTGGTGTTGCCAGTTAAGAGTATATTCTACCCTATATAGCATTTTTTTTGTATTTTTTGTTGAATCAAAATGTGAAGAACAGTTTTAAGTATCTATTTTATTGTAATTCATTTACCTATTCTATTTTTAAAAAAATGTTGAAAACAATACCGAGTAGAACAAGGTAAATGGTAATTAATTAAATTGTTTTTGTTTTACTAAACATGAGTTGCTTTAGTCCACAATATAAAATAATGGGAAAATGTTCCATAACGATTGGGGATGCATGTGGATGCATTGCATTCCCTATGTAGCTCTTATATAAATACTTCTATTACTGGATTTATAGACGTCAATTTGCATAAATGGATCTTCAGTTGATTATGACTAACATCATCATCATCAACCCATTATTGTCCCAATGCTGGGCACGGGTCTCCTCTCATTCGAGAGGGATTAGGCTATAGTCCACCACGCGCAGTCCTTCTGCGAGTTGGCAGACTTCACATGCCATCGAGAAAATCTCTCAATATTTCTCAGGTTTTCCTTCACCGTTTCAGAATGTAATAAATACGCACATAACTTCTGAAAAGTTAGTGATGCGTGACTTGTGTTTGAACTCGAGACATTAGACATCTCAGTCCACTGGGCTCTACCACAGCGATATGACACTGGGCCCATGACAAGCATATTTATGATATAGATTTGATATGATACCGCAGTGAATCAACAATAGTTGTCTTTCTGTGAGTAAGTAAGGTTACCAGAGCTCGTTGGGGAGTGACTATTCTGACAGCATGGGCATTCCATTTGCTGTCAGTTTAGTAATTCCCTATTTTAAGAAACCAAAACGGTTTCTGCAGGGGTGTGCAACGCATTTGCAAGCCTTCAGGTGTTGCAAATGCCCATGGGCGGCGGTGATCACTTACCATCAGGTGAGGCCGCCTGCTCGTTTGCCCCCTAATCGCAATAAAAAAAAAAGGATTTAAAATTTCTGTGAGAGCCTAGTAGTGGGACAAGTGGCCTGTAAAGTCAAGTGTTTCTACTTCAAACATAAGGCACACTACTGAATTTTCGAAGTCATGTGCGTATTTATCTAAATCAAACTAAACCTAAAAAAAAATCTCTATGGCGTGTGAAGTCTGCCAGCACGCACTAGACTAGCGTGGTGGACTATAGCCTAATTAATGCCTTTCAAAAATGAGAGGAGACCCGTGCCCAGCAGTGGGACCATAAATACGTTGATGATGTACCAAGATAGACAAGTCATAAATAACTAATGAACCATTTATGTAATTTTATTTCCTTGAATACGACATTTAGAATAATAAGCATATTCCCTATATTTAAGAATGATACTGTATAACTCATGTTCGGGTGTGGTGAATAATTTATGCCCTTGAATTGTTGCTTTCTATTAGTCCACTGTTGGCATCCTGGGCTTGTGCTGTTAATGTTCTAATCTTTTGACATCTATGTCGCATTTATAACAGTATTTCTTCGATTAGGTATAAATAATCATACTGATATTACTCTATAATTATAATAATATAATAAAAGCAAGATGAAAACATTTTTATGGACTCTACAAACCTCACTGACCCTTTTTACTACGCTTTCTGGATATGGGATATCCAGAAAGCGTAGTAAAAAAGGTCAGTGTAAAAGCTTGCCATTAAAAATTATAATAAGTATAATCATTTTAAAGAGTATGTACAGTGTAAAACGTAAATATATTGATACTAGTTTGTTTGGATTCAATGAATATTTGACATTGAAAATTCATTTTAGAAAAAGACAAAATGCTGAATATTTTTATATAGCTTTTGTCACAATTTGATATTTTTCCTTATTCTGCTGTAATAAAGAGCTGAAAAGTAGTGAATATTTAACTATTTAGTTTGAGACGACAAGAGAGCGGACATAATTATCATATCAGTAAGTCGCTGAATAACAATTCCACCTTCATAATATAGTTCTGTAATAACTGGGAAAAAACTTCTACTCCGTAGTGTGTACTAATGTCGATAACATTTGTGTTGTGTGTGTGCGTGTGTGTGGGGCGCAGGGGGTCTCGCGACGACATGGCGGCGATGGCGGCGGGGGGCAGCACGCCCCCGGGCGCGCCGCTGGCCGGCTCGCACGACCACAACGTCACACTGATGGAGGACCCCGACGTGTGGCGCCCTAACTAAACGAGGCACGCAGACTGTAACCCTTCGTCTAAGCTAGTTGAATGTTCCTTTGCATGATGGGTGGCTATGGTTCCTTTGAATAGAATTTTCCGATGTATTGTATTTTTAACCGTCTTTAAAAAAGGAGGAGGTTCTCAATACGACTGTACATACGTATATATTTTTTTTATGTTTATTACCTCAGGACTTTCGACTGGGTGATTCTTTGTTTATTTGAATGCTGGTGCTTCCCGTGTGGCCCCAATTTCAATTTGGTCTAGTTCTGACAATCGAAGTCGGTTTTTTTGACATAATTATCTTTTCTTTGATTCCTTCAAGCTTTGTTACATTTAATAGCAATGTGACGCTAATACATAATAGCGCCAATTCGCTCTTACAACTTAATGGCTCTAAAGTAAAAATGTCATGAAGATATTTAAGACCAGAGAGAGAATATGAAAGTGACAAGGCACATTTTTTTATCGTTACAGCTATAAATACTGAAATTGATTCGGAAAATTCTGTTTAAAATGGGTTAATGTAGCATGATTTGGGAAATTTTGTTTTTATTTATTTATGAATCGGTTCTTTTTTTCAGCATTTGGGAAGCACTTTTTTGTTTTATTTTATCGCAATTTTTGTAAATAGAAATTCCACGTTATGTTTTTAAATGAAATGTTTGCACAAATTTATTTTTACACATTAGCTTATTTATAATAATTATATTATTGGCTGACTGGTTTACAGATCCTTTTTTTAGTAACAACTGTGAAAACAGGTTGGTAAATAATTTCAATTAGTAGGTAGCTCTCTTTAATGTAACTTGAGCATAAACTGTGAAATTATAAATTATAACCTGCTATTTAAACATAGATTTTTGTCAAACAAAAAGTTATGGTAAGTAGAGTGACGCCGTTAGAAAAAGTAGTTTTTTTATACATAAAAATACGCTAAAAGTCAGGCGAACTCGTATTAAAGCGTAAGCCTATCAAACATATAAAAAAAACAGTATATTGTCAAAAGAAGTCGTCTATACACCCACACTGGATATAGTTAATGTTTCTTTTTTTTAATTGTTATATCATATATTATTATGACAGAGGTTCTATGGAAGACATGAGGACGTCGGCGGCGAACTTGGAGGCGGGCGTCGGTTCGACGACAGCCCCGCGCGCCAACCTCGTGACGAACGAGCAGCCCATCAGCTTCACCGGCGTCCCCGGCCGCAACTGACCCCGCACCGCCCACACCGCGTGAGTCCTCCAACACCTATGCGCTCCTGGTACTTGCACCTTCAATGTCTCATCATCAACATGTATCAACCCTTATACGTCCACTGCTGGACATAGGTCAGCCCAAACGATCGCCACGACGACCGGTCATGTCTATTTAATGTCCCGCTGTGTTATATTTAAGAGCGAGATGACGCTTTACGGGATAAATAGCGCCATTTCGCTCTTAAAATACAAAGGCTCGAAGTTTGACTTTTAAAAATGTTGTAATATCATAAAGTTTGTTCACGGCATGTAATTTGAGGTTCATTTAAAACCTAAATATTTATTTATTTATAAAAAGGGGAACTTACAAAAAAATCTAAATTTATTGGTTACTAATCTAACCATTGTATTGACTAAAATATTTTGCTCAAAGTTCTTTTAGTCCAATTATTTTAGTAAAAATTTATAAAACTAAGTAACTTATTTTTTACATTTCTAATATTTATTCATACCATGGAGCGCAAAAACATTTTTATAAAGAATTTATTAACGTCTCAAAGTTATGGACTAATGTTGACCATAATACAACTTTTCCATTCAAGACGTTCGGCAATATTCCATAGCAAACTCCTTAGTTTAGTGTTGCCAATGAAAAAAACCAGTGTCCTCCATACAAAACCAATAAATAGTATTGCCAACATTTTTATTTGAAAGTCTGCTTGTAGATAGTTAATATTTTTGTCTATGATAATGATAATATTCTGCATGTAATATAAATATTCAAATAATTGTTATATCTATAGAGGTTTATGAACTAAGCACATTTATATACTAGATGTATTGTACCATATCGCTTGGCCCACGAGAGGAGAATCTAAAATAGATGTTATGTTGGTTGCAATAGAGGCTGTTTTAAATTAAGTGGTCTTTTTGATAATAACATGTTTATAATAAAGGACCAATGCATTTGAAATATATTGAAGAGAACCTCACACAGAAGTAATTTTGTAGGTGAATTATTTATTTATAGTAAAATGATGATTGTCTGTAATGGTTGATAAATTGAAAAGACAGTGGCTTCAAATGGTTCGTCATTATTATAACAGTATCCATGTTTTTATGTCAATATTTGAAGTCACTATAATAGTAATTAAATAAAGCATAGGAGAAAATCTTTCAAACTTTAACTAAGGTAATAATCCTTTCTTAGTAACTTCATATTTATTCGTTTGTTGAAGACTAATGTGCGTTGCGATTGTGAGTGTGTTGCCATAGACAATGGCTACGGGTCTTTTTTCAAAAGGCAACACAGTATGTTATGTGTATCTTTAAATATCTGGACATTTTGTTTTGATATGATGGCACAGTAACTGAGTTTTGAGAATTTCTATACTTAATAAATATTTCAACGACCTAAACGTAGTTATTTCATTCAGGTCTGGATGGTGGTCTATCTCTAATTTAAGTTTGTAAACGAACCTTACAGTACAAGCGTAAATTATAGAGACATTCATTTAAAAATGTGCAATAATGGCAATATCCGTAAATTATTCTCATCAAACGCAACCCACATTTGTCTGTCTTTAGGTAAAGATTTTCAATCGTAATGTAGTCGAGGGCTGTTAATAGTGTAATTTATTGTTTAACGTTAACTTATTAGGGTTCTCGCGCCTCTTATTTTGGTTATCTGACGTCATATTTGCAGACGAAATGTGTTGGGTATTTCTTTTATTTTATTATTGAGACGCGTTTGTATTTTCTTGTACAAGATTGAACTTCTAGGTCCACATTCTGTACGGTACTACTTAAAATAGCATTGAACGATTCAGGCGAGCAAAGAACGAATTAATGAATGGATTGATTCATTCACTCTGACGTTAATGCAGTACCAACTCATGTTTCAATAGAGTCGAGAAAATGTAAACGTTGTCTTATAATAAGCTTGTCAACCAGTATATTTTAATATTGAATGAATTAATTTAAATTTAAATTAATATTTAATTTTATTCTTTAATATTTGATGTCAGGTCAAGTAGCCCATGCATCTTTAGTCTTAAATAAAAGCAAAAATAAAACGTTTATATTTAATACATATCTTTGAAACAATATGGCAATGATTGCTAGCATTAGTTTATTTTTATAATTTATTACTAAATTTGTATACAAGTATATTAGTGCTTTCACAAAATATACCATATTCTTGCTCATATTTATAACAAATGGTTTTTAGTCAAGTTAATTTATTTAATCAATATTATTATCGAGATAGTGCGGCAGCTATACGCAGTGTTTATAACGAGTTCTATTCAAATCTATATTTAGCATAATATTATTATAGTAGTTAGCAAAATTTTCTTGACTTTGACGTAGGAATATGGCGCCGATATAATACTTGTGAAGAATGCAACTCGAATCAATAAATAATAACCAAATAATGGGTTCCTACGACTTATGTGAATAAATAAAAATACTTTTTACGGATTTTATCGTGGTTTATTGATATTGCTTCAATTCTTTTTGACAAATTGCGCATTGGCTGAGCGATAGGCTAGTGCATCACGGGTTGCAGGTTTCGATCGGGCGTTTTTGTATGAGAAAAATTGTGTTTGTAAACGACACAGGCGAAAATCCTAGACCGTACTAACTAAAAATGCCCACGTTTCGGATCGCTTACAGCATCCACTTGGTTACAGGCAGATCCCCCGTCTGTACGTGACCATGGGAGCTGTGTTTATACTGTAAAAAGTAGTTTTATTTCAATCAATAAAATCAAATTTGGCAGTATGCCGTTATCTTATAAAATGATGTTTGGAATTATATCTATATTGATTCCTTATATTCCAAATCCTCAGAATTCTCAATTCTGTGTACAGGATATTCTAATTGATTCGGATTGTCTATCAGATAATGTTATTAAAGATAAAGAACTGTCTTTAGCCAAGCCCTTATTCTTCCTTCGCTAGACTGTAATACCTATATTTTTTAGAGGGTTGGTACACATAGTATAGTAAGCTACGACACTTACGACCTGTGTGTAGTACCCCTTATATTTATTTCACCATATATTATGAATATTATGTGATTAGTTACGGGAGCATTTTATCGCTGTGTTTTAATAAAGACGTTAGAAAAGGAT
Source organism: Craniophora ligustri (assembly GCA_905163465.1). Taxonomy (NCBI): domain Eukaryota; kingdom Metazoa; phylum Arthropoda; class Insecta; order Lepidoptera; family Noctuidae; genus Craniophora; species Craniophora ligustri. Next base: position 16,048,756 of record LR990956.1, read on the forward strand.
TCTTTCTCCCTTGTTGAGATGGTTTCAAAACACAAAAATCTATTTAGGTGCCATCCATTTATTAAATAAGATGAATTTCGACAAACTTTAAGGAAATGATAAGAATCAACCGTCCCTGTTCCCTTCTGTCTCAAATTTATTAGGCATGAATCTGAAGACAAAAAAATATTATAATTATCGATAATTCTCCTCCCCCCCTCCTAACTTTGTAAGAAAAAATAAAACATGATTGATGGGGACCAAGATGGTCCCCTGTCTTCTTGCGTAATATTTGAGTGGTGCCATAATCCACCTTCAATAGTTGTGTATTGAAGTCGTCAAAACAAGTGAATCCTAATATGTATTGTATGCATTCCGAAATGGTACTGAATATTTTAATGGGTCTTTTCTTTTCGGTCCTTATTTGTTTAAACTTAAAGCTCTGATGCATTAAAGACGCATATTGCTTGAAGCAAACACATGTTACTTATAATATATGAGTTGGACGGCTAATGCAAAATCTACTGTGTGCACACAACACATAAGTTTATTTTCTCTTGGCTGAATGCACGTGAAGTCTGGGACTGTCCCTAGCAATTTTCTAAACTGACTTTTATGCCTCGAGCTAACATATTTACAAATTGCATGCCTCAATATGTACTAGTGTTATTCGTAGTTCCTGTAATTGTTGGTAAAAACATTGTTACAACAATGTCAATTTGTTGAGACAGTGTATGTATGTGTTTAGATATTGTTAAGTGTAGGGTGGGTCGCACTAGATAAGATGCACGAACTAAACCCTATGTACCCTTGTTCGTGCTTTGTGTTAGGTCAACACTATAAAAAATAACGAGTGAATCAATCGGCGAATTACTCCCGTCAACTCGTGCAACGGACATTGAAATTTTTTGAACGTATTTGACACATAGCATATTAGTAAATTGTTCAGCAATTAATATAATATACCTATAAAATATCACTGTTACTGTAATTGCAAAATATTTTTGTAAATTAACGAAATAAAACGCCACAGCGATTGCGTTAGTATTATTGTGTATAAGAAAGGCCCTAGTCTTAGGTAATATTTTGCTAGTTTTTAACATTTTTGCTCACACGGCTAATATTTTAGTGAAAGATTTTTTTTATTTGAATTTATGTATGAAGTGTTGCTAGTATTAAAAACAGGAACAGTTAAAAATAATTTATTGACTTGCAACACTAATTGGAATGAATGTACGGCATGTCCATTATGTGCTTCCTTATTTTACACGATTATGATTTTTACATGCATCGATTTATTTATGTATATTAAGCGAATTAATTGTTAAAGTAAGAATTTACGTTGAGATTGTATATAGTAAAGTACTATGATTAAATTAATAAGTTGAGATATATTCTTGTTTAGCTTAAACACTTGCAACTTTGGTTAGTTGGATGTTCAGTTAGATAATGGTTATTATGACACCATTCTGTTAATATTTGGGATTAGTGCAGGGATAAAAATGAGTTGAAAACTGGCATGAACAAGCCAGCCAGATGGGACGATAAAATATTTTATGTAGCTGTTAATAAATGGCTGAGGGGCCACACCCATACACACTTGGAATAAACAGAAATGATGTATCTGTTTTTAATAACTAGATATTGACCGCACCGACGTACTATAGATACTTCTACGGCTATCTTCAAGATTTTATGAGATTCAGGCAAGAATGTCAGGAGGTTTTCAATTCGTCGGAATCTTTTATAGAACAAAATGGAGGATCGATAAAAAGCTTGTATTTATCCCTGCATTAATGCTAATAAGATGGAATTTATTCGTAACACTAAATAAGGGTATACATAGTTGTATAGTGTAAGCAGTTGCAGTTGTTTCTCGTCAAGTTAATGTTATATTTAGGAAAGCATATCTGTAATAAATGTGTGTATATTGAAATGGGCGTTTTATTTTTATATCCTTCATGCGCCGAAGATGTTCTTCGTTTTTATGCTTTTGATATTATCGATATGTCTTAGCTAGGTCGGTAGGCATAGGGCGTGGAGCAAAAAATATTGGGCCCTGGTTTGTATCAATTAAAAATGTGTTTAAATTTAAAATAAAAAATATTTTAAATTTGAAGGCTAACTAAAATAAGGTAAAGAACTGATGGATTCAAAATCGTCGGCGGATGCGTCAAGTAAGCTCGCACACTGCAAAAACTTAGAATTGACTTGGCAACATTGCAAAAAGTCTTGGTGTACCTACCTCTATTTATGTTCGTAAATGGCGGAGGTTTGCTGGCCAGGGTATGAGGTTGACTGAGCTTCTGGGCCTCCACATATGACACTCCCTAGCCCTTGTAAGGGATGTTAGCCGAGAACTGATTGATACAAAAAAAAAATACTTGTATTTATTTTTGTACTTTAAGTTTTGAAATATATTGTACTCAAAAGAAGTCCTTATTCTATGGTTTTTATTAAATAAAACTAGTGTAGGTTATAACAAAAAATCGTGAGAATAGGATCTGATTTCTTTTCGTGAATTAGTCACACCTTAAAAGACAAAAGCATTTTGCGCGGTGCCATGCAAGTAAAAGATTTTGTCACATCGGTTTTGTAGTACTTGAGTACCAGATCCACTCCTAAAATTAGAAGATGGATTATAAAGATGTAACTATTTTATTAAAATTCTTTATTTACACATAAATACACTAGTTACATAATAGCATAATATAATATAATTATCATACATAATGCTTTTTCAAATTATTCAACATAACATAATAACTTGATAAGTAATAATTCTTTTGGTGAATTAAATTCCCAATATTGTTGAAGCCATGGAATCTTCAATCAGTCTTTCTTTTAGAAGTTGACTATCTGTAAAAATTAAATAATAATGTTGAACATAAAATTTTATATCACAGAATAAATAAATAATCCTGGACATTATGACACAGCGCCATCTAGTTTTTAGCAAAGCAACAAGGCTTGTGTTATGGATACTAGTCAGTTGATATAGGCACTACATATATACTTTTTTTTTTTAAATACCTACATATACACAGATACATCCATGACTCGGGTACAAATGTTGATGCTCATCATACAAACATTTGTCCCTCCCGGGATTCGAACCCGGGACCCATAGCACAGCAGGCAGTGTTAACTACCGTTGGACTAATAGAATGTCTATTGTAATAATAAAAAAAAAGAAAAATTTTAATTAAATATAATTAATTTGATTTCAAATATAATTATAAATATAAAAAGTGTAAGATGTGTGTAGCTCCTAAATGAAAACAACAAACAAACAAATAAAACAAATACCTTATGGGTTCGGGCGCCTTGGAGCTTACACCTAAAAATTAGTTTGCCGGAATAGGTCTATCGGAGGGATTGAACCTTTAATCGTCCGGTGGGAGGCTAACTAAAGAAATCAAACAAGAACTCCCTTTTGTTTCTTTAATTTTAAGCCCGTAGCTTTCAGCAAAATAACAAAGTTACACAAAAAAATATTAATAACTAGTTAAAATTAAAAACTAGTATAAATTATTAACTACAGGAAATTATTAAAGTACAGGAGATTATTGCATCTTGAGTATGATAACTAAATTAGTTAAATTAAATTTAAAATAAACATACCAGGGGGTAGTAAACCAGAAATAAACTAAAATAAAACCATGTGACGTGGTGAGCGTCGGGTGAGCGCTGGATGAGTCCCTCAGCAAAACGACCAAGTTAAGTTCATGGGAGAAGGCCAGAACTTAACACGGGAACAAACAAATGGAAAATATCCTTAGAAGAAACCCTTAGAAGAAACGCCAACAGCGGGCTGTAACAAATTGTATAGATTACATTACGGCAAGGCAAAGTGATCAATCCGAGACGCGGCACTTTAGCATTAAAAAGGTCTTACCGTTTCTTCCTCTTCGAAATACGAAGCAAACTAAATGTTTCGGTACGAGATTCCGACCATAGGCTGTAACAAAATTTGCAGGTTAAGGCACGATGAGGCAAAGTGAAAAATCCGTCAAACGGCACTTTAAAAGTTGATGGATCTCACCGTTTAGTCCTCCTTCCTTCGTCAAACTATGAAATGCGCCATGCGGTCTCCTCACACCAAAGACATCAGGCCAAAACAAATTTATAGGGACGTCATCACGGCACCACTATAAAAACCTAATATATGCCGTACTATGGCATTAAAATTATGCGTAATCCAGCCGAGGATGGCTAAGATTCGCCTTGATAAAAAAAACTTAAAGGCGAAGATTCATTTTTGAATCGTCAACCGGTAGATGCTGGTCGAAGAGTGAGCAGCCGTCCGATCTGTCACTTATGTCAAAACTCGAGAAAAATACCACAGATAAAATAAAAATCTAATTAGTGACGCGAAACAGACTAAATAGGCCGAAGGCATGTAAGGAGCAAAAAGGCTCGTTACATTACATCCCTCCCCAAAAAAAAAATAAAAGAAAGTAATTTCTTTTATGCCAGAAAAAAACAAAAGAGCATAGCAAAAACCCTTCTTTTTAAAAAAATGGAACTAAACTAACACATTCCTATAACAAAAAACTAATACTATTCTTAAAAGAATACAAACAAACCAAGAGAATAGTTAAGTCACAAACATAACAGACTTACTATAAAATAAAACAATATGAGTGCAGATAAGTCACTAACATAACCGACTTACTACAAAATAAAACAACAAGAACCAACATGAGTGCAGTTAAGTCACTAACATAACTGAACCATAGCACAACTTGAACCAACATGAGTGCAGTTAGGCACCTTCGCCACTGACTAACTAGTTACATCCAAGAGATACCACAAGTACAGTTAAGCGCAACTGTCGCTGACAAAAATGAAAAACTATTCATACCAATTTGAGTACGGTTAGGCACCATCGCCACCGTCTAGCAAGAAACAAGGTTAAATAATTTCTTCTACAGTTAGGCGCAATAGCCGCTGCTTTACAAGAATAACCAACAAAAAATGTCCATATGAGTACAGTTAGGCAAAATAGCCGCTGCTTTACAAGAATAACAACAAAAAATGTCCATATGAGTACAGTTAGGCACCCTCGCCACTGACTAGCTGGAACAAAGGTATAACCGTGAAACACAGTTTAAAATCTCTACATCAACAAGGATGTAGGAAAATATAAAGGAAGAATGTTGTGATCGGCTCAACACCACCAATCTCCCGAGCACAAACATCTCCAAAACCAAACGCATATTGTGATCGGCTCAACACCACCGATCTCCCGAGCACAATAGCAAAAAAACTGCATCCTGTGAGCGGAACAACCTTCCGGGCACAGGTAGCAAAAACAAACGCATACTGTGATCGGAACAACTCCACCGACCTTCCGGGCACAGTAGCAAAAACAAATGCATATTGTGATCGGAACAACTCCACCGACTTTCCGGGCACAATAGCAAAAACTACGAAATCGAGGAAAAAGTTAGACCGAGATCCGTAAAACAAATATATGGAAATATCTACAAATGAGAACAAAAACTCAAGTATCCAAATCCATACAAACAAACTAAGGTTTTGCATCCTAACACAGAAAACAAGGCTGGCTAGGAGCAAATCCTAGACACCAAAAGACAATACTTAAAGTGTATAAAAACAAGTATATATACAGATCTTGCGTACAAGCATGAATAGTAATTGTATACAAGATTATATAAAAAAACAAATAAAATATAAGATCTTTTGATATGAATAATATAAATGAGTGCGGGAGAAGTTATAGCCTATAATTGTCCTAAGTTATATTTTAGAAAGGTAAGAAATGAATTCAACAAATTCATATGAGTTTGCCTATCATACTTCCCATTCAAGAGCTCCATAAACCAATCATTCATCCTATCATACTTCACGCTATTATAAGAGCTCCTCAAACAAATTATCAAACTCAAGACTAACGCTTGGAACCAAAAATTAAAATTTAATTATATCTTTAACATGATAACGGCCAGTTGTACCCTTACTAAGATCTTTTAGAATATAAACGTTATTAGAAATCTTTTCAATAATTTTACATTTAATAAACTTAGGAGCAAGTTTTGCCGAAAAATAAGTAGGTGCATGAGATTGAACAAAACTCCTTCTCCACACTTCATCACCCACATCAAAAGAAATGACTCTCCGACCTTTATTATAATAGCAAGCATTACGCTGGTAAGCTTTTAACAAATGAGATTGAACTTTAACAAAAATATCACTAAGTGAATTAAGAGAATCAGCATAGTGAGTTCTATTGGAAACCTCCAGTTCACTCAAATTATCAATAGAATTACTCAAACGATGTAAAGAAGCATCAAAAATAAGTTCCCTTCCAAACATTAAAAAGTTAGGTGTGAAATCTGTAGCAAGATTAACACTATTATTTAAAGCTAATTGAACATGAGGTAAATATTTAGACCATGTTCTATGATCTTCATTAACATAACAAGATATACAAGTTTCAATAGTTTTGTTATATCTCTCAACAGGATTATTCTGAGGAGTATACAAAGTATTAAAGAATATTTTAGTAATATTATAACTTTTCAGAAATTCTAAAAAGTGTTTTGAAGTAAATTGTGTACCATTATCACAAACAATTATCTTAGGACAACCAAATTTAAGAAATATTTCTTTTTCAAAAAGTTTATTAATTACTCTAGTAGTAGCATTTATCATGGGAAAAATCCAGCAGTATTTAGTGAAAACATCAACAACTGAAAGAATATATTTATGACCTGAATAAGTTTTAGGTAATATACCTATAATATCTACTGAAAGCATTAGCATGGGTCGATCAACTTTTTTAGGGTTAACCATAATACCAAAAGGAGGATGAGTGGTATGTTTATAAGCTTTACAAGTATCACAAGCTAGAATATATTGTTGAACATCATTAAACATGCCTTTCCAAAAATAATGTTGTTTTAATTTATTTAAAGTTTTATGAATACCAAGATGACCAGAATTAACATCATCATGATTTGAACGAATTGTATCTATAATATGCTCTTTAGGAATAACTATTTTCCAATTAAGACGACTATTAGGGTCAAACTTACTTTTACAAAATTTATATAAAGTTTTATTTTCTACTCTAAAGTTTTTATATCTGCAAGGAGATTTCTGACATTTAATAAATAGTTTTTTATACCAAGGGTCATAAATATCATCATCAGGTAATACTAAATTAATTTGAGAGGTTTCTATAGCGTTAACTTCAATACGAGACAAAGCATCTGGGACTAAATGTAAAGATCCTTTTTTATGAACTATATCAAAAGTAAATTGAGAAATTCTAGCAGCCCAACGTGCTAAACGACCACTAGGGTTACTTAGACCTAAAAGCCACTTTAAACTAGCATGATCAGTTATTACGGTAAACTTCATTCCTTCAACATAAGGTCTGAAATGTTCTATTGAAACTAAAATAGCAAGTAACTCACGTTCTGTGGTACTATAATTACGTTCACATTTATTGAGTGATCTAGAATAGAACGCAATAGGATGTTGATCTCCATTATCATCCTCTTGACTCAAAACACTACCGATGCCAACCGACTGGCATCACAATGCAAAAAGAAAGGTTTTTCAAAATTAGGACATTGCAAGACAGGAGCAGTAATTAATGATAGTTTCAGCTCAGCAAATGCATTCTCAGCATCATCATTCCAACAAAGTAATTTTCTAGAGTTTTTACTACCAGCTGTTAATTTAGTTAAGGGAGAAGCAATATCAGCAAATTTACAAATGAATCTACGGTAATATGAGCATAAACCAAGAAAGCTACGAAGTTGTTTAACGGTTTCAGGACGAGGAAAATTTTTAATGGTGTCTAATTTAGAAGGATCAGTATGCAAGCCATTACTGTCAACTATATAACCAAGATAACGAAGTCTATCTTTACAAAAATTACACTTTTTTAAATTAACAGTCAATCCAGCATCTTTTAGAATTTTATAAATTTTATGTAAGTAATCTACATATGTGTATTAAAATCCGAATTTACACAAATTAAGTCATCCAAATAACAGAACACCGTATTATCAAATTCAGGACCAAAAAGTTTATCTACAAGTCTCTGCAACTCAGCCGGTGCATTAGTGAGACCGAATGGCATGCGAACAAATTCAAAAAGTCCTTTTCCCGGAACAACAAAAGCAGTCTTCTCTCGAGAAGATTCTTCTAGAGCGATTTGTAAAAATGCTTTAGAAAGGTCAATGGTACTAATATATTTAGCTCCCCCAAGGTTATCTAATATCCTAGAGGTATAAGGAAGAGGGTAAGAATCCTTTACAGTGACTGAATTTAAACGTCTTGAATCTAAACATAATCTAGTACTGCCATCCTTCTTTTCCACCGCTAAGACAGGTGAACACCAAGGTGATTTAGAAGGTTGAATGATACCCTCCTTCAATAAAACTTCCACTTCATCAAAAAGTTCTTTCTGCTTTGCAGGACTTAAAGGCCAATATCTTTGTTTGAAAGGTTCACTAGTGACATTAATTTTATGTTTAACAAGATGAGTAAGACCTAAGCCTTTCTTTTCATAAGAAATATTTTCAAAAAGTGAAATAGTATCTTTTAATTTTTGTTTCTCAGAAGGAGCAAGTTCACTAACAGAAGTAACAGTACAAACTTGAGCTTTATTGCTTTGAACATAAGTTATATTTTTCCATAAGTCTTTAGCTAAATCAAAAGTTAACCAAAAATCAAAACCCAAAATAAAATCAGGCTGAAAAGAAGGTATAATTAAAAAGTTAATATTTCTTGTTAAATCATCACAAGTAATAGGCAATTCCATAGTACCAATAATTCTTTGTGAAGAACCAGCAGCTGTATAAGCAGCACCAGAATTAGAATTAATTTTATAACCTAAATGTAAAAACTTTTTATGCATATTAGAACCTAAAACACATCTATTAGAACCACTATCTAACAAACCGGAAAAAGTATGTTTACCTACAGAAAACTTTATAAATGGTCTAGTATCACTATGTTTAACAAATAGAACAGGAGCTGATTTATAAATTTTGAAAAATGTTTTTAAATAATCTAACCAACCTGCAAAGTCTTGGTTACGAGTAACATCATCAGGTTTGTGACATTTAGTAAAAGTTTTGTTCATCGAGGTACTCGCAGTTACATCAATAACAGGGGCTCGATGAAACCTAATCAGTTTTTTGACTCCTTAGAGTTCTTATTATCTAAATTACAAACATCACAACTTTTTGACGTGACTCCAACCTTTTGACACTTGAAACAAATGACTCCAGGAATTGACGTACACTGTCTAAAATGGTGTCCAGATTTCTTACATTTTAAACAAATTGAATCAGTTGAAACTGCATTAAACTTGGTTGTAAGTTTGTCAGTCTTAAGATCCTTAGAGGATTTCCTATTGACAAAAACCTCAAGTTCTTTAGCCAATTCAAGGAACTGATCTACTGAGTCAATACGTTTACCAAAAATAAATGGTGTATAAATAGACAACATATTGTGTTTGATAATACTAATTAAAACCGCTTCAAATGGTGGGGAAGAAAGACGACTAGCCATGTCCACAATTTCTGTAATAAAGTCTGGCAGAGATTCAGAATACTTCTGTTTCCTTGTACGGAGGTCATTCTCCAAAAAGTAATCAAAGTCCGGCCTGTCAAAACGTTTAAGTAAAGCAAGTTTAAGCTCATGCCATGATGGAATGCGAATACGTACTGTGCGAAACCATTTAAGAGCAATACCGCTAAGCAAGTCTGTAAAAGAACCAACCAATAACATTTCATCAAAATTTTTGTATAAAAAGTATTCTTCAACTTTAGTTATAAATTCTCTAACGCAAGAACTCCCATCGAATATAATTTTACTTCTTTTTAAGTCAGGCAACTTAATTGCAGAAGGCAAATTCTTTTTAATATGATCATTAACCAAAGCATTTCTCGAATTAAATGAAGGCAAAGCATGTACCGCAAAAGCTGAAGAAGAATGTGCAAACTTGTCATTCTGATCAAAAGAATGATGTACTTCTGTCAAATTAATCATGTCAGGAACATGTGCACTGGCATCAGGAATAGCGCAAGCACCATCAGATTCTAAATTATTTTCAGCAGCTGGAGGCGGAGAAAGCTGAAGTTCCTTATCCATGATGAATGAACAAAAAGTTGAGCAAAAAGCAAAGTTCAAAAGTTATAAAATATTTAAGGTTAAGTTGAAATAATATTAAAGTTGATAAGTTATTTTTATGAAAATATCAAAGTGTTTGGCAATGAGAAGATGCAATAATATCTTACAATATAAGTTTGAGCACAATAATCATTGATAACTAAGTTAAACTTAAGTTCACAATATAATTAAATATAACAAACAATAGTACACAATATTGTCAAAGAAAAATATTGTCTACACAAAATTAACAAAAGAGTTAGAGTATATTATGTTGTTTACAACAATAGTATTAAAATTTGTAAAGTTCAAACAAAACAATGTGTTTTATAAATAACACTAGGTATTCAATTATAAGAATTGAATAAAATAGAATATAAGATGCAATAATAACCATAACAAGATAGAAAGCTACTCCAATGTCCCTGTTTATGGCGACAATTGTAATAATAAAAAAAAGAAAAATTTTAATTAAATATAATTAATTTGATTTCAAATATAATTATAAATATAAAAAGTGTAAGATGTGTGTAGCTCCTAAATGAAAACAACAAACAAACAAATAAAACAAATACCTTATGGGTTCGGGCGCCTTGGAGCTTACACCTAAAAATTAGTTTGCCGGAATAGGTCTATCGGAGGGATTGAACCTTTAATCGTCCGGTGGGAGGCTAACTAAAGAAATCAAACAAGAACTCCCTTTTGTTTCTTTAATTTTAAGCCCGTAGCTTTCAGCAAAATAACAAAGTTACACAAAAAAATATTAATAACTAGTTAAAATTAAAAACTAGTATAAATTATTAACTACAGGAAATTATTAAAGTACAGGAGATTATTGCATCTTGAGTATGATAACTAAATTAGTTAAATTAAATTTAAAATAAACATACCAGGGGGTAGTAAACCAGAAATAAACTAAAATAAAACCATGTGACGTGGTGAGCGTCGGGTGAGCGCTGGATGAGTCCCTCAGCAAAACGACCAAGTTAAGTTCATGGGAGAAGGCCAGAACTTAACACGGGAACAAACAAATGGAAAATATCCTTAGAAGAAACCCTTAGAAGAAACGCCAACAGCGGGCTGTAACAAATTGTATAGATTACATTACGGCAAGGCAAAGTGATCAATCCGAGACGCGGCACTTTAGCATTAAAAAGGTCTTACCGTTTCTTCCTCTTCGAAATACGAAGCAAACTAAATGTTTCGGTACGAGATTCCGACCATAGGCTGTAACAAAATTTGCAGGTTAAGGCACGATGAGGCAAAGTGAAAAATCCGTCAAACGGCACTTTAAAAGTTGATGGATCTCACCGTTTAGTCCTCCTTCCTTCGTCAAACTATGAAATGCGCCATGCGGTCTCCTCACACCAAAGACATCAGGCCAAAACAAATTTATAGGGACGTCATCACGGCACCACTATAAAAACCTAATATATGCCGTACTATGGCATTAAAATTATGCGTAATCCAGCCGAGGATGGCTAAGATTCGCCTTGATAAAAAAAACTTAAAGGCGAAGATTCATTTTTGAATCGTCAACCGGTAGATGCTGGTCGAAGAGTGAGCAGCCGTCCGATCTGTCACTTATGTCAAAACTCGAGAAAAATACCACAGATAAAATAAAAATCTAATTAGTGACGCGAAACAGACTAAATAGGCCGAAGGCATGTAAGGAGCAAAAAGGCTCGTTACACTATATACTTCTCCATCTATATAATATTACTGCAAAAAATGGTGAGTGTGTATGTATTGAGACGTGGGTGGAGAGTATACCAAAACAGCAATCCTGATAAATCAAACTGTAATATTATTTGGATTCAGATACATAGTATTTATCTAGGTATATTGAAGCCATTTTTTTCTAAAAAAAATATCCAATTTAATGAATAATAATAATATATCTGGACATTATACACAGTACCAGCTAGTTTCGAACTAGATGCTCATCACACAAACAATTGCCCCTGGGATTCAAACCTAGGACACAGAAGGCAGACTTTAAAACCACTGTGCTGATTGGGTTGTCAAAGTGAATGTAATCAGCTTATATTTTGTTTATTTGGAATCAGTATCCTTTTACGTCATACCATTCACTGTTACCTATAATGGTATGGAGATGTGTGCCGGGTACAAGGTTTTGGAAGGGTATTGGGTAAGTGCTTTTAATACATATTATATGTATATTTATGTCGACAATAGTGACCAGAATATGCATTCAACAAGTAAATGTGTTGAAAGTCATCTCTAATTATTTCTATGTGTATGGTGGAAGACACAATGGTGAAGGTACTGTTTTTACATAATAAATATTTCAGTTTCAGGCATATATAAGTGGAAGACGCATGTTACGCCAAAACAATAATAAAAATAATAGTGTATTATAATAAATGGATGACAGTAGATAATTTGATTAAACAACTATAGGAATTGAATTAAATCTTGTTAATTCTAAGGCTGAAGGGCCTATATTTTAAAATTTTATGCAATTCTGATTACTGCAATTTTATTCATCAATTTCAATATGGACGTATATTAAAATATAATGATATTCAGTCTATTACCACATACTGAAACTATATTAACCTAAACGTTAATTCATAACAACTATGGCCTCACATTGTGAAGCTAGATTACATCTATAAGATGTCCCTGACCCTCCCCCTTCATATTGTATACCTAATGTAATTTGTGTCTACTGACCAGAACTACGATTGCTGTTTAATTATTGCTCCTGTGATCGTTCCATGTCGTTGTATCAAGCACTGTTTCTTGTCGGTCTCCAAGCAGACAGTGGGCGGCTTCAGGTTCGGCTGTATCTTGCACGCCTGCTCTGATATAGCTACTACGATCCCTGCTGAGTCAACGTGAGCTGTTCCCTTTGCAGCTAAACAAAGCCCTTGGTGGTCTGCCACAAGGCATCCGCTCACGTTAGGGGTTGACATTATCTCTTCAACCACTCTATCTAATTCCTTCTCCATGATAATGCAGTTTAAGTAGTGTAAACGATCGAATATGGCTTTGGCTATATTTATTTTGCTAACAAAACGGCTAAAACCTTTACGAATTGACAATATTGACATTGACAAATTTGACACTCGTTTTTTTAAACGTTTCTTCCCTTTCGAGATGAGGCAAAGGAATCTAGTCCATACAGCCTAGTCTTCAGTATTCTTTTATTTTATTTACGATGGATGACTGGATGATTCATGATAATGGTTGATGATAGGGTGAATTAATGGTTTATGAAGGGTTATAGATGATTGTTTTTTTCCTAGTTTCAGTAAATATGTGGTTCTTTACTGAAACCTAAGGCGGACTTCTTGGGAGAATTTGAAAGTCACGTTACACTGTTTTGTTTCATTTGCCAACACTCATGCACGTTTTCAAACACTTAACGGTTAATAATCCACCATTATTATACATGAAAGTTTATCAAAACAAAAATTTTAGAAAATAAAACAAAGCTGCTGAACATGACGCTTCACTTTCCCGCCAAAAAGTCCCCTCGGCACTGTCGCATTTTTTTTCTTTTCTTTCGGAATAAGGCAAAGGAATCTAGTACATACAGCCAAGTCTTCAGTATTCTTTAAAATTTATTTATGATGGAAGATGATTCATGATAATGGTTGATGATTTGGTAATTTTCCTTTTTTTGTTTCCTAGTTTCAATAAAGATGTCGTTCTTTACTGGAACCTAATGCGAATCTGTTGGGAGAATAAGAAAATCAAATTACACTGTTTTGTTTTATGTATTTGCTAAAATTCATAAACACTTAACGGTTAATAATCCACCATTATTATACATTAAAAGTCCAAAAATGTCATTTTATCCGACTGTTTGTTTTTAGGGTTCCGTACCCAAAGAGTAAAAACGGGACTCTATTACTAAGACTTCGCCGTCTGTCCGTCCACCTGTCTGTCTGTCACCAGGCTGTATCTCAAGAACCGCGATAGCTAGACAGTTGAAATGATCACAAATGATGTATTACTATTGCTGCCATAACAACAAATAATAAAAACAAAGTAAAATAAATATTTAAGGGGGGTTCCCAAACAAAGAACGCAATTTTTTGCCTAATTTTGTACGGAACCCTTCGTGGGCGACTCGCACTTGGCCGGTTTCTTTTCTTCTTGTTTTGAATGAGGGAAAAGCTTTTAGATAGGCGTAGATTGATCGACGACCTGATTGGCGCAGTGGCTGAGCAATCAGCTTGTGCGTCACGGGTTGCGGGTTCGATCCCCGCACGGAGAAAATATTTGTACATTCTTCAGGTAGTTGTTCCGGGTCTGGGCATTTGTGTATCTGAAAATTTGTGTTTGTAAACGCACCCACAACACAGGAGAAAATCCTAGTTTGGGGAAACGTTTTATTAAAAATATGTCAACCAAGAACACGCAGTTCTTCTTTTTGTTTGTAAAACAAAACTGCTAAATAATAACGTCTCAGTTTTCTACTAATAAAGTCTCTGGCTAACTGGCATATTCTTTAAAAACGACAGTCTTAAAAGTCGTTCGGAAAGAGTGAACCCTAATCCTGACTGCATGTATAACTCCTCAGTAAACGTTTACTTATTTTTATGTTTCCCTTTCTAGTTTAGCGTTTCGGTTTAAGGTTAAAAGGAGAAAAGAAATACTGCTTGCTGCTTGTCTGTATGGTTTTGCAGATCTAAGCCAATAAGCCTACAAGGTACTTTCTTCAAAAGGCCATCTCAGACTTTAACCTACATAGTCAGGCTCACATATTGTAACCAAAATGTTTGGACTTTAAAAGAGACCATGATTCTCTGAGTTTGTTTCGGCATTTCTTCTCAGAGGTCGTCAGTAAGGAAATGCCGATGTCAACTAGATACTAAAAAAAAAATGTACATGACTTGTAAAAGTGTCTTTAAAAAGATCTATTTACAGAAATAAACAATCATTCAATCATTCATTCATTCACAATCGCAATTGATTATTTATTGTAAAATTGTCAAAAACTTCAAGTGCAGCAATTATATGCAACGCTTACGCTATAAAGGTCAGTGCTATCGTAACAGAGATATTATACGCGATATATCATATAAGGTTCAGTTAGTTGTAGGTGTTGCAAGAAGCCGTAACTGTAACAAGCCTAAAACGGTATAATATTTCAAAAACACAACAAGTAGGATAATAATAGATGAAAAGGTGCTTAGCGCATCTTGCAAGAATAAGTAATTAAATGCAAAACGTATTCTATTTGTGGCTTTATTTTTCACTGCCAAAGAGTATAATAAGTCTACGGGTATTCACTGCTGAAGTTGTGTTCTGCACGTCGCATGAATCGGAGTTCGCTAAACGTACTTGTCGACAAATATTTAGAATTTTCAGCTCCAAAAATGCATGGACCTATACCTACATAATATTAGTTCAGTCTTTATCTTATAGGCTGCGGAAATGAGGCGGTTATATTAACAAGGTCACAATAGCCGAGTCCTATTATTACAATGTCGTAACCTTACGTCAATTAGTTTATGCAATTGCCATTGGCACACTTTTCAACTACATAATTAGAAGAAATATTTCGGCCCTTTTGTTATCGGAGTCAAGCATGCCTGCTTTTAATTAAGAATAATAGGTACCTACACGTTGAAATTTGACTACCCATTTTAGTTATACCTCGTAATTATGTGAAGCGTAAAGATATGAAGGTAAAAGTCTTCATGTTGAAAAAAAAACAAGTACTGAAGTTTTAATTATTATATAAGTAAATATATACCTACTTACCAAAAACCAAGGTTATTTTGTTATTCGATAATCACGTAATATACCCACAGAAATACATTTTAACATAATGAATAAATAGCGTAAAAAGCGTAAATATCTAAATAGTAAATAAATAAAAGACTTAAAGACATCAAGTTCAAGTTGACGTGTATTATTTTGAAAAACCTGTATTTGACGACGCCTACTGTTTTAGTTGCAATATTATCGTCGCCGGCGCAGCCCGTGTCGCTATATTTCCCGCCATCCGTTGCTATGTTACAACTAATTGTCTTTAGTATACTGATACTTTTAACACTTTTAGCAGTATTCGATTTGATAAGATTATGCACGTTCGATAATGAAGCATCCAAGCGGAGGCTGAAGATATGGTCTGGTATGTAATAAACATTATTATTCTAAGTACATTTGTTTTTGAGCTTATTTATTATCTCGGTAAATGAGTTTTGGCGAGGAAACAGTAAAACTAAGACAGGCACAGGTGTTTTTTTTTGTCAGCGTCATCATAACTCTGTCTGCCAAGATTTTTATGCGTACCTATTCATAATTGTAATAATTATAATTAGGTAGGTACGTACCTACGTACCGTGTCATAATTTAATAGTGGAGAATTTGAAGTCAAGATAAAGTATTATATTATTATGAATAATGTTTGTGAATACTTATAATTCGTATTTAACATGTTATTAAATGAAGAAAAGGTTAAATAAATAATCGTCTATTGTTCAGTTTTTACAAATAGGTAGGTAGGTACCGACGTAGATAGACGGATAGTAAAAAACACTAACGCCAATAGAGATAGGCACAATACTGAATCAGTTAAATATAGGTAAGTAGGTATTTGTTTTTCTTTTGCATACAATTAATTTTATACATAAGTGCATAGGTATTTAGGTAGCCAATTGTACGTAGTTAACATCGTTAAGTATTACATTCAAATTAACCGAACATAGCCACACAAAAGGTCTAGCTAAAAATATAATTATATGAAATGAAACTACTTCTTACGAATTTTATCGCGGTATATTGATATCCCGACGGTTCGGATCCTTTACATCATCCATGATCACTGGCAGAATGCCCATGAACCATGGGCGCTGTATCAACATATCGCGATAAAGTCCGCATAAAGTAGTTTTATTTCAATGGCTAATATGGTAGGTAAGTGTAAGAAATAAAAATATAATTTATTCAATTAGGCAAAATTTTATTGGCGATATTTGAATGTCGACAATTAAGACCCCGAAAACGCGCTCGCCCTTCACCGCTTCTATTGTTTTTTCCTGGGAAAAAGAATTTTGCGCAACAGCCTCATTTCTGTTTGTTTAATATTTTTTTTGTATAATATTTGTATTTCATTCAAATTTCTAAATGAAAATGAAAGTGATTTAGCTGGTGCAGGTGTTGATGAACTCCTTTTGGAGAATTGGAGAATGAAATGATATCAGCTTTGAGTTGTCCCTGCCGACACTCGCATACATCAGCCATCGTGTATATCAACCATTTTTTACAAGCTCAGCGGCCTGACGCATCTCAAGGCAAATATTTTTTTACTTATCATCTTGAGTCAATTAAACTCAAGAAAATAAGTAAAAAAATCGTAAATAAATTTACTTTTTTTGGCAGTTTAAACCCACTAGGGGTTTGTTAGGTGTGTTTTTAACAACATGTTTTAAAACGATTGATAGTCTTGTGTGCATACATTCGCTGTGCTAATGTTTCTAAATATACTGCGATAGAATAGTCAATATATCAATATCTTTATTTACATCCGTCAGTGAATATGTATTTGAGACGATGACAGATAGACATTGTCGCGGTACTACTTGTGGTAGGTAGGTACTTTTTACTTAAAACTATTTTTCACTTTTATTGATCTAAAATTACTGCAATCTTGGTCATGGTCTAATCGCGACCATGGATTCTACATATCAGTACTTGTGCCACAGTAAAATCTTTGATAAGATTTTTTATTTATTTAGTTTATGTTTCATGACTGCAAATACCAAAAACCTACCAATATACGTACATAACGTGTACCTAGGTTCTTAGGTCAGTTTAAGATCACCCCTGAGTAACCTACTTTATAGAGACCTTCATAGTATAGTATCGACTCATAATATTGAACATTCAATAGGTAAATAATTTTATCAATATTAGGCCTCCGGGAAGGTGGACCGGCGACCTGGTAGAGGTCGCTGGAATCTGCTGACTCAGGGCCGGTCGTTGTTGAAATCCGGGAGGCTTATGTCCTGCAGCGGATGTCATCTAGCTGATATGATGATGACGGTGATTACTTGGTCCTATTCTAGGCCCCCACCGTGATCACATCAACACTAGGTAACGAAACCCAACGCTGATGTTAAGCATATCAGTTATTTAGTCTTGTTATCGCTACATGAAGTTATAGTGGTAGGTAAGGGAGCCACGTGTCCCTGTTAGCCGTGCAAAAAGCAATCAAAGTTTACGATCACAATAGTGATTGAGTAACCATAGTATTATGGGGATTGGGACATTGGTATCGTAATATATCTCATGCCGCCATATACTTCTCGGTATGATGTGACTAGTGCGATGACACCATTAAGTTCATAATTGAATATCTCATGTGTTGTAAGGTGATGTGTGGAGAGTTTGGTAATAATAATTAACAAAAAGATGTGAAGAGAGTTAGATATATTTATGTAACTACTAGTTATAACACTACATACTTTTTTAGATTTATAATTTTAATAAAGCACATTCCTGGTAAAAGAAATATTTTGTGTGACCTCTGTTATTGATAAAGTTAAGACGTCGGCTTTTCGAACCACCCATGACAAACATACCTACATATGTCCATTCGTCAACAGCATGGGCGTACCAAGGTACGCCCCCCCCCCCCGTAGGCAACCCCACTCCCCCTAGAAGAACAATCGGTCGCTGGTGAACTTATATAGTCCAGTGCATTTACTGTTGACCAATGTTTGACAAAATTCTCTACTGTACATTTTTTTCTTGTCTGCTTACTCGAAAGCTGGATTTCCTTTATGTTATAATTGCACCTGCATATTATGTATATGTATTAATTCCATTTCCATTCAAGATCTGGAGTCCTACCATGAACTGTTATTGCAATTCAATTGACGACCTAAAATAAACTGCTTTGCTATTTCATACCACGATGTCACTAAAGCGATCCAGTTTAGGTTGACGTCAAATCAGTCTGCAATTGAATCGCAAACTGTTTTCGCTCATTCATTTTTCGTACCATGAGGTGACATTTCAACCTAAACTGGATAGCATAAGTGTCAAAGTTAGCGATCCAAAAAAAGTTGCTAATTCTTGGCGTGAAGTGAATTGTTTTGTTGATAACTTAATCAAAAATAGTGAAAATATACGTGATTCAAGGTATTTCAGTTGAATATTAGTGTTTGTTATGTGTTAATGTTAAAAAAGTGATTTCTAGAGCTATTTGTTATTGTAGATGTCTGAAGAATTGGCCCTTTTTGAATTCATGGAAAATGATAATGAAATGAACACAACACGGCGACTAAAAAAGTAAACAAAGTAAAACGTTAAAAACACTTAATACTATTATCAACCCGTAGTGTTCCGAGATATTGACTTTCAAAACTAATTTACCGCCTCCTGTCAAACATGAGAGGGGAGAGGTGCGTTCTAAACAAACTTGTCTTGAACCAATTTATTTTCACGACAACAAACATTTAGTTTGTAATTTAAATAATTATATAAATTACTTTGATTTGATGTGTGCTAAAAAAAGCCTAATTGTATATAATTTAACACTAAAAAGAGCAATTTTAAAGTGTATTTGTCATAATTTTCACACAAAAAGACCGCTAAAAGTATATCAACTAGGTTTCAAAACGCAACGCTTATGTTTTGAGTAAAAGAGACAGACTTATGCAACGAATGTACAGCGACATCTCTTTCTCACACCGCGGACCACAGACAAATTTCGTTCGTTCATTCCCCCATGAGCAATTCAAACGCCACTCAGTTAAATGCACTTCATGGTACGAATCTTAGCAGTTCAGTTTAGGTACTTAAACTGAATTGCATCGGAATTGAATGGCTAGCTAAAAGTTGATGGTAGGCCTGCAGTTTGCCCTGACTTGGATACCATTATTATTATTTGCCATCACCATTATTATTTGGTTGCACATATACTAATAATACACGCTTCCATACACTTAATAAATGACAAGATTTAAAAATATTATATTAGATAAAATTAAACAATATAATAAAGAATAAATATTACCGGACATTATGACACAGCGCCATTTAGTTCCGTGGTAAGCAACGAGGCTTATGTTACGGACACTAGAGAATTTATATACTACACATTTTTTGATATGATTATATGTACATTGATTTTTCCACTTGACTCGGATACAAACCTTGATGCTCATCACAAAAACATTTGGGCCTACCTAGATTCGACTGCGGGACCAGTAGCGCAGAAGACAGCGTTAAGTACCGCATGGTTAATCGGGTCGTCAAAGAGTCTTTACTTGTACAGCTTCGCTAATTATTCCAAAATACTACAGTAATAATTAAAAACGCAAAAAAATGCCGTTTCATAGAACACACACTAAATAACTTCTCATAAAACTTAGAGCATTGAAGAGTTTGAATTTTATTACACCAACATAGAGGTGGTTACGAAAGAGCAATTTAGTGGCTGATATTTATCGTGATGCAATTCAATATGTACAAATTCCCGATGTTCGCAGACTAGATTGCAACGAAATTGTTTCATAATTTCAAAATTACCTTTGTAAATATGTGTATAACACTCGACACGTGATGCTATCTTGTGATAATCATAGAATTAAATAGATATTGCGTAATGATAAATTTCATTTAATTTCATCAATAATGCTAACTCAGTACATTGAGTAGGTACTGTAATTTATAGATTTATCAATTTGAAAAATGTCTCTGTATCTCGTTATAGGTATTTTTTAAGAAAAAGTGTATAATCAATATACCTATAGAGTAGACTATTGAGCGTAAGATTTACACGTAGGGTATTTAGGGTTATAAGTGTTTTGTGATGCCAAATCATAAAAAGAATACAAAAATATATGTTGTCAAAAAAAGAGAAAAATTTTTTGTTGACTGACTGATGTTTTGACTAGCGATGAAAAAAGCAGGAAAAATTCCCGTTTCTTTCCAATTCCGTTGTTTTTTTCAATGTTTCATTCGAAAGTTTCAAGAAAATTTGCCAGTATAAATTTCATGTTTTTTTCCAATAAAACTGAAAAAAACAAAGAAACAGGAAACTTGCATGTTTTTTTCCAATAAAACCGAAAAAAACAGAAGGAGACGGGAAACATTTCATGTCTCTTTTTTTCAAATACGTACTGTCGAGTTCATTAATATATTGGCATTGTGAAGGATTCAAAATATTGCATGCGTTCGAAAGCTCAATAAATTCTATAGAACTTATAGATCAAAAATATGCCCTCATGTAAACGGTTCAGTAATATATACCGTACATAAGGCAATAATAACACTAAAACACTAAAAGCTGTAGTAAGTTAGTGATCACATACAAAATACAGCCTTTATACAGCTTTAACGATAAATAAACTAGCTTAAAGTGTCACAAAATACTCATATAGCATATAGCGAGATTTCTCACTCAAATTGAGCTGCACGACTGGGGAAGTACCTCCGCCTTACAGAAGATCGCAGTGAATTAACAATAGTTGTCTTTCTGCGAGTGAGTAAGGTTACCCGAGCTCATTGGGGGAGTGACTATTCTGATAGCATGGGAATTCCGTTTGCTGTCAGTTCAGTAACTCCCTGCTTTAAGAACGGTTTCTAAGGGGTTTGGCAACGCATTTGCAAGCCTCTGGTGTTGCAAATGTCCATGGGAGGCGGTCATCACTTACCATCAGGTGAGCCGCCTGCTCGTTTGCTCGCTTATCCCAATAAAAAAAATGTTTTGTGTTTCACCTATAAAAATATATTTCAATTTCAATAAAACTTGTTTTTTTCATCTTTTCAAAACATGAACAGAAATATTCGAAAAATTCCCGTTTCTTTCCAAAGGATTCCTTCTAGTAATTTTTCTATGTGACATGTGAAAAAAACGGAAAAAACACAATTTGTTTTTTCGTGGAAAAAAACCAATTGTTATTTTCGGCATTTTCAACGCTAGTTTTGACATCCATAACATCTAGGGGTGTAGCATTCGACCCATTCTCATACCTACCAAATATACATACTTGCAAAATTTCATAATAATCCGTCCAGCCGTTTCGGAGAAGTTCAGTGACAAACACCGTGACACGAGATTTTTATATAGGCACATATAAGATTAACACAATGTGGTAGAATTTGACATACCTACAGTATGGGATGAGCTCATGTTTTAGTATGACAATATTTTATTTTTCGCAAGCACGCAATAATGATTTATTTAACATATCATCACTAACTCAGGAAGAAATGCATAACTATAATAATCTTTTCTACGTTTCTAACACATACGCGCCATAGGTCTCAAGTTCAATTTGAAGGCGACTGACTTTTTTAAGTTACGTATGTATTTATAACATGCTTAAACGGTGAAGGAAAACATCGTGAGGAAATCCGCGTGCCAGAGAGACAGACTATCTCGATGGCGCGTGAAGGCTGCCAACCCGCATTAATCTCTCTTAAATCAGAGTAGAACTGCGCTGAGCAGTGGGATAATAATTGCTTTGATGATGGTAAATCGAGGGCTATTACGCCATCCTCAAAGTGAGCCTATATTCTTCCAATGCTGGACGTAGATCTCCCATAACGAACACCACAGAGCTCGATCTTCGGCTCCTTTCCTTCAGTCGCTGCCAGCTGCCTTCAGCAAGTCGTCGTCTACCTGGCAATCGTAAATTATAAGGGTTATTTGAATAAACCAAATTTTAATTTTGTTTCAGCTCCGTATGAGGTGGTGAAGAACTCGCTGAAGGGTATGAAGACCCTCAAGGAGGAATCTCCGCCAGCACCCAGTCCGAAACCCTACAGCATTTCGGAGACAGTCTGATTTACAAAGGAGATGCAACTGTAAATATATCATTTTACGTGATATTTTTCTTTAAATCATAATTTGAGAATCTTTACGTTTCTCCTGGGTTCCCAGACCCTCCTTACAGTACTTTGTATTACGTAGAAAATATTTTCAGAATATCAATGTTTTTCGTAATATTTACAATAGTTATTAGTACTAGGTAGTAAGATATATGTGATAAACTATAATAATATGAAACTACTACAACATCATTCATGCCATCACGCCTGTCGTCCCCGAACCGTTAGGCAGAGGTGTACTAATATACACGCACTTTTCGCCGGTATGTTGTTGGTCCAATGTAATAAAGCGCGAGCCTTTTGCCATCAACCGGGCACAAACTCCACCTCCAAACTCGGAGCTATGACTGAGAATTTCATAGAAAAACCCTTTAACGCTGCTCAACCTGGGAATCAAACCCAAGACCTCTTTCACAGCATCCGCACTTACGACCAATGAGGCACTTATTTCAATATCATGATTACTATCATCGCAGTCAAGTTACTAAGGTATGATGCAGGGGCTCCGACATCAAGCTGGTTAAAGGTTTTACAACAGTAAGTTTACAAGTGTTGTAACTGAGTATATATTTTAATGACTTAATAATAAGTCTCGATGTTGTATAAATATTATGATTTATGAATTAATAAATAAAAAATAATCTCAATGTACCTATTCGTTTTTATTTTAGTACTAGCGGCCAGCTTCGGAACTTCAATCGAATTTTTCATACGGATTTCTAATATTTTTTTAAATAAAATATAGCCACACAGTAATTTTTTAAGACATTATTAAATCGTTAAGACTAGTTGCACGGTTCCAAGAAGTTGATCTCATGAAGAAGAACCGGCAAGAAACTCCATAGACACTCTTTTAAAAAAAGGTATTGTTACATTATTTTGGTAATAAGTATGCGAGGTCAATGTAAAAAATGTATTGTTTTGAGACGTCAATAGTCAAAGATAATAAAAAAAAAATATGGTAAGTATAATTCTCTAGACTGAACAATCTATATCAAACTGACAACAATCGGAATTCCTATGCTGTCAGAATAGTCACTCCCCTAACGAGCTCTGGCCCTCGGTCTTCCTCCAGGGATCGATTGTCACATCATCGGTCTCTTATAACTTCATATGGCAATTGGTCTTCACTTAATTCAAACTCCCTGTCTTAGAGGTTCTAATGCAAGTAAATTGTAAGTATTATCAGTTTCTAGTTAAACAAATAGTAGAGCCTAGGTAAGTATAACTAGCCAGGTGAAATACAGTACATATTATACATTCGTACACTTACACCTTTTTCCCATGGCGTGAGAGTACAGAACGCCACGCGCTACGATTTTCCGATAGTATATATTAGTCTATGGCTACGATCCCTGAATACCACTTTTGCTTCGTTCACATTCATACATAACTCAAGTTCATTTATGGTAAAACCTGTAGGGATAAGTAGAGCTACATAGATATAATTACTTTGAGTAGTATAGATACTAGATATGTTAGTAGCAAATTTAGTTACACCAATAATTATATACAACCTTCATAAAAAACGAGGAATACTTATAATAATATGACCGTGGACTAAAAAAACTATATGTAATTTTTTTCATGTTGGTTAATTCATTTATTTAATTAACTTGTACATAACAAAACAATTTTTGCGTTATTTCTAGTTTGAATTATTATTTATTGACTGAGGCCACTTTAGAGGACAGGCAGTTTAGGAAGAGATTATAGGAAATACTGTTGCGGAATTACTGATATAAAAATAACGTTAAAAAACTACTACAGATTATTTTATCACTAATAAAAAATATGAGCTAAACAGTATCAAAAACTCCTCTGCGTCGCTGTCAAGGCGCCCAGCGGGCTGGCAGCATTGTCGCGAATGATTTTTGAAAATAGAATACAGGTAACATTTAAAACAAAACGGAGGCTGAAAGGAACACCTCCCATCGCATAATTAATATGCGTCACGTCATGTGGAGTGTATTCTAATTGATTCTGAGCTATTACACCGATACTATTCAAACGCATCTTATATCTCTAGCATAATTATTATTGCCCACATCCTGATTGGAAGAGAGTTCCAAGTCCGATAGATTATCATTTCCTAGAGCTTTCAAGGCAACCTTTCTGAATTTATTTAAAGTGTAGAGTAAAAATAACTATTTTTTTAAAAATGTGCATTTCCTTCAATATTGTGGCTTATGAATATTTGGCAAAAAATTAGTTTATATTTATTTTAAGAAGTATTGAACGCCCGTTCTGGTTTAAAATAGCAAATTAGTTTGCGCACCGTGGCACAAAATTGGTACTAATAAAAAGTACTTATAGATTTTAGTAGTTTCTAATGTTGTCAAACGATAACAACGATTTCTACTTTGGTAAAATAAATGATTTTAGTAGGATATTCTACAAAATACATTTTGTCCTCAATTGCGCATTGGGTATTTTATGAGGTATGTATAAAATTTACTTAATAAATAACGTGTTGGTATATGTTTGAACATGGAAAACCGGAAGGTATCTAGATATCGATACTTTATTATTATGCAGTCACAATATCCAATTGTAGTTATTCTGTAAGGAAATTATTGGGAATAAATAAATAAATGTAGAGAAAAATATTTATCGCCTGCCAAAAAACCCATTCCTCGAATTTGCAAAACATTGATTACATTATTTGTACAGGCGTCTTGATTTTCAAATGCCAGGGAACTTGGAAACCCAATATTGTAAAATCTAGATGCTTGCAAATGAAACTATTTAAATAAAACACCATGAACTCTTGTAAGACCGTTGATCAAAATAATTTTCCGTATAATCTACCGGTTAACAGCGAAAGCATTGATAAGCTGTGACATAAGAGAGGTTTATAGGTCAATCGTTGTAACGTAACTTGAATGTAGGCAACACTCGCGTCGCCAGTGTGCACTGCTCCGTCATGTTGGCGCGTCGCGCGCTTTTACAACAAACGTAAACATTCCAATTTTGAAAATAAAAATAAACGCGTGCATCATTTGACAGTATCCGCCGTTTAAACTAGATCAGTGCATTTATTAAAGTAACCATGTTTCTCTTATTATTATTAGCGTTAGTGGGGTCTATTTCCTTGTGTTTTATGCTAATCGATAACCTATGGAGTGTATTGGAGCTTATATCTTCGTATTTGATGCCATATTTCCTGCCTGCTGAGGTTCAGCCACTGTCCAAGAGGTTCGGACCTTGGGCCGGTGAGTTGCTTTTTTTATAGCCTTGCGATATTGATTATGGTCTAGGCATATTAGATTGATATATTGCGCTCTTATTTGTGTGAAAGCAGGTCTTATATGCAGGTAATTTTATAGAAGACATAAGAAATTGTTTATCCTGTTTATTTATTATGGTTTTAATTGATTATAGGTTCGTAATTTTTTTCTTTGACATTAGCTATCAATGACTGATAACTTTTATTTATAGTTCCCGTGACCATAGATAACATAACCTGTCAACGGCCATTATAAAAAGCCGTGAAAAATTGTTTTATTTCAATGTCTAGACATTGAAATCGT
Organism: Craniophora ligustri; assembly: GCA_905163465.1. NCBI lineage: Eukaryota > Metazoa > Arthropoda > Insecta > Lepidoptera > Noctuidae > Craniophora > Craniophora ligustri. The sequence goes on from LR990956.1 coordinate 16,075,260, forward strand.
TGGAATAAATTAGTATAATTATTTATGAGTATATATTTAGACATTGATCAGCTTAAATTATTCATTGCGTAGGTAGGTACCGACAATTTTTTGATGATTTTGTAATCAATAAAATTGTTTAACTAGTTGTTTTTTCTTAACCATTTTATTGATTACCTACCTCGATTAATTTATTTAATGCTTTAATTGACACTAGACGGTCAATATTTCAATGAACTCGTGATATTTTTGGACACAAAGCATTACTAAGTAACTTGACGACCCAATTAGTCCTGCGGTACTTCGGTCCTACGGTCGAATCCCAGTAGGGACAAATGTTTGTGTGATGTGATGAGCATAAACATTTGTATCCGAGTCATGGATATATCTATGTATAGTATGTATGTATTTACAAAAAAAATCGAACCCAGGACCTCTTGCTCGGCAGTCGCACTGTACGACCACTAGACCAACGAGACAGTTACATGATGATATTTGTTTTATGATAAATATTATTGTAGATACCTACTTACTTTGATAAATTAAATAAATATAACTTTAAAAAAAAAGAAAAACCAACTTCAAAAACTAAAAAGCAAAAAATAACTTCATACAGTTTTACCTTTTTTTAGTTTTAAAGGTATGAAGTCGGTGCCAAGCCAAACGTAATAGTAAGTACACTCACCGCAAGTGACCTTGAGCGGGGTGGTTGAAACCACCACATCATCGGCACCGACTTCATACCTTTAAAACTAAAAAAAAGGTAAAACTGTATGAAGTTATTTTTTGCTTTTTAGTTTTTGAAGTTGGTTTTTCTTTTTTTTAAAGTTAATTTATTTTTTTCTTTTTAGTGTTGTATATATTAAACTTTTCATATCAGGTCAATGTAATAGCCTGAAAGAATACAACTATCGATCCATATATACTTATAATTATCAAAGATTCTTCCTTCAACTCCTAACCATTGAGGAGTTGTACCTTCCATCATCAGATCATTACATGAGATGGTGATTTTCAAATGCAAATACTTGAACAGCTTAGGAGAATACATGTAAATGTAATAAATGCCTATAACTGAAAGAATTTTCTTTTAACTCTTAACTGTTGAGGAGTTCTACCTTCCACCATCAGCTCATCAACATCAAATGATGATTATCAGACGCAAATACTGGAACAATTTTAGTAAATATATTAAAACGTGATAATTGCCATTAAAATTTGAGGGTTGCCCTCGATTTTGCTAGGATCCCATTATCAGATCGTGATGTGGTTACAATGGGACCACCTGTGAAGTATACCCTTTTAAACAAAAAAAAGAATTTTGCAAATCGGTCCAGGCGTTTTTAAGTAATTCGTGAACAAACATAAAAAAAAGATTCCGACGAATTGAGAACCTCCTCCTTTTTGAAGTCGGTTAATAACATAAAAACAACAATGCTTCCAGCTGGTCTGAGAGCAGTAATTGATATTGTTACACTTTTGCGATTTTATTTTTTATTTTTTATTGATATTAATAGTTTAATCACTGTTTGCCCCCTGATATAAAAGGAAAGGATGCGAAATGTCGAGATAGAAATAATATCAATATATCTACCGCTATAACACCCGCACAAAGTAGCTTTATTTTAATTACCTACATATAAACATTATTCGAAGCATAATTCTTGAAAAAAAATACAACCTCACGATATTAACTAGTTCCGGAATTAAATACTGAGTATAAAAACAAAATTTAATTAAACAATGTAAATTAATTATTATTGTGATCATACGAACTGATAAGTATGTTTTAAACTGTATTCTACAAGATCAAGCGTTTATTAGTAAACATATGAGCATAAACATTTGTTTCCGAGTCATGGATGTTTGCGTATGTACAAAAAAAAGTATACCTAGTCAGTTCATAAGTATTATCACACAGTAAAAACTTTTCTTTTAGAATGCTGGCCATAAAAAAGTTTATTGAATTCGAATTGTTCATGAAAATAAAAATGTATGCTTTTTAGAATTTTACTCATTTTTAAATATGGAGTGGACGCTTAAAGAAGACCGCGTTGCAGTTATTGCGTTGCATTTTTGCGGTTACGCGCCAATTCAAATTTTTGACATACTGAAAAATTTGAATATAACCAAAATATTCGTTTATCGTACCATCAAACGATACAATGAAGACTCTAGTGTAGATGACAGGTCAAAAGTGGTCCCCCTCGGTCTGTTAGGACCTTAGGACTCCAGCAGTGATAAAAGCTGTGAAGGCACGAATTCCAAGAAATCCCAAATGTAAGCAAAAACTGTTGGCCCTTCAGATGGGTTTAAGCAGAACCACGGTGAAAAGGGTGTTAAATGAAGACTTAGGGCTTCGGGCATATCGAAGAAAACAGGACATCGTTTAAATGCTCGTCTAATGGACCTGAGACTGAAGAGATGCCGCGCTTTGTTGAAGCGGTACGCGGGAAAAAAATATCGGGAAATTCTTTTTTCGGATGAAAAATTTTTTACCGTAAAAGAGAGCTACAACAAACGAAATGATAAGGTGTACGCACACAGTAGTGAAGAAGCGAGCAACCGTATTCCGCGTGTCCAACGAGGTCATTTTCCATTCTCGCTCATGGTATGGTTGGTTGGCAGCCGCCGATATTGACATGGACCTCGTTCGTGCTGCGATAGACGACTGGCCGCGCAGATTGAAGGCCTGTATTCAAAATCTCGGAGGTCATTTTGAATAAACTTTATTGTCATAAAAATCTATGTTTTGTTAAGTTCATTTTGGTGTATAAATGGTTAAATAATGAATAAACTTGTTTCAATTATTTTATATTAAACATGTGACAGAATTTATGACCTGACTGTGTATATATAGTATATCAACCAACTAGTATCCGTAACACAAGCCTCCTTGCTTAGCTCGGAACTAGATGGCGCTGTGTCATAACGTTCCAGAAAAAAAATCTAGAAGAGGGTATTTATGAGGTATTCAATTTCTATCAGTAATTACCCGTACCTACTACATATCCTAAACAGAAACGTTTCGCGCCAGGCCAGCGATGTCTTCCGCTGCTCTGAATCAAGACTGACTAGTTTGAATTCGCTCTACGAATCAAGTACCAATGCATATTACTTATAGGTACTAAAATCCCTTGACAGGACATGCCTGAGTATATAATACATTATATTATTTAGGTATATACATATATACTAGCTGCCTCCCCATGTAATAAACGTCATGTCAAATTTCATGCAAATTTTGTCAAGCGGTTTTTGCGTGAATGAGTAACAAACATCCATACAAACTTTCACATTATAATATTAGTACGATATACATATTATATTTCTGTAGATACTATACGAATTTATGATAATTCTTTGGGAACTAGATAGCAGTGGCATTTCCTAACTGACAATTTCTGAGAACAAATGCGGAGGATGCTACATACCGACGACCCAGTTAGTCCAGCGGTAGTTAACACTGCCTTCTGTGCTATGGGTCCCGGGTTCGAATCCCGGTAGGGACAAATGTTTGTGTGATGAGCATGAACATTTGTATCCGAGTCATGGATGTATCTATCTATAATATGTTACATACATATTTACAAAAAAAAAGAGTTTATATGTAGTATATCAACCAGCTAGTATCCGTAACACAAGCCTCGTTGCTTAGCACGGAACTAGATGGCGCTGTGTGTCATAATGTCCAGGAATATTTATTTATTTATTTATTTATACATACATTCACATGGGCGTAAGGTGAAAAATCTATTCAGTTTTCAATACTTTCCTGTTATACAATAGTTCTTGTAGCAACGAAACGGTTAAGCCACATATTTTCACTTTTGGTGTAAATAGTTTGTGAAGTAAGGCTTTGTAGAGTTAGGGCGTATAGTATAGAGTCAGAAGCTCGGCTCTACATTAGATCTGACAACTTTTTGCCGATGCGGATCATATGGTCTCATCGGTAGAAGAGTGAAAATGTAGGGTTATAAGTATTTTTAATGCCAAATCATAAAAATAATACAAAAAAATGTTTTGTCAATTTTTTTAAACGAAAGTCTGGTGATGGACCTTCTTATTACCTAGGGGTGTAAAACCTACGACCCTATGGCCTACGACCGATTCTCAGACCTACCAAATATACATACCAATTTCATAATAATCCGTCTAGCCGTTTCGGAAAAGATTAACCTACTATAACTCCTGACTTATGACCTAACAGTTCTGTACTCAACTGCACTTTACAGTAATTGTCGTACAAATAGTTCCCAGAAACAGTGCACTATAGTTACACAACGCCATTACATCTCCATGGCTAGAGATGTGGCAACACCACGCCATTCATGTGGATGACAACATGTGACATACAACATTAGTGTCGGGTTGTGTCACTGGTTCGTTTTTGTTTAACAATGCTTGAGCTACTGAGACTCCGCTATTTGAAAGGCCTGTGTTGAAAAATGTACACAGCATTAATACATCGGAAAAATTATTATACTAGCGTCCACCCGTGGATTTACCCGCATGGTATAAAAATAAAAAGTTGCCTATGTGTTAATCCAGATAACAAACAATATGTATGCTAAATTTGGTGCAAATCCGTAAAGCGCTATTTTTAGTGGCGTTATTGATCTCGAAACCTTTAAATTCAAAGTCCCCTGTAAATACACAAGTGGTCCAACTTAATACAAATATACTAAAATGACGGTGTTTATTAAAAAATAAATAATACCATTTGTATGTGAAGTCAAGAACTCACTTCAGAAACAATAGAGGTTTGCATAATCAGTTGACCGAAGTACCCGTGTCAGTATGCCTGTGGTCCGTACGTGCCAGTCTACTAAATTGCTCTGCAGATGTTGATGCGGTTTACTATTTCGTTACTAATTATGTCTGCACTAATATACTGACTGTAGAACAAGCTAGTTTAAAATTCACTGCTATTTTGTGAAGAACAACAATAATAATATTATGAAATAATATATGATGAACAATTTAAGCTGTGTTAGCCTAGTGGTGTGATCAGTGGACTGAGATGTCAAAGGTCCCAAGTTCGAACACAAGGCACGCACAACTGACTTTTCGGAAGTTGCGTGCGTATTTATCACATGCTGAAACGGTGTAGAAAATCACTGTCCAACCAAGGTATTTAATAAATATTAAAAAAAATAATACATTTCGAGTTAAATCGCAGTAAGAGGTCTTTTTATAAATGTCTCACCGCTGGGGGTACATTATTGAAGATTTAATACGGATCTCTAATTATATTTTAAATAAAATATAGCTTATGTTATTCGCGGATAATGTAACTTTCTAATAGTGAAAGAATTATTCAGATCGGCCTTGTGGTTTCGGAGGCTATTCAATACAAATAAACAAAATATTGTCTCTTTTATAATATTACTAGCTTTTGCCCGCGGCGTATAGTTTTCATACAAACTTTCATCCCCTATTTTATCCCCTGGGGGTAGAATTAATCAAAATCCTTTCTTAGCGGATGCCTACGTCATAACATCTACCTGCATGCCAAATTTCAGCCCGATCCGTCCGGTGGTTTGGGCTGTGCGTTGATAGATCACTATGTCAGTCAGTCAGTCACCTTTGAGTTATATATATTTAGATTGTATAAATAATAATTTACTTAATAATACCTAATCCCGATCTTAATTGGTCTCATCTATGAGAATAAGGTAAAGGGGTCACAAAAGTTAATAAGCAATAATGTTGATTGCAAATTGATTACATTCGATTAACAATAAAATTATATAGGTACTCAGCAACTTAATGTTTCTGTTTACAGTCTATAACATCTCCAAAGGTTTAGGCAAGGCGCATACCGACTAAACGTGGTTACAGCTGGAAAACTTTTCTTATCATCACTATCATCATCATCATCCTCAACCCATTATTGTCCCACTGCTGGGCACGGGTCTCCTCTCATTTTAGAGGGATTAGGCTATAGCCCACCACGCTAGCCTACTGCGGGTTGGCAAGCTTTTCTCATGTAAGTACAAATCTAAAATCCGAGCTTCAACTGAAACTTTTACATAGGAAACAATTACATTTAGTAATTTATAGTTAAGTGGAATAAAATCCTTTTTACGTTTATGTAAATAAAGTCAATATACGTAAAAAAGTAGTTTTTGTCTAAGTTATCTTTTCGATCGAACCTAGCGTCTGAGCATGAAAGTAATGAACTTCCGATTACGAACACAAAATGTTGCATTAAGAATAAATGATTAATCAATGTAACAACAAGCTGAACTCACAATAAATCGTTACTTAATTTGGTAATCTTCGTTCAACTTACACTAACGTCTTTCAAAACAAACTCTCCAACCTCATCTTACCAAGAAACTGTAGTTAGATTACGCTAATCGTGCAGTCGAAGATGTGAACATTGTTCGGTTGCTCAATCATGTTACACAATTGTCTGAGCCAGTGGCGGATTTGCCCGCAGGCTGAGTAGGCTAGTACATTTTAGAAAATTTTGGAAAATTTGGGCAGCATATAACATATCCAGGATGCTGAAAAAAGTTTTTTTTATGATAATAAGGGGGCAAACGGGCTTGAGGCTCACCTGACGGTAAGTGGTCACCTCCGCCCATGGACATCTGCAATACCAGAGGGATTGCGAATGGGTTGCCAGCCTTTCAGGAAAGAAAATGTTCTGTTTACCTTTTTTAGTACCTAAACTCGACTCATCTATGGCAAAAAATAACAAGTGAATTTGGATAAACGAGGGTCGTGACTCGTGCACGAATCATAAAGTTGTAATTTCATTGATAAAATAATATAGGTATAATAATTAATATGATCGTGGACTAGGGTATTGAATTGCAGAGGTTCAGGCTATACTGGCATGCGGCAAACGTGAAAATCCGCCACTAATATTAGCATATTCATTATTTATCAGTCTTTAAGCTGAAATTATAGTTATTGAGTTATCGTCATTCATTATGGTTCAGAGATCCAATAGGTAGGTACCTCTACCTACCGTGTGGGCAAGACGAGACTCAAAACGTTATTTTTTTGTTCGTGTGTTGTGTCTAATTTCAAAATTATACTCACTTATAATCCCACTTCAACCTTACGTTTCTGATCCGCATATTAAAAACGACCTTCAAAAAATCTCTTATTAGGTTATGTTATGTCTTTTGTAACGCGGCCTTAGGACAAGAATTGAATGCCAGTTTTCCGTGTTTCTATTACCCTGAAAAAAGTCTTTAACCACTCATGACTAATCAAAATAAAAAGAAGATAAGCTATAAGGAAGAGAAGATGATTAGAGTCAGACTTCAATTTATCATTAATAATTATTATATTTTTCTTCTTGAGACTTCATGCACTACCAGTAACATCAGTTTCAAAAGAACCTTCCTTATCTACGCACGTACCTTGTCATGAAGAAGATACTGCTCAACATGCTAATGAAGTAACTATTACTTCATCCGGATAAGACAGGTTCATAGATTTGTCGCCGCTAATAGACAGTCATTGTAACCACAAATGGCCAAATGGATTAATGTCCATTCCACTTCACCGAATTTCTTAACCCAAAATAATCTTCTGCTAACTGCCGCGTAACATGCACTTGACTTTATAAGGTATTGGTTAATCCAAAATTGAGCATGTCGTTTGGAAACAGTTTGGCAACGAAAATTACTAAAATCTGCATCACATTATCGTTGCGAAAGTAGTGTCACACACAACATGTTAGATATTGTTGTAACTTGTTCCAATCAATGGAAATTGACGCCAGTTTAGACGGTGTAACATAGTTAATTTATTTATCGTACTCACCTGCCTAACCCTTCAGGGACGACAGGCGTGATGATGTGTCTATGTTTCACTACATCAGGAAAACTCACGACCAAAAATCAAAATAAACGACCTGATTAGCTCAGCGGTAGTTAACGCTGTCTGCTGTGCTATGGTTTCGAATCCCGGTAGGGACAAATGTTTATGTGATGAGCATTAACATTTGTATCCGAGTCATGGATGTATCTATGTATAATAAGTATGTATTTACAAAAGTATATACATATGTAGTACCTTCTAGTATCCGTAACACAAGCCTCGTTGCTTACCACGGAAATAGATGGCGCTGTGTCATAATGTCCTACATATTTATTTAAAAATATAAAAAGAACGTCAGACAATAAAACTCGAGTTCCACTTTCTTTTAAACCGTAACAGCTAGTAATTGAAGCGTGAAATTACAAATTAGAAATGTGAAAATAATGTTTGAGATGAATTGATAGACGATAGATATTATGTTGCTTTCATCTCCCTAATTTACATAAGAAACTAAAAATATAGACCACCTTTTTTTCTTCTTACATAATTTTTATTTTAAATCACTCGGGTGGCAAACCTGCTTTCAGTTCGAAAGGTTTCGCCAGATTATGGTAAGCGGTTACCGTAGTCTATGGTCGTTTGCAACACCAGAGGTGCCGCGCGTTGCTGACCCTGTTAAAACCTTTTTACTCCTTTTTTGAAGAACCAGAGGAAGTCCATAATGAATTAATCATTACTGAATGGATCGGAAAAAGTTACCTTAAATAATCTCTTATCTGAGTCCATTTTCGTATAAAAACAATTGCTAGGGAATCACAATCCTCGATTCTTTATATATTATGTCTTCATTAAGGTTAGAACTCAGTTCTTACGTTCATGTTATAACTTACTATAATTTATCTTGGTGCTAACACATAAAATGGTGTACAAAATTATTTATTTTAACTACCAACAACAACTAATTCAATAAATTCATTTAGCACATTTAGTTTTGCAACAGAAATAAAAGTACGAAATAGTAAACTTCATCTCCTAATATGTGTTTTTCATTCAGATAATCTTTAGACTTTAGAGTATAATAACCTTATTTACCAATAATTTATTTAGTCAGTATTTAAATACTTTGATGCTATTTATTGGTTTTCCATTGGTATTTTATAACAAGTGTCATACAAACTATGCTTGAGTGTAGTAATATTGCTTGCTACATGTTTTAAGTTGGCATCACATCTGGAATTAGGAGGGTTTTTGTCAAAGGTAAAATAGGCAACAATTGGATGGTAATTTGTATATGGATGTATTACACATGAACAACCGAGTTTTACCCATAGCAAACGCTGCGGTAACCTATCATTAGGCCTACGTTTAGAGGCTGCTGTAATTATTTCTTTGTTCTTTAGTTTTTATAGTGTAATATTGTTTGGTTCTACTAATTAGTACCTATAATAAAAAAATAACCAGATTAGTTTACAAAATGTGACGGTGTATTGCTGGGGAGCTTGTTCCGCCACTTCATTCACGACAAAAAACTAGGAAACGGTGAAGGACGGCCGGTTCAATGCTGCTGTCTTGCTACAAATAAAAAATATTTAGATAATACTTGGTTTGAACAATAGTTTAACCTGTAGCGCATTTATCAGTAGGCGGAGTAGTTGACAAAGCCCCAAAAATGCCCGCCCTGCACCGCTTCGTAGTGTTTTTGCTGGGACGAAGAAGCGGTGTAACGAACTCCCAGCAACACATTTTATTTTGTTTATTAAATAAATGAGTCTATTTTTAACCGACTTCAAAAAGGAGGAGGTTCTCAATTCGTCGGAATCTTTTTTTTTTTTTTTATGTGTGTTCACGAATTACTTTAAAACGCCTGGACCGATTTGCAAAATTCTTTTTTGTTTAAAAGGGTAGACTTCACAGATGGTCCCGTTGTAACCACATCAGGATCTGATGATGGGATCCCAGGGAAATCGAGGGCAACCCTCAAATTTTTTAGGCAATTATCACATTTTCAATATATTTACTATAATTGTTCCAGTATTTGCGTCTGATAATCATCATTTGATGTTGATGAGCTGATGATGGAAGGTAGAACTCCTTAACAGTTATGAGTTAAAAGAAAATTCTTTTCAGTTATAGGCATTTATTACATTTACATGTATTCTCCGATGCCGTTCTAGTATTTACATCTGAAAATCACCATCTCATGTAATGATCTGATGATGGAAGGTACAACTCCTCAACGGATAGGAGTTGAAGGAAAAATCTTTCATAATTATTAGTATATATGGATCGATAGTTGTATTCTTTCAGGCTATTAGATTGACCTGATATGAAAAGTTAATTATATATATATGTCGGAGAAAGCTATAAGTCGGTTTGATTATTGTTTGCAAGAATAAAGCACATAATGATTTATTACATTTTTCCATAGCTTAAAACCTCCTTAGTCTAATAAAAAGTAAAAAATATTGTTATCAGTTATAGACCAATCAGAGCAGAGCATTTAGCTTGAGCGTGGTCGAGGCGCCATCTTTACTTTTGGAGGGACGCGGACAGTATTGGACATTATTGAGAAATAGCGACTGATCGAGTTGGATCATTGAGATTGAGAGTCTGAGAGATTGAAAGAGTATTAATTGTTGGTAAAAGTAAGACCGGTGCCCTGAACTCGCTGCTCGGTCTTAACTGTGCATTTTCTCTCGATATTATTATGAAGTGATAAATTGTTATTTAATCCGAATTAAAATAATATGTAGTGCAAAACCATGATCATTATGTTTGTGCTTGCAATTAACCCTGATGATGCCCACTAAATTCTTAACCACTAATGACGATGTCAACAGAAATAATGTTTCTCCGACATCAGAAGTGGGATAACTACCTTCGCTTTCTGTCGTTTTTCAATTTATATTTCAGATTTTTCATTTATACGGACACAAAGCAGATCGGACTCTGTTAATCGTGGTTCGAAATTCGAATAAATCTGGAAGCGAGGTGCAGTCGCAATAACAAGGCATTGTAGAAAAACAGAATATCGAGAAAAACTTGGTGATGTAAATACTGACGCTGGTTGGTAACGGTGGACTTTTGCTTTTGCGGATCGTGGTATACAGGAAAGTAAATTAATTCTAGTACTTATTGAGTCAAAAGTTACTTCGTTTTCAGTAAGTGATAATGTTTAAATAAAAAATTACGAACGGAATCAAACGGATAACGATGATGGCAAAATCGTTGTACCTACTGTTGTTGTATGTTGATGCTGTTGTACTGTTGTTGTATTTTGTTTAAAAATGTTATATTATCGGAGTTTGTGCGTGTGTGACGAATACTAGTCTCTTTATAAGATACTAGGGATGATACGTACTATATACTGGTACAGGTATAAATACCCATTATGAGCTTACCAGTACGCAGACTGGCTATGTATAGCAGAAACCCGGCCGTACCCGATAAGTACAATTTTATTGTACTAGGTATCGAGTAAAACGCCGAACTAAATCGTATGATGGTACGGACTTACGCGGGTCTCTTGTCATACCCAGTACGGCGGCGCGGTCATTCATGATGCTCGCGCTCGCGGAGAATACGAAGTTACCCGAATAGTTACGGCGATTCCCGACACGCGTACGTGTAAGATTTTAGCATTTTCTAACAAATAATTCGGAGATACAAATCTGTTCCTTATTCTAATCTGAATTGAGAAGTTAATTGCGTAATAATGCTAGAGTATTTATTTTGAATTACTAAAAAGAGTTCTTTACGTTTGATAAAGATAGAGGTGATTTTAGAGTACCTATTTTAAAATATTGGAATTGGTCGACAATAATAGTAATATTATTTTAATTTTAAACATTTTTTTACGTCAGTTTATTTTCCTGTGAATATTTATGAAGTCAGATGGAATTTTTGGCGGGATTTAACTGTTATCGTGTTTCTGTATTGTTTTTGTTGTTTTGATTGTTGTGTTGTTATTTGTCTGTGTATAAAGTAATCGAGTTTCTAAAAGGCGACCTCTAAAGGTGATGATGATGACGATGACCGCTAAGGCCAGGTTTGGAAAACCTATAGGTATTTTGATATAGGGTTTTAGTAAGTACTAAACACTGGAGTCCGCTGGAGCGGACACGTCGTACACATGGATGATAGTAGATTGCCAAAGTCTTTCTTCTACTCCGAACTCTCATGCGGAAAGCGCAAACAAAGAGTTCAATATCTGCGTTACAAATACGTGTTGAAACGCAATCTCGCGGCCTGTAACATATCTACTGATGGTTGGGAGGACGGAATGAAGAGTACGGAATGGCGTCATACCGTCTACACTGATGTGGTGAAGTATGGCTTTGCAAGTCACATCAGAGCCCATCACAATGACCAACTGATCATTTAGTAGTCGTCGTCACCGGATACGGTGTGGAGGACGCATATTAGTACCTAGGTACTGGGTATACGGCCATACCCATACCTTTGAACCCGGGTACGTTGCAAGGTAATGTTGCATGGTAATGTTGCGCGGTAATGTTGAAGGTATATCTCATGCCTATAAGATACCCTAGCAGCATGGTGGTTGTTAATGTTTAGGTAGACTTTGTGAGAGGCGAGGCGGCGGATACAAGGCGAGGTGGCCATAGCAAGATGAGGTAGCCATAGCAAGGTGAGGTAGCCGTAGTAAGGCGAGGTGGCCGTAGTACGGCGAGGTGGCCGTAGTAGGGCGAGGTGGCCATAGCAAGGCGAGGTGGCCATAGCAAGGCGAGGTGGCCGTAGCAAGGCGAGGTGGCCATTGAAAAGTACCTAAAATCTGTTGGATAAAAGGCGAGGTGGCCAATTATCTAAAATGTGAAACGTGTATAACGGCGAGGTGGCTGTTTCGATACTATGAACTTGATTTCGTGTGTAGCGTGTGGGCTACTAGGAGTCAGATTTGATAGCAAAAGGCGTATAGCTAATGTAAGATAATATCTTATCATCGGTGTGCAGGAGATAAAATAATGATTCCTTTGGTCAGGAGTGGCCGAACGATAACAATATCTTTTTTGCAGTTAAAGACGATGCGCAATCTTCAACATCACACGAGGGCGTGTGGTATGTCAGGACGGCCGTGTCGGAGAAAGCTATAAGTCGGTTTGATTATTGTTTGCAAGAATAAAGCACATAATGATTTATTACATTTTTCCATAGCTTAAAACCTCCTTAGTCTAATAAAAAGTAAAAAATATTGTTATCAGTTATAGACCAATCAGAGCAGAGCATTTAGCTTGAGCGTGGTCGAGGCGCCATCTTTACTTTTGGAGGGACGCGGACAGTATTGGACATTATTGAGAAATAGCGACTGATCGAGTTGGATCATTGAGATTGAGAGTCTGAGAGATTGAAAGAGTATTAATTGTTGGTAAAAGTAAGACCGGTGCCCTGAACTCGCTGCTCGGTCTTAACTGTGCATTTTCTCTCGATATTATTATGAAGTGATAAATTGTTATTTAATCCGAATTAAAATAATATGTAGTGCAAAACCATGATCATTATGTTTGTGCTTGCAATTAACCCTGATGATGCCCACTAAATTCTTAACCACTAATGACGATGTCAACAGAAATAATGTTTCTCCGACATATATATATATAACACTAAAAAGAAAAAAATAAATTAACTTTAAAAAAAAAAGAAAACCCAACTTCAAAAACTAAAAAGCAAAAAATAACTTCATACAGTTTGACCTTTTTTTTAGTTTAGTTTTAAAGGTATGAAGTCGGTGCCGATGATGTGGTGGTTGTAACCACCCCGCTCAAGGTCACTCGCGGTGAGTGTACTTACTATTACGTTTGGCTTGGCACCGACTTCATACCATTAAAACTAAACTAAAAAAAAGATAAAACTGTATGAAGTTATTTTTTGCTTTTTAGTTTTTGAAGTTGGTTTTTCTTTTTTTTTTTAAAGTTAATTTTATAGTATAATGATCTTATTCAATAATATAATACGTACTACCTGAGCTAGCATAATATCTAGTTCAGTTTCAGGTATTTTTGTCAGAAAACCCATTCTGGTGAAAATTGCGGACGGTCGGCACGTGCAACCTGCGGCTCCTTGAAAGATTATTTGTGGCTCTTGATAGATGTACCCAAGTTCTCTTTTCATTTTAGTGCTATTACTTATATTAGATAAAATATAGTTCTGTGTGTGTTTCAAAATTTAATTGCAGCACGCGAATAATTACTTCTTTTGAAAAATTTATTGTTCTATCAACAAATTTTGCTAACTGATAGATACGTTCAGAAATTACCTTTTCAAACATCCAAGCAACTACTTGAAGCGTTGTTTTTTAATGTCATGTGACCCTGTACATTCTCTTACTCTGCCTATCTAAAATCATCTCAATTGAGAAACATTGTAACATCATATTTCGGTAATCTTCGTTACCACCACTTTACTATAACTATGCATGATGAGAGTAGGCAGAATTGTGGTCTATTTGGCATTCAGATTAAGGCTGATATTTATGTGGCAAAATTATAAAATTTGGGTGTTGTAATCTACCTTTGCGGCTCACGTTAATTCTAAATCCTATCACACAATTCAGCAATAATGTTTTTGATTGCGTGATCAAGAATGATATAGAATTACTGTTAGAACGTTCGCCAAACGTATTCTGGCCCAGCACTTAGACATATTACCTACTAGAAAAATAGTTATTGAATGCGTCTTATATATTAATTATAATTAATGTATGATCTTACAGATCATGATGTAAAAAAATACGATGTAATAAAACTTACAAGTAAGTTAAATACGCTAAACGCTTAGTCGCCTGTGATTGTTTCCGTTTATATACTTATTTCTGGAAATTATGACACAACGCCATCTAGTTCCGAGCTAAGCGACAAGGCTTGTATTCTAGTTGGTAAATACATGTATTATCTAATATATAAAATTCTCGTGTCACAGTTTTCGTTGCCATACTCCTCCGAAACGGCTTGACCGATTTTGATGAAATTTTTTGTGCTTATCCGGTATCTATGAGAATCGGCCAACATCTATTTTTCATCCCCCTAAAAGTTAGGGGTAGTCCACCAACCCCTATAATGTGACAAAACAACGTTTGCTGGGTCAGCTAGTATCTATGTATAATATGTATGTATACATATTATACATAGATACCCTACCAGAATTCGAACCCGGGACCCATGTACAGCGGACAGTGTTAACTAGCGCTGGACTAATCTTATATTAATTCTAAAGAGGTGAGATAAAACACATAAACACTAGAATAACTTATATATCATTGATAATAAACATATACAAATAATAAAAAGTAAGTAAAGTCCTAAGTACGCTTGTATACTTAGCATAATAAACCATGTGTACATACAAATTGAAAGAGAGATGTCAATAGATCGCCCGCGAACGTGACGATGACGTAATTCGTAAGGTTGCGTATGCGCAACGAACAAGGTCGATGACTTTCATAGAAGCTGGAGAAATAGGTCAATCAGTGGTCTTGAACTTTTGTTACTAGTTATGTGGAACTATATTAGTTCTGTTTTTGTTGTTAATCAAATATAATTATTGTGATTTGGTTGAATCCCTAAAGCATACGGTTTCCCTTACGAAGCTTTCGTTTACCGTCTAAGTGAGTGATGAAATACTTAAAAATAATAATAATATATAGTTTGTTTCAGATCAAATACACGTACAAGATCCATATGTTGTTAGTACAAACTTAACCTACTGTTAATAAATGATATTATAAACAAAATCAAGAAAGGTACAACTTCTGCACGTGCAGCCGTATCCAGTAAGCCAGCATGGGGCTGTCCCACCTATCACACAATACATTTATATGATATGATAGGTGCTTGGGATTCATACTTTGACTTTTGACACTAGTCTACATTTTAAAAAGAGTATCTATGGAGTTTCTTGCCGGTTCTTCTCCATAAGACCTACCTTTTGGAACCGTGCGAATTTCGACATTTCAAAAGCACCTGTATGTAATATTGGCCTAATTGAAATAAAAACATTTGACTTTACTTATCTAAAAAACCTAACATACAAAAAACTAGATTTCATTTTACACTTTTATTTGCCAGCGTGATTTATTACACATACATACATACACTCACGCCGTTTTCCCATGGGGGTAGGCAGAAACTACAGAATGCCACGCGCTACGTGATTTATTATATACCCATATCATGTTACATGTGTCATACTGTCTGTTACCAAGACTTTGAGCTAAGTCACTTACAGGCAGGTAAACGGACAGACGCGGCGACTATTGTAGGGGATTACACGCTAACCACGAAACCTTAAAAAAATACACGATATCCAGTAAACGTGATACTTCTGACCTCCACAGGTCACGAATAAATACATCATGGCTGGATTACTCGCTGAAAATCAATTGTTTTTTGATAGCCGTACATACTGTTTTAAATGAGTGGTACTTTCGACGTGTGTGCTGTTCACGTTTTAAACAGCGCTTAGTGATTGAGGTGGGAGGAGAGTTCAAGTCGTGCATCACGACTGACGGGCTCTTAAAACCATTGTATCACACGTTATCCGAACATGTTTGAGGGAGAGATGTATGACCTTAGTACTGCCGAATGGTATTTTCTGTCGTCTCATCATCATCATCATCATCATCAGCCCATATTCGTCCACTGCTGGACGTAGGCCTCCCCTTGTGAACGCCACAGAGCTCGATCTTCGGCTCTTCTCATTCAGTTACTGCCAGCTGCCTTCCACAAGTCTGTCGTCAATCTATTCTATAACCGATTTCCCTGGTGCACTCAGCAACAGTAGCGACTAGGTTCCTAGTGTAGTGCATTGTTTACTGAGGCAAAAACCTTCTGGCTACCTGTAACGACAGTTCGCTTCCAGCAGAACCCTCCAATAAATAAGTAAAAACTATTAAAGGCACTTTCTTTATTTATTCAGCATTGCAAATTGTAGCAAAATAAAGCGTTAGGTGTGTGGCTAGGCGATACTTAAGTCACAACCTTCTAGGTTTATGACATTTAAAATTAATGTACTACCTAACCTAAGCCTAGGAAAAAAACGGACCTTATTCCGATATTTACGTGTAAATAAAGTGAAATGGAGTGCCATTTCATCTCTAGTGTGTTTAGAATGTTTCTTTTCTACATGTTCCAGTGGTGACCGGCGGTACAGATGGTATCGGGAAGCAGTACGCACTGGAGTTGGCACGGCGTGGCATCAACATCGTCATTATCAGCCGCAACCCTCAAAAACTGACGGCTGTGGCCAATGAGATCGGTTAGTATGACCTTACTTTATTCAAAACCCAGTCACTCCATGGAAAATGTTTAATTGGGATTTGCGATGCATTATCCAGTAAAACTGTAAAACAATATCAACTTAATTAACCAGACGGTATATAATCGAGCCATTTGGGGTTAAAATACTTGGGTCATTGGGTCCGAGTGCAAAGCTTCTTTATTTTGCTGGTACCTACGCCTGCGTATAGCTTAAAATTTGGTTAGATCAGATGTTCACCGAATATATTATGTTACAAATGAAGAATTTTTTATTCGTTTATAATATAAACATGTGAAGCAAAAACGGTGTACTCCTTTTTACGACAAGTGCGCGTATGAAATTTCCAAACTTATAGTTTATAATTATAGAGAAGGAATGCAGAATGCTATTTTTTTTATTATCCATCAAACAAAACTCATAAAGTTTTGTTTTATGGATTTATTTATAGATCTATTAATAGATTAGATTAATAACTAAGGTCGAATTTCGACCTCTGGGCGAAATCTAGTAAAAGTAAATAAGTTATAGTATAGCATGTAGGTACATATATAACAGAACATAGACTCATGTTTTTTTCATCACACATGCACAGACAAAGCATGAGGAAGCGCACGATTATGTTTGCACTTGAAGTACCTATAATGGCTTATTGAAGGGCAAATATTTTCTGTCCACTCGTTTACACTTCTTGATATTGATTAGTTAATAAATCAATCTACAATGAAATCTTAGACAAATGACACGTTCTACGAGTAGTTCCTAATAGTAATTCCAGTAATAGAGTCTGTATTTATGTAATAGATTCGGCTTAGTTTTCATCAGACGCGGAATTATTATAGGCGATTTTCAATGAAGTATCTATGTAGTAACTTATACGACAATCGATTATGGCCGACCTATTAGTAATAAGTAATCAATACTCAAATCGATTAAACAATAAATATAAGGTATTTCAATATGTTGCAAGCTGTACTCAGCGAATTGTATCAGAACCTACCTATAAAAACTACCACCTGTAATGTACTACAATTCTAGCAAATAAATATATTTCATTTCATTTAATTTCATTTCATATTTCATTTCAATAAATTTTAACACGGCACATAAAAAAATATTTCCACACGATTGTCGTGCTTATTTGCTACTCTAGAAATTGTTATATTTACGTGACTATTTCCTCCTTTCGCCTTTATGTTTAAAATCTCAGAATCCCCTGTAAATAAGAAGTTAAAGAAATTAAGTCACAAAGTGAACAAAACACTCTCTGTTTTGTTGCTTCTGTCTATTGGTGAAATCAGTGAAACATGACATACATCGTTACACTATAATATAATTATAAATTTATTGATTGAATTTTGAGGAATTTACGAGAAAGAGCTTAGTTACAGTCAGTACAGTACTGATCGTTTTGGAATTAACTGCCGCCATTTTCTTGACTGTGCCTTTGCACATTTTTTTACTTATAAAGGAAAACCAACAATTACACCATATATCATATCATATCATGTATAATTTAGGTAAATCAGTGCGTAATTAATTACGTTATCCACATTAATTGAAATTTGGAAAAGCAATTTGCCAGATTTAATGGCACTAAGAGACTGACGTAACCCAACTTATTCACGAAACAAAAAGAGTTTCTTAATGGTTTGAATTTGGATAAATACTAGGTTTTAGTTAAGTATATATATTATACATATAGAGAGCTATATGAAACGAGTACAGACAATAGGAGAGCAAAGAGCACAGCCGAAAAAATCTACGTTCATATTAGGAAACAATACGGCTGTCTAATGGTTCTCGCAAACAATGCATTAGGAAGTCGACGGTGCATTAGTTCCAGTGTATCATCATTGTTGCTGCAATGTTTTAAAAGGTTAAACCATGTTTTGGATGATTTATTTGATGGTTTTAAAATTGATGTGCAAATGTACGCCTTATAACCTATGTATGACGATTTCCAGTTAAAGGTGTAGAAGCGTTATTCTAAGGTAGCCATTTTTTAAGTACATAATTATGTTCACAACATAAGCCAGTAAGAAGTAATTAAACCAACAAGCATCATGTATCAGCAGAAAGATTGCTTGTCAGAATCAAGGAAAACATAAAATGGAAATCTATTGTACCATTGTTAAACAGCTTGATAGTATTATTGTATATGTGTATTTACAGAAAAGGAGCACAGTGTGAAGACCAAGGTTGTGGTGGCAGACTTCAGCAAAGGCGCTGAGGTGTACCCGCACATTGAGGAGGAGCTCAAGGAAATACCTGTAGGAATACTAGGTAAACAGTGAAATTTGGTATAGAGATAGTTTGAGTCCCGGGAAACGACACAGGATACTTTTCATCCCGAAAATCATCCCTTAAAAAGGAGAAAAGGGGGATGGAAGTTTGAATGAGGCTAAAATTACTAATTTTACGCAGACGATGTCGCTAGTAAAAGCTAGTATAATCATAATTTCAACATCTGAATGATTATATTTTCTTTCAGTCAACAATGTGGGCGTCCAGTACGTCTACCCGATGCCACTGTGCGAGATGCCTCCATCAAAGTCTTGGGAGCTGATCAACGTGAACGTGGGCGCAGTGACTGCCATGACCAGGCTGGTACTGCCCGGTATGGTGCAGCGAGGCACAGGCGCTGTGGTCAACGTCTCCTCAGGATCTGAACTGCAGCCGCTGCCTCTGATGACGGTCTACGCTGCTACTAAGGTACACTAATTTTGAGGGTGTGTTAAAAAAAATTAAAACACAGTCTTTGGTTTAGTCTGAAGAGTCTCGAAATCTCTAAGATGTTTGTTCCATAAAACACAGCGCAGCTGAAATATAAATGTCAACGCTCGTTACAAAAACCTGTACAAGGAATTCATCCTGGAACAGTTACCATGATAAATAGTTACCACTGCGCTAGACGGGTCAAAGATTAGATAGATAGATAGATAGAATATGCTTTATTGTACACCATATGACAAATTATACATTAAATTAATTCAAATTCAAAATAATTTATTTCAAGTAGACCAGTATAAAAGGTGCTTTTGAATTGTCAAATAGTTGCACACATTCATTTCTTAAAGTAATTTATGACATAAGGGTACAAGATTACTCCTTTCATTGTTAGAGCGTACCTACTCGTGCAACCATGGATTGCTAATTTGTGAGAATTTTATATACTTTGCTCTTGTTGGTGGAGCAATCTCCACAAATCTATACCACGTTATAAAATTAACTGTTAATATTTTCTTCCAGGCCTACGTCCACAGCTTCACCCACGCCATCCGCGAGGAGTACTCCCCCAAAGGCATCCACATCCAGCATTTAGCGCCGCTGTTCGTGTCGACCAAGATCAACGCGTTCTCGCAGCGGCTCCTGGAGGGAAACATCCTGGTTCCTGACGCCGCCACGTACGCGCGCCACGCGGTGTCCACCCTCGGCAGGCAGCAGAACACCACGGGCTACTGGCTGCACGGCATACAGGTACCATGACCTTATACTGATGCTGTTTCACATTATGGGAACTGGTATAGCTATCTTCTAGGTTAGGGCGCTACACGTTAGACCAAATCGTGCCATCAGGTCAGATTGTGGTCAAATGCTAACCTATATAAGTAATAATATTAATACAAAAACTTGCTGAAATTTGTTGGCATATTGTTTCCGTTATTTAAGGAATTGGTTCTTTCCTTTGGTATAAGATGATGGTGGGGCAAATTAATTGGTAGATCAGTTGTTATTTTCTGCCTTATGTCAATAACTCGGCAATGTTTTAATACATATTCTCAGTCTCCGATGTTAATATATAATAATGTAATGACTTGTTTCCAGAACTTCTTTATCAAACTGCCACCGGTATGGATCAGAACCAAAATCGGCATGCATATCAACGAGCAATTCCGTCAGGAGTATCTGGAGAACGCCAAGATTAAGTCCAATTAGAGAGCTTAGCTCATGGCAACACTACATAACAAAACATTGATGCCTGTATTTCCTAAGCGGGTAGAAGTAGGTGCCTACTTAATAGGGGTTGAGCTACAAACACAAACGGAAACATTTTACAAAAAAAATCCTATAACACTGCCCGACTAAGCGCTAGCCACTAATTAGACCAATCTGTTACCCATAGATACATGGGCATATCTTGACTTTTCCTTCAGGAAAAGCTTTGCCCCTTCTGGGGTTACCTGAGAATTTCTAATCGGTAGCCCAACATCCTGGGGTGGGCACTGGACCATTCTGGCCTGGGCACACTATCCCCCCCCCCCCTCTATGTACGCCTATGCATAGAAACATCAATAAATAAGAGGCGCAACGAAACCTTGCGAATATATGTTAATCGATTGTTGAGACACATTTTTGTGAAAAGTTTCAAAACATTTATACTGTTTTAATCCAATAAAATTTGCTAATAAACATTGATAATCAGCTATTGAGACACCGATATTTCAATCCTATAAAGGTTATTTTCATGAACAATAGTCAAACGTGTATTGCTCTTAGGGAAAAATCAGTATGTGTTTTATAGGTTTGTCCTAATTTAAATTGAATTAAGTAATACATATATTATAAGAACTTCCTTCCTTCATGCAAATGAATAGGTACAAACGATGCCAACAGATTTAGTTGAGAAACATGTTTGGCAGCGAAAACTTTAGTGCTTTTGTTGTTTATAAACTGTTGGGTATTGTTTACAAACATTAGTTATAATTTATTTCAAAGAATGTAATATAATACACACAGAACAAATATGTTCTTAGCAATTATTCATAGACAAGTTTTATTGTTGTTTTATATAAATAAGAATTGTGATATATAAAGTGTACTTTTTTGTAAATAATAAAAATAATAAACGTAATTTTTAAAAGAAACCAATATTTTTTTTAATTTTGCCCACAGCAGTTAATATTTTTACTCATCTGCTTTTAGTTCTTCAGGCTATGAATGGAACATATTTGTTTAGGTAACCTTTCTTCTGGATTTATAATTTTGTTATCTAAATACATATAACTCAAAGGTGACTGACTGACTGACTGACTGACATAGTGATCGTTGATAGATCACTATGTCAGTCAGTCAGTCAGTCAGTGGGCACAGCCCAAACCACGAACGGATCGGGCTGAAATTTGGCATGCAGGTAGATGTTATGACGTAGGCTAAGAAAGGAATTTGATTAATTCTACTCCCAAGGGGATAAAATAGGGGATGAAAGTTTGTCAATTTTAAACCGATCGGGCTGAGACTTTGCATATAAAGCTATACCTAATTTTTAATAATACTTCTTAACGCGAGCGAAGCCGCGGGCAAAATAATCAATAAGAACGATGTTTCTAAAACAATTTTTTACATCTATGTTACTAAAACCGGACAAAAGAGTTAAAAAGCATTGGAGACCACTTATTCAATCCGATTATGAATCCTAACCTATTTAGTGTATTTTGACGAGGAAATTGACATAGATAGATTGGAGCATAAGATAGGCTTCATCATCATACCCGCTTAAGGCGAAGGCCCACTGCTATAGAAATACTTCCTCATAGATTTCCACAGAGGCAATATAATATGGCAGTTTGTATGTAACTTCTATTTCGCTGGATTATGTTCTACGAAAAAGTAACTAATTATAAATAATTACAGGTAGGATAGAAGCGATAACTGTAGCTTCAATAATTTCATCAGTAGATAATTGGAAGGCTTATAAACTCCTTGGTTTGTTCTCTTATTAATGATAGAGCAACGCGGTTTCGGACCTACTTGGTCTAGGGCCTAACCATATGGACTTCATCAAGCAAAGAAACTTTCGGCCAAGCTGGGCTTTCTTTTCTTTTTCCCCAACAAAACATCGGAAAATCTTCAGTCATCATTTTTAGCCAAAACCAAGAATAGGAACACAATTACGATCGCAGTGGCAGAGTATAGTTTTTGACACGGAACAGAAAAAAAAGAGTTTTTGATAACGATAATGACGGTAGTTTATAGCCTAGAGCAATTTTTTTTATCTACACTATGACAAATGTACGATAATCTTGAGCAGTCAAAGCTCTGTTTATATTTTGTGTGTTGTAGTTAAAATGTGGTGGAAAGGCAATCAATCGAGGGCGTCGAGACGTAAGACCCGCACAAGACATGCCAGCTCCGCCGCCGGTATGCGCGGCAGTCAGCCCAAGGAAATGGAGTTTCAGTACTTTATTCGACAGAATGAGGTACCTTCAATCCTTTAGCAATGCAAGAGGTGTTTAACACAAAGTTCCAACCTCAACGGCCATCCGTTCGTTCAGCTATAACATAACTAACCCATAAAATTCACAGAAACTGTGTTTTCAGACTGAGTACCCACCATGGTGGACTCACGACGGTGTAGTCGAATGGTACCGTAACCTGCCTGATGATACGATGTGGAACTGCTACATCTGCGGCGGCGTCCTCTTGGCGATGGTGTGGACGGTCGCGCAGATGCAGAGCATCTACATCGAAATCCTCGACGTCATCTATAACATCTCGTACGCCATCCACGTCTTCGCTATTGGTTACAAACTGGTGACAGAGCTGGAGAATACTGAAATCACGTTTTTAACTATTCGTTAGTATACGTTTTTTTGGAAAATAGTTTTGATTTATCATAAGTCACTATAGTATATATGTTTTCAAAATGATTTTTAATATTAAAATTGTGTTATGTTATCCAAATTATACGCAGTGTGCAGTTTTAGAAATCGATGCCTTCGTTTAGAAGTTAATCGCGGACACACAATGTGAGGTGGTGCTTTTATTTATAATTATTTTGGCAACATAATACAAACATGGGATCTCAATAAATTTGGGCTCCTGCCTAAAAATATTCCTTTTCATACTCAGTACGATGTGGTTCTTATACATGTGTATATAAAGGTGTACATGTAGAAGCACTTACAATATTAGTTTGGCGTTTAAAATATTGTTTTATTTTTATTTTAGTTGGTTTCCTGGTGGATCTTTGCTCGTTCGCGCACTACGTTAAAGACAGTCTGATGTTCAAGCTAATATGTTATTACGTACGACTGCATCGACCATTTAAATATCTATGTTAGTTCTTTTTGATATTTAGTCAATAAGTTGTCCTTTATCTATATAACAACCGATATTCCTAGCAACTAATTTATCTCTGAATTATTCAGTATACGGGTTGCGGAGACACATGGCAATCACTTCGTACACAAGACTATGATTCAGCTTCATCTGGGTGGGTGGTGAAGTGGATCTTAACATAGTTGGGAGAGTCTAGGGTCAGCATCGCGCGAGCGACACCTCTGGTGTTGCAAACGTCAGTAGGTAGGCTGCGATAGTCGGTTATGCCAGTTGCCTGAATTTGTATTTCTCGACGAGTTCAGGGGTCTTCAAGTTACGAGTGAATAGGTATTTTCTAGGTAAGTGTGCTCCATCTTAGACCACATCGTCACTTACCATCAGGTGAGATTGTGGTGAACCGTTAACCTATCTATAAAGCGTAACCTTGTTTGCCACCCGTGTGGTATAAATAAAAGGTTTCGGAGGATAATCTTCTGACAATTGGTATTTATTTTTTGTAGGGTCTTTAAATGACCATAATTTGAAAGGCAGTATATTGGGAACTACACTAAAGTACTGCTATATATTCATGGTGGTGAGGATCACTTGGGCTTACGTGTGGCTTCATGTGGATGAGGTATGCCATCGTTACATGTTTTTTTTTCTTTAGACTACTATAGAGTCCTACTGAACGCAGATGTCCAATATGAATGATAGGGATGAGGCTACTATTCCACCACGCTTGTCTAGTAGGGTTGGGGACTTCAAATTGAGAGGAAATTCCTCAGGCTTTTCGGGATGTTACGGTTTAATATAACTCTCACTAGGATTGTCTCTTGACTTTGCCCCATAGGTGACTGCTGATGATTAATAAACAAAGCGGATTTTATCGGGATCGAGATTGCGCAACCCAGGATTTAGAACCCGTTTTGACAGCCACAGTGCAATTGATATTTTCGTTTCTTTTGTTTAGGAAGGTAGTCTGTATCAGAAAATCAAACGGCTATACCTTGGTTTTGATGTGCTACAACAAGGGAAAGACGACCAAGATACTCCAGGCGACAAATTCCTTGGCGCGCTTTACATCGTGAACAAAATGTTCATACCTATTGGGTAATTATACTAATTATTGTTGTTGGCTATTTTCAAAAGGAATTTATAAGGCAACTCTTTAACGGGCATACATCGACAAAGTACCTACTTACGGATATAATTATCTTAGCAACCGGCGCTCTTGTGTGTTGTTGTATGTATGTAAATTGTGAATGAGAAATTTGAACGAAGCAAAAGTTGAATGTAGGATTGTAGGGGTATGTATTTATTATAAGATATATGCATGTATATATAACCGAGTATGATATACAATTTTTCTTAAAGATTTTTTCAGATTTTGCTCGCTTACGTAAATTCGGACTTGCCAATTCGTTTTATAGAAAACAACTGTATATGTTTTAATTTAGACCTTCACAGTATCCAGACTCGGATGTAGAGCGCATCTGCTGCCTCCTCATCATGTTGACTGGCTGCCTGGCTGTGACGGGGTCGGCTGTCGCCTCCTTGTCTCTGGTCATCAGCCTCTATATGAGACCCGAGGAAACCTTCCGCGCAAGATACCGCCTTATCATGAAGGAAATGGTGAGAACTAAGACGGTAATTTTGACTTGCAGATGCTTGAGTCCTTATAATTGGCAAATTTCCATCAATTAATTTAATTATTCTAGCTCCTATATAGTTTTTATTGTTATAATAAATAAAAATAGCTCCAGTATAACTAGTGATACCTACAAAATTCTGTGGACACCGCAGAATTCTACGCACTACAAACTGATTTAAGCTAAGAACAATCTCTGCGAGTTTATGAAGGAACAGGGACCGTCCGGATACTCCTTCAAAGGGTTTTTGAAGGGGTTTTTTTAAGCGCTTCAAAAATAAACCTCGTGATACGTGTTACACCGTCGAACGGGTTTAATTTAAGCGCTTCCGAACAGGTAACCCTTTCAAAACCCTGTAACACTGTAACAGGGTAACCCATTCCAACCGACAACATTGTAATATGCACCCTTTGCGAATCGACATTAGTTTGAAAATTGCATAACTTCAACCTCAAATCTTACCTCCCGGCCGGCGGCGGCGGCGGCCCCTTTGATGCGAATATCGAGCGGTTGGTAAACATGAACGAATATTATAGGTATTGAAGTCTTATACTTACGAAAATATTAGAAATCGAAATTATAATAATTGTCTAAATTATTTTACAGTTCAATATTACTTGTCGCACATGTTAATACATTACGTGTTTAATATGAATTGGTATTAGATTTGAATATGAATTTTATTAATAGTTCTGATTCAGTAAAATAAAAAATATTTTTTAATAATAGTGCAATGATACATATTATATTATTTCATTTATACATTAAGTTGCAACCTAACCTAATTACTATAATTATAGAATAAATATAATTACTCACGTAATTATATTTATTGGGGGGGGGGGGGGGAGAGGGCTACTATACCATCTACGGGTGCAAATATAAAGATACAGGTTTTTCGGTATGACAGTACCGTTCGGTAACTACTGATAGGTGCTGGTTAAACCACATAATAGAAACAGGTAAATCTGTTCTTAATTACCAACGTCTGCCCCGTAATTTATGTCTTTTGTCCCACAATTCCCACAAAGGTGCTTAAGCAAATACCAATGCTATCAATACTTCGCAATCCATAACCATTTTCACGAGGATAGAAGACACATTACACTGGCAAATGCTTAAACCCCTATAGATCGTTGCAAGTTTCAACCTGTTTAATATGTAATATAATGCGCTCGTTCATAAAGATGAACGAGCGCGTTTTATTACATAGGGCTATAGTACCCGTACAAATACCCGTAAACAGCATCAAACTAAGATAGAAAATAAAGAAGAAACAATAATAAAGCGTAATAGAAAAGAAAATCCAATGCTTACAGTTTTTTATTCGAACGAGAGTCCGGACCAGCGCGAAAATACATAGTAGATAAACAATAGGCAATCGAAATCTGCCCACGTTTATATTTCCACCTAACCCTTAAACTTTAATGATATTTACATCAGGTCAATCTAATACCCTGAAAGAATACGACTATTGGTCAATATGCTATGTATAATTTCGAAATAATTTTCCTTCAACTCTTATCCGTTGAGGAGTTGTACCTTCCATCATCAGATCATTCATATGAGATGGTTTTTTTTCAGACGCAAATACTTGAAAAGCTTTGGAAAATACATGTAAAACAAAATAAGTGCCTTTAAAATTTGAGGGTTGTCCTCGATTTCCCTGGGATTCCATCATGAGATCCTGATGTGGTCACAATGGGTGTATCTGTACAGGTTAATCTTTTAAACAACGATAAACAAAGATATAATTTTGCAAATCGGTACCTATCTATATAAAAAAAATTATTCCGATGAATTGAGAACCTCCTCCTTTTTAAAGTCGGTTAAAAATAGTAAGGCGTCAAGGCAATGACGCACCGCTCGAGTGCAAGTACCCCTACCTACTTACATGCAGCTCAGGCCCGTTAGGTAACCCCGGGTAACACGAATAAAAGCTTTTCGTGAAGGTAACCCCTTGATAGGCTTAAGTCGTTGAAGGGGTTACCCCTTCAAGTGGTTACCACAATGAAGGTGTTAACCCTTTCGCTGGGTTTTAGGGAGGTAACCCGATCAAAAGGTAACCCTGCAATATGGGTTACCCTATGTACGGGTTACCCTGTCAATAGGCTTAACACTTAAGCGGTGTTGTCCGGTCCCTGGAAGGAAATCTCTTCATGATAACTTGCAACTCTCTATAAAAATATCGCGCAATTTAGAGCTCTTAATTTCTAGAAAATCAGCTGATGTTCTAAACTTAATCCTTTTCAATTAAAATACTATTTAGTAGCAAGATAATATTAATCGTTCGTAATCCCCCACAAAGAGAGACACAAACGTACCGAGCAGCCTTCGTGAGAAGGTGAAGACGTTTTACAAGATGTACTGGCACAAGCAACGAGCCGTGTCACAAACACAGCTGCTACCCACCTTCCCTCCGACCCTGCCCGCCACCATCAACCTGGATATCTACTACGAAGCTACGCAAAAAGTGAGTGAAGGAGTATAATTGATCGAATAAATAAGAGTAAAAGATAAGGCTATTAATAAGAGAATGCAGGGTCTAAAATGATAAGATGATTAGAAAATTAAAAAAGTAAATTCCCAATTATCAGCAAGCAGATCATGATAATGTGTATTTTTGTTTGTAATCTGTAATATCTGAACTAATATTAGAAAGATAGACATAGTAGTAGTTACTATACAAAGGTACCTTTAATAATGTAATAGAATATAATGTAATACAATAAATGAGTTTCACCCTTGTTTTTATTTTTAAATCAGTGGGTACAATTCCTGTCAAGAAATTTTAATTTTACAGAGTACAAACAAGTTATTTAAAGTTCATCATTTTAGGCTCGTATCCTTCGTGAGCTGTCATACCAGATACTAACAGAGCTAGCACGACAGATGGAGACCATACACTATATTCCTGGAGATGCCATCATCAAGCGAGGGTCCATGAAATGCCAAATAATTTACATCACTTATGGCGATGTTGAAGTAAGTTAACAAAGAAAGGTATTGACTTAAAAGTACTATATTACGAATGTTAGTAGATTATGTGTTAGGTAGGATGTAGATGCTGAAAGAAATCCATCCACGAGGCAGATTACATAATGCATCTATTACACATACAAAATATCGAGTGTGTATAAAATCGAACCAAAAATTACGAGTGGTTCTCGTGGTTGGACCTAAGGATACATATCATTAATTTGCTAAAAGTATAGCTAAGGTAGGCAATCAGAAGATGTTTATTACAGATGTTGACAGCGGAGGACGACTCGACGGCGATAAAGCGCATGACTCGAGGGACGGTGCTGACGCCATGTGGAGGCTCGGTGGCTGCGGCGCTGGGCCTCTCGCACCTGGCCGTGCGCGCCGCCACCTTCTGCACCGCCCACGTCCTCACCGCGGTGAACCTCTGGAGGGTCGTGTCTAAACATTCCGTCACACTAGACCATGCTGGCTCCATTCTTGCTTCTTTCGCAGTTAGTATTGTCAATGAACCTCTAAAGAGAACTACGGTGCAAAGCATGTAACATGTAAACGGTCAAATTGTTTGGCAGTTTATTTGATTGCTTCGTCTATACTATTATATTGTGTATATCGATACCAATATTACAAAGAGGATTTTTTAAATTGTTTTAATTGACGAGGCTCTGAATCTACTGGACCAATCTAAATAATTTTGTCACCATTAGAATGCTAAATTATCCGTGACGGACATAAGCTATATTATATTTAAATAACAATTTGGAATCCGTATGAAAACTTCAATAGCGTGACGCAAGCTGTGAAAATTTCGCCCAAAAAAAGACGTCTCTCAAAGATTACATTTTTATTTGAATACCAATATCTAAACGTGCGAAACCGGGGCGGTTTATTAGTGATGAATAATACGTTTGACAATCATGTCGAGTTTGCCAAATGTTTTATTCATTGGCACACATTTTTATGTTTGTTCGTTAACTTTTACGGCGTTTTCCAGGCCAGCACATACAATTATAATGTAGTTGTTGATAGGCTGGACTCCTTCCAAAAATACTGGTCCATATGGCTGGCTATAGATAGAGAGAAGTAGAAAAAGAGTGGGGAGGCGGCGGGAGGCCTTTCCACTGCAGAGGGACATTACAGGCGTTTAGTAATAATAGTTGTTGATGACAATGATTGATTATAATACATTAATGAAAATATTTAAATTAAACTAATATTTAATTTTATAGGAGCACATTGAAAGAGTGAAACGGCACTACAATATGAAGGTACCGGATAAAGCGATGTTAGTATTTGATATCGTTATGATACTTTAATGCTAAAGGAAATAACTGATTGATTCCTAGACGACCAACTAATTCAACATGCCACCTTCTTCACCTTATTATTTTAATACTAGCTTTTGCCCGCGACTTCGTCTGCGTAATATTAGTAATTTTATCGGCATACAAACATCCAACCCCTTTTTCTCCCTTTTAAGGGATGATTTTCAGGATGTAAACTATCTTGTCCTTCTCAGGGACACAAACTAATGATTTACTATAAATTGTTCAGCGGTTATAGCGTGAATAAGTAACAGAAAGACAGGCAGACAGACACACTTTCGCATTTATAATATTACTACTTTCGCCCGCGACTTCATCTGCGTATAATTAGTATTTTACGGCTTTTTTATATTGAAAGCGTCGGTATTGTTGGCGTCGGTGTATGTAGATGGCGTGGGAATTGATGGCGTCGGTGTTGTCGGAGTCGGTATTGTTGGCGTCGGTATTGTTGGCGTCGGTATTGTTGTTGTCGGTATTGTTGGCGTCGCCGCGTCGGTATTAGTGACGTAGGAATTTGGTGGTGTGGTATTGGAAGTTTCGATTTTGTTAGCGTCTGTATTGATGGCGTCGGTATTGCTGGCGTCGGTATTTTTGGCGTCAGTATCGGTGACATCGGTATTAATGGATAGCGTCAGGATTATTATAAATGTTATTGTTGGCGTCGGTAACGTCGGTATAGACGGCGTCCATATTGGTGGCGTCGATATTGGAAGCTTCGATTTTGTTGGCGTCGGTATTGTTGGTGTTGTTATTATTGACGTCGGTATTGTTGGCGTCGGTATTGTTTGCGACGGTATTGTTAGCGTCGGTATTGTTGGTGTTGTTATTATTGACGTCGGTATTGTTGGCGTCGGTATTGTTTGCGTCGGTATTGGTGGCATGAGGTAATGGTGGATAAGGTAAAAGTGACGTTTTTATTGGCGGCGTCAGTATTGGTAGCGTCGGTATAGATGGCGTCGGTATTGTTGGCGTCGGTGTTGTTGGCGTCGGTATTGATGGCGTCGGTATTGTTGGAGTCGGTATTAATGGCGTCGGTATTGGTGGCGTCGTTATTGTTGGCGTCGGTATTGCTGGCGTCGGTATTGTTGGCGTCGGTACTGTTGGCGTCAGTATAGTTGGCGTCTGTTTTGGTGGCGTCGGTATAGATGGCGTCAGTGTTGTTGGCGTCGGTGTTGTTGGCGTCGGTATTGATGGCGTCGGTATTGTTGGAGTCGGTATTAATGGCGTCGGTATTTTTGGCGACGGTATTGGATTGGAAGCGTCGGTATTGTTGGCGCCGGTATTGTTGGCGTCGGTAAAGTAGGCGTCGGTATTTTTGGCGTCGGTATTGGTGTCATCGGTATTAATGGATAGCGTCAGGATTATTATCAATGTTATTGTTGGCGTCGATAACATCGGTATAGACGGCGTCCGTATTGGTGGAGTCGGTATTGGAAGCTTCGATTTTGTTGGCCTCGGTATTGTTGGTGTTGTTATTATTGACGTCGGTATTGGTGGCGTCGGTATTGTTAGCGTCGGTATAGATGGCGTCGGTATTGTTGGCGTCAGTATTGTTGGTGTTGTTATTATTGACGTCGGTATTGTTGGCGTTGGTATTGTTTGCGTCGATATTGGTGGCATGAGGTAATGGTGGCTAAGGTAAAAGTGACGTTTTTATTGGTGGCGTCAGTATTGTTGGCGTCGGTATAGATGGCGTCGGTATTGTTGGCGTCGGTGTTGTTGGCGTCGGTATTGTTTGCGTCGGTATTGGTGGCATGAGGTAATGGTGGCTAAGGTAAAAGTGACGTTTTTATTGGTGGCGTCAGTATTGGTGGCGTCGGTATAGATGGCGTCGGTATTGCTGTCGTCGGTACTGTTGGCGTCGGTACTGTTGGCGTCGGTACTGTTGGCGTCGGTACTGTTGGCGTCGGTACTGTTGGCATCGGTATTGTTGGCGTCAGTTTTGGTGGCGTCGGTATTGTTGGCGACGGTATTGGATTGGAAGCGTCGGTATTGTTGGCGCCGGTATTGTTGGCGTCGGTAAAGTAGGCGTCGGTATTTTTGGCGTCGGTATTGGTGACATCGGTATTAATGGATAGCGTCAGGATTATTATCAATGTTATTGTTGGCGTCGATAACATATCGGTATAGACGGCGTCCGTATTGGTGGAGTCGGTATTGGAAGCTTCGATTTTGTTGGCCTCGGTATTGTTGGTGTTGTTATTATTGACGTCGGTATTGGTGGCGTCGGTATTGTTAGCGTCGGTATAGATGGCGTCGGTATTGTTGGCGTCAGTATTGTTGGTGTTGTTATTATTGACGTCGGTATTGTTGGCGTTGGTATTGTTTGCGTCGATATTGGTGGCATGAGGTAATGGTGGCTAAGGTAAAAGTGACGTTTTTATTGGTGGCGTCAGTATT
This sequence comes from Craniophora ligustri, assembly GCA_905163465.1. NCBI lineage: Eukaryota > Metazoa > Arthropoda > Insecta > Lepidoptera > Noctuidae > Craniophora > Craniophora ligustri. The sequence goes on from LR990956.1 coordinate 16,107,694, forward strand.
GGTGGCGTCGGTATAGATGGCGTCGGTATTGTTGGCGTCGGTGTTGTTGGCGTCGGTATTGTTTGCGTCGGTATTGGTGGCATGAGGTAATGGTGGCTAAGGTAAAAGTGACGTTTTTATTGGTGGCGTCAGTATTGGTGGCGTCGGTATAGATGGCGTCGGTATTGCTGTCGTCGGTACTGTTGGCGTCGGTACTGTTGGCGTCGGTACTGTTGGCATCGGTATTGTTGGCGTCTGTTTTGGTGGCGTCGGTATAGATGGCGTCAGTATTGTTGGCGTAGCTGTTGTTGGCGTCGGTATTAATAGCGTCGGTATTGTTGGTGACGGTATTGGATTGGAAGCGTCGGTATTGTTGGCGCCGGTATTGTTGGCGTTGGTGTTGTTGGCGTCGGTGTTGTAGGCGTCGGTATTGTTGGCGTCGGTATTAATGGCGTCGGTATTGGTGGAGTCGGTTTTAATGGCGTCGGTATTGTTGGCGTCGGTATTGTTGTCGTCGGTATTTCTTGCGTCGGTATTGTTGGCGTCGGTATTGTTGGTGTTGTTATAATTGACGTCGGTATTGTTGGCGTCGGTATTGTTGGCGTCGGTATAGATGGCGTCAGTATTGTTGGCGTAGCTGTTGTTGGCGTTTGTATTGATGGCGTCGGTATTGTTGGCGTCAGTATTGTTGGCGTCGGTATTGTGAACGTCGGTAACGTCGGTATAGATGGCGTCCGTATAGATGGCGTCGGTATTGTTGGCGTCGGTGTTGTTGGCGTCGGTATTGATGGCGTCGGTATTGTTGGAGTCGGTATTAATGGCGTCGGTGTTGTTGGCGTCGTTATTGTTGGCGTCTGTATTGCTGGCGTCGGTATTGTTGGCGTCGGTACTGTTGACGTCGGTATTGTTGGCATGTATTAGTGGTGTTTTATTGCTGGCGTCGGTATTAGTAGCATCGGTATTGTTGGCGTCGGTGTAGTAGGCGTCGGTATTGTTGGCGTCGGTTTTGGTTGCGTCGGTATAGATGGCGTCGGTATTGTAGGCGTCGGTATTGTTGGCGTCGGTTTTGGTGGCGTCGGTATAGATGGCGTCGTTATTGTTGGCGTCGGTGTTGCTGGCGTCGGTATTGTGAACGTCGGTAACGTCGGTATAGATGGCGTCGGTATTGTTGGCGTCGTTGTTGTTGGCGTCGGTATTGATGGCGTCGGTATTGTTGGAGTCGGTATTTATGGCGTCGGTGTTGTTGGCGTCGTTATTGTTGGCGTCTGTATTGCTGGCGTCGGTATTGTTGGCGTTGGTACTGTTGGCGTCGGTATTGTTGGCGTCTGTTTTGGTGGCGTCGGTATTGGTGGCTAAGGTAAAAGTGACGTTATTATTGGTGGCGTCAGTATTGGTGGCGTCGGTATAGATGGCGTCGGTATTGTTAGCGTCAGTGTTGTACGCGTCGGTATTGTTGGCATGGTTTTGTGGCGTCGGTATAGATGGCGTCGGTATTGTGAACGTCGGTATCGTTGGTATAGATGGCGTCGGTTTTGTTGGCGTCGGTGTTGTTGGCGTCGGTATTGATGGCGTCGGTGTTGTTGGCGTCGTTATTGTTGGCTTCTGTATTGCTTGCGTCGGTATTGTTGGCGTCGGTACTGTTGGCGTCGGTATTGTTGGCGTCTGTTTTGGTAGCGTCGGTATAGATGGCGTTAGTATTGTTGGCGTCGCTGTTGTTGGCGTCGGTATTGTTGGCGTCGGTATTGTGAACGTCGGTATCGTCGGTATAGAGGCGTCCGTATAGATGGCGTCGGTATTGTTGGCGTCGGTGTTGTTGGCGTCGGTGTTGATGGCGTCGGTATTGTTGGAGTCGGTATTCATGGCGTCGGTATTTTTGGCGTCGTTATTGTTGGCGTCGGTGTTGATGGCGTCAGTTTTGTTGCCGTTGTTGTAGTTGGCGTAGGTATTTTTGGCGTCGGTATTGGAAGCTTCGATTTTGTTGGCGTCGGTAAAGATGGCGTCGGTATTGTTGGCGTCGGTATTGGTGGCATCAGGTAGTGGTGGCTAAGGTAAAAGTGGCGTTTTTATTGCTGGCGACAGTATAGATAACGTCGGTTTTGATGGCGTCGGTATAGATGGCGTCGGTATTGTTGGCGTCGGTATTGTTGGCGTCGGTATTTTTGGCGTCAGTATTGTGAACGTCGGTAACGTCGGTATAGATGGCGTCTGTATAGATGGCGTCGGTATTGTTGGCGTCGGTATTGTTGGCGGCGGTGTTGTTGGCGTTGGTATTGATAGCGTCGGTATTGGTGGCATCAGGTAGTGGTGGCGTTTTTTTGCTGGCGTCGGTATAGATGACGTCGGTATTGGTGGCGTCGGTTTCGATGGCGTCGGTATAGATGGCGTCGGTATTGATGGCGTCGGTATTGGTGGCGTCGGTATTGTTGGCGTCGGTATTGTTAGCGTCGGTATTGTTCAGCGTCAGTATTGTAGGTATAGATAGCGTCAATATTATTATCAATATTATTGTTGCTGACGGTATTGATGGCGTCGATATTATTGGCGTCGGTATTGGTGGCGTCGGTATTGTTGGCGTCGGTATTGTTGGCGTCGGTAAACGAAGACGAAGTCGCAGGTATTTCAGGTATATATCATTTCTTCTTCATTGGATAGATTCACAATGTTCCGAAGCCTGATTTCATTAATATATTTTGTTGGGAAATATTAGAGCTTCTAGGTCCCGGGAAGTTTATTACTTATGAACGTACTTCAACTAATCCAAGATAAAATTGATCAGACACAAGAGCAGTATCCTGCACTTCAACCGCAACCTGATGGCTCTGAAGGAGATGAAGGACGCTGAAGGGAAGTCGGTGCTGGCCAACTCCGACGTGTTCCTGGAAATTGCTGGTTGCTACATTATAAGGAATGTAAGTAAAATACTTAGGTCCCATACAATTTGATATTATTAATGCATTAAATATTATTTTTGCAATATACAACAGACAAATGTCAGTTGTACGATCTACAACCAAGTAAATAATAGGTATTATAACCTCATCATCAACCCATTAACGTCCCACTGCTGGCTACGGTTCTCCTCTCATTTCAGAGGAATTCGGCTATAGTAGCTAACTACTAAATAGTAGCGTAACCACGCTAGCCTACTAAGGGTTGGCAGACCTCACATGCCATCGAGACAAATCTCTCAAGCATGCAGGTTTCCTCACGATGTTTTCCTCCACCGTTTGAACTAGTGATAAATATGAGATGAACCCCTAACCTAGTAGATAGTATTATTCTTTGTCACGTCATTATTCTAGTAAACGAACACATCTCATCTGGCGGACAAGCGTAAACCTGCTTATAATATAAAATAAAATTTGGTTAGTAAGTGAAAATTTAGTATTTTTTATTTTTATTTTATTTGGGAAACCAACAGATTACAATATGACAAAGAACTTTACAACCTTATTAATACACAATCCAAAACAGTTTCCACATGATATACATTAATTTACGACGGACTAGGATAAAAAGTCTATACAAAAAAAAAGAATTCTGCTAAAAAGAAATACAAAAACGAAATAACGGTTTAAAAATTAAAAGAAAAACAAGTCATCTAGCTTAAATTAGTGCTTAAAAGTAGTTTATAATAATCACTTTCTTTCCTACATTATGACCTAATTAAATATTGCTCTGGCTGATTCTGTTCTAACACTTATTTCTTCATTATTCAATGTTAACAGAACTGAATATTTTAAAATAAACAAATAAGCAAGAACAAATATGGAATCATATTGACTTGTTACACTTGCTTACTCAAATATTAGACATAGATAAATAAAACTACATACTTTTATGTATTTTATCGCGTAAAATTGATATTTATTAGTCCCAACGTTTATCGGATCCGTTATAGCGTCCAAGTTCTACATTTATTATATTTTATTTTGTTTTTTATTCTGCTTTTTTTTTAAATTGTGAGATGTTGGTAGGTTATACTTTTTTTGGGGTGTAATTAAATATTTTTTCTTTCTTATATTATGTATGTGTGTTTGTATTTTTAGCGCCCAGACACAGCTCTTACGGATGAATCCGATGAGATATGTCTGCGGCCAATTTTCCCATGCATCCTGCAGCCAACTTCCTCGCTCCTGGTCGCATGGCATTCCTTCGTGGCCTTGATCATATTCGCCGTCTGTTTTGTGAGTATTATTTTGAGGTGATATTGTTTTTGTCGCTTTCTTCTGTCTCACTTAATTCGTATACTCACATGATATTAGGTTCAGCATCATTTTGGACAGGCGCAGCTAATGTAGGCATGATTTAAAGCTTTTTCAATATGAATCTGTTTATTAAAATCCAATTTAAGTTTGCCGTTTTTTCTTTAATTTGATCCCTAGATAATGTCGAATGGTGTAATAAATACATTGACCTCGCAAAGTTGTAAATAGAAAAAACTGTATTGGAATGAAGACTGTAATACTATTTATTTTATAAGAGATTCTATGGAGATTTTTAGCGGATTCTTCTCCGTAAGAAAAACTTCCAAGAATGTGAAATTCTTCCGTGAAACTAAAATTTTAAAGTTTCATAAATGCTTGAATAGGTTCATTTGGAGTTAAAACATTGATTTGACCTGAACTATTGAAGAAAAAGGAGCTAAGGACGTATCAACAGCCCATCCTTGTCATTTCTTCTTCATAATCGTACTTCTTAGTAAAATATATTTATTTGTCATCCGCAGTGTCATCCTTACTACTTAGTATTCAAGAAGACCGTACCGCTAGAGTTCAGGTTCTTCGACTACATCATCACCGCCGTGTTTATTCTGGACCACGTCGTTCATCTCTCTACTGGAGCCAACGTCGAAGAAGGTATTCTTTTCAGTCGGAAGACTTCGTTTAACCTTCAAAATAAGGTGCAAATTATTGGCTTTATAATAATAATAATAATAATAAATATTTATTTGCGTAAAACATGGTATACAAAGGTGTTAAAATAATAATATGAGCTTACATGTTTTGCCAGAGTTGTACTAGCATGCAAATTTTCACTTAAATACTAACACAAAAATTTCTTGTTCATAAATTCTTTAACATCATAGAAATTATTAGTATTCAAAAATTCAAACAATTTAATCTTAAACAATCTAGAGTTGAGGCTTTTTAAGCTGCTCGGTATCTTATTATATATACGAATACAATTACATAAGCAGCTTTTATTATATTTAGTGAGCTTAGCAAGATAGGGTACAATGAGTCTCAGTGGATCCCGCCGATTTCGAGGATTAATATCATTGGCTGTCTTAAACAAAGCTTTATGTCTATTAACGAACATGCATATTTCATATATATAAAGGGACGGCAATGGCAACAAACCTAGCTTTTTAAATATGGGTTGACATGATTCCTCCGGATGCATCCCAAAAATTGCCCTGATGCACTTTTTTTGAGCAACAAATGCTCGGTTTATGTCTGTGCTATTACCCCACAATACAAGCCCGTAGCGTAGTAGCGATTCTACATAAGCATGATAGGTCATTATAGCGGTTTTTAAATTTGTTACATTTTTTACTTGCTTAAGTGCGTAAACAAATTTATTTATCCTCTTAGAGACATTATCTACGTGCTCGTTCCAGTTTAAATCCTTATCTATAATCTCTTAGAAATATCTTTCAGATATATCTTACCTTCCAGCTCTGGTCGACTGACCTACAGGTGCTTAAAACCACAAAAAACGGTGCAGTATCTATATATTCATATAATATATCAATATTTCTACCTCAAAAATATTTTAAGAGATAATGCCAGGACTAAATGATAATTAAAAGAACCTTTTTCACTAACTTTTAGATTTTTTGTCTGCTTGGTACCCCACTAATGTCATTAATTTTCATTGAGAAATAGAATGCATTTGATTAACTCAAACAAGAGAATTTAAAACACTCAATAACAATAATGAGTTATATACCTTTTTCACAACGATTAAAAAAATAAGATACAATTGATTATTATGTTATTACCACTAAACCTTTTTTACTGTTTCATATTTCTTGTATGCTTGTCTTCATTAGCCTAATCTTAATCTAACGGACTTCAACGGACTCAGTATTCTGTTCATCTTCAGGTGTACCGATCACGTTTACGCAGACGTCGTCTCAACAAATGCGCAGTCACTGGTTTGTGCTCGATGTGGTGGGCACACTTCCTATCTTCGAGTTCATTGGGGATGGACATTTTGCCGGGATCAATAAGCTCCTCAGACTGCCCAAGGTATAATCGCCAACCACTTTTTGTCTTCACATTTTTCGATTGTTTGCAGTTAACAAACTTCACATGCTGTCCGGTAAATCCCTCAGAACATAAGTTTCATTTTATCGTTTCGGCTACCATTGCGTAGATTTCAAATGATTTATTACAACCCAATGCGTTAACTAATGTTCGTTTGATTATGGATTAGGAGCCCGCTAATCCATAAATATTTGGATTTATGTATAAAAAACTGGTATTTCCTATTTCAATGAAATGAAGGTCAAGGTGGCTAATTCGTTTTACTTGATTAGGTAAATTAGATTTTAGGAATGCGAAATAACATTATATTTTTGCATTGCTCTCAGCTGTTCCGTGTGCTCAAAAGCATGGAGGAGAGTTGCGTGTATCGCAGCAATGTCCTCAGGTTTCTCTCCTACACGCTACTTCTGCTAATTGCTTGCTACCTTATTGCAGCTATGCAGCAGGGCTTCATGTGCTTTCAGTAAGTTTATTTGAAGGCATCAAAGTTTTTATAGAGTCATCAACAGAACCACCAGCATATCGCAGACTATAAATACGAAGACATATCTTTCAAAAAGTGACTCTTCTCTGATTATTATTACTGAAAGTAGAACTATTTTCATTTCATTAATTAAATTGCCTGCTTATCAGTTCAAGTAGATGAAATTCTAACTTATTAAGACTAACGCCACAAGATTATGTAATGAATGTACTTTTAGGTCAGGTTACTGTCTGGTAACGAACTTCACGCACGAACCATTTTGGGATCAGAAGCCGCTTGATGAAGAGTCAGTCAAGGCCAGGCTTGTATTTGGTCTCTACTGGGCTATTTCTATGATCAATTTTACTAGTAAGTGCTACCATTTGCAATCGGTTGAAACATAAGCATTGTAGGTATTCATAGTATACGCAGGGTATAATCTGACCAAAATGTAAATAGTAATAAGTTTTTTGGCATATTTGTTAAAAATAAAAAAAATGGTGCACTGTAGAAGGACATACAATACTAAATATTACTCGTACTCGTAGCTCACGCGGCGCGAATTCACGACGAGATAAATGTATGAATGTGAACGAAGCAAGAATGATATACAGGGATCGTAGCGCATGGCGTTCCACAGTTTTTGCCTACCCTCATGGGAAGAAGGCGTGGGTGTATTTATGAAGGTAGGTGTTTAATAGTGATATAATATGCTTTTGGTGTCCAGTTCACAGGGAGACTTTTAACAAAGAAAACTGGAGAAATGTGATTTATACCTTAGTTATCTTGGAGATCTGCGTCGTTCTGCGTATCTTCATGGAGGCTGTTTACTCAGCTACCATCATGGTCACTACGGCTCTAAGGTACTTTGATCTTCAGGTGATACTAGTTATAATAATACCTAATTGATTTATTTATCGTCAGAAGTCATTTACGGCGATTACACAAATAGGTACTATTAATTCCACCATGATCGCTTTCTAATTATTACGAAATAATTAGCTAGTGATTTATTCTTGAGGGTCATCCATTGGGTCATGTAAGGAAGAAATAAACTGTAACCACTGAATGACTGATTTGATTTATAATTATTTGATAGGGAAGATTACGGCGCCCGCATAGCAACGGTGAAAAATTTCTTGATAAGAAACGAAGTGGATCCCATACTGAGGAGGCGATTCATTGGCTACCTACAGCTTTGCTGGTATACGGACAAGGTAATGAATATAATTAAGGAAACATATATTATCTGTCTGGTAAATACAGACGTGACACATCTCCGATAAAATAACCGTTTTTATTGCAGCAGCACTAGTTCCAAACTGAGGATGTAATCGAATCATCTTAAGTCATAATCTACTGAACTAAGGGACTAACATCGTACTTATAGTATATCTTATTTAGTAGAATTAAGAAAAAGACAAGGACTGGATTATTCCAAGATGTATGTGCGTACGCACAGATGGGCGACGTCAGATATTAGTATGCTCGGTAAAATTTTGTTTGGTAGCTCATATAATCATAGTAATTTTACAAAATTTAATGTTACGTAGAATCCTGTATTTAATTGGACATTGTTGCACCGCTTCTTTTTCCCAACAAAATCCCTAGGAAGCGGTGGAATGCGTGTTTACGGGTTGTCTTTACTGTCGACTTTTAATAAATTATATTTGACGATACTGTTGATGATACTCCAGGCATACAAGATGACCCACAAGAAGCAGTCGACGATATTCTACGACCTGCCGCCACATGTGTTCCAGGACATCGTCGGTAGAAACCGCATCAAGTACATAATGGTCATACCATTCATGAGGGTCCGTATACTGTATCTATTCGTTCAATTAGACGGTAGATAGTGATCCTACTAATATTATAAATGGGAAAGTTTCCATTATTTTCTGTAATAGCTGCTTTCGAAGGAGGATCTTGGAACCCTGTCCTCTTCAGCGAAACTGTTTTACACTTCGCCAAACGAAATATTGATCAACACCGGAGAACTTACAAACGAGATATACGTCATTAAACAAGGCATTTGTGAGGTCAGTGTGATAGAGAGGTAGTATACATATCCTAGCCAATTAGTATAATCCGCCGTTTTACATTACGTAATACGGCGTTGCAACGACATGTGACTTTGTAAACCGCTAAATCGATTTAGAAGAAATTTTGGAATGGAAATAGTTTGATTCCAGGAAAAGGACAAAGGGTATTTTTGTCATTCCTTAAAAGGGTGGGCGATAATTTCCTAACGGAAATAAAACTAGCACATTGGATAAAATTACTAATTTTACGCGGGCAAAGTCGCGGGTGAAAGCTACTTAGTGTATAATATTTGTTTCGACCGGATATAATATTGCGTTAAATATTTTTAGATTCTCGACCCAAAAACGCGTCAGTCAGTTGGCCAGCTTACCGCCAGGTCCCATTTTGGTGCATTGATATGCTTGTTACGTATGTATTACTATCCTGCTTTTTTATCAAGATTATAGAATGATCTCTCTATTGCTTATATAATGCGTATAGTACGTATATACGTATTTTTAGCTGCTTACTTACTTTAACTCATTCAATGCTCACTGCCCGGCTCCTGGGTTGAATTTCAATTATTATTAGGTTGGTATAACGTTCGCAAGGGCAGTTGGCTTTGGATTCCCGAGATATAGTAAGATCTAGAAGTAGAGGTTCATAGTAGACATCACCGTTTCTGTGTGTATACAATAGTGTTTGTAAATGCACCGAATGTTTGTAGATGCACGATACGGGAATAAATTCTGGAGCGAGGCACATTTTTTTTTTAATTACACTGTAGGTAAATTAGTGTAAAAACCTATCGATTTTATATATGAAACTCTGTAACGGCTCGTAGTTTAGTCATGTTCCTGATAAAAAACATTAAGCTCACCCGATATGACATGCCGCCAGAACTAGGAATGGGGAGCTGTCAGTTCAGTTCAGGGATCGTACATCCAGCACCTCCTAACACTTTAAGGATACAACCGTGATAGAAAGAAAGACTGTAAGCAATTATTGGATTGATGCAGGTCTACCAGCGTACTACACGATCCGTGCGGTGACCCACGTGCAAGTGTTCTGTTTGGCCCGCAAGCACCTGATCACGACGTTGGAGAACCCTCACATAATGCAAACGATTGATTATCTCAAGACGACACCGGTGAGACGGCATTGTTACCATTTCTTTCAGTTTTTTCTAGTATTTCTATGTCGTCCAGAAACTGAGAAATTTCTGTAGTAGTTAAAACTGAAATCAAAAAATTATGAAAAATACATATATTAAAGTAATCCATTTTGAACTTAACGAAGTTTTGAAAAGTAATCTTGAACCACACCGTTCGATCCCATAAAATATTTTTTTTGGGGTGAGAATTAGTCAGAATTCTGGGTGGAGATCTAGAAGAAGATCAAAAACTAGATGGTTGGAAAGATCGTAGAGTCATACATTAACTCAAGTCTTAATTACTGTATATTGTCAGTCAATGAAGATCCCATTATTTATTCCATTTGAACCCTAAAATTCCATCTAAAATGATCAGTCTGTTTACTCAAACCAGGAGTTCCATCGACTGCAGAAGAAAGTGCCGTCGTTCATCAAGTACGAGCTCCCGCCTCCAACACCTAACATGATGCACTTCCGATTGCCTCGCAAACATGAGCCCGATGCTGAGTTCCTGCTACCCTTCAAAAGACTCGGCTTCTTATCTATTCTACGGTAAATCGACTATTACCAAGATTGTTTTTTTAGATGACAGATGGAAAGAAATAGGATATCGAAATAGGTATCATTTCTACCGAACTAATATAATCTTTGTTCTATGAAACAATAGGTAGTCTGTACTGGCTAACAGACTGATTTCTTACACTTACGCCAGTGACCAAGGGGGTACACTGAACATGAGTTAGAGACCAAAGCATGTATTTAGTATTATATTAACAAGCTGTGCTTTTGTACCAGTATAAATAATAACTTCTAGATATTTTTTTAGAGATGATAAATAAATATTTAATATCAGGATGCTCTGTAGAAGTATAACTGCTACCAGCTTTTCTATAGAATCTCGGCTTAGACCCGGTAGATCCAGTAGACCATCAGTACTCCTCTGTCTAACTCTTCAGGGATCTACGCGTGATGGTGATGTTTGTTTAACAATTTGAACTTTGCCAGTTACATATTCCCGAGGTACACGATCCGGCCCGACGGCAAGTACTTGCTGCGCTACGAGTGGTTCCGCGTTTCGTGCGCCCTGTGTTCAGCGCAGCTGTTCCCTCACTACACGTACCTGGTCCTGCAGTGGCCCTACCTCTACTACGTCACATTCTTCTTAGATCTGTCAGCGTGGTTTGATATGTTAGTACCTATGTCTTAATAAAAAAAATGGCTTATTATGACTAAAGCAATATTTTTCAGGGTAGGATGGCCTCCAACAAGATGGACGGCCTGGTAGGAAAGTCGCTGCAGTCGGAAGTCGTCGTTCATCATCAACCCATTAACGTCCCCCTGCTGGGCACGGGTCTCCTCTCATTTGAGAGGGATTAGGCTATAGTCCACCACGCTAGCCTACTGTGGGTTGGCAGACTTCACATGCCATCAAGACAAATCTCTCAAGCATGCAGGTTTCCTCACGATGTTTTCCTTCACCGTTTGAGCTTGCGATAAATACGCACATAACTTCCGAAAAGTCAGTGGTGCGTGCCTTGGGTTTGAACTCGAGACCTTTGACGTCTCAGTCCACTGGTCACACCGCTAGGCTACCACAGCTCTTGAAGTCTGAAAATAAAGTCGTCGTTGTCTTCGCATATTTATAACTGGTACTGGTAGAAATGTATGGTCCCCCATATGGCTTTCATTCAGCAGTGGATGTATATTGGTCAATATACGCGTAATATACACCAAGCAGCACAGACGAGACGTGTGAGTTGAAAATAAAAATCGAGACCGTTTTTGCCACGAAAATTGACGTAGGTTCTTAGTTAATTAATTGATTTACCTTTGTACTCAGTTTTCAACGCATGTTAATTGGATACTTCAACGAGAACGGGATCCTGGTGTACCACCCGGCCAGCACCGCGGCGTATTACTTGAAGGGACCATTCCTCGTGGATTTGTTTGGGTGCCTGTCTCTTGAAAACTTAGAGTCGACACTCAAGGACAGTATTGGTAAGTATATTAACTATTTTTCGTCAATTAACTTTATATATTTTTATATACCTACCTACCTTTGCTGTCCTCTCGATTTCTACTAAACTTTTTAATTAAAAAAAATATGTATCATTCCAAAATGGTTTCATATACCTATACAGTATGGTGTATATCGTCAAGAGCAGATACCACCGTAACTATGTGCTCTTGACTCTGGAGACTCTTCTTTTACTTGACTCTTCTTATCTTGTTGTTATGTCTACCAGGCGACAATTTCCGCGTGACTCCAACGAAGCAGTTCCTAATGCTAAACCGGCTGCTCCAGTTATACCGGTTGCCAAGCGCCATGATGGTACTAAAGGACTACATTGGGAGACGGGACGTTCTCATGGTGTAAGGCAACTTAGCCATTTTTTACCGTCCAGATTCTTATCAGTATATTAGAGTTATTACTGTGCTTCCCCATTATTCCAGCTTCCAAGCGATCCCATTGTTCATGGCATTACTGAACGTGTTGACCTGCTTCATGATATTTTACTCCGTGATCATATATTATACCATCAATAAAGATGGGACCTATAGCTGGACTATCCAGCCGATACCGGACCACGGAGGCTCTTGGCTGCATTTGTTTAAGAATGCATGTGAGTATTACTATTAACTTATTTTCCTTCAAAATTAATTTGTAAAGTCTTACTTATGGATAAAATATTTCCGCGATTCCCACAGCATCGAACATAGTTTTCAAACCATCAGAAGTTCCAGATACCTTATTACCTCACGTGGTTATAGATATTACGAAATCTCCTACCTAAAACAAAAATAGGAACTCTGAGATAGTGCCTATCAAATGTTGCCCAAGCAGTTTATCGAAATAATTGGCCTTTAGTTTACTAAGTTATATCTTGGTAGATCTCCAGGAACGTCAAATATGAAAAGAAAACAAAATTAATTTAAAGTGGGGTATTGGCTCAGTCAGTACGTCATGTGAGAGCTCTGAATGAGTAATTGAGTACATCAGTTTCTACCGGCTTAGACTTCTCGGAGGCTACACTACTTCTAGGAAAAGGAGAATTTGGTATAATTAATCACCACCGCGTTACTAAACGTTCTGCAATAAAACAGAAATCTAACTATATAGTTGGTCCCAGTTTGAAGTGTTAAAGTACCTTTGCCAATCATATTATTAAGGATAAACGATACTTAATAGCTGATGCCTTTACGAGTCAGATTGGCACCAGCATTTTGGTTTCTTTTGTGCCAACTGCTGTATGTCACACTTTTCATCAATTGGCACGTATGTTTATTGCTAATCATCAGAATCAGTTTTTGAAAAAGTAGGTGCTATTAATAAGTATTTATTCATGGATGACAGTTCGCTTTAACATGACGGAGACTCCGTGGAACCTCCACCTGGCAACCTACTTCTGGGTGGTGTACGAGTGCAGCACCACCGGGTATGGCATATTCAACCCCAGCAACCACGAACTCATGCAAGTGCTGTTCATCGGGATGGTCATTAGTGAGATTGCATTTATGGAAATTAATTCAACTTAAGATACAATTTTTATTCTATATTACCTGTACTAAGCATGAATGCTGATGTTGATGACTCTGTTGGTCCTGTCCGATTAGTTTCTGAATTTTAAGACCAATTCCAAGGTGTACATAATTAATAATCAATTATTATCTCTCACTGTCAATAAAACATCGTGAGGTAACTTGCATGTTTGGGAATTTTTTCCGACTGCGAATGAAATCTTTCAATTCCCACTAGAGCAAAGCTGTAGAATATAGCAAACTGGGAGGTCTGAGAGTAGACTTGTGCCCATCTGTGGGTCATTAGGTAAATGGTTCGATTATGGTATTACTGACTAATTTTATCACCAAAGAAGAATGTAACAATTAAAAAAAAAGAGAGCAAAATATTTATTCATGTGAAAATGACGCATACAATTGTTACTTATAAATAACAAAAACAAATGAGACTTATAATAATATCTTAGCATAAACTATGCACCCGCAGTCTCATAGTCTCGCAGCATCTAATCAGCCTAATGCTTTCAGGTACGATGATAGTCACATATTACTCTGTCCGCATCATCAGTATTCGCGCCAACGTGAACAATTCCCTGGCTGGTTTCCAGCAGCACATGAAGGACATCAACGTATACATGGCCAGGGAGAAGTTACATGGAGACCTGCAGAAGTAAAACCTTGTTCCATTATAATTATCAACAAAAAGTATAAAACATAACATAACATACCACGCCTGTCATCTCCGAGAGGTTAGGCGGAGGTGTACTAATGTACTACATCCACGCCGGTATGTTTTTTAGGTCCCATGTAATAGGGCGCGAGCCTATTGCCATTAACCGTGCACAAATCCAAACTCCGAGCTGCTACTGAGAATTTCATAGAAACGCTCAATAACACTTCGCTCGACCTGGGAATCAAACCCAAGACCTCTTGACAGTCGCACTGTACGACCACCGAGACCAACGAGGCAGTTAAAAAGCTATATGCATACAAGATTGTAATAATTTTGTTCAAGTAAAGTAAAGCCGTATAAGAGTTGCAAGCGTTAAAAGAAGAATAAACGTTTTTCTTTCTTTCTTCCTTTAAAGTTGGGGGGCGGGAGCATTTTCTATCCGTTTCTATCAAAACTAATATTGCATCGTGAGGAAACCTTCATGCGAGAGAGTTCGATGGTGTGTGAAGTTTACCAACCCGCAGTAGGCTAGCGTGGTGGACTATAGCCTACTCCTTCTTAAATGAGAGGAGACCCGTGCCCAGCAGTGGGACATGAATGGGTTGATGATGATACTTAAAAAGAAACCGTAACTTCCCCTGACATTGACAACTTCTTCAATAATAACCTAACTTACTATGTATATAGTGAACAATATTGCTTTTAATATCTAGTTAATTCAAGGTAACCTATTTAAGAGAAATACGGCGTTACTACGAGTACAACTGGGAAAAGATGGGCGGTATCGACTACCGAGGCATCCTCAAACTGTGTGACCAGATCACCCTCAGGACTGACGCCATCTTGCATATATATGGGCCCACTTTTGCAAAGGTATTCTGTCAAAGGTTCCACCGTATGTTATAGATGTACTTAACCTCGTCATAAAGTTTGGCAGCGATTGATTTTTTTGACTTTAGAAAACTTCCACAATTATTTGTGGTCTTATGATATGGATCCGTAATGTTTAACTCATTATCATCATCTTATTTACCATCCTATTTTCAGCATGTGATAAATACGCACGTAGTTTCTAAAACTCTTGGCTTCGAATCGAAAAATCAGTGATGCGTGTGCTCGAATAAAACCACAAGACTGTTATCATTTTTATGGTGATGGAGATTCCTGCTATAGATATATTTTGTCTCAGATCTTTAGAAAGATGTACATACATATATCAGAGTAATATTTCATCATGACGGTTTTCTATATGTAATTATTGCACGTTAAATAAAAATATATTTTTCTCCCGCAGTGCCCACTGCTGGCCAATGCCGATGTCTCTCTGCTTCGCATCATTGGTCGTTCAGTACGTAGCGTCTACTTCCTACGGGACATGACGATCATAGAGACTGATGATATTGTCACGGATATGTACTTCGTGAACTACGGCGGAGTGGAGGTCCGGACTGTCACAGGAGATGAGACCCAGGTCATACGGCTGCCCAGAGGAAGGTAGAGATAATATTGTTTTTCACCAGTTGGATGATACCGGAACCTAATATCGACCGTACTTTTAAAAGGCCATAAGATTTAAACAGACACCAAAGTGCTTTAAAACAACAGACATGGCAACAGGCCTGAGGAGGTTAATAAGCGTAGTTATTCTCGAGAAGTGTCATTTTGTCACAGAGTATGATGTTGTCATGATGGTATCATGTTATTCTAGTACCTTCTTTTATGGTCTCCGCACGAACAAAATATTATACAAAACAGTCACAATACAATAAGATTCATGTGGTTTTCTGGTTCTGGATAATAACGTATACGTGATAATTGGATTAGGTTATTACAAACGCGTTTAGGATATTGTAGAATAAGCGATAGCATATAGGTAGCAATGCTATATAACTGTAACGCAACGATTTAAAAAATATACGTCCCAATACGACACATAAAGAAAAAAACAGTAGGTACTAATAAAGAATAATGTCTCCCACAGTGTATTCGGTAACTTAGAAGGCACAGCAGGCCTCAGGAGCCCCTACAGCGTGGTGGCCACAGGTCGACTTCACGTGATGATGATCAAATCCGAAGCTTTCTCCGCTATTGCGAAGGATTTTCCTGCCGTGCATGAGCTCTTGGTCAAGTCCAGGGCAGGCAATGAAAAGGTAATCAATGCCTTTGGTAGATATTAAACAATTGGATAAGATAAAATGGAGGAAGGAATAGAAGGCTTAAATAAAATAAAGTTGACTTAAATTGCTCAGAATATTTGGAAAGGCGAGGTGCTGATAAAAGCGTACGAGCGTATTGATTTCTGCCACTTACGCGAATTTTAGAAATTGGAATTAATATATTTTTTACATATTTTATCGCTAAATTTTTTTATCGCTATATTTAATCATGATATATATATATATATAAATACATTAAAAAAATACATAAAAAGCGCTAAATCTAATGAATTACTTTAATAACTAAATAAATCTAATGAATTACTTCAATACTGCGTCAGAAAGAGGGCCTTCTAACGCAGTCAGGTAAAAACTAAAACTGCTGACTTGATTTTTAAAAACAAACTTATAATTTACTTAACCTTCATTCTAATGTTTCACGAAAAATATTGTTCCCCAATCTGCGATGAAATGTTTAAAGATGTACATCCTTGGTGGCGAGGCTGAGGTGAAGCTACGCCGCACAGACACCATGGGTCCACCACCACGGAGCAAGAGGAGCATCCTCAAGTATATCTACTTCCAAGAAAGCTTGATACAGATGTACTTGCTCGCCGTCTGCTTGGGTTGCGTCTATCTGGACATGTATAATGCGGGATATCAGGTTTTTACCAACAGTTTTTTATGTGACTGAAACTAACATGATTATGTTAGTAAAATAATGTCGTGAGTGAAATACTACTCCAGTCATAGATGAAAATAACTACCAAGCTGTAAAATCTTTTTACTTTCCAAACGCAATCTTCGTCGCTTCCTAGAGTTTTTTTTGCAAGAAGAAACGGTGCAACAAACTCCCTAGTCCAATATAAACATTTATTTAATAAACAGACAGAAATGCGTTGGTAAGGAGTTAGTTACGCCTTTTTTATTCCCAATAAAAATACTAGAAGGCGGTAAAGGGTGGGCCTTTTTGGGAGCTGTATTTATTGTCCATGTTAAAAAAATACCAACTCTGAATAAATTATATATTGAGTTTTGCTTGTTAATTCACTTACGACTGACTTACAATAACAAAATATAGAGCGTTATTTCGTTAAATTTGCTTATGTAAGAAATTACTACAAATATGAAAATATTATGGATTAATGCCTCTTTTTTAAAAAAATAGCCGTTTATAGTAGATTTGCAGATATTGAAAAACTCTTGCTTAAAAGCTATAATAGTCTTATGGTGGAATGTAGGTACACTTATGGACGGAAAACGTATTATTTTAAAAAACATATTATGATTTCAGGACAACCGTATGTGGTTGATTATAACGCTATACGCGTTAGACTTTTGTTTTCTCCTGAAGATATTGACTCAGCACGCGCTGCCATTTCTCGTGACCAACGCAAATGTCAGGAAACTAATGTTACCTATACGGAAGTTGTAAGCAGAAAATAATACAAGCATTTAATTTATTTCGATAGTAACATTCATTGTCTCTAAAAGACTTCGTCGGTTGGTTGCAGGTATTTCAAAAGGGAGTTCAGATATGACTTATTATCAATATTACCGATAGAGCTGCTCAGCTTAGCGATGGCAGACCGCTGGACGTGGTTTGCTTGGCTGCGCCTTAATAGAACTTTAAGAGTGGTAAGACAAGAATGTTTTCTGATATTTCGTCTATTTAAGTAAGATATCGACGGGAAACGTATAATAAACCAGTTTTAATAGAGAATAAGGGGTGTAATAAACTTTGAGACTGATAAAAATAGTTGGAAGGTCTTAGTGCAATCAGCAATAGGCAATAGCACATATAAGTGTTCATAATACTATTGCAGTTAAGATAAGACTCAGTAAGTAATGAAAAGATTCATTCAATTCATTCAAGATCAGCAACTGCCCATTCTAACTGAGCTTTGTTGCAGCCTAGTGGTGTAACCAATGAAGTCAACAGTCTTCATTCGTCATTGCATACTCTAAAGGGTAGGATAACATCGTGAAAAAACCTACATTATATGATGCATGAGAGATTTCTCGATAGCCTGTGAAGTCTGGCAACCCTGTACAGGCTAGTGGGGCACTAGACTGTAGTGGACTAGAGCCTAACCCTTCTCAACAAAGAAGAAACTCGTTCCCAGCATAGGGGAAGTAAAGGAATTGATGATAAATGATTCGTTACTTCCTAAACACTATAGAAGCAACCAATTTTGACCCTTACGATGATTAATAGCCAATTTACGACCTACATTTTGACCGCTATGCTATGAAGATATAACATCTGTTCTCCCAACTAGGCAACAGTGCACAAATGTCTGAAGCGTCGCCATGAGAGCATCACCGTCAATCTGACAGTCACCACCATCCTGGCTGTCGTGATTTGGTTCACGCTGTTCGTGCACGCCATCACTTGCATCTGGTACTTCATCGGCAGGGTTGAGGACTCTGTCCAGGCTAACTCCTCCTGGATCTATGCTGGTAAGCATACCTATTTAGCATTATGAATCTTTATCAGCGACCCAAACGAAATGAAACGATTAGCTTCGTCTAAAATACTGACATTTAGACACATACACAGACTGATAGCTGATACCAACATGGCTGAAAAAAAACTTCCATTTTAAAATTCCTTCATTTTTTTATTGTTGAGTGCCAGTTCCAGAATACTCCTCGAAATATATGTATATCATGAGTAGAAGACGTGTTAATGACATTTTTACACGTCGAATGTTTAAAATTCTTGGCACTGGCGTTTTGTAACTGACGAGTAGAAATCCTGAAGCAATCACAAGGAGTATGGATGATTCTAAGACATTAATCTGACGATTCGCTTGGCGCAGTGGCTGAGCGATAGGCTTATGTGTCACAGGTTAAGGGTTGGATCCCAGGACGAAGGAAATGTCTGAATGTTCTTTTTTGATAATTTGTGTTTGTAAACCCACGATACAGAAGAAAATACTAGTGTGGGGGAACGTTTAAAAAAAACATCCAAAAGCTACGTTCACTGCACTTTTTATTTATTGATTTGTGCTTGCTTAAGAGAGAAAACAAGAACCAACTCTTATGTCAAACAAAGTCAATGTTAGTCCTTATTCCTATATGTAGTAAAGTCTTTCTAAATGTAGTAAAAACTATCATTTAGACAACGGCGCGTCCAAATGCGTAAACCATTACACCTGCGCGGTGTACTTCGTGATCACCACGTTCACCCAGAACGGTGTCGGAGACATTATGCCCAAGAAACACTCCGAGGTACACAGTTCTGTTAATTGGTCCTTCATATACTTACCTTTATTCTTGTTTACGGTATGGAAACCTTCAAAAGGCACTCGGCCTCTGGGGAAGAGTTTGGGGAATGTGGTATTCTTGCCTCAGTAAAACCATGCGGTGGTCACCATCACAGCAAAGGAGGTGCCGGGGCTTCTTAAGAGATCCCCCTGTAAGGGATATTTGCCCGCTGTCCGTAGTAGCACGTGATCACTGAGCTACTGACTCCTCTAGGCTTCAGTGGATGGGACAAAACCACTCGAAATGTATACTTACCTATGTCAAGTATCTATTCTTACACTTTCAAGATTTTGGTGAAACTTCTTATCCGAATATTAGAGATGTCACAATTTTTTTTATATATTATCGCCGCAGCCGCTGCTTACTCAAAGTCTTTTTTTCCTACCACTGATATTTAGCAATCATGTTATCCTTTTTTGCATACTTATATATATATATATATATATATATATATATATATATATATAAGTAACTTAACTTAACCTTAACCAGAGTTAAGGTTAAGTTAAGTTAAGTCTCTCATAATTCACACCAGATTGGAAATTCCAGGAAATTTGCAGTGTGGGATTGACTAATGTCACATGACATTCTATAAAAGCTGTATTTTATACAAATGTGAATAGTCAATAGTAAAAACAGCTAGCAAAATATTATATAACGGTACCAGTACAGTAGTATCTCACACACGAACTCTTGAATAAAGTCCTGCAAGTCCTACAATTGTCAATGATGATGCAGGTGATGTTCGTGTCGATACTGCAGATAATATCGACGATGATATTCATGATTTACGTGGGCGAGTTCTCCAACATCATTCAGTACCAGTCCTACCGCTCCTTCGACTTCTACAGCAAGTACCTCGAGCTACAGGTAAACCTTCAACACAACGTAACGTGTTATAAGTAGTATATAGATAAAAACCTGGGCCACCTGCATTTAGCGAATTCCACCGACCTTTACCGGGTCGTAGGTCTACCTTGCTGGGGTCCTACCCAGCTACGCTGCGTCTTCCAATACGCGGTGACCACTCGAGAACTTTTGGACTTAATGATTATGCATCAAATATGGCCTGCCATGCTATAAACAAATTCGGCTGGAAATTTTTCATCTCTATATTGCTTGGTACGTAAGAACTTTATGACTAAGTCTTAAACTCGACATTATGAAGATATTGTCTACTACAGTCAAGTCTTTCTACATCTTGATTGAATTTCTTATACCTACATATCGGCTAGCTATCTTAGTTTGATAAATAAACATTTTAACCAAATTCACAATGTAAACAGCAATCATATTTAATGACTTCCACGGGATGTGTTCCATTCTTGCATTGAGAGATCGGATAGTTAATCAATCATAAAATCATGCAAAACTAATAAATAATATATTAATGAGACGCTTACGCCAGTTATGTGCAAGAGGCATACCTCGTATTTCGGCGGACGCTCTTCAAAATAACATTAAATATTTTATGAAATAGGTAACGTGAATATATTCTACTCGTGTATGTTTAATGGCTGTGCGTACGTCATTTTGTGCGCAAACGTAAAATAACTATCAATTATATTAATTACCTACTTGTAGAATATCTGTGCATGATGAAAGTGGTATGCTATGCATGGATCGTAGCGCTTGGTTTCTGTAGTTTATTTTTTTTAATCACCAGGAGTTCATGAAAAACAACCGGGTGTCCCGGAATCTGGTGACCATAGTGAATAAATACACGCTACACCTGTGGCGGGAGACACGAGGCTTGCAGATGCCGCAGTTCCTGACGCAGGCTCCCCTCTCCCTCCGCCTGAGGATCATGTCGGCCGCATACTTACATCATATCTCCCGGGTAATATAATAAATACGTATTATTTATTTATGAAGTAATATCTTGAATAATGTAGTGTCATCATCATCATAATAGGTTAAAAAAGTCCACCTTTGGACAAAAACACTGCCCTCCTCATAGATACCCTCATCTACGCTCAACCTTGAAGGGTTTGGAAGACCTACGCAATGATTGATAGTCACAGTTCACTCGCAAATGTTTAAAGATCACATTTTGGTGGGCGATGTTTAACTGGACACATATCCAAAATTCGAGCTGGTATAGAGAATTTATATTATAACCTAAAAACTCTTTCCTCCATCTGTGAATCAGACCTAGGACTAAGTTGTCCTAGGTCCGATTCACAAAGGAATTCTCAGAGGTCATTAGGCAGTGATACGCACCCAGTATTACCTTAAACGTTGTTTGCAGCAGTATTTACCTTTTTTATTATATAAATAAGCATATGGTCCATCTCACTGTAAGAAGTAATAAGGGTTTGTCCACGTTCAACGCCTGCTTACACATCAGAAATAATAGTTTACAGAAACAGAAACCAATAGATATACAATAATATTCAACCGGTAGCAACTGAATAGTTGGGCTTTCATTTCAATGAGGTATATGTCTGTGCAATTTTTGTTTCAGCATCATATTTTTGAAGAATGCGAAACTGCATTCTTGAGGCAGCTGTGTGGTTGTCTTAAGTTATACACTTATAATGAAGGTAAATACCTATATAGATATAAAGAATCATGCAATAAACAACTTTATATAATTATATATATATAACTACTACCCGCGACTGGACCCGATCTGATCCGAAACTTAACTTTTATTTTTCAAGTTCTTCCTATAGACTTTTATTATATGCTATACATATATACCATAATATGTTAATAATAATCTCCTGTGGAGTGGTGAATACCACAGAATAACCTAGGTACAATAAAAATCCTTTGCAACAGAATCCTCAAATAATCTTGCGCCTAATAAGTCTGCAGTTGCACTTATGTCTTCAGAACGAATTATTTAGTTAAAGGTATGCATAAAATTTTAGGAATGTACGTCGTTAAAGAAAGTGATATTACTAACTCCATGTACGTGATCCACACCGGCAAGGTGAAGGAAACCTGCGAGGAAATTAACTCCAGTGCCAGGGTCTACCCGGCAGGCTCTTACTTCGGCATTGTAAGTATAAATTGTATGGCTATAACGTGATAAATCGATTCAAAAGAAAAATGTAATAAGGTATGCGACATTTTTACTGTAAAATAAATGTTCAGTTGCAGGGGTTAAGACGCAATACACCGTACACTCAGTCGTATCAAACAATGAATAAGTCGCAAGTGCTTACTTTGGACCTCGACGACTGGGAATACTTATTAAAACATTTTCCGGAAAGCAGGGACGCCATACATAGACACATGAGGCAGTTAGGTGACGATGATACAGATCAAAGCAATTGGCCGGGAGGCACACCTACACCCTCAGCCCCTACCAGCGAAGCTTTATCACAGATGACTGACTCGCCTGATATGCCAGACGTGACTAGAAATCTAGATGAGTTCCCTTCAACTACAAGACGTTTCTCAAGAAATTTAGAAGTAAAGGAATCTAAGTTAAATCATAGTCCTATGAGGAATATATTACAATTTCCTAGGCCTACAAGAAATAGAAGCGCTGATGACATAGTTGAGAAGAAAGAAACTGATAACTACCTTGATGATGGGAACGACCATAACAAAAAAGAGAAATTCCTCCAGAAGGTCGCCAACAGAGCAAAAGCCCTTGTGAGAAGAATGTCTAACCGCCCAGAGTCCGCCGTATTGTCAGGTGAAGGCAAAGACGAACTTCAACTTGAAGAAGATGAGGAGGCAACTGAAGCCCTTCTTGCGCAGTTTGAATCAGCTAAAAAAATTACAGAAAAAAAAGTAAAGAAAGTAAGGGCAAAGCGAAGGAGCAGGCCCTTTGGCTCAGAAGAAGTAACTGAAAAACATATGCTCACACTAGATATTGATGAATCAAAAACAGATCAGCTAAGGGATACTGAACCAAAACTTCTGCCAATTCGCCAAGATACTGGAACTCCAAAGAAGACTAGCGGTACTCATGTCACACAAAACATAAAGGATATGCAGCCCAATCAAGACACTAACAGGACACAAGATTTTAAAGATATTTTAACTTCGGTATCGGGCTCTGATACAAAAGTGGTTAAACATTATTCAGATACAAGTGTTGCCGAAGATCCTGCTCACCAGCTGTCCCAAATTTACCATCCCACCTCGAGTGGTACAACTGCGTCTCAACGGAGGAGCTCGTTATCCATAAAACCAATTAAACGTGACAAGGAACCGTCCACTACTCCTATCCAAATACCAACTTCATCGGCAACTGATGTCAAATTGATCCAATATATGTCAGAAACAGATATAGGAATGGTTGCTGCAACAGATGCTCCCCATTCAAAAGAAGAAAAGTCGGAATCGACAACCGAGCCCATGAAAGAAAGAACTGTAAATACGTCAACGTCCAAGCTCAATCGACGTTTCGTCCATGTGCGTTACGAAGAGAAAAGCGATGCTGATGCAGATGATAAGAATGTTGAGTCGAAGGAGCCGGACCAACATTTGAATATGTCGACTTTGGACAGTGATGAGGTCAAAAGTGCTAAGAGTGCTGAAGATAATGACGACGGTGAATCCTCGACGTCAACGCCGTCTGCCGGTACTCCTAAACAGGAACAGAACCCTAACGAAAGACAATATTCTGACTAATTCATTCCTTGTTAGTTATGTAACTAGTTATGGAACTAACAGCGGCCAAAATGGACGCTGTCATTTGATTATATTTTTTTTATGTTGATAAGAAGGCAAACGGGCAGGAGCCTCACCGGATGGTATCTGACTAGTCACTCCCCCAACAAGCTCGGGCAACCTTACTCAATCGCAGAAAGACAAAAACTTTGTTGATTCACTGCGATATTCTGTCAATTTGACTCAATTTGACCGAGAAATCTCGCTATGCCCTACCTCTCGATTTGATTATAGTTAAATAGGTTTAACTAAATAATTTATGTTTTAAAAATATAAACGTCATAGTATGTTTAGTTCTTGCCAAATAAATAATAATAATGAAGTTCACACGGAAACTATTTAATTTCATGTTGGTTTTTAGCGGACATACTTTTATTTCAATGGTGAAAAAATTTCAATGGTGATGTATGTGGAGATTAAATACACCACATAATTTTAAATCCAGAGTAAAGATATATTGTTCTGAGAAAATATGCTAATAAGATTTTAATTGTAACCGCTACAACATTGCAAATAGTAACTGAAAGTACGATGTTTGTTTAAATCACTAAGATACTACATAGATACAACTACGCAGGAAGTAAAATGAAATAATAAAACTGCCTCATTGGTCCAATGGCTGTACAGTGCGACTGCCGAGCAAGAGATCTTGGGTTCGTACCTAGGTCGATTAGCGAGCATTGGGTTTTTGTATGAAATTCTCAGTAGCAGCTCAGTTCGCATTCGTGCCCGGACATGGTTCGGACTCGGTTAATGGCCATAGGCTCGCCTGCTATTACATGGGACCTAAAACATACCGGCTAAATGTGGGTGTACATTAGTACCTACACCTTTGCCCAACTTTTCGGGGACGACAGGCGTGACGGTAAATGTCATGTCAATTGAATAAAAATCCACACATTCTAAAATGGCGTTTATTACAAAAAAAACTTAGCTCATAACAACGATAACATACTTAACAAGATGGTTTGGTACCGAACGTGAACAATAATTAGCTAACTCATTAACATTGCATTGATAAATTTGCCATTTAATATGCTGTCTTTCACATATATTTAAAATTTTATTTATATTGGAATGCCCAGCACTGTTTGTTTACATTTCTTTAGTCTATGACTGGTGTTTTGAGTTCCGTCCATTATGTGTGACCTCCTTCGCGTCATGTTTCACGGTCTTACGTTATTTAAATGCTTGGGTGTACATTGACTTACGATTAACTTATTTACTAAAATTACGGTTTTCTAAATATAAAATGTTTTATAGCGTTTGTTGACCGCCATGTTGGATTGGTCTCAAGTTTGAGCGGTTTCTAGGCTGCTCCTGAAACAAAACGACAGAAATAAATTTAAAAATCTTACGCATTGAAACCGCAAGCCGTTTTTACGATCAGTAATTCTAGCATCTATTTCCAGTGTAACTATTTCAATATAATTATAGTATATAAAAATACAGGAAATATCATTGACGTCATTTTGCATTCTAAATTATATGACATACATATAAACTTTATTTCGATTCTAAATAAAAAATACGTGGAAAGTATTTACGGTGTCTTTAAATGTCGCAATAATCTGTTATTTATGTTTTAAATTCCCTGTGATACAGTCACAGCTATTTATGATTATGTCGGAGGAACATCAAGAAATTATGACGTGTGCTAGTCCGTGGGAGTTCTGAAATACTTGCTTTTCATGATTATAATATGAATATACCTACGTGTGATTTGCAGCCGACACTACGGAGTGCTTAATACACGAACAGATTTAAAATTAAGGCAGCTTAACTGCCAGCTCAATGAAAAAAAGTGTATCAATCATCACTGCTGAGAACATTTACACTATTAACCTTGAGCTGGAGTCGTTATAACCATTTTTCACAGGAAATTATAAACTAGGTTATTCAGGCTAGTGCTGTTTACAAATCATTTGTATTCCTAGGTATGCGCCCGCGCAGTTTATTAGTCGTCATTTCTCTCACTTATTTTTGTGTTTTGGAATATTTCTGCTGATAAGCCGCAGTAAACTAAATTGCCAATTGTCTAAACTACTAAAACCTGATTACTTTCAGCGTGGACGGCAATAGGCTGATAAGACTAAACCAGATTTGGAGCTTTTCTTTAGAGATCTAGCAGCTATCAATTTCTAATCGCAAGTCGTCACTCCACCTGGCCGGCCATATATGGGGCTGTGAGTGCCAAAGTAGCCTATCTTTATTATAAACAATTGAAAATCAATTGTGTCTGGAAATTATAGACCGTTCTGGCACTCACGTCCTCATATTATCACTATACGTTTACCTCTCCTACACTCTCCACTCAAGTTTTTCTGTATGATTGTAGTTTCTATGGAGATATTATAATTTCAACTTTGATAGATATCAGAAACTTTCCAATTGAAACGCATCGCTTTATTGCGGATTTATTTGCAACGCAAATACCGTTCTCAACATTCGTTTGTCAAACTACTTAAATATAAAACTAATCACGTCT
Source organism: Craniophora ligustri (assembly GCA_905163465.1). NCBI lineage: Eukaryota > Metazoa > Arthropoda > Insecta > Lepidoptera > Noctuidae > Craniophora > Craniophora ligustri. Next base: position 16,134,336 of record LR990956.1, read on the forward strand.
TTATTTTAAGTAAGTTAGTTTGAAACGGAAAGTTTACCTGAAATACTACTATTCAGCTATGTGTGTGATATACTCCATATAAGACACAATGAAACCACATTTACTGAAGTAAATTTTACCTTTATACTTTATATACAATAAACAAGAAAACCAAGTGGTAGAATCATAGATAATTTAATTATAATTAAAAAGATCAAAATGTAAGTGCATAATATCTACTTCTTTAATCTTGTACGATAGATAATAACTCAGGGCTATTAGAAATACAATAATTATAAAGTTTTTATATTCTGCAAATGACAGTGAGCTGTAGTTTGGATTAAATGTTATTAAATTAAAGGAAGAAAATAATTTAAAATGCTTTGAACATAAATTCCGCATATCTTTACAAATCCAACCATTTTATTATTTCGACTGGATTTTGTAATGCTTCCAAAGAAAATAGCGCACGAAAAGCACTCAAGTCTTTAATAACTTTTGAAATTTGTAATATCCTATTTTCTACTCGCGTTTATGTATTTAACGTATTCCCAAAAATCCTTTTGTGTTATGTGTTTTTAACAGCAACGTAATTAGTATGTAAAGGGTCGTAAATTGCCATTTTCCGGCAGATGTTCAAATTGTATTGTTCAAATATATGTAAAGTGTAAATCTTCAACATGCCTTGTCTATCAACGCTCTCCCGAATATTATCAACTAAAGAAAAAATAGACTGACTAGTAATGAACCGCTTTTGAACAACCTTTTTTGTTTGAAAGATAAAGAACTACCTCTGATAGAAATTCTTCTCAGCTAAAGATTCAAAATAATCTGTATTACCCGTTTGGAAATTTATCAGCTTTGTCGGAGGTTTCTTAAATTTTCAATTCATTGGATTTGGCAACGGCACGCAGTGTAATCAAAATAATGTTTCTCTATTTTCAACACCGTGGCAAAGGTATCGACGTTCTGCCAAATGATTGATTACGATCGTTAACCGAGCTGTCACTAGTTTTTCTATTCGCCTCCCAGTTAGATTTAGCTAGCGCCATCAATCTTTCTCGAGTCTAGATACGATTTACGTCATTCTAAGTATTGTTTTTAAACCACTCGATGTTATTATTTCAAGATTTCTATTTTAAAACGAAGGACAATATAGAACGTAAATAGAAATTAGTTCTATTTTCAAATTTGGGGACAGAATCCGTACTCGTATTTTAAATGAAGTAGCCAGGCGGTGTCACTTTTTAATTGGTCGAGAGATTTATTTAATCTGTATTTTCATCATACTTTTCGTCGTCTATGATACGTTTCTAAAATTCCCCATGCAACTGCATTAATGTTATCGGCTTCTCAACACTACTTAAACTACTTTGTCGTCTGCGTAACATCAAACGCTGTTCTTTGAAATTACTGCAGATCGTGGGCGGTAAGTATCTCAATAAATTGCCTGTACAATATTGTTTAGTCTGTACGCAACGTAATGTTTATTGCAAAAAGAGCTCCAGTGAGGTACAATGGAAATGATTTATTGGCGAATATAAGAGCTTATAATGCAATTAATGTAAATAATCCTTGAGTGCTGTAGTGAGAATATATCCAGCTGTACCTTCGGTAGGTAAACACTACGTTTTAAAAATGATTATTCGCAAAATTTACATTGAACTGTCGACACACACCGTACTGTTTTCTTCGAAGTGATTTTTTACAGTCTGAAAGAGTTATTACCCTAGCACTGTTTTCTCTTCATTAAAACGTAATGATGATTTCATTTAGTATACGCAATTGTAATATTTCTGTTGTTCGCAAAGTTTATTATTTAAAGTCTTTTTTAAGTTCTCTCGTAAACAATTCTACGGAAATGTAAAATCGCATTTATCAGTAAATGTTCTGTTCAAATTTTTGTAACGGAAGCTTGGCTTTGACGTTTTGGCGACCATTTGTTTTGATGGTATGCAAACATGTTTCGAACTGTCCAAGCGTTTGTTTATCGACTAGTTTGTGTGTCATCGGGCTTTTGTTCAGGGATCAAGTCCGTGGGCGTCCTCATCACCAAATGACTTGTTTACAGCCGTCTTATTCGACCCGCATCACTTGAAATAAAAAACAATTGGCAAAAACACAATTCCCATTTAAACAACTGTAACCGTTATGTTGATATTGTGTTCGTAAACGCGACTGCTGGATTTGGATTAAATTCCCAGATCGAGAAAATTGTTATTGGTTTTTTTTTCTATGAAATTTTCAATAGCAGCTCGGAGTTTGGATTCGTGCCGGGTTGATGGCAATAGGCTCGACCCTGTTACATGGGACCTAAAACATACCGGTGAAATGTGGGCTTACATTAATACACCTTCGTCCCTTTGGCAACGACATCTGTGATTGTTTTATTTAAATAAAAAGCGTGTGTGTACTTAAGCCCTGCTCTATATCTCTTGACCGGCCATTCAATATTTCAGTTAGATTATTCCGGTAATTTTAGACGCGGGAATGTTATGATTTCTGTGCAGAAGCCACACGCGCAGGCGCCGCTCCGCGAACAATTTTAGATATCCCGTCGTATACTGCTATGTTGTACGAATCAACAGTAATCATTTTCGCCTCGGAATGTGTTTCATAATATCGATTGTTATTTTTACATTGATCATACTTAAAGCAGATGTTTGTAATATTTAAAGTTAGATAAATATTTTTGGCACTAATTGGACATTACCGCATTGTTTTATTCTTTTGTTATGGTATGCGAACTGGATTTATTGTATTGGGTGCTAGTTAGATTCAACTACGTGGTATTTTTTTATGAAATGTGTGGTTGATTTTTGTTGGTGGAATTCAGTTCGATCGACATAAAAAGAACACGACTGTTGAAATTTTAAATAAAATATTTTCTCCGCGCGAAATTTACCTCCTTATTCCAAAATGCCCATAGGTATAAAATCCCTAGTGCTATCTTACCTTATTAGTATCACAATACTTAAGACAGGTAATTAGTTAATGGACTAAACGGTTTGGAAGGCCCTAAGTTATAAACTGAATTCACTCATAAAAAGCGTACAAGCAAAAACAAATGAGCACCTCAGAACATCCCCGAGTAGAGCAGCCAGAGGCTGGCGAGGAGTAGCACCAGGATGAGGTACGTGGCGATGAGGTTGGTGGTCTCGTGGTTGGGCATGTTGGCGGCTTGACACCTGCACCGGACAAACGGCTCTAGGAAACTGAGGCATCGCTGGAGAACTCCGCGGCCGGCCAGGCGCCAGCCCCAAGCCACGCCCATTTCACACAGCAAATATTTTTAACATTTATAAATATGAATGTGCGTTAATAGACCGTTGGACCAGTGACAGCTGTCTCGTATATAACGGTTAATAACACCACGATGCGATAACTACTTCCATATGCTCCATTGAACTTCAAATGGATTTTGTCACGGCTTCCTTATAATGTAGGTAACGGGAAGATCACTGAACACGACAAAATTCACAGCACTTACACAGATGTTTAGAAGACCGTGGAGTAGAGTAACCACAGGAAGAAGAGGAGGATGACTAGGATCATGTATGTGGCGGCCAGGTTGACCGTCTCCGCGTTGATCGGCATGGTTGCTATGTAACGCAGCTGGCTGGACTGATCGCTGGAGGATCTTCTGACCGCTTCAACCACCATATTTGCGTCAGAGCACAGGGCCCAACTTTCGTACGAGAGGATGTTTCAAATTATTAAGCAAATTTATTTCTTGAATTGGCTGGCGAAAGTGGCTTTCGAAGATATTTGGATACAATTTAATGACTATGCAAGACAAAGGATACTCCATTGCAGTTAATATGTTTATTTTAGAATCACCATCCCGCTATCAGTTCAAGGAAAGTCAAGAAACATTTGAAATTAATTTGTTCGATACACCAATTTCTTGTACATACATACAGCTCAATCTTACAGGTGTTGGAATCGCAATTTCCTCTAAATTAGGTAACGGAGCAGGATATTCTAAAATTTATACATAAAAATTATTGAAATAAAGGCGCCTAGTTTTTATTTAAAGGCCGAAATTATTTTTTGAAAACACAATAAAAAAGTGAAATTTAAAGAACCTACACGACACGTATAATCCATTCGGAAAGTTTATGTAAGTTTGCACTCGGAAAAAAGCTTTCACAATGTCAGTAAAATCTGCCAAACAATATATGAATAATATCACACGGCTTGCATTGGGATCATTTATTAATAACACGACAATAAATTGAACATTATTTTATTCGAAATCATTAACACAGTTCGTTAATCTATCTCCAAATCCTTTGGATATTTCCATAAAGTTCTAGAAAATTATATAAGAATCCAGAAAACGTCACATCAATGATTCCAGTGTTATTTTTGATCCACATACACTATTTTACCACACAGTCACGAATTTGATGCCTGCACTGTGCTCTTAAAAGCTAATTTGAAGCACTCTACTTACATTTTATCCTTAGAATGCTGAATATAGCAGCCATAATGAGATGAGAAGTAGCAGCAGGATGCAGTACGTCGCCACAAGATTAGTTCCTTCAGCGGAGTTCATGTTGTTGCCTCTGTCGCGTTGCAGACGAGATTGAACACAAAACCGGGGGACACAGCGTGATATATATGTATCTAATTGTTTTAAACGTGACGAAAATATTCTATTTTTTGTTTTCTGGCGACGCATGTGATTAATTGGCTGTCTTGTAAAATCTTCATTGTTAAAATTCGGTATATATTTACTAATTTTGTTCGTACAATGTCCCTTTGAATTTTATTTATGTACCATTTTAGCGGAGTGGGATTAAAATAATTTGGATAAAAATAAAATCATTGTTTACAGTTTTCTTTCTTTTGTTATTCTAAAGGTGACACGCCTTCTTTAGCTCTTATATGAGACTCAGCACATTGACATTTTGGCCCATAAAAGATACATTATGAAACATATTTTTGCTTCGTACATTTTGCCTGCCAAAAAAACAAAAGCTTGTCTTTCTTTTTTCAGTCAATGTAGGTGAATCGCAAAAGATAAGATTCGCTGGAATTCTCCAGCTTCGCCGAGTCCGTCCCTGTTTTCAATTCACATTTATGGAGTATGATAAAACGGGCTATTTCCGCACTGGAGCTTTGAATGTGCGCGTGAGTCTTAACTGGTACGCGTTTAATGCACTTGTGGATTATGCTACGCTGTAATGTTGAAACAACGCCGAAATATTACTCGGTATGTTTGCAATTGTGTCTGATAAGATGCTTACATAATACCATCACGCCTTTATCCCTGAAGGCGAAGGCAGAAGTAATAGAGAGTAAGCCAGTTCCCGGGCACAAATCTAAAGTATTCAACCTTAAGTGTTATAGTGTCATAGTTTGAACTGGGAACCTGCCACGTTCTGTAGCCGACCTTCGCACCGGTACTTATACCAACGAGGCAATCTTTTTTAATCTATTTAGAAATTGTAAATCTTTTGTGCCGTTAAAATCCAATCTGCGTCAATGATGTATAATTAAATGTTTATAAAAGAAAATCCCTGCTGCTCTATCTTTGGAATTGTTGAAGTTGATTGTCAGATTTTAACCGATCTTCTATAAAAACAGGACGAGTTCAGTTCTGAAGCAAATCTGATGTTTGACACGTTTTCCAAACCACTAGTTCTTGCAAAAGAAAGCCGATTCTTACACAGGATGATTCAAAGACGACTGGGTAACTCCCCGCTTGGAACCCCTTCATAAATCTCATTAAATCTAAGCTCGTCTTGCACATTCGGTGAGCTCATTTTGGCTAAATCGTTTTGTACTTAATATTAATTAAAAACACCTCAGTCTAGCGCATAAATGCTGTAATAGATCCGAAACGTCGAGATTATACATACAATAGCAATGCCGGGATAAAATCCGTATTTACAAATACAAGAATTATTAAAAATTTGTTCACAACACTGCTCAAAAAAGCGACATTAACATTTGCTATGTCCGAACTAGAATCATATTTCTGTTAATAAATTCGATTAAACATTAGCTGAATGTCTGTTTTGATATTTTTGACGGGATGTGTACTGTGATCGAAAGCATTTTTGATCTAGCAGACAGTTATCAACAACTGTCTGCTAGATCAAAAATTTCGTTAACGTTAACCGTCAACGTTAACCCGTGACTTTTCGTAGCTATGTACGTATTTATCACATGCTCAAACGGTGAAGAAAAACATCGTGAGGAAACCTGAATGTCTGAGAGGTTTTCTCGATGTCGTGTGAAGTCCGCCAACTAGCGAGGACTATAGCCTAATCCTTCTCAAATGAAAGGAGATCTGTGCCGTGCAGTGGAACCATAAATGGGTTGATAACGAGTTACGCAACCCATTAACTCTTATAGAATTCTGATGATCTATACACCTAATGTTGACCAAGTGAAGGAAAAAGTGGGAATCGAGTCGTATCAAGAAGTCAAACAGAAAGCAGGAGATAGACAACAGTGGCGATTGCTCCACCGACAAGAGCTGAGCTCTTAAATTAATAATAATACACCTACATCTATAAATGTAGATTAATGAACTTCTAAACATCAGGTACTACGGTCATCGTGCAACGGGTACTTGATAAATGCTCATGATTAATGGTTAGAATGCATGTCTGTATAAATAAATTGCCTCAATGCTCAAGTGTTGTCAAGGTAACACGAGGTCCTGGGTCCGTTTCGATGTTGGGTTTTTAGTTGCAGCTCGGAATATGGATTTATGCCCGGTTTATGACAAAGTTCTTGAACATCCAACAAGACAAGATCCCATGTTATATGGGGCAAGCCTATTACGAGGGACCCACCTATGTACATACATCCTTTACGTATACAAATAGATATTTGAAATATATTCGTAAGGCAGACCTCTTTTCTTACCAAATTAACAATCAAAATCCATATCGGTTCGCCTGTTGAGCAGCCACATTGGTACAGACAGACAAATATCCCCGTTGAAGTTATACACACCCTCTTGTGTGTTGGAAGTCTAAAAAGCTATGAAGATGACAATAGTGTAGGTAAACTACTTTTTACAGATTTTATTATTTATTGATCCCGGAAACTAGTGTCGTATTGTTTACAGCTTGGATGCTGTCTGCCCGTGACCATAAAAATACTGTAAAGTAGTTTTATTTCAATGTCTAGTTTACGCGTAAATGTGCGAAATCATACAACTAGTACTTATATTGATATCGTATCAATAAAATAGAAGTGTTAGAGTGCAATCTCGCATTGCACTTATTCGAACCACTACCATTTAGTCTAATTCCAAATCTGTCGTGGTAACAAACTGTTATTTTTGTCATATGTCGTGCGAAATTTGTAAAACCTTGAGAATCGTAATATTCTTATTAGATCGCATGATTCATTCACCCGTTGCATCTCCAGATTCGCATGATATCGGATGCCAAGTGCTACCTCGTAAATTCAATTTTAAAATCCCTTTTATTTTGCGTATAGTTAGTGGGTTTATAATGTATTTACACAGCCGCACGATTTAAAGAGAATATACTCAAGACTTAATTTTTTTCCATAGGAATAATCATTTAAATGATTAAGGATATCTTCAGATTTGTTGCCCTCTTCCCTTCACGAGTAAAACTTATAGTTTATTCAAATAGGGCCAAATTTAATTGCCTCTTATTGAAAGTCGACAATAAACACAGCCCCAGAAACACCCGCCACACAAACACTCTTTCTTGAACCTATTCTTACGGAATCTTGACGAAGTTTCTACGGAAATTCCCGATGTGGAAATCGATTGAGATTGTCGTCTTCGGAAACAGTTTGTTATTACGCTGCGATGTGTTTGTGAACTTGTTGTGGCTTGAAGCCCGCCCCGTCGACCACACGACACATCCAGGCCATTGGACAAAAATAGATGAATAATACTGGAATTTCTGAAAATTTCAGTCTTTGCTACATTTTCTTGGAAATTCTGTGAACTTCGGTAGATGAGATGCCTATAATTGGACAGCTGGTGTTATTACAGGGCTTTGATTGATGTGGGATATTATACATTGCTTAGAGAAAGTTTCTGACAGAAATAAAACCTAGATGGACACTGGTTTCTTACTATATTTATTTTAATGAATACCTAATAGTAATTCTACGGTAATCGTCGTTGTTATCACCAACCCTTTAACTATCCTACCGCTGGAGAGTCTCCTCGTAATTGAGAGGGATTCACACGCCAACAAGAAAATCTTTCAAGCATAGTTTCCAGGTGTGTGTATTTTGGCTATTCAATCGTCGCGACTCTTGATGTGTGTTTATTACCTACGACTGGTTTTTACAACTTTTTTATTAGACGCTTTTTTTATAAAAAAAATCATTACGATCCTACAGTTCGTTATAAAGAAACTTTCTAATAAATTAGAGACTTAAAAAATTTAAGACAAAGATGATTTATTTATTTACGAGCAGGAGATTTATTTTTAAACAATAAGGTAGTTGAACCACCGAAGGTATGCTGACAAAAAATATCTATGTAGTTTATCTTCCCCGTGACACATCTTGTACTAGGCGTCAGGTTTAGAAAAAAATATGGTCTTTTCCCTAAGTCTAAATGTTAATAATAAACTATGCAGTGCAATTTACGCGTAGGTGCAACCGAATATGTGCATAACTTTTATTTATTTATTTTGTCGTTGTTAACCTGTTTTGAAGATCAGATAAAAGTCATTGTATGTACTTATTTTAATAAAAGTTTATGATGATTATGCTGTAGCTGAGTAGATTTGGACGAATTGTATTATCGAGTACCCTTTTTTATAAAAAGGGCTTCTTTTTGTCCAAAGATGAACATCGATAATTACATGACCAATAGGTAGGTACATTTCAAAAATACATTCAACAGTACAAAATACTTGTTTAATATATAAATATTCTATATGACGTTAAAGGAAAATAATATATTAAAGTATTAAGAGTATGCATGAATGTGAACAAAGCAAAACTGGAGAACAGGGATCGTATATTTCTAATTACTGCCTATCACGTATGTAAAATGTACTACCTAGATATATTTTAATAGGTACATTTATTTTGTATGTTGCATGCACAAATACGTTCCGGCTGAGCGCACTAATAAATCTCGTAGTGCATCCCAATCGACAACAATCTTGCACTTGACGATAATCACCCGACCCGATCTGTTTTAACTCAAAGACAAATATAGAATATCCAAATATATCTTAAGCTGCTGGAATTCTGGATGAGCCGAGAGTGGGGAAGATATTTGATCTTTTGGTAGGCTTATACGGGAATTATAGGGAAGGGCATAAGAACTCGAGGCAGACCACCTACTAAGTGGACGGATCAAAGACTCAGTACCATTAATTCACTCCAAAATTAATACGCTCTGTGTGTCTGCGGTCCTCAGCAATCAGGGACCGGCAAGATGGATGAATGGATACAGGTCAGTAGTGTAACCAGCCTCTTAGAAAACTTCTAAGATTGTGAGGGAACAGTCCACTGTAGTTTAGGAAAATACAGAAAAGAATTATCCTCATTGACAATAGATGGCATGACTGCCAGGTAAGTACATAAGTATCCGAATTAGTTAACAATATAAATCTAATATAGGTACAGCGATAAAAATAAAATTTATGGACGATGTTTTCTAATATTTTAGTTGAAAATTTAATGTTTAACCGATAAACCTTTTAAACAACCATAGTATTATATAGGTAACAAAATAAATGAGAATTCGCGTTATTTAAACAACATATAGAAGGGAATAAAGCCAGCGTTGGTCGTAAAGCTGTAGATCAAACGTTGTTGAATTGTACACCGCATTAACATATCGAGATATCGCAGATATACATTATAATTATATTAGATCACAACCCACGGATATTGTCAACGCATACGAGCAAACTGTCCGGTCGCATACATACATACATCACGCCTGTCGTCCCCGAAGGGTTAGGCAGAGGTACACTTATGTACACCCACATTTCGCCTGATTTTTTTAGTTCCCATCTAATAGGGGGCAAGTCTATTGCCCTAATTAGGCACGAATCCAAATTCCCAGCTGCTACTGACACTTTCATAGAATAACTCAATAACACTGCTTGACCGAGGAACTGAACCGATATAAGACCTCTTCCTTTGCAGACCACTAGACCAACGAACCCGTTGCAATGCTAACTAACTTAATATATCTAGCTATTCCATCGAACTACCTGTCCACCATCTCCAATGGGAAATACAATGAATTTACACAGGAAGGCCTGTGTAAATTACTTGCCCCTTCTTTGTTATAGGAAATTGTTCGATCGTCAAGGATCATCCAGGGTAGCATGTACGTATCTAACTGATACCAATTAAAAATAGCTTTTGTTTGTACGTGCCCTGTCATTGGGGCCGCGACACCCGTTCAAACCGTCACCCCAATCCTGAGCATATCCTAATTGTTATTGTTGGTTGATTTAGCACATAGGTATAGGTTTAAAATGAAGAACACAAGTAAATATTCTATAAATATTTCAAACTCTCGCTCATGCATACCCATACCACATGAAGTGGAACGATGACTATTTAGATCTCCCCGCCAGTCCAGTTAAGACTTTAGGGTCCTTAGGGCCCTAGGGACTTAAGGGCCCTATACCATTAGTTTTAAAAATCAAGCATCATTATCTTATAACATTCCTCAGCTCAGTCAATTCCATGGTGGAATCTATTGACAGTAGCAAAACTATCGTACAAAGTCATCGCGCACTTCGCGATTATTTTATTTTTATAACTGATCATTTTTCTTGCGTGAGCAGACGGCTGGAATTATTCCAAAGAATTTTGCCGGGTTCAAAAACACTTTCATTTTCACAGAATTTGTTGGGAAATTACACAAAAAAATTATTGGATCCAATGACCGCCCGAAGCGTGTTTCCTTTAAGTGGGTATGTACTATGTCCTAAAATCGTTTTTATTTAATTTGTGCCAATCTTCGACCTTCGTAGAAGTCTTCTTTGTTTTTCTCTACATATTCACGTTATTACAAGCCCGTAATATAGTAATAATAATAGTTGTAGTAATAACTATGACACAGGTTTAATTTGGATATAAATCTTTCCCGTTTTCTAGGGAAAAAGTATTCATTTTTATTATAAGGTAAGTACTTCTCCTAAGAATATCTCAACATTTTGAGTAGTTAAGTAGGTAGGTATAATTTCGATAATGTATTGTTTCCAATACTAACTTGTATAGGTAAGTATATATATTTTATCAACTCATTAACGTCCCACTGTTGGGCATGGGTCTCCTCTCATTTGGGAGGGATTAGGCTATAGTCCACCACCTTAGCCTACTGCGGGTTGGCAGACGTCACATGCCAAAGAGACAAATCTCTCAAGCATGCAGGTTTCGTCACGATGTTTTCCTTCACCGTTTGAGCTTGTGATAATTACGCACATAACTTCCGAAAAGTCAGCGGTGTATACCTTGCGTTCGAACTCGAGACCTTTGACATCTCAGTCCACTGGTCACACCAATAAGCTACCACTTACCATAATAACTTTTTGCTAGTAATCTATAAAAAACGCTCAGAAACATTGGTTAGAGAATAATACCGTACAAACAGTACCTAAATAAAAGAATAAAATTTGTATAATATTTAAAACAATATGATTAAAGCTTTCAAAGGTAGTTGAAGATTTTTATTTTTCTTAGTTGGAATACGAGTCTGAATCCGAATCTTAAGTGAACTCGGTCGAAGAATGAGGGCTCTGTCTGACGCGACGTTGGAAAAATGCTTTAGTTGTAGCGCCTATCAAAGTTATAATAGCAATTCCGAAATGGACTACAATTTGCTAATTAATACGTCAAACTTCTATAACGTTAAATAACTGATTTATCTATGTATTGTTTTTGGGATACGCTAAATATAATGACCTGAATACAGGTTGTTTTATTAAAAACGCATTTTTATTTTTATTATTTTTCCCTTGACATTGGGGGACTTGGAAGTGTCATTGTGACACTGATGATTACTTTCTATATTTTATTTGACAGTTTAGTTCTGTCATCTGTGAAGTTGTGAACAGTTTGTATTATTGTGGAAAAGGTGTGAATTAACGTGATCTGTAAGGCGATAATAGCTTATAATGTAAACGTATAATGTGAATATATATCTCAAGTGAAACACTGTTTGATGGGAGAGCGACAACGTCTAATAAGACCTGAAGAAATGGCTACTACTAGCACCGCTGTCGCGACTGTCCCCGCTCAGATACAGGAGGTAAACCTGAATGTTACTCCGTTGTTCCTTATCTCTTGTATTTGATCATCTAATACCGTGATACCGATAACTCAATTTATGCATCTCACATTTATTTTAATTGTTATTTAACGTCGCTATGGAATACTTGAGCAAACTCAGCCGGTGCGTTCTAAATACGCAATTTTCGTTTTTTAAACATTCGTACTCCACGAAGGCGGGTTTGTTGAATGATATAAATGTGTTAGATTTGAGTAGAGTGATCGCTGGGCCGTTTTGTACCATGACCCTGGGTGATCTGGGCGCAAATGTCATTAAAGTGGAAAGTTTGGATGGGGATGAGGCACGCCGATGGGGCCCACCCTTCATTAACGAGGATAAAGACAAAGACGCTTTCTATTTTTTATCTGTGAACAGGAACAAGAAGAGTATTTGTATTAACTTTAAGACACAAGAAGGTAAGCTGTTATTGTTTATTTATTAATGATTATGAAGTTGATGGTATAACTCCAATGAAGGATGTGTATAATTTGGTATCCTGTCTTAGAATCATATCCTTTAGGCAAGTTATTGTCAATCCTGATATTACACCTTCTTTGAATAGACCTGGATATAGAAAACCTTAGTCATCCATACCCACTTTCTTTCCATATATAGTTCATTTTAGTAAAATATTTATGACATAACTTGCTAAATAAGTATTGTTTCCTTATGTTTGATGTTTGTTTCACACCTAAGTCATAATTGGTTACTGACTAAAAATATTCTTTTGGCAACTACTGAAATTAGTATTGAACAGCTTATAAATAGAATATCTAATAGACTATTTTATTTAAGAATATTTCATTATTACATCATGAGAATATTATCTTAACAATCTATCTTACTTTTTCCTGTAACTTTGTCTAAAATTTCCCAATTACTTTCTTTATCTCCCCCTATACCCAAGTAAAAACACTTAACAAAGAGAAAGGCATTGTTATAGATGTATAATAATAAGTTCTTGAATTTTTGGAATAATTAAAAAAAAGTAAAAAGTAAAATTCCACAGCTTATTATTTTTAACAAACTATTAAAAACCTTATATTATTTTAGGAAAAAAAGTGATATATGATTTGGCAAGGAAATGTGATGTCTTAGTTGAAAACTTTGTGCCAGGAAAACTTGATCAGCTTGAGGTTGGGTACAAAAAACTTAAGACCGTTAATCCTAAGCTCATATACTGTTCCATCACTGGGTTTGGTGCCACTGGACCCTATGCCAAGAAACCTGGGTGAGTTTGCAGTTCACCATGTCATGAAGACAGATGCCATTCCTTGAATTTAAGATTTTTCTGCCATTTATTTTGCTATTGAGAAATATTGATTTCTACCCTTACACAAATATTATGAATTGAAATCAATCTATTTATTTTAATTTATATTCACATTATTTTGAAAATATATATATTCACATTATTTTGAAAATAAAAACTAGAAATAAGACCAGTATATTGCATCCATGTACCAGTGAAAATCAATAATTATACCAATTAATATTACCAATGTCACTCCTGAATAAAAGTCCTCCTTCTCCATAGATTCCCTCAAGGACCAGTTATGGCTATGGTACATTTAAATCCTTTGATAATACAATAAATCTTACATTATACAGCAAAAATGCCTAACTATATCCATAATCCAAGTCTAATTTGCAGCTATGATGTTATAGCATCAGCTATGGGTGGACTCCTCAATACTACAGGGCAACGAGACGGTGACCCTGTGAAGGCAGGAGTCGCCATAACTGATGTCACAACAGGCCTTCACGCCTTTGGAGCCATAATGACGGCACTCTACTACCGACAGAAGACTGGAAAAGGCCAGAAAATCGACTGCAACCTCCTTTCAACTCAAATATCCAGCATGATTAACATTGCCACTATCTATTTGAACTGTGGCATTGAAGGACAGCGCTGGGGAACCGCACATGCTAACCTCGTTCCCTACCAAGCCTTCAAATCTAAAGATGGATACATGGTCATCGGTACAGGCTCCAACGCACAATTTTCTGACTTCTGCAATTTAATAGACAAAGAGGAACTGATCATAGATGAAAGGTTTAAAGATAATTCGAAAAGAGTCGAAAATAGAGAGGAAATTATTAAAATAATTAGTGAAGTCATTGCAACAAAGAGTAATAAAGAGTGGTCTCTGATTTTCAAGAATGCATCCTTTCCTAATGGGCCGATAAATAAGATGCAAGATGTGTTTGAAGATGAGCATGTAAAGGCAATAGAATTGGTGAAGGAACTCCCGCATCCTGATGCTGGGAAGGTCAAGGTCGTCGGCCCCCCTACTGTGTACGGTTTAGGAGGGAACGACGCTAGAACTGCCCCCCCAAAGTTAGGAGAACATACTCGAGACATATTGTCAAACTTTCTTGGGTACCACGATAAGAAGATTGAAGGACTTTTAGAGAATAAAATCATACGATAATTCTAGTGGAAAATACTATTTTTACCTCATAATTTTTAAGCATTTATTTTTTTATATACAGAGAATACTTTGGTTACAGAAATTTACAGGTTACAGATATTGTCTCTGTAAATTAGAGTAAGGAATCATGAATTAAGCTAAGATGATATCTATGATGATAACTAGCTGTTAATTTTATTATTTTTGGAAACTTTGATTAAGTAGTACAGGTCTGTATTTTATTTTTTATATTATATTTTTATAAGAAATAATTACTAGCGTATTGTATTTTCTAAATAATCTCATACGTTAAATAAATATAATAAAACGAAGTCCATTTTTCTGAACCTAATTATCGTTCCTAACAATGAATCCCAGTTACGTTACTTCAGAGAATATCGCCTTCATCGTCGTCACTATTGTAAGAGACCAACCTCCCCCCCCTCCCACTTCCCATGTAACTCCGCAAAGACCGGTTGCAGTATACCGTCATCTTTACCCGTAATAATATTATAAATGCGGAGTGTTTCTCTGTCTGCCTGTTACCTGTTCAAGATAAACGGCTAATCCGATTTAGATTATATTTGGCATTGAGAAATAGATACATAGGACCCGGTGTCATCTTTTAAGAAAGTGAAAAAGGAGCCGAAGTCTCGGGCTCTAAAGCTCATCATCTTCATCAACCCATTAACGTCCCACTGCTGGGCACGGGTCTCCTGTCATTTGAGAGGGATTAGGCTATAGTCCACCACGCTAGCTTACTGCGGGTTGGCAGACTTCAAATGCCATCAAGACAAATCTCTCACGCATGCAGGTTTCTTCACGATGTTTTCCTTCTTCTTCTTCCTTGACGTCTTAGTCCACTGGTCACACCGCTAGGCTACCTCAGCTCTTCAATATAAAGCTAGTCGTGTATATATTTATTTAGATACCAATACATTGCTCGTAAGTTTATAAATATCAAGTAATACTGTAATATATTTTCTAATGGGCATAAATATCCCCACTAGTTGCCTTAACTATAGAATATAAACAACATACGATAGATAACATCCTCTTGTCTGTTATGCACCGAACATTATTTATCTTATGTGCCAAGATCACTACCTACACATACTTATCTAGATAAGGTTCTTATATTTTTGTAACTAACTAGCTACTAGTGGCTCTTTTCTTTATTAGGTTTAAAAGAAAGACTAGCGGCAAAACATAATCTTTGTCGATGGGGTAAATATTACGCTTATTGTTTGTGCCGTCGAGGGAGATACGTCAGATTCTTCCCGACTAAAAACCTCATTTTACTACCCTCTCCTGGCCGTCGCAGTCTTAGTCATAGGACTCGTGAAGACTTTCAAGTTTCAACACGACTCCCTTCGTATTTTTAATACCCTTCCTGTGGGATCTTAGCGCATCTCTAATGCAGTAAGATCCCACGAAAACATCGTCCCAAAATCTCAATTCTTTCCGATGAATTCAGGATTGTATTTCCTTATTTCTATGTATGTTTGTTATCTTTTCTTGTAAAGTTGTATAACTACTCGTAAAACTCTAGGAGCCTGTTGAGCGTGTAGCTGTAATCACTCTGCGGCCGACGCGCCAAGACAATCGGAAAGAAACACGCAAGAAGGTGGTCTGGACTGAAGACACCGTCGACAATGAACACATGAACAAGAAGAAGTCTAAATGTAAGTGGTGTTTAGGTGGCTGGTTCACCATAGGTATCAGTCGAAAGGCGTCCACTGTACAAATAGCCGCCTTCATAGATTTCTACATAACACGCGAATCCAATGACTTCCAGCTACCACGCTTCGCATCTTCACCGGAACATGCAGCATGGTAGCCGGTTCTTAAGTAAACACCTGGCATCGGCCCGGTGTCTACTTAAGAGCCTTTCTAGAAAGGTTTCAGAGGATTTCAGATCTATATTTACGGTGGCTGTTTTTTGAGAGACAAAAGAGTTTGGCTTTCCTTAAGGTGGAAGCTCCATGCTAGCCCGCGAAATTCAAATTTTCGTACGTTTTTCGCAATTTGCCGGGTCATTGTCAGGCTGTACATTGAACAAAATATGATTCGCGCCTGTAATAGGTATTAAGTTACAGAATTATAATCATTTAAATCAATAAAACAGCCCTCAAAGTGCATATAACTGTATTGATTGTCTATTTCATGAAAAAGTCATTCAATCCAATTTTCTCATATAAATAGATCATTTTCTCATTATTACATCACCCAGGTTGCTGCATATATGAGAAGCCTAAGAAATTCGACGAGTCGGATTCCGAAGAAAGTGATGATGAATGCGAGCACTGCTTCGGCCACGTGGAGAAGAAGCATGGGAAGCATGACCACCATCATAAGCACCAGCACACGAAAGAGTGTGCTCTGCATGGTGGCAATGGGACTCTCACCATCAATGAGGTAAATATAATTATATGTATATACCCCAGACATTATGACACAGCGGCCTCTAGTTCCGAGCTAAGCAACGAGGCTTTTGTTTCGGATACTAGAAGGTTGATATACTACATATATACTATTTTATATACATGCTTACATCCATCAGTCGAATGTTGAATTACACAAATATTTGTCCCTACCGATATTCGGACCCGGGACCCGTAGCACAAAAGGCAACGTTAACTACCACTGGATAATAATCAGGTCGTCACATACCTTATGACGTATATACTTGGTTTTTATTTTTCAGAACTATGTTCCACCAATTTGATTCGTTTGTAATGTTTTCATTAAACCCAGACGTAAAAATGTCAATTTTGATTTTGTTTTTTTACGTTCTCAAAATCGGTACCTGGGACCGATGGGCCGCCACAAAATGTGTCTGGGGTTTTTTAAATGTTTAATTTAATATTATCATGCAAGAGCTAATTAATGAACAAAGATAACATTTTTTTAGTAGGTGTCACTTTGGGGTTTAGTTTAAAAACCAGCCCCAAAAAATAAACTTCTCGTTTTTCTAAGGTTCCATCGAATATCACAGAAATTAAAAGATAAATATTATAATTAAATTATTAATTTATGTACAGTTTGAATTACATAAAGTTACCACAAATAGGTAGTTAAGGGTGGAATATGAGATTAATCATGTAACCATTATAGATCAAGAACAATAAAATAGAAATCCAATTCTAGTAATCAGTCAACACAGTCCCACAGTCTAACGCAAATCCAATTAATTGAAATTAAGTAACGTTTGAAAAAATTAAAACAATAACCTATTGTTACGGACATATTTTACTATTATACTACAAATAAATTAAGGAAAGCTGATAAAATATTGCAATGGAAATTTCAGCAAGAGACGAGTTCGGTGCCCGAACAGACAGCGATGATAACGTTACAGCCCAGCGAGCCCGCGAACACACCGGCGCCTGCGCAGCCGCCCAGCACCACGACTCCGCCCAGCACCACGACCCCGCCCACACCAGCACCCGCGCCCTCCGAAAACAAGGACCAGTAACACACAAACACACACTAAACTATTGTATAAGTCAGTTCACATGTCATGTCGTCTACTAAAAGTCCATAACTGAGAAATAACATTCATATTTTAATGATGTTTTAATTAAAGTTAACTTTAGAATGACGTACGAGCAATGATCAATTTAAACACAATGTTACAACACATTTTAAATTTAAATCATTTATTCCCAAAAAGACAATAAAGCCACTTACATGAGAATACAAAAAAAAAACATTTAGTTTAATTATCTTATTTACCACCACCGAGATAAGTAAATAAAAACTGTTTACGTAACACAATCGTAACATCATTAGATACTTGATACTTCTATTACTAAGAAATAAATATCCTGATTCTTATTCATTTAGTTAGTTAATAATGTAATTAACAGCATGATGTCGAAAGCCGATACTGTTTACGATAAAAATTAAAAACTCACGACTTCAAAAATCATAGCAACAAGTATTTAAACAGCTCACAAATTTTAAAATCTTGTCAGCATGCATTTATTTTGTTCATTTATTATTTTGTCAAAATGTCATGCAAAGAAGACACTTCAGTTTTTCTTACTATATTTTGACAGGTGAACTTACTTATCAATCTCTCACTCACACACATACATACATTTGTATGTACTTTTCCAATTTTCGCAACAGTATAATACTTACTATTGTATAAGATTATGTGATCGACTGGCTAGGTTAACTAACCTAACCTAACCCAGTATAGTTTGTGGCGTTAAACCTAGGTCTATGTGAAAATAAATTGAGGATAATATTGTCTGTCTATTTGGAATGTGTTGGATTGTTGCAGTATCATTTATAACCACGGCAGCTTTGAAAACGCGCGAGCAACACCTCTGGTGTTGCAACCGTCTATAGGCTACAGAAGCGGGCCTAAAAGTTGATACCACCATTGTAGTTTAAAAAAAAAAACAATAACATATTGCATCGTAAAACATGTCCCCCAACTTGTATTTAAAAGCTTCGTGTTATCTTCACATATATATGTGCCGCAACATGTCTCGCTGTTGATGTCGGGTAAAAAATCAGATCTAAGGACCAAAACATGTTGCTACAACTCATGTTTCACTGTGGTAAAACATGTTTTTGTTTATCGGTGCAGTAGGAGTGCAAGAAATACATAAGGATTTGTTGAAATTTTGTAAGACCAAATGAGGCAGAGCCTTGTTGGCCGAGTTCCTAAGATTTATACATCTCGAACATTTAGTAATGTAAGATCGATGGAAATTGGATTTAAATTAGAAAGAATATAATCGAGTTTTCAATGGCAGATGGAATTAAGACATAGCCTTTTTTAATTTGTTCAAAATTTAGCAAAACTTTGTACGAATAGATAGTTTTTAAGTTACGTGTTTCTGTAGAATTGTGTACCTAAATGTGACTTATTCCTATCCTATCTATTTTATTATTATGTTTAAGTAACTTAGGTGTAGCGATTAAACCTTTTATTTCCATTTTATTTTGTTTTATTTTAATTTTTTGTTATTTTAATATAAATGACGGTGCCTTTTGAAAAATTAAAAATATAAATTTGAATTAAAATTTTGTTGGGATTTAGCTGCTTTTTTAATAATGTCTATATCTTCTTGTTACAATAGACTATTATAGGGACGGGCACACGATATTTATTGGTGGTTATTGTACCGATATTTTTCCCCAGAGCGAGATTACCTAAAGTTCACAAAAAATATACTGATTTAACTAAAATATCGATACAAGGCAGTAAGTGTATGAAGAAATGGCATATACAATGTGGAGATGACAATATGACTTTAAATGAAAACACTGGCAATACTGGTTTATAGAAACATTTGTAAACTATCAAATAAATCCGAACATGGAAATTAAAAAAAAAAAAATTTTCTTACAAACTAAATAGCTTAAAACTGCAAACAAAATAAAACACCATTTATAAAAATGGTACACTGACCTGCGATAAGAATGGCAACGCAGCTTGGTTTCATTCATGTTAAAGCTGTGGCCGACGCAGCGACGTAATGTTTGGCGCCATTATTCTTATTGTTATTAATGCTCAATTACACAAATCAAATCACAGAATATTAACCAAATAGTCGGGCATCATTCACCCGCGAGTTATTCACTGATCAATTTATTATTCACAATCACTTTTCGATCACATAATTATGTCGCCAGTCATTAAATTTTTTTATTTTCAATATGTCCGCCGTGTTCTTGAATACACAAACTACACCGACGTATAATGTTATTTCTCACTCTTGATAATAGGTCTCACGGTATGTCCGTACAGCTAAAGCGGCATTACCGTGACACTCCCCATAAATTAAAATCATATCAGTGTACTCCGAAGCGGTATAATTGTAACGAGGCATGATTATTTAATAATAAAACCTTGAAACACCAAGTATTAAGCGTCTAATTTCGCAAAGTTCACTTAGCTATTTAACTAAGTACCTATAATACGTTTATGTGTCCTGTCACTATTAAAACAAAGCGTCAAATTTCGCACAACACAACACAACACAACAACAAAGATACGATAACACTCGCGCGGCGACTTCAAACGGGCGCGGGCGCATCCGAAATTCCAGAGAAAATAAAATGCGTCACAGGCAGTAAGGACGTCCGGTGACACACTGACCGCGTAACCTAGACACGTCGACAAGTAAGCAAAGAGGAAACAAGCAAACTTACCTATCTCTTTCGCACATACATATTTTCTTATCTAGCTGTGATGACACGCTTTATGACTCTTATGGCTCGGGCATAAAGTATAATTTGCATTGAGAAAATAAATTTGATAGAAAAGGCGTAGGTTTTTAAAGTGGCGAGCTGGCAACGTAAGTCGTTAACCTGTCGCGTGCTCTCCTGTTTACAAAACATCATGTCGAAAATACTTAAAATGAAAAATAATGTCCTGTGGCTAAACTACTGGATATATTCATTTGATTTTTTGTGTGACGGTTGGGAATATCATGACTTATACGAAGTTTCATTTATGATCATATTGTCCTCCCCACATTGTATATATGTATATATCGATAATTTACTGAAAAAATAATATTTCGTAATATCGACGATATTATCCAACTCTATTTTAACAAGTATTATACATATAAAAGATATTAAATATTTAAGTGCATTAAATTGTGGGTCTAATTTAGTAATAAATGTGCCTAATCATATTTTCAAACCATATATACCTAGATATTTGTGTCGTATAATATCAATATGTATTTACATAATTAATAATTATTCTTGTAAAAAAAATTCGCAATAAAACTACCTATATTATTCGAACATAACTGTAGCAACCATAAACTCTATAAATATTTATTTTTTAGTAGATGGTAATAATTGTTACATACATATAAATAAATGTTGTTCGGGTATTGTTGATAGTTGAATATTATTTATTTTAAATAAAACTTAATAAATAATAATTAATAATTGAAAAGTTGTTTCATACTCAAGGTATGTTGCTGTATAAAGCTGTGAAACCGAGTCGCGTGACTAGTGAATGCGAAGTCAAAGGTTTTGAATTCGACACTGAGAGACGCACTACTGACTTTTCCAAGTTACATGCTCAAACGGTGAAGGAAAACTTCGTGAAGAAACTTGCATGCCTGACAGATTCTCTCAAAGGCTCGTGAAGTTTGCCAACCTGCACTAGGCTAGGATGCATAGCTATAGCCTATTCTCTCTCAAATGAGGAGATCCGTGAGGAGAGATGACGACGCAAGGCGGAATGATTGGTTTTTTTTTTAAGGAATAGCGAGAACTCTCGCTCAAATTAAGCTGCCCGACTGTGGCAGTACCTCCGCCTTACAAAATACCGTAGTGAAACAACAATAGTTGTTTCTGCAAGTGAGTAAGGTTGCCATTCGGGGATCGAGTATTCTGACAGCGTGGGAACTTCGCTGTCAGTTTAGTACTAGCCATCATAGATTAATATATTTGCGGGCTAGCCATTATCGGCAACGCGTGGGCGACACTGGTGTGGCAAAAGCGTTTTTAAACGTCAAAGTACACTGACAGAAACGCGTCAGTTTAAAAAATACACAGGATACACTCTTACACCCTTATCTCCACTATATATATATATTTTTATGTTTGTTAATGTATTTATCATTATTTAGGATAACAAACAGTAAATTTGGGTTCGAATACCAGTTGCAGCAGTATGGCAATGAAAAAAACACATTAACATATTCGGTAATTTATTTATATTTCAATACATTATTAGGACTTACGTTTATCAGTCGTAAATAACATCAGCATGGGAATAATTATATTGTCATCATTGGACTCGGTAATAATTGTATTATATGGTATTTTATTATTATTTTAAACAACTATTTGACATCTTTCAATTACGCAAATAATAATAATAATGATTTTTTCGTTATTATTATTATCTTTCAACTATATTCTATTATATAGAAATAAAACTACATTCTTTTTAAAGGATTTTATCGCGGAATATTGATATTATTTTAACCCGACGTTTCGGTCCGTGACTGGATGCTGTAATGATGAAACGTATAAGTTAATTCATAAAAAGTAGGTCTGGAGCTATATGACTATCTTTTGACTTTGGGGCAGACAATCTAATTTACGGACCGGTCGCGGTGTAACGGATACGCGCGTGTATTATTCAAAAATCAAATCAATAAACATATGGCATTCTTTTGTATATAAAGATGCAAAAATAACCGACCGTCCGCTCGGTTCGAACAACGCAACATTTATGTAATAATAATTTTTACTACTTTATACAATCTTAGTTTCCATTTAACACATTGTGAATAACGATTCGGTCGGTATAAAACTGTGTACAAAACTGAATACTTGTCGTCAAACTTCATGATATTCCTGATCATTTTCTGCTAATGCAATACTGCAGCGCGGTTATAATGTTGGGATGATTATTGGGTTTCTTGAAATATTGAATGATCTTTTTTATTTTTTTAGCATCTGATTATCATGCTTTAGATATACAATTTACAAGATTTTTATACATTCAGAAAAGGAGATATTAAATAACGAACACAAAGAGAGATTTGCGTCTTCATTCGAGGAAAAATAATTAGTATTAATTTTTTAAATACAAATTAATACTTTATTAGATATTATATTAGACATATTCAATTAAGCAATTAAATATGTCACGGAACAATATTAACAACTATGTCGTTTTGTTTATACAAACGTACAAGTAACGGGCCGTCCAAATATTACGTAAACCGAAATTTTGTAACTTTTACTTAACGTGGCCCGAGCTGTGCACGCTACGTGTCTCAAATATCTACAGACGTGTCTACAAATATTCGCTCATGTGCACGTATACGCGAACTACCCGGTACGGCTCACGAACATATCCTAAAGTTGCACGAGCCGTGCACGCTACGTGTCTAAAATAACTACCGAAGTGTCTATTTAACACGATATTTTAATGGATATACTCGTAGTAATTAATATTCGTAGCTAAAATAAAAGGATTAATGTTAGGTCCATTATTATAGACCAAAACTGTATTTTTGTACTAACTACATTTATCTGGAATTGAATAGAACAATTTTCTGCATAATATCATTTCTGTATTTCTCTAAAAACTAGTATACATAAGTGAACTTTAAATTCAGGTCACATAAACAGCGATTATAAATAACAATGTTAAAGCTACATTTAATATTGATTGAGTAGAACGATCACCTCCGCATTTTTCTGAAAAAAAAAGAAGACATTTAAATTGATTGAAGTAACAATTAAACTGGGAAGCCATAACGAGCTTAAATGAGATTGTAGTATGACACATAACGTGTTGCAGTCATAAATATGTATTAAGAGTGGGTTTTTGAATAGGGACCTATGTATTGATACTATGGCCAGGCCATTCTGCCGTGAATAATTGACCATTGATGACCATGTCATAGCCGATGACAAGTTTGCTGGAAGTCGGTAGATTCGGGCGGTTATTTTCAATAATAATGACCTGAACAATTTTTTCTATTAAATTTTCAATAGCAGCTCGTTTGGTTTCGTGCCCGTTAATGGCAATAGGCTCGTACCCTAGAACATACCAGCAAAATGCGGTTTTACATGTATGACACAAGATGATTCAGCGAAAATGTGAATATGACTCGCGAACTGTAAATCAACCAGTCTCAACAAACCACCATCCCAGATGTATAATTTTGCTAAATAATAAGTATTGAGGTACTTGAAACACTTGTACAAGTATATCGGTGCCTAAATCTTTGGGGACTACAGGCGTGAGGGTATGATGGTACCTGTTCAAAGGTTTCTCTTTATATGTGACGGCCTTCCGCGCCCGCCGGGTGCGGCCCTCGCACAGCGAGTCGCCGGCGCCGCCGCTGCCGCTGTCGCTGTCGCGGCTGTCGTGCGTGTCGTGCGTGTCGCGTGTGTCGCGTGTGTCGCGTGTGTCGCGCGTGTTGCGACTGTCGCGGCTGTCGCGGCTGTCCAGGCGGCCGCGCTGCCTGCTGACACTCTGTCCGCTGTCCCGCGTCTCTTGGCTCGTCATCCTGGCGTGTCTGACATTTTTCGTTAGAACACTGAAACAAAAAAGTTCGTTGTTAAAAAAAATGACACATCCGAATTGAGAACCTCCACCTTTTTGAAAATGAAAAAGAGGATGCATAGTCTTTACGCTCAAATCAATTTATTACGTCCCAGGTAAGATATGGATTACAGGATTACCCGAGTTTAAGATGTAAGATTTACTTACTTACTTACTTACTGTGCTTACTTACTTAACACTTATTTAATTATATCCCAACCTTTGCAATAATTTAACATGGTACAGACTTATATTTTTATAAGAAATAATAATTCATTTAAGAAATAAAATTAAAACGCTAAAAATAAATATTAAAGTTTTTCAATTACAATATCAGGTTTCAGAACCTTTATATAAGTTGCCCCAACTTGTGTGTAGCCTGTAAATAAATTTGACCATCAAAATTCAAACCACCAACCTGTCATTATGTTCCTGAGACATACTTCTCAGGTCATGTTCGCTGGTGGTACCCTGGACCCTGGTTCCGCGGACAGTCTCCTGGTCTCGGCTGAGCCGGATACCCTGGTCTGTGTCCTGGCCGTTCACTCGGGCTCGTGGAGTCTCGTGACTGTCCCGTCGGCTCATATGACCAACTGCTTCTGTTGTTATTTTCTCCTTATCGATTCGGGTTTCTCTGGGAATACGAGATGGAAAGAATAAATAAATATTACCGGACATTATTACACAGCGCCATCTAGTTGCGTGTTAAGCAACCAGGCTTGTGTTACGGATGGTTGCTAGATGGTTATACATATTTTTTTTTGTAATTACATACATATTATACATAGATATATCCATGACTTTCATACAAATGTTAATGCTCACCACAATAACATTTGTCCCTACCGGGTTTCGAATCCGGGACCCACACACAGCACAGCAGCGTTAACTACCGCTGATTAGTAATTTGATATTTTTGAGATTAGTTTAATATAATCTTTTTGTATTTTTTAGCATATTTCAAGCTAAGATTTTTAATTTTTTCTTAATAAAAATGTAGTTTAATATGTTCTATGGTTTAGTAGTACTTACGACACAATAACTCGCGAGTCGGTGGCGCCGTTGGGGCTGGGAGCGTCGAAGGACATCAGCGACAGCTGCGAGGGCGAGCGGAGCCGCTTGGGGGACACCGGGGAGCCGCCCGCGTCCGCCCCGTCCAGGCGCATCTTCGCTACTAACACTTTTAGCACGCGCCCGCTTGTACTGAGAAAGTCAATTTTTTTTTTTAATAGGCAAACGTTTGATCTCATTCTCGCCTGATGGTACGGTGACGATCTGGTCTAAGATGAAGCACGCTTACCCAAATGATACCTGTCCAGTTGTGACTTAAAGACTCCCAAATTCCATTCTATTCCATAGTATAAAATAATACGAAGCGAAGCACTTTTTTTTTTTTTTCTCTTTATTTAATTTGGGGTTTTTATCCATCGGAATACGTCAACCCCATCATGCCTTACACAAACTACCAACACGTATTTTAACTATTATGTAGTCTATGTCTAACTATAATGGAGTCTTAATCAATTAGGGCCAAATTACATAATTTTTTCGCAATGTTTGATTTTGGTTGTCCCAGTATAGTCTGAATGAAACCTACTTCTAATATGTTGACCTGGAACTCATTGATCAAGGCTATCCTTTCATTTTGATTTCTAAGACAATCCATCAACAAATGGTATACGTCTTCAACTACATTACATGAAGCACAGTTCGGTGAGTCCGCCTTTTTCATTAAAAAAGCAAACTTTGCTGATGGATAGTGTCCACACCTTAATCTTAGCGCTAATTTGACATAGCTTCTACTTAGCTTACTATTGAAAACCAGGGCATATGAGGAAGTTTACCTTGAATTGTCTTGTACCAAATTCCTTTTTCTTTGGATTTTGTGTTAAAATATTCTTGCCAATGATCAAAGTTTTTCTTTTTAAATTTAGAAATATATTCTACATAATCGGGTAGAATATAAAAATCATCCCCTTCCCTTGCTGCTAATTTAGATACAAGATCCGCTTCCTCATTCCCTTGTAAACCGATATGTGCTGGAACCCATTGCAACTTCAGCTCTGTGCCATTCCTAATACAAAGGAAAATCATTTTTAAAATTTTGTAAGCTATCGATGCACCTCTGAATCCAGAGGCACATCGAGCTAAGTGATGTAATGCACTTTTACTATCCGTAAAAATTGCTATTCTACTAAAGTTTTTCGTCATCGCATAGGACAAGGCTTGCATAATTGCAATGAGTTCCAGCGTCATAACAGATACATTTGATCTTATTTTAAAACCTGCTTTGTAATTACAGCTTTGATCGTAGAATCCTGCACCTAAACCGTGAACACTTTTGGACCCGTCCGAATATAATTTATGCCACCCATTATAATTAATATTTAATTCTCTTACAACATGATTAATCAAATTATTGGGCTCATAGCTAGATTTTGCCAGAGAAATATTCTTTAAATTAACAACTAAACATGTTTTAAAATAAATAGCTGATAACCAAAGATCGAAAGTAAACATATTAAGAATATGTACAGATGCACAATTAACCTGTTTAACATCCTCAAATGTGTGTGTCAGTAAAGGTTTCTTTTTGTTAGCCCAATATCTGATATGACATAAAGCACTTAATTCAGAAATTAAGGTACTGGTACTATTCATCGTCCACGAACAGATCTTTAGTGAATACTTGTAAGCTAGATATTGCCTCCTAAAAAATAACGGCGGAATATGTAAATCACTCTCCATGACGTGAATTGGAGAACTTTTGATATATCCTCCTATTACTCTCAAAGCTTGATTTTGAATTTTATCAAGTTTGCTAATATGACTTTTAACGCTACAGTCGTATAAGAAGGATGCATAGTCAACACGACTTCTAATTAGGGAGATGTATAATCTTCGTAAATGTGTCATGTGTATTCCCCACGCGTTTCCGGCTAATAACTTTAATATATTTAGGAACTTTGAACATTTATTTGCCACCTCATTTATATGTTTTCCCCAGTTTAAACTCCTGTCCAGCCACACCCCCAAGTATTTTATATTTTCTGAATGTTTTAAAGGTTTGCCGTCAATCCTTAACACAGGTAAATTTTTTCTCCGCCCCTGCTAAAAAGGCAATATTGTGTTTTATTTGTTGACAGTACCAACCCTAGTTCAGTTAATAATTCAACTGTTAAATTTAAGGCATATTGGACATATTGCTCACAGTATTTAATGTCTTTATTACTGACATACACGACAAAATCATCTGCATATTGTGAGACAAATACATTTTGAAGTCTATAACATATTTTATACGTAATCAAATTAAACAGCAATGGCGAAAGGGGGTCTCCTTGGGCTAGGCCCTTATTAGTGTATCTGCTTATTAGTTCACCGTTACTTAATAATATCTTTAAATGTCTTTCGCTCAAGAATCTCCATAAATATTTACAAAGTTTCGAACCAATATTTAAAGTATCAAGTACGTTTAGAGCTACATCAATTGAAATATTATTATATGCATCCTCGATGTCCAGAAAACAAGCTAATGTTGGTAAATTTTTTGAAAAGCCTATTTGGGTATATGTTATTAAGCGAGTCAAGCAGTCTAAACAAGATTGTGATTTTCTAAAACCAACTGTCGACGGTGACAGTATGTTTTCTTTTTCGACATACCATTCTAATCGTTTAAAAATCATTAAATGAAATGTTTTACATATACATGACATTAAGGATATTGGTCTTAATTTAACTTCACTATTATTATTATTTTTAGGAATAGGAGCTATTTTAATGTTTCGCCATTGAACAGGGATTACACCATATTCAAAAATATTATTATATAAATTGGTTAAATATTGTTTGGCTATGTCCGGCAAGTAATAGAGCATTGTATAAGATATACCGTCTTCGCCTGGAGATGAATCCTTTTTTTTTAGAACACCTTGGAGCTCCTGAACAGAAAATTTGGATTCTAACAAGTCATTTTTTGATGTGAAAATTGGCTCTGAGTTAGAAACGGAATCTGCAGTAAGTGAATGTAATAAATTTAGAGATTTTTCAATGAGGGGGCTTATCTTTTGTTGTTTAAATCCTTTTACCCATTTCATACGCTGCCATATATGAGAAGCTGAAACCTGTTCATTGAGAGAATCACAAAATTCATGCCAAGCCTTATGTTTTGCTTTACAAATGGATTTCTGAGATATTTCCGTTATGTTCTCTAATTTTGTGAGGTTATCGGGCGTAGGGTTTCGTCTAAAGGTAGACAAGGCTAACCGTCTCTGAGCAACCAGTCGAGACAATTCTGGATTCCAATAATGTTTTGGTTTAAATTTTTGATCGGGTTTATTATATATTTTGACAAAAGGTATATGTTTATCCGCAGCTGAATTAATGATGTAGACTAGGTTATCGTACATCTCTTGAATATTTCCGGAATATATATTAAAAGAGAATTTTCAGAAATAGTTTTTAAATAGTTATTCCAATTTGCGCGTTTATAATTGCGTTTTCTTACGTAACTGAAATCATTGGGGATATTTAATGCCATCTTAATTATTAGGTGATCACTACCCAAATTTTCATTACACACTTGCCAATAGAATGTAATCGCTACATCAGAAGAAACAAAAGAAATATCAGGCGAAGTTTGTTGTACATTCCTATTCACTAATTTAACTCGTGTAAAGTCTCCGTTATTAATGCTTATAAATCCGTTATCAAGAGAAGAATCCAATATTTGTACGCCTCGTACATCTGATTTAACGGACCAATTAGTATGGTGTCCATTAAAGTCACCTGCTATTAAGGACTTTCTCTTAAAGCGTGAAAAAACTTCCTCCCAATCAGAACTTTGTGTTCGTACACTAGATGGACAATATACAGATGTTACATATTCTAAATCTTTGCAGTTAAACAGCCTTACGCAAACTACCTCTATACCCGTATTATTTATACTAAATGGCTGCATATGCAACGCCACCATATGAGTCATCCCGATCCCTTCTATATATGTTGTAGCCGCAAATATTTATATAAGATTCAATATCTAACCAAGTTTCACTAATAATTGCTATGTGTATAGATTCTCTTAACAACCAATCTGTAAATGTTACTAATTTCGGGCGCAGACTTTGGGCATTCCACTGTGCTATGTTAAGTTTAATATGTCTAGTCGTACGATCCATCAGAAAAGTTTAAAATATTATATAATACATCACCACTTAATAACTTATTAGCAACGAATTTCTTTAGTTCTTCCCAAATGACTTTAACCAAAGACAATATTTTTTCCTCAAAGTCACATTTAGACATAATAATATATTTAATTTTTACCCAGAATTGCCTAAATTCAAACTTATATTTTAACTGCTCATCTCGTATCTTATTTTCCTCTGTACTCTGTAAGCCTTCATGTTCTGGGTTCTTTAAATTTTTTACTCCATTTTCTTCTTTTTCAGACACGTTTTTTCGTAATTTCGAACTGGTTCTTAGATTATTACTTTCAGAGGTTTTCGGTAACTTCGTTTGTACTATTTGCTCCAGCGTCCCTGATTGTTGATGTACCAAATTCTTGTTAACTATAGTACTGTAGGTATTTTGTTCATTTACCATTTTTGTAGGTGTAATATTATCTGATGTCATTGCATCCTCATGAGTAATCTTATTTTTCCTTAATTCGGTATATATGTATTTGTAGGGCTTTTCGATAAGTGACATGTTCCTTACTCATAATGTATCTTATTTCTTTTTCTCTAACAAAAAAAGGACATGTTTTATCTAGAACAAAGTGGTCACCTTTGCAGTTTAAACATTTAAACACTTTTATATCACAGTTGTCATGACCCGAACTTCCACATTTCGGACAAACTTTTTTAGCGGAACAGAACTTTTTAGTATGTCCAAATTGCCAACAACCTGTGCATTGTGATACAGGAAAACTATATGAATCAACCTTAAAACGGCATTCATACGCACGTACATATCGTGGTAAGATGTTGCCCTTAAAACATATTTTAATAGCTTCACTCGCCACCCACGATCCATCATAATTAATCCTATTCAATCTTTTTACAGCCAAAATTTCGACGTCACATTCCAAGATTTTAATAAGTTCTTCTTCACTCAAGTCTAAGTCAATACCCTTCACTACTCCATGGATCAGATTTAATTCATGCGTAAATTGACAGCGAAACCCAATCTCTTTAAACTTTTCGCATTCCATTAGTTTTAAGGCATCTTCTTTTTTTAAGAAGGTAATTAATGCTTTGTTTACATTTTTATATTTAATACAGTCAACACCCGTAATATTTTGAGATCTCAAGAGTTTAGCCATTGCAATCTGTTTAGGTAGTGCTTCTAAAGCAGTTATGCAGATTTGATGATTTTGAACGATTTCCAAGTCTTCATTCTTTTTTTCCAAATCTACCCTCAAAGTTGGTTGTGCATCCAACGAATCACTTCTGATCAACCGTTTGGGTTTTCTCCGAGTCACCGTAATGAACCCTTCTTCTTCACTATTTAAATCATTTTCCTCACTATTTTCATCCCTTTCTTTTCTTTTTACCACAATTCTTTCCAATCTTTCACTGCACGTCAATGATTTTTCAGCGGACACTTTTCCAAGCTCTCGTTCAGCATTCTCCAAAAACTCCGAATCACTCGTGTCATCCTCACTTTTACTCTCTTCCATCTTGTACTCAAATTAAATTTATTGATAAAAACAAGTCCGCAACTCACTACGCAAACAGTATATACGTGTTCACTGTCGGACAGCACTAAAGATACATCAATATAAAATATTATGGGTGCAGGTATTATATTATTATTATTATTCTCACTTGACAAAACGGTGCCGCTTATTAGTTTGCAACTTTTTTATGTTTGTTACATCAAGAGTTTATTATTTTACAAAAGTGTAGCACGGTATATCGACTGACCTGTTCCGTCGGCTCGTGGAGGGGCGGGGAGAGTACCGCTCGTGCCGCGGCGCGGGCGGCGGGGAGGACGTGCGCTTGCGGCGCCGCACCGTCGGGGAGAACGCCGGGCTGCCCTCCGTCTGACAGGCAGACACAGCAATACACCATACATTTTCATATCAGGTCACACAGAGGTTGAAATTCGACCATCATTTAAAAAAAATAGAGCTGTGGTGGCCTAGTGGTGTGACCAGTGGACTGAGATGTCAGGGATTTCGAGTTCAAACCCGGGCACGCACCACTGACTTTTCGGAAGTTATGTGCGTATTTATCACAAGCTCAAACGGTGAAGCAAAACATCGTGAGGAAACCTACATGCTTCAGAAATTTTCTCAATGGCATGTGAAGTCTGCCAACCTGCAGTAGGCTAGCGTGGTCGTCTACAGCCTAATCCCTCTCAAATAAGAGGACTCGTGCCCAGTAGTGGGACGTTAATGGATTGACGATGATGATGTATAATTTAAAAGAATATTAGCATTCCATTCTGCATTCCTTCACTATAGTAGATAAATACGATCTTTGGTCTTTCTGTTTGTCTGTCATTTCTTCACGGTTTAACCGCTGAACCGATTTAGATGAAATTTGATATGGAGATACATATGTAGTTTGAGTCCCTGAGAAGGACAAAGGATTTTTGTCCCGAAAAACTTTTTTTTAAGAGGCGAAAAGGAGGGGTGCGTGTTTGAATACGGAAAAGATAATCTTTTAAAAGAGGAGATTGAGAAATAACGACACATATTGATACAAAAGCAGACTAGATAAAATTATTAATTCTAAGCAGAACGAAGGAGGTAGGACATAGCAAGATTTCTCGCTCAAATCTCGCTGCCCGACTGGGGAAGTACCTCCGCCTTACAGAAGACCGCAGTGAATCAACAATGTTGTCTTTCTGCGAGTGAGTAAGGTTACCAGAGCCCATTGGGGGAGTGACTATTCTGAATTCCGTTTGCTGTCAGTTCAGTACCTCCGTATTTTAAGAAACCTGAACGTTTTCTAATGGGTTTGGCAACGCATTTGCAAGCCTCTGGTGTTGCAAATGTCCATGGGCGGCGGTCATCACTTACCATCAGGTGAGCCGCCTGCTCGTTTGCCGCCTTATCACCATAAAAAAAAAGTCGCGGACAATAGCTAGTCTCAATCTGGCAGTTTTCAATTTACTGAAAAAGATAGTATATATACATGTATTACCTCTGTGTTTTGATCAATCTTCATGCTTGAAATATTTGAAGTCCTGTCGACTTCGGTAGTAGAATCCGGCTCTAAATTATTCTTTGGTACCTGCGAAATTAATAGTGTTTTTTTTATATAATTTTTTACAGATTTTATATCGGTATATTATAATTTACGACCGACGATATAGACGACCTGATTGGCGCCGTGGCTGAGCGTTCAGCGTGTGCGTCACGGGTTGCGGGTTCGATCCCCGCACGGAGCAAATATTTGTACGTTCTACAGGTAGTTGTTCTGGGTCTGGGTGTTTGTGTATGTTAATAATATATCAAAATAGTATAGTAAGAACTCTTTTATGTAGCAACAGCCTTTTGTTAACTTCTCTATTCTTGGTTTAAATTAAAACGATCTTCTTCTTGCGCTGACTCTCAAACTGTAAATACGTGTTTTATTTTAGGTTATGGGCCCAGACAAAAGTCTCATAATCCTCTCGCGACAGAAAGTTATCTCACTGTGTTATTGCTTAGTGTGGACCGTTATTTCGTCCAAATTAAGACAATATAAAAATACCGAAGTTTCGTAGTGATTCGTGGACAATGGCTACTAATCAGAACTACATGGTGAACGTGCCTAAGTTGAAGGGCCGTGAGAACTATAGTGAATGGTGTTTTGCAGTAGAAAACGTCCTGGTGTTGGAAGGCATGCTAAAATGTATTAAACCGGAGCCAAACCGACCAGTTATAGGAGTCGAAGAGGATGCACGTACGAAAGCTAAAATCATTTTGATGATTGATCCATCTATCTACGTACACATAAAGAATGTTACTACGACTAAAAGCCTATGGGATAAGTTGAAATCATTATATGATGATTGTGGATTCACTAGAAGAATCAGTCTACTTAGAAATCTCATTTCTGTGAGGCTAGAAAATTGTGAAACAATGTCGTCGTATGTAACGCAAATTGTGGAGACTGGGCAAAAGTTGGCAGGAACAGGATTTAACATAAGTGATGAGTGGATCGGGTCATTGTTGCTTGCTGGTTTGACTGAAAAATTTTCTCCGATGATAATGGCCATCGAACATTCTGGAATGACGATTTCCACCGACGCCATTAAGTCCAAATTGTTGGATATGGAACCCGAAAATAAAGAGGTAGATGGCGCATTTGCTGCATTTCGGAAATACCAACATAAAAATAATGACAAGTATGTCAGAGGAAATTACAGTGGAGGACAAAAGTCAAAGTCAAATGTCAATGTTAACAAGCAAATAAAGTGCTACAAGTGTAAACAAATTGGACATTACAGGAATCAGTGCACAAAACCCGATAAAATCGAAATGAAAAGCACAGAAAACTCATCGAATGTTACCAACGCATTTAGTGCAGTATTTTTGAATGGTTTTTATAGTAAAACTGAT
The DNA here is from genome assembly GCA_905163465.1 of Craniophora ligustri. Classification (NCBI taxonomy): domain Eukaryota; kingdom Metazoa; phylum Arthropoda; class Insecta; order Lepidoptera; family Noctuidae; genus Craniophora; species Craniophora ligustri. Next base: position 16,168,622 of record LR990956.1, read on the forward strand.
TGGTATGTCGATTCTGGAGCGAGTGTTCACTTGACAACCAATAAACATTGGATAAAAAATTCGTCATATGAATGTCTTCCGAAAGAAATCGTAGTTGCAAATAAAAACAAGGTACCTGTTATGTGTCGAGGTGATGTGCAGATCACGACGTGCACGAAAGAAAGCAACTATGACGTGACTGTAGAAGGAGTGTTATGTGTGCCCGATATTACCACAAACCTTCTATCTGTAAGCCAGTTAATCAGCAAGGGAAACAAAGTGTCCTTTACAAACGATGGTTGTGAGATATACAACAGATTAGGAACATTGGTAGCGACAGCTGTACTCATGAATGGAGTGTACAAACTAAACACAGTTGATTTCATGGCTGCCGCAGCGATAACCAGTGATACTTGGCATCGAAGACTAGGACACGTGAATAACTTATATTTAAATAAAATGGTTAATGCCGTTAATGGTTTGACAGTTGACAAGAAAACTGAGATCAGCAAGAATTCTTGTACAGTTTGCTGCGAAGGTAAACAGAGTCGCTTACCTTTTCCTAGTAATGGCAACAGGAGCACTGAACTATTGAATGTGGTTCATGCAGACATCTTTGGGCCAATGGAGAATATTTCCATGGGAGGATCGAGGTATTTCATTATTTTTGTTGATGATTACAGTAGAATGACTCATATATATTTCTTAAAAAATAAAAGTGAATCCTTTCAATGTTTCAAGGATTATAAAGCTAAGGTTGAGAACAATCTCAATAAAACAATCAAGGTTTTGAGAAGCGATAATGGTAAAGAATTTTGTAATCGTGAATTTGATAATTTCTTTAAGAAAATGGGAATAATTCACCAGAAAACTAACCCATATACGCCGGAACAAAACGGCTTGTGTGAGAGAATGAACCGGACTATAATTGAAAAAGCTAGGTGTCTTTTATTTGAAGCTGATTTGGATAAGGGATTTTGGGCTGAGGCATGTAATACTGCTGTTTATTTGCAGAATCGAATAATATCACCTGCATTGCAAGACAGAACACCATATGAAATATGGACGCAGATTAAGCCAGATATCAGCCATCTCCGAATATTTGGAAGCACAGTAATGGTACACGTGCCAAAAGAAAAAAGACTCAAATGGGACAAGAAGTCAGATAAATGTATTCTAATTGGTTATTCTGAAGAAACAAAGGGATACAGAGTTTATAATCCTAACACACGTAAGATTACCACGAGTCGTGATGTTATTATTATAGAGAAAAATACAGCACAGGATGCAGTAGTCTCTCAAGAAAATAATATCTTATGCCAGCTTGAGGAATTACCTAAGAAGAAAAATGTCATAGAGACAAGTCCAGATTCAGTGGGGGACTTATCAGATGACAGTTCTTATACTTCTGTGTCAGACGACTCCAAAGACATTACTTTTGTGCCAAGTGAGAATGATGACTCTGAAGATTGTGTGCCTGTTGAAAGAGAACACAGCAGTAGGTCACGAAGAAAACCAGATCGATATGGTTTCTCAAACATGTGTGTGGACACTACGGATGAACTATCTTTGGAGGATGCACTGCAGGGGCCTGAAAAACAAAATTGGCTAGAAGCTGTGAAGGATGAGCTTCAGTGTTTTGACGACAATCAAGCTTGGGAGCTAGTAGAAGCACCAGATAAAGCAACCATTGTTAAGTGTAAATGGGTTCTTAAAAAGAAAATTGATAAAGTTTAAATAAAATCGTTTATCTGGATTATTTACCGACAGCTGACATGCCAGCGGATATTTTTACCAAAAGTTTGTGTCCAACTAAACATTATAAATTTATGTCTATGTTAGGCATTAAACCTGTGATATTTTGAAGTGGGGGTGTTAATAATATATCAAAATAGTATAGTAAGAACTCTTTTATGTAGCAACAGCCTTTTGTTAACTTCTCTATTCTTGGTTTAAATTAAAACGATCTTCTTCTTGCGCTGACTCTCAAACTGTAAATACGTGTTTTATTTTAGTGTATGTGAAAATTTGTGTTTGTTAACGCACCCACGACACAGGAGAAAATCCTAGTGTGGGGCAACGTTTTTAAAAGAAGAAAAATTAAAAGAAGAAAAATAAGAAGAATATTTTATTCCGACGATTCTTCGGATCTTTATAAGTTGGATGCTGTAAAGGTCCCGAAAATTCAGAGTTAAATAAATCAATAGATCACGATATAATCCATAAATTACTTTAATGAAATATTATTTTAATGTTACTTATTCTTTGTACCACAAGGGTTGCAAAAAGTGCGGAGCCCGACACACCCCGCCGCCTGGGGAGGCGACGGGGTGTGTCGGACTCCGCCCAATGTGAGCGTTTACCGACTAAAAAACCGCACCCGTCAACGCCACCAACCCGATTGCCGGGGCCATGGGATTCGCAAAAGCATGCACCACAACCCCGGCGGGCTTCGGTCCAGCTGTTATCGCTGGACCCCGGCTAGGAGCGAGGCATCGCTCGCCTCGCATCCTCCGCGCAGGCGCACGTGTGACGAACACGCGCGCCGCCCACTTGGGGCCATTATCAGGTCGGGCGGCGGACTCCCCTAGTCGCGCCCACCCGCTGGCCACAGCTCATGGAGGCCGGAGGTCTGAAGGGTTGCAAACCTGCTTTTGGCCCGTTTGATGGTAAGCGGTTACCGGAGCGTAAAGACGTTTGCAACACCAAAGGTGTCGCTTGTGCGTTGCCGACCCCGCAGAAACCGTGTAGATTTCTTAAAATAGGGAGTTACTAAACTGAGCAAACGGAAATCCTATGCTGTCAGAATAGTCACAGTGCGACTGCCGAGCAAGAGGTTTTGGGTTCGATTCCCAAGCAAGTGTTATTGGGTTTTTCTATGAAATTCTCAGTAGCAGCTCGGAGTTTGGATTTGTGCCCTGTTAATGGCAATAGGCTCGCCCCCTATCACATGGGACCTAAAACATCTCGGCGAAACGTGGGTGTACATTAGTACACCTCTGCCTAACCCTTCGGGACAACAGACGTGATGGTATGTATCTATACTTATACATAATCATTACTATGAGGCTCTATTTGTGTACTATTTGATAGAAATCTACATACCTGAGTATTTGTTGGGGTGGCAGAGCTCATTGGGGCATCATCTAACAACCAGCTCGGACCTTCCAATGGGTTTTCCCAACCACTGTCCCTTTGGGGGGCCGACTGCCGGTTGAGGGGGGATGCTGATGATTTTTTATCTCGACTGGCTAAACTACGAAGATTGGGGCTGGAATAAAATATTACAATTTAAAAAAATACTATACAGCTATAAGTATCTTTTAATGCCAAATGGTGAGGGAGTCTTATCACCTAAGGGTGTAAAAAATATCCTACGACCGATTCTCAGATCTACCAAATACGCATTCAAAATTTCATAATAATCCGTCTAGCCGTTTCGGAGGAGTTCAGCGACAAACACCGTGACGCGAGATTTTTATATACAAGATATAGCATACATACCTTGTTGGATCTATAGGGTTCATAGAAGTTTCCTCTTCGCTGACTGTCTCAAGTTTACTCCTGGAAATGTATTACATAATAATTTGAATGATAGTATTATGATCTTATCAGTTTCCTTACCCAAATTATTCTGGATCGGGGACCCTATGTATTGTCTGAACTAGCCAAAGGTTGAAAGGAACTAATTGTATCCCTGTTCCATTAAAGTCTAGGATGGTCATTTTGGGAGCTGTTTTTAGTGTAGATCTCGAAAAATGGAGCAATTAAATTTGCTCTATTAGTATTTAATTATATAGTTTGAAAATAAATATGCCAAAAAAAACCGAATTCAAATGGGACTACATGCGAAGCACCAGCTTTCAATTTAAAAAAGAATCACAAAATCGGTTCACCCAGTTGAAAGTACTGAGGTAACAAACATTAAAAAAATAAACAGTCGAATTGAGAACCTTCTTTAAAAGTTTCATGTTTTCTATTGTATTTATTTGTGCTTTCCATCACATATTCAATATAATATAAGACTTACACATCATACTCCTCCGCTTCTGATATATGGCCGTCTGAGTCATCCATACTGTCCGCATTGCCTGCCAAAATATTAACAAATTAATATTTTGATTTATTTATATGAAAACCTTAACTTAACAATGTTATTATAACCTATATAGTGATATACACTATATAGGTTATAATAACATTGTTAATTTCAAATATTTATTTATTTAATATGAAATTAACCCTCCAACATACATGCATACCATCACGCCTGTCGTCCCCCAAGGGTTAGGCAGAGGTGTACTTAATATACACCCACGTTTCGCCGGTATGTTTTAGGTCCCATGTAATAGGGGTGAGCCTATTGCCATTAACCGGGCACAAATCTAAACTTCGAGCTCCTACTGAGAATTTCATAGAAAAACCCAATAATGTTTAAGCATCATAATTTACGTATATATATATCATCAGCCTATACCCGTCCACTGCTGAACGTAGGCCTCCCCCAAAGAGCGCCAATCATCCCGGTCTTGGGCAGCTCGCATCCATCCATAATTTACGTGAAGTTAAGAAATTACTTTGGGAGCTTTAAAGCGTCTCCAAAGCAATACGGCCGACGGAAAGTGTCTGGGAGTATTGGCGACTTATTTTTAAGGATATTGCCTAAAATATACGTAAAAATCAGCTTGGAGAATTTACGTGAAGTAAGTAATATTTGTGTGTACCTTGATTACATGATACCTGAAAATTGGCCCACTAGGCAAGATAGCTGGTAGATAGCTGGCATGCGTTCTTAGTACATCACATTTGGTTCGTCAGAAAATACGTGACGTCTGGCAGCCCTGGGATCTTTACTATTACATATTATTGTAGATACATAGATAAATTATATCTCACCCCTCAACCGATTTTGTACAAATTCATCTGTAAACTCTTCAGGACTATCCTCTGCATTATTTACATCCACATCTGTATCTAAATCCATTTCAATATTGTTGTTGGGCAGGTCAGATATATCTATTCTTGTTAATGGTATATACACATCTGCAAAAAGAAATTTTGAATTAGAAATTGAATTATATCGTGTATTTATATGTATTATGTGATATACCTAGTTATTGAAAAACAACAACAAGAATCACAATGTCAGAATAAAGAAAAAAATTTTCATTATTGGCAAATTTTTTTTACTATGCAGACTTACTCTTTAAGCAAACTAATTTCAAAGTCAAAATATAATTAACTTATAGTAGGCCTAATTTTATTGGCTGTTTTTGAATATCGAGAATAAGACAGCCCCTAAAAACGCCCACCCTTCACCATTTCCTAGTATTTCACAAGAATTAGTTTGTGATTCTCATGTGTCTTATATAAATTAAATGCTTCATTATTTAAATTATATGTACCTTGCAACATGTGCATGGGCACAGCCCGTTCTGTTAAACTGCGATTCTGATTAGGACTTCTTGTTGTAGACCCTGAAAAGTATGAATATTTATAAAACAATAATTTACATAAAAAATATAGGTCCAACCCAATCGTCATAAGTTATTATAGTGCTTTGAGTTTGGCAGTTCATGCCAAAATGGCATGGGAAAAGTGAGTTGTGTAAATGAATTGTACTGCCTCATTGGTCTAGTGGTTGTAAGTGCGACTGCTGAGCAAGAGGTCTTGGGTTCATTTTTCTATTTCACAGTCAAAGCAACAGGCTCAATAGTATGTTATGTAGGTACAGTGATAGTTTAAATAGTGTTTATGTATTCAGCCATGGGTCAGGTGATGTGAGATGGATACCATATTATAATTTATTATTACAAAAGGATTAATATTAACTCACTTGGATTACTAGTATTCAACATAGTCCTGCTCAGTGCCACAACAGGCTGTATAGACTGCCCACCGATCATCATTGGCGGGACTCTATGAACCCTGTTAGTTGTCTTCCCATTAGTTGGCGACCCACCAATGGAACTCCAGCGAGGAGACTGATTGTCTATCTCCTGTCTTTCCTTCATGTATGCCTTGGCTATTCCCATGCTATTGGCAATTTCTGCTGAAGCCTTCACTAAGTGTGAAATGGCCTTCTCACTAGCTTCTTGTAATGCAGCATCAAGTTTACTTGCTAGAATTCCACCATTGTTTCTTATCCTCTGTAAAAAATCTCATTTAATATACACTTGTATTACAATAAAAGTAATTAAATAAAGATTTAAAAATCCCCCGTTGTATTTTGTAGCGGTTATCTTTAACCTATTTATATCAAACATGGCTATTAGGAACACTCGCCTTACAATCCAAAAAACTAAATCAATATGATTTAATCAGAGTTGATGTCAGTTAAATGAAATTTTTTAACAAGTTTTTCTAAATCATTTATATTTTTATACTATCCCTGTTTTTAAAATGTTTTTTCTAGTATGTGTGTTCTAAATACAATTTTTTTTTGTTGAAGACACATTAGTCTTCAGTCATAAAGATCAATGTTATGTTCATATGGGGTAATTGGGTTTAACCAATAGCTAAATAATTCTTGTAGTTTATTTTTTTATTGACAAGAAATATAGTTTATAATCGATAATTCATACTCTATAATCTTTAGTACTATGTTATATAGAAATAAATATCACAAAATAGTAAACTTTAATAGCTGTAATAAATTTATTAACTCACACTTAATTTTAGTCTCAATTCATTATTTTCTTTCATAAGGTCTAGCTTTTCTTCATCCCTCTGAGCTGCCGTCATCTTCCAGTACTGCACTTTTTGAGCCAGCTCATTATTTTTCTCTTGCAAGTCCTTTAATTCATCTTCTAACGTCGCCATTGCACTATACACTAAAAGCTTTAATACTCCGCATTTACTGTACCTAAAGTACGAAACAGTTAGGCCACTACACTATTCACACTTTGTCTTCACCAGGAAATCATTTTAATCTTAACATATTCAATAATTATTAGCGTCGATTTAAAAACGGTAATCAAAACTCCAAATTCTCAAGCAATTTTGAATTGAAATTGACAATTTGACAAAGTCAATGTCGAATAGAATGTCAATGGCATCGATTGCTAGTTGGCTACAGATCTTTGAAATACTAGAAACTAAGTCTGTGGTTCTCGAGTTCAACATTATTCTACCTCGTTTTTTACAGTGGCCCATTATCCGTTTGGCTTACCGACTATATGAAATTAGTTAAGTATGAAATTTAGAACACTTCAAACAAATGTAATTTTTACCTATAGTGTTAAAATAAAAATACTGAAAAAAATGTGCAAAATGGCTTCGAGTTTATCAACCATACACGAAAGAAGAAATACAGTAACTGTCATTTCGACAATCCTTCCTTCTGTCAATGTCAGACAAGCGTGCGTGGTGATAACGCGCATGCTTTGAGGTTATTTGATTATCACGCTTTATTTTGCGGCAACTTATTTAATACACAATGTCGTTCCGCGGTAGAGGTGGTGGCGGCGGCGGCGGTCGAGGTGGCTATGGCGGTGGCGGTGGTGGACGTGGTTTCGGCGGGCGAGGAGGCGGCGGTGGGCGAGGCGGCTTCGGAGGCCGCGGCGGCGGTCGCGGTGGTGGTGGATTCCGACAACAGGACCAAGGCCCTCCAGAACAGGTCATCCCTCTAGGACACTACGGCTGGACGGTGCAAGACGATCTAGTGTGCAAAGTAGATATCGAAGATGTTCCATATTTCAATGCTCCGATCTTTCTCGAAAACAAGGAACAGATCGGAAAAATTGACGAGATATTTGGCAACCTGCGGGACTACTTTGTGTCTGTTAAGATGAGTGACAACTTTAAAGCGAATAGTTTCAAGGATGGACAACAGTTTTATATTGATCCTGCAAAGTTATTGCCCCTGAAGAGATTCTTGCCGCAACCGCCCGGTGCAAAGAGAGGCGGTGGTCGTGGCGGCGGTAGAGGAGGCCCTCGTGGTGGTCGTGGTGGTGGTGGCGGTTTTGGTCGCGGAGGCGGCGGCGGCGGCAGAGGTGGTGGCTTCAATAGAGGAGGAGGTGGCCGGGGAGGTTTCGGCAGAGGAGGCGGAGGCGGCGGCTACGGCGGCGGTGGCGGTGGCTACGGCGGCGGTGGTGGCTTTAGCAGAGGAGGAGGTGGCTTCAGAGGAGGAAGAGGAGGCCGGTAGCCCATTTGTGATTATTAGACAGTGGTTCTGTGCATTTAGAGTTAAGAAGTTAGTGTAATTATTGACATGTCAGGAACTAAGGAAGAATGAGCATTAGGATATTGATGTAACATTTAACTTTGTTTATTTATCTGTATCTATGATGGCTTCAGGTAATGTGGCTACTAAACCTGCAAAATTAAAATTTAAATAGTTTTCTTCTCAACTAAATACATATAATTTAGTGAGCTCAAGTAACCACATTATCTGAAAGCAGGTTGTAAATCACAGTCCACAGATATACCTAATAATAATATAATTGTGAGTGCTAGATACAGGATATCATCACTTGATATAGTAAAGCAGTAGAGATAATTATAGAACAGAATGTAACTGACAAAGTAAATCTTGAATGTCTGTGTGCCTTATTGACAAGGTTCAAAGATCTAGTTTTAAGTTGTAAACTCCTCTGTCTATTTGCATTGCAGCTTTTTAGGGGTATGGCTCTCCGACAGCTGAGCTGCGGCAAATAAAATATTTTAGACTACTCAGTCTTACTCATCTTTTCATAAAGAAACAACATTTATAGTTATGTTTTATGTTAACTAATAAGATGTAATACACTAATGTAACTACACCTCGAAGATATGTTACTGTTAAGACCTGTATTTCTAAGCAACAATAATTCCTTAAAAAACAGATATTTTATATTGCTAAAAGTTTATACTTATGTATATCTTACTTGGAATTACATATAATAAAATTGAAAAAATTCAATTAAGTAATTTTTTTAGAAATAAAAGCTATGTTTTAAGATGTAGGTAGGTTTTATTTATTTTCAATCACCATTAGAATGAATCAAATATTAAACCATAATATGATAAATATACACTGATAAGATTAGTCTATAATATTTAGTTACAGACAATGGAAGGGTATATAGGTTATAGCCCCCCAGTTGAAGATTAAAGTGAAATAGTAAAATACCCAGACATATCCGACGTTGCAATTAAACATGTTGTCACAGTATATTGATATTATTTTATACTGCCTCTACAGAATCTTAACAGCACAGACCGACTGTGACCATTGATGTTAGAGGAAAGTTAATAAAGTCCATCAAAAGTGGTTCTATTGCAATTTGTGTTCACGAAAACCAGTATTACTAATACAGTTTTGTTGATAATAGGAAGTCTGTACTTTCTAGTTCCAACTGCTCTTGGCTATCAGTGTAAGTGTAGTCTCATACATAAGTCCCACATACAATTCTGAACAAACTCATACAACAAATTAATATTAGGTACAATATTAGAGGACTTCTAGCTTATTCTACATTTTCTAATTCACACTTCCCTCCACTGGGTATATAGTTATGTGCCAATGCTTTTCCTCTATGATTAAAAATGTAAAAAGAAGGCAGATTTCTTTGGTTCTCCCATTTAACAGTGTTAAGTTCAGCAGCTGCTGGTATTTCTCGTAGATTACCGGCCACATTCAGGACTCCCCACATCACAGCGAATAAACTTACTACAGCTTGTACGACAATCTGTAAAGGAACTCTGAGTTAGAACTCATGATAGTTTTGTACGAATTAATTTTGTTTGATATTCTGATACGTACGTCCAATGGCAATGTTGTAAATTCTTGGCTAGTTATCCGAAGGTATGAGCGATCTGAAATTAACCAACATAGATTGAGAATTTACCAATAGAAATTAAATATTATTGTAGAGCACAGAAAACTTACGTTGGGCTGCCGAAAAAGCACTGTGGAATAAAGATATAAACCCAACAGTAACAATTATTTTGTGCACTGAAGATCCCATTTTGCTATGATTAGTGATAGATTTTCTAAAAAACTGAAAATAATATTGGGAAGTGAGTTTCCAAAAACCAACTTCATTCAATATTAGACAATTTAGAATTTTAGACATTTGATTTTTGATGTGACTCTTGACAGTGACACTCTTATTAATGTTACAAGGCATGGTTATTATATTTTTTTAGACCGGAGATATTAATTAAATAGTTGATAAGAACAATTGGTTATTTATTAAATAATTAAATTATTCGTTAATAAATCAATAGTAATATTATATAAAAAAATAACTACTGCAGAATCGATAGTCTGTTCATCGAAATCCGGGATCAGATAATTAGTCTACTGACTACTGAGGTCGAATTTCGAGTCTCCACTCACAATCACAACATAATTAATACTTACCTTAAATACAATGTGGTGCGGTGAGATGAAAAAGACTTAATTATGCAGTTATAATATTTAAGTTATTTTCAGATCACTCGATAGAGAAAAATTATCAAAGCTAAACTAGGTTGAATCCCTAATCCTAGATAATGTGCATCTAGGATTTGGGATTCAACCTTAAATTGCGAAATTATAGAAAATTATATAAAAATATCTAATAGTAATTGAAAAATGTTATTTAGAGGTTAGGTTAACGCTACCAATTAATATTAGAATTAATTTCCTATAAGATATTTGTGTGATTATTAACATGACTGATAATATAAAAATCTCTTTAATATTTTCAGCTTTCTAAGTTTCATTCATTCAAGGCCAAAGTAGGGTAGCTTATGTGCTGGCGACTGTACTCTAAAATGGTATCTATTACTATACAAGACTTACATATACAATAAGAAATAAACATAAATATTTTTCATTAATAATGTTAGACCTTGTAAGTCTTATTTGAATTTTAGACTCACCTTTTCCCAACTATGTTGGGATAACTAACTATGCTACTACTACTTCTATTGTCATCAAACATTCACAATCTTTTAACTAGGTAGTATCGATATGATATGAGTAAATTTATTATTTTTAGGAGATTATTACAATTAATATTTTTAACAAAGTTTGAATCGTGAAACTATTAGTGTATTAAAAGTTACTTTGCAAAAAGTTATAGTAACGATACAAACATATAAAAAAAAGCAATAGTGATTGCCAGTTGCCACTTCATAGTCTGTGGTGGCATTTCAAATTTGCGGCAGCGGCTGGGTGTGTGTGTTGTGTTTACTGTTTAGTTATTTTCGTGTTTTATAAAAGAAAGTTCTGAAAATAAAAGAAAATGATTAGAAATCCTAGACTAGAAGAATTTCAGATGGACACGAAACCTTTGCGTAGGCCTGGGAAGCAAAGAAGCTTTTTTTACAATGATGAAACTGGAGAATTCTTGGGACGAACTCCTGAAAGTTGGGGTCAGTGAACTTTCTTACTGTATTTTCAGGAGACGTAAGATTATCGTAAATAAGGAATGAACATCTGTTGTTTCCTAAAGTTTTGTTTTCCGAATTTGTGAAGAATTAACAGCGGTTAGTGTGGAGGGCGTGGCTTATAGCATTTTGTTGTATGCTCATAACTTTGTGACTGTTTTGAAAACTTTTATGCTTTTATGTTATGGTATGTCTGGTCCAAATTTTAGCTCTAGGAATTTTATCTTGAGGATTTTAGTGAACTTTAATAATCTAACTCCTCTCATTCTGATAAGAACTTTGTGCCTGGCAGTGGGGCTGTTGTAAATGGGTGGATGATGATCAGTAATTTCGTATCCTATAAACTATCTTAAAGCAGAAGTATCAGCCAATAATAATTACCTGCAATTTAAATTTAGTACTTCAATGTCAAAAAGGTTGATAGTTTGAAAAGGTTAAATCCTTTAATCTGATTAATTAAAAAACCTGCAAACTACTGTAAATAATAATTAACTTATATAACATCCCAATTGAAGTTAATCTTATTAGAAGCCTTATTAGGTTAGTCTGTTTTAGGCAGTATATACCCACCTCCTTTACTAAACCAGCTTGTTTTGCTTGAATTTTTTATTGACAACCCCATTAGCTTCATTGATAAGAACCTTGCATTTGAATTCTAGTAACATAGACACATATACCTTAGTCATTGGATATTTCTATATATATCTATATAATTAATCCCTAATTCCCTTGGTCACAACATCACATGGGAATGCCTGGACTGCTTATGATCAATCTTGGTATTGATAAAGGTGGAACCTTAGAGAAGAATATAGGCTACTTTTTATCAACCTACCACATGGGCGGGGCTGCGGGTGGAAGCTAGCTTTCCCTTGGTCATGGCATCATGCATTTTGGTATTGATAAAGACTGAAGTTTGGCGAAGGATATTTTTATACAAATTGAATTATGACAGATTTAGGCTCAGTGATATAGGTTTCTTAAAACAGGAGAGTTACTTAACTGACTGCTAACACACCCCCATACTGTTACTGTGAATAGTCACTCCCATAGCGGGTTCTGGCAAACTTACGTACTTGCAAAAACAAATAGCATTGTTTCTCTGCAGTCTTCTGTAACACAGAGATACTTCCTTAGTCAATTTGACTGAGAAATTTCACTATGCCCTACCTCTCTAAATATTTTAAAATAATATAACATATATTACATTATTAAATTAAATTGTCACATATTTTATTCTTATTATTCTCATACAATAGAGTCAAATGTACGTACTTAATTATAAATGTTTGATAAAATAATCCTTTCTTTTCTAGGTAAAATCATCATCTTCTACATAATCTTCTATGCAGTGCTGAGTGCACTCTTCTCTATCTGCATGATCACATTTCTTCAGCACTTCATAAACCCTCGCGTGCCACGCCTGCAACAGGAGTACAGTGTTATAGGCACTAGCCCAGGGTTAGGCTTCCGGCCTCTACCCGCCGATGTCCGGAGTACCCTTATATGGTACAAGGGGACTGGATATGACAGTTATAAATACTGGGAAGATCAGTTGATTGATTTTCTGTCAGGTGAGTTCTTTCTATAATATTTTTTATTGGTACTGTTACTTCTTGTTAGAGACAGTCATTTATAATCGGCGTTATTATGTTAGCTTGTACATATGTTGCTTGGATTGGCTGTAACATCTATTTCATAGGTAGTATATTTACACAGTAATTTCTATATTATAAATCATTTTTTTATTACACTATGTATAGTGGAGAAGATAAATATTTATTATATAATATTATATTCCATGTTACTGAATCAATTGCGTTATAAAAAAAGTGCAGTGTCATTCTAAAATAAATATGTAATGTATCTTACATATTTTAGTATACAAAAAGAAGGGTCAGACAGCGGGCGCCGGTCAGAACATCTTCAACTGTGACTTCAAGAACCTGCCGCCCCCCGGCAAAGTGTGCGACGTCGACATCAGAGGGTGGGACCCCTGCATTGATGAAAACCACTTCTCTTTCCACAAGTCTTCGCCATGCATTTTCCTGAAGTTAAACAAGTTAGTGAAATTATTAATAGTTTTTATACTAGTTTTCTTATACTGTTCCTTGTATTAATAAACAAAATCTTAATATTTTAAGACATTTTGAGATATAACCCCTATGTCCCTGCGCTAAATGGTCCGACGCGCGACGCCTTAATAGAGGTAGCGGGGATCAAGGCCAGATTTAGGATAACTGGGGCTACAGCCTGGTGCCTCCACAAAAGAGGGACCCCGTATAAAAAACACTAGTTCAGACTAGTAAACAAGTTAGGCCTCCACTCCATTGTTGACCCGAGGCCCTTAGTAGACCAAGGGTCGCTCAACAACCGATGCCGGTGTTGAACTTATAGGTCATATTTTTGATGCATGGGAAGAGTCGCGCGATGCTTTGGGTATCTTTTGCGATTTATCTAAAGCATTTGATTGCGTTCTTCATGAAACATTGATCAGAAAGTTACACCACTATGGTGTAAGGGACACTACTCTGAATCTTCTTATTTCGTACCTGGGTAATAGGATTCAGAGAGTGGACGTCAATGGAAAGAGATCTCCGGGGTCGGTGGTTACTATGGGAGTTCCGCAAAGCTCAATTCTTGGCCCTTTTTTATTTTTAATATACATTAATGACTTACCTTATATAATGGGGGACAATCAAGAGATAGTGTTGTTTGCAGATGACACTTCACTGCTATTTAAATTAAAACGCCAGCAAATGGCTACTGATGATGTAGACAGTACTATCTCTAAAGTGGTACACTGGTTCAATGCAAACAATTTACTTTTGAATGAAAAAAAAACTAAATGTATTAAGTTCACAACACCTAACGTTAGACAAGTAAAAACCAATGTACACATTAACGGAACAGAGTTGGATCTTGTAGAATCCACAGTGTTTCTAGGAATTACCTTAGACGCTAAGCTTCAGTGGGGCCCACATATAGAAAAATTGTCGAAAAAGCTCAGTTCTGCAGCTTATGCTGTAAAGAAAATCCGTAGTTTAACTGATGTAGAAACAGCTCGGTTAGTGTATTTTAGTTATTTCCATAGCGTGATGTCATACGGCATTCTACTGTGGGGGAATGCTGCTGACATCCAAACAATATTTGTGCTGCAGAAAAGGGCTATTCGGTCAATTTATAAATTAAGTCCCAAGTATTCGCTGAGGGATAAATTTAAGGAGATTGATATTATGACTGTTCCATCACAATACATTTATGAGAATTTGTTGTATGCACACAGGCGTATCAATCTTTTTAAAAAACGTTGTGATATTCATAATGTTAATACCAGGAATAAAAATAAATTTATTGTTCCTGCAGCTAGGCTCCAAAAAATAAGTAAATCATTTAAATGTCAATGCATATGCTTGTACAACAAAATTCCAACACATTATCAAAAATTAAGTCTAAGCAAATTTAAATCTATTATTAAACGGAGACTTTGTTCTCAAGGTTATTATACGTTGAAAGACTACATGGATGATAATAGTGCTTGGGACTGAATAGTTCTAATGAACCGGGCTATCAAAACATGTTTATGATTATTATTATATTCTTGACATTATATTTTTATCATTTATAATTTTGAAATTTGCACAATTATGATTTTATTATCTTGACATTTTATTATTTTAATTTATACACTTTTAACTGACATGCATGTAACTTTAGTTACAATAGTTTTATTTTATTTCAAAATTTATTTTAGATTTTGTAAAATTTCCTGTAAAATATGAGATTAATGTTGGCTTCGATGTTGCTTTGCGAAATGAAAAATGCATACCTACTGGTAGACATTTTGGCCAGGCAGTCTGGGCTTGTCATGCTCTCTCAAATGTCCTGCTGATGGTGGCGTTGTGTGTCGGGTCCCTTTATTCCCTATATCATGGTTGAGTAGAGCGACGCTGATACACACGTCATGCTCGTGAACGGGTGCTGTCAGTTGGGGCTGGTCGGCTTATACATGTCATAGCATCCGGGTTTTATATTATAATTATTTTATTTTATTTTTTTAGTGCTAGTGAATAACTCATGCGTTTCACATCAGACTGCATTATTCTCATATTAATATTAAAAACGAAAATTGTAAATATAACGAATTATTTAAAAGAGTATCTATGGAGTTTCTTGCCGGTTCTTCTCCATAAGACCTACTTTTTGGAACCGTGCAACTAGTGTTGACATATCGAAAGAACCTGTAATATTGGTCTACTTGAAATAAAAATATTTGAATTTGAATTTGAAAAAGACCTCTAATTGGACGGAGTGTTATTTTGTAATCTCCTGGAATGGAATACGCCTAGTTGATTGATTGAGATATTGTTGAGATTCTAGGTAGTTTCAGAATATTATAGTGCGCCATATAAAAATAAAAATAGATCAAAACCTCCATGTCAAAACGACCCGAACTTTTCATTAAACTCCTTGGTTTGCTCTATAGGATCTATGGCTGGCGTCCTGAGTTCTACAATGACACGCGGCATCTGCCGCCGGAGATGCCAGTAGACCTGCAGACACACATCAGGAACATCACCAGCTATAACAGGGACTATGTAAGTATTCATACTGTGTATTGACTGGTTAAAGGCGAATTTTGGCTAAATATTTCTAATGTCTATAATTAGTGCCAAGGATATAAGAAAAAAGTAATGAGGTCTTAACGACTCGAAGATTCTTGTCCAGAAATTAGTATTGATATGAATGTGTTTAACCAAATGTAAAGAACGAAAGTATTTAAATTTTACTGCCTCATTGGTCTAGTGGTCAGAAGTACGTCTGCTGAGCAAGAAATCTGGGGTTTCATTCCCAGGTTGAACAAAATTTTATTGGGTATTTCTATGAAATTCTCAGTATCTCGGATCTTGGATTCGTGCCCGGTTGATGGCAATAAGCTCAACCCCTATTAAATGGGACCGAAAACACACCGACGAATTGTAGGTGAACAATGCACCTGTGTACACTTCTGCCTAACCCCTTCAGGGATGACAGGCGTGATGATGGTATGTAACGTGTTGTATTTTTTCTTCCAGGCGAATATGGTTTGGGTATCTTGCCACGGTGAGACTCCAGCAGACAAGGAGAACATTGGTCCCATCAGCTACTTGCCGTTCCCCGGTTTCCCTGGGTACTTCTACCCGTATGAGAACGCTGAAGGATACCTGAGCCCCTTAGTCGCTATACATTTGCAAAGACCTAGGAGTAAGTCATATTTTAGTTTACTTGTACAATGATTGCAATAATAGCAAGTAATTATTGGGTTTTTCTATGAAATTGTTACTAGTAGCTCGAACTTTAAAACTGTGTCTATTATTCTAACCAATCAGATATCATTGCGGAGGAGACGTGGAAATATCTGCTGGTCTCCTCGTTTCGGTGGGAACCGGGCCTAAATTCAATGCCAAATATTTTTCCTATAAATAGTGTTTACACTAATGTGATGTGGTTTAGAAATTAATGTAGACTAAAATTACTATTAGTAAATAAGATTGCTAGCATCCGCAGGCATATCGCATATTTGATTTGCCACCTTAATATAAAAATTTCCATGTATGTAAATAATCTCGGTTGGCAAGCTAGATAGGTTCCCAATACATTTTAACTAACATAATTATACATTTTATGTTTTCAGCTGGTATTCTTATAAATATTGAGTGCCGCGCTTGGGCGAGGAACATCAAGTACGACAGGAGAGAACGCCTGGGTGTCGTACACTTTGAACTAATGATCGAATAGGTAATTCTCCGTCCAAATGTGTCTATTCGGTATCTGGTATACCGACACGTCAGGAAAGTAAAACTGTTTAATTCTTTTGAAAAAATATAGGTATTAAAACGGCAAATTGGGACTAAAAACAGTTTTGTATAAATCAAGTACATGAAAATAATGCAAATGCATATTAAAATGTAACCCCTAGACTCCTTCAATAACCGGTCTTTCCAGTAGACCAAGTATACCGAGTAGACCAAACTAATTAGTTACTAAAATACATGTAGGGTATAACTTTATTCAAGTGATGTGTGCGAATAGTCTTTTAAGACACGGTCTTTTGAGTAGACCTTATATTTAGACATTGAAAATTGTATTTTTGGATAACTAAGTACCAGTGTGTATAAACTTAAGTTTTATTGTTACAACTGACATGGGTTGTATACGATAAAATTTATTTCAATGCCTTAAAAATGACATAGTATCTATATATAAATCATCTTTACAATGATAGTTTTTTTTGTATTGTATGAAGAAGAGGATATTTATTTTTATTTTTTAAATGTTGCTCTACCCTGGAATATTCTAGTTTTATAGTGTGTCTGTATAGATACATACATAAACACAATATATCTGGCACATCGACCTAGGTCATACAAATATTTTGCTCTGACCTAGGTATCGAGCCATTACGCCAAACGCGTATTCAAACTACGATGAAGACCATGAAATGACTACAAATACAGACACAATAATTTTGTTAGAATTTCTTATAGTTGGTGCCCAGTAGAATTTTTATTTTTGTACATTGTAGTTGGGTACATTTTTTTTATACAAATATGACTTAATTTTATCCGTCCAGTGAAATGATCTTATTTTTGTAATACTATATGTATAAATTCAGTTTTTTTTTGGAAAGGGTATATCAATTCGACTAAGGGTATAATTATGGTACATACCTATGATAAATATAAAATAAGATTTGTTGAAATATCAAAACATTTTTTTCATTTATTAATAAAATTCTAAATTGGTCAACTTTGTTTGGGAAGATAATATTAGTATGAACGAATATTCCTCTTAATTATTTGTTTTACATATTTTTCTTTTAATTTGAAATTAAAGGGAATTTATATATGAAGAGAAAAAGTTGTGACGAGTGTAAATTGTGACATATTTAGTGACTGTTTCACTATATTTTAGATTATACCTTATAAATTCTACAAAATCGGAATAGAATTGCGGTGAATCAGAGCGGTACCATAAATAGATATACACTTTCGAATTGGTATACCCTACTCAACCTTATTATAGATATTTACATTGTGTGTACTTGTGTGTTGATTAGATTATAAGAATTATTGAATATTATGCATGTACTGTAAGATGTAAACATTTGTATTCTAAAAACATTTTGTATATTGACGTTACAAAGAATAACAAGGAATATGGAATCTGTTTAAATTCTAAACTTTTAATGAGAAATTTCAGCCGATCTGCGTCAGTTATCAGCGTGTGGTGTTAGCATTCTTCCATGCCTGGTAGAGCACTTTAAGCCTTATCGTATAGTAAATAAGGCTTAAATGGTAACCGTGACTATTTTTAAAAACTTAGCTTTTATTTATTTATTTTCTCTTCACAAAAGGTAACAACGGTTCCAATTATTACTTAGCCAGTTACTGAGTGTTAGCAGCTCAATGAATATTTTATATACATATATTAAGTAACGTTTTCAAACCCATTATAAAATGATCTGGAATTTCATCTCGATATTAATGAAAGACTGAATGTTGTGCTGCTTTCTCTTAACAATATAATGACTAAATACTTCGGACATGTTTATTTATTAAGTTTTTTAATACTTTAGTACTTATTTTTCTTTTATTTTTTTTACTAAATAGTATAATGAATATACAAACTTATATGTGGTGTGCTCGTCTTATAAATGAAATATTATTTTATATTTAATATAATTATTTTGTAAGTAAATACATAGGCATCTAACAATACTATATTTTTTGCCAAATTTTCTATATTTACCTTCTTTACAATTTATCTACTATGATCATAGTACCTATACATATACAATAGTTTTGTTTACATCTGTTACTTTTAACCATAGATTTTTTTAGTTTATACTTTATGGTTGCCGCTTACCATCGAGCCCACCGTAGGCTTATCAGCCTTTTTGGTGATATTAAAAAACAAACAGACATTTTGAATAATAATTTAGACTTAACGGTGACAGCAAACAGGTTGCTTTTGAAGTATTCTGGAAAAAAATTAAGTCATACTAAATTGAAAAATTTTGGAACTGTATGTAGGTTTATTTTAAAATCAGATTCTTTCTTCTTGGGATATTATAATCTGATATTAAATGTCTGCCTACTATCCCTAATTTTTATAGTCGAGAAAAAATTTAAATCAAATCTGATTTAATTTTTTTCTCGACTATCATTTGACAGTTTTGTCTAAAACTTAATAGAAACTCTGAGCAGTTTAGCTTACTGTTCTCATTCACTGAACGAGTTTAAAAAAATAAGCGTAATAAAAAAATGAATCTTCAACAATATCCGTCCAATGATATTATATAAACATTTGCGTCCATTTTAAATGTAAGAAATGTATGATTTAGGAAATATTTCATGTAATTATAAGTTTTATTCTATGGCAATAAAATGTATATTAGATTGAATGATTATATTCCACATTGAAGTGCCTGGGAAAATTATTTGTAAGAAATAAATTTTGAAAATAAATGTTTTCTTTTATTAATTTCAAGCTAGCCTTACAGCCCTGCCTGCCATACCGTATCTATTCTATCTATCTTTTTATGCCAGAAAATATCGCGGGCGTATAACAACTCACCAACGTTTCATCACAACTGGATTGCTGATTTTGAATCGCAAAGAGGACAAACTAAATATTCCTGGACATTATGACACAGCGCCATCTAGTTCCGAGCTAAGCAACGAGTCTTGTGTTACAGATACTAGTCTGTAGATATACTACATATATACTTTTTTTGTAATTAAATACATATTATACATAGATACATCCATGACTCGGATACAAATGTTTATGCTCATCACACAAACATTTGCCCCTACCGGGATTCGAACCCGGGACCCACAGCACTGAAGGCAGTGTTAACCTACCGTTGGACTAAATGGGTCGGCAAAACTAACAATCAACCATATTAATTCTATATAGATACTAGAAATGTTGAGGGATGACGTGTTATCAATGACCTGTTGAAGGTGTTTAGTTGTTTGTTTAAGGACGCTGTTACATTTTCGACGAACTCAAATTTAGGTATTTAGAGTCGCACACAGCAACATTACGCACACGCACACAATGAAACCACTGAGCGCTCGATTTTATACATCGCTTAAATAATCTTGATCCTTGTTATTATGTCTTATTTTTATTTGAATTGATTCAGAAAGTTTAGTGATCGTACTATTTTCGTGATAATTAAGTTATTTGCTACCTGGTGACCTATTGTACATTCCATACGAATTACTTTACGTTTGGTCTGCAGATATCCCTAAGTAAAATATCTTAAAGATTAATTTATTTAGTTATATGTGAATTCAATGCGCTGTAATGCATTCACAATAGACCGAGTCATTCATGACTCGGTCTATTTTGCTATATCTCATTAATTATGATTAATATGTATTTATGTTTTTAAAAGTAAAAAAAAACATAATGGAAAAATATTCGTTTACCTTTATTAATGAAAACGAGAACTACAATAAGAAAACTAAATTTAGTTAAAAAGCCACGAAAAACTTAGTCCGCCATAATATTGGATTTAGAGTGATGTTACAATATTTTTAGAGTTATTCACAGCAAGCCTATAATTTGATATCCATATTGTAGGAAAGCATAAAAATGTAGAAATTGTATTTAGAGAGACGTCATTTTATTTTTTGAGTTATTTTTAGTAAGTTTTTGATCCCCATGTTGTAAAGTGCATCACAAATAACTAGTCCGCCATGGGTGTTCCGGAATGACGTCACACAACTAAACATCCAAACATGTCTATACAAAATTTCAGCTCAATCGGTTGAAGATTCAAAATTGACTTGCAAGAATCCACCTGAACAAACATAATTAAGTAGTCAAATATATACATTGCAAATAAATAAAAAGATTGTCAAAAGTTTACGGTCAGAGATAGGCTTGTATAGTTCACGTACTAAGTACTAATAAGAATTAATCCCGACACTGACAAGAACAAACTATTCCTTTTCCTTATTATTACATCATTCTTTTAGTACTACGTCGTTCGTTCGAGATGTCAGTATTCTTAGTTTATCATGTTATTGTAAATTTTATAGTTAAGTATTTTTTGGTATAAGTATGTGTACTAGTAGTATTTCATTTTAAATTTAACTCAGAATATATTTTCAAATAAAAATAATAACATTCTACAAGGCTTAATAAAATTGAAAATATCTAGATTATTATAATTTATAGTTAAAAAAAAAATAAAAACGTGCAATAAATAAAATAAAATAAAAATACATAAACATATCTAAAACAAATATAGAAATACTTATTATAAAATAATTATATTATACGATACTATAATCATACATATTTTAATGATACAATTTAATTTAATATACCTATATAGTTTTTATCTTATTTGACAAAGAGCGCCTTCATCCTCTCTTCTATTAAAAATATCTTTTGCTGTGCCCGACAGGGTCCATAATTGATCCAATGTTTAATATGCCTACCAACTAATGTACACATTATGAAATGCAATAAAGAATTGAGTAACTGTAGGACTGTAGATACTTGAAATACTCGAAACGCGACTAAACGAGCAGGAGCGATATAAAATCAGTGTATGAATAAGTGGGATGCATGTTAATATTTCATATAAAAAATAATCGGGTATTGTAAGAATTAGAGGCAAAACCTGCAAAGTATGAAGGAATATAAAATGTAAATCACTATATACTGTACTATAGTACTGTTGTAGGTGGTACTAATAGTACCAGAAGACAGAACTAGTGCATCTGAAAGTTTTACCTACTAGTACAGTCATTCAGTGGCCGAGTAAGAACAAGCCTAGTCAGGGAACACCCGTCAGGAACGGAGTTGACATCTTAACCCCACCCATCAAGTCTCGACCTCACTAAACAAATGCTTAACCCTACCCATCCTTTTCTTGGACTCACCTACAGACTCTTAATCCCAATTATTCTCGCCTTGTTTTAGTAAAATTTTATCTCACCCATCCATTTCTTCACCTGTCCAACAGTTGCTTAATCTCACCCATCTATTTGTTAACTTGCCCAACAGCAGCTTAACCCTACCCATCTACTTTCAGGCCTAATTTAAATCACAGGTTTAATATGACTTAACCCCACCCATCCATTTCTTCACCTGCCCAACAGCTGCTTAACCCCACCCATCTATTTGTTAACTTGCCCAACAGCAGCTTAACCCTACCCATCTACTTTCAGGCCTAATCTAAATCACAGGTTTAATATGACTTAACTCCACCCATCCATTTCTCAACCTTGTCAACGACTGCTTAGCCGTTAGTATCCAAATCCCGATCTTATTCATCAATCCCTAAATAACATTCTGATAATAAATTTAATAATATTATTAAAGTCGTTTTTACTTTTATTTAGGTTTGAAAAAGTATCAACATCTTCCGGTCACGATAAACGACTATATGAGTGTATGACACAGACTTTTTCGTAATTTATTTTTTGCGACAGAGCGATACGCACATGCTTCCACAAGCGCGTCTGAGCGCGGAATGAAAGTCCGCGAGTGAAAAATGTATGAAGAAATTTGCAAGCGTTCATATTTTTGCTGTTTATTGAAAAATGTAATGATTTAGGTACAAAATAATTAGTCGAACGTATAGAGGACTATACAAGGTGTTGTTTTGCATCCTCGTCAAATTTCAGGAGGTTGTCATAAAATACATAAATAATCAATTGAAAGTACGGTAGTGGGCAATAACTAAAAAGTGCTGCTTTTATTTGTTGTTGAATTTTAACAGTGTTTCAGAATTAAACCCTTAATTCAATACAAATAAAACAGAATCACCCGACTACGCACACAGCGACAATGCAGCTGTGTGCGTGAGTGTCGACGTCTTCCTACGAAATGCAAGCGCGGGCGAACGAATGATCGGTAGCAATAATTTACCTAATTTTATTTCGAAAATCACCTACATTATTGTCATAAATTTTGCTTGATAATGAACTCATTGTTGAGCATCATTGGAATGCGGAAATCTTACTAATGGCAGTAATACTAGTGCGCCAAAGAAAAGTTCATTGACCTGTTATCAGATGATTTTCGTAGTTTGTTTCGTACTAAAGTTTTGCGTAGTGATTTTGTTTTGATTTGTGGATTAAATTGATTGATTTGAAATTTTCCTTCCTACTTAACGGGCTTAGGACCGGCAATAATACCTACCTTAGTTGGTGTACCGATCTACTTATGATGGAAATGGAAAGACGTGCTAGTTAAATGTAAGTACGTGGTGATACTTTCGACTCTTAGGTATTATTAGCGTAGTTACAAATTTGAAATCAACTTATTTACACTAATCAAATTGATTAAGCTAACAACGTATTTACAAAATGTACAAATAAATAAATTACCTACTTAAGTTACCCGGAGGTATTGTTCAAAGTGGCCACCATCACACTCTTCGCACAATTGAGCACGACGTAGCTGGTTTTCCTTCAGCTTACGTAACACTAACACATTAGTTTTTACAGTGTCAAAAGCACTAATGATCCTTGCACGTAATTCTGTTACACTGGTCACTTCCTCCGTGTAAACTAACCTTTTAACGTCTCCCCGCACATAAAAGTCTAGAGGCGTCAGGTCCGGAGAACGCGGAGGCCAGGCCACAGGTCCTCCGCGACCGATCCAGTGGTCACCAAAACTTTCGGTCAAGTACTCGCGTACTTGCCGACCATAGTGAGGGGGGGCACCGTCCTGCTGGTAGTACAAGTTGCGATGGAGTGCCAGGGAACATCCTCCAACATCTCCTCGACAACGTGACGCAACAGCTCCAGTTTTTGGGTGTTGCAATTCACGCTTCAGTAGGCGAAACACTGTAGTGTGGTGCACTCCAAGGTGTTGACCAGCCTGCCGCGTGCTTGCCCGTGGGTCTCGCTGGAAGTATTCCAGCTCTGTGATGGGGGTTCCCGATCGGGAAACATTTCGGTGAACATCCGGATGGCTCCACGTAGGCTGTCTCCACTGATGGCATACAGGCGGACCATCTCTACCAACTCGACATTCGGATAGTTGTCCGTCATCTTGCACTTCGTACCTACGTCTCAACGATGTACCGAGAAGTGAAATTCGCAAAGCGCGCGTACGCGTCGGCGACATCAAACAGACTGTTTGTTCCGGGGTCGCGGCGGCGTGGCTAGGGATTTGTACCTACGAGTCGATCGATGAATGATCGTTGCGTATGCGTTGTGTATGTGTTGTTTGCGTTTGTTTGTGTGTGAAAGCGCGGTTATAGGGCTAGTAACAGACGGGCCGCGTTTAAATACGGCTGGTTCACACTTACGGATTTCCGTATACAAGCAAAATAAAAAAATAAAAACCTACTCATTTTATTGTTGCTTTGGGTCGAGAATCATTAGCATAATTACGTCCTTGAATTTGACGAGGATGCAAATCAACACCTTGTATATGCCGTAATTTTATATAATTTTGATGATAAAATATTCTCTAAGTTTACTTTAAAATGGTACGTAATCTGACCCTATTTTTATACATTTTCTGTGATTATTGTGATGGTGAAAACGGATTTATGGGAAAAAATTGTATGATGTCATACAATTTTTGTGATGCCAATCTGAAGATGAATAGATTACCTTTAAATTGAGACCATAATATCTTCACATATATGATTGCTTATACATTAAAATTGTACCTGAAAAACACCGTTATTTGTAGAAAATTGTAATAGCGTCCTTAATATGAAAAATACCTTGATTATAGTGATTATAGGATTTAATGATCCGCATGTCTTGGCGTTAAACAGTTTTAAATATCGTGGTCCGTCGTTTGAATGCGAGCCAAAGGGCATTAGTCCACCCTTAGTTACTAAAGGATAAGCAGGCATTCGACAGAACAATAAGAAATAGGTACATGTATGTATATGAGTGGCTTATTAATTCAGTTAGAAATTGGGGTTACTCAAGGCCACTTTATAACCCTTTTGAAGTGTATTGTGCGTAGAAGTGGTTGGGCGATGTTAGAGGCAATGATTATTATAAAAATTATACTATGTTTGAACTCATTATTTTCTGAGTTTGTTTATTTCTTCATAGAGGTCGTCAGATACGAAACACTGGCGCCATCTAGTACCTAATTAACACATTCAAAACCACCACAATCTTCTTGAAGTTTTTAGCGATGGTGTAGTGGCCTAGTGGTGTGACCAGGGTGGGCTGAGATTTCAAAGGTCTCAAGTTCAAATGCAAGGCTGACTTTTCGGAAGTTACGTGCGTATTTACATCTCAGTAAGCCTCGGTGAGATTTTATTTTATTTTATGTCCACGACACGTAGTTAAGCCTTGTAGCCTTAAAAAAAACTGAGATCCAAGGGTGATTCATTGGTGTATAGGTACATACCTATAATAACGTAGCACGTTTCTAACTTGTCGAGTTGTAATGTTCATTTAATAGACCATTAAGCCCTCTTTCCTGCGGTAGGTAAATGCTACTGGTTACGGATGTCAACCAGACGTAATAACGTTTAGGAGCAGGACAAATAGGTACCTAGCTAGATGCTTGTCCTGCGAAGTATTGCAAGGTCATGCAAACACCGTTTCTGATGCAATTGATTCGTGCGAGCGATACGTTAGGTGTCGGTCTGTTTAAATGCAGAAGAATTTTCACGAGATTTGTTTCAACTGTAATGAATGTGTAGGTACTTACACGTTCTTTCTAAATTTTATAAACTTCAAGTCTAATGGTTGTTTATGTGTCTGCTAAGCAATACGTTTTGGGTCGAGTAAAGTGTCATTGGGATTTTCTATAAAAGTCTCAGTAGCAGCTGCTGCTCCGAGTTAGGATTCGTTCCTGGTTGATGGCAATACCGTCAGTGGCGGATTTACATATTTGCCGTCAGTAGGCTAGGTATGCAAATTTTGCCGCCCCTATTGACGTTTGTAATTCAATACCCTAGTCCACAATAATATTAATTAGGTACATCTTTTGTTATCAATGAAATTACAACTTAATGACTATCTTTAACTATGCATTCTTAAAACCTAAAATTAGTCGTCATAGGCTCCAGCCTACTTAGGCTGCTGGTAAATTCTCCACTGAATACCGGATAGGCTCGCCCTTTATTACATGGGACTTAGAACATCGGCAAAATGTAGGTTTTAGTGTACACCTCTGCCTATCTCTTCGGTAATGATAGTCGTAACCAAAAGCCCACGTTGTCATACAAGTGTCTTATACTTTACCAACGTGGACTTTTGGTTTGTTGGGCAAAAGTATCTACCTATATGAAAGTAAGTATAAGTCTCTTGTCACAAAAGCCACATCTGGTAAACTGCGGTGATCTCTCACATATGTCCCCTCTGCACGTGTTTGTTACAAGTGTCGCAGGCATGTTGGTGTGTCGGGATTAATGTTAAACGTCTGGGTGTATGTTTGCATTAGTCTTAGATAGATAAATAAATATGTAGGTATTGCCAATATTTTAGATAAAATAATTTAAATTAATATTTGTAGGTATAGTTGTATGCCCAATGGTATGTCATGTACTTAATCATAATTGAAGTTATGAAACGCTGAAATTTATCAATGGTCAAATTGTTTTGTGTTTTTCAGCGCATAAGTAATTATGTTTCCAATTTAATTTAATTGTTTCTGTTATCATGTAATTTGTTTGAATGCTTTACATACATATATTTTTATAATAAATTTTCTTTAATTTTTACGTCGTGATTTTGTTCTTAGCATCACTGTAGCAGAACAAAATGTAATCTTATGTACAGACATTTTGGATGTTGAAATTTTTTTATTACTTGACATATTTTTTTTTATTTCTCATGGACTTTCTGCCGGCCGATAGTAGGGTCGGTTTGTTTTTTTGTATGAAGATCGTATTGTTATAATGTCCTATAAAGGACTTCCATAACCCAACCTTTGGCTGATAAAAAGTTGGTTCTCTGCGGTAGCTTTGAAATGAAATGAAATGAAATGAAATGATGATTGTGAAATGATTGTTTATTTCTGCAAATAGATCTTTTTAAAGACACTTTTACAAGTCATGTAATTTTTTTTTTAATATCTAGTTGGCATCGGCATTTCCTAACTGACGACCTCTGAGAAGAAATGCCGAAACAAACTCAGAGAATCATGGTCTCTTTTAAAGTCCAAACATTTGTGTCTATAGTATGTGAGCCTGACGATGTAGGGTAAAGATGGCCTTTTGAAGAAAGCACCAGTGCAGTTTTGAGTTGACCTGTCCATACTGACAGCACGCATACGTCAGCCATCGTGTAGCTCAACCAACATTGAGGGAGCTCAACGACCCGACGCACGTCAATGCAAGATCAGTAGGACATTTGTGTAGGTCAATTTAAAATCCCAAAGCCGCCAGACATTAAAAGTTTATAAGTGTGTTTATCTAGGTACGTACAAAATGCTCACATTCACATAATTATGTATAAAATTACAATAATGTATATTGAACATAACAATCAAAATAATGTCATTATATAAAATTATTGTAAAAAAATAATATTTAAAATCGAGATATAGAATTCATGTCAAAGATAAAATGAATAATGTCAAAAAAAAATTGAGATCTATGTATAAAAATCATGTCAAAAATGTAAAATATAAAATATAAAATTATGTCAAAAGAAAAAAAAATATAAAAGTTAACCTCAATGTATGAGATTGATATATAAAAAATATGTCCAGATTATAATAAATAACATAATAAATGGTTTGATAGCCCGGTTCATTAGAACTATTCAATCCCAAGCAGTTTTATCATCCATGTAATCTTTTAATGTATAGTAGCCTTTAGCACAAAGTTTCTGTTTAATAATACAATACAAATACATTTTATTATACAATCGTATGCATTGACATTTAAACGATTTACTTATCTTCTGGAGCCTAGTTGCAGGAACAATAAATTTATTCTTATTCCTGGTATTAATACTATGGATATCACATCGCTTTTCAAAAAGATTGATGTTCTTGTGAGCATATAATAGATTTTCGTAAATATACTGCGATGGCACAGTCAAGATATCAATCTCTTTAAATTTCTACCTCAGTGAATATCTGGGACTTAAGCTGTAAATTGATCGAATAGCCCTTTTCTGCAACACAAAAATAGTTTGGATGTCAGCAGCATTCCCCCACAACAGAATGCCGTATGACATCACGCTATGAAAATAGCTAAAGTACACTAAACGAGCTGTTTCTATATCTGTTAAAAGACGTATCTTTTTAACGGCATAAGCTGCAGAACTAAGCCTCTTCGATAATTTCTCTATATGTGGGCCCCACTGAAGCTTAGCATCCAAGGTAATGCCTAGAAAAACTGTGGTATCCACAAGATCCAACTCTCCACCGTTAATAAGTACACTGGTTTTTACCTGCCTAACGTTAGGCGTTGTGAACTTTACACATTTAGTTTTATTTTCATTTAAAAGTAAATTATTTGCATTGAACCAGTGTACCACTTTCGAGATAGCGCTGTCCACATCACCAGTAGCCATTTGTTGGCGTTTCAGTTTAAATAAAAGGGAGGTATCATCTGCAAACAACACTATCTCTTGATTATCCCCCATGAGATACGGTAAATCATTAATATAAATTGGAAATAAAAAGGGGCCAAGAATTGAACCTTGTGGAACTCCCATAGAAACTACAGACCCCGGAGATATCTTTCCATTGACGTCCACCCTCTGAATCCTTTTACCCAGGTACGACATAAGAAGATTCAGAGAAGTGTTCCTCACACCATAGTGGTGTAACTTCCTGAATAATGTTTCATGAAGAACGCAATCAAATGCTTTAGATAAATCACAAAAGATACCCAAAGCATCGTGCGACTCTTCCCACGCATTTAAAATATGACCTATAGAATTAAAATCTTTGCAATAAATATTAAAAAAAGAATCATAATGCTTATTATGGTCACTATTATAGGGTAATAAAGGTAACTTATGACTAAGTTTATTTTTAAATGCCTCCAAGCGACCATGTGTTTTTGGATTGACTGTGATATCCTTTTTAGCTACTTTTTTCTTTTCACTATGGAAACAGATCAGCTGTCCAGAGTGATCAGAGTCCAGTAGGTTTATAATTTTCTTATGCATTGGTATAATATTGGTGTAAATATTATCTAAACATGTAGCTGAAGTAGCAGTAATTCTAGTAGGCTCCAAAAATATGTTTCTTAGATTATATGACTGGAAAAGATGGATGATTTTAATGCTGGCACCTGAATTTTCTAATAAATTAACATTGAAGTCACCACATGTGATAATTGATTTATTTGTATTATAACAGGCTTTATGAAGCACTTCATTCATCACCCCTTCAAAACAGTCATACATCCCAGATGATGGCCTATATACACTTATTATTATGAACTGTTCTAATTCCACACAGGCTATCTCAATTGTTCGCTCAACAGAGAGGCTCACTATGTCTTTACGCTCTTTAAATTTGAGTAGATTATTTATATTTAATAAGATTAAGGAGCCACCATGAATGGCATTCTCTCTGCTGAACGAACTACCAACCTGGTGATTACTAAAATTAAATATTAACTGATGGTTTTTCAGCCAATGTTCTGTAATACAAAGAATATCTATATTGTTACAATTTAAAAATAATTCAATTTCTAATTCCTTATTAATGATTCCTTGTATGTTTTGGTGCACCAGGTTGATACAATTTCTATTTCTATCCATCATAATACTGCATTCCGGTTGACATAGGTATAAATGTCAAATTGTGTATTGTCAGAAAGCGGCTCAATAGAACCAATATGTTGAATAGCCATATTCTTGGCTAAAATATCAAAATAATAAGAAAGAGACATAGTTAACTGTCTCTTACAATACCTAGAAAGATAGTACTTATCTTTCGTCAAATAAAAATAATTGCACACATAATTATTAGTGTCAATCAAACAAAATTTAGTGTTATTAACTAAATTTAGTGTTATTACTAAATTTAGTGTTATCTTTTAAGCTATCTGTTAAATAAGTGTTACTTTAAGCATTTCCATAGGAGTGACCATAATCATTTTTGTCAGGAAACACTGTGTACCTACTGAAATTATGGTGTCCATGCACCATGAATGCAATTTTGGTGTCCATGCATGAATTTCAAATCAAGGAGTTGGTCTCCGGCTATCATATATTATTACTAAGTGCAATATCACCCATTTCGCAGTTTAACCGCAACCCGATCTGCGTACGCGCAGTGTTCCCGACACAGCCGCGTATGACGGTCGCGCATGATTTGCGTCCCACCGCATCTATTTACGAATAAACTCGAAACTTTTACGTGTAACTCGGATTCTTGTAAAAATGGCTAGCAAAGCGAACGGCATTGAAGAGTGGGTTCGGGCCCCACCCCCACCAGGTACCTGCTGGTCCAGGTTCATGAACTCCATCTACAATCCTGATGAGAAGAGCTTCTTGGGACGGACTCCGAAGAGATGGGGTATGTTTACATTAACTACTTCCAATGATGTGGATTTTTTTATATAAAAATATATCTGAACTCTGCCGCCCTTTATTTTAACACGAAAAATAGATAAACACAGTCTTAAAAGCGGTTTATATTGTGACAAAATTTGAGCTCAATCAGTTCAGAACTTTTATAAGATATTAAAAATCTTAAAATAAAAATAGCACGCATTATTTCGCGACATATTGATATTATTTTCTTTTTGCTGTAATAGGTCCAATTACAGCAAAAAGCCCGTATTTATCCGACCATAGGTTTAAAAGTAGTTTTATTTCAATGTCTAATATTCGCGTAAGTGTTAGAAATTAATGTATTAAACACCTATTGCAAAATAAACTTCCAGACTAAAAATTTTCAACAAGGAAAACGTGTAAAAACAGACAACAGACTATAAACAAGATTTTTAGGTTTTTATATCCGAATTTGTGTTGTAAATGCAACTCGTCTATCAGCATCCGCAAAAACACCACAGATGCTACTGAAATCAGTTTTAAAACATTGTTGGTATTCCTCGTCATCACATCAGTTGAAGAACGTCGTTTACATAACCAAGGGCTCCCCTATATTCTCAAGGACCCGATGATATAAAAATATGTAATTAGCATTAAAAACCTCTATTGATGTTGTTAAAAATCTTCTTTCCAGCATCTATGACTGGTCGCTTCGTTTCTTTCGTTCGGCTTTAGCTAACTATCAAATAAATACTTATATTTCTACAAATGTAGTTAATATTTCTATGTCGAATATTTGCTAGGAAACTGTAGTGTTGTTATTTTCTTTTATTACCACAGACAGTTACAATATATTACCTACGTTATATCTACGGTCCCCTCTAGATTATTCAAAACAGTAGTAACGCGGTGATATTCTTGTAACATTGTAACTAGTTCGTTGTAAGTGCAACTTATTTAAGATTGATCAAACAATGAAGTTCTCAATCTACCCCCTTTTTATAAAACGTGGGGTTTTTGTACATACAATAAATGTTTATGTCATAAACAATATACTTTAGTATCCTTACGGCTGTATCACTGAAGAGATGGGCTCTTTAGGGATACAGCCATGTATTTTATTGTATTATCATGTAGTCGAATGTAGATATTGTAATTTTTCATTTCACGAATTTCAACGCGTTACAATGATATTATTTAATCCTGACGCTTTCGATCCTTTACAGCATCTATGGTCACGTGCAGAATGAGGTGTTTTTTTTGCTTAATTTTTTTACAAATCTGATGTAAGGAAAACTGAAAAATCTCCAAGAAAGTGAAGCATTCGACTTGGTTACTGATAATATTTTAATAAAAAATCTTTCACCGAACTGCACCAGTCTCATATTGATATTACTACATAAATCATTGTAAAACAAAACCAACAATTTTGTAAGCACAACAATTTAAAAAGAGTTTCTATGGAGTTTCTTGCCGGTTCTTTTCCATCAGACCTACCTTTTGGAACCATGCACCTAAATTCAATTAAATTTGACAATTCATAAGCACCTGTATTGGTTTAATTGAAATAAATGATTTGATTTTATTTGATTTGGTTTGATTTCAAAAGTCCTATTGATATAATAATACGTTTAAAACAGATTTTTGGTATAAAGTCGAGGGAATTGGGGATGCTTTTCTTATTAAGACCACCTAGTGACCTTTCATGAGCAGGATTGACATGACATTAGATTGCACGCACGGATGAACTAACAGGACATTGGTATACCTACGTAATCCTTTACATCGCACAACAAGACATTACATACTATAAATAATACTCTATTACAGCCCAACCAATTTGACACACAGCCGGTAATCTTCAGCCATCATAAAATCCAAATTGGCCATAAATGTCCACGGATAAAGATCGTCTTCCCCCGCGGTACGTGACCTAAGAATAGTTCCTGTCGTGGGGGGATATAGGATAATGTCCTGTGTCCAATAGTTATAAAGACAAAAGGGGGTAGGCAGAAGGCTTAGCTTCTTCATGTATGATTACTAAATAGACTCTACTAGCTTAAGTAAACATACAGGACTTTAAATTACGGATATTTCAGAGCTTTATTTATTTCTTTGACTATTATTATTATAATACTGATTGATTATAAATAATATTGATAAAAAACTATTTTCGATTATATTCTAGCCTATAGTTCGCTTAGGTGTTATTTCATATATTGGGTACATATAGTTATTATACTTATAGACTGTGATCTACGTCAATCCGATGACTGCGATGCATTTTGAATGCGCTTGCATACGTAATACGACGCCAGAGATTTTGTTACTGACACGAAACGCTAAGCTAAATGTCGCATAACATATCACCACGCCTTTATCTTCAGGGAGCTAAGGCAGAGAAATACTGAGGTTCACAATTTGATGGTAATTATGGTTTCTGGTACCACGTAATAGAAGACGAAGGCACAAACTACGTTTAAACTGCCAATGAGAATTTCACAAATACACTGCTCGACTTGATAAATCATCGATCACAAGACCACACGTTCAACGGTCTCGCTTACAATCAACCGACCATTTGACCAATAAGGTATTCAAAATTATGAGTTTATTATTAAAAGCAAATATATTTTTGAAACATTGCATAATTTTCTTTGAAGATAATAGTGACAACAAGTCTAATTTAAAATTTTCATCTGTTCCGGAGAGTTTGAAGGCGCAAGTTTTGTGCGTGGTAGAGCGCACAAAATTTACCTCTCTCCCATGATTTAAATAAGAAAGCACTTAATACTGGAACAGACTTTTAAAGTCACTCAGATGGGTATAGCACGCGTTATACAGTTTCTATTCTCATTATCTTTCTCTGCAGAAAAGATTAAGTAAGAGACGAAGAGATCTAAAAATAACACTTTAGAAAACATGCGTAGACACTCTAGCGCCATCCCATCTTCCCAGTTCGGCGAGCTGTGCTAGCGCTGCTGCTGCAGCTGCGGACACCACCAAGCGGCTCAGTTTATTTAATAGTTATATTTTCGAGCCGTTTGGTCGAAACGCTTGGGTCATGGGGTCCGAGTACCTTAGCACTTTTCAAAGAAATTTCGAAACGCTTGGTCGACGTTTCACGTGATCCAAAGGCTGGCGTATTTTTCGGACAAAGAATTAGCATTGCCATACAACGTGGCAATGCCGCCAGTCTTCTGGGCACTCTACCCCCTGACAGCGTCAGGGACGAGTTTTTGGACGCCCTATAACTTTTTTTATTTTTTTATTTTTAAGTTTGTAAATAGTAGTTTTTAATTAATTTAAGATCTGTATAATGTGTTTTTAATTGTATCATATTAAATTAAACAAAAATACTTTAGAAAAGCACTTTACATCCACATAGAAGTAAATGGAAGTGGTAGTGCTAGTCGGTCACGACTGTCGATTGAACGATGCTAGCTAGATGGATGGGATGGCCCATCTCTAAAAAGGTGCGTGAGTTCGGCTGAACTCATACCTAATGCTTATCAGCGTTAGTTAGCACGCCGGGAGTGACCCATTTCCAGCAATGGGATTTAAGTGTCACAATAAATAATTAATAAATGTATCCGGACAATATAATACAGGGCCATTTAATTTCGAGCTAAACGAGGCTTGTGTTTTGGATACTAGATGTTTGATCCTCTACATAGATATTTACATTCTAAATACATACATATTATATATAGAAACATCACTGACTTAGTGTACAAAATATATGCCCGTGCTTATTTGGGCGTACCGGGATTCGGACCTTTTCCACAGAACGCAGCCTGTAAAGCGCATTTTCATTAGTCGTTAAGTCGGTCGTTACCCCGCATGCGGGCTCTGAAATAAATCATGGTCGACAACTTGGTCGATTAAAAGCGTGCGGGTGGTGCTAACGACCAGTAAAAATGATTACCCGAATGCGAGCCGTTTCCAAAATCTTCCGTACATGCGGGCCCTAACGCCTAATGAAAATGCGCCTTTAATACTGATGCGCAAATCGGGTTGTCAATATTATGCAGACCAATCTTATTTTGACAACGGCTGATAGTGGCTAAATTGCCC
This sequence comes from Craniophora ligustri, assembly GCA_905163465.1. NCBI lineage: Eukaryota > Metazoa > Arthropoda > Insecta > Lepidoptera > Noctuidae > Craniophora > Craniophora ligustri. The sequence continues at coordinate 16,203,511 of LR990956.1, forward strand.
CTGAAAATTTGTCACTTCAATCATATTTTGCGCAATGTAATCGATGTTTATTAATGTAATGTTACATTAATAAACATCGATTACATGATCAATAAAGACGCGTGTTTAAAGACAAAACAAAATGATAAACATTTCACCTTTAGCGCGTGTTTTTGATAATGTTAGGTGACATTAGTTAGTAGATATGAATTAAATAACATAAAATGCAATAATCTGTTCAAGTATATGACTATTTTAATGCATTGAGTCATCTTTAATTGCAGCTAGGTGTAAACTATTTCTTTAATAAGCTTGAATTGCTTTCCATTAAAGAGAAAAACCAATTTGAATGGCCAGAAGAGAGCCCGTTCACAAGCATGGCATGTTTATCAGCGTGGCCTCACTCAAAGATGTTAAATGGAATAAAATGCCCCACACACAACGCCACCATCAGCAGGAGATTTAAGTGAGCATGACAAGCTCAAACGGCTTAGCAACCGTATTAAATTTAGTGTCTATTTATCTGTAACAAAAGCCTCGTTGCTTAGCTGGGAACCAGATGGCGCTGTGTCATAATGTCTTAATATATTTATTTATGTATAATTTATTTTATTCATAGTCTATTATTTAACAGACTTAAATCATTTTTAAAGGCGGTGCTCAAGGTCGTTCTGATTAAGTTTGCCTGCAGTAATGGCGCGACAGAATCATTGGACCAATAAATACATTGGCTGTTTGTGATATATTCTAAATGAGTGGTAATTAATTGCATTGCATTTCTGAATGACCAGTCGATACCCACAACATTTAGCAATGATTTTTTTCCTCACCGCGTTGAATGTAGTGTATAATTAATATGTCCCTCCGTTGAATAAGTATACACAGGACCAGCTATCTTTGTATTGTACAAAACCTGGAAGATTAATGAGGTAAACAGAACGAGCTACTTTAGCCGGGGTTTGTCAATAGGTATTATGGTTATTTAGTGAGACCTTGAAGTCTATTGGTCTGCCTGTTATCTGCCTAGGTTTGTCAATGGGTTGGGACTATATTATTTGGACCTGGTCACCTGGCGTTCTTCTCTCTCTGTGTTACCTGTATATAATAAGAGAAAGCGACTGAAAAGATTTTTACGGGGCAGCAATGTGCATACGATCCCTCTAATGTTGCTAAGGTCCATCATCATCATCCTCATCCACAGCCTTTCTGATCCCACTGCTGGGTATAGGCCTCTTTCCATGCATGCCATTCGCTTCGGTCCTGTGCCAATCTCGTCCAGATTCGACCCGCAAACTGAGCGATGTCGTCGACCCATCTCGCCGCCGGACGTCCAACACTACGTTTATGGCCTCTTGGCCACCACTCAGTGAGCGTTTTGCTCCACCTATCGCCTCTGCTAAGGTCCATAGGTTAAGGTAATTGCTCACTACTAAGCGGGTCGTAAGTTTCATAGCCACTTATGTCGTATAAAAAAATGAAGATGTTACTTCCAGAGTTACGAGTATAGGTACTTATAGCTCCTAGACACGGGTCTAGTACCCTACCTAGAAAAACAGGAAAAAATATTTTTATGCTTGTAATTAGTTTCGTCAATTTGCAATACGAATTTAAAACTCATATTGAAATCTTATTTGCATTTACGGCTATGTAAAGCTGAGTTGATTAACGAAATCAATCTGCTTAAGAGCCGAGAGAGCTGTGGTAGCCTAGCGGTGTGTAATGTCATGTAATGTCTGCCAACCCGCAGTAGGCTAGCGTGGTGGACAATAGCCTAATCCCTCTTAAATGAGAGGAGACTCGAGCCCAGCAGTGGGACAATAATGGGTTGATGATGATGATGATGATGATGATGATGATGAATCCGCTTAAAGCCACAGGACAGAGCTTATAGTAGGTATTTTCTTAAGTGAATTTCTTATATAAATCACAGGCCTTTTATTAGTCACCTATAGTCTATAATTCATTTGAAATTCTATTCTAAAGGTTCCCCAAATGAGGACCGCCTGATGTAATAACGTTTTGTAAACATTCCCTTTTAGTCTGACAGTATCGGGTTTTATTTGAGTTCCATTGTACTGAGTCAAATTACGATAAGATCATCAACCTACTTAATATTGTCTCAATTATGAGATTAGTCTCCTATTAGGGGAAAAGAGAGGTTTAGTTTAGGCTTAGTAAGGATTGGCACACTTAACATATCGTCCAGAAAATTGCTCAGGCATACCATCTTGAAAACTCCTTGAAAATTTCGACAGTCAAAGTCAGCCTTGGATTTAAACTCGATGACTTTATATTGAATGATTTTATTTTTATTCTCTGAGTTTGTTTCAGAGGAAGACAGTCCGTAAGCGCCGACACCACTTAGATCTTAAAAAACCTTATATGTGATTTAAACTAGTGCCCTAATAATTCTGTCGAAAAATAAAACCGTTTCAAATGTCAAAACTGGACCACACGGGAAGAACCAGCTTTCAAATAAAAAAAGAATCATCAAAATCGGTTCACCCAGTCGAAAGTTATGAGGTAACGAACATAAAACAAAAAATACAGTCGAATTGATAACATCCTCCTTTTTTGAAGTCGGTTAAAAATATGTATTTACAGAAATAATGTAATTTATCATGAATAAATTATGTTAATCTGTCTTATAATCTTCTACAACACTTTTGCTCACACATACAACACAATAAAGACATAAGTACGCAATATTTTTCAATGAAGATTTGTACAAAGAAGGGTCGTTTCGAATTGCTATTGAAGTGCTTTACAATCACGCTGTACTTACCATACCTGTATGATTTGAATACTCTTTTGTGAGACCAAGGACGAGGGGACCGCAAACTAGACTTTTGTCTGCAAGAAAGCTGCTTTGAAAGGATATAGGGTGAACGTGCATTTTCTCTTAAACAATGGCTACCTGGTATAGAGTTCAGAACTGACGGGAGCACTATTAAAATAAAAGAAATATCAGGAACTAACGTATGGTTAAAGTTTGACTACTGATGGTATACCAGGGTGTGTAGTCGGTATATCCCATAAAAAATACTGAGTACACAATGATTATTTATTATATTTCACTGCCTCATTAGTCTTAATAAGTGCAATCTGCGCAGCAAAAGATTTTGGGTTTTAATTTCCAGGGCGAGCAAAAATGTTAATGGAATTTGTATGAAATTCTCAGTAGCAGCTCAGTGTTTGGATTCCTGCCCGGTTTGATGGCAATAGGCTCGCCCCCTATTACATGAGACCTAAAATTTACTGCTAAAATGTGAGTGCACATTAGTACACCTCTGCCTAACCCTTTGGGGCGACAGGCGTGGTGGTATGCTATGTTATTTTCACCGGTTATTGCAAACCATCTGACCGATTCCTCATGAGGTTCACTCAATGCTTAGTTCATAGTTACTAAGTGTCTCTCAACTGTAAAATATTCCATGACGTGTCGTGCACCGATCTGTAGGCCATCGCGTTTGCCCGGATGCGGGAATTGAATCCCCGACCCTGAGTAGGAACGAGCGGACACTTCGCCGTTGTGCCAATTGGGCGGTAGGTCATTATGACGAGACCATCACGGGTCGTTTAGAACTAATCGTTAATTGAGTTCTAATCTTTAAGACTAGAGAGAGTAATATTTTTAACTCGTATGAGAATGTATTTCTGCATTATTCTCATACTGCTACCAAGTAAAACATACATTATGTTGCATTTAAAAAGTACCTACCTATTTATGGAGTTTTTTGCTGGTTATACTACATAACACCTATTTTTTGGAACCGTGCAAATACACTGCTGCTTCCACAGACTGGTTGTGTCAGGCAGAAATCCTGTAATATTGATCTGATTGAAATAAAGCACAAATGTTTTATGAAAAAGAATGAACATAAAAACTCAAAAGTGTCTTTGATCGCTCTTCGACACTAAACGAGCAATTAAAATATTATCTTACATAGGAACTGACTTAGGTGACTGAACTAAAATTGAACTAAAACTTTTTATGAATTTTATCGCGGTTTATTAATATAATTAAAACCAAAATTTCGAATCCTTTTCAGCATCCCTGGTCTGGTATAGTTTTCCATTCATTATAATTAAAAATTTTGAATTCTAGACGGAATTAAACGTATTCAACATTTTGCGTTATACATATAAGTATTATTATGAAGCCAAGGATATCTTAAGAATAAATAAGCCAAACCGTTTCACTATAAAATCAAAATTATGTTTCTTAATTAATATTTTAACATTAATGATGGCACTCTAAATATTTCAAATAAGTTTTTAATGAAATTACCAGCAATATAAACCAATAATTTTATTATCTACATTCTTCAGACGGACATCAATATAAATGTCATAAAAACATTATTTTCTGTACGAAGAAATGCGCGCGCGCTATTTCTATCGCGGCGTTCAAAATTAGAACGTTTTCGTCATAGATATCAGCCGTTAAAATCGATTATCTTGTAAAGTGTATCTTATATTGTGTTATATACAGTTGATAATTGTTTGGTTAGGATATAGGTTAGAAGCTACTTAGTTTGTGTGATCGCTAGAGGGCGGGCCTGTCAATGGTTTGGTTACCTGTCAATTAGCACTGTTTGTTTAATTGGGTTATCATTACATTACAATTAATGCTGGTTAGGTGTATTACCGAAGTTTTATTTTATAGTTGATAGGTTAGCGTATGAGCCCAATCTCAGTTGATGGTAATAAGAGGCTGTGTGATCCTGTACTATTTTACACTAATCAAAACTCTGAGCTGCAGCTGAGAATTTCATAGAATAACCGTAATAATAATACTTTGCACGACCGGGGAATCGATCCCAAGACCTCTTGCTCAGCAGTCGCACTTACAACCACTAGACTGAGAGAGACGGGGCAGATTGTCTCTCTTTTTTAATCAACTTTAGAAACGAGGCAGTCATCATGGATGGATGATCCATCCATGGTCATGGGCAGACTGCCAGTAAAATTGTATTAGTTCACTAGTAGATAAAAGGCCCTAGTCATCTAAAAACCTTTGTTTCAATAAACATTTGTTTATGTATTGTTATATTCCTCTGTATATTTTTATGTTGGTAATCCTGTTTGGTGTTCCAGGCATAGTACTGACGTTCTACCTGGTGTTCTACGCGGTGCTGGCGCTGATGTTCGCGCTGTGCATGGGGGGGCTATACCTCACCCTGGAGCCGAACCGACCCACCTACCTCCTGGGAGAGTCGCTTATTGGTAAGAAACTATAGACTGGTGACTCAAGCTGTTAAGGACATTTTCTGTTAGAAACCAAAGTTAATATTTTAAAAACCTTAATTATCTCTTTTTTTCTTAAACCTTTATAATAATAAATGTATTCAGTCATATATATTATATATGTCTGATATGACGCTATACTTATATAAACATATAAGTATAGCGCCATCAAAATTCGAGCTAAGCAAATACGCTTGAGTTACAGATACTAGATGGTCAGTACACTACATAGATTCTATGTATAATTTGTATTTTTTATACATATTATGACGTTGAAACAAATTTATAATATTTTCTTCAGTATTCTGAATTTAACGTGTAGGAAGATAGTCATAACTGTAGATGGTGTTACTAGGTGTTATCCTTCAACGTCCCCGTATAAAAATAAAGCCTAATAGGTATTAAAGTACGGGCTATAAATGTGTAGTCATTCTATAAATCTTAAGGAGGTCATGTCTCATTTAAACGGCGGTGATGTCGGCCCGAGTTCCGCACTTTTTATTATGTAATAGGCTTCCTACGGCCGGTTCCTTCGGCGGGGGGCCAATTGAACAGCTCAGTAGGGACGGACGATGTTTTGTTGCGATCTTTCTAGAATACAGGCTAGAGGATTAACTGGGAGGTGAATAAGGGTATTAGTAGTTTTGGATGTAATTTGACACTGTGACATTTATACATATTATGTATAGATCATAGTGATATAGATCATTTGACGACCTCTGTGGTCACGAGGTCGTGGGTTCGATTCCCACGGGACACAAATATTTATGTGATGAATATAAGTGTTTGTGTTCGTCTGGGTGTTTCCTATGTATTATAAGTATGTTTTTACAAAAAAAAGTATATAACTAAGTATTATATCCATTGTCTAGTACCCAATTTGTGTAAAATGTCGCGGCATATTTTTTTGTCCCAGCATATTTATCATGTTAATTCTGGTTGAAAGGTTCTCACTTCAAATAAGTTCTTCGATCGAAGCCTTCCTGATAGGCTATTGATTAGTTCTATGGTACCAATAAAAAAGAAGTCTTATGAAGAATAATGCGATAAGAAACTAGATAGCCACTCTTTTAAATTAAAAGAAATGAAGCATGTTCAGTCAGACACATCTCCGAGTGAAGCACTGTAGGGTTGAAGTTTGATTAAAGGAAAGACTTGATCAACAAACTCAGGCCGACTATGCGTAGACTAATCGTTGTTCTAAGCCACAAAACCTGCATGAAACAGATGCATAGCTTCGTAGATATTACCGTTACATGTATAGATAAACTTATAACGAGGATTACAGGATACAATATTAGGATAACAGCCCGTAGATGATATACCTATATTGACACCTCACAAAAACTTGCATAAAAAAAACATCATCTGTATTATTAAATGCGCTGACAATTACAACTGCACTTGGGGCCTTTTTTTATTTATATGTGTATGGCCTGTTTGTCTATTTCAGACGATTCTATGGTGTAGTATCTCAGAGTTTTTATTTACCATGATTTTATTATAACACCTTTACAGAAATCCAACTCTACGCTACACATAGTTAAGTAATCCATACTTTATCAAATACTATACTTGTCTAATATCTACTCGCTTCAGGATCAAATCCCGGCGTGGCATCCCGTCCCCTGTACGAGACTCCGGTGCTACGCTACAACCGGGATAATGGATCGCAGTACCAGCCCTACGTCAGGCAGTTGAAAGATTTCTTTGCGCGTAAGTAGTAAATGATTAAATTATTTTCTGTAAATAGATCTTTGAAGACACTTTTACAAGTCATGGGTAAAATTATTTTAGGATCTAGAATTCTAGATGGCATAGGCATTTCCTAACTGACGACCTGTGAGACGAATTTCCGAAACAAACTCAGAGAATCATGGTCTCTTTTAAAAGTCCAAACATTTTTGTTTATAATATATGGTGACGATGTAGGTCAAAGTCTGAGATGGCCTTTTGAAGAAAGCACCACTTTCACGCCGGTCGTCCCCGAAGGGTTAGGCAGGTGAGTACATATGTACCCGGACATTTCGCCGGTGTAAGAGGGGGCCTATTGCCATCAACCGGGCACGAATCCAAATTCCGAGGTGCTACAAGAATTTTATACAATAACCGATAACAGTTTGGGAGTCAAACCGAAGCCCTCTTCCACTCAGCAGTCGAACTTGCGACCAATAAACCAACGAGGTAATTAACATACATATATATGTATGTATAGCAAACTATCACGCCTGTGAGGGATAGACAGAGGTATATTGTGAAACATCTATATTTATTAGGTCTCGTGTGATTGATTTAATAGCGAGCTAATCTATAACCATTCATCGAAAATACAATCCAAATACTAATTACTACACTGCTTGGACTGGGAATCGAAGTTATCAAAGCTCCGTAGAATAATTCTTAGCATAAACAACCAAGGTTTTAGCATGATTGTACGCAAGTACACATCACGCCTTATGGGCGTGTCTGTGCTGAAGCAATTTGTTCATGTATGGGCTCCACCGAGCCATTGTAGCGAGATCAATATTTCAATGGAAACATACCGGCACAGGACACAGATACTCTGCTGACATACATAGCATGACCTTCACGCTGTTGACCTCCGGAGGGAGAGGCAGAGCAGCTGTGCTCTTTTGTAGTCCACAGTCATTTTATTTGTTTATTATTTTAATTGTATATGTGTATTTGCTATTTTGAATAATCATTTTCTTCAATAATATTTAAGAACATGATCAAATTTTATTATTTATACATACGATGGCAAGGTTTTGACAGTTTAGAGACCGCTAATCCACATTAGACCGATAGAATACAACTTTCTAAATCAAGATTCGAGAGCGGAGAGAAATTGTTGTAAAATAGAATTTGTTTTCCTCAAAAATGATCGCGACACTCTTTTTCTGACAGTGTATTTGTTTGATATCTATTATTGGAAAAATATTAAAAAAAAAATATATTTATATATTTTTGAATATAGGTAGGTATATACGCCATATACACGTTTAAACTTTTAGATGTTTTTGTAAATCCCCGTACATTTAAATTACATTTATGTACGAAACAGGAGACAGTAAATAATAAAATACATACGGACATTATAACACATCGTCATCCAGATCCGAGATAACCAACGAGGCTTGTGTTACGGATACTAGATGGTTGATACCCTACATACTAAATAGAACTGGATAGTATAATGGACTCTATTCTGTAGGAGATCTGCAACAGTGCATTTAATATTGTATGGTTTATCCAGCCTACAGCGCTGACCGCTGGTACTCACCAAAGGAGGAGTGCATCGCAACTGACCACTTCGGATTCCCAGACAACCCTTGTTTCTTCATCAAAATCAATAAAGTAAGTAACATCCAGCAGAGGTGGAGGCACCCACATTTCGCCGGTATGTTTTTAGATCCCATGTAATAGCGGGTGACCCTACTGCTATCTACCGGGTACGTATCCCAAATCGGAGTAGCTACTGAGACTTTCTTAGCGTAGCAGTCGCACTTCAGTCAGTTTATGTGTTAGATACACAAGGTATTGCCTACTGAGATAGGACCATGCAGTACCAAGTCCTAGGCCTCAAGTTCAGTACATGCTCGACTCCAATTCAAACCACTGACTTAATCGTGTGCGTATTTTGCTGGTTTAAATTGTAAAGGAAAATATCGCGAGTAAACCTGCATGCTAGAGGGTTTTTCTAAGGCTGGGAATGACCTGAGTGGTGGCAAGAGATCAAAAATGACATTTTCTGCTTGCAAAAATGCAGATTTTGAGTGATAAATCCACACAGTACCTACTCTGGTTTACGTTATCATAACTTTTACAACCCAAAAACTAAAAAAATATGAGTCTGCTTAGCAGTCAACGGAACTTCAGACCACCGCTAAAGAATATGATACCCATAAATCAGACAATAAGAATCTGAAAAACATGGTGTCGCTTTTTTATCTAATTAAAACAGTTCTCATATCAAATCATTTATGTTCCAGATAATTGGGTGGAAACCAGACTACTACACCACTGCAGACCTGCCCGCAGACATGCCTGAAGACCTTACAGAGTATATAAAGGGACTAGACCCTACTAAGGTTAGATGGTTAAGGGGTAATATTTGCCATTAATTTTCTGATTTTTTTTTCTACCTAATCTGTCGTCTGACAAATCGTTGATCTCCCTCGTACGGTCGTCAGTGATAGGTGAACTCAAAACTATGGTGCTATGGTGCTTTCTGTAAAAACCGTAACGTAACTATAATTGATTGAAGCTCGTGGAAATTTCATCAAATGTGGCTTCTATTCGAGGGGCCTTTGATAACGCTTAAAAATCTAATAAGAAGCTTAACCTACATCGTAGTTTTTTTCTATCGACTAAAAAGGGATGAATTAAATAAAATACTAGATAATAATTGGTAATAGATATTATAACAATAATTGTTAGGTTTATCCTGTACTTGCGGCACTCTAGAGCTAGGGCCCCTTCTGCCAAGGGGCCCTTGAAATTTTAATTTGTTTATTTATAATTTTATTTACACTGCAGACTTAATTTTTAATTTAGTTTTCCACAAAACCAGTTTAGCGGTATCACTATGAAATTCATGTCTCCGTATTTTTACGCTACTGCTTATTTGCCAATAGCAACAGCAGGTATGGATATCCTGTGAAGAAGAGAAGTCCAACGAGACCAAGTTGGAGTACCCCTGGGGGCGGGGCCTGCCGGCGTCGTTTTTCCCGTACGTCAGTAGCCAAGACTATAGGAGCCCGGTCATCGCCGTCAGGTTGGCAACGCCGGGTAAGATAGTTCATTTAAGCTTTTGAGTCCCAACGCAAAAAGTTTTAATATGTCATGATCTGTCTATCACTGTGTGCATGTGATTTAAATACTATCCTGATCCAACCTTTTTGGATCGATCTCAACTCTATTAGGTTCCCTTTAAAAATAACTAAAAATAACTATAAAAAATTTTTTAACAAAGAGTATTAATGTTATAGATTCCAAATTTAAAAATTGAGTAGAATTTTTCTTCTTAGATAAATATAACTGTTAGTAACTACATCTTTTACAAGTCTTCGGAGTTCATCAGCGACCATCAAATAAATGGATGCTCAAAACTATAAAGTTTATTTAGAAGAATAAATAATTCCTCGGAAAGCAGTATGTACTTTTATTTTAGAAGTGTTTTCTTTATCAATTTCAGCTATCAACTTGAACATAATCATTCGATGCAGGGCGTGGGCCAAGAACATAATATACAACAAGAGTCTCAAGGAACCCACAGGATACACGCGCTTCCAGCTGTACATTGAAGACAATGACACTACAAACACCACCGAAGCGCTAACATAATGCGCAATGTATACAATACATAGCGTAATTATAGATCCGTTACAGTAATGGAACTTGTAGTACCGGTATTAAGGCTTTGTACGCATTATGAAGTAATTTATTGGGCGTTTTAATCAATGTATAAATTAGGAAGAGTAGGATTCTCCGATACCTGGGTATTGTAAAAAAAAAGAAAAAAATAGCTTCATGGTTATAGTTTTTTTTTTATTGTTTTGAAGCAATGACATTATCACGTATCAATTCCACTACCATAAGTATAGAGTTAATTTGAGTATGTTCTTCTTGTTTTTTAAACATAGTCAAAGAAACCTGCCTGAGAGATGTTCTCGATGGAATGTGAAGTCCGCCAACCAGCAGTAGTCCTGGTGGACTATAGCCTAATCGCTCTCAAACGAGGAAGACCCGTGCAAGGGCGAAACCCGTGCAAGAAATTATTTTATGGTCGAAATGGACCGGCGCAGGGAGGACCCATGACGGCTCATGACCCCCCCTCTCCTGGATCCACTCTAGGTCCTGTGCCCAGCAGTGGGAAAGTAAAACAATGAACTATCACAATGCAAACATTACCTTAGGACTATTTAATTAGTCCAATGTTCAATCGTAACTTTATGTCGAGAAGTCAGCGATTTGCCTAGTTTACTTAGTGCCCTATTTTACATAGGTACATTACTAGCTAACCTGGGCTGGCAAACATTATTCTGCCGCATAAAAATATTTAAAATACTTTACTCAGACCTACTAAATATACACAAAAAAATCATAAAGATCGGTCAAGCCGTTTCGGAGGAGTTCGACGACAAACACTGTGACACGAGATTTTTATACTATGTGGAGATGATAACACGACAATAAATTAGAACCAGCATACGTTATGATATTCTAAGTATACCAAAAATCAATCAATTATACCCAGTAGTTTAGAAACAGGACATTCTTTTACATTTTTAAAATTTTCAACATGATGTTGAAATTGATGTTGTATTGTTTACTAGGCTTTCACAGTGGTGACCTGCAACATAATTATAAACACATGTTGCCAACTTGGCACTTAAAAGACCTTCGGCAATGTTAAAAAACTTTGATTTTATAATTTGTTGATCACCTGTAAATTATTTGGTATATTTATGACTGAACGAAAATGTGCTGCATGAATAAATGTTTTATGTAAAGTTACAGACATATAGAATCTTCTTAGAAATCAAAAGGTAGAATTTTGGTCTACTAAATATTAATTATAAACAGCATTGTTTCCGTAATTATTAATTATTATTATTGGTCACATAGTAACAGATTGTTTATAATGATGAGTTAAAAGCGGGTTAAATGGTCTATAAACATAAACAAAAGAACTCTGATATTTATTTAATCCCACCTCTTTTCTAAGGTCTGAAATATTTACTGAATGTATATAAGATGCACGTTATTTAATAAAAATAATGACAATATAACAGTAGATAGAAATTATTTTGTAATAATTCAATTCAAATACTTATTACTTGATTATTGCTTTCGTTTGCAACTTTATTTATTCCGCCGAATGTTTGAAATTCGAATAACTTTTTCCATTTTTTGTATTGGTAACATGAAAGCGCGCCAATAGTTACTAAACAAGAAAAAAGGTTTGGTAACCAGATTAATAATAGTCCGCTATAATCACAGTTTTTTGAAACCTGATTTATTGAAAAATTACCTTTATTATTATGAGTAAAAGAGTACTGCCACAGGTTAAATAATAGCGATCTATAGCACCTTTGATTATTATTTGGTTAATGGTATCATTACCTATTATCTATTTTTTGTTCTAGTTTAAACGGAAAAAGTATTTTTTAATCTGTGGGTAAGTGTTTTGTAGTGTTAGACTATGTTATGCCTGGTATGAGTACAAATTCTTTTCTTAAAATTAATATTCCATGTCTGTGAAAAATTACTTTCAAATAAATGTATTAAATTGTTTTTTTTTTTTTTTTTCAGACAATTCCCAGCTGTGTTGTAAATTTCTAAACTTTTAAAAATATAATAGCTAATGCATGTTTTATACTGTAGACTGTTTTTTTCAAGTCGGTTTATGTGGCCAAAATCAAAACTATTAGGAGTAAAAATACTAGCAAGAAGTGTCTGGCCCGATTTTGATGAATTGTCATTAGACTTTTTGAAAAGTCAATATGCCTAGTGGTGGGTGGGAGCCCTAGAAGGGACCCGAAAAAAAAACAACTATCTGAAATACTCGAGCGCGTCGGATTAAGATATGGGAGGTTAATTACTTGCTAAGGAATAGGTACCATGTTCGCTAATTTGACGATTTATAATTGTCGAAAATTCGCTGCGAGCTTGCTACACTTCCAAATTGTCAGAATAAGAAATAGCAGTATCTGTAACACTTACTGAACACCCCTTTGAAAATCTGACGCTGCTAACTTTTTTTTTTCATTTTCTCCCACATAGCCAACCCCACCACGAGAATCGTCATATTAAGTATATCTTACTCGTATTTTGATTAAGCGACATGTTGCCGCATGAAAAATATGAATATCTGACGCGCGTATTTCACTGTTGTGTATAGTCACTGTGCCCCTAGGCGGGGGAAGCTACAGATTAAAAAAAAATAAACGATATACATTATAGGACCATTTTTTCTTACTGTCATCTAATCTACCAATTCTAATAGGTTTCTGTGACGTTCGAGTAAATCCACATTTAGCATTGTGGGCCTCCCTACTATAGTCACACTAAAAGTCTTGAACATGACTAGTATTACAGTATGGAATAATGTTGCCCTGAGCATTATAAAGTTATAATTTAGGAAAATAATAACTTATCATGCAAACACAGAAAAAGAAATGTTTCGAGGACTAAAACCGCGTGATTTAAGAACGCGGAAGCGGGCGAAGGGAATGAATATGAACTCTTTTTTTGGTAAATTGCATGCGGACGAAGTCGCGAGAAACAGCTAGTCTAAAATAAAATCCCATCCTCATTATTGTCCTTGGTCAAGTCAAACAAAGTAAGTAAGTAGTCCATTAGTTCCCTGACTAGAACTTAGTACATTAGTTTGTAGTTCAGGGCTTGGCCGCAGGGGGCGCTTGGGCGGCGGCGATGGGCGGGCGGCTCGCCGGTTTCAGGCAGATTTGGGCGGCAAATCGCGGTCAAAGAATAAATAGACTGAAGAAAGGAACTTCTTACAAGGTGGCTTTATTTGTTGTTGTAGGTTTGCTACAAAAACTCATATTAAAAAAAAACTCTATCTATAACAAAATTGTTACAGACCGATTTCTATAAATTATAGGCATAGAGAAAAACTGATATATTTTTTGGGGGTAGTTTTTTTGTCAGGCTATGATACTGTCGGCGTGTGTGTTTGTACATGCATCAAAAACTACTGGATTGAAATGAATGCAGTTTTCACTGAGGTATTGTTAAAGTTAACATGACATATAGGCTCCATTTTCCCACAGGAAAATATCTTATTTCCATTGTTTTTAAATTTATATAGAATACGTGTGTTCTGTATATAAGTTCATAAATAAAAATACGCAGTTTAGTTCCAAAAAGTATCACTAGATGACGTTGTCACATTGTAGTCAGTTCATTAGAAGTTGAGGTGTCAAATAGCAAGACAAATAAAGTTCATATTTTTAAAATAAGAACATTACTTATTTAGTTGTCACTGGTTCTTGAAAAAGAGTAGATAGACCATATTTTGTTCATCGATTTTGTATAAGACTTTAAAGTAAAGAAACGATTAATAAAGCAAGAATATTATTAACTATGGAAGTTATCACAACATTAAGGAGATTGGGTTTAACTTATTCTAGCGAACGAAGAAAGTTAGTATGTAAGCTATAAATAAAAGGGCCAAAGTTGACTGAAAATTAAATGAACTATTATAATTAATACAAAGATGTTAGTCATACAAATGAAAGTGGGTAATGAATAAAAATACTTTCTTTGTAAAAATAACGCAGACCATGATTATTACAAATAACAATAATAAGAACTGTACTGTCACTAAAGATGTTTAAAAATAAAAAATAAACTCACCAAAATATTTATCAATATTTCTTCCATTCATGCACCAAATCAGTCATAAAATGTAGGTACCACTCGTCCTCACAGAGTCACTATGTAACTAGGCACGAAACTTCACATGATCACTTGACTTCCCACCGCGGCGCGCCACCGTCAGTCTTCACCCGCGGAGCCGCCACGATGGGCGCTGACAAGCCCAACGGCGTCGTCAACTACTGCCGCCGACCACCCCAGAGACCATTCCTCCAGAGGATCCAGTATGGCATCTGGAATCCCGAAGACAGAACATTCCTTGGAAGAACTCCGCACCGATGGGGTGAGTACGACAGAAAAAAATGACAGCGGAAAACTTTATTCTGGATTTAAATTTGGAATTTGTTTTTTATGAATACTTCATAAAACTGTTCCATATTCAAAAAGGCTATTAGAATGACAATCAAATGTTTAAATTTTAAGTTTGAAACGGCTATTTTTAATTTAATTTTAATATTTTATTGGAAATAGATTTTACGATTACGATTTAAATAAAATATATTTTTATGGAAATGTGATCAAAACCTCAAAACTTACTTTTTAGAAGATACCAACTTACTTAAAAAACTTTAAAATGTTTGGCAATTTAGCACTTACTTGGCGTTATTACATTTCAAAATGTAAATCTTCCTCACAAGTTTCACATAAGTAGAAGATAGTCAGATTATTTACATAAGACCTAATACATAATACATATTATGTTTACTAACACATCGATACTGACTAAAATCCCCTTTGTTTTATAGTTAACTTCGTTATATTAAGGATTTCTCGAGCGATACCACTATCGTAGTCAATGGCACTATGGACCTGTTTGTTTCATGGGATGGTAAATGGGTGGAAGATGGCTGATCGATGGGGACACATATAGTACCTAACGGAATTAAGTATTCCATCATAGTATTTGAGCGTTTGCCCCCCTTTTTGTTTGTTGTTGTTGATAGGTTTACCGTTGACCGCCAGTCACCTAATGTTAAGGCGAGACTGCGATCTCAGACGGAGCGTGCTTACTTAGAAGAAAGCGATTCACTCTTGATTTAAAGACCATTGGAGAAGACCCACTCGGGAAGTTCATTCCACATTTCAGCAGTACGCATGATAACAGTGGACTTAAAGCCTTTTGTTTTTGTTTTTGATTTCGCATGCGCAGCAACTTCTACCTTCCTTTTCTTCACTCTCTTAAAGGATAATTTCCGGAACAAAAACTATCTTAAATATCCTTTCGCGGCACTCAAACTGTCTCCACGCCAGATTTCATGTAAATCGGTTCAGCGGTTTAAGCATGAAGAGGTATCAGACAGACAGACATATTATCGCACTTAAAATATTAGTTTGGATTTAGAATAGCAATGAGAGATGTAATAACCTCATCGGTATGTGTGTTTGTGTTAGTAATGTCTCTGCCTTGATCATCTAACATCAAACGCGTGACGTCATCATCACATTAAAGCATCGTACTACCCACATCCGCATAAAATACCTTGGTCTTGATTCATAAAAGAAAAAAAATCGCTATTACTCCTTGTCTTTGATGAAAGACGTGACTTTGATTCTTTTGTATCTATAGTTGTATACACGACGTCGACTGAGTTTTTGAACATACATAAATACAACACCGTCTTCCCACAGGGATAGGCAGAAATTAATCTCAATTTAGTATGAAATCAATTAGTAAATGTTATTTAGTTTCTCCACTTGCAGCATTTTTAAGTTCTAGTCATAGTAAACTTCATTATTAAGCCATTCCTGGGCACGGGTCTCCTCTCATTTGAGAGGGATTAGGCTATAGTCCACCACGCTAGCCCTCTGCGTGTTGGCACACTTCACACGCAATCGATAATAACTCTCAAGCATGCAGGTTTCCTCACGTCTATGGAGTTTCTTGCCGGTTCTTCTCCATAAGACCTACCTTTTGGAACAGTGCAACTAAATTTAATTTAATTCGACAATTCAAAAACCTGTATTGGTCTAATCTAAAAAAATACTTTGACTTTGACTTTGATGTTTTCCTTCACCGTTTGAGCATGTGATAAATACGCACCAGTGACTTTGACTGGAGCGTATTTATCCAGTGAAAGTGGGTTTGAAGTTTGAACTCGAGAACTTTGACATCTCAGTCCACTGGTCACACCACGGCTACCACAGAACTTTTTAATAGTAAACTTACTTATAAAAATATACGTTATGTGGATCGGATTCCGATATAGCTGTATAAAGTCTAGGCATATGGGTATGCCTAATGTTATATTTTAAATCTCAAATATAAACACTGGGCAAGGTCAGTGGGTTACCGTGCGCTGAGTTATAAATCTAATAGTAACACGATGTTTATTTTAATTTTTTATATGTTCCGGGTACTGGTAGATATGTGTTTCTGTGGTTGAACCACGTTTTTATTTGTAATTCAAGTAATGTAATGTAATATTGTGCGTCTTTGTCACATGCTCAAACGGTGAAGGAAAACATCGTGAGGAAACCTGTATGCTTGAGAAATTTCTCTATAGCATGTGAAGTCTACCAACCCGCAGTAGGCTAGCGTGGTGGACTATAGCCTAATCCCTCTCAAATGAGAGGAGACCCGCGCCCAGCAGTGGGACATTAATGGGTTGATGATGATGAATGTAATGTAAGTTTGGCGACTCGGTGGCTGAGCGATTGGCTTTTGCGTCACGGGTTGTGGGTCGATCCCTACTCGGGGCGAATAATTGTACGTTCTACAGGTTCTACAGGTAGTTCTTCCGGGTCTGGGCGTTAGTGTATGTGAAAATATGTGTTTGTAAACGCACCCACGATACAGAAGAAAATCCTAGTGTGGGGCAACGTTTAAAAACAAAATACGTGGATTCAGTAACTTTGTGCATTTAATAACACTATCGAGCATTTCTCCAATCAAAAGCCTGTCCAATTAAAATATCTGCAGTAATTTTTCACACTTACGGCCCAATGGTAAGTGGCCAGAGACGTCGCTGCATATTTTACCAAACAAATATAATAATGAGTTAAGAACTTGATAAAGACTTGAACTTAACTTGAAAACTGCCTCGTTGGTTAGTGGTCGTACAGTGTGACTGCCGAGCAAGAAGTCTTGGGTTCGATTCCCAGGTCGAGCAAAGTGTTATTGGGTTTTTCTATGAAATTCTCGGTAGCAGCTCGGAGTTTGGATTTGCGCCCGTTTAATGGCAATAGGCTCGCCCCCTATTACATGGGACCTAAAAAACATACCGGCGAAACGTGGGTGTACATAAGTACACCTTTGCCTAACCCTTCGGGGACGACGGGGGCGTGGTGATATGTATGTAACTTGATAAAGTTATAATACAAGTATATCATAGAAAAAAAATGCAATGTAGGTGTCATGTCAGTAAGTTTTCCTTGTGTTATTGGGATGACATTTTACTGATTTAGTAACAGTTATAATAATCAAAAACCAGCTTTACAAATTAATCGAATCTTACCTTTTCATCATCATCATTATCATGATCAGATCTTCATATACTTATGTAAGTAGATCACTATCATAGTCAATGGAAACTTTCTACTAGGAAGGAGAGTGCGATGACCTATTGACATCTTTCAAACCTTAAAAGTACCATGATATCATCACGCCTGTCATCGTCGAGGGGCTAAACAGAGGTGAACTTATGTACACCAACATTTCGCCGGTATGTAATAGGCCCATGAGGCCCTATGTAACAGGGGGCGAGCCTATTGCCATCAACCGGACACGAATCCAAACTCCGAGCTGTTACTGAGAATCTCATAGAAAAACCCAATAACACTTTGCTCGATCTCAGAATCCAACCCAAGACCGCTTGCTCAGCAGTCGCGCTTACGGCCACCAGACCTAGGAGGCAAACATTTAGAGACTTACTCGTTTACCTACATGTAAGTGGTTCACTATCATAGTCAATGGAAACTTTCTACTACATACGAAAGAGAGTGCGATCATCTATAGATTGCTTTCAAACCTTAAAATTTGTCTTCAATTTTTAAAAGTACCAAAAATAAGTAAAATATTCGTAGAGCAATATAACAGAGTGTAGGTCACAGTGTGCGGTTATGTGAGCGGTCTGAAATCCAATGAATCATATTTACGAGTTAATGTATTTATAGCGTTTTATCCCCATCATAACCTATGCATGTTCCTGAATTCTAACACAGTAATGGGAATAGGGTAATGTAGCTTTATATAAATCATCAGAGAACTCATAAATATGTATATAACTAGTACATGCATGAACAGTAATAAATGTAAGTACATTTGTACTGTCTTGTCTGTACTGAAAGAGAAAAATGTAGACGAGTGTAGAACCGTTGAGAAATGTTAGACTTTTAGTGCAATAGCCGGTTCTAACTCAGATCAGATTGTAGGAGGTAGGGCATAGCGAGATTTTTCGCTCAAATTGAGCTGCCCGACTGGGGAAGTACCTCCGCCTTACAGAAGACCGCAGTGAATCAACAATAGTTGTTTTTCTGCGAGTGAGTAAGGTTATCAGAGCTCATTGGGGGAGTGACTATCCTGACAGCATGGGAATTCCGTTTGCTGTCATTTCAGTAACTCCCTATTTTAAGTAACCTGAAAGGTTTATAAGGGGTTTGGCAACGCATTTGCAAGCCTCAGGTGTTGCAAATGTCCATGGGCGGCGGTCATCACTTACCATCAGGTGAGCCGTCTGCTAGTTTGCCGCCTTATCGCCATAAAAAAAAGATCGGGTGAAATATTTAAAGAGTCTATATATTGTTAAAGAAAAACATCATAAGTGCGATTAATTTTAAGAGTGCAGGGCGCTTAAGACCCTATTTTCTAAATAATATTTAACATACTATATTTAACATATCTGCCTAACATGCTATGACAGGCGTCATAGCATGTTAGGCAGAGATCACCGACGGATACTCATTAAACAATATACCGCGATAAGAAACGTAGAAAATAAGTATTATTACAATACCTACCATCATAAATATCTACTATCATTCAAAATCTGCATAACTAACTACAAACAAGTAAACGCCCTCAAATCGCCAAATACATAAATTAACTTGTCACATAGCTCTATTATATTACATTACATTTTATGTTCATGTTATAGCGAATAGTTTCTATTTAATTAAGTTGCCATGTTGCCTTACGTGTTCTGCCATCATCACTAATTAATCACTCAGCGATGTAGTAAAGTGTCATTGGCTTTTATCAGGAAACGCAGTCCTTCCGACATTGCTGTGTTGCCATGTCGAAAAGATTTTGGTTGATGGCAATAGGCTCAACCCCTATTACATGGGACCTAAAAACATACCGACGAAATATGGGTACATTAATACACCACACACAGGCGTGGAAAGAAACGCATACTTTTGGACCAGACAACGGTAAGTACTAGTACAGAATTAGGCGAACAACTATATTCGGGCTTCAGAATCTACACACACACACAGTTAGGGTTCTACTTATAACAAATTAGGCACGTTCTGACACACAGTCAGAATTATTGGAATACCACGTCATGCCATAAACTACTCCGCAAATAGTGAGTGGCCTCGGCAACAGTGATGTATGTATATACGTTCTTATTACAGTACAGAATAGCAGCATATTTATGTATATACTGTGTTATATCCGAGGTCGGGGGTGACCGACGGTTACTGGATGAAGTTCTGTTTGCTGAGCACTTTGGCTGTGTGGCTTCGCTTCAATAATGGTTCAAAAGTAAAATAGAGGTGTGTAAGAGAACGCTTTTCACGGTGTATCAACAGCGTCATCTATATTTTTTCATTCATCACTTTGACTGTATTTTGTTGCAAGTTATTAAGTAGGAATATAATAATGTAAGAGTTGTTTTAAAATACCACGAGAAAGCTAGTCATATTTTTGCCAAAAAAAATGTAACTAGGTGTCTAAAAAGCAAAAACTTTTCTTAGTTTACGACATAATATCACTTTCTAGAGAGATATATAATTCTAGATAGATAACTCATTTTAAAACATACATTTCTTCAACTTATCCCATATTCTCCGGGAGGATTAGATTATACGCTACGCCACGCTAGCCTGCTGTGAGTTGGCAGACTACGCGTCGGTTAAACATTTCAAGCTTGCAGGTTTCCTCACGATGTATTCCTGCATCATCAACAGAGTGACTTTAGATATGCCAGCCATGGATTTGAACTCGATCCTTATATCTTAATAGCCTATGATCGTATCACTAGGTTATAAAATGCTAGCTGATTCCCGCGACTTGGTTCGCGTGCAATTTAACGAAAGAAAATTTCATTAGATTACCTTCAAAAACGGCAAAGTTTCATACTTACTTTGCACCCCCGTTTTACCCCCTTAGGGGTCGAATTTTCAAAAAACCTTTCTTAATGTTCCCCTACGTTATAAAAGGAACCCCTGTGCAAAATTTCAAGTTTCTAACCCTTATAGTTTAGGTCCTGCATTGATATATGGATGCGGGCGGCATATGACCGGTCGTCGTGGCGATCCTTGGGGGAGACGTATGTCCAGCAGTGGACGTCTAATGGTTGAAATGATGAAGATGATGATTGATATGTCAGTCAGTCAGCTTCTCATTTTATATAAATAGATAGAACGCTATACAATCTTGTGTAATATAAATATTTACAAACCCTTTTCACCAAAAGCCCGTAATAAACATAGGTCCGTGTTTATTTCATTTGTTAACCTACACAGTCAATTCTACCGAGTCTGGTACGTTAGTATTTCATATATTCATTAGAGATAACGTTTTTATGATGATTTGACAGTTAACACGTCGTGTTAGAGTAAATTGACTACGGTTATATTGTATTGGAGCTATTTATATGGCTATTTTAGCCTCTACTGTCCAACTATTATATTATTATACCACGAGGAAGAAAATTAAGCTTACTGCCTGATGGTAACCAGTTCCCAGCCTTTGAGCTGGTAACAAGTTTACAGACTTCCTTATAATAAATGGTAATTTTAGCACCAGTGATGGTAGAAACACCAGGGGTATTAATAACGCCTTGCTGCTATGAGACAGATATACATTAGTTGTCTTATGTGCCCAGTATATCATGGGTTACAATGCTAAATTAACTGAACTACAATGAATATTAACAACGGGAACAATATATCCAGTTTTAAAGTCGAAACAATGATGAAAATTAGTGTTTATCTTTTGCTAAACCAAAATCAAATGAGTGAAAAATTGGTGATATTTTACAGTGGTAGTTGATAAAATGGTTAAGTGACGTTAGGTTAGCACACAGCTTGGTAGTCATCAGCCTCCTAGTTTGAGAGAAATTGAACAACCACTATTATACGTACACACTCACACAGAAATACAGCTCTTAAATTATGTATATCTGACTCAGTTTCAAATTTGTTCCCACCTTACACTCTCCTGGCGTAAGAAGCCAATTGTTTAAGAAACACGTGTACACGATTAGAATTTACGACCAGTTTTCCAGTGCGGATATTTTATACACACTTTCTGCTCCATTACACTAGAAGATGTGAAGATTACAGGGCTCGGCAACGCACGAGTAACATCTTTGGTGTTGCAAACGTCCATAGACTACGGTAACCGTTTATCATCAGGCAGGCAGTAACTTTGTCTGCCATCCTCGTGGTATAAAAAAAAAGTTTCTATAACGTTACAAAAATACTAAAAAATATATTGAACTTACACTTGAAAATTGACCTGCTCATATTCAACATCGCGCAAGCCAAGTTCCACAAATCAACTGTCAGGATTGGCTAGTGTGCTTGGGCATTCACCTCCAAAGGGCGCTCCATAACACAGCCTTCACAACTGCAGCCCACCGAAGTGTACCTCCCATAGGGTTCTCCTTAACTACATCCCGGATTTCCTCCATATCCACAGGACAAGGCGAGAACTCCAAGGGGGCCTTTTTTTCCTCAATGGACCTCCAAATAGAAATCTTTTATATATTGTCCCCCTGCCTATATATATATATATATTTTTTTTAGTACTTTACTTTAGACTTATTTTTATACAGTGAACTACGTTGGGTATCATAAAAATCCATGTATATCGTTGTTTTCTAATTTGCAAAGAGCGTACTTTACCTTTTTGCAAATTACTAAAGTGCCATTTACATTCGAGGTTAACAGGACTACGCACGCATCGCGGAGGCGAGGCTTTTAGTTAATTGGATGAATTAATGAACTTTTATTCACAGGGGTTGCTAGGAAGTTTGCTAATCGTTTAAGGAAGAACGCACGAACTCAAAGTCATTGACGTCACAGTCCATCGTTTGTCACCTATGGACCGTACCTAGTAGGTAGCCTGGTAGCCTAGTGGTGTCCCACCAGGCTACCAGGCTACCTACTAGGTAACTTACTGGCGATCTATAAGGTGACGGTTCTGAAGTAATATCGACAGGACAGTTGAGTGGAAACAGGCATGCTCGACTGCGTAATGGAACGTTATGTGACGTCATTTGGATATTTATGTTAGATTACGTGCTCTGCAGTAGTTACTAATCGGAATATATCTGAAAACCAATATATATTTAATCCTGAAGTTCCTAAGGCTCAAGATTACGTCTCCCAACGACACACATACTCAGCGGGATTAATTAAAGAGCGCAACGGTCTATGGCTGCATTTTGTTCAAATCTTGGTAGGGGCATATGTTTGTGTGATGAACATATACATTTGTACCTGAGTCATAGATGTTTCTATGCATAATATGTAAACTATCTATGTAATATCCGTAACACAAGCCTTGTTACTTAGCCCGGAATTTCGGAACAGGATAACACTGTGTTATAATGTCCAGATATATTTATTTATTTAAAGACCATTCAATGAGTCGAAACCACTTAACTTCAACAACATGTCACTTAAAGGACTTGCAAAAACGAGACTTAAAGAATGCCACAGTCAAGAGATGGAATAACATCACTCAAGCTCAACGAGTAATCCTCTAATGCTCCTGGCATCCCTGTTAGCTGTGACGTCAGCATCAATGTAAACAGTCCGTGACCGGCTTGCGTTGTGTGGGCTATTTCGGCCAGCGCGGCGGCCATCTTACCTCTTTGTTTGTTTACTGCATACAGTTATGCTGTGGCGTGGTTACGAACACTTCACATGGGTTATATAAAAAGATCTTCTGGTTTCCTTAGAAGTTTTTTTAAAGAAGGTACATAATTCTTGGTAATGGAAAATTGTGTTTATTTTATTCCTGTCATAAGCGTATCGAGGTGGTAGGTACCTACTTAATGTACATACCTCCACATTTCAATGTTATAGTTCTTAAGGTCCCATGTTATAGGAGGCAATCCTATCGACATCAACTGACCACTTATCCAAACCTTGAAGTGCTACTGAAAAGTTCTATTTAATAACATTAGCTCGACCGGGGAATAAAAAAATCACACCATTTTTTTGAAGTTCGTAAAAATCCTTTACGGACCGTCCTGATGTGTCGGACTTCGCCCAACATGAACGTTTACCGACTAAAAAACCGCACCCGTCAACGCCACTAGCCCTATTGCCGGGGACATGGGATTCGCGAAAGCATGCACCACAACCCCGGCGGGAAACAATCACACCATGCTAGCTTAATACGGGTTAGCAGATTTCACAAACACTTGAGAAAAGCAGAGAGATTGATCTCGAGCCTACCACTATTACCGGTCTTATTTATAGAGGAACAGATTTGCCTACTGAAATGAGCGGACATATAGTTCGGCAAAGGAATGCATGTTATTGTTCATAATTATGTCTGTCACAGCCATGCTTACCTTGGCGCAAATGATCCATGAAAATTTTCCACACCGTAAAAACAGAAAAGTCTGCACGTAGCCAATAGCCATGGATGCTGTGAAGGATCTGAAACGTTGGGATTAAATAATATCAATATTCCGCGATAAAACCCGTAAAAAGGAGTTTCATTTCAGAGTTGTTGTAATAGAAGTATCAGGAAGAATAAACATTTGTCTTGGTCCATGAATGGAATATTAAAAAAACTAATTCAAAATATTATTGTATATATAATTATAAGTACCTACACTCTTAAAATAGGATATAATGCAAAATAAGTATGTCACAGAAAAATAAACTCTCTAAGAAGCAAAACTAAGTCAGTATTCAGTTTTCCATATTGTTTCTTGTCAATTTTCCATTCGATTTAACGTACAACGAGATGTAAGTAGGTTTATTTAAGTAACCAGTGTTTTAATTTTATTGCGCACCGTCCATTGCCGGTCGTTGTAACATTACGACCGAAGTCTGCTCGTCAAAAGCTTTAACAGTTTCGATGCTCTCATTTTAACACATAGGTAGCAATTTTAATTTATGTGCAATCTATATAAATAATATTTGCGGCAAACCAGTGAGCGGACGAAAAGTGTTAGAGGGCATTGCGTCCTTTGTCTGCGGAAGTCAGGACAACTATTTAAGACCTTTCTTTAAGACCTGGACATAGCAAAGATTTTCTTTTCTATTTATTTTAAATACTACAAGGTTGGCAATAAATCTTACGAACCGCCTAATAGTTACCGGTTACTGTAGCCTATAGTATAGACGTTTGCAACACCAAAGGTTTCACTCGTGCGTTGCCGACCCAGTAGAAACCGTTTAGTTTTCTTAATATAAGGGAGTTACTAAACTGACGGCAGTATTTTGTAAGGCGGAGGTACTTCTCAAGTCGGGCAACTCAATTTGAGCGAGGAATCTCGCTATACCCTACCTCTCAAAAAGTTTCATTAAATTCTGTTAATTAATTTAGATGTTTATCGTGGACACACTACGTAACATGATTTCCTTATATAAAGATAGATACTTAATTGTTCAGCCCAGCTGAAGTCGGAACAGACCGCTAGTTCTTATAATAAAATAAAATAACTTTGTATTGAAGCCTAACAGTTCGTTATTTACTACTTAGCACCGTGTAATATGTAATATAGGACGCTGAACGTGTGATAATGTCCAATGATAAGTCACTTTGCGCACGCGCATCTAATGACTTGATCAAACCAATATGTTAACTGAGGTGTTTGAACGCGTTACATTGTAACTGATTGTTGCTTTACACCATGTATCAAGAGAATGGTCATTGTTGGTCGTTCTAATATGAAGCCTTTTCAGAAAAATGCTTGCTTTTTTACCTTAATCCCACTTTAAGTTCTTTTTTGTTAAAAGATAGAAAGACTTGAAGCTGATGATTTTCAAACGACTAAAAACAGATCTTGTAAGTTTTTAGTCGAAACCTCTCCTGATTAAGTAATATTTCAATTAAAAAATAAACTACATAACAATCAGTTCATCCGTTTATGAGCTACGATACCACAGACAGACGCTAACACAAAGGTTCAGCAGACATGCACAGACACATGTAGCATCCCAAACCACCTAAGGTACCACTGTAACTAATAACAAGTAAACTGGATATTACTAAACATTTACTAATTGGCCCTTTTATTTATTCCAGGCGTGATA
This sequence comes from Craniophora ligustri, assembly GCA_905163465.1. Classification (NCBI taxonomy): domain Eukaryota; kingdom Metazoa; phylum Arthropoda; class Insecta; order Lepidoptera; family Noctuidae; genus Craniophora; species Craniophora ligustri. The sequence continues at coordinate 16,229,599 of LR990956.1, forward strand.
GGGCTGATATATTTGGTGATGTACATCTGCATCATCATCTTCTTCTCCATCTGCATGTGCGGGCTTATGGCCAGCATGGATGATAAGATCCCGTACTTCACGCTGGCCGACTCTATCATAGGTAAGCTGTAGCTGACTACATAACTAATTATAACTATATGTATGTGTTATGTTATATTTTGAGTCCTAGTATTTACGCAGAAATAATGTGTAACTGTTTGTTTGTCCCAAATAAGCATAAGTGTCTTTGAAAACTGAAATACTAAACTGGCGTTGTGATTGGCTGACTCTGCTGTTTCTGACCAATTAGATTGGGGGTAACGTGCATGCTCCATATTTTCTGAACAATCAGAGTGCGGAATCGCTGTCAACGTAACGTGCGTATTTTATATTTTGTATAAAATGAAAATTAATTAGAAGAAATGCAAGGGTGACTTACTTTAATGGCGATTTTTTCAGAAATCTTTTGACAAGGATTCCTTTACATTTTTTCATACACAATTTGAGCATGTTATTTTTTAAACCCTGGAACTCAAACTATCTCCATATAATCTCATCTAAATCGGTTTAGCGGTTTAAGCGTAAATAGATGACAGACGGATAGACAGACACACTTTCCCATTTATAATGTTATTAAGTGTGAATATCTATTTAGTTTATATGCCCAGTAATATCCATCACCAAAATATATTATAATATTTATATAAATATATTATATAAATATTATAATAATTTTATATATTCCAATAAGACGGTCAAGATCGTTCTTCGCGAAAATTCGATTTGAATGACGTGTTTCATCACTTATATTTAAAATAAACTTTTGACTATAAATAGCTATGTATGTTTTTTCGATTCCAATAAAGAATTCCGATTTCAAAGGTCCGATATGAATCTATAAGACACTGATGTACCCTGGCACTTTGCTCTGGCATATTGTGGTTGCATTTTCACCTATTATATGTATGTATGTATAGTTTCTAAGTATAATATGATTAATATGTATGTATTTACAAAAAAAGTATATATACATATGTACTGTCCACTTTTGAGGTCAATCAGTACAATTTGCAGTTTTTGATATAATAATATGTAATTAATATAGATAATTATATTGATAGTATTTTCAAACTGGTTACGTATTATAGACATTCCAGTAGTACATTAGATTTGATTCACTAGTCCTTGCAAAAGAAAACCGATTCCTACCCCGGATAATTCGTGAGGCTATTGAAATGAAGAAAACCCAAATATTGCAATGGATAATATACCCAGGATTACCTGCTTGGAACCCCATCATATATTCTATAAACCTTAATCTAAGTATAAAATTGCAAGACCGAAGCATAAGAAGCTCACCTCACGTTCATTAACAAAAATGCGGGGTCATCATTACTCATCATGATCTTCATCGCATCAACCAATGGACGTCCACTGCTGGAAATAGGGCTGCCTCAACGATTGCCACAATGACCATCCCTGCATTACCCGCCACGTCATCAAGCGTATTCTAGGAGGGTTATTCTTAGTAATTATAATATCAAGACACCCAGCACCCCCATATCTCTATGACCATATAATATCAATGTTAAGTAATTAACTGGATGATTTACAGGAGCCAACCCTGGTATGGGTCATCGGCCGCTGCTGTACGAAGAAGGTGCGCTGATCTGGTACCACGCAGACAACAGCACTCACGTCAAGAAGTACGTCGACAACCTCAATGAGTTTCTTGCACGTAGGTCAAAATTATTCTATATGATCTTCCACCTGCGTTTTTGCGTGAAAGTGCAACAAAATCCATACATACATCTCAAATGGTCTTTTTAAGAAAGTTCCATTTCCTCAAGATCCCCTTCCGCTTGATATAGGTAGCCATATTCTTTTATGATTAAACAAATAAATTCACAGCAACAAAATCATAACAAATGCCCCCCCACTTCCCTATTCCAGCATACAACAACAAGACCTTGTTGAACAATAAGGGGGTGAACCAGCGCGTGTGTGGTGACGTTAAACCACCTCGCGCCGAGGTATGTGCCTTCGACCCCAGCATCCTCGGGCCATGCTCCAGCGAAAACGGCTTCGGCTACGCCAATAAGACGCCGTGCCTCATCATCAAGCTGAATAGGGTAAGGAACGAAGAATGAAAGTTCAAAATTGGAAATAATAAAAATACATAGAGAATTGGAGCAAATTTTGCTTGGCTCAGAACTAGACGGCGCTGATGAAATTATACTAGTAGCTTTAGCCCTTTGACCGCCATGTCAATAATAAAGATTTACATGGACATACATGTTACGATGTCGATATTGTCACTGACCCTAAGGATGAAATTCTGAGTCTATCTCGATGGTGTGTGAAGTCTGACAACCTGCAATAGGCTAACGTGTTTATTGTATTGTTCTAGTTATATGACTGGAATCCTGACTTCTACGATGACCCTGGTGACTTACCCCCCAACATGCCGCCTGACATCAAGGACTACATCACCAACGCCACTGAACAGGAAGTAAGTAAAGCAATATAACCTCAAAATTGGTTGTTGAAATGAACTCATTATTGCAGAGTCAGAGATTCCAAGTTGATGTTTTTCCTGTGAGTAATATATTCATATTCATATCGTTTATTTGCATTCCACAATGTTAATGAAGATGGTAACAAACAATCTTATGCTAGACCCAATTATGGACCCCATAGGGCACAACAAATATTACACATTATTATACTCTACTGGTGAGTCATAATCCAGTCCAATGGCGTAACTATAGGGTGGCAGGGCTGGCAACATGCCATAGGTCCCCAACCGGATGGGGCCCCGGCCCGAAAACTCGTAATCTTCAAGCTCCGACCGTCAGAGTCCTTGGTATCTACATACTTCAATGATTGATTACGGGAATTCAACCAAATAAAAGTAATCAAACATATTACAGACCCTCAAACACACTGAAAGCGGTCATAGTAACACTTACCGAATTATCTACCTGCAAATTCCTCACCATGTCATCCGTCTTTCTCTACTCCGTTACCTAGACCCTATTTACGCTCGACTATAGCCTGTGTGATTCTATTATTATATATAGGACTACTCTTAAAAGGAATTAATAATAATAACAATAATATTCCTTCTAGCGTCGCAAGGTTTGGGTGTCCTGCATGGGTGAGCGACCAGCTGATGTGGAAGCCCTGGGCCCACTCAAGTACTGGCCGTACCCTGGCCTGCCGGAGACATACTTCCCATATGACAACACTCCTGGATACCTGAGCCCTCTCGTCGCTGTGCAGCTCATGAAGCCTACATGTAAGTATTTATAACTCGTTCGTTGCTTCTACGATTTTTTGACGTGTTATTAGGGGGACAAATTAAGAGATAGCTCGACAAAGGTCACTTAGAAGAAACTTTATGCTTTTAAACTTGGCTTTATATCAGGTGCCTGTGCGTACTTATGCACATAGATGAGTAAACGACGTGGATGACGTCAAAGACTTGAGTCAAGATCATAATAAGTAGAAGTAGTAGTATATACCGTCTATGTTTCGGATACCCTGATAGGCATAACAGTATGTAGGTACCTATGTATGACAGTAATATAAGCAGGCTCTATGTGGGTTTGCTATCTTAGTGATTTTACATCTCATTGGTCTCCGAAACAGATGGTTAATGGAAATAAACTCGTCACTATGAGATCGTACAACTATGGTCATACATCACTATTCCTCTGTCTTAGCATTACAGATGTGATAACAGTGCTTGTTTAATTTCCAGTGCACCAAATTATAAACATCCGCTGTCGTGCGTGGGCGCGCAACATCGTGTACACGGAGAGTCTGAAGGAGCGCCTGGGCTCCACCCACCTCGAGATCATGATCGACTGAACTGGGACCATCAGCGCCGCAGTGCCTTCAGTGCTGGATAGGGAGACAGCCTGTGTTTCATACGTATCTTTTTGTCTTTAATAACCAACCTCAAAAGATAAGGAGGTTCTATGTTACCTACTTTTTTTTTAAGTTTGCGCACCGATTTTTCTGTCTATTGTGAACCGATTTTCAGTTTTTTTTATTCATTAATATTGTTTGTTTTTCTGTTATGGATTTTGATTCTAGTCAGCAGATGGTGTATGGTAGCAAATCCTTTAAATATAGTAATTTGTGGTCACTGTTACTGAGGGTTACTGATAAAAATACTAACTACATTGGAGAGTTATTCATTCTAAGGGGCCTTTTCGGGCCTTATGAGAGCCTTATGTTTTGATGGGCCAGTCTTTCTTTTTGATTATATAATTAATTGAATATTAAGTCTTTATCAGAGAAATATACAAAAAATATAGTAGGTTGTTATATACCGAGCGATTAATGCCATTACATCAATTTAAAAAAGTTCTCGTCCGATCTTTAAAATTAACTTTACCGTAAAGTTACGTTATTGGTTATTAATTAATTTTATATTCAACACAGGCTGTTAACTAACTCTATATTCCAGCACTTATAACTTAATGTGTCTAATTTATAAAGTAGTAAAATATGTACTACACAATATAATAATTATGAAAATCAATGGAACAATTTTATGATAACACGCCTGGCAACACTTCAAAATAAAAATAAAAACAACAATAAGAATCTATATTTGAAACTTAGTTTTCTTTTCGAACTCTAGGCGTGTTCGAATTCTAAATAAATACTCATGACCAGTAATAAACTGAATCAGTTTAATATTTCATGAATAAGGTATCTGCACATTAGAACAATATTAAGTTTTATATTTCACATTGTCATTGTAATGGTATCATCAATATTGATTTGAACTGAATAAAATTATATTATTATCTTTGTCCACCGTTAAGAAACAAGAGCTCATTAAGTAAAGTTATTTGGTTCAAAGAATATTAAGATAATTTGACACCCAATTAACTCCATTAATACATTGCTGTTTGCAACTATTACGTTGTAGTGTGCAGGTACCTTTACAACTGCGAACAAGCATTGTTTTTTACCTCCTAATATAAAATAATTAGAATTGTGGTGTTATTTTTGTAAATGGGTACTTAAATAGATTGTGATGTATGTCTATTAATCTTTTATTTATCTCATATTTTGTGATCTGGTAATACTAGATTAATATTATTAACAGTTTAAAGTATGTACGTCACATTAATTACTGTCTCACAGTATGGTTGGTAGTATTGGTGTGACCAATGGACTTTGAAGTCAAATGTCCTGAGTCCAATCCCAACGCCCGCGGACTTTCAAAGTTACATGCATAGTACGTATCCCATGCGCAAACGGTGAAGGAAAACATTGTTGAATGAAAGAAACCTGCAATGCCTCATTTCGATGGCATCTGAAGCCTGCCATCCTAGACTAGGCTGGACTATACCCTAATCTCTGATGAGAGAAGACCCGTGCCCAGCAGTGGAACAATAATTGGGTAGATAATGAAAAGAAAAAAACCAGCCAAGTGTGACTCGGACTCGAGCAGAAAGATAGATTCAGGAGCTACAGATAAAATAACTGAGTATAGAATGGCGAAATACCTTTTGCTCTAATCATAAACTTAACTTACATTACATATTAACACGTCTTCATCCCTGAAGAGCTGGGCAAAGGTGTACATAGTGTATATAGATTTAAGTATATTTCTAGCATAAATAAAAAAAATAATATTATTGGTATCTACATTTTATTAAAATAAATTACTATTAATCTCACTCATCTAACACACGAAAACTTCGTCATTATATACATAACAATATTTATGTACTTACTGTCTTCAAATTATTTGGTATCCTAGCTATTGTAATATATTTAAACTATGGCAGTTTTATTATACACCAGTTTGACACTCGATTATCGAATATTGCCAGTTGTAAAATGTTTTAAATTATTGGTACAATTTAGTTTATTACACAATGTTTCCAGAATTAATATGAGAGCACTGCTGCGTATCCAAGTAAATACTGTTGATATTAGTCGTAAAATAGTGATTTACGGGCAGTATTATCTCTAATTATAAAACGTACGAATTCATTCTTACAAAATAAACAAAATCTCTCATTGACAGCAATGATTCGTATTCACTCAATGCTCTCTCGCTCGCTCTTTCTCTCTGTCTCTCTTACTCATGTCGAAGCCTAGCCTATTCGATCATGAGTTCGATGTGCACCGCGCCCATGGCATCGAGCCTATCATACTTAATGTTCCGCGCCCATGCCCGGCACTCTATATTGATGAGCACGTTCGCTGCAACAAAATATTCGAACATTATAACACAGTGCCATCTAGTTCTTCATCTATGGCTTTGTGTGTTTTTTGGAAGGAGTTCAGCTCATCTCGCCATCTCCGTCTGGGCCTGCTGCGTGGCCGTTTGACATAAAGTGCCGCCCATGTGTTTGCTAATGTGTCATCTGGCATACGGTAGATGAATCCAACTCAGTTCCACGGTAGGGCTAGGGAGGCCTTTGCAGTGAGACACTACAGACTTTTAATATTAATAATGATTAACTTACTCTTGGGCCTCTGCAGGTGTACAGCGACAAGTGGGCTGAGGTAGCCTGCCTGGTTGGTATACGGGAAGTAGTAGCCGGGGAACCCTCGGTAGGGCATGTACTGGATGGGGCCGATGTTCTCCCGGTCGGCAGGATTCTCCCCTTGGCACGACACCCACACCATATTCAGCTGTTGGCAAAGACATTAAGATAAGTTTACAAAGTGTACATAACAACAGCTTCAAAAAAATCCACTGGAAATTTGTGAGTAGCATTGAAGTTTCATCAATAAATATTTAAGACACTTGTGACTGCAAAATCTCATAGGTCTCAAGTTCTACTCCAAGACACCTTTAACTTCTTGAAAACATGAGCATATTTTCATCAAAATTTAGGTGAGTTTACCCAAATTTTTATGACATTCCGTTATCTCCTTAAGTAATTTTGGGCTTAGGTACTCAAATGAATTTAAACCTATAATTATAAGGTGCAAGCTGCTACTTACGAAATTCTTGTCATGTGCCGTGATATTCAAGATATGTTCTTTCAGATCACCAGGCATCTCCGCCGGTAGATTGTCAGAGCTGTTGTAGAATGCGGGTTTCCAGCCGTATATCTTATTGAGCTTCAGGATGATGCAGGGAGTGGACTTCTGGTAGGCGAAGTGGTTGTCTTCGACGCAGGGTCCCCAGGTGCTGATGTCCACGTCGCAGACCTTCCCAGAAGGTGCAGGTAACTTGAAGTCACATTTGTGTATGTTCGGACTCGCTCCGGCTTTCTTGCCGTCGCGTTTGTAGACTGCAATGGAAGTTATTTGGGATTTAGAAGCGCTATTTTATTATTCAATGTTATATAATAACATATTCGTACAAGGCCTATGTTTAAAAGAAGCTGTATGTCTGTATTTTCCGACGTGTACAATATCGTGTCTTCAAATCACGAATCAATCTTCTAAGTAAGCGTGCTATAGACTACATTGTTTCCATCATTTACCATCGGGTGAGAGTGTGTCGTGTATCAGTCCGAATTAAGTATAGGTTTCGGTTCAAAATTCAACTTTCAAAATGATTTGGTGAGAGTTTAAAACCCTGAAAGCTTTCAAGTTTTATTTAGCTACGGACGTTGTAAAAGTCATGAGCCTTACTTGCCAAAAACTTAGACAGCTTCTTAGCCCAGAATTGATAGCTGCCAGGGTCGTTCCCCTTGTACCAGATGACGCTGCTAGCGACCTCTGGGGGCTGCGGCCGGAAGCCCAGCCCAGGGTTGGTGCCAATAATGCTCTTCTCCAGCTGCCACATCGGCTGCCGCGCGTCCAGAAGTTGCAGGAAGGTCCACATGCAGATCGCCACCAGGATAGCGAGCGCAGAGTAGAAGATGAAGTAAAATAGCGCTATTTTTGCTGAAAGTAGACACGCAAAATAAATCCTTATTTATCTTAAAAAAAAAACAAATAAAAAAAAATATATTACTTTTACATTCACGAACTAATAAAGAAATTTATAAAAGGAGGAAAATATTCACAACCTATCAACAATTTCACAAATGATATCCTGAATATATGCTGTACAATAAAGTATTCCGACATATATTTTCGAAAATAAGATAACATTTTCACATAGAATCATCCATGACTCAGGTACAAACGTCCACGCTGATCATACAAACAATTGCCCCTACCATGATTCGATCCCTGAGCCCTAAGTGCAGAAGGAAGCTGTATAATAAAATAACTCGTAGACAGTAATCAGCAAGAAGAAACGAGGGATGTTCCCTTTGCTCATTGGGGAACTAAAGGCTTTTAATAATGGGAAATTTAAGTAACTTGGTTTATATGACGACTATATGAGTAATCGAAGATCCTGTATGAATACGTGAAGAAATAACTATTTTGTTTACCCATTTTTAAAATAGAGAAATACGAGTTTTGTTCTGGTTTAGGTTTATATGGAAAAGTGCAGAATAAAAAAAATAACACAAAGTTCCTGCAAAAAGTTTTCAGGTGTGATTTGAATGTGATTTCAATTGATCTTTTTTGAATAGGAATGCAGAGAGTAATTCAAATAATCAGGAAAAAGAAATAATTCAAACTAACGTCAAAAGTTTTATGAATTTGGACATTTGGGCGGCTACTAGCATAAATAAATACGTAAGGATTAAACCTGAGCTCCATAGCAGCAAAGCAAGATCCTTGAGTCATTAAACCTAAATCTAACAAAGAAAGGCCACGGAATATCCACATGCGGTCCGGTTAGAACCCGCGACAACCGGCGCGCGCGCAGGATGCTCCAATGATCTCATTGTACCAATGAACGGCCATCGCCGTTTCCGGTAACCGCGTCTTTATGCAGTCTCCGGTATTCATTTTAGGGTTTTTTGTAGTTTGAGTCATGATGCTTGGTCTTGACTTAGAAGGAGCTTAATTAGGTTATTCAAGTAATCAGGCGTGGTAACTGTGTTACATATTTCAAGATAAAGATGTGTATTTGGATGTTAGTATTTGTTTAAGAGCTAAAGTACTTTTTCGTAGTACAAGTTTCGTAGTCAAGGTTATTTTTATTTAAATCAGATCAATATTACAGGTATGTACTTTTGAAAACTAGTTGCAATTTCTCAAAATAGGTCTTGAAAAGAGCAGGCAAGTAACTCTCAAAAAATAAAATGACATCAAACTGACATTAGAATAATGCAGTATGAAATAAGTGTTGAAACAAAAGTTAAAAAGATGTCGTCTCGAATGAACTGTCTTAAAAAAATATGTATTATAAAATGTCATGTGACACTACTCGTTTACCGTAGACTAATATATACTAATACTAGCTGACCCAGCAAACGTTGTTTTGCCACATTATAGGGGTTGGTGGACTACCCCTACCTTTAGGGGGATGAAAAATAGATGTTGGCCGATTCTCATAGATACCGGATAAGCACAAAAAATTTCATCAAAATCGGTCAAGCCGTTTCGGAGGAGTATGGCAACGAAAACTGTGACACGAGAATTTTATATATTAGATGACGTTTAACACAGCGTTGCTTGTAGATATAATAGAAGATAGTAGCTTTTTTATGGGGGACAAGGATTTCTTAAACTATGGCTAAGAATACTTCCAATCAAGTCACCTTCGAAGCTATAAGACATCAAAATCGATATGGCTATTTAGAAACTAGGTTACCCTAGCAGCTAGCAATGATTAGTGATATTATAGATAGACGCACAGAAATTAAACTTATAGCACCGTTTTATTTGTATCAGGGTGGAAAATAGGTGATACGACCTAATTCAACATCATCATCATCAACCCATTATTATTGTCCCACTGTTGGGCACGGGTTTCCTCTCATTTTTGAGAGGAATTAGGCTATAGTTCCACCACGTTAGCTTACTGTGGGTTGGCTTCACGTGCTATCGAGAAAATCTCTCAAGCATACAGGTTTCCTCACGATGTTTTTCCTTCACCGTTTGAGCATGTGATAAATACGTACATAATTTTCAAAAATTCAGTGGTGCGTGCATTAAGGAAAGAACTTGGAACCTTCAACATCTCACTAGTCATACCACTTGACTACCACAGCATTTTTTTTGTAATTATAATAAACATATTAAAGATAAGCTTACACCAGCTAGCGCCAGTCCTGCCGCAGAACTGCCTAGTCTTCGGATTCCAGATGAACCGCTTGACTTTCTGCATACCGGTCAATGGAACCTCCTTCTCTCGGTAATAAATGCTGAACCGCTCCAAGCTCGTCAGGTCTGACGTCCGCTTCGTTTTCGTGGCCGTCATCTTGATTTGGTTTTGTTTCTAGAAGAAAAGAGAAGTATGGTTGTTATTTATCAAAATAATAATTCAAAAACTAAATTCTAAAGAATGGAGACCGCAGTTGGGCAAACGTATGTCCCCTGTGACACGATGGACCGACGATTTGAAGAACCGGCTAGCAGTGGATGGATGCATTCTGCACAAGACAGGCATGATCGGAGCTCTTTGGGACAGGCCTACGTTCAGCAGTGAATGACAGTAACCTGCTATATATGTATAACTAAAACTTGCTCAATAGAACTAGTGGTTGCTAGTGCTAAATTTGAGACCAGTTGCTAGTTCGCTTGGTAAGTTCAGCAGTCATTGGGTCATTTAATTGAGTTCCCAGTAGCACCAGGCTGGGTGCTTCTTGAAGAGTTCACCCTATCAAATATGGTCTTACCAGGCTAGCCCCCCATTATGTGGGACCTAATAATTTGAGAACTGTAGATTACACAAATACACATGTCATGTTGTTTCACATTTATTAGTAAAGCACAAAATCTTTAGAACAACAGTTTTAAATAAACAGAATAATGACTATAGTAGGTAGGGAAATATTGAGACACTGGACATCTCAATTCGCACGTGATGATGACTTTATGAAATAAAGGATTCGAACAAAGAAAGGATTAAAGAAATATATATAGAGCTCTATAAGTTTTATATTAATTTCTGAATTATATTGGCGTTGGTGTAAGATATTTTTTTATTTACTTTAACACTAAAACAGTGTTCATCTCAACTCCCGGATCCAATTCGTGCAGTTCAATTTTAGACAGATACTAAAGGCTTGCCAAACGGATTAATCACATCGTAGAGAGCTCTCATTTCTGTGCCAAAGGTATTATTGTACTAGGATATTGAAATAACAGTTTGCTCTTGAATTTAGCAGCAGCTATTATATACGTATTAGAGATTTTAGTATTTAGTTAATTATTAAAATAGGGGACATTGCTGTAGGTTTTCTAGTACTCTCCACCTGATTCTGCTCTAATGAGAAGAGCCTCATGCCCCAGCAGTGGGACGTTCAAGCTATAATGACCTACATTAAGCGTTTAAGTCAATGGTTCGATTCAGGAAGTACTTATTACGTACAAAAGTCCGATTAATGATTTAGAGTATGATAGAGCTGCGTGTAAGGGCTGGCTATTGGAGCATTAAAAGAGCCCCTGCTCAGTTTTGTTATACATATATCTAGGTGACTGTCTAATTTTTCCATCACGAAAATAACCAGATAACGCCCTGTTAAATATGGGTCCAACGGCAAAATGTATCGATGATAATCCAAGCTTTAAGTCTTAACTAGATAAGATTGAAACAAGTCATAGAAGACCGTGGAAGATGACACAATAAACCATAAAAAATATAGTTACAATGCCTAAAAAAAGACAATTAATAAATTTGCAAATTGTCTTTAGGTACTACCTTAATGAACTGATGCACGCTTCATTAAATGTCATGCACGAAGTCTAGTACAGAACGAAATTTAATTATCTGTTTAAATTAATAACATTCTCCCTCCTTTTTATTTATCAACCTTTTTTCATTTTTATTTGCTAATGCGACGGACGAGAAGCTTCTTTTTTTAAAATGGGAAGATAAAAACTTACCGCGCTCACCTGTCGGCTTTCCCGGAGGAGTGGAACCGGCGTGCGCGCGTGGTTGCGCACAGCGACTGCGCCCGCGCACGTCACCTTCCCGCGCAGGATAATGGACGGCGCTATGTGGGAGGCGACAACAAAACCCAGTTTTCACTAACCATAAGTAGTGTAACTTTGGTGTTATAATTATGTAATTCAACCCGTTACTGTCCCAATACCTACTGGGCACTGGCTGAACGGTTCTCCAGACTAAGATAACAAGATTGATGACACATGTCTCTAAGCTTCTCGACCATTCTCTTGGGTGCCACTCCCTACCGCATTATATATTATATACTTATATCTACTGTCAGATTTATTCAAACAATACACTTGAATGTTGTCAGCTTTTTGAGATATGTCGGAAAGAGTTTTGCAGATACCTAAGTCTTATAAGTCCGACGGACTTACTTGAAACTAATCAAATCAAATCAATTTATTTGTGAAATATGATATGGATAGATGATAGATGGATCTTAAGAACTAAATAGTGCGCTATGTCTTGTCAATTTTGACATACAAATATTTATAGAGGAAACATACATGTTTACACTAAATTAAAATACTTTAAATTCTCCCTGGTATCAAAGTATCATTTAAAAAGTCTTCAATTTTCTAAATAACATTTGTCAATTAGTAATAATGTGAGAGATTTTTTAAACTTTAAGATATTCAAATTCAAATTCAAATATTTTATTTCAAGTAGACCAATATTACAGGTTCTTTCGAAATGTCAACACTAGTTGCACGGTTCCAAAAAGTAGGTCTTATGGAGAAGAACCGGCAAGAAACTCCATAGATACTCTTTTAAATAATTCGTTATATTTACAATTTTCGTTTTTAATATTAATATGAGAATAATGCAGTCTGATGTGAAACGCATGAGTTATTCACTAGCACTAAAAAAATTAAATAAAATAATTATAATATAAAACCCGGATGCCATGACATGTATAAGCCGACCAGCCCCAACTGACAGCACCCGTTCACGAGCATGACGTGTGTATCAGCGTCGCTCTACTCAACCATGATATAGGGAATAAAGGGACCCGACACACAACGCCACCATCAGCAGGACATTTGAGAGAGCATGACAAGCCCAGACTGCCTGGCCAAAATGTCTACCAGTAGGTATGCATTTTTCATTTCGCAAAGCAACATCGAAGCCAACATTAATCTCATATTTTACAGGAAATTTTACAAAATCTAAAACAAAATTTTGAAATAAAATAAAACTATTGTAACTAAAGTTACATGCATGTCAGTTAAAAGTGTATAAATTAAAATAATAAAATGTCAAGATAATAAAATCATAATTGTGCAAATTTCAAAATTATAAATGATGAAAATATAATGTCAAGAATATAATAATAATCATAAACATGTTTTGATAGCCCGGTTCATCAGAACTATTCAATCCCAAGCACTATTATCATCCATGTAGTCTTTCAACGTATAATAACCTTGAGAACAAAGTCTCCGTTTAATAATAGATTTAAATTTGTTTAGACTTAATTTTTGATAATGTGTTGGAATTTTGTTGTACAAGCGTATGCATTGACATTTAAATGATTTACTTATTTTTTGGAGCCTAGTTGCAGGAACAATAAATTTATTTTTATTCCTGGTATTAACATTATGAATATCACAACGTTTTTTAAAAAGATTGATACGCCTGTGTGCATACAACAAATTCTCATAAATGTATTGTGATGGAACAGTCATAATATCAATCTCCTTAAATTTATCCCTCAGCGAATACTTGGGACTTAATTTATAAATTGACCGAATAGCCCTTTTCTGCAGCACAAATATTGTTTGGATGTCAGCAGCATTCCCCCACAGTAGAATGCCGTATGACATCACGCTATGAAAATAACTAAAATACACTAACCGAGCTGTTTCTACATCAGTTAAACTACTGATTTTCTTTACAGCATAAGCTGCAGAACTGAGCTTTTTCGACAATTTTTCTATATGTGGGCCCCACTGAAGCTTAGCGTCTAAGGTAATTCCTAGAAACACTGTGGATTCTACAAGATCCAAATCTGTTCCGTTAATGTGTACACTGGTTTTTACTTGTCTAACGTTAGGTGTTGTGAACTTAATACATTTAGTTTTTTTTTCATTCAAAAGTAAATTGTTTGCATTGAACCAGTGTACCACTTTAGAGATAGTACTGTCTACATCATCAGTGGCCATTTGCTGGCGTTTTAATTTAAATAGCAGTGAAGTGTCATCTGCAAACAACACTATCTCTTGATTGTCCCCCATTATATAAGGTAAGTCATTAATGTATATTAAAAATAAAAAAAATTACTTTTATTATTTAAAAGTTTTATTTGTTGTACTTAAGTAAGTTTCGTAGTTTTATTTGTTGGAGCGTAGCGTAATGTTAAATAGACTAAAATCTTCTGCAAAGTATGTTTCAAAGGCGACTAGTAGTTCATGTTACCACCATCTTGATTCAACAAACAACTTCTTCAAATTTATTTATATATTTTTTCTGTACGCGTGTACGTCATAGAACTCCGCCTAAATGGCTCGATTGATTTAGATGTTATTTGTCGAGTGTAAGAGTTTTAGATTTACGATTGGTGTAAACAGCGCAAAGTGCGTGTCTGTGTCCTGAGATAATTTAAAAGACAGTAGTAAAGTAATTATCGGAATATAATACTGTCTCGTTACCACATAACCACGACCTTAGCTCGCCCCCTCACTCGTGATATAATTCCTGCCAGTTGTGATTTACTTCATTTGATGTAACAGCAGTTTTGATTAGTGACGATACGTTCCTTGAACTCTTTCAAATCAGCATGTATACCTTCGTTTGAGAGCACACGTATATTAAAGTTTTCACTTTATTGGTATTAAACTATCATATCCTCAAACGGTGAAGCTAAATGAAAATGAAATGCTAGCCTGAGAGGTGTTTTCAGTGGCGTGTGAAGTCTGCCAAGTCGAAACGGAAAAGCATGGTGGACGGACTATAGCCTAATGACCTAATCTCTCCGAAATGCACAGTAAATGCTGGAAAAGGATTTAATACACGGACTCTTAGCAGAATAGGGTGATGAGTGATATCAGGGCTTATTGAACTAACAATGCCTTGTACAGCTAGTGTCATATTGAATGCGGTGACCCTGACAGCAGGGCAAGGGCAAGGTTTATGCGGTTTTAAATCTGTAGGAATTTAACATACCTACGTACATACGTAACTATGTAGTAAGGTATTAGTTTTTACGCATTATAACACTAGTAGCTGAGAATGCGGGTTGGGTTAGGGGTTACATTCTAATTTAATTAAATAGATTTTTTTCTAGTAAAGCTTTTTAAGCATGTATGAAATATTACCCTAAGAAATGTGAGTTGTTAGTGTTTAGAGGGAAAAATAAAAGGCAAACAAACGTTCATCTAAGTGGTAGGTACACCATTACAGAGAGTAACTCAATTGAACTATGAAATTCTCAGTAGCAGCTCGGAGTTTGGATTTTGTGTCCGGTTGATGGCAATAGGCTGGCCCCCTATTGGGATCTAAAACATACCGGCAAAATGTAGGTGTATATTAATACCTCTTCCTAACCCTTCGGGGACGACAGGAGTGATGATATGTTAAGTAAAATCCGTAAAAAGTAGGTTTGTTTTAATGTCTAACAGTCGCGTAAGTATTTTGTTTATTGTGTCAATATATAAAATATGTTTTCTCTCTTTTTAATACCGTTGCACTAATCCGGACGCAGGTTCTATCCCTATGCCGAAAAAATCCTTGTGTAGGATAAATTATTTTTTAAAGTAAATAGTTATATACTAACTCATTAATAACTGTAATTCAGACCATTATTCCAAATTAACAGGCCATCAAAAGAACGCTAACGAGCGAACTGTAAATAAATCTCAAAAGCACACCACACACGATCATTCAAAAGTAATTTTCCTTAATGCCCAATAAAAAAGCATTCAGTGTATAAAAAGTACTTCATCATTCCGATTCGCCGAACAAAGATGGTTTTGATAATAAATCGGCCATCGGCAACAATTCGCAGCACTCACCGTGTCGATCGAACGTAAAAAACAAAAGGGAATGTTTATGATGCCCTTTATTCGGGTGCGCGGGCGCAGCGTCAATCATGCGAACGGACAGTGGGGTTAGCGAGCGCAGGCAGAGTATCGATAGCGAATTCGACAGTGGAATATCGAAATTCATTGATTTGTTAATAGCTATATATACATATATATACTACAGTTATTTGGGTATATAGTTCAATAATACAAATTATATTCGATGTAATCAAAATTATACCAAACGTCAAACATCATATTTATTTAAAAATAAAAAAATAAAATAAAATATGATAAAACATTTATATGAAGTATTTAATTTTAAAATATACAATAAGTTTGGAGAGTTGGAGAGGATTTCTTTAAATGCTGTATTGGTTTATAGATGTTTGGAGTTATTTATTATTGAATCAAAATATCTAGCTAGTGAGCACTGCCAATAATAATATGTTTATAACTGTTTTATTGCGACTGGTTAAAGTTAGATATACTTAAATATAAGATTATGGTTTCACGGTTTGATAAAAAGTGTGGTAAAGTAGAATTATTGGTTAAATCTTTAACCAATTAAAAGTCATTTTAACCTAATCAATTAATTTTCATAGCGGTAAATAAAAATAAAAAGTAGTTTCTTATCGAATCACTTATCGATATTCGCTAAATCGTGTCCGGACAACCCCAAATAGCGGTACTCTCGCGAAGGGTGAGATATCTCGCGCCGATGTAGTCGATTACACGTTGTATGCGTATGTCGCAGGGTTGCCATGCTTTTAAGAGTATCAGGTTGCAAATAAGAAACTATAAATCGTGCTTATTTAATAGAGAAAACTGTCGTTGATTTACGATAGAGCCATTAACAAGAATCAAGCTACTCACGTAAGGTAAAAAAAATGAAGATCGAAGAAGTGTGTAAACGAGAGAATCTAATAAAAAAAAAACTTTAAATTTTTACAACTTGATAACATACGGAGTAAACTAAACACTGATTGATACAGTAGCAATAAATTCTTGTGCAAACTTTTGAGGGTAATAGTAAACACTATGATATCTTTAATAAGCCTATTTTTCTGACAAAGAATTAGCATTGCCATTCAACGTGGCTATGCCGCCAGTCTTCTGGGCACTCTACCCCCTGACAGCGTCGGGGACGAGTGTTTTGACGCCCTATAACTTAACATATTTCTTTTTTTATTTATTTATTTTTAAGTTTGTAAATAGCAGTTTTTAAGTAATTTAAGATCTGTATGATGTGTTTTTAATAGTAAATTGAGTAAACATTAGAAATAAATGTCGAAAATCTCTTTAACATTATTCTAATGATTAATTTCACTGCTGGGCATAAACCTCTCCGAGGATTTCCACGACGACGGCACCAGCATCACTTGCATCCTACAGTTTCCAGCCACATTTAATAAGTCGTCGGTTCACCTCGTTGAGGCAGAACAAGATATTACTCCCTTGTTGTATTATAGTTATCGAAAAAGAATGTAGAGGAAATAAAAAGTAGCTTTTTAATATCTTCTAATTTTATGAAAAGAAATCAACATTTCTAAATTACTGATTGCTAAAGCTAACATAATAAAATGTTTCTTAACATTATAGTGTCTTAATGTCCTGCTCGGAATACCTCTATACACTAGCTTATTAGTAAACCTTGTTATTTTTAATGCTACTAACACTAGTCTTTAAGTTTCTTGTTTTTATACCAACACGATGGATCTGTTTGTTGTCAAAATAATACCAATTTGTTCTTATAATTATTATTTCATGTAATGAATAAACCAACTAAATACAAATGAAATGCAGCAGCCCTAATTTTGTTGAAGCCGGTGGCTACTATATAAAAGTTTGTCCTTGAGAAGAGGCGTCAATTGAAGAGTAAGCTTCACCACCAGCGTACTACCACCACCAACATGGAAGGACATACCAAGACTTCGATACTTGTGAGTTTTTATCTGCATTTTAATTAATTATTTTCATTTGACTCTATCTTATCATCAACCTATTTGCTATTTCGCTGCTTGGTAGTGGTCTCCTCTAATTCGGGAGGGATAAGGCCACCATGTTAGCCTAGTCCGGGTTGGCAGACTTCACACGCTAGTGCTAACCATTTTATCAAACACCGCCATCTAGTGTAAGTCTAAGCAACTAGACTTATGTAACGGAAACTATAAACTTTTTGGATGTTTTTTTTTAAACATCTTTCATCTACACCCTTTTAGGATTTAAACCTGACAGAAGACAGCTTATTACCGCTTACATATAATAGACCAATGTCGATAATTTATGAAACCAAAAAAAAAAAATAGTAGCGTGAAATGTATAGGAAAAGGAAGAGAATAATAATATAAAAAAATTAAAGGAAAAATAATTTACGGGTGACCTGAGGTCGTGAGGTGGATGGCGCGGCGGTGCGTTTTTAAGGGTAAAAATAGTTTATCTTGATTTCCGGCAAAATTACAAGTCCTACGGAAAAAACTTCAATGACTAACTTGTAGGTAATAAAAAAGTCTACAGCTATTATTTTGTATTTACACTTTTTTCACATAGCCCAAAATTTTGTGAAAAATTTGAATAACCAAGTTTTTTTATTTAGCATTTACATTTTTTTTTCGAGAAATTTGGTAAATATATACTGTATTTTTTTACTTAAAATATTTTTTTAATATCGAAAATCAACCTATTTTCAATCGAAAAGTCTATAGGTGAGTCCTTTCATTCGTCGAAGTTACTACTTTGTAATAGTACAATATATATAATTATATAGTGCCGAAATTCGCAGCCATGTCCACTTCTGTCTGATCTCAGCCGTAAATTATTTTTCCAGTATTTTTTTTATATTCTCTTCCTCTTGCAATAGGTTTAATCCTACTTTTTATTTTTTTTCTGCTCCTATAATTACACCGAGATAGATTTGTTTTATTCATGTTACCGCTATTAATACTAGCTTTTTTTACAGCTTCTAATCATGGCGCTGAACAATATAACAAGCGCATTAGAACCAAGAAAAATGCTTCACATCCCTGAGAAGATCCTTGGTGGGGTCATCGACATAGTCCAGAGCCATAAAAACAAACCTGCTGCCATCCAAGCTCAAACCCAAGAACAAGTCACCTCAATCCAAGGACAAGCCCAGACGCAAGTTACCGCTATTCAAGGTCAATCCCAGCAACAGGTCTACCAGCAGTATGCACCCTGGTATCAAGGTCAAGGTCAAGTTCAATATCAGGGTCCATATGGAAACTATGGCTATCCCCAATCAGGGAACAGCTATACTCAAGGAAGCTACACTAACCAAGGTCTTCAATATGGAGGGTCTCAGTCCCAAGGTCAAGGACAATACCAAATTTACCCACAAAATCAACCTGGAAATTTGTACCAAGGTGTTAATCAACAGACATCTGGTTCTTTTGAAGGTCAACACACCAATCAGTTTCAAAATGGAGTCCAGGGTCAGCAAACTCAAGCCCAAGTTCAAAATACCCAATTACAGAATCAAAATCAGCAATCTGGCCAGTTTATAAGTCAGAATCAGACCCCAATTAGTGGGAACTTCCAGGGTACTCAACAAGCGGTGAACCAGCAGAATTATCAGAATCAACCTTCAGGCAGTTATATACCTCAACCCACCTACGGGAACCAGCAATCAAGTAACTTTGCTAGCAACCAACAATCTGCCAGCAATTTTGTAGGACAACCGTCAAATAACTATGTAGGCAATCAACCTCAAGGTCAGGTCACACAGTCAACGTTTGTAGGACATAACCAATATCCAAATCAATTCCAAGGTCAAAATGGCGTTGGAAGCGCTAATGGCGCAAATAGTGGGAGCTACCAAATATCTTCTGGTCATTATTCTGGCGGGCCTGTCCCGACCTGCTTGTGCCAGGCATGGACTAAACCGCAACATGGAGTACTTAACGATAATCCATCGCAGAGAAGTGAAGAAAAGGTTGAAAAATCTGAATAACGGCCTTTGTCAATTTACTTAGCAAATTTCTGTATGAAAAATTTTTGCGTTATATTTTTGGTCAGGCGCTTACATTTTTTATTATTGAATAATATTGATGTAATTCTAGACTTTCACTATGCAATAGCTGTATTAGTTAATTATTTATTTCTTTATAAATAAAAATAAATAATCAATATATAATCTGGTGTTTTTTTACTTGACTTAATATGTTGTTGTTAATTTGAACGTAGGTAATACTTACCTACCTACAATTATAATCACATTATAATAGGTAATGCTTAAATGCTCAGCACTTAAATATAACTATTTATAATTGTTCAGTAATATTATAAATCAAATGAATCTAGTATATATAAATGTCGTAGTCAATAATCTAATTTGAATAAGTAGGTAACAAAAAGAAACAATTTAAAACATAATTGTGATTAATATACTTAGTAAGTTTGAAGGAAAGTAAATTATAATCATAATACGTATTTCAATTGCTGGCTGCATCGCTATTATGAATTAAATAAGGAAATATTACAACAAACACACGAGGAAAGGTATCAAAACTCTTTCATTAAAATGAATTTACCTACACTTTGTGGTACCTCTGGTACCTCTATTTTGGACACAACTGTGGTGCATAAACCGTTCTTACTCTCAAACCGTATAGCACGAAGATTACCTACGCTTGAAATGTCATTGCCAATATCAGCTGATTAAGACGTTACAACCGTAATATTTTTGTACCTGCTTTAACTAATATTTTTATAACTACCTCTGGCGGAACAAGAGAGTAAATCTATGGCGCTGCGGTATAAGAGGCTGCCTTCTGTGGTAACGTGGTCCCTGGTTCGAATCCCAGCAATTGTTTGTGACATTTTTATCTAAGTCTAAGGATATTTCTTTGTATAACATGTATGTATTTACCTAAAAAAATATATCTACCTATGTTGTAGTGTATCAGCCACGTAGTATCCGTAACACAAGCCTCGTTACTTTGCTCGGATCTAGACAATAACATAACTGCAGGATATAAAAAAAAAAATTAACCTTGGCACTTGTCTTTGGAGGCTTTGATATCCCCTTTCATAGACTATTTGCCTTTGACGACTTCATTAGTCCCGTGATAGTTGACGCTACCATCTGTGCTACTAGTCCCGGGTTTGTATCCCGGTAGGGTCAAATGTTTGTGTGATGAGTATGAGTATTTGTATCCGAGTCATGGATGTATTATAATAAGTACGTATTTACAAAAAAAAAGTATATGATTATGTAGTATATCAACCTTCTATATCTGTAACACTGGTTGCTTATCGCGGAACTAGATGGCGCTGTGTCATAATGTCCGGGAATATTTCTAATAATTTTCTAAGTAGACTACTGGAACTAACGTACATTAGTTCCACCGCCCGTTTTGGTAAGTGCATTATTTTCATGTTCATTTTTTATTTATCATCAATCCGGTTATTGTCCCACTGTTGGGTATCCTATTATTTTAGAGAGATTAAGCTATAGTCCACCACTATAGTCTAGTGCAAGTTGGCAGACTTTACAGGCCATCGAGAGAACCTTCAGGCTTGCAGGATTCCTCATAATGTGTTCCTTTCCTCATAACGATTGAGCATCATACTAATATTATAATATATATATACTTACTATAATATACACGAAAGTTTGTATGTATGGATGGATGTTTGTTTGTTACTCTTTCACGCAAAAACCGCTTAACAGATCTGAATGAAATTTAGCATACTTAAAGTTTATTACCTGGGCTACTTTTATCTAATACATAGTTTTTATTAATACATAGGCTACTTTTATCTATATACCATGCGAGCAAAGCCACGGAAGGCAGCTAGTGTGATATATTTTTATTTATCCAGTACACAAAAGTAACTCTTAATATCATCCAATTTTGACAACACATAGAAAGATGTGCTTGCGATGATTAAATCATTGAGGTCGGAGTATGGAAATTAACAATAAATTGTTTCTAATTGATTCGCAGCCTTCTTGACTAAACGGTCACATCACAAGTAGAACAAACGATTTGGTGACTAAATGGAATTAGGTCTTAAATGGTTTTGATTTTAAATATCGTTTGGTATCGTTCTTTTCTTTGTTTTGTGTCTTTAAGAGGCAATGTAAGTGTGTATAGAGAAGGAGACTGCGAGGGAACTATAACGAGAGAGACAAGGACTTCATCATCAGCCTAATTTGTTCTCTGCTGTTAAATTAAAGTAAAGTCCCGTCGTAATCGATCGAGGCGTTTCAGAGTTTAGCCGGAATAAACAGACAGACAGACAGACAAAAATTTTAAAATGCTTTTTATCTAAGTACCGTATATGTGTGCTTTCATATGCATTTAGTGAACAGCTGATAATTGGAAATTATAAACAGGCACTTCAATTTTATTTGTTTGTATGATGTAAGTATATGATTGGTTAATACATCCACAGACGAATTTATTCATTACTCGTTACATAATTATATGTAAATCTTATATAAATAAAAAGTGAAATAAATAAAGTACCTAAGATTATTACAATTTAACCATTTGTCATAGTTTGTTGACCCATGAATCAGCTGAAATTATGATATTTATAATTCCGTAATTGATAAGCCGGAGTTATTTTATAAATACTACAGCTGATTCTGGGGTCAACGCCCCGTCTCACGGTCTCTAACTCTAAACAAAAATAAATATTTAATAGGTGTCCCTTACTTTGATTGCACATTTTTTTAGTTCTTTTTTTTTATTAGCCAATAAATAAAAAAAATAAAAAACATTGATTTAAGTGTAGCCTATAGATATTATTATTTATGGCTCATCTTTCTATCTCTACACAAAAAATCATCGCAGTTGGTGTAGTTGTTTTAACGTGAACTTATAACAAATAGCATAATATAAATTATGTTGACAAATATATTTTTTCGTTTTTTGTCTTTGTGTTATTTTTATATTTTAGCTAGATATCAAAGTTTTATCAATTGTTTACACATAAAACACTAACAAACATATTGATTTCTTACAGTTACGCGAATATTAGGCATTGAAATAAAACTACTTTTTACGGATTTTATCGCGGTATATTGATATTATTTTAACCCGACGTTTTGGATCCTTTACAGCATCCATGGTCACGGGCAGACTGAGGTGTTGGTCGTCTTGAAGTTATAATTACTAACAGCTACCCTACATTTTTTAATTATTACTGATAATCCGATTTACACAGAACGAGCTCACCGAGTCCTTCCGTCGTGCAGTTTTGTTCTTGGATTTAGATTTAATATAGAATCTATGATGGGGTTCCAAGCAGGTGCTAATAACCAGCCATGTTCTCTATTGAAAATTTGGTGTTTTTAAATTTCCATATCCTCACGAATCATCCTGGGTAGGAATTGGTTTTCTTTTGCGAGGACTTGTGGTTTATCAAATCTGATGTAATGGAGTTTGTCTATGGCTGATGTTAAACACCGCCGTGCCAAGAAGTCAGCAGTTTGTAAACTATGTAATTCTTGGTAACAGTTCGGAGTTTGGAGTCTGCCTAACCCTTCGGGAACTACAGGCGTGATAGTATGTATGTATTAACGTATATAGAAGCTGGATATTTTTACTGCTCCAAGATACCGCAAGGATTTGTTATTGGTTACAAATTGATACTTCCACGTATTCCTGGGAAAGAGGGTCATGAATAATACAACGGACGAGAAAACAGATGTCGTACAACAAAGTGATTCCGTAAGATTTCCATTTTTCCTTTTAAATTACGGAACCTTGAAAACAACAAAATAGGGTCTACGATAATCTAAGTGAGTAGGGAAATGAGAAACGAACCTCCTTCAAATATGTAGCATACCATCACCCTTATATTACGGAAGGGATAGGCAGAAGAGTACGTACTTTACACACACTTAATGGTAAACCTTATAACTTTGTTTAACGTGACCATCGATCAAATGACAACAAACATGGCAGTCGCGCTTGCGACGAAATGATCAATGATCGAGTTTTATAATACGTGTGGAATAAAGCTTTCTGAATAGCTTCTTCTTGGTGATTTTATCCATAGTTGTAATAGTAAATATTCGGTTTTCAATTATGTTCTAATCCATAATGGCGATGACTATGATTTGAAGCATATTTATATTAATAAACAAATTTTTAAATCTAGTCAAATTTAAAAAGGAATTGACTCATTATTGTATGGTCTATCCTAGTAGGTATCTTTGCACTAAATTATTAAGGCTCAGAATACATTTGGCATGAAATCAATTTTTCTATAGACATTGTCTGGTGTCTCTTGCAAGCCTAGTGCAAACACAAAGAATTTAAAACCACCTTTAAATCCAAGGCACGGAAGTCCATTTGACGGCAAAGCATTATTTTGCAACCCTATTTCCTAACTTATTTACATAGAGCCGCGGCTCCCCTCGAAAATCATAC
Organism: Craniophora ligustri; assembly: GCA_905163465.1. Lineage (NCBI taxonomy): Eukaryota > Metazoa > Arthropoda > Insecta > Lepidoptera > Noctuidae > Craniophora > Craniophora ligustri. The sequence continues at coordinate 16,253,988 of LR990956.1, forward strand.
AGAAGATGAAAGAAAAGGGATCGACCGCGCGTCTAGAGGGGTCAGCGCAAACTGGTCGGCTATGTAGGTCTAAAACGTGCGCGCGCCGCGTTATGTAATCGTTACGTAAGGCCGGTACGGGGTTGCAGGGGTTGCTACGCGCACGAGGGGTGCGAACCGCGCGGGGAGGGGGACAAGACAGGGCGAAAGCGCCGGCAATCGATTCCCGTCCGCAGTCCGGCTCGGCATTCGAACATGGCAGACAAGACTAAGGTTGCAGAACAATATTACGCCCCGCCGCCGGATCTAGGCAAATGGGAGTCGTTCAGGATTTTCCTTTGGAATGGCGAAACCGGACAGTTCCTTGGCCGCACGGGATCCAGTTGGGGTAAGTCCTTTTTTGTTTTTTTTAACTAGGCTGTACGTTAAGTTCCTTTGCCATTTTGGAGGGAAAATCGATACACGATGACTCGGAAAAATCGCGTTCGGAAAATGCAGTGAAAAATTTTTCGTTTGAGAACAAATTCAAGAGTTATGTAAGGTGTAGTAGATTTTAGGAACGATTATCACTTTCAGGGTTTACGTCGCCATTGTTAGAAAATCGCTTTCAGCTTCAGGCGAAGAACATATACGTACTTACCTACTAGTGAGTTTTTTCCTGTAAAATTTAATACGTAATTATTATACTGGAAATAGGCACATACACTGACAATTCATTGGATGTTTATGAAATTATTTTTATTATGAACTTGGTTACTATCAATAATTATTTCCTTTTACTGCTGATAATAAGTAATTACGTCGCAGCGATATATAATATTTGAAATTACTATTTATGTTATAACTTTGTAATGTTATTTTATGACATGTTATCAGTTAATACCTATTTAAAAAAAATCAGACGTCACATAAAAAACCTGGGTATTCGTTACGTAAGTGGGACATCAATAAACCTACAGTTTAAACTCATTTGAACTATTTTCTTTCGCAGCAAAGAAAGTATGGAGTTTTAGAGTAAATAATGAATTATCGGATAAATATTTATATAAATGAATTAGTGCATAGAAAATGCATTCGGGTGAGATTTTCGCGCCAAAGGGCGGCGCGCGCCGCGGGCGTTTGCGCGCGCATCGTCCTTGCCGCGATCGATCCAAGGACGAAACACGTCTTGTGTCTCAAATTTTTAAAATAGGAATCTTATACTCCGTGACAATTGAGTGGATGGCAGATAGAGATATTGATTCGAAAATAGAACTAGAATGAATTTCTCTTGTGATTGATTTTCTTTTTTTTGTTTTAAATACGTAAAAAGGGTATAAATATTTTTCTTAGACGACCTTTTTGGGTTTGGACTGGGCCCATGCAGGTTATCGTATTATTAGACATGCCAGTTTTGATCACTAATTTACATAATTATACAAATCGCGAGCTCAATCTTAAAATCTGTATTCTGCTCTTCATCAGGCAAAACTAAATCTAATAGTATTAAAGTTATTATACAAAAAGTCATAAAATTGTTTGGACTCTCAGTCCAGCGAAAGTACAGTCCAATTATAAAGGATTCGTTCGAAGTAAAACAAAATTCTAGATTTCTAAATGAAACTGCTTCATTGTCCACGTGGTTCCAAGTCCAAGCACAGCTTGACGCATGGTGCCCTAAGGTTGGATTCCCAGGTTAGGTCACCTTCTTAATTTTTTAAATCAAATTCTCAGTAGCAGCTCGTATCGGATTTTTGGAGCTCTTTTCGGGACGACCTGTAGAAGGACATAAGTACTTTTCTACCTACCCCATCAGGATTGTGAGCGTGATGATACATTATATTATGCTTCAAAGAGGTAGAATACGAAGTGTTCATACGTAGACAGGCCCAAGGGCATTATGTGGCGTAATGACTGAAGGATTACGTAACATATTCGATTATTTACACATACGTAACGCGAACAGTAAATAAACAAGAAGATTACATCGCTCTCGTAGCCCCAAGGGGGGTTAGATTAGGTAAGGGGAGTACCTAAATACAGCCACAGTTCGCTGGTAGGTATATTTTAAGGACCATACCCCTAATGGAGGCTGTGTACGAGCTATCTGCCGATGTTTTTCCAATAGACTACAAGAATAGGGTTCTTCAAAAGAGGAGTGAAAAGGGTTTTACGTAGTCAGCAGGGCGTGACCTATACCTCAGGTGTTGCAAGCGTTCATAGGCTACGGTAACCGCTCTTACCATCCGCGCAAAACAATAAAAAATGTCGCGCTTTAAAACTGAACACACTCATAAGATCCTTACTGCTTCTCAGAAGTTCATAGGCAAAAAAATATTCAATTTCAAAGAGAAAATAACATTTTATAGAACAAAAAAATGTACAATTTCAAAAATAGAATAACATTATAGGGAACAAAAAATATGCAATTTCAATAAGAGAATAACATTTTAGGGAACAAATAAATATACAATTTCATAAAGCAAATAACATTTTACTCGAACGGAAAAACGTATTCCGTATTCTCAACAGTCGCGATTTAAATCACCAGGACCAATGCATGAATCCGTCATAAAATCTTTTTTACTTCAGCTGTAAGGTAAGCTGAGGTACTAGGAGCTCATAAATTTACTCAAGTTATGTCTGGGGCTTACGTCGTTTTTACGTGATTTGCTGGGTCATCTTCAAATTTACGGCCAGTGGCCGCGTGGTTTTAGGGCGCGGCGTACTTAGTATCAAGCGAAAGCCTGTATTTTCAGTACCTAGAATATCTAGACTGGTGACATATCTATGTAAACCTTTATGAAGAGCGTTTGTGAAGCCTAAAAGGCTATAAATCATTATTTAACACATACCATTATTTGCGCCTAATATTTTCGGTGGATTAGGTAGAGACTTCTTTATGACCTCTTTCATATTGCAAGTTAAGTCACTAATTGCTCACTAAATAAAACTCCCGGCTACAAAAAATCTAGTAAATTTTGCTTAACCTGGCGATCGATTTCAAGACCTCATTCCCAAGGGAATAATGACCAATGACCCATCTTTTTATCTATAAGAAGTCAAGCCATTTTTTCTTGTCTTTATCGAGTCTGAAATCCGTAGGCAGTAATGTTCACCTACACAATAGGTCGAAAGGTGATATTTCGTTGCGCATGCTCCATGACCCGCTGTGTTCGTCCATTGCTCTATAAATAACGAATATCTGCATCGATGCACGTACTGCATACGATATTGACGAATTGATTGTTACCGGGAAAAGCCACTGGTTAGATATCGATCGCTGCCGCGTTTTATGGGGTTTATATGGGTTTTTAATAGCGGTAATTGTATGTGGTAATGTTTTTAACGTACTTCTACTAAATACTGATAGAATGTTGATGGGTTTTAAACATTTTAACAATAAAAGAGTCTAACAATTATATTATATTGTAAAACATAAAATCTCCCGACAGAGCTGATAACTTTGAAAAGGCTTAAAAGGTTTTACTGAATCGTAGCTTAGAACATTCTCGATCGAGTACCTATTAACAAAAAGAAAATTGAAACAAAACTATTATTTTCGAATTATATTGCAGTCACAGGCCGACTGTTGCGATGTATTCTGTAAAGGATCTGAAACTATATATAAGCGAATTAAATAACATCAATATATCGCAGTAAAATCCCTCGTTTTATTTCAATATCTTTCGTGCGTAAGTGCATTTTCTGCGGAATTGTATATTTAATTTAGAATCGGTTCATGTGGTTGAAAGCCAAGATGCACACATAGAGACACATTTTATAGTAAATATACCATATAGATCCCTTCATTATAAATGTACAGTACACAATTATGTGAACCTAATTGATTTAATAACTTCAACTTCAATGAAAATTGCATCAATCAACTTGTAATTTTCTAAATTGCCAGGCTCATTTTTCAAGTGCTGTAACATCACAAAATGCTGAAATTACAGTAAATTGTGATATTTATGAGATTTTCAAAAACATAATACAATTTACCCCGAAAGAGGGAAGCGTCAGGGGAGGGGTTTACGTCTTCAATTAGCTGTTTAAGGACCTTTATAATAGAGCGCAAATATTCTGCCATAATAATAATAATAATAATATTTCCGGACCTTATTACACAGCGCCATCTAGTTCCGTGGTAAGCAACGAGGCTTATGTTACGGATACTAGTTGGTTGATATACTAGATATACAGGGTTAGTTGGAAAACACAAACAACCTCGCAGGACTAGATAGCTAACATCGTAAGCAACAACTTTTGTTCTACGAGTTCTGCCATAACTCAATACATGAAAAAAAAATGATATTTCAAGTTTCTGTTGTATGACACACGAATATTATAAGTCTGTAGTTTCATTCATAAAGAAGGACGACGTGACTCTCGCGCTATTTATAAAGGCTTCAACACACTACTGCTTAAAAATGTTTACAAGTATTAGTAAACAGTTGTTAAGAAACATACGATCATAATATTAGAAAAAGATTTCTTGTTAGATAATGTTAGTGAACATTTCTGAGCAAAATTGTTAGTTAACAAATTGCAAAATAAAACATTTGTTATCATTTGTTTGTAAATTTATACCCACGCCACGGCAGGGGCAATCCAAACTGCAGGCAAACTGATTTTTCAAATGTTATAAACCTTTGTTAACAATTTCCTCCGGTGTAGGAGCACTTAAAACAGTTAACAATTCTTAATAGAATGTAGCAATGCCTAACATTTTTTAGTAAGTGTATTAGTGTAGCAGCACCTTAATAATACACAATATTCGCCAGTTAACTACCTATACCTATGTCAAATACTCGCCGCCTTTGTAGAAGCGGGACGCCTGTTGTGTCGATGTTTATACATATTATAAAATAGTAAAGAATGCAATATTATTACAAGATAAATATTAAATAATAAAAAAAAAATGGATATTTGTACTGAGACTAATTAATATTATAATTTTATTTTTAAATAGATAATACAGCGACAGCGAGTCACTGTCGCTATCGTCACCTACGCTAATGACAAGGCTTTCTAAACCTAATTAACGATTATACAATTACCCTTGTAGTGTTATTTATTAAATTATTAATTTACGCACATTTCAATAAATAAACTAAGTACCACGCCAGCGCTCTCTGAGGGATCGATAAGTGAGGCACCGCACGCGGCTGTCCCGCGGCTGCCCCTCTCTGATTTTAGCTCGTACGACCACGAATGGGTTTGTGGGCAGGCAGTGAGTACATACCTACACTGAGTCCACAATCGCTTCATACTTTACCTGGCTCCATTTAACTATTAAAAGCAAATAAATCATGCGTAGGTATGTAGATTAGGTATCTTAACTTTCAAAGTATGTGAAAATGATTTACGTAATCGTTTGTTAACGCTTTCCACAGTTTAGTTAAACTACTTATTTAATATCAGCTGGGCGCTTACCTACCTACCTAACTGTCATGTGTATTACGTTAAAACGAACCATTGAAAGACAAGCAAATATCTACTTACGTCTCTGAAACAACTGGTAGCCTAAAAAACGAGACTTCACTGTTTAATGTTGAAATTAAAGATCCGTCACTGAACACGTATTTTTTGTTGCTTCATTTTTGCACAAAATAGTTCTAACTTCAAATACGCAGTTGCACTGATGTGAGATATCGTGTCCCTTAGCGGTGTCGCGCACTTTTTATGTAGATAGGCTTCTGTAACTATCTGTTTTTTTTAATAACACTCAAGGTATAACCCAACAACACATCGATCGAAATGGCGACGGAAGGAAACATACAACGTGACGCGCGCGCATCTTGGCCTACGGCTGGCGGCTAACTAGGTCAATCGGACAATCGGTCAAGTTCAAAGCTAGCACTCGCAATGCGCCCCCCTTTCTCCGCGTCCCGCGGGGTTTTTACTATGTGCATAGAGTTAGGAAGCGCGTAAAGATATCATGAAATAAATATTTGGTTTTGTATGAAATAAAAAAAAATTAAATCAATGAAATTATTGAAAGTCGTAGAACGAAAGTTGTTGCTTATGATGTTAGCTATCTAGTCCTGCGAGGTTGTTTGTATTTTCCAACTAACCCGTATACTTTTTGTAAATACATACATAATTATAATACATAGATACATCCATGACTCGGAAACAAATGTTGATGCTCATCACACAGATATTTGTCCCTACCGGGATTCGAACCCGGGACCCATAGCACAGCAGGCAGCGTTAACTACCGCTGAGCTAAACGGGTTGTCATTAATCGGATATACATAGATCTAAACTCTAACTTAGTAGTAGTAGAATTTCATAGAAAAATTACTTTTCCTCGATCTCGATCGGCTCGATCTGGGAAGCGATTCCAGGGCATCGAGCTCACCAGCCGCACTTATGACCATTGTGCCAATTAGGCAGTCACTTTTTAATATTCTTTCTCGTAATAGTGTTAACCTACCATACGTAATGAAAATAGTTTCAATGACTTGCGCAGTCCGCTTTTTCAAATTTACGGTTTTTCCGAAGGTTGAAGCGCTTTGCAGCACTCATATAACAACCATATAGTGTAGTCAAATAAAATCCCTCATTGTCTCTTTATTTTTTTTACTTATTATTTCGTTGGTGGTGAAAAATAAATAAAAAAATATGTATATATTATTTACAACTACTCATGATCCCCTTCTCTCAACTCTTGTCCATCCAATGGTCGTCTGGAAGAAATCTTTAAGCGATAAGACCGCCAATTGTACTTCATAACATTGTACCTATATTCTATATTGTTGTATTTTTGGTGTATGTACAATAAAGAATACTCTATCTATCTATCTATATATTATTTATATAATCTTATATCCCTAAGTACTTTCGCCTTCTCTAAAAACAGGGATTATCTAGTGATATGATTACAGGCTTCCAAGTCACAGGATGTTATTATTCACATCCAAGGAACTAAATAGTGTCGGCATTTTGAAATCTTTCGAATAACATCATCAGGAAATCGACATACTCGAGAGATTTTGGGATGGGGCGTAGAGTCCGCCAGCCCATTATAATCTACTATTTTAAGAGGAGTTCCATGCCAACCCGTGGACTAATAAATAGGTTGATGATAATGATCCAATATCACTAGATATAAATGTACCCATGACACATAAAAAGTTTAAAACCGACCGATTTGCGACTACTGAGCCCTTGGGCCTAATAAACCGTCCTAATTCTTAGACCTTCGCTGAGAGACGATAAACGACACTAGTTTGCATTGCATCGTGAATTGGAGATATCATTGTGGTGACATTATTGTCTCTTAGCACTGATTCACATCGCATCTTGGCTATAATTAAATCAGGCTGTGGATATAAATGGTTTTTTTTCTTGTTTGCCATTCTTCTCAACCTCACTCAACACCTCCTCAACCTCAACAGATCTTAATTTTTTTTGATTGCTTATTATTGCCGGCTCACATCTCTTTGGGACCAACACTGGTTCCACAAACAACCATAGTGTAGACGTTTGCGAAACTTTTTGGAAGACCCGGTATTCGACGGCGAATAGCCAACGTTTGCGCCAATGTTGGAACCAATGCTGTTCTATATCTAAATGTTGGATATGTAGCGTTGGGCCAACATTGGGCCGACTGCGCGTCTTTCAGTCTGCCCGTGACTATGGATGCTGTAAAGGATTCGAAACATCGGGTTGAAATAATATCAGTATACCGTGATTAAATCTGTAGTAGTTTTAATTCAAATCGATGTTTTTTAGAAGAATTTCAAATATTTTATATTCGTGTTAAATATTTTTTTTAATATGAGGTTTTACCGCACATTACACATACATTTTTTTTTGTGAAAAATTCGGTTTCCGCTTTTTAAGACGTTGTAGAAAGTCTTAAATTATCGTCTTGTTTTTTGTATTGGCACAATAAAATTGAGCGATCGACGATTGCCGATAGTTTCGGAGAGCGCCCAGGATACTTTTTAGTAGGTTTATTTTAAGTTCCATTAAAAATAAATACAAATCCATACCGTGCGCCGAATTGCGGTCACCGATCGGCCGGTAGTTTTGTAGGAAACTCCTATTGTCGCCACTTGTGACCAATTATCGGCTCCGCGGTTGTTTCGACAACATAATTACGGACATACACACACGTGCATGTACGTGTGCCTACACACTGCTCGCGACATCACCACTAACTAATATACGAGGAGGGACTATTTCTAGACGAAATAGTTTCTGCATCGATTCCAATTTTAAATACCTATTAAAAATAGTTATATTATGTTTCACAGCTTCATTCGAAGCGATCTATTGTTTACGTGTTGTAGTAGCATTCCCATGGCACCAGCCTTGCACGGTTTTTAGAGGGTAAAAGTTTTTTTTTTTTTTTTTTTGTAAATATGACGGTATCGGAACTTATACTCCCACCATTTACCCCCACTACGCTAGTTCTCCTAGACAGTCCAGTCGAGTTTTATTCCATTCTGTGTTTCCGTGCTCAAGCCTTCGCACGTCTCCATAACAGCGGTCCACGTATTAAAAATGGGTAAGAAAAGGAGGCATGAAAAAAGTGAAGAAGAAATACGGCGTAAAATTAAAAAGTTGCAAGATCAATTGAATGTTGCAACTAATCAACAGGATTTAAACTGTGAGTTGATATTATTTACTAGGCTGCGGGGTTACCATGTAAGGGTTCCCTCATGCCTATACAAGAGTGACAAATGGTGTCACATTTCTTATGCGTATAACTTAGTGATGCGAGACTACCACGCTTGGGTCTTCTCTGTCACGAAAAAGTAATACGTTACTGCCATACCTGGGCAGATACTGTTACATTCGCTATGCGTATAACTTAGTGATGCGAGACTACCACATTTGGGTCTTCTCTGTCACGTAAAAGTAATGCGTTACTGCCATACTTGGGCAGATACCGTTACGTTCGCTATGCGTGTAACTTTGTGATGCGAGACTACCACATTTGGGTTTTCTCTGTCACGTTAAAAGTGATGCGTTACTGCCATACTTGGTCAGGTACTGTCACGTTATTTATGAAACGCGTTCTAACAAGAACCGTTTATCGCAGACTCGTCGCAAGACGCGGATTGTGACATTTCACCGCGTTTGGAAGTACCAGTAGCGGGTGATAATGAAGAGCCATTTTCACAAAACCTGCCTCTTGTACTTTCCACACACACCTCGCCGTGCGCTGTCATACCGCAATCACCTACGTCTATGTGTGTGCCACCTGGATCTCCTACACCGGGTACTTCAGCAGAAACACAGCAAGAGGAAGAACAGGAGTTGGATGAAGATGTATTGTTACTGCTTGGCGACGCTCCTAAAAATGAAACCCTCAAAGGTCCATCTGTCCATAAGGATCTTGCAAAACGGTGGCAAGACATTCTCTCTAGGGGTTTGACAAAGGACGTTAAAGATAATCTTTTAAAAAATTATCTCGTACCCGGCAATTGCGATCTCCTATTAGCGCCAGCTCTCAACCCGGAAGTTAAAGCAGCCCTGCAGGATACCTTGGTAAAGAGGGACTGTTCCCTCGTATATAAGCAAAATCAGCTTGGTATAGCACTGTCAGCCTTAGCAACCGCTACTGACATGATACTTGCTAACGAAACGTCCAAACAAAAACTTTTAAAGCCTATAAGTGACGCTTGTCGACTATTATGCGACAGCCATTTCTTAGTAACAAAAACTAGGCGTAATTTTGTATTATCATCTATTAATACAAAACTAAAGGAAACTTTATTAGAAACAAAAAGAAGTAATCTTTTATTTGGTGAAAATGTGACCGATAGGGTTAAGGCCGCAAAAACAATCCAGCAGTCTGGAGAGGCTTTGAAGCATATCCAGAAGCCAAAAATTAACAGACCTAAGGCCCCTAAAGGTATCAAGAGCCATTTAAACTCCATGCCTCAACATCGCAAGACGGACAACAAGTTGATCAGCACGAAGCCCGCTCCTCGTCCTGCGCAGCGGGTACCAGCCAACAGCACCAGGCGGCGCAACTACTCGTCTCCAACGAGGACATCGCATCGGAAATAATTAATCAGGTACCAACTGCGGGTAGGCTTCAGTATTTTTATGAAAGATGGACACATATCACTTCTGATAAATCTACCCTATCTTGGGTGAAAGGTTATAAAATACCTTTTAAGTGTTCTCCATATCGTACTGACGTCCCTTGTGTATATCCAAAATCTACTCAAGAAGCACAGGATTTTAATAACTCCTTGAACTCCTTGTTAAACATGAAGGCGATATCTTATTGTGATCATGAAGATGGAGATTTTATATCTTCTGTATTTTTAGTGCCAAAACCGAACGGAGACAAGAGATTCATATTAAACCTTAAATGTTTAAATAAATTTGTCAATTCAATACATTTTAAAATGGAGGATTATCGTACAGCTTCAAAGCTGGTAACCGAAAACTGTTACATGGCGTCAATAGACTTAAAAGACGCATATTTCTTAGTCCCAATCCATAAATCACATAGGAAGTATTTACGTTTTAAATACAACGGTATTCTTTATGAGTTCAATTGCTTACCGTTGGGTTTATGCACAGCTCCATATGTTTTCACAAAATTACTAAAACCTGTAATGGAATTTTTAAGGAATTTTGGCTTAATATCTGTAATATACATTGATGACATCTTTTGCATTGGTACAACTTATAATGAGTGTAAACGCAACGTCCGTTATACCATGACGTTACTTAAAAACTTAGGTTTTATAATTAATTTAGAAAAAAGCAGTTTACAACCGCATACACAATGCAAGTTCTTAGGATTCGAATTTGATTCTAAAAATATGTTACTAAAATTACCTAGTACAAAAAGATTAAAAATTAAAGAACGTGTTTCTCATTTCTTAAAGCAGCGCAAATGCAAATTACGAGATTTTGCTCGATTCTTAGGTCTCTTAGTATCTGCTTGCCCTGCAATACAATATGCATGGCTATACACAAAACAATTCGAACGATTGAAATACTCTTGCTTAAATACCAACCCTAACTATGAACAACTAGTACTAATTCCAAATAGCTTACGTAGTGATATGTTATGGTGGTTAGACAATATTGATAATGGAGCCTACCCTCTAAAATGTGATCAGTATGATCTAGAAATATTTTCGGATGCATCATCCACTGGTTGGGGTGCTTACTGTAGTACAAAAGAATCTTTTGGCTACTGGAAGGACAGTGAAAAATCTTTACATATCAATGAGTTAGAATTAAAAGCGGCTTTTTTAGGCCTTAAATGTTTTGCTAGAGATTTACACTCTTCAAAAGCATTATTACGAATTGACAATATTACTGCTATATCTTGTATAAATCGTATGGGCAGCGTTCAATTTGAACACTTACATCAAATTAGCAAAGAAATATGGCAATGGTGTGAGCGGCGTAGAATAACTGTATTTGCATCTTATATTAATACTAAAGATAACTGTGAAGCTGATCAATTATCTCGCAACAAATTTCAGGATACAGAGTGGGAATTGAATAGCTTCGCTTTCAATAAAATAACTTGTTTTTATGGTTTCCCGGAAATAGATCTTTTTGCTACCAGATGTAATGCTAAATGTCAAAAATATGTAACCTGGAAGAATGACCCCGAAGCTTGGGCTATCGATGCCTTTACCATATCTTGGAAATATACATTGTTCTATGCTTTTCCACCATTTTCATTAATAACCAAAGTCATGCAAAAAATTATTAATGACAAAGCTGAGGGTATTGTTGTTGTACCGTATTGGCCAACCCAACCATGGTTCCCAGTTTTCCAAAAAATAATATGTTCACCACCGATATATTTTGAACCTGACGAAAATTTGTTAACCTCTCCTTTCAGAGTCGTTCACAATCTTCACCGCACCTTGAGATTGGTTGCCGCGAAGCTTTCAGGCAATCTCTACTGAAGAGATATTTATCTCCTAAATCTGTAGACATTATGTTAGCGTCACTATCTGATTCGACGTATAAACAATACGACGTTTGCATAAATTCATGGTTAAATTATTGCAATACACATGGTTATGATTACTCTACTGTGTCAGTTCCTACAGTTATTCACTTTCTCACTACTATTTTCGATAAGGGTGCTAGATATGGTACTATTAATTCATACAAGTCTACGTTATCATTGTTACTAAGTAATATTGTAAACGATGATAGAATTAAAAGATTTATGAAAGGAGTTTACAGACTACGGCCTAACAATCCAAAATATAATTTGACATGGAATCCGACCATTGTTCTCGATTATTTAGCACAAAAATGGCCAAATACAAACCTTAGTCTGGAAACTCTTTCTAAAAAGACTGTAACTCTGTTGGCTTTGGTGACTGCTCACCGTGTTCAAACGTTTGCTCTTATAAAAATGATTAACGTAAAAATTAATAACTCAACTGATATTATTATAAAAATTCCAGATTTAATTAAAACTTCTAAACCGAATGTTACCCAACCAGTTTTAAGATTACCTTTTTTCAGTGCTCGACCCGAAATTTGTCCCGCTACATGCTTACAAAATTATATAAACAAGACACAATCATACCGTACTAACGATCATTTATTTATTAGCTATAAAAAACCATACTCAAAAGTTTCATCACAAACACTTAGTCATTGGATAAAGGATACACTTCACTGTAGCGGTATAGACACTTCAATATTCAGTGGTCACAGCACTAGGCACGCAGCAACATCCTCAGCCAACAGACTTGGGGTCAACATCGACCTTATTAGAAAGACTGCAGGTTGGAGCGAGTCCTCCTCAGTATTTGCAAAATATTATAATAAGCAAATTGTCACCGATCCTAATCAATTTGCTACCACTGTCCTTGCTGGTGAATAATATTGCACTCTGTAAAAAACAAATGTTATTAGGTATAATGAAACTTATGAAAAATTAATAATTCATTCATACAATAAAGAAAAAGTTGATTACTCATCTTGTTTTGTATACATTTCACATTTCTTCTCTGAACATCTACAACACGTAAACAATAGATCGCTTCGAATGAAGCTGTGAAACATAATTAAAAATCAAACGAACTTACCTTAAGTGAAGTTCGATTATAATTATGTGAACAGCTTCATTCGAAGCGATCTTTAATCACCCTCCCTATTATTATTTATGCTTTAAATAACCCTACCCTATAACAATGAAATGTGAAATATTTTAGCTTTGAAAAAAAATGAAATAAAACTCGACTGGACTGTCTAGGAGAACTAGCGTAGTGGGGGTAAATGGTGGGAGTATAAGTTCCGATACCGTCATATTTACAAAAAAAAAAAAAAAAAAACTTTTACCCTCTAAAAACCGTGCAAGGCTGGTGCCATGGGAATGCTACTACAACACGTAAACAATAGATCGCTTCGAATGAAGCTGTTCACATAATTATAATCGAACTTCACTTAAGGTAAGTTCGTTTGATTTTTAATTATAGGTGAGTTACTCGTACATTGGAAATTGTCCACTACTTGATTGTCAAAAAATCATAATTGAAAATTATTTTTACTTAAATTTATATAATTGTTATAGTCTTCAATATAAAATATATACATATACTGCCTATTGCTTATGGTTCCGCCCAATATAAATAAAATTTCCAAAAATCTTATTCTAACTGACGACTTCTCAACATGTAAACTAATACCTACTACGATATAAACTACTTGCAAGCTTTACAAGTCCAGTACTTTTCGAGAGTTCTTGTTTAGTCAGGGAATGAGCCTTGGACTTATTTTATACCACATAGATATTATAAATGACTATGCTTCATTCATATTAGTCATTTGATTGTGGCAAGTTAAAGTTGAAAAACTAGGTTAGTTAGGTTCATTTAACCTTGTCAAAAATATTAAAGCTAGGCGTGTGATCTACTGATTAAGTAGGGTTGCCAAGAACGGTATATTTTTAGCCGTCTGAGTACGGTCATAATAAAGATGGCAATCGCAAGAAAATCTAGGCCAGCCCTTATAACGGTAACCCCGGCTAAATTTACAAGTTAAGTACTAGATTTTTGTATTATACGCTATTGTTAGCAAAGTATGATTTATTACAGTTTTATATAAGCTTAGAAATCTGCCAATATAACCGTGGATTTATTGGCTATGGATCTTATCATTCATGCGAAAGCCTATGCCAAAAGAGATGCAACTTGTATATAACCAATACTTTTTAAACATACTTTTGGAGGTAAGGCATAGCGAGATTCCTCGCTCAAATTGAGCTGCCCGACGTACCTCCGCCTTATAGAATACCGCAGTACTCACAGAAAGACAACTACTGTTGATACAGTAGTTGTCTTTCTGTGAGTGAGTAAGGTTACCAGAGCTCGTTGGGGAGTGACTATTCTGACAGTTTAGTAATTCCTATTTTAAGAAACCAAAACAGTTTTTGCGGGGGTTGGCAACGCATTTGTAAGCCTCTGGTGTTGCAAATGTCTATGGGCGGTGGTCATCACTTACCATCAGGTAAATCGCCTGCTCGTTTGCCCACTTATCGCAATAAAAAAAAATCTACGCACAATTAAGTATTCGGTACCAACGATCGGCACTGTCCTCGAAAGACATAGCCTTGCGTGCGGCATTGCCCAGGGTCGAAATCTAGGTTAGGTTTCCATTAAATTACTATAACCCACCATTATGCTCAAGGCTGTGGCAAGGAGCTCGACAGCAGTCGAAGTGAGACACCCAAATTCTTGCACTTACGCGAATGTGAGACGTTGCAATAAAATTGCTTCTTACGGATTTTATTTCAGTTGTTGATATGATTGAACCCGACCTTTCGGATCCTTTATAGCTTCCGTCTACACAGACAGACGGGATGCTGTTAAGGATATGATATGAATTCCTTTTAGCTGATGAAATAAAAAAGCCTTGAACTCTACACAGGTTTAACAAAGTACCGTTTTCATCAACGCCGAACTACAGTCGTCTGTCTCGACGTTGAATACCTCGTACTATAACCACATACATACACTTACGCCTTTTTCCCAGAGGGATAGGCAGACACTACAGAACACCAAGCGCTACAATCCCTTCGTACCATCCTATAACTACAGTCACGACATTTGCATCCCCATACATAGTCAAATAAGTCCTTATGTTAATTTATGTTGTCCACAGCTAAAATCCTGCTGTTTTACCTGATCTTCTATGCCATCCTCGTGGGCTTCTTCGCCGCGATGCTGGCAATCTTCTACCAGACCCTGGACTCGAAGATGCCTAAATGGCAGCTGGATAGCTCGATCATCGGAAGCAACCCAGGTAAGTCGCGATATTGATGATATTATGACTTGGAACTTCATCACTACAAACAATGTACATTCAAAATTAGAAGGTACGACTGGCTTAGTGGTTTATGGATTGGCTTCGGCACCACGGGCTGACCTGATACACCAAACATATTTTATTAATCTTCAGCTAGATCCAGGTCTAAGTATTTTAATATACAAGAATATGTAGGTATTATTTAATCTCTCAAAATATAAGAAACAAAATTTGTGTGGAGCAACCATTAATTGAAAACAAAGAAACAACAGTTTCATTTGCGTGGTCAGCGTACCCTACGTTTTGATTAAACGGTGTCTTCACCAAATACTCGTCGCTAGGGTCTATAACGCAGAGCGACACCTCCGCCATCCAGTAACTTCTTTCCATCATTCAAGCAGATCCTAAGCTTGTTTGCCATCTTCATGGTATAAAAAGTAGGCGTGTTACACAAAAATAGTCTTTGAGATCATGTTACGTTGACCAGGTCTGGGCTTCCGCCCCATGCCGGACAGTGCCAACGTGGAGAGCACCCTGATCTACTACAGGGCAAACGACAAGGGCTCCGTACTCAAGTGGGCGCAGATCATCGATGACTTTTTGGACCGTAAGTATTTGACCAAATTTTTTATATACGCATAAAATTGATATTTCAGACATCCATTAATGGGGTTATATATATATATTATATATAGAGGAGGCGATGCCCATCAAATCATACATAAGGGTTTCTTTAACTCAAGTCTAAATATTATTTATATTTTTATGAACATTGACAATTTATAATAAACAATGCATAGATAATAATCACTTGAGAGCCATGGCCAGAGGCTAGTAAAATTGATGCAAGAATTTTGCATCAATTTTACTAGCCTCATATGTTTACTAAACTGGTAAGGATAATATTTCAACTACTGATTTTTATCTCATTTGTCTAGAGCGAACCGCAGATGACAGTAATCTTTATCGGTCATCGTATCGTTGTTGTTAATGAGTGCTGGGACGCTAATGGGTTTTCAAGGTTACCTATAAATGCGGGGATAATTGTAAAGATCGGGTGTAAATATCAGGTTGTTGAACTTTATAACATAATATAGGCTTAGACAGTTAAAATCATTCCCCTGGGACACGTCAGGCTTCATTGTCTCGACGATTTTTTGAATGTGTATTGTTGTCGATCCTGGGTTACAGGAGATACAATAGACAGGCATGTAAAATTAAAAAAAAATATAGGCTTCCGCTGTTTCTCTGGCGACGGCTATATTTACACCATTAGAGTTCCTACTGCGTACAAAATACGATATATATAGATACGCATTATGCGTGCTTCGCCATGACGAAAGAATATCCAAGCAGTGCTTGAGATAACTATCTTGAGAAAGCCAGACGACTATTTATCTACAATAAATTGTGGAGGTTTTTAGAATATAATAAACGTTCCAAGCTAAGCCTATTGTCTTGAGCCTACGACTATTACCATTAATATAAAGAGTATAGGATCAAATTTGGATAAAAATTAAGATAATTTATTAGAAGTGTCTAGTGTAAAAGTCTTTTAAAACATAAATAAGAATCAGACCATAGAGTTATGCTATTTCAGTGAGGAAATCATCTAAATCCCAGTACCTCCCAAGGCAAATCATGCCATAGGTATTATAGCTAAAAATATCTCTATAATCCACCACATCTACTTGCAGAGTACCGCAAGAAGGGCAGTGGAGTTGGTGAGGCGAGCGGCGCTGAAAACCGAGTACCCTGCTCCCCATCGAGCGGAGCGAGCGGAGAAAAGCAGGTCTGCGATGTGCCCGTCGATGACTTCCACCCCTGCACCTCCGCCAATCAGTACAACTACGAGGAAGCAGGACCGTGCGTGTTCCTCAAACTGAACAAGGTTTGTCATTATTATCCTCTCAATTTCTTCCAATCCATGATTTATATTCATGAAGCGATAAGTAGATACCGGTTAACTTGACCTATGTTCAAAAGTCCTCTAAAATAAAGATTAAAAAAAGTAGATACCAACGAGGTTATACCTATGTTTGAAGGTAAATAGATTTTTTAGTCCTATTTTTTGTATATTATTATGGTGTGGAAACATTCAAACGGCATCCAGCCTCTGGGGAAGAGACCGGGGAGTGAGTGATTTTTATCTCTCTAAAATCTAAAAGTAACGGGTCCTCTTGACAGACCAACTCCTGAAAAATATTGAGGCCTAGATACTGCACTAATATATCAGTCATCGTGTGGTGTATACTATATTTTAGGGAGGTCAACGTTCTGTCGTACTTCAACACCTAATTTGGCCCAATTAAGGAGATCGCAAAATAAAAATAGTTCAAAAAAATTATTAATAGTCTACATTCCACCCATATTTACAGTTGTGGTAGCTTCGCTTAATGACATAGAACACTTAGTCATAAAAATATAATCTCTAGCTATGATAGTTTGCAATAATGACTAAAATACTATAATGAGGACGTCTCTGAAACCTATGTCAAGCAAGAAATAACAATGATTCGTATTTTGATTTAATACCATGGCACAATTCATTCAGCAAAATATTATACTCAACTTTGATATATTCCAGATCTTCAACTGGATTCCGAAGCCGTACAACAATACCGAGGAACTGCCCGCTCAGATGCCCGAAGACCTGAAGCAGCACATCAAGATGATTGTAAGTACATAGTGATGTCATTATTTTACCAATGGCAACACCCCTAGAGATAATCACCCACGTTCGCATCACCATCGTTTCAAATTTCATCGGGATTTTGGATAATACTGATACAGAGTATAGTTATAATATTTTAGTGGCAACAATTATATTTTAGGTATTTTATGGCCTACGTCCAGCAGTGGACGAGTGCTGATGATGAATTATATTTTACAACCAATTATTTGCAGCAAGGCTTAAACGCAGATATTCACCTAATGATGGACCGCCTGTTGGGCTGAAAACACTTTACTAGTCGAACGTTTTTAGATGTTTTTTTTTAGTTATAAGTCAGTCTTTCAATTTCTACCCTAAATGAATCTTCTTTCTAAATTCCACGGATGCGTCTACCTTTAGTGCCTCTGCACTGTTCCACCAAAGGGTTATATAGTAGAAAATGCTCATTTGGACTACGTTTGTAACTCCCTGTCTTTATTATCAGTCTGGCAAGCCTGAAGCGAACACGGTGTGGGTATCATGCGAGGGTGAGAACCCTGCTGACGTGGAGAACATCGGGCCTGTGCAGTACATCCCTCGCCGGGGCTTCCCCGCCTACTACTACCCCTTCACCAACAAGGAGGGGTACCTCAGCCCCCTTGTCGCTGTACTCTTTGAGAAGCCCAGGAGTAAGTATCCAGACTTATCTTACCAACTTCTATAAAATAAGGGAAAGATGAATATTTATTTATTATTTACAATGATTTTGTTTCTTGGTGACGAAAACCTACAACATAGGGGGAATTTGAACCAGTTTACATCAAATCCATATGACAACAACACAATGCATATTACGGCCCAATATCGTGGCTTGCTTAAAGCTGAATTACTGCAATGCTTTCAATACTTTTATTTCTTCCTATTTCTGGTTATACACTACGAAGAAGAAGTGTATCTGTAGGCAATATGATTTCTCCTTCTAGAATTATTTATTTCAAATTATATTTCGAAATGGAATACAGGTCCAACATGAATTTCCAAGTCACTAACAAAATTCTTCAACCTGGATTTTTGTTGGCATATTCAATTATTCATACTTATAACCCTTCATCTCTTTTGCAGCGGGCGTCCTGATCAACATAGAGTGCAAGGCGTGGGCCAAGAACATCTTCTACGACCGCTACGAGCGGCGCGGCTCGGTGCACTTCGAGCTGATGGTAGACCGCGCCTAAACGCTGCGCACGCTGCCAGTTGGCCACCAAGCGACGCCTCCGCCGTACTGAACGCGAGATTTTGGCCTTTAAGACTATGAACATAAAGTATATAAAAAACTGGGGATGCATGTCAATACATGACATTACAGGCAGTCTAGCTTCACTGGTCTGCTTGTGAAAACTTATTCAAAAGTCACCAAGAGAGTTCATGTCAAATTCAGCCACGGTAAAGTCGTCAAAATGTTCACCGCTCACGCGTTCTGTACGGCGAACGCGTAACAGCCAATTGGCCGCCAAGGTCACCAACTGATCGCCTATCGGCCAAGGTCATCGAACCCCAATTGGCCAAGTTCATCAACTTACTGCCAAAAGATCGTTAGTTGATCACTAGTCATGCTAATTGGTGGTCGCCGGTCACAACCGGCTCTGTTAGTTGTTTTAAGTGTTGTAAGGTCATGGTCACCAGTTAGTCTCCAAGGTCGCCAATTGTTCGCTACGGCTGCCAAGGTCGTCCCGGAGGTCATGCCAGGCCGGCTGCCAAGCGCCAATAGCAATAGCCACATAGTCGGCGATTAATTTGTATTCGTTTTAGAATAAGCCAGAAGACGGCGCCACTCATTTTAACTTTTGTTTGTCACGCTTCAAATAAAGTTAATGAAAATTTAAAATTTTTGAATATTTATGAATTATGTAATGTTTTCTGGACGGAGAGTCAATAAACACGCAATAGTTGGTTCCAATTTAGGTTTTTTATTCTTGTTTTATTTCATGATTCCCTAATTATTAACACCCATATTTTTTGCACTGTTACATTCAGACTGCATTTAATTTAAGTGGACTTTTACGATCGTAAATAATTTTCTGCTACTAAGTAGGTACGGTGGCCAGCACATCAAGTTACCATAATCTGTCAAATTTATTTGATGGATTTTCAACTTTATAAGAAACTTATAAGGTTTATGTTCAGTTGGGAAAATTTGACAGTTTCGGATAGGTTGACTTGCTGGCGACTGTACACTACGATAAAAAAGCGTCAAAAGATGTAAAAAAAATAGAGTTCATATATGAAATTACCTGACTCTATACATTTTTGAGGCCGACCGTAAATACTTTCGTATTGAAAATGTGAGATTTAATTAAACTAAAGAGCTAAAAACATGTGATTGCTGTGATGTTAGAATTGCGGCTTACAAAGTCATGGGTCTCCAGTTCATAACCAAAAACCACTGTGTCAAATAGAGATTGACAAAGAAGTTGTTTGGGGATCATTCGCTGATACGGGGAAGGAAATCGTAAAGTGAGAAAAGTAAATTAGTTAATTGAAATTGTTATAATTCATATCTATACTAATAGGTATCATAAATTCGAAAGTGCGTATGTCTATCTGTTACCTCTTCACGCTTAAACCGCTGAACCGAATTACATGTAATTTTGTATGGGGATAGTTTGAGTCCTAGGGAAGAAAATAGCCTAGTAGAGAGGTGTGGTAGCCTAGTGGAGTGACCAGTGGATTGAGATGTCAAAGTCTCGAGTTCATACCCAAGCCATGCACCATTGACTTTTCGGAAGTTATGTGCGTTTTTATCACATGCTCAAACGGTGAAGGAAATCATTGTGAGGAGACCTCCATGCTTGAGAGATTTTTTTGATAGCGTGTGAAATCTGCCAACCCGCAGTAGGCTAGCGTGGTGGACTATAGCCTGGTCCCTCACAAATGAGAAGAGACCTGGGCTGAGCAGTACTATATACGCAGTATGTAACTCAACGGATACTAGATAGTTGATACATTAGATAGATACCTTAGTGAATACATTCCTACACATGGATCCATGACTAAGGTATAAACATTCGCGCTTACCAGGATTCGAATCTGTAACACTTACAGAAGGCAGCGTTTAATTCCGCTACGCTGACCGGGTCGTATATAGTAATAATAATAAAATATATAATAAATATTCAGGGACATTTTTACACAGCACCATCTAGTCCCAAACTAAGCAGAGCTTGTACTATGGGTACTAGACAATGGATATAATACTTATATACTTTTTTTTTGTAAATACATACTTATAATACATAGGAAACACCCAGACGAACACAAACACTTATATTCATCACATAAATATTTGTGTCCCGTGGGAATCGAACCCCCGACCTCGTGATCAGCAGTCCGGTACTCGAACCACTAGACTACATAGGTCAATAGTCAAAGTCATACGTAACAAAAATGCTTAAAGTCCGCCAATCATCATCATATCAGCCTATTTTCGTCCACTGCTGAACGTAGGCCTCCCCTAAAGAGCGCTAACTATTCCGGTCTTGGGCAGCTCGCAACCATCCGCTGCCAGCCACCTTCTTCAAATCATCGGTCCATCGTGTCGCAGGGCGTCCCACACTACGTTTGGCCAAACGGGGTCTCCACTCTAATACTTGTCTGCTCCATCGACGGACAAGTATAGGCCACTGAAATATTTTTTAAGTATATTATGAACAAGTGCCATTAATGCGCGCAAAACAGGGAAGTTTGGCGGAAGGGTGAGGAGGCCTATGCCCTGGCAGTGGGCTGATGATGATGATGAAAGGAACATGTAATATATGGCGAGGAACACAATACCGTCCACGCTGTCGTTAATATCAAGAGGCTCTACATAAAACCAGTAAGTAAGTACAGTCGCCAGCAGGTCAACCTATCCAAAACTGACAAATTTTCCCAACTGACTATATACCTTGCCACCACAAGCTGTGATAGCTTAGTGGTGAGACCAGTGGACTGAGATGTCAAAGGTCTCGAGTTCAAACCCAAGGCACGCACCACTGACGTTTCTGAAGTTATGAGCGTATTTATCACATGCCCAAACGGTGAAGGGAAACATCGTGAGGAAACCTGCATGCTTGAGAGATTTTCTCTATGGCATGTAAAGTCTGCCAACCTGCAGTAGGCTAGCGTGGACTATAGCCTAATCCTACTCAAAATGAGAAGAGACCCGTGCCCAGCAGTGGGACTTTTATGGGTTGTTAATTTGTATATACCTTATTAGTTTGTCTTAAAGTTGAAAATAGACCAAAGAAATTTGACAGATTGTGGTGGCTTGATGTGCTGGTCACCGTACCTAACTTAGGGCGAGAATTCTACCTGCAGTTTTATAATCTGTATCTCCATTAATAACTCAAGTTAATTTGTATGGTAACTGAGTTCACATAAAGTACTTCTTACTATACAGCTGTGATAGCCTAGCAGCTGCAATAGCAGTCAACACCTGCACCTCCAGAGACCTTTGGTCTGCCACTGAAAATGCCGTGAATGTGGCAATATTCTGGGCTCGTCAAAATTGCCCTAATTTAAACAATTAATGTTCCACCGACACGACGATGAAGCCGCGATAACCTAGCGGTGTTTAACTATGCAGTCAAAGGCATGTAGTTATCATACGCTCAAGCGGTGAAGAAAAATAGCAGGAAACCTGCATGCCTGAGAGATTCTCGACGGTGCGCGGCGTGTGAAGTTTTTCAGCCCGTAGTAGGCTAGCGTGGTGAACTATAATCCTAGTCCCTCTCAAAATAGAGGAAACCAGCACGGGTTCCCTCTCTCTCAGCAGTGGAGACATAATTGGATTGATGATGTGTTTAAGTAATTATACGCTTTGTGGGAGTCTGCGTATAAAAATAGCTGGTTCTTTATTTTTTTAAAGCTTATTAAGAGTATGACGAAAGACGAGTGTTCTAATTTTAAATACCTTTATCCTATCTGTCGTCAATGGTTATTTAGAGATGTTTTTGTTGTCACATCTGAGACTTGTCATTGCTGCCTCGTATAAAAAAATATTAATTATTGGTCGTATGGACATACCAATATACAATCATGCTTGTCGTTCCCGAAGGGTTCGGCAGAGTACCTACTAATATATACCCACATTTCGCCGGAATGTTTTGAGGTTTCTTGTTTTAGAGGGCGCGCCTATTGCCGTCAATCCGACACGAATGCAACCTCCCCGCTGCTGCGGAGAATTTCATTAAAAAAAACAATAAGACTTTGCTTGACCTGGGAATTGAATCCAAGACCTCCTTGCGCAGCAGTTACACTTACGACAACTAGACCAACCATCAGTAGTGACACAAATTTTTGTCTATTATACAAACTTTAAGAATATAAAGCCAATAGAAGCAAAACAAAAAGATTTGAGGCTTCTAACGAACAACAATTTTAAGTATGTGCGTCAGTTTCACTTTGAATATTCAGTTTTTCTTTGTTTATGCTTATCACACAAACATTTGTCCCTACCGGGATTTGCAACCCGGGACCAATAGCACAGAAAGCAGTGTTTACTACCGCTGTACTAATTGCGTCGTAAAAAAAAATTGTTTTGATACAAATACTCCCATCTTAATTATACCACACTTTCTCAATACATGACGTCACTAGAGTAGTACTAGATTGTGTAGTAAATGTTTAACTAAAAGACCCTAACCCGTAAGTAGGGCACGGTGGGGTGAGGGCCGCGGAGGCCCCGTCTGCCCGGCGCCGGAGGGTTAGCGCGAAAATGTCGCGGAATACTGAACTATGTTGCAGATATGTATATCAGTAATGAGGAATTGACTGGTGGCTATTGTTCTGAATAATTATTGTCAAAGTCAAAATATCATTTATTCAAAGTAGGCCAAATTTAAATGGCTCTTTTTGAACGTGGACAATAAAGACAGCCCCCAAAAACGCCCGCCCTTCACCGCTTCCTAGTGTTTTTGCTGGGAAGGAGAAGCGGCGCAACAAACTCCCCAGCACACATTTATGTCTGTTTATTTAATAAGTGATTCTATACAATACTATAATCAGTATACAATATAGAGTGCAATCATTACCTATAGTTATGTGAGCTAGCATATACCAATCCATTTTACCAAGCCGAGATATAAAAACTACTGATATAGAAATACAGAACAACCGATGATAATATTAACACACTCTTGGCCTCCATTTCTCTGTATGTGCCCGCTCACACTTACACATCTCAACAATTACATTTTACAAAGTAGACTGCTATCTTGGACTAATCCGGCGACCATCTACTGTTATCACTAAAATAGTCACTCAAATTATAATAAGCCTTCTTAATAAGGCAATTTTTTACTTTACTTTTGAATACGTCAGTCGGTAGATCCAAGATATCAGTAGGTATTCTGTTATAAATACGTATACCAACCCCCTCAAACGAATTATGTACCTTATGGAAACGGTGACTGGGGGCACACAATTTATGTTTATTCCGTGTATTAATACTATGAACGTCACTGTTTTTACAATAGGAATGTATATTTTGCCTTATATGTATTATGTTGGCATAAATATACTGCGATGCAACAGTCAAAATACCAATGTCTTTAAAACGTTCCCTAAGAGAAACTCGAGCCCCTAGCTGATATATGGAACGAATAGCTCGCTTTTGTAAAATAAAAATACTTTCTATATCAGCAGCTCTACCCCACAATAGAATTCCATAGGACATAATGCTATGAAAGTAACTAAAATAAACAAGTCGAGCAGTGTCTACGTCAGTGAATTGCCTAACCTTTCTGACCGCATAAGCAGCGGAGCTAAGTTTCCCCGCGAGGCATGACACATGTGGGCCCCATTGAAACTTGGCATCTAGTGTAATACCTAAGAATACTGTAGAATTGACGGTCTCAAGTACTTCTTTATTGACAATTAAGTTGGGTCCTAGATTTTTCACGTTAGGCAAACTAAACTTTACACATTTTGTTTTTCTAGCATTTAGTACTAAATTATTAACTGTAAACCAATGCATTACCTGAACAAGTGCACTATTTACGTCGTCAAAATGATCTCCATTTCTATCTACTTTAAAAATAAGCGAGGTATCATCAGCAAACAGTACTACATCACAAATGGATCTCAGATAATGTGGCAAATCATTTATATAAATTAAAAAAAGGAAAGGGCCTAAAATTGAGCCTTGTGGTACACCCAACTGCACAGACAATCCAGATGATTTTGTATTGTTGATATTTACGTACTGTATCCTACCACTTAAATAAGAAGTTAAGATATTAAGTGCCTTACTTCGAATCCCGTAATGTGCAAGTTTACAAATAAGTGTTTTATGGTAGACACAATCAAAAGCCTTCGAAAGATCACAGAATACACCAATAGCGTTCTGCGAATTTTCCCAAGCGTCAAAGATGTGTTTCAGTAATGCAACTCCTGCGTCTGTTGTTGAACGACCCTGTGTGAAACCATATTGTTCAGAATGTAGGAGGCTATTTACATTAAAATACCTTAGTAATTGCTTCAATAAAAGTTTTTCAAAAATTTTACTAACAGTTGGTAAAATGGATATTGGTCTAAAATTACAGAGTTCGTTTTTACTTCCAGATTTAAATAGGGGGATTATTTTGCTATGCTTCATTAGGTCTGGAAAAGTACCTATGTCAATACATTTATTAAATATTACAGATAAATAAGGAGAGAGTATATCTATCACTGATTTTAAAACAGTGACAGACATATCCCATAAATCACCAGTTCTTTTTAATTTTAAAAATTTTAATGTATTTAAAATTTCACTAGGATTTACATGATTAAATACAAAAGTAGCTTGAGACCTAGGCACACTTTCACGAAGTAAATTTTCAGCATCGGTAGAAGAAGAACCTAAGGAACTAGTAGTAGTTATGGGTATGTTAGCAAAGAAACTATTAAAAGCGTGTGCTACATCAAAATCGTTAGTAAGCATCCTATTGTTATCAATTATCTCGAATTTATTCTCTCGTTGTGAAATCTTGCCAGTCACATTATTGATAACTTTCCAAGTTGCTTTAATTTTATCATCTGAGTTTTTAATTTTATTGCTCAGATATATTGACTTGGCCATTCTGCAAACCTTTTTAAACATTTTTGAATATTTTTTAACATAATCTACGAAGGATGCATCATATTTATAATTTTTCATATCATATAATTCATATAATTTAGCTCTACTCTTATAGATACCCGGGGTTGCCCACTCGTTGAATTTAGTGGTACCTTTAAGTTCTATTGTCTTCGTCTTGAAGGTGTTTAGAAACACATTATTTATTACTTTAAATATATTGCCGTACATAACATCTGGATTGTCGTGCTGCAATAAGGAAGGATGGACATTAGACACTACTTTGGCTTTAAAGCTATGAAACCTACTTTTTGTTAACGGCCTGCAAGTAATTTTAGGTAGTTTATTTTCAGGCGATTTGATAAACTTAGCAATTTGTCCACAGTGATCAGATTTTAAATCATTTACAACTAAAGTATGTGTTGCATCACGGTTGCAAAATATGTTATCTAAACAAGTGGAGGATGATGCTGTAATCCTAGTAGGCTCCAGAAAAAGATATTTTAAATTAAATGATTTAAATAAGTTAATTAGCCTATTACTTAAGGAAGATCGTTCCAATATGTTGACATTAAAGTCGCCGCACACTACTATCCCCTTCTTATAGGATTTTATTTTGTTTAGAGATTCCTCCATTACTTTTTCAAAACAATTAAAGTCACCTGAGGGTGGACGGTACACGCAAATTATAACGAAACACTCTAGTTCAATACAAGATAACTCAATAGTGCGCTCAACAGAAAGATTCAAGATATCTTTACGTTCTTTACATTTTAAACTATTCAAAACAATAATCAATGACCCGCCGTGTATAGCTTCTTTTCTGGTGAATGCACTCTGTACAGTATAATTTTCAGTGTTTAAGTATTTAATTTCAGGGTTTGTACACCAGTGTTCAGTTATACACATAATCTGAACATTATGGTGTTCCATAAACAAACTTAATTCTAATTCCTTGCCAGATAGACCTTGCATGTTTTGATGAACAATGATCAGTTCATGAAGCCTACCTGTTGTCTTACCTGTTAGTTTAAAACAGGTTGCGGTGGAGATAACGTGACGATGATCGAGTGAAGTTCAATTTGACTCAAAACCTTGTTTTAATGTACCAATATATTCATACAGAACTTACGGGTTTCCATAATTCATATAATCAGAATCTGTTAGTTAGAGTATTCTTTAATAAATAGGTTATTGCAAGATAAAGATTTTTTATTTAAATTACACTTTTTGATCTAATTAAAATATTCGTTTTT
Organism: Craniophora ligustri; assembly: GCA_905163465.1. Taxonomy (NCBI): domain Eukaryota; kingdom Metazoa; phylum Arthropoda; class Insecta; order Lepidoptera; family Noctuidae; genus Craniophora; species Craniophora ligustri. The sequence goes on from LR990956.1 coordinate 16,281,229, forward strand.
GTGTATATATTTATATGTGTGTCTTGGAAATGAATCGAACCTCGGAATGCAAAACTCTCGAATGACAAACCCTCACCATAGAACGCTGCCTTTATACCACTGTTCTGAGAGAATCGTCAAATCATTTGAAGATTTTTCGCATCATAACAAGAACCAAAATCAATACAGCCAAAAAAATATCCGAGAGCACAATTTAAAGCTTTAAGCAATCATCGATAAATGTTACTTAAAGTTACGAAAAATATTTTTAAATGCTCAAATGTACCGTCGCCAATAAATCTATATATCTATATAGAATGCATACATTTACTACCACCGCTAGTCACCCCCTTTCTAATCTGCTTAGCGTGTCGCAACCTCTATTTATAAATACATACTAGTTCATATATTTAGTTATACGTATTTACATACAAAGCTGTACCCAAATCTGTCTGCTGATCATAAGGCCTAAAGCTTTATTATATAGGTTATATAGGTTTATTGACCGACTTCGAAAAGGAGGAGGTTATCAATTCGACTATATATTTTTAAATATTTGTTACCTGATAATTTTCAACGGGGTGAACCGGTATTGATTTCTGTTTTTTTTTAAAGCTGGTGCTTATCGTATGGTCCCATTTCAATTTGGTCCGGTTCTGACATAAGAAGTCGGTTTTTTTTTCTCGAGAGAATTATTCAAAGAATGTCTCAGTAGTGTAGCTATGTATAATAGGTATGTATATATCAGCCTATTGCTGTCCATTGTTGGACGTAGTTTTTTGCAGTTGTTTACGCGAATATAAGACATTGATATTAAAGATAATTTAAGTTAAGATATATAATAATAATAATAACTTAAAATATATATTTTATCTATTTATTTTTAAGATTGTAAATAGTAGTTTTTAATTAATTTAATGCATAATGTGCTTTTGGTTGTATTTCTTGTTGTTAAATAATTAATATACAGTTGTATTTTTACTTTAATAATAAATTAAAGTATTTTTTATATAATATGCTATACACTCTGCCTGCAGCCATGGATACTGTAAAGGATCCGAAGGAACGTCAAGATGAAATAATATCAATATACCGTGATAAAATCCGTAAAAAGCAGTTTTATTTCTACATTTTGTATTGGTAGAAACTAAAGCCGAATAATAATATGTTTACACAAGATACTGAACACGATAACAAAACTCTCTCCTCTGTAAGAAAACTGAAAGTATTTTGGAAAACAAACTACTTTGATAACTGAGAGAGATAGGAGACTCAGTCATATTCTAGGTGTGACAGAGACAACGGTGTGGCGTACCTATAAAGAGGTTATTGACATTAACAGATTTTAATACGTAGATGTATATTTTATCTATGATTGTGCTCACCAATATTTATTATTAGATTTATGGCTATTTTTTGAGGGTACTATGAAAAAGTGTATAGAAATAGAAGACTTTCTTGACCTGTGTTTTTTAATAAACGTCCAAAAATGTGTATAATTCAATTACATTATGGAACGCAATTAGACGATATGAATACCTATGAATATGAATACAATACGCAAAGTAAGGAAAAGAATCAAAACCAAAAGTTTATTTATTTTTTCTTAGAGATCTGTTGATTGGTTTAGTGGTCGCTTGCGACTGCGTAGTTCGGGGTGTTAGGTTCGAATAAAATAAGTGTTAATTATTCAGTTTACTGTGAAAATATCAAAATCTCGCTCATCATCTAGAATCGTCACCAGGTAGTGCGTGGAGGCCTTGGGATTAAGCCAAAATCCTTTAACTTCACAGTCCTCTGGCCTAACCACAAGGCTTTCGAAGATGCTTTTCCCCAAGCACCTAGTAGGTGTAAGTGAATTGTCAATAAGCCACTTTTTGACGTGGGATTTTGAAAATATACTAGTGAACTGACAGTAAACAAACATTAAATGTACCTCTGTCTATCCTTATTGAACTCCAAACGGTGGTATGTAGTTTATCTGAGCTAGATGCCTCAGCAAGAGTTCTAAGCTAGAAGTCTGAGCTACAAATCTGAGCTAGAGGTCTGAGCTCGATCTAAGATAATATTATGAGTCCGGCTCCTTACTCACTTACAAAATTTTCAACAGCATTTATGTATAGTTTTACATAATTAGCCCTTTTCTTTCTATAAACTTACATACTGATCTTACATATTATTTTACGAAGTCAAATTACATGCAGTTCTTAGTGTAATCCAGGTAATAAACTATATGTATGCTAAATTTCATTCAAATCTGTTGAGCGGTTTTTGCGTGAAAGAGTAACAAACATCCATCCATACTTACAAACTTTCGCGTTTATAATTTTAGTAGGAAGTAGGATTTTGTTACGCTAAATGATATTTATTTTCGTAAATAAATCTTTAGACGGTAACAAGGGTTACAATTCACATGGACTTATAAGGTTTTTTAAGGATCTAGATGGCTTCGGCGTTTATAATGGTCCTGGCGTTTGACCCATTGACTTGTCCGTTGGTCTCCCGTCGGCCTGGCTCGTATGCTCAAGTCGTAGTGGCACCACGTTGGCGTCAGCAAGACGCGCGGTGGCGGCGGCGCGGCGCGCGGCGCGGTGCAACCCACCCTGTGGTACGACATACATTGCTTGGCATTTGGCAAGGTATTTAAATTAAATTTATTTTGAGAATTTTAGATTTCATATAGATTTAATTGGTTGTAGGTTTTAACTGGAGATTTTACATAGTAGAAACCTATTTTGGTTTTAAGTCTGTCCAGACCAATTTTATTGTAAATACAAATGTTTGGATGGAAAAATTATAACAAGGAATATTTATATGAAGTTTTTGTTGGATATTATTATTTTATATCGGCTCGTGATTATGTATCCTGTATAAAATGATCTGAAAAGACGTATTTCTTAAAAAAAAAAATATTTCAATGTCCAATACTCGCGTACGTAATAAGAAATTAGAATTTTTATTCAATAAAAATAATATTACGTTACATATATTACATTTTTTTTTTTACAATTTATAATAGGAAATATTTTTTGGTGGTTACGTAGCTATAAAATACACGCTACAAGCTACAGTGGCTTATGCTACGAAGACCTACGGCGTAGCTGTGACGTAGACACGTAGCCTTAAAAAATCGTGTAGCACAAATATCTTTTATCATATATTTATTCTCAACAAAAAAGATATTCATATTTACATAAATAAATTTGATAATGTTTATAATAATAATAATAATATTTCCGGACATTATTACACAGCGCCATCTAGTTCCGTGGTAAGCAACGAGGCTTGTGTTACGGATACTAGATGGTTGATATACTACATTATATACATTTTTTTTTGTAAATACATACTTATAATACATAGGAAACACCATGACGAACACAAACACTTATATTCATCACATAAATATTTGTGTCCCGTGGGAATCGAACCCACAGCCTCGTGATCAGCAGTACGGCACTAGACTACAGAGGTCGTCAAATGTATAATATGAACAAACATGGTGAAACATATTATTCTTTACTCATAAATGTAAAAATAATGGGTGTATGTATCTTTGTATGTGTGATTCCTTAAACTGGGCGCAAGAACTATTTTATAATACGTATGTTCTATTGTGAATTCCTATCAATCAACAAATATACTGACCTAACGTTTTGTATAGGTACATACTAATATCGAAAATTGGAATAATTATCTATCATTGAAAATTGAATAATAAAGCTTTGTCGAGGTAGTCATCAGATTCACATATCTTAAACAAAGATGTTTGGACGTTAAAAGAGACCATGATTTTCTGAGTTTATTTCGATGTTTCTTCTCAGAGGACGTCAGGAAATACCAATACAATCTACATCCTAAAATATTCTTATACATGACTTGTAAAAGTGTCTTTAAAAGATCTATTTACAGAAATAAAAACACATTTCAATCAAAAAATAATATCATACGAAAAACTTAACTAAAGCAGCAATGTATACGGTCCACAAGCATCCTCCTCGGTCCTCCCGGAGTGCGAGGTATCGGCGGAGCAGTATTCTGTGCCCACAGTTCTGTGAGGAGGGACGTGCAGCCATGGGTCTGGAGAAACGCACCATCAAGATCATTGTCATAGTAGCCGTCTCCGTACTGGTTATAGGTGAGTGTTACAATTTTATTTGCAAAATCTGACGAGATTATTGGTTCGTTTCGTTCAAAAATATCCGTCCCACGTATTTTTTTTATCCTCGCCCTTATATTATATTTAGTTATTGTTATGTATGTATACGGGACAAATCATAAATAGATTGATATCAGTGAATTTATTATGACTCAAAAGACCATCCTGTAGATAATATAAAATAAAGTTTTTCTGACTTAAATTATATTAACATCACAATGTATCTTGTATATAGTTTAATTTTCCTTGTGTATTGTTTGATATCGTTATTTTAATATAATTTCTTAAAATTCGCTACGCCTAGTTTGGGGACTTTATAAACATAATAAATATTTATTACAAAGTATCATTAAAAAAAGTAGGTTTGTATTTTTTGTATTTTATTTTTTCATTGCTAATCTTTATCTATATATTAACAAAAAGTTAATAAGCATATTGGTAAAAAAATACTATCGATAGATTCAGGAACGTAACAAAGAAATATATTTATTTGTTTGACACACACTAAAGAGGACACAGAATGATAAATTACTTAACGTATTTAAATTTAATGAATTGAAATAAAATTTTATAGGTTGGGCATTCTGGGCAAAGCACTAAATAATAGATATGCCATTATTCTAAGCATTTGGAGGTCTAGGCAGCCATTGATTTTTCTATGTTTATTACATAAACTTTATGCCAAAGGATGTATATAAAAGCCTATAGTTGTAGATTCTACAATATGTAAGGCTTCTCATCCTAGGACAGGCTTCAGGACAATGAACTAATTGCGTGTCACACGATGTGCATACACATAAATGATGAGGCACTGTGCACAGCGGGTAGAAGTAATTAGATATTGAGATTGAGAGAGTGTGACCAGTGTCCATGACGACCCAGTTAGTCCGGCGGTAGTTAACACTACCTTCTGTGCTAAGGGTCCCGAGTTCGAATCCCGGTAGGGACAAATGTTTGTGTGATGAGTATAAACATTTGTATCCGAGTATCTATGTATAATATGTATGTATTTACAACAAGAAAAGTATATATGTAGTATATCAACCAACTAGTATCCGTAACACAAGCCTCGTTGCTTAGCTCGGAACTAGATGGCGCTGTGTGTCATAATGTCCAGGAATATTTATTTAGTGTTGTGATGTCAAAAGTCTAATCAGCGACTTTTAAAGACAGGTATGCCTTTATAAGTACCTCGTTTGTCTAGTAGTCGTACAGTGCAACTGGCGAGCAAGAGGTCCTGGGTTCGATTCCCAGGTCCAGTAGTGTTATTGAGATTTCTATGAAATTAGTAGCAGATTGGATTTGGAGGCTCGCACCCTATTAGATGGAACCTAACACATACCAGCGTTAATGTAGGTGTACATTAGTACACCTCTGCCTAGCCCTTTGGGGACAACAGGCGCGAAGGTATGTATGTATGTTTTATCACATGCTCCAACGGTGAAGGAATATCGTGAGGAAACCTGCATGTGTGAGATGTTTTCTCGGTTGTGTGTGAAGTCTGCCAAAGCGCACTAGGCACTCGGCAGTAGGACAATAATATGGGTTGATGATGAATTAGATACATTATTTAGATTTAACATAAGGAGATGAATTTATGTTTTTACTGGACACCCCTTATGATTTTTTGATGCAATCCAATCAAGATTGGATGGAGGAATTACCTAGGCTATGACTAACTACACTTAAACCTAGTTATTGCCAGGTCACACACATTTAAATTATATTAAGTTTAACCTGTATAATACAAATTTACGAACTACGAAACATTTTATATCAAATCGGTTCTACATATTATTTATCAAAATATTTCAACTAGTGTGTAGCTGTATAAACTTCTATAATGTCAATATGATGAACCTATAAATCATCGCATTCTCAATGTGAGTTACTGAGCAATATATCTACATATATTTACTCCAGCTTTACTATCGTAGAAATCGATATTCGACTAGAGAGGACTCTCCGCCAGACAATGAGGCGCCAAGACAGACACTCAATGTTTGACTTTACTCACGACTTTTATCTTCGGGCGGCGCCAATGCCCTCATTTCCGCTTTGACTAACAAAGCCTTCACCTAAAGCGTTCAGTTACTAAGGATGGAATTGAACATTAAAAATAATTAGATATTATAAAATGTACTGTAATCACATATTGTTTTTGACTATAAATCTTGTTTTATGTAAGCTCTATCAATGTTTATTAAGTTTATTTGGGCTTGAAGAATTTATTTATTTATAGCTGACCAGCAAACGTTGTTTTGTCACATTATAGCGGCTGGTGGTAGAAAAGTAAAAATTTGGGTTATAAGTATTTTTCAATGCCAAATCATAAAAAAATACAAAAAAATATTTTGCCCAAAAAAAAGTCTGGTGAGGGAGTTCCTTATCACCTTGGGGTATAAAAACACCTACGACCGATTCTCAGACTTACCAAATAAACACACAAAATTTCATAATAATCCGTCCAGCCGTTTCGGAGGAGTTCAGCGACAAACACCGTGACACGAGATTTTTATATCATATATATAGATTTAGGGCCCGTTATCTAATTGTGGGACTGAACATCAAATATTATCACACTTTCTCCAATTAGATTATTAGTGTAGCTGTAGAGGTCTGTGTATAACAGTAAACCAGATATTTTTTTTTATCTTTATTTATAATTACATAAGTATAGACAAAACAAAGTACCTTTTCCTCAGTTGTTTTTAAACCGACTTTCTTTTTATTTAATTTTGATGCGTAGCAATTTGCGTGTTAGTAGAAAAGCCACATTACTTCAGTGTACGCTACGCCTTAAGTGTATAGGTGGGGTATGACGTCACCGTGATAACTAAAAGGTTAAACACTATATTGCCACCAAGTGAGCTAAGTAATTGAAAATGTACCGGCTATTAACTACCTAGTAATTAATACCTTTTTTTTTACCTAACAACTGTTGGCGACTGGCTGGCAACAGTTCTATTTTTGATAGTTTTATTTTTATATCTGATTTGATTGTTTTTTGTCCTGTCAGTGTGTTTTTACTATCATTGTGATTGCGCTACTAGTGTCTCTGAATTAACTAAATTTCTCTTTAAAACCATCATAGTTTCATTTCTTACACCAGTCCACTCCTCTCTCGAACATTTTGGTCCTTCGTAGCTATTAAATTTACCCATACCATTTTATCATACATTTTTATCCCATTTTCTTTCATTTGACATTTCTTAAAAGTACGTAGAACTATGGTGGTTACAAGAAGTACTAGTAAATTAAACGCAAGCGCGACCGGCGAGGCAGTTTTAGCCCAGCCACAGCCAGGCGTGAGCGGTACAAATGTGGTCAACCCCGCAACAGCGGACTCACACCCGGGGAACATTGCGCAAAGGCAAGAAGTCCCAATGAGTCCCACCAGCGTCACGGAACCACTCGAGGTACAACACGGTAGTAGACACTTAACACAACAATCACATACATCTAAATCTAGTTCGACGGTGTTGGCACAAAAGCTGGCCGTCGAAGCCGAGTTTCGGCGTCGGCGCGTGGAGCGTGAGCGCGAACTAGCCAATAATGAGCGCGAACGGGAGCGTAAACTGGCGCTCCTACAACAAGAGGCCGACGAGACGGAGCTGCGCGCTCATCTCGCCTCCCTCGAGGCACAGTCTGCGCACTCCGAAAAATCCCAGAGGTACAATACTTCTTGTAGTTCTCAAAGTCGTGTTGTGGAATGGGTTGGACATCAGAACAAGACTAAGGATCACGATCCACATGGTCTACATCTTACTAACGTCCCACACGACCCACACATTACTAACGTCCCACACGACCCACACATTACTAACGTCCCACGCGACTCACACTTTACTAACGTCCCACGCGACCCACAACTTCCTAGCGCTACACTCGACCCACAAAAGGCAATTGCCTGCACTGGTCACCACAAACGTTTGGAGCTTGTCGCCTTCTCAGGCGAAATTAGAGATTGGCTCGCTTTTAAGTGCAGTTACGAGCGTACTAAAACCTTTTTTTCTCCTGCAGAAAACATTGCTCGCCTTGTTGTTGCTATCCGCGGTGCAGCTCGAGAGGCTATTACCTCCATTTTATTTCAAGCGCAAGACCCCGAGGAGGTGATGACTGCCTTACAGCAAAATTATGCCCGACCAGAATTGTTGATTAAACATGAAATTGCTGGCCTTCGACCCTTAAAGTCCAGCACTAATGCGGAGCATTTAAACACATTAGCCAACAAGCTTAGGAACTGCTTAGCTACCATCAGGTGGCTCAAACAGGATGAGTATTTGTCGTCGGTTGAGTTATTTCAGATGGTACTGTCAAAGCTCACTGACAACACAAAGGATCGTTTTACAGATTACGCAGCGACTCACCAACCTTTTGAGCCTACCGTAACCAAATTAGAACTACTTTCTAGGTTTTTAGTGACCGAAGCCGAGAGACAGCTCAACTTCAACTATGTGGCTGATGCACTTGTAACACCAAGCACCTCAAATTATAAGCCCGCTTTTAATAAGCCCAAAATGACAAAAAATGTTAATGTTTTTGCCACTGTTTCTAACGATAAAGATAGCAAGTGCTCATATTGCAAACAGGGTTCGCACTCAGTAAAGACATGCAAGGTTTTTCTATCGCTTGAGGTCGACGAGAGGTGGCGCTGGGCAACTGTTACAAAAACTTGTTACAGATGCCTTAAGTCGCATCCACATACCTGGAATAATTGTCGAACCAAGAGATGCGGTGTCAATGGCTGCGCTAGGCGCCACCATCCTCTGCTCCACAATGTCACTTCACCATTAGATAATAAAGCCAACGCTAATCAACTTAATTCACCGCAGAGTTCACCAAATAATACCGTCGTGCCTCATGAAGCTGGTGAGGTTGTCGCCGCATTGTTCAAGGTACCTGCAACGAGAATGCGCGGTTTGCTGAAGATCTTGCCAGTCGTTTTGGAAGGTCCACACGGCACTTTCGACACGTTTGCGCTTCTCGACGAGGGCAGTACCACTACACTTATAGACAGCGAAGTAGCGACGCGCATTGGGGCAACGACTACAGGCCGACAACAACTTCGTGTCACCGGTATAGGTGGTATGTTCTTGGACACGGAGGTATGTCTTGTCAACTTTAACATACGTGGACGTAACCTTCCAGACTGTCACTATATTCAAGGTGCACGGAGCATCACGTCTCTTCGACTTAGTCCACAATCTACAGATATGATAGACTTTTCAAAATTTGAACATCTAGTAGATTTAGCCGATGTCCTAACACACCAAAATGCCACGCCAACCGTTCTCATCGGAGCTGCTGACTGGCACCTGTCATTGAGCCGTGAGATGAAAGTAGGTAGAAAAAATGAACCTGTAGCATCGAGAACTCTTTTAGGTTGGGTAGTTCATGGCGCTATATCCACGACTGCTAAACCTATAGTTTTTGCCAACAGTACGCCCGCTAAACCTATAGATTTCATCAACAATACCTCCATAACAGATTTTGCTTCACGATCTTTCGATTCTCTTGAAACACTTATTAAAAAACAATACGAGATAGACTCATTGGGTATACAACAACATGCCCCGAGGCAAAACACAGATGACACACGCGCAGTCGGTTTAGTCGAATCGTCTGCCCGAAGATTAAGCACTGGTCGTTTTGAGGTAGGCTTGCCCTGGAAGGAACAGATAATTAACAATTTACCTGACAATTACTTTCACGCTTTATCACGCCTCAAATCACTTGAGAAACAGATGGCTAAGGACGAAACTTTCGCAACAGCTTACAAAGGCTTTATAGATGGCATTATTCAAAAAGGTTACGCGGAACTTTGTGATCCGTTGTCATATCACGATGAGTTTTTAAAAAATAAATCTTCTAATTCATTACGATGGTACCTACCCCATTTTGTTGTGTACCATCCACAAAAGCGTAAGTTAAGGGTTGTTCATGATGCAGCAGCTGTCACTAAGGGTGTCAGTCTAAATAGCATGTTATTACAAGGCCCTGACATATTGCAATCCCTTTTAGGTATTTTATTTCGTTTCAGGGAGGGACCAATAGCATTTAATGCAGACATACGAGAAATGTTCCCTCAAATTAAAATAAAAGAAAGTGACCGCGACGCACTTAGGTTTTTATGGCGCAGTGGTAATACACAGGATACGGTAAAAGAGTACAGAATGTCTTCTTTAATTTTTGGTGCTATATCTAGCCCCTTTATTGCTATGTACATCAAAAATAAGAATGCTAAAGAGTTTGAGGCCAATTATCCCGCCGCTGCTCACTCCATTATCTATGATCATTATATGGACGATTTTATCGGAAGTGAATTTGAGCTTTTAGATGTTAGCTCATAAGTCATGTTGTTTTGAAATGCGTTCATGGGTATCGAACGTACCAGAGGCGCTAGCTTTAGTGCCAAAAGAACTTCATAGCGAGTCAAACTCTGACGTAAACTTACCACCTAACAATGACGTAGGTGCATTAGGTGTTAAATGGAATCCCTATAACGATACACTTGGTTTTCGGATAGGTCGTGGAGAAATAGCAAGGGTAACGAAACGAAGTCTCCTATCTAGTGTCATGAGTGTTTATGACCCTTTAGGTCTGCTCATGCCCATTGTAATCCAGGGTAGGATTTTGGTTCAAAAGTTATGGCGGGAAGGAATTTATTGGGATTCGCCTGTCCCTATAAAATATGAAAATGAATGTAGAACCTGGTTTGACCAACTGACAGCCACAGCCAATTTTCGCATTCCAAGGTGGTACATGGGCAGACTAGGGACGTGTGACACTCAACTACACATCATAGCTGATGGGGGGGAACAAGCCTATGCTTGTGTCGCTTACTGGCGTTATACCTTTGATGATGGTTCAGTTAGGCTTGCCTTAATAGGCAGCAAAGCGCGTGTTACCCCTTTGAAGCCACTTTCCATCCCACGAATCGAATTGCAGGCAGCACTGATTGCATGTCGTTACGCACAAAGCATTTTGGTCGCTCATCGCACGAAACCTTCCACAATTTTTTACTGGACCGATTCAACCACTGTATTGAAATGGATCCGCAGTGATGCGCGCAATTTTAAACCATTTGTAGCGCATAGACTAGGTGAAATTTTAGAGTTCACCAATCCATCAAATTGGAGATGGCTTCCTAGCGAGCTTAATGTCGCAGACGATGCTACGAAGCCAAAAGAAATTAAATTCACCACATCACATAGATGGTTCATTGGCCCCTCTTTTCTCATGAATCCGTATTCAGAGTGGCCAAGTGAACCTGACTTAACTTTAGAGCGCGTTTCCAACGAATCTGCTGAGCTAAAACCAGAGTTCACGGGGTTTTTAGAAGACTACAGCTTAAATGGCCCATCGGTCCCAGATGCAGCCCGTTTTAGTAGTTGGCTACGGTTATTGCGAGCAACAGCCCGGGTATTTCAGGCTATACGAAAATTTCGATCGTTATGTCAATCATCACATTTGCTTCCAGAGGATGCTCGTGGTACTACGTCTCCCTCGCAAGTTTCTGCCGCTGACGTCGACCAAGCAGAGAAGACATTGCTTCTGAGGGTGCAAGTAGGCAGCTTTTTGGAAGAAATCAAGACCCTGAATGCCTCACAGCCACTGCCGAGGAGTAGCCGCATTGCTGCGCTCGCTCCAGTACTCGGCCAGGATGGTCTACTACGACTATACTCACGCATAAAGTCCACCCCTGGGGTGAGCGAGAGTGCAAAATCGCCTATCATACTGGACGGTCACCACCGCATCGTTCGCCTGATGATTCTACATAAACATGTCGAAGCTGGCCACGGTAATCATGAACTTGTATTGAACGAGCTAAGACAACAGTACTGGATCTTACGGGCGAGAACAACTATACGGAGTGTCGCAAAATCCTGCATAAAATGTAGACGTCAAAACGGCCGACTCATAACACCGCCCACAGGAAACCTACCACCAGAAAGGCTTGATCACCATACGCGACCTTTCACGCACGTTGGTTTAGATTATTTCGGACCAATAGAGGTGGCCGTAGGTCGACGGTGGGAAAAGAGATGGGTGGCTCTATATACGTGCTTGGTTACAAGAGCCGTACACTTGGAAATTGTCACCTCACTTTCGTCAGATTCAGCAATAATGAGCCTTAGACGCCTGATAGCACGGCGAGGAACTCCATCGACGATATTCTCCGATAATGGAACAAACTTTGTTGGAGCGAACCGCGAACTTGCCGCTTTTTATGATGACACCATACGAGATTTTACAGTCAGCCGCAAGATTTCGTGGCGTTTTATTCCGCCCGCCTCACCTTTCATGGGCGGTGCATGGGAGAGGCTCGTGCGTTCTATCAAGTCCGCTCTACGCGCAACTTTAAAAGATAGAGCCCCCCGTGAGGAAATCTTAATCACATTATTGTTGGAAGCGGAATCAATTGTGAACTCCAGGCCGCTCACATATGTCTCAAACTCCACTGACGCTCCTGAAGCAATCACCCCATTTCACTTCATTCTCGGTTCTTCATCTGTCGCGCAGTGGCCCGTCAAACTTACAGACAGCGACTTGTTGCGAAGGTGCGATTGGCGACACGCTCTTAGGCTAGCTGATCACTTTTGGAACAGGTGGCTTTTCGAATACCTGCCGACCCTTATTCCAAGAGGACAGAACAAGAATGAGGCAAAATTTTGCGAGGGAGACGTAGTGTTGATAGCCGACAACACCCTGCCACGAGGTCTTTGGCTTCTAGGAAGGATTTCTAAAACTTTTCCGGGACCTGACGGACTGGTTCGCGTCGCAGATGTCGCGACCAAAGAAGGAATCCTACGCCGACCAGTCCGAAAGCTCCTTCCACTCGTGGCAGACCCCCAGCCAGTTGCCACCAGGACTTAGTGTTCCACTAGGGGGCCGGAATGTTGGCGACTGGCTGGCAACAGTTCTATTTTTGATAGTTTTATTTTTATATCTGATTTGATTGTTTTTTGTCCTGTCAGTGTGTTTTTACTATCATTGTGATTGCGCTACTAGTGTCTCTGAATTAACTAAATTTCTCTTTAAAACCATCATAGTTTCATTTCTTACACCAGTCCACTCCTCTCTCGAACAACAACTTTTTATAATAAAACTACTTTTTACGGATTTTATCGCGGTATATTTGATATTATTTTAACCCTAATACTATTATTTTGTAAAGGATCCGAAACGTCGGGTTAAAATAATATCAAATATACCGCGATAAAATCCGTAAAAAGTAGTTTTATTTCAATGTCTAATATTCGCGTAAGTGTACGAAATCAATAAACTTTTTATAACATAGCTTCACGCCTTTTGTTAACTTTGTCTTTTGCTATACTTAATTATATCTATTTATGACACTCATAGAACAATTAAAATAAATAACTTATGTTCTAGTGATTTCTTCGTATTGTTTTCTCGCTCAAATGTAGCTGCTCGACTGGAGAAATCCTTTCGCCTTATAGAAGACTGCAGTAAAACAACAATAGTTATGGTTTTGTCAGTAAAATAGGTTGCCAAAACTTTATTCTGACAGCATGGGATTACCGTTTGCAGTCAGTTTAGAAACTAAAATGAGACAATTGAGTTGATGATGATGATGGCCATGTCAAAGAGAGTATTATTAAGGTATTCTTTTAATTATTCGGAGTTGAGAGCTACGGTCTTTTGGCATAAGTACGTACTACATTAAGTAACCATACACTTATGCAGATAAATATTATTTGGTAGTTAAGTAGTTAATACCTTAGTTTAAAAAACCTGTTTTTTATAGGTTCGACAATGAGCGAGCAACACCTCTGGTATTACGTCCCTAGGCTATGGTAACATCTTACCATCAGGCGGGCAAGTTTGTTTACCTACTACCCTCGCGGCATGAGAGAAAAACTCATATCTGAAGGGGTAGTCAAGTTTATAGACACAAATGTCAAAATTCATCAGGCGTGCGGGTAGATTATCTAACTAAGTATGTATTGTATTCTTTTTAAAATAAAAAGTACTGCAGACCTATGACTATTAGTGCTCAACTTCTTTTGTTATTGAAGTATTTAAACATTTCAGAAATACCAACCTAAAGATTTATTTTGTTTCAGGTGGCATTATCGGACTTTTACTTGGGCTGTTGTTGCCTCAACGTTATGTTGGTAAGCCTTTATCAAACTCCTTTATAGACTACGCATCTTTGTTTGATTAAAATTGAAGAGTTCTTTATTATATTATGACAGCTTTCGAAACATGCAGCTACAATCTAACGTTTCAAAAGTGCTTGAAAAACTTTGTTTGAAATAAAACCTTTTGATTTTGATTTGTCTTTTACGTTAAATTGGAATGGAACTATAAAAATGTGCCATCGCTCTTTTTATAAATGGTTCAATATATTTTATAATTAGTAATATTTATCTGGTACAAATATACTATATTTATGTATTACACATTATTTTTTTAACAAAAACAGCTTTGCAATTTAGTCACTGAAACACTCAAATACTACTGAAAACAATCATAATACTTACAGTATTTTTTTAGAATAACCTGAGGCATTGCCCTTTATTCCTCACACAGAACTGGAGGTGTGGCCTCGCTCCGAGGAATACAACTGGAATCAGCCGTTGATCCAGGTCAGGGTCAATGACCCTGGAAGCTGGCATGCCTGGTACCGACGCCTCAATGAGTTCCTCAAAGGTGAGTGTTAGCCGAGTCATCCCTTAAGATGAGCCATGAGAGAACTTAGGATTTTTTACACCAAAGGGGTGTGTAGGTACAGTCCAACAAGCTAATTGGTATACATGCAATACATATAGACCGATCTATGTGTGGATGTGGAACCAATTATAGCTTTTTCGACTGTACTAGTTGATGCATCCCTTGAATTAAATCATGATATAAATTAGAGTTTCGACGTTGACCCAATTAGCGCAGCAGTACTAAAGGCTGCCTACTATGTTAAGGGGCCGGGTTTGAATCCCGGTAGGGGCAAATGTTTGTGTGATGAGTATGGATATTTGTATTTGAGTCATGTTTCCATATATAATATGATGTATGTATTTACAGAAAGAAAAATCTATGTAGTGCATTTATTATAGATATAATTTACACCAAGTTGTTATAACACCATCTTCTAGTTTACGAGACGTCGATACCAGAGAACCCGCCGCGCGCGCCGTGCTCGGTGCACAACCGGCGCGACCAGAACCTTAGATCTGATGCCTGTGACATGGCTATGAGCGTGTGGGCTCCCTGCACCGCTGACAGCTTCTATGGTTACGCCGCGGGGAAACCGTGCATCTTCCTCAGATTATCTCACGTAAGTGTACCATTAAGTAAAGAAGAAAGAAAGAAAGAAAATAATATTTATTGACACAGTCACGAACAATGCACACAATAACATAAAAAAAGAAGGAAAAAAAAAATTTGACAATAAACAAACTCATTGTGTGCCCCACGGCTGTGCCAAATGGCCCAGTCAAGTTATTGAACACTAAGTTGAGTGTAATCGAGTTTCTTGCCGGCTCTTCTCCATAAGACCTGCCTCTTAGAATCATGCAACTAGTTTTGACAATTGTACATTGTAAAAGTAACTGTAATGCTGGTCTAATTGAAATTAATCATTTGACTTTACCTAATTTAATAAACTTGATTTCAAATATTTTTTGACTAACTGTAGACAATTAACACCTTTTGAAGTTAAAGCCTAATTTTTCTATACTATATTTTTTTTCAGATCCACTACTGGGTTCCGGAACCGTATAATATGACATCAACGCTGCCCATTCCTCCGGACATGCCGCAATATATTAGAGACGCCATGGTAATTTATTTATATATCGTAGACACACTATTAACTCTCCTAAACCAGACCCAGATACTACCAACGACGCTAACGAAATTATTCTTACCTGGTGCATCTGTTCCTGTGTTTTCAAAAAAAATGGATGAGGACACTGATTTCTTGACCAGTTCTTCAGTATATTTTTGGAACCGGACGCCTCAAAGTCACTATAATAATGAATCCTAAGCCGACTACCTAAATCTAAGCATAGAATCATTATTCTTACTTTAAACCTAGTTTAAAAACCGGCCAAGTGCGAGTCGGACTCGCGCACGAAGGGTTTCGTACAAAATTAGGCAAAAAATGTACTGGTTATTGCGGTTCTTGAGATACAGCCTGGTGACAGACAGACGGACAGACAGACGGATGGACAGACGGACGGACAGATAGCGAAGTCTTAGTAATAGGGTTCTGTTTTTACCCTTTGGGTACGGAACCCTAAAAATGAGCCTGTATTCTTCCGGCGACCATGAATGCTGGGCATCAGATTGAAGAATCCTATAAATTTGAGCTTTGATCAGATTCGTTTGTATTACCTGCCATTGCTAGATACAGTTTTCTCCTGTTAATACTAGTGTTCATTCACCAGACTCATCGCCCCGCCCACCAATTCGGTGACTTCGTTTGGGTGACCTGCGGCGGAGAGTTCAGCGCGGACAAAGAGAACATAGGCCCCATCCAGTATATCCCCGCGGGATACCCGCCAGGGTTCCCCCTCAGCCGGCTGCACACCGCAGACCGCATCCCTTACTCAGCCAGGAGCCTGCCTGATCAGGTCCCAGGACCGCTGGTCGCTGTGTACTTCGAGAATCCCCGACGTAAGCAACCCATTTTCCACATATACCCTCAAACCTGTCGACCCCGAAGGGTTAGGCAGAGTTGTAGGGCTGTAGGCCTAGTAGTGTATATCCATATTTCGCCTAGTTTAAAGCATGTGATAAATACGCATGAAATTTCGAAAAAAAAAAATTGGTGTGTGTTTTCGGATTTAACTCTAGACTTTTTGAACCACTGGTCATACCACTATGTTACCACAGCTTAGAAAGTACACAGTATCTGACAGTAATTTATTTTTAACAGGCTAGATAGTATATTGAAGTTACACGCTTGATATTGTCTAGGTGGAGTGGTGATCAACGTAGAATGCAGGATTTGGACGAGAGACATCTACTATGACCCCAAGAGCCGCTACGGGAGGGCTCGGTTCGAGCTGCACGTGGAATAAACTGGCAACACTGTCACCGGGTTGCAGCTTGCAATAAAGAAATAATGTGTTATTAAGATATATTACTCGAGTTTATCTGTTAAAAAAATGTGTCTGGTTGTCTCTGTGGCGTGTTTTGCAGGTTAGTTGCCACACGGCCCTTGCTTGGGTCAATAAAAAAGAAAGAATATATTACCTACACTTCCAACCCCTATTTCATATTGTGTGGCAAAATAATCCTAATTGCTTGACTTACATCCCTCACAAGTGTTAAGAATGATAAATTGAGTTTGTCTTTCAGTCTCGTCAAGATTTTATCTTGAGATCAAGCCACAGATAACCCTGTGGATCAAGCTCTTCCTTGAGAATTAAAAAAATGGTGTTACGGATTATTGGATTATGTGCTCTTGTTCAACTGAATATGATGAAAATTCATTTTTTTGTATTATGTTTGAATTTGAAATTTGAAATATGATTATTTTAGTTCATTATATCATGTATTGTTTTTTGAAATAGTATCGATTCATAAGTATATCAGTTTTATTAAGGAATCCTTGAGTAAATTAGGTCTAATTATTAAGTACTATTAAAAGGTCATATTAGTACTTCTTTATTAAAATAAAATGCAATATTTAATTAATAACATTATAACATATTAATTATATGCATATAATGTGTCTCTGAAACACCTCAAACTGATATATAAATAGATAATACAGAGGAATGTACCTACTCTGTGCAATATGGCCGAATAGTTATTTATTAAATTAAAAAGATCAATTACTTAGATTAAGTACAAAAAAATAATATTCTTGTTGATGTTGTCTTTTTCAGCTTTATTAATACTGCGTTGGTTATAAATAGGGTTACTTGGTCATATTATAACACCCTATTAAGGCCCGCTTCTGAACATATAAATCCAAAATATCGGTAGGTAGGTGTTCATTTAACTCATTTAAAAGATTATGAGTAAAATGAACATCGATAAAAAACATATTTTTATCGATATTTTTTGTTAAAGTAATTTGTTATAGTTTACTTACTAATATAATCATTTTATAATAATAAGTTCCTAGTAGGTAAAGGTAGTTTAAAAAGTATGTATGTATATTAGGTAACTATTTGTTTGGAAATTTAAATGTGTCGTTTAGGTTTAAAATGTCTTCGAAATAATTACATTTAATAAAGTAACCAAAGTATATATATCCATCTATATTTATTTAAGTAGGTATAACTATTTATATTTTATAGTTAAAACCTTACCTCTTTTTCTTATTTATACCAGATATATACTTAAAAAGCCAAACTCTGTCCTTGTACCTGTGCTAAATGTTGTAATAGAATAATTCAGATAAATTTATTTAATTTACATTTTTCTTAATTAAAACTTTGATCTCTATGTTTTTTGTACTTTGATTGAGATTTGTAAATATTGAAATTATTTTAAGCAAAAACATTTAAATATTTAGTGGTTTTATATGTGTTTATTTATTGATATTATCAATATTGTTTCAGTAAATTACACGTTACAAATAAAAATATCAGTGTATGTGTCATCTTGCGAATAAAAACATTTAAAAATACTTTTCAGTGTTTAATTTGACATTGCATGACCTACCCACTTCGCTTGGAGTAATAATACTCTTACTTATATTGAGACAATCCATGACCACATTAAGTTAAATTAAAATTACCGCCCGGCGCCTTTTAATTTTGTCATATTGGTAATCTATTTTTTTGTTATTATGTTGCCTAACGTATATAATCAAAAAATGTTACTAGCTTACTAAATTATAATAATATTTTCTAAATAGTAGGAAGCTTTTTTATTCTTATCATCTAATATTATTATAAAGCAAGAAGTTTTGCATTAAGTTTAATACTATGCTATTGCATTGACTTTTCTGTTTGAATTTGTAAAAAATGTTGGTTATTAATTAATAAATTTATATCAATTAGATTAGACCGAACTATTTGTGTAGGAATATTATGATTACTGAGAAAGTAGCGTATTAAATAAAGTGTCGATGTTCTGAATAGTAATGCTACTTTTATGTACCTACGTATATTAATTAATAAGTTACATGTCTTATTATATTTGGAAAAAACAAAACATTTTGATGGGAACTTGTAATATGGTGTTGCACATCCGAGCCTATGGTCGTACGTGTAACTAAAACTAATAATAATAATATGACGCTGTGTGATAATACCCAGAAATAATGATTTAATTTCCTACAAAAATTCTGTTTACGTAATACTTGAATAGATCCTTATACAAATAAAATTATATAAAAAATGAATATTAACAGGGATCACGTATTTTATAAAAAAAAAATGTAAATAATATTTTTAAAATATAGTAGTAACTAGAAATTTAAACTGGCAACCCAGCTCAGCTGTCTTCATTAAATTGACAATTTGACATTCCGTATCCGTGGACGTTTCTCCAACCGGATTATAGTCGTATCACTTATTTGTACCGCATTTATAATTTGTGTGGAATAATTTGTGCTCAGCTTAAAATATTGCGTCGCGTTATATTTAATATGTCGCGTTTAATGATTTATTTTGTGTTAACAGTATTATGCAGTTGCGTTCAGTACGGTGAGTGGCACATTTCGTAAAACTATTTGTGTTGCAATAAGTTCTTTGTTGCTTTTTATCGTTATGTCGACCCGAGTCTACAGCTCGAGCGCTTTGTTGTCGTGATTGGGCGTTATTTTGCGCAATTAGTGACAAAAAAGAGTTCGAGTCTGCGCTACTATCGTTCTCAGAGATTCTAGAAAAATGTACCCGCTATTTCTTATTGTCACGGCTAATTAGATTATAATTATGCGTCTATAGCTGGGTCTAACTTATTAAAATTCAATAGTAATTTAATCATTATCTGTCCGATTACATCTTAATATTGGTTTGTATATTATTTCCTTAAAAATAAATTAAGGACAATGATAAGAACTGGTTTGTATGTGAATGATTTGACCTTTACAGGAAAATCTTAACACTATTCACACTTTTTTAAGTACCTTACATACTAAATAAAAATCAAAACTACAGAAAACATTGAATGCTGGTATTTAAGTTGACCTACATTTATCAAGAAGATTAAAATCATATTGTATTTAGAGCTTATGCATCATTCAATGTGTGATTCTCTTTGTTATGTAAAGGTTTTATAAAATCACAACTCTATTAGCACCTAATAGGATAATATAAGAAAAGAAAAACACTCAATTTGTAATCTTCATAGTAAATTGGGTATAAATAATCAAAATCATAAATTACTATATACCTGATCTTAATAGAATCCTTTGCTTGAACTATAAACAATCATCAATACTAGATACCCTTAATAACAGATTGCTTGGACTTTGAAGATTCAATAGAAACTATCAATCCTCTTCTAATCTACTTTTATGTTTGAAAACCATATGATACCCATTTACTGTCCCATTTGAGTGGGATGAGGGTATAGTCCATCATTCTAGTCTAGTGGGGGTTGCTAGACTTCACATGCCACCAACAAATCTCTTACAATAGTAGGTTTCCCCATGATTCCTTCACCCTTTGAGCATAGTATTGACACACACATATCTTTTAAAAAGTCAGTGGTGCCTGCCTTGGGTTTGAACTTGAGACCTTAGACTTCATAGTTAATCACACCACTAGAATCATATATTTTCCAAATGTCACATCTTTGAGCAAACTAGAGACAAAGATATATGAAATACTACCCACATAATATGACTATATTGTTGAGTCAATGATACCTATCAAAAACATTATCGTTCTAATAGTGGGTAGTTTGTTCGCTAATGAGTAATCTTTGTTTCGCTGCTCCCAATAATCTAATGAATAAATAAAATAAGAATCCAATGAATAAATAAATGGCTTTTATCTCTAATGCATGAATACATTATTATTCAAGTATTTTAATTGTTAATTCAATTAAGCCAATATTACAGGTAATTTTGAATTGTATAATATTAAATAAGAGTTGTATAGTATTTGACAATTCAAATTCCCCATATTGTGGGTCAGTTGTATAGTCAATCCTCAAGGCTTATACAAAATCCGATGGGCCTCTCATGAGGGCCGTTTCAAGTGATTCCTAAACTACCATGTTAATAAAGTCAACTAATAGTTTCTTTTTACTGGCTACCTAGTTCTAATAATAAATTACTTCCTTGAATGCAGTTTATCTCTTACGGTGGCCGTCTAGAAGGGGGGGTCATCGCTTGTCTAGTATCTAGTTTGTTAGACAATTTTGTAGTATGACTTTAAATTGTATTATTTTATTTTGAAAGCTTATTTTGAGTTTACATCATGATGGCAGTATACTCATCTTTTACTATGCCCTGGTTGGTAATTGAAAAATATAATTGGCCTTTTTTAATAAACTTTTTTCATTCAGGTCTTGGTGGATTGTCGGTACCGAAAACCGTCATCATTCCCTTGGACCGTCACCCTGAGGAGGTGGCGAAAGTTTCCGACACTGTGATACCGGTGACGAAGCCAGAGCCACCGACGACGACACCACCGCCGACTACTGACCCCACGACCGAGCCAACAACGGAGCCTACGACACCGCCTACACCTAAGCCTACGCCGCCCCCAACGCCTGCCCCAACACCAGCGCCAACACCGGCACCAACACCGGCGCCAACACCGGCGCCAACACCAGCACCAACACCGGCCCCAACACCGGCCCCAGCCCCTACGCCTGCGCCTACCCCCGCCCCTGTACCCGCCCCCGATCAGGGTACATGGTCGTACACAGACAATAAGACCAATGTCACATGCATTGTCGCTCAGTTCGCAGCTCAATTGAATGTCACATACACAAAGGTCGTCAACAATGGTGAGTATTTTTGTATTTATTTTTATTATTTACATTGATTGGGACTATTCTGGAGATGATATTCATCGATAATAACCTCAGCTCCCATATAATAGGGAGATCACCTATTAGTATACATCAAGCATACATACTAACATTGAGGTGATACTGAGACCAAATAACCCTGCTAGACTGAAAAAGGAATCAAACCCAATCAGCAGTCTACCTGGTACTACTACTCCAATGAGACAGTCAAGATTTCCCATTACAAAAGTATGTCTTTTATAATAATAATAATATTCTGCCATATAAGAAATAATTATTATAAAAAAATGACTTACAGATGCTAATAATGATATTATGTAATTATTCTCCTAATATTAGTTCAGATCAGCAGGACTTTAGAATATAAAGGTTTTTGACATGACAAGTACTAAGTATCGCCAGACAAAATATACCTTATTCCTTTGTCACACTAAGATATTTTATATTACACACATTAATGTGGGTTGTTTAGTTTTGGTCGGATTTGACGTTATCAAGTAATTTTATCGCTTGTATCGGCTGGCGAGTCTGGCGACCCCTCAATCCGATAAAACTTGTAGAAAAACAAAATATTGGACGTTTTAAGTGCGCAGGTAACATTTTTTTAACCGACTTCATTGTGTAAACAGGTTGACGATCATACCGTCTACATCAGGTCAGATTTAAAGTGAATAAATTCTTATAGATTTCTGACACTCACGCGAATATCAGACATTGAAATAAATCTATTTTTTACGGATTTTTATCAGATAGACAGTAGCTATCTGCCCATGACTATGGATGCTGCAAATAATCTGAACTGTATGGATTAAAACAATATTAATATATACCGCAATACAATCATAACTTATAGTATAATTATAATTTACCTGGGAACGGAGGCCTGGAGACCTGTAACACAGGTATTCCTAGTACAGGCACCAGTCTCCACAACAATAATGTATTTATATTTTAAGCTCAATTCTGCACTGTACATTTAATTTCATTATGTGGTGGAGAAAATAAATAAAAATATGTTTTTTATAACTGTATTAAATGAAATGGGACCGCATGGGAAGCACCAGCTTTCAAATAAAAAAACAATCATCAAAATCGATTCACTCGGTCGAAAATTATGAGAAAACAAACATAAAAAAAATACATTCGAATTGAGAACCTCCTCTTCTTCTGGAGCCGGTTAAAAAGTAGCTTTATATCAAATATTTATTTGTCTTCAGGTGACCCACTAGAAAATAGGAAATCAGTCACCAATGTTCTACTCTGATATGCATGAGTGATCTTTTAACGAGGTAAATATATCCGCTGCAATGACCGCTGCGAATCGGCACTTAATAGACTAATACGGTACCGCGCTAAATAGAATAGCAAATTACACATCACGCGCGCCGAGTTCTAGTGATGTACCCGGTCCTCAATGTAGCCTGTACAGTTTTACTAATATGTAGTACAGGCT
Organism: Craniophora ligustri; assembly: GCA_905163465.1. Classification (NCBI taxonomy): domain Eukaryota; kingdom Metazoa; phylum Arthropoda; class Insecta; order Lepidoptera; family Noctuidae; genus Craniophora; species Craniophora ligustri. The sequence goes on from LR990956.1 coordinate 16,304,742, forward strand.
GGTTACTTCTCACCTCCCACTAAAGTCGATTAATTGACACCCCCCCCCCCCCCTCTCCTCAACTTACGATAGTTTTGGCATGTTATTGTGTAATTACATAGACAGGAAATTGTGTCTTTTATCGAAATTTTATAAACACTTTTTTAACGCATTGACTGGTGTAAAAACGTCATTTTGCATATGTAGGCATTGGAATTAGAAAGTTTGGATGGAGTGGTCGAGGTTTGCAGTCAGCAAAAGCGTTGCATCGTTACATCAAGCGAACTAGTGGTCAAGCGTAAAGTCGAAGTACTACTCGTCCCCATACGAGATGTAATATGAGGAATGAGAATAGACATTCTGTTCCTCGCTTGATTTTTTAAGTACGGCTTTGTTTGGCAGCCGTACTTCACGGCATGGTAAACAGATAGCCTATCAGCAGAATGATAGCAACTATCCAGGCTGACCGTCCAGGGTACGTTATTTAAAAAATTTGCACGAGCTGTCTTGACACTCAAGATCGAAAATGCACGAGAAAAAAATCGTCGATTCATAAACTACAAATGCTGTACACCACGGCCACTCGTCCCCCCTCTTGAATGACGGATACTTTAGGGTTGCCGCAGATTATTGTGTAATAGGGTTACTACAAAAATCATCTTACTTATATATGGTCTAGTTAAATCAGCTGCTCCGTGGGAAATATGTCTTCAAGCTAACATTATACTACACATAATATGAATCCTGTTCTTTTGAGATATGTGTTTTTATACTTTGTATAAGATAACACGTATAGATACGAACGTGCATTATTAATTGATTTTGATAGATAAACACGTCTTTGTGACGTCACTTATCGTGCTTCAAACTTCCGTGCTAAATGTGCGCGCGTGTTTGTTGGGACTAATATTTGTGAAAGAAGGACGAACGGTTGAACAATAAAGATAAAATATTGTCAGTATATTATTTATAAAGTACTAGCTTTTGCCCGTGACTTCGTCTGCGTAAAATTAGGAATATTATCCAATCTGCTTTCCATCTTATTCTCAATTTTTTGAGAAATTACCGATTTCGCATTCAAACTTCCTTCCCTTTTTCGCCCCTTTAACATTGTAACACTTTCGAACATTTCTTGATATCATCATCATCATTAGTCCATATTCGTCCACTGCTGGACGTAGGCCTCCCCTAGTGAACGCCACAGAGCTCGATCTTCGGCTCTTCTCATCCAGTCGCTGCCAGCTGCCTTCCGCAAGTTGTCGCTCCATGTGGCCGGCGGTCGATATATATCTTGATATATTGTCCGATGACATGAATAGTTAACTGTGACTATCAAACCCAGTTTCAGACAGGACCTAACGCCCCTTATGTTATGACCATGGTTTATAAAAATACCTCATGAGTATTATCCACACTGTGAAAAGACTAGAATTACAATATGCGCACGTAGTTTAGTTTGACATTGGAATCATTGAGCTGCCTTTCAAAATTTATAAGTGTAATGATTTAATAGCAAATTTGGATGATAAAAAATGGCACCTGCAGCCGTTTCTATACATACAAAACATCGGCTCTATACTATACCACTCGGGGGTATTAAAATGTTCCATAATATACACACATAATAATATACAATATACAGTTCCAAATTATACTATATTTACCTTTACGCAAATTAACTGCAGTCTGACCTTCGAGGTTCAATTAGTTATGATATTGACTCGTTGCTAAATATAAAAATGTTATGATGAACTGCGGATTTGAATGAAATCAGAACTAAGATAAACTTAAAACCAACTTTGAATGCTGTCTTTGTATTTTTAAACTAGAACAATTTAATCTTATCTCAGTTGAGAGGGGTTAGATTCAGGCTAGCTACAGCCACGCTAACCTAGTGCGGGTTGACAGACTTGTCACGCTATGGATAAAATCTCTCAAGCACGTAAGTTCCTTCACGATGTCTGTCTTCATCAACAGTTTGAGCATGTTATAATCAGTGGCGTCTTGAGATCAAACTCGAGCCTCGGCTATCATAGCTTTTGTTTTTCTTTTAATTGACATAGGTTAGCGTTAGACCGCATTATTCTCATATTAATATTACATACAAGCATTGTAAAGCAAAACCAATTATTTAAAAGAGTATCTATGGAGATTCTTGCCGGCTCTTCTCCATAAGACCTACCTTTTGGAACCGTGCAACTAGTTTTTGACAGTTCAAAAGTACCTGTAATATTGGTTTAATGGAAATAAATAATTTGAGTTTGAATTTGACCACAATCTCACCTGATGGTTACTTACGATGTGGTCTAAGGTTCACTCGTGACGTGAATATTCCCAAATTGTACTCAGGAAATGCAGACTCCGGCAGAACTTAATACACCTTCAAAATGGAGTTCACGATTCTTAAGAAGGATGTCAGTTCCGGGTTTAAAGACCTGCAGTTTTTGCAGGGTCATTGTGATTGATGCCGCGGATATTGCATGGCGCAGTCTGTTTGTCAGGGTCGTGACTTCGATTCTTGTATTGGTATAATATTTATAGTTATTTTACTCTGACGAATATAGCAATAATCAAATTGTGAATTTAATATCTAGTGCGTCAATTGTGATTATTGACAGTGTCTTGCCGAAAAAGACAGTTTGTGTGATTAGATTGCCAATCAAAACAAAGGAAAAACTGGATTAATATCTGTATAAAAACTAGCCGACCTGGCTTCGCCTTGCCGTGGCTAAGTTATTCGTTGCTTTGCAATAAAAAACTATTGTGATTTTATAATATATTGATATAAAAATTACACCATCTCTCAAGTTGGACTAAACTACAAACATTTTTTTGTTTTTTTTGTTCATTAGTTATGAAGCTCACCGCGGACGAGCAACATGATACCAAATTTAAAAGCTATTTTATATATGCTATCTTATCCTAATACCTATATTATAATAATTTAATGACGACCGATTAGTCCAGCGGCAGTTGACACTGCCTTCTGTGCTATGGGTCCCGGGGTCGAATCTCGGTAGGGACAAATGTTTGTGTGATGATCATAAACATTTGTATCCGAGTCATGGATGTATTTAGATATGTATGTTTTTCCAAAAAAAGGTATATATGTAGTATATCAACCAACTAGCATCCGTAACACAAGCTTCGTTGCTTACCACAGAACTAGATGGCGCTGTGTCATAATGTCTAGGAATATTTTATGTATTTATTCATTTAAACGCGAAAGTCAGTATGGATGTTTCGTACTCTTTTACGTAAAAACCGCTAACAGATTTAGATGGAATTTAGCATACTTACTACACAACAGAGTTAGTTAGCTATTTTTTCATCATCATCAACCCATTAATTTCCCACTGCTGGGCACGGGTCTCTCAATTGAGAGGGATTAGGCTATAGTCCACCACGCTAGCCTACTGCGGGTTGGCAGACTTCACATGCCATCGAGAATTCTCTCAAGCATGCAGGTTTCCTCACGATGTTTTCCTTCACCGTTTGAGCATGTGATAAATACGCAATAACTTCCTAAAAGTCAGTGGTGGGTGGTGGCCTTGGGTTCGAACTCGAGACATCTGACATCTCAGTCCACTGGTCACACCGCTAGGCTACCACAGCTTCTAACTTATTCTTAACTAATAATTCTTTATTTAATTCTTATTCTAGCTTCTAAGCTATTTTTTATCTAGGTATAATATCATGCGGGCAAAGCCGAGGGTGGAATCTATTTGCCCATATTTAGTTAAGGGTAGCCTATTTTCATTGTAATACATTATTTATATTTGACCTTTGGCGGTGTTTGGTATGTATGCGGTAACTTGAGCTAATATGACTCAGTATTTCTCGACGGTGAAACGTTGCCAAAAATTACAATATAAAGTCTCTTTGGATACAAACTTCATGAAAATGTTATATAAGTAGGTAGGTAGTTAGGTACTCGTGTGGGTTGTTTAAATTTTCCTTGTGAGACACAAATAACATGACGCGTATATCCTACTATTGTAGGGCAGAGAAGTAGGTACTGCCTCGTTGATCGAGTGGTCGTACATTGCGACTGCCGAGCAAGAAGTCCTGGGTCCGATTCTCAGCAGCTCGGAATTTGGATTTGTGCCCGGTTGATGGCAATAGGCTCGCCCCCTATTACATGGGACCTAAAACATACCGGCGAAATCGGTCGGCTATTGTTGATTCACTGCGGTCTTATATGATGATAAAATTAGTGGTCCGTTCCAGCTTCGCACATTTTATAAACATCGAAACATATTTTTTTCTAGTAATAAATATAGTCTGTTACTCAGGGATAATGTAGCATTCTAATGGAAGAAAGATTTTTTGAAATCGGTTCCGTTTTTTTTGAGTTTAGTTGTTTAGTTACAAACAAAAATACAAATCTTTCTTCTTTATAATTTGTGTACTTTATAATGTTCATTATAATACATGTGATGTAGTTCTTCTCTTACACAGGTTTACCGATTTCGATGTTTAAAAATTGTTACAACTTGTGCGTAGGTACCCTAAGTGCTTGTAAATAAATAGATTATACAATTCCCCTCATGATATTATTTGTACTATGGATGCTGTAAAATATTTGAAATATCGGCATTTAACCAAATTCAATATACCGCGATAAAATCAGTCAAAAGCAGTTTTGGTTCGAGGAACATGATGATAGGGAAATACCTACGTCAGTTGACTTATCGACCTTAATGATAAAGTTAAAAATACATTGAAAATATGTACAATATGTATATATTTTTTACGCGTCAAAAATCGCAGTTTTTACGTTAACCAAATATCCAGCACTCGCACAGTAATGAACAATAATGATGTTGATAATTTCATACATTTCGCGATAGTGTTTATTGTATGATTTGTACCTAATGAACGCTTGTGGCCTTAATTAAATTTGTTAAGAGCCGTCCAGCCAATAGCTCAGTACAGATAACGATTGTAATTATTCATTATTAGAAATATTTCATTCTATATTTAATAAAATGTATTAATTAAGTTTCTCGACGAGATGGGTTATAAGATAAATGGTTTTTAACCACAGCTTTGCTCGCGTAAATAGTAGAAGATTTATAAGTGATAACAACTCCGTTAAACACTAAATAGTTTATAATATTAAATACATCTAATAATTTAAAGTCGCTTTAGTTGAGCCTACGGTGATAAGACGCTACTAGAATTTCTATTTCCATTTTTCGATATTTTACTTTGATAAGTGTTCCAAAAATGGAATTCTAATTTACCAACCGTTTTATATTTTGGCATAAACATGGGAGCCGAAGTGCAGAACTTTTTAGACTTTATTACTTTTACTTAAAAAAAAAAAAACGTTGCCCCACACTAGGAATTTCTCCTGTGTCGTGGCTGCGTTTACAAACACATATTTTTCTTATACACAAACGCCCAGACCCGAAACAACTACTTGCAGAACGTACATATATTTGCTCCGTGCGGGGATCGAACCCGCAATCCGAGACGCACAAGCCGATCGCTCGGGCACTGCGCCACCGAGTCGTCAACAGATATACTTTGGGACTTTGTTGATAGTTCTGTCCTATTGCTTTGCCATTTCAACTCACATAAGGGTAGTTCAATGCAAATTATGCTAAAGGCACTGTTGGAGCTGCATACAAGTACTATACCCACGCGAGCTACTCAATATTTGCAGCCTCACCTGAAAACGAAACATATCGAATAATATAATCCTATTTATATAATGATCATGCAATCAAAACTGGTTACCGGTTTTATTATCGAACCGGTTTTGCCACGTTATATTTCGGTTTTGTGTCTAGTATCCACTTGACTTTAAAGTTTAAAGTCAAGTGGATTTTGATCAAATAAACCACGTATTATAGTTATGTATATGTTACGATAAGCGTGATTAATTGAAAACTATTAACAACTATCGATAATTCTTAATACAAATAAATGTAAACATTGAGAATTACAAATACTTGTGTGATATTTACTAGTTTTTAACAGACTTCAAAAAGGAGGAAGTTGTCAATTCGACTGTATTGTTTTTAATAGAGCCTTTTAATTCTCCTCCTAATTTTACTTCAACAGTGGCCTTAGATCAAATTTCAAACATTGCTCTGTAATAATAGTCGATAGAAAATAAACCAGTTTCAGTCTATTCAAGGGAAAAAGGCGCGTATACACAATACACGAATGCAAATATGTATTGATAACACGGTGACGCATGCGAACGCCCCTTGCATTCGCTCAATGATAACTGTCAATGGCGCTTTGTTGGGGTACATAATATACGTACATGTATGTACCTACATCGTTTATATACTGCACAGATGTATACCACTATGTCTGGTTATTGCCCTAGATAGGTATTATAGTTTATTTGCGGTACCTTTCGGGCCAAATAAAAACCCTACTTTATTTTAAGTGAAACAGGCACTCTGTTTGAAGGTCACTAATACTCAAATTTAGTAGCATTTGAGTATATTAAGCCATTAATCATACTTTAGCCTTTTGCCAGTTGGAATCAGCGTTCAGTCTACTCGTATAATGCTTGAATATCATAGTATTTTTACGCCAAGCGACTGCCAACTGGCCTCCACAGCCCCTAACATGACCATGACCTGAGCTGGTAAAGAGAACCTGTAAAAACCTTTTCATGCCATTTTTGAAGAACCCCATGCTAGTTGTTTGGGAAAATCTCGTCAGGTTGTTCATTCTACAGCCTGATTGTGCGTGGTATGAATTTCGCTTGGGAATAGTAGTTGGGAAATTTTAAATACGGATTGGTATCTCGCAGCCAACGGTGGTTTTATAGTCTTTGCTCGCAGCTAAGAAATATGTAGGCACGATTTATAAGCAGCATTGTAAACAAAAAATACTTTGCAAAATATTTACACAAATATACCTATAATATGGGGCTAACAATGATAATTCTACATAAAAAATATTTAAACAAATGGAAATGTTTTAAATAACTTGTAGATCGTTCTTAAGTGTTTAGTTTACTCAAACAATAGAATGTTTATGTTGAAATAATTGAAAACATTATCTATGCTGTTATGTATTTTTAACTTCGATATTAACCTCTTCAGAACTTAAGGTGATCTGTTCTGATTAAAATCGGTTTTTTACTGTTGTAGTTCATTTACATATCATAGTAATCGCGTAAATGACTATCTATATAATATATCTATATTTACAACATACGTTATGAAATAAACATATATTCCAAATTTTATTCATTAGCATTAGCAGTTTTGTTTGTGCGTTGATAATCACTAATCTATGAATATAGGATAGGTCTACAGTTTAATTCCTCACAAATAAGTGAAGACCCGAGCCCAGCAGTGGGACACTAATGGGTTATTAATGGGTTGATGTTAAAACACTAATCAGGACAGACGATTTTAAAAACATATCTATTGTGACACTTCTAATATTTATGATACAGAAATGTAATTTAATTTTCATCCGCGTTGAAGTTAACTAAACTATAAGAATTACAGATCTATTTCTTCTTCAATAATAAACGTCGGTAGACGTGCCTGCCCAGCTACCTAATTCGTTATCGGTCACGTCCGATAGGTACCTACGTACCTACGTGATATTAGCCTGTTCGTATGTAAATAGTGGCTGCATTAGGAGACTAGTGTAGACAGCAATCAGAATGTTGTTTTCGAAAAGTACTTAACATTGATCGTTTTAAAAAATATCTGACACAGGAATGAATTCAATTTTTCGTATTATTATGATGTCGTTTTTTCACTATTTAAGTTTTCAAGACTATACAATCCTTGGTCGCGGGTAGACTGACCTGATAAAATCCGTAAAAAAACACCTTTCTATATCTAGTAATTGCGTAAGACTAATTTGTGACGTAATTACGAATTTCAATGTGTACAAGCAATCACTATAATTTTTTGGTCATAGAAAATAAAGTAACTGTTTTTTGTTTACTATAATAATGACGTCACAAAGGAAACATCATGGCGACAAGTATTGGAGAAAACAAGTCACCAAAATTTTAAATTGGTTGTTTTTTTTTGTAGTTTTCTGTCATGGTGTTTTCTTTCATTAACAAAAAAAGTAAAGTTGTGCATTATTTTATAATACCAAGTACCAAACAGCTGCTCAAATGAAATCCGAGAAAGTATACCTTAACCGAACATGATACTCTACAGTACAGGGTTCTAATTAAAAACCGTTCTTTTGATTTCGAAGAACTGGTTTCCGATTTCGAAATTCTCAGTCGGATATTCGATTCATTGGAAAAAGGTGAGATGTTTAACATCTCGGCGACATACCTGCGCGTGATTCACACAGGTGACTCATTACGGTACTAAGTAACATACATTACGTTCATGTGTGCACTAACACACACACACACAAGATTATTAGAAGGTTCAGTGCGCACAATACTATGACATCGAGGTAGGTACTAGGTACTATCAGTTACGTTTGCGGCTGACAAATTTTGACCCTTATTTTTATGATATTAAGGGTGAAACGTGGGTCTCAATTGTGTTGATCGTGCATGGAAGATAGATTATAAAGATCGGATTTTAATGTAACTAGATTATAATTTTAGGATCTCTATTAGGAACGGATTTGTTATAGTCTACTGTGTGAGTCCTTTGACTTTACAGCCTGAAGTCAAAGGTGTCTCAGACCTCCCAAAGGTCTCTCAGAATGCCAAAGGTCCCTCACTCCTCCTAATGTCTCGAGTTCAGTACTAAGGTTCCAACGTATGCTTTCATAATTAATGATTTACCACATGCACAAACGTTGAAGGAAAACATCGTGAGGAAACTCATGCCTAGGAGATTTTTTTTCTGGCTAACGTACTGACCTAATCCTTCTCAAATGGGAGTAGTCCTGTGCCTTGCATGCAGTGAGGTTAGGTAGTATACCACTATACTATACGTACACCTAGGTACGCAGAAAAAGCTGATAATAAGTCCTAGATTGTAAATTAGTAAATTCCTAGATATCCTGAGTTTGTTATCGCGAGTTCTATGAAGTGAGACTTCTGTACATTCGTTGTTCTGTGTGTGAACAGTGTCGAACGAAACGCGGCCGTACATGATGCGTGGCGTTTAGTGGCTAAGTTACTGTATACACTGTACTGGATAGGCGTGTGTGACTAACTTGGAACGGCCGATGTTGCTAGGCTAGCTTAACGATTAAACAACTGTACCTAGCGGGTGTGAACGTAGAATATTGTTTATGGTGTAGGTAATAACAAAAACAATAAGAAGATGACTAGATTATCACAGTGGCTGCATGAGTCATCGGCTTGTGCGTTACGGGTTGCGAGTTCGATCCCCGCACGGAGCAAACAAAGTTGTAACAGGTTGTTGCGGTTGTTCCGGGTGTGGGCGTTTGTGTATGTAGAAATTTGTGTTTGTAAACGCAACCACAATACAGGAAAAGTTTCTAGTATGAGGCATCCGGTTTTGTCCGATATTTTCATACATTTATGAGTCACAAAGAGGATAAATGATTCAAACAACATACATATCAAAGCATTTGATACACCAGTGACTGTAGATAGGCACTGTTCTAGATTAAACACAATAGTATTTAAAAAGTAGGCTAATTAATGTTGCCCCATTCAGATAAATAAAAATTAAATAAACTGCATGAGAAATTTTACTTTCCGAGGACACCAACATTGAGTGCCAATTCATAATTATATTATAGTCTTACAGAAGACTGAGAATTATTTTATCTCAGTAACCATCTAAAGAGGTCGGCTAACACTGAATCGCTATTAAAATCTTCATTTTTGTCTCTCAATTTTCCCAACTAAGTTTGAATCGGCCTGCCTCCTTGCTCGTGTGGTAGTAAATGCGACTGCTGTGCAAATGGTCTTACATTCGATTTCCAGTTCGAGCAGTGTTATAGAGTTTTTTTTTATGAAATCCTCAGGAGTTTTGTGCCTGGTTGATAGCAATAGGATCGCCCTCTATTATATGGGACCTAAAACATACCGGTGAAATGTGGTTGTATGTACGGTGGCCAGCAAATCAAGTTACCACAATCTGTCAAATTGCTTTGATAGATTTTCAATTTTATGACAAACCAATAAGGTTCATGTTCAGTTCGGAAAATTTGTCAGTTTTGGATAGGTTAGCCTGCTGCGGACTGTACATTAGTGCACCTCTGCTTTTCCTTTCGGGAACCACAACCGTGATGGTGTGTTAACTGGATTCCAGTCTACCCAGATACAGCTAAATAACAGTACCTATTGTACCCGAAGCGACGGCTATCAACCCTTCAATATTTCCTGACACACCTGATTTCAATATTTCCATAACATTATCATGATATTTGAATTCAGGTAATATGTATTTAGGCTACGTATGAGTCTTAACAATTTGTGAGCGGATTCAATTTATTGAATTGATTCAAAATTAATTGTTTTATTGGCCTCCATTCTGACTCACTCTTTAAGTCAATCGTGCAGACGGGTTTTTACTAACAATTCGTTGGGTTTTTTCATACTTTAGACAGCCCTAAAGAGTATATTATCTGTATGAATGTATGTTGTCTTTTAGCAACTAGCTATCCTGTATCATAGTTACCGCACACACACTATCACGCCCGTCGTCCCTGAAGGGTTAGGCAGAGGTGTTCTCATGTACCTATACATTTAGCCGGTTTGTTTAGGTCCCATGTAGGGGCGAGCCTATTGCCATCGACCAGGCACAAACCAGCACTCCGAGCTGCTACTGAGAATTTCATAGAAAAACTAAATAACACTTAACTACCTCAAGAACTTTTACTTAGCGATTGCACTTAAAATCACTAGACCCACGAAGCACTATGTGTCGCAATTATGTCTTTTATAGCTGCTATATAATGTTTTATTGAAAAGATAAGTCGTACTGGATTATTTCATGGCTAGTATTTAATGCACCACTTAACTAGTTTATTTATTTAATAAAGGAAAAGTAATAGCTCTAAAGATAATCTTAATAACAAGATTTTTCTACACTAAGCCAATTACAGGTTCCCACGGTAAATAACTGAAATTTTAACAATCACTAATAAGCACAGTTATTATAGAAGCCTCCAAAACTGCGTGTTGTACAGTTATTTGTAATAAAGGGGTCAAGTATGAACTTTTTACATAATTTATTAAAATCTTTGGTCACTCGCACAAAATATGAGTTCTGCCTATATAATTGTGACAAATCTCAAACACTCTAACAAGAGGTACAATAAAAGTCCTTATTTCAATTACTTATATTCGAATAAACGTAAAAAATCAAACTACATGAATTTAATGTTCAAAAAGAGAACATGATTCTCTGAGTTTGTTACGGCATTTCTTCACAGGGGTCGTCAGTTAGGAAATGCCGATGTCAACTAGATACTAGAAAAAAACTTCCATGGCTTGTAAAAGTGTCTTTAAAAGATCTATTTACAGAAATAAACAATCATTTAGGCGTTCTAGTTAGTTAGATAAAGGATTTCAGATAATATTATAACTTCACTTTGTGCAACAAGACTAAGAAAACGTGAAAGTGAGTTAATTTTAAACTGAAATAACAGATGGATGTCTGCCATTTCGCAACGCTCGCGAGATCCATCACACCGAACTGCAATTTAGTAATCAAATACGTTACATAAACCAAACTTTGTACGTCAAAAATGGAGCTGTCGTTATCTAAATATAATAATAATATATTTACTTGTATATATAAAGCTGTACATGCTGCGCCAAACCGATTAAAGACCAGTCATGATTGTATGATTGAATCAGCACTGACCCTGTGCTTTGTTTGAAGTGATTAGCTAACCCTTTCTAAAAACCAAGCAGCCTCAAGGAAAATACTACCTAAATGTCTAGTAACAAAAGTTAATTTTGTAAAAATAACCTAGGATAGAATTTGCAGCTTCTAATCTTCCATTAAGCAAGGCGAAAATTTCTTAAATAAACATTATAAATGTTTTAGCGTCACAATAATTGCAAAAAACGATAAATATCAATATAATCAATTCAGGTATAACTAAAAAATTGGAACAGTTATGGTCGGGCACAGCCAAGATCGATGAGGTACGAAGAAAGTTTCTCTATTTATACATACAAAATTTGTTAAAGTTGCAGGCAGTCAATTGTTAATGCATTGTCCATTTAAGTAGTAGGTCGTTAGTTTCTCTTTGGCGGCACGACAGAATATTGTCTATGACTACTGTCGTTTATTGCCAGACCATAGACAACACACTGAAGGTTTTCTTGGGCCACTTCATTGGCCCAGAAATGTGAGATCTCTGCATGGAGCAAATATTTATACGATCTGCAGATAGTTGTTCTGGATCTAGGCGTTTGTGTATCTGAAAATGTTGTATTTGTAAATGGGGGAAATTGAAATCGTAATGGCGATACGTTTTTTTATACAACTACAGGTAATGATGGGGGATGCATATTTACGTTTGTATTCTGTATGTTTGCGGTTTAATATATGTATGTAGTTAATATACTTTATGACGGATGTTTTGTGTTCCCTGACATCCTGCGATAAAGTTTGTATAGTAGGTACTCTTTGATGTTACTGCCCAAGTACAAGAGTAAAATTTAATGGGAAATTCTTGGGTCTTACTAAACTAAATATTATATTTTCAACGTATAGAAACCTGGAAGGGTCCTCTATTGCTATGTCTCCTTGCCTATTCAAGAATTCGTGTCATACAAACTGTGTACACTAAATCAGCGCTGAATAAGAAAAAAAATCTTAAAAATGGGTGGAGATAAATAGGCAGATTACTTAATCTACGTTTCAAAGTAACAATTTTCCGTCCTAAAACAAACTTTAATATTTTTTATAATAACATAATTATTACTAAACGCACTGTGACACTATGTATTTCTGCCTATAGTTTAGTGATTAAAATTATTGCGAATAACGATGAATCACGTACATAAATTATATATTTCTATATCGCTTTATTACTAATGTATTCAGTCACGTTATATTGTAAACAGAACAATAATTTTCATTGCTGTTACTTTTAATTACTTTATCAACTGAATTTTAAGTGTCTGACAATGACAGGAGTCTCTCTCTATTCTATTCTATTTTTATTAATGGCAACGATGCCGATGTCGACAATTCTGCCAATGTCAGAAGTGTTATTGAAAGACACGATGTGTATGCTTAAAAAAAAAAGAAAAAAGATTAAAAATAAATTTTGATTTGATTCTGTTGCACTGAATGTAGGCCTTATTGGGTTAGTAGGACGACACTGAAACAAACAATAATATTTAAATTCGTACATAAATATTAACAAATAATAATTAAAAACATAAAATATATACACCACACCAATATTCACAGGTTAATCATAACTTGATATTGTTTTTACGAATAAAAATCATCAATGACTGGAGTAATTCAGGAGAGGAATGTGTGAGTAGAGCTGGGAAGTTAATAGGGAGGGGAGGAGTCTCTCTCATTTAGTTTAACAATAAAATACAATTTAGAAAAAAAAAGGAAAAAGAACAGCGCCTCAAGTGAGCAAAATGTGAATTAATAATGACACTGTCACTAGTGTCATTTGATTTTTTATTTTAATATCACGTTTAGTTAGCTGGTTGGTTTGGGTAGACTTTAAAAACGCAAAAAGTTGTGCCATAAAAGAGCTCAAATTTTGACATCATATTGAACCCGCTTCAAAGATTGTTTTTTTTTATAACTAGCGGCCCGGCTTCGCAAAGTTGACTTTTTTTTTAAATTCACCCTTTGTGGTATTACTATAGTTTAAGTTACTCAAGGATAATTTAGCATTCTAATTATGAAAGAATTGTTTAAATCGGACCTTATCAACCAGTATTAATCTAACCGCTCAAGGTGTATTATTTAATTAATCAATATTTAATTTACTTTTTATTTTTTTACAGCCACGTCTCTCTCATATGTGCTACTAAACGTGCCTGCCAACGCATCGATCGTGAACGGCAGCTGCGCGGAGGGCGACCAGTGGATCTGGCTGAGCTGGCTCACCCAGAACGCCAGCCTGCCCAACAACTTGACCCTCGTGTACCACAGGAATGACACCACCAAGAACTACGGCCTCAAGAGCCTCAATGTCTCCCTGGCCTCTGAGAACTTCGTCAATGCATGTGAGTTACTTCTTTTTAGGGTACCCAAAGGGTGCCAACTACTACTTACTAAGCCTCCACTCCCCGTCCGTCCGTCTGTCAGTCTCAAATCAAATCAAAATTATTTATTTGTAAACATAGGTACATGGGATGTTCTTTGTCTGTCACTAGACTGTATCTCTTCAACCGTGATAGCTAGATAGTTGAAATTTTCACAGAAGATGTCTTCCTGTGGCCGCTATAACAACAAATACTAAAAATATAATAAAATATATATTTATGAGGGTCTCTAATACAACAAAACATGTTTTTTTGCCGTTTTTTGCTCTATATTAATAACCGCGTCAGGTAACGCGGTAGTAAATGGTACGGAACCTTTCGTGCGCGAGTCTGACTCGCACTTGGCTGGGTTTTTATAGCCTTTAGAATATGACGAGGTTCAATGTTCGTGTACACGCATTTCTTAACTACAAAATTCAATTTTTTCACGAACTCTCACTTTAATCGCAATATAATTTTATCGTATCTTTTACATAAGGTCACATAGATTGACCCTACTTAATTGATCTTTGAACTCAACTATCGTAAACACTTGTACGGAATTGTATACACGTTATCTTATTGGACATACATAAGCTAAACACCTTGCAATAGGTTTATAGTTCTTTACGGTCGCATTTATAAAAACCAATATACATACATATCTACATAAATATAAACAAAAAAAGTGAGACACTGTTTATATCTAACTTAATATCTTTAATAAGATCTTACTTAAATAGCATAGATATATTATGTTCGATTACCGCACAAAACATCAATTATTATTACCTATTACATAGTTCCGAGATAAGCAACGAGGCTTGTGTTGTGGATACTAGTTGGTTGATATACTACATATTATTATATATGACGGCGCTTAGTTTTATTAGTTAAAATTATTTAGTTTAGCGTCACCTAGTTTTGTTGCGGTGGACTAGAAATGGAAGTGGCGCCATCTCTGGTGTAACGCTTGTAACGTGCGCTGCTTGCTGATTGGTTGTTAGGCATTTGGCGGCAACCAATCAGCGTTTAGCACATACCGTCCGATGGAGGCGTTAGTGGGAGCGCGCGGACATGCTCGGAGGAGTTCAGTTGTCGTTTGGCATTAGCAGCGTTCGTTACTAAGCGGAATACCGTGTCCCCGCGTTATAAGATTACTTTGACATTATTTAAAGTTAAAGTTAAACAAGTTATTTAATAAAGTGCTGTGATTGTACGTGTAATGTCTTATTCTCCTCGCCCGCTATACCCACGCCGCAGAACCATGTCTGATGAGGCTCGCCATACCTATGAGCCGACATCAGAAGTGGGATGCGAAGGGCCAAACATTGAGGAGACGCGAGAAAAACAGCGACGTCCAGAATATACTGCATCGAACGTTCTCTCTGGAATGGAGGCGCTGCTTTCTCGACTACTGACTGCCACACAATCATCGGCAATGGGGAACCATAACCCTACTAAGTTCATTAAATTTGACCCCGACGACGAAGACGCTGATGTTGAAGGTTGGTGTAAGCTTACTGAAATAATTGTTACTAGCAAGAAATTGGAAGGCATTGACTTGCTTCTTGCCTTAACACAATCATTAAAAGGACGTGCGGCAACTGCAATGACTTCACTTAGTCTGGTAGAAATGACTTGGCCACGTGTGAAAGAACTACTGATGACCAAATTTGCGCGGCCCATGCTACCTCAAGATTATTTTGATGACATACTGAGATTCCAAATCTCTAACAAAGAAACCGCATGCCAGGCAGCAACACGACTTTGGAGCATAGTGGAGCGTATTCCACGCATAACAATGCCTGAAGATATCATAACCGGATTTATTATGTCTGTCCTCTGCTACAAGGATAATTTGATAAAAAAAGAACTGAATGGATTAGACATAACCACAAGAGCGCAGTTGTTTCGAAAACTGAACGGTATTTCGAACAAAAGAAGACAAGATGGTAGCGACCACGACTTTGAACCAAAGCGATTCAAAAGCAATGATAAAAGCAACGATACCAGATTTAAAGGCAACTGTCATCGCTGTGGAACTTCGGGACATAAACAAGTGGATTGCAAGAAACCTCGAGCTAATCGGAACCTACCATCAACATCCAAGGAAGGCACAGATACGAGATCCTGCTTCGTGTGCGGCAAGCCAGGCCACATCGCTCCAGGATGTCCGGAGAGGGTGGTCAAAGCGGTCCACGTATGTAACCATCAGACTGCAAGAAGTACGCTGGCAACATCATCGGGTGAGCTCGTCCAATTTTTATTTGACAGTGGTTCCGCATGCTCTTTGATTAAATCAGAATTGATTTCTAAGTTCCCCGGTACTGCGCGCAAAGATAAGATATTCCTTTCTGGGGTAGGCCAAGGAAATGTTTTATGCGAATCTCAAATTCTCAGCGATATAAAGGTCGAGGGTATTGAACTCACAGTTTTATTTCACATTGTGCCATCTTATAGTATTTCGGAATCTGTTATTTTAGGTAGAGATATTCTCCAACAAGGAGTAAGCGTTCAGATTAGCGATGACAAAATCCATTTCAAAATTACGAGAAATTGTAACGTGTGTAACCTTGATATTTTTGCGGTTGATACTGACCTTCACGGGCAACATAAAAACACATTGCTAAATATCCTTTCCAAATACAAAAATTCCTTCATTGACGGTATTCCCACTCGCCGTGTAAATACAGGGGAAATTAACATTAATTTGATAGATCCCAACAAGAAAGTACAAAGACACCCCTATAGGCTATCAGCTTCAGAAAAGGAAATTGTACGAGAAAAAGTACAATCTCTTCTAGAAGCGGGCGTTATTCGCGAAAGTAAGTCCCCCTTTGCTAGCCCTATATTACTCGTCAAAAAGCATGATGGGACAGACAGAATGTGTGTCGACTACAGGGAGCTTAACGCTAACACTGAACCTGAACACTACCCGCTTCCACGTATTAACGAACAAATTGACCGCTTAAATGGCTCTCATTTCTTCTCAACCCTAGATATGGCTTCAGGGTTCCACCAAATTTTGGTCCATCCCGATTCTATTGAGCGTACAGCCTTTGTGACACCAGACGGTCAATATGAATATCTCGCTATGCCATTCGGCTTGCGAAATGCGCCATCGGTGTACCAAAGATGTATTAACAATGCGTTAAAACCTGTCATGAACTTTACCACCGCTTATATGGACGATGTTTTATGTTTTTCATCAGAAATATCTGAGGGTTTACATCGCCTAGATTTAGTTTTAGAATCACTGACTAAGGCTGGGTTCTCTCTTAATATTCACAAATGCAAATTCATGAAAGAAGAAATAAATTATCTCGGTTATTCAATCCAAGCTGGTAAAGTGAGACCAAACATCAAAAAAATACAAGCTTTGGTTAAAGCCCCGACGCCTAAAACCGCTTCTCAGGTACGCCAATTTCTAGGTCTAGCATCATATTTTCGGCGTTTCATACCGAATTTTTCAAAGGTAGCTGGTCCCTTATACCCCCTGACTAAGTTGAAGGGTCCTATCAAATGGGACAACCAACATGACGAGATTCACAAAAATCTTGTCAAAATACTCACTTCAGAACCGGTATTGACCATCTTCAACCCCGATTTACCAGTTGAACTGCATACTGATGCCAGTTCTGATGGTTACGGTGCTATACTTATCCAGAAAAAGGATAACGTACCCCATGTCGTCGAATATTTCAGTCGCCGCACTACTGAGGTAGAATCCAGATACCACTCTTACGAACTTGAGACACTGGCTGTTGTGCGAGCAGTTGAACATTTTCGACACTATCTCTATGGACAAAATTTCACGGTTGTAACTGACTGTAATGCTCTGAAAGCCTCCAAATCGAAAACTGATTTGACCCCTCGAGTACACCGCTGGTGGGCTGACTTACAAGCCTATTCATTTGATATTGTCTATCGCGAGGGTCGTAATATGGAACACGCAGATTTTCTTTCACGAAATCATCCCCCAAAGATTGATGATCCACCTCCAACAACCTCCAAGAAAAATGTTAACTTTGTTGAGTTACACAAAGGCTGGCTTACAGTAGAGCAACAAAGAGATCAGGAAATTCAGGACATTATCCAAAAGCTCACTAACAATGAGCTTCCGGATTCTGTAGCTCATACATACGATGTCAGAAATAATGTTCTTTATAGAAAAATTCAAAGAAATAGGTTTACTAGTTGGCTACCTGTAGTACCCCGGTCGCTCACTTGGACCCTTATTAATCATGTTCATACCGAAGTTCAGCATCTTGGTCATGAGAAAACTTTAAACAAGTTGTACGATCAGTATTGGTTTCCCCAGATGTCCAAAAATGTTCGCAAGTTTGTGGACTCATGCATTGTATGTAAAGCATCTAAAGGACCCTCAGGAGCTCAGCAAATTGAACTACACCCGATCCCTAAGCCCAGCATCCCTTGGCACACTATCCACATTGATATTACTGGGAAACTTACAGGCAAGAGCGACAGAAAAGAATACGCATCAGTAATTATAGACGGGTTTACTAAATACGTTCTCCTTGAGCATACGACCTCCCTAGATGCTTGTAGTGCAGTAAATGCTTTAAGAAAGGCTGTCACTCTTTTTGGTTCTCCAAAACGTGTCATAGCTGATCAGGGTAGAAGTTATGCTAGTAAAGATTTTAAAGAATTTTGCAGTGACCACGGGATAGAACTCCATTTTATTGCAACTGGTTCAAGTAGAGCTAACGGGCAAGTTGAACGTGTCATGCGTACGCTCAAAGGTCTACTCACTATTGTAGAAAATGATCCTCATAAAGTCTGGCGTGATGAATTAGGAAACGTACAACTTGCTTTAAACAGCACGCGATCTCGTGCTACCGGTTATTCTCCGACAGAACTCATGTTCGGTATAACAGCTCTCTCACTGGGGGAAGCGAGAGTTTCACCGCGATTAGATTTTGACAAACAATTAAATTTAGAAGCTATTCGAAACATTGCGTCTAAAAATATTCAGAAAGCTGCCAATTCAGATGCACTGCGTTTTAATAAGCGTAAAGCAACGGTAAAACCATTCGAGGTAGGGGATTTCGTTTTCATCAAATGTAGTGAGCGTAACCAAACCAAATTAGACAGAAAATTCAGAGGTCCTTTCATTATTACTCAAGTTTTAGAAAATAATCGTTACGAATTGAAAAGCATTTTTGGCTCTAATCGTCTTTACAAATACTCTCACGAAAATTTGCGCGTAGTACCGAGAGGTTATGCCGGTTTAGCTGAAATTTCGGAAACTTTAACCAATTGTGAAGATGATGATGAGTCCGTGACGGCGGTAATTGATAACGATGATGATGAAAGTGTTACTAAGTTGGGGTCAGATGACGCCATGTCCGATTGTAGTGATGCTTCGACCACCTCTTCGGACATGCCTTTATCCAAATACGTTAGGTAAGGTGTTCAATTCTACTGCGTAGCTTCGCATGCCATCTTGTACTTAGTGGTTATTATCGAGGGGTAAATGAAGTTGCTTGGATGGTATGATGTCCTCAATCTTGGATGGGGAGAATAATGTTGTAACTCAATAGAGAGAGTCGAAGGGATATAGTGGTCCAGGTCGTACTCTGGGTTGTAGACCGAAGGGCGCTATTATCCGGGCTATAAAAAGACGTATTGAGGCCAGAGAGTGAGTCGAGGGGGTGCAGTTGTCCGGGTCGTACGGACTACTGCGGTAGTCGTAGATCGAAGGGGCGCTGTTATCCGGTCTGCACTGCTCTGGTGGCGTCTATGATGTTAGTTGTCCTGTGCCCTGTCCGAGATTGGGACCATCATCAACTCCTTGAGAAAGTGCTCGATATAACGAAGTAAACCATTTGGAAGACGTCACAATTATCAGGATGGACGAACGGTTAAACAGTACTAAATATGGTCATTTGTTGCAGTCATTCAAGATGATCGCCCGAGGACGTGCGAGTGTCAGTCTGGCCGTGACGGCGCTTAGTTTTATTAGTTAAAATTATTTAGTTTAGCGTCACCTAGTTTTGTTGCGGTGGACTAGAAATGGAAGTGGCGCCATCTCTGGTGTAACGCTTGTAACGTGCGCTGCTTGCTGATTGGTTGTTAGGCATTTGGCGGCAACCAATCAGCGTTTAGCACATACCGTCCGATGGAGGCGTTAGTGGGAGCGCGCGGACATGCTCGGAGGAGTTCAGTTGTCGTTTGGCATTAGCAGCGTTCGTTACTAAGCGGAATACCGTGTCCCCGCGTTATAAGATTACTTTGACATTATTTAAAGTTAAAGTTAAACAAGTTATTTAATAAAGTGCTGTGATTGTACGTGTAATGTCTTATTCTCCTCGCCCGCTATACCCACGCCGCAGAACCATGTCTGATGAGGCTCGCCATACCTATGAGCCGACATATACTTTCTTTTATAAATACATACATAGATAAAAAAAATATTCTGCGACATTTTACACATCACCATCTAGTCCCAAACTAAGCAGAGCTTGTACTATGGATATAAATACTTATATACTTTTTTTTTGTAAATACATACTTATAATACATAGGAAACACCCAGACGAACACAAACACTTATATTCATCACATAAATATTTGTGTCCCGTGGGAATCGAACCCACGACCTCGTGATCAGCAGTCCGGTACTCCACTAGACCACAGAGGTCGTTGAAAATACATCCATGACTCGGATACAAATGTTTATGCTCATCACACAAACTCAAAACTCATTTTTATTATTATGTGTTGCATGCCCTATTGTGTATGTATACTCATGTTTCACAAATAAAGTATCTTGTATCTTGTGTTCTAGCGTCAGTGGAGCCTATCGAGCTGTACCACGGCGCGGAGTGGGTGACGCCGCTGGCGACGTCGTACCGCTGCAAGACGGCCACGCGGCTCAACATGACGTCGGAGTCCGCCGGCAGCTCGGTGGCCGTGCTCACGCTGTCGCGGCTGCAGGAGGAGGCCTACCGCACCACCAACGGCAGCGGATTCAGTGCCGGTAACATCCGAACCCTCTATTATAATAATTACCTGACCCGGCTGACCACCGATAGTACTGAGCATCTACAGGAAACCAGGATAGGTTTCCCATAGACAACACCATCCTTTTGATATTTACGTCTAAAAATACCATCCTATTTTTCTAGTGGATGGATCCAAATCTGTCTAGCCATTCTCAATTAAATTGATTTTAAATTATAGATAATATGTGTACAGAAGACATTTTCATTTTCTCAAAAACACTCATGAAAGACTTTATATAATCACATGGTACTTTTATCTACCAGCCTCATTAATCTCGTGCTCACGAGGCCCAGTAGAAGTATTCGCTTGTATTTTAAAGCTATTTTTTAACTTTGCCCCACGCTAGAATTTTCTCCTGTGTCGTGGATGCGTTTACAAACACAAATTTTCACATACACAAACGCCCAGACCCGGACCAACTACCTGTAGAACGTACAAATATTTGCTTCGGGCGGGGATCGAACCCGCAAACCGTGACGCACAAGCCGGTCGCTCAACCTCTGCGCCAATCAGGTCGTCAATTACCTGAACTTCTGTCATTGAAATGATGAGTCAAAAGATGTGATTGATATCTTGAAGGTACCAACGTTCATCAGAAAGCCATTATGTTTGTTTAACCAGCTATAAATAACAATAAATATCATTTAGTTCCCTATATCACTGTAGGTTGTACACATACAGGCATGGCGAGTCTATTGCCGATAATATCGATGTCGCGTTTATCATCGCGCGTTATCGCGCGTCTGGCGGCGTGTGCGTAACCGCAATTAGGTACTGCGCCTATTGTACGTGTATGATAGTTATTTTGCCGTCTTATAGGCCTTGGGTTTTATTTGTTCTTCCATGTATATAATTGTTATATATATATATAACATCACGCCTGTCTTCCTCGGTGGGTTAGGCAGAGATGTACTAATGTACCTACACTCAAATTTCGTCTGTATGATTTAAGTCCCATGTAACAGTGGACGTCAGTAGACGAGTCTATTGTCACCAACCGGGAACCAATTCACGGCGCGCAATGTGGCTAGCATTAAAAAAGAGTAACATTGGCGGATGTTGAGAGGGTTACATTAAATCGTCTAGTATTCATTGACATATAGCACTGGGCATAAAACAGTGTATGTAATTGTAAAAAAACTAACTTAAAATGTCAATCCTAGACCAAATTGATTGATTGAAATGGGACCACGCGGGAAGCACCAACTTCAATAAAAAAAAAGGAATAATTAAAATCGGTTCACTCAGTCGAAGGTTATTAGGCAACAAACAAAAAAAATACATTCGAATTGAGAATACAACCTCCTTTTTTGAAGTCTGTTAAAAACAAATGTAATGTTACATGTGTGCAGCTCGCGAGTGCGGCGGCGGCGACGTGCCGGACGCGGTGCCGATCGCGGTGGGCTGCGCGCTGGGCGGGCTGGTGGTGCTGGTGCTGGTCGCCTACCTCGTGGGCCGCCGCCGCTCCGCCGCACGCGGCTACCTCTCTATGTAAACCGAGCAAGTAAGTCTATAATACTACTTATGTATGTAATCATCATCATCAACCCACTGTTGTCCCAATGCTGGGCACGGGTCTCCTTTCATTTGAGAGGGATTAGGCTATAGTCTACCATGCTAGCCTACTGCGGGGTGGTGGACTTCACGTGCCTTCGAAAAGGTCTTTCAAGCATGCTGGTTTCCTAACTTATGTAATAATATCCCTCAATTATCCAACGGCTGACTTAATTTGACCTAAAGTACGAAGAATGTTGGCGCGAATTTAGTCAAGTAGAATGATTCCCAACACAACTTATTTCTCTAACAGATGTGAGACTTAGGCGCTAAAAAGCGAGTTGCATTTTATAAAGAAATAAAAAAAACGTATCTAAATATTTTTATGTTAAAAGGTACAACAGTTTGTGTTTGAACTCGTCCTAAAAACCCGTGTCGATTATCTGAACTATGCTCGAACCCAACTAGTTCGGATAGTCGAGTTTCGAAGCCGAAACAACAAATGTTGTTTAGGCTTCTATAGCTTTAATAATATAATAATAAAAATATATATATAGAGGTTATATTAGATGTACGGACATCGGCCTGTTACAATATTATTATGTATTATCATCATTATCCCATACACTGCCCCACTGCTGGGCACGGGTCACCTCTCATAGATATATTAATAATTCGTAGAACTTTCCAATTTCAGATACCACACGCTCGGCGTATCGGCGAAGGTAGTCAATACATACAATACAGAAAACAGTAATACATACAGAACTGTGACCTAACTACTCCTCTGCCGACCCCACATTAACTCGTTTTTACATCTTGATCATAGTTAAAAATAACTAATATCCCTCCAACGAGCAGATCGTATAGTCAACGCTTCTATTAGAACTCAATATTATCTGCTAACTGGTCCATTATTTATATATTTGCAAATATTTATTTATGACGTGTAATATTTAAATGTTTTACTTCGATAAATAGTAGAACATTGGCTGTATTAAGAGTTCTTAGTGGGCAGATAGCGTATAGTTGTTTTTGCTCAAATTATAAAAACCAATATGCATATTATTCAGTTATTAAAGAAAAATAAATCTATCAATTCTTGTTTTATATTTGTATAGTGTAAAATGCACTATATATTTAATTTTCATGTAAAAGTAATAATTTGTTGTCAGCCATTTTTGTTTCGGCCATAATAGTGTAAAAACAACACAAACACACACACTTACATTAAAACAATGTGATGTAGATGTAGTTAAAATGAAGTGCGGAGGTAGAATATTTTTTTGTTTGTCAAAATTTGCAATATTTTTCTCAATTTTTTTAGACTTTTTTATATTTTTATGTGCTTTGTTTTAGTCCAAAGATTTTATTATCATTTCAGTTATATGTACACGTATAACGATTATATATGTATATGGAGTTGATTTATTTTGCAGTGTCCATAATATCCATTATTGTAATAAAAATCCGTTTAGGTATTAGTTGTCTGTAATTAAATGAATGCAGTGTCTTTATTTTATTAGAATTTAGTATTCAGACTATTTTAAGTGTAACAGTTATGAGCTGGACAATATCATTGCTGTATGTATATCTGTGGTCACCAGTGTTGCCGTGACAAAAAAAAAACATCTTTTAAGTACAATAACCGTCAAAAAGTTGCTTAAATATTTAATTTTTAAATATGAAAAAGCTCTATGACTCATGTGTAAAGCAACACTGAAGATCAGAGATTTATCAGATATTTCTTTAACACTTTGTCCCCAGAATTATAAAAATATATAATATTGTAAATGGCAATGTGTTGCCCAGTGTTGTGGCTACGTTATTTGCAGTCGAGTTTCAAATCAACTATTACGTTAACTTACTCGAGTCTCTCACTAATAATCGACTGCAGATAATTCGCTAGGTGATGGAAGCAGAGGGTATTGTCGGGAGTTTGAATCCGGGTGTAATCTAATATACGGCTTACTTAAAAAATATAATTTAACATTCGATCATGACAATAAAAATACATATTTTATTCTCATGAAGGAATATTGAAACGAAACTAATATTGGCTTATTTATTAAATTGCCTTAAAACGTCCCTATTTCAGACAATTATTCTCAATAAGTAAGCCGTATATCAGATTAGTTATAACTTACTGAAATAAATATTTTACTACTAAAAAAAGTTTTACTTTAAATTTAGTATAAAATATTCATTTGGTTACTGTGTCGATTGATGTACGATTCTAAAGAAAAATAAATGTTTTTTATTGCCACAGATGAGTTTTATTTCGTTCCTCTGAAAAGCAGTTACAATAAATACGTATATTATATACATCGATCAAACTAGTATGTACATTTATATCTATTGAACACTTTTTATTAAATAAATTATATTTGTGACAATGAATCGCTCTTTTAACTATTAAAGCTGATCCCTATTTATTTATTTACAAATTATAGCCGACCAACAAACTAGTTGGTAAACACTACCATAAGGTTGAAAATCATTTGCATCTTCGGAAATAAGGTCGATTTTTTATCTTATTGGTGGAAATTAACTGAAAACATTTTATTGGCCGACTAAATAATCGAATATAGACAACAACTGTTTGTATCGTATTCATTTTAAAAGTTAAACAAATTTATTAGAGGACCTCTCCTCATTTTTTATTTGTTTTTCAATTATTTTCAAATATCATCCTGAGTATGCGTGTGGTGTGAGGGCCACAACCACAGAAATGAACTAAAATTATATGAGGTTTAAGTAATAGATTTTAAAAAGAAACCTGGAATTTCTAAAAAAAATGAGATATAATTTTAGATGGGCCTTCAGACAAATTCCGACCCCCTTACAACTCATAATAATTTTGTATTATAAGGACACTTATTTATTATGTATAAGGAGGCCAGAATTTGCGAGTGATCCTATTGTTATATAAATATAAAAAGATACAATTTTTCAACAAAAAAACAAAATAAAACACAGTAAAACACAGTGCAAGGGTTTTCAATATTTTTTTACACAAACGCAAAGTTGGCCCTCGAGTGAAAAATGCTTTAGTGTAATTGAAAATATTCGAATTCCCTTAATTTCCCCATTTTGGAACTGCACAATTAGTTTATGACAGTTTAAAATCTAAAAATAATAAGTTACTAATGTTCATGTACGGCCAGAATTAATATGCTATCTATCGATTTTGACTATCACAGTATTAAATACTATGGAGCTTATGTCAAATCAAAATACAGGTACGTATTCTGACCGGTAGGTTTAGGTACATACAATTATTATGGTCAATTACCTAAACAATTTTATTTCACTCCCTGATTCCTACAATTTAAGTATGTGGCTGATATTTTGTCTACGTTTCGTCTTTTGCTTCTTTATATGAAGTACATTCAAATCTTTAAGAAAATGGTCTGACACAAATTAGAAAATGCACGTAGTTATAATTAACAAGTCTATCATCTATATTATATCGTAATATTAATAACTAGTGACTATATTTAAATGCATCTTTATAATTAAGTAAAAAAACTATATAGGTATTTTGTGAAGTTATTGGTTAGTGGTAGAAAAACTGTGTCGATAACAATTTTTTACTGACATATTATTGTGACGTTTAGTAAACAGACAAACGTCATCGTGCATGATTTTTATTATCTGTTCCGGAAATATCTATAATGATTCGATTTAATATACTTATATAACGAGCTCAATTAAATTAATTTTAATTTTTGAATCTTATAATTTGATTCTTATAAATATATAATTTGGGAATAAGACAATTTGAGGTTCAGATTCAGTTAATAACAGTGATGATTTATAAATATAAGATGGCTATAAATTAAATGTCAATTTTCGTAAGGTTCAAAAATATCAGAATGTCTTTGAAATTGACAAAAAGATCTTTCTTCCGTTAGTGCCTAGGTACATTTAAACATAAAGTATATAACTAAACACATTTTAAAGAAAATATACTTAACTATGTATGTACAATTATCATAGGAATACTGATAGCAATATTAAGTACTCTATTTACAACGAGTATTTTGTCGCTTAGTGATGTCAAACTTATTATTATTATTTACATAGCCTCTTTGAAAGCCTCACTGTCAATTTTATTAATAATTATGTATATTTTATTAATATTCATATTAAATTTAAACCACTTAATTGATTGTCCTTAATTGGTGATAACAGGCTATTAAAATTTTAATAGCCAGTGGCTATAATGACTGCATGACACTGGCTGTTACAACTGCAATGCCCAAGTAAGAAGAATTTATTTGTCTTGTGTATTTTGAGGCTTTTTTTACTAAGATTTCTATGATTAGTATTTGTACTTAAATTAATGTACTTTTCCATTAAATTTGACAGTATTTATTGGAATATTTCGTAAATTCCGACACGAATATGAACGCAACGAAAGTTAATTGCAATCAAATTAATATTTTATTATTTCTTTCTATATCTTAAAGTTTAATTTTTTAGCTGTTCAGAATTCGGTCGTATTGACTTCTTAATTACAGAATACAGATACAATGGCACTGTTTGGTAAAACTTACATTATATAAGGCACTTGGAGACTGTCTTTCGAACACTATTATTATAAATGCAGCCTTTTTTTTTGTTTTTATTTCCATGTACATGTAAAGATGACATGGCACATTCAATAAAAAAGACACATTAAAAAAAATAATGTCTATTAGTTTAGTCATTTTATGTCTTTTTGAATAAATCAATAAAATATTGTTGCCATATAAAAAAACTTTTAAATAAGTTTCATGTGTTTTCGTCGATTGTGGTTAAAAAAGACATAAAATATAGTCTTTATAATACAGGACAGTTAATTTATCTTAACATGTACGCTTTCAATAAAAACAAACAGCGTCTTTCTGGTCTGATTTACCTTATCTTACAGACAAATGGCCCACCTCAATTCGTGGGTAAGTAAATAACGAAGGTATGTCCGTAGCAAAAATATTAGAATTTTAACGTTATAGCTTGTTATTTAGTGGCTATTCTGGAATGGGGCAGGAGTCCAGCAGGACATTGTGTATCGATTCCATTTCAGTCCAGCTCCGTTTCTGTCCGCCCACTGTGACGTCACGAATGCAGCCGTTGAAGTTTTTACCGCCCTCTGTCGATTCCATTACACCTTCTGTAATTTTTTTTACGATTAACTGTAATTTAGTAATTACTGAGTACCTAAGTGTAGTTGTCAATATTATTTTATTTTATACTGTATAGGCTTTTAAAGATAATCCTATTTAACGATAAGGTACGATGTAGTGATGATGGAATATGTTTTAACGTTAATCAATTATTGTTTTTCTGTACCCAACAGTAAAACATAGCCATATTGGCTATTATAGGTACATATAGACGTTATAGTTCGCCATGAAAAATATAGGATATTTTTCAGATGTATAGGTTTCTTTACTGTTTTCCTTTAGCGTTAGAGCATGTGACAAATACGCACATAACTTCATACAGTCACCGGTATCTTGGATTTGATCCATCGAGACCATGCACTTCACTAGTCATTTTATATAATAGATTTGAAATTAAAAAAAAACTTAGCAAAGACTTTGGACTACACGGAGGGGTACGAAACAGTAACGGACCTGGCAGTCCCCCGATGTAGAGCGTGGCGGGCGCGGGCGGCGCGTCGGGCGGCTCGTCCAGCAGCGCCGTGGAGGGCGGCGCGCGCAGCGGCTCGTGCGCGTCCACGCGCAGCGCCGCGCGCGGCCCCACGCGCGCGCGCACCGCGTGCCAGCGGCCGTCGCACGCGCCGCCGCCCCCGCCCCCGCCCCGCCACCACACGCGCGACCGCTCCGCGCCGCCCACCTGGCTCGATAATACCACCTGCGGAAAGTTTATATCCAAAATTATAAGGCGTCCACTAAAACCTATACCAACACCGAATGAGACTGGCCAGTGTTTTATTTTTCCTAATTATGCCAAAGTAATCTAGATACAATCAAAGTGCGCTTTTTCGAGCGGAATTATTTAAAAACGCACGCAGCGTTTGATCACGCTGTGACGTCACAAATCCCCTCAACGCTAAGTTCAGTACAACGCACAAGCGAGACACAACTTCAATGGTTTTAGTAACCCTGATTATGTAAGTATGTACTTAACACTAAAACACAAAGAACCTCCCGTATCTTTTTCATTTAAAACCCACACCTACAACTTCAGTTATAGTCTACATACATATGTAATAAAAAAGATAATACTATAAATAAACACAAGACACAAAAAAAAAGTTTTTAAGAGGCCTTTTACAAAAATACGCGTTATTGTATACTTTCATCGGTGAAATTGAACACTTATCGATGCTTTATATAAATAACAATTAATTGTTAAAAATAGCGAGTTTTCTCTTCTACAATAATAATAAAGCGAAATATTGATAATTTATTTATTTATTCAGGGATAATCATTCTCCCGAAGTATGTTTAGGCAAAATCTCACGGAGAGCTGTTTTGGGAGCTCAAATTTGCAAATTTTGTCTATTATTCATACATAATTATTATACATAATTATTTTTTTCCCGTAATAGTAATATCGTACCCTTTAATAATAATAGAATATATTTTCATAATTACGCTTTTAAAATATAAAAAAACCAACTTGACGTAATTCAATTTTCTAATGAAAAAGGTCCGAAACAAGTCCAAATATTGCCGAAGTTCTCTATCATTTTGTAATAATATTTATATCTAAATAATCTACAATATTTGTTTAAGACAGTATATTTTTTTTAGATTTTTTTATAAATAATTTTGCCTTTTATGAATAAAATGAAATTACTATAAATTTCACTGCAACGGCAATGTGCGCTCAGTATCGCGCGAGCGCTTGTCAAGGATGGGTCTATGTCAGTTTTTTCGGGTGTCGATGCTATCGTTGTGTGCTTTGCATGTCAACGCTGCTATTGTGTGCGTAGGATCATCGTATACTACGACCTAGACGACGAGAAAAGCTCGATCAATGCCGCTGCGGGAAATATTTTTTTAAATAATATTGAGTTATTTTCCTACATCTGTGTGTTTTATTTAAAGTTTAGTCTCACAAGTCAAGTTTTATAAATCAAATATAATATGCAAACAAGTATTTTAGAATCATTTAAATGTTACTGTTTCTGCTGCATAGAAATATATTCCCATTTCCAGCACAACTGAATTTAACGAGGTTGTATTTTGCATTCTTATAATGAATTTTTAGTACCTTTTCTTTAGATGTAACACCTGGGCTGAGGTCATAAAATATAATTTGAATAATGAGCGCTTATTGATAATCCATAACAGGTGGTTACTAGCAGATAGTAAAAGCCGAAAAGTTTATTTATCTATTATTGATATTATTAAATCTATTAAACTATGTTACCGTGTCTGTTTGGTTGTAAAACGCGTGGTATGAGTTTAACAAGTGTAAGAAAATAATGTATTAAATTATTTGCATGGTTTTAGGAATGCGGAATCGTCAAATCAAAGAATTTCATTGTTAAATCAGTGTACATATTAAAATACGAATAAAAAATAAATTATCCTAAATAATTATGTAAGAAAATTAAATGAAACATGATTTTCAAACCATAAATATTTATGTACTTATTAAATACCTATAAGTACATAAATAAAGCAATGAACATTGTGTCATGAATAATATAAATCAAATTTAAAAACCTTTCATAACTACTATATTACAAAAATGTAAAATTTGCGGATCAAGATAGTTTGGTCGCCACACTCGCAACATCATAGTGCGAGCGAGTGAGAAGATATGAGAGAAGGTAGAGGTCGCGTAACTAGCCGCCCGCTCGATGCATAGAAAATACCTAAATCAGCGCAGCGCCGAAATGTAAAAGGTGATCCCGCTGTGATCTGATCAAACTGATCAAAATATCAACACCTAGGTACCCGAGCGAAGCCGGGCCACATGGAACTAGTAGTTTATAAAAAATAGCAAAGGTTAGCAGGTAGGTTTACATACCGCCCCATCCTTGACTTCCAGCAGTAGCCCGGCGGCCGAAAACAGCACTCCATTCGGCTCACTGGTCCGGAACTGCAGGCTCAGCTCGGTGGAGCTCTCCGACCCGTCTGACGTCATCAGCCACGAGCTCGAATACGTCGCGTACGCATCACCTACAAATTGTAAATAGTCTTTTATAATTCTGTAAAAAAACTGTCTTCAAACGTCAAGACCAAATTGAAATGGAACCATACGGGAAGCTCCAGCTTTCAAATAAATAAATAATCATCAAAATCGATTCACCCAGTCGAAAGTTCTGAGGTAACAAACATAAAACAAAGTACAGCCGTCGTTGAAGTCTGTTAAAAAATCAACTTAATTCAGAGTCTACTCAAACCGAGTCTGTATTTCCTAACGGGTACAATTTGGAGGACTTCGAAGTCACGAGTGAATAGGTGTCTTATAAGTAAACGTGCTACAAGACCACATCGTCACCTACCATCAGGTGAGATTGTGATCAAATGCTAACCTATCTCATATAAAAAAAGCAGCAGAGCTATAGTAGCCTAGTGGATTGAAATGTCAAAGGTCAAAACCCAAAACACGCACCATTGACTTTTCGGAAGTTATGTGCGTATTTATCACATGCTCAAACGGTGAAGGAAAACATTGTGAGGAAACCTGTATGCTTGAGAGATGAAAAATGAGGTGAGACCAGTGCCCAGCAGTGGGACAATAATGGGATGATGGCGTAATAAGCTATTATTTGGCAAATATAATAGTGGTGTACCTCCGAAGTAAGCAGCTTGCTCCACGTTGGGGAAGCACTGGCCGACGCCGTGGTGCGCCTGCGCGTCCCGCACCAGGTCCTCCGCGCGCCCGCCCACTGTCACCCGCCGCACGCAGCCCAGGAAACCGCCCACGCGGGTTATCTAGAGATCATCATTATTAGGTTGATAATTAATTAATTTAATTTCCATTAACTTAATGGTATATTAATAAACGGAAACAAACTACAGAAAAGAGCATGTCGCCAAGTTTGATTCGATATTTGATGGGGTTCTAACTAGATATTGTTGAAAATAAATGTTCGAAGTTCAATACTTTTAAATGTGTTAATTGATTGCATGTTGTTGAAAATATGATTAATTTAGGGTATAATCTTTTTGTATTTTTTAGCTTATTTCAAGCTAAGATTTTTAAATTTTTATTAAGAAAGAAAAATTCAACCTCAGGCGGGACTCGAACCCGCGTCTTCTGGATCGGTACTCCAGACGCTCTGCCAACTGAGCCACCGAGGTATCCGCCTGATGTGTTGAATTTTTCTTTCTCTATGTTACTTATGTCTTTACGGCGACATAGCAACATCGATTGGACAATTCTGCCCAACCCAGAATTCTCCCTTTACAGCGAGTAGATTCCGGATGATATTGCATTACCTTTATACAATCTTTTTGTATTTTTTAGCTTATTTCAAGCTAAGAGTCCCGCCTGAGGTTGAATTTTTCTTTCTTAATAAAAATTTAAAAAAAAAATTATTTAGGGTATATTTATGTAGTTTTCTTGCAATAATATAATGGTGGTAAGTACAAACCGAGTTGGGCAGGTTGGGCAGGGCGGGCGGCGCGGGCAGGCCGCCCACGTACAGGCGCGGCGCGCGCGCGGCCGCCGCCGCCCGCGCCGCCGCCGCCGCGCCCGCCGCCGACACCTGCAGCCGGCCGCGCGTCACGCGCACCGACACCTGCAAACACCACACACATCTCAATACACTAAAAACTTTTAATAGTTTTTTAAACTTACGGAAGGAACTGTACCCCATGACACAAAGAGTCCTAGTGTGGAGGCCAGATATATTGTTTTTTTATACTTTTTATGCCTGAGTCTGCTAATGTTGTAGTAATAAAAATAAATAACCGATGAACAACACGCACACAGTACCACACTATCATAAATTTACATACATACATACCATCACGTCAGTCGGCTAAAAGTGGGTATTCAAAGGTGTGCTAATATACAATCATGTTTTGCCGGTATGTTTTAGGTCCTAGTTAATAGCAGACGAGCCTATTGCAATCAACTAAGCACGAATCCAAACTGCTACTGAGAATTACATAAAAAAACAATTGCTAGACCAAAAAAAAACAATTCCAAGGTAGCAAAACACTTTGCAACACACCTTCTTATTCATCAATCGCACTTACAGCTTCTTATTTTAGTTTTAGTTTGTTAGGACGCTGTAATAATAGGTTAAATCGAAACCCTTAAAAGACCACAAACCTGTCTCCACGTGCCATCAGCGAGCATGGGCGCCAACGTGAGCTCCTTACGCTTGCGCCCGCGCACCACCAGACGCAGCTTACCCTCGCGTAGCAGTAACGCCGTGAAATGCTTCGGCTTGGCCTTTGAACCCTGGGTCACACAACAGTAAAATTATTACAAATAGCAGTTCCAATGGACATAATTTACAATAAACATGATAATTATTTATACTTTTTCAGTATTAGGTCGTGTTTTACAAGAGCACTCAATTGAAAACTGTCCACTCTGAGTGATCCATATAAACCGTTATAAATCTTAAACGTGGCTTTGAAACGAATCGAAATTTTGTTTGCAGCTTTCACAAATCCTTCACAATTAATTAAGATGCAAGTTATAAACACATAGGCAGTATATTCTTGGATACGCGTTATGGCTTTTTCTTCAGTTGTCCAGATTGAGAGATCCAGTTAATGAGTTCTAACTTTCTTTGTTTAGGTTTCACAAATTTTGTACCTTACCATGAAGTTTTCACAATTATTTCCTAAATAATCTAGTCTGTCAAACAAACTGGTCGTCCGGAGATGAATGAAATCACTAGCACTGGGCCGGGACACCTTGGAGGAAAAGTAGATACGCCCATGCTGACGATGGTTTTCAGCGGCAAGCCCGCTTTAATGCTACATACATACATACATACACTCACGACTTTTTTCCTGGACTGGGGTAGGCAGAAGCTACAGAATGCATACCACTTTTGCCTCGTCCACATTTATACATCTCGTCAAGCATGTGTGCCAGTTTCGAGTACTGCACACTTGACCTTTTTGATGGAGTTAATTAGGTCGGTGAATGTCCTTTAATGCTTTTTGTAAGAAAGTTATCTGTGTTTTAATAAAGTTATTTACTAAATGATTTTTGTTAAACACATTACCGGCGCGAGTAGGATGAGTCCGTCGTGCGCATAAGTGCGTATCTGCAGCGTGAGCGCCAGTTCCCGCGCGCGGCGCGGCAGCCGCAGCGTGGCGTGACTGTGCGGACTGTCGCCGAACTTCACCGCACCAGCCTCCACCGTATACGACGAAGTCTGGAAGGCAACACACCAGGTTAATTTACTTTATTGAGGGAATTTATATATTTTCGACAAAATCGACATTTGTGACATTATTTTGGTAGGTATAGGTGCCGTCACGAGTTTAGAGCGCTGGCCTTGAATGCGCAGATGTCAGTTTTCGGGTCCGTTTGGCGGGGTGGGCGGTGTGCGGCGGGTGAAGCGGCCAGTGCCGGCGCCGTATTGGTGTATCGCTCAAAGTACATTCACGCACATATTGCTTTCGTATTTTTTCATCGTCTTGGCCTTTTACCTTTCAACAAGTAGTTCCAGTCGCATCCATCTACAAACTTCGACTTAATTAACGACGATTTGATGGAAGGAATAGGATTATTGCCAAACGAGTAGAATTTAAGTCTTTTAAAATATAATTGATTATAGATAGAATACACTTTATTGTACACCAATAATTAATGTACACATTACATTAATTTTATTATTACCACAATAATTATGTATAAAACTAATATTTCAAAGAAATGTTAAGTGTTATAAACCTATAATGGAAAACAGTCCTTTCAACCGAAGCGGTAGGACTGCTCGCACCCCGCCGCCTACACCGGGACCCGCAACTTCACCCGCACCTACACCTCACCCAAACAACAGTGGCGATAATCTGGAAATTATTTCCACACCTGAGATCCAGAACTGGATGACTGCAATTGAACTGAACCTAAATGAGGTATGCAATATTGCCGAAGGCGGCAAATTGAACTCGGAGCAAAAACTTCGAATTAATGCGCTATCTCGTAAAGTGGGTCACCTTACGTCACAAATGGCTGTCCAGTACCAGTCCCTTAAGGCTAAAGCAATTCAAGCCCATTCGTCTATGCAAGTGCTAAGAAGCCAGGTTGACCTATCCCAGCGCTTACTTGACCTGAAGGAAAGTATTGACCAATCATCGAAACCTGCCGCGGGGTCCTCTAAAAAAGGTAACAATAGTTTTATTCAGCCGACAAATCAAAGTGCCGTTGCCATTTATCCAAATGATAAATTGAAGTCCAGCGAGGAGACGAAGTCCCTGGTCCAAAAAATTATCTGTCCTGAGCAGATGAAGCTCCATGTTCGAGGCCTACGGAAGACCAAGAATGGTGGTGTCATAATCAGCACTGACACAAAGGAGGACGCGGAGAAGCTGAAGCAATCGGTGCAGTTGAAGACCTCGGGATTTACTATCGACGAGCCCTTTAAGCGGAAGCCGAGAGTTATAGTAATTGGAGTTCCCACATCAATGCAGGAAAATGAGGTTTTCACCTGCATGTACTACCAAAATTTAGCCGAAAAACTACAGGATTCCTCCCTTGAGAAGTTTTTGACCTGTATAAAATTAAGCCACAAGTCAGGAAGAAAGGATGCTGCGACCTGCAACTACATCATAGAAGTACCTGCAGTCATACGTAAAGCCCTAATCACCAACGACAGAGTATTTGTGAATTGGACTTCTTGCCCAGTCAGAGACTTTACTCTGGTCACAAGATGCTTCAAGTGCCAGCAGTTTGGTCATGCAGCCAAGTCATGTCGGCAGGCTACCTACACTTGCGGCCACTGTGGTGAGCTAGGTCACTCTATTAAGGACTGCTCGAAAAAAGCGGAAGATCCTAAATGCGCTACCTGCTTGTTCTTCAAGAAGCCTTGCAATCATGCTACAGGATCTGCTGACTGCCCGGCGAAAACAATGGCCGAAAAAAGGTACATTAATTCAATAGATTATGGGGGCGCCTAGAGCGCCGTTCTCCCCTTACTTGTCTTAGCAGTTACTAGCGTTTATACTTTTCTTTAAATGGCCGACGTTCTAATGAACGATCTAGATAATACTTCTGTATATGAATCTAAACTGTGTGACTCGGAAAGCTGTAAACAATATCTCTCTGATTACAATAACCCATTAACTATACTAACCCAAAACATCCGGAGTATTTATAAGAATATAGATAGTTTATACATTTTTCTCCATAGGCTTAATATCGAGTGTGATATAATTGTGCTTACCGAATGCTGGTTATCCAACCGTGCGGGCCGCATCCCTGAATTACAGGGTTATAATAGTTTTTACAGCTCGTCATCTTTTAACCAGAATGATGGTGTGGTAATATACTCAAAGAAATCTTTACTCCTAACAGTCGAGGAACCAGATGTTCAAGAATGTAATTGCCTTGTAATCAAAATCGGCACTGACATCGTAATTATTGCTATTTATAGTCCTCCTTCTTTCAGACACTTAAACGTTTTTAACAGTGAATTAAATAATTTAGTACAGTCCCTTTCCTCTTTTAGAAATATTATTTTAACTGGCGACATAAACATAAATATTAACTCTGATATTAGCGATGCAGGGACCCAGGACTACCTTAATATATGCGCATACCATGGACTTTTCCCTTCCCACACTTTACCAACACACCTAAGCGGCTCTAGTTTGGATCACGTCATGCTTAAAACCAGACTTCCATGTTTCACACTTGTAACTAACTCGACAATAACAGACCATTGCGCTGTCCTACTTACCCTCGATTTGTCGCTGACTAAGCGCATTGCTCACCCGCAACTAAAAACAAAAATTAACATGTGTAGCCTTGAACACAATTTATGCAATATTGATTTTAACCCAGTTTACTGTACTGCTGACGCTAACATTTCCTTGTCATATGTTATTAATCAAGTGCGTGAAGCTATTTTACGAAACACAACGCTTATTAAACTGAGCAAGAAAATGACTAACATTAAACCTTGGATAACCCCGGGCCTTATTCGATGCATACGGCACAGAGACAATTTACATAAGAAAGCTAAGCAATTTCCTGATAATCTTATTCTACAGTTATCTTACAGAAGGTACAGGAATTTCTGTAATAACCTATTGAAAAAAATAAAAATTGAATATGACAAGCAACAACTTCATCTAGCGGGAAATAACAGTAAACAGCTCTGGAAACTGATTAAGAACGTCACTTTCACGTCACAGAATTCTAACTCAGACTCAAGCTTATTGCACACACATTCTAACCCTATCTCCTCTGCAGACAATGCAAATAGATTTTTTGTAAATATTGGGAAGAATCTAGCTGAAAAGATACAAGTGGGCAACAGTAGCTCGACACTCAATCTGTCCAGTGGCCAGAGTGGAAACTCCTTTGTTATGCTAGATCTAGACGAAAGTGAAGTAGACAGAACTATTCTAAGTTTGAAAAACAACCGAGCGGCTGGGTGGGATAACATTAGCAACACAGTCCTGAAAAGATTTCGACATATCTTAGTCCCTCCTTTAACTTACATATTCCAAATCTGCCTACGTGAGGGGATTTTTCCTAAATATCTGAAAAAGGCTGTAGTTATTCCCATTCATAAATCTGGTAGAAAGGATCTCGTCACAAACTATAGGCCTATTTCCCTATTGCCTTCAATCTCTAAAGTTCTGGAAAAAATAGTCAATAATAGACTAGTATCATATCTTGAAAAATATTCCCTTTTCTCCCCTTACCAATTTGGTTTTAGATCTAATTTGTCAACAGCAGACGCGGTTCACCATTTGACCGACTATATCTCTGAGGAACTGGGGAAAGGTAAACATGTAACAGGGATCTTCCTCGACCTGGCCAAAGCTTTTGATACAGTGTCTGTTTCTTTACTTCTAAAAAAGTTAGAGGCAATAGGAATAAGAGGCACACAGCTTCAATTTTTCGAAGATTATCTACGTGATCGATCTCAGTGTGTTAAAATAGGCAATTTTACAAGTGCAGATATGAAAAATCCACCTTTTGGCATTCCTCAAGGAAGTATACTTGGTCCTACCCTATTCCTGGTATATATAAACGATCTCTGTAAGTTAACTATAGACTACGGCAAAATTATTTCGTATGCAGATGACACTGCTCTAATCTTTTCCGCTGACTCGAGCTCGGACGTCCACGATTATGCACAACGAGGTTTTAATGTCGTTATTAACTGGCTAAATCGCAATCTACTAACACTGAACACTGAAAAAACTACTTTTATTAATTTCTGCATGCGTCAGCCTGAGCCTAGTATTAATCAATTATATGCACATTACTGTCATGATCCCCTGGTTGACACTTGCAATTGTCCTATTATTAACAACACTAGTTTTGTTAAATATCTAGGCATTATAATCGATAGCAACCTATCCTTTAAAAAACATATAGCAACTCTAGCTAATAGAATACGTAAGTTAATTTTTGTTTTCAAAAAACTTCGTTATATTGCGGATTACAAATTAATTAAGCAGATATATCAAGCACTTTGTGTATCTATTATTAAATACTGCATTACTTCTTGGGGTGGTGCCCCAAAAACAGTAATGCTAACCATTGAGCGAGCCCAACGTGCTATCTTAAAAGTAGCCACCTCCCGACCTTTCCTTTTCCCCACCGACCTATTGTATAAAAGTTGCAATGTTCTCACAGTCCGACAACTTTTCATAATGCAAACTGTGCTTAAAAAACATGCCACCCTGTCGTATAATGATAACCTCACTAACTCCAAAAGGCGGAAAGATATTGTATGTACTTCACTTTCCGAGTCGAGGTTTGTTTTCACAAATAGGTTTTATTCATTTTTAGCCCCTTTCCTGTACAATAGACTAAATAAGATATTATCCATATATGCCCTTAATTACTATAGTACTAAATCAGTAGTGTATAAACATTTACAATCCTTGTCCTATGATGACACTGAATTTCTAATGACTGTCATAAAATGAAATAAGTTGCTTCCCCTAATAATCTTAGAATTTAATTAATTTAATTTATTCGTTTTTGTGTTTTTAGTTTATGTTACTTACTGTTTGAGTTATTACAATATTTTAATCGTAATTAAAATCGTAGTATTTTATTAATTCATAAATAGTCTGTTAAGCACTTGCCGCCTGTGACACAGGTTCATCCTAGTACAGGCACCTAACATTGTATTTACCTCCTAATTATTTTGTAAGTTATTATTGTAATATTTTACCTCTGTATGATCAATAAATTATTATTATTATTATTATTATTATTATTATTATTATTGATTATGTAATATTGATTCTATAGGTATCTACAAAAAATTATAAATTATTATTTTTATAAAATAAACCATGGTTATATTTTATTTTTCTCTTTTATAATACCTATATAAAACTTATATTTCTTTTCCATTAAAAGTGGCAAATCAAGTTAATTTAACTTCTCTAAAAACTCTTCGTAATATATGTGAGCACGAGTGTACAACATGCGCAAGTCTCCCCACTACTTTCGTCGAGCGCTCTAAACTCGTGACGGCACCTATACAGTAATAGATTTTTGATTTTTTTTTCTCAATGTTTGCTAAAATTTGCCCCACACTAGGATTTTCTCCTATGTCGTGGGTGCGTTTACAAACACAAATGTACACATACACAAACGCCCAGACCTGGAACAACTACCTGTAGAACATACAAATATTTGCTTCGTGCGGGGATCGAACCCGCACCCCGTGACGTACAAGCCGATCGCACAGCCAATGCGCCACCAAGTCGTCAAAATACATACACAATCTTGTTCAGGAGAATACAATAACCTGCTCTACTAATTATGTAATGTTGAGTTCACTTATAATTGTACATGATATTCTATTACAGAACTATTTTTTTTTCTTATAAAGGTCTAAGTTCTAAATACTAAGCTCGATTATAATGTTTTTCATTAATGGTTTGGTTGTTTTTATTTTTTATTCATATTTCACTCGAAACATATCGGCTTACAACTATTTATTTGGTATCTTAGACCCACCTGAACTTAGAATCTGATTAAGCAGTGTATTTGTGACCGCTAGACCAATGGCATTGGCAAAACACTGATAACAATAAAAAGTAAGAAATAAAAAATATATTCATATTATAGTATCTTCTTCGTAT
Organism: Craniophora ligustri; assembly: GCA_905163465.1. Taxonomy (NCBI): domain Eukaryota; kingdom Metazoa; phylum Arthropoda; class Insecta; order Lepidoptera; family Noctuidae; genus Craniophora; species Craniophora ligustri. The sequence continues at coordinate 16,344,618 of LR990956.1, forward strand.
TCCATTAAAAACTTAAATAACTTTTGGTTTAATGTGCCATACTTGAATAAATATGAGTTTAAAATAGCGCAATAGTTCCGTACCTTGGTGCAGCCGGCGGCGTCAGTGTGCGCGTGCGCAGCTGGCGGCGCGGCGCGGGGCGCGCGCGGCGCGGCGCTGTCCGCGCGGCCCAGCTGCGCGCCGCTCCACGACACCGCCGTCTCCAGCCCCACCAGCCTGCACGTTATACGCAATATACTTGAGTATATAAGCTGTGTAATAACCTGACAAATCTTAGTTTTGGAGAGGAGTACCTTCATCTTACAGAAGAGGAAACAAAAATAATTGGGTTTCTACGAGTGATTAATGTTGCCATAGAGCTCGTTAGGGAAGTGACCATTCAGACAGCAAGTCAATTCCACTTACTGTCCATATAGTACTTCCCCAATTTTAAGAAACGTTCATACGCTACGGTCACTGATTACTATCAGGCAAGCTGTAAAGTCGTTTACCAAACTCGTGATATAAAAAAAATAAACGATGAGATTCCATCTTTCAAACAAAGATGTACCACACTTACTGCGCATCAACGATCAGGTCTGCGAGGGTGCCTTTGAAGGGTTTGGCAGGTACTTTAGCATGCAGGCCTTCCCGCAGCCCGCCCAGGAACAAGCCGGCAGGCCGCGCGCCCATAGCTCCGCCGCCTAGCGCACCATCACATAGCTGCTCCTCATCCACCCACAGCTCCAACTGGACACATCATAAAAATTCAATGAGTTACATTTACATTATTACATACATCACACTTATCTAGCGAGAAACAGAATAGAATTCTAAGCTCTCTAGCTTGATATTCTGTATCTCTCTCTCTCTCCCTCTCTCTTGTTACCATCACGCCTGTGTTCCCGAAAAATTGGATCCCAAAGACATGTACCTAACTACACACTAGTTGGTTGTATCTTTGCTGCCTCGTAATTTTGCTATACGTGGAGATAGGTTCTTCAACATTTTTATGGACACCCATTGACAAAATATCAGTATGTTTATGATCCCATGTAATCAAAGGCAAGCCTAAACAAAAACCTAGTTAGAAAAAGGATTCGGGAATTAATTTGGACATCTTACAACCAACCAGTCGCATTTAGTGTTATGCTAACCAAAACTTTTAAAAAAATATTATTTGGTATTGGATCTTTTCTGTTTCCATTTACCTGTTTATGCATCCGTATGATCCGCAAAGTATGCAGCCTCCCGTCATCAAACTTGGTGCCGTTGGTGCGCAACCTCACTTCACTCTTGCCAGCCGCTGCCACCACCTCGAGTTCCCCTGCACAGGAGATCAAACTTTGTACTTGCTTATTGATGATTGATAATTAAACTCTGTTATACTTATTAACCCCCGACGGAAAAACGACATGGTTTTATAAGTTCGTCGTGTGTGTGTGTGTCGGTGGCATCGTAGCTCCTGAACGGATGAATGGATTTTGATTATGTTTTTTTTGTTTGAAATGTGATTAAGGTTAGTTGGGTGTGTTCTTAGCTATGTTTGATGAAAATCGGTCCAAGATGGTCGCTACAAATTTTCGGGAGTTTTTTAAATTTATTTGGGTTATTTTCAGCTCATGTTATACTCTGAACTTATTCCGATTACTGTAAATTAAAGATACATCTATATATCCTAGTCTAGGAAGGAACATACCTCCAATCATGACGATTGCCAAGTAGTGCTTGTCCTCTGTCTGGTCGGCGTCTACCTCGTTGTCAAGCGAGGATGGTGTCCGGTACAGCAGTAGCCCGTCAGCCAGCTTCGTGCGGAAGGACAGGCCTAGGGACGCCTTCCGACGGAAATTTGGCGACGGGAGCTCGATGTACCCGGTGCCTTTTAGGATGGCAGAGCGAAGCGTCTGTTGGTATATAAGTATAATTTAAAGTTGAGGGAATGATTCAGTGTATAATATTTGCGGTGTATGTATAAAGTCTCTCGATTTTATATAAAAAAAATGTTTGTCTGTAAAGTCGGTTGACAGGCGATAATTTTACGTAATAGCGTTCGGTTAATGGAGTGTAAGTGATATACATATGTGTCACAAGCCGAACGTTTAGGCTGATCGTGCCTGTCTATCGCTTGTTCCGCGCTCTCACTTGCACGCTTGGCTCAGGCAAAACGTGACGTTTTCGTGCGTGCAGCCGGCGTTCATCGATTTATAAGACGTTTCACGTCAAAAAAGTTTATTAATGTTATCGTATCAAATTGTTATTGTTGCATTATGTATGTTTAAAAATAAGGTCTTAGTTTTAAAAATCAAATGATGTCTTTTTAACTGATTCATTAAGGCATAAAAATACTGAAATTTACTTTTAATTGTTTTTTTACTCTAATGTAACAGCAATAAATAAAGCAGTAGTGTCGCACCCTCTCCCCGCAGCGCGGCTCGAGGCCGTGGCGCACGGGCGCGTCCAGCAGGTCGTAGCCGGCGCGGTCCACGCTCACGGCGCCCACGCAGCCCAGCAGCGGCGGCGCGGGCGCGGCGCGGCCCGGCGGCGCGCCCGCCAGCCAGTAGGCCGCCGCGCCCAGCTCCGGCAGCGCCGCCGCCGCCTGCACGGGCGGCGCGGGCGAGCCCAGCGTCTCCTCGCCGTTCACGCGCAGGCTGCCTGCCACAGGACCTCCTCAATATACTCAATATACGCACTGCACACCGTGCCGCTCAATTGTTGTCTCTACCACGAATATATTCATTACGATATGCATCTACAATATTTAATATTATCGTGGTTCCTATTACAATAGATGAATAGATACGTATTAAAATAAGATTTCATTCGTAGCCACACTTGTGTGGTGTGTTGATAAAAAGTATCATGTATATTGTCGAGTAGACACATTATTAAACAGCTAACGAATACATTGTGAGAAAACCACATGCTCGAATGATTTTTTCGATAGCGCTAGGTCTGTGTGCACAAGTGACTATGTACGCTAGTGCGTAGCCTAATCCCTCTCAAATGAATCCGTGCCCAACAATTGGACATTAAATAGGTTGATATTGATGAATAGATTTATATTTACACCATTTTCTCTTTGATTTAATTAATATTTACACTGAAAGTTGTATTATTTATTTATTGTGTACACTGTCGTCTGTCGGTCGGTTGTGCAGTAAAGTCAGCGCACGTTACCTTTCTCGAGCTTGTTGCTGGCGAACACGCGGATGGCCTGCACGTGCGCGGCGCGGCCGGCGCAGTGCCGCCCGGCCGCCGTGATCTGCAGCCGCGCGCCGCCGCCGTACTCCACCGCGAACACCACGCGGCACGAGCGCAGCACCACCGACACCGACCGGTTCTGGACGCCGTCATACACATACATACATTACAGGACCATCAGCTACCCAAATGCGGATGAATACCAGCATTTCACTCAAGCGACTGCCATCAGGCCTTAGCAACGTTTATTAGTTTAGTCCTTAGGAGGGAAATAGTTTTCTCAGGGCGTCACCTCGAGTTGTCAGAATTTCGTGATTACCAACGAATTTCCTATGACGGTACCAAAGGCTTCATGGGCTCCCCAAGCCACAATAGGACCTCGAGTTCATATATAAGATACAATGTAAATAAGAATAATTAAAAAAAAAGACGAACCAAGAACTCTCTCCTTATCAAATTAAAATAAGGTGTTTAAGGTATAGTTACGTTAACGGTGTCGAGCGCCATGAAGAGCAGGGCATCCTCGTCCCGGGTGCGGAAGGTGAAGGCCACGCTGAACTGGCGGCGGTCGGCCGGCCGCGAGCGCGACCGCTGCAGCTCCACGTAGCCGCCGCCCGAGAACCACACCATGGCCGGCTCGCTGCTCCGCCCGCTGTACCATCTGCGTACGGGAAATGTAGCAATTATTATCAATGATAGCAATAAGGATTAGTTTTCAAAGTCATTAAGCAATTTTTTCTGAAGAGTCAATAAGTTTATGAGTTTTTAAAGCGAAAATATTTTCACAGAAAAACCGTGAAAACAGATTTGTAATAAAGACATGCCTACTATAATTTATTTTATACCCATCTACTTTAATTTGTACCTACAAATATTTTGAGATTTTCCTACAACCTAACTGGGCTCTTCCGAAGTTCGTAACAGAAAGGTATGCAGTACCTACTGATTTTGACAGCCAAATCACGTACGGACGCAATCATAAGTGTCGTTTTGCCATCAACTACTTATATTTTGACCCGCTCGCTAGATTCAAGTAAAAGCTAAGTGACCTTTGCGTGCAGCCGGTACAGCGCGCTTCCTTGGGCTGGTGTTGCCAGTTCCACAGCCCCAGCGTGCGGTCGTCGCTGTAGAGCGCGTGCACGCAGGCGGGCAGGCCGGCGGCGTGGCGCGGCCAGCCCAGCCACAGCTGCGCCGTCTGCAGCGTCACCGCCGCCGGCGAGCTGCTGTTGGAAGCCGACACCATGCTGCCGCCCGCGCGCTCCACGCGGAGGTGCACTGTGTTCCACACCCTGAATCAATATCGGAAAAATTTGGAAGTTATTGACACCACACTGCACTGCATTACACTATGGCATTGGGTTCCCTAAAAGAGTTAAATAAATAAATACACGCAGAAATAACAATTCCTACTGTGATAAAATCATTGTATATTAGCCTAAACATGTTATGTTTATGATAATTTGTTGCTGAGACCGGTAAACTGTTAGGTCGAAGTCCACCGGCCACTGAGTGTTCGATGTTATATGCGTTTTTACTACACCCCTGAGAGGTTTTCCCGGTGGCAAGTGAAGTGTGCTAACCGTAGTGCCAATCCCTCTCAGAGAGAGTAAAGTAGAGATAATAAGTAGAGATATTCCTTTGGGTGTGTAAGTTGTAGGAAAATTCTTTCGAGCCAATAACTTTGGTTTCCATAATGGGTTTAGTAAAGTGAAACTCAGCCACCTACTTTACAAAAAAAATGATGCCAATAAAATGCATGTAAATCCGTACCGTTCGATTTCGATCTTGTAGGAGGTGTGGTCGGCGTCGTCGTGCGTGGGCTGCAGCAGCTCGGGGTGCACCACGCCCCCCTCCCCGCCCCCCAGCTCCCACGACAGCTGCAGCTGCTTTTTGGCCACGGACAGCTTCATGTAGCGCTCTGTTTCCTGGTCAAGTCAACACGGTTACAGTTACAATGCACTGAAGGAATCTATCTCTATTATAAAGCGGAAAGATTTGTATGTTTGTAACGAATAACCTCAAAAAGTATTGGGCTGATTTCAATAAGTCTTTCACCATTAGAATACTACATTATCCCCGAGTAACATAGTCTATATTTATTACCAGAAAAAAATAGAGATAAAACAAATGTTCACCCGTGTGGAGTCGGGACGGGTCACTAGTATTTGATATTAATTCTGCCGTATATTTAAGAAGATTGAATAGTGTCTGGTATGGTAAACGGTTGTTTTACTTATATTATAATGATAGTATTGGTCACGTTAATAAAGTCTATTTTGGGGTATATCATAATTATTATATCTTATTCTTCCCTTTTTTATTATACCACAATATCACAACTTGTATATTATGGTAAGCGTTTACCGTATTCCTATAAACGTTTGTAACACTAAAGGTGTACCTTCATCATCATCATCATCGTCAACCAATTAACGTCCCACTGCTGGGCACGGGTCTTCTCTCATTTGGGAGGGATCAGGCTATAGTCCACCACGCTAGCCTTCTGCGGGTTGGCAGACTTCACATGCCATCAAGACAAATCTCTCAAGCATGTAGGATTCCTCACGATGGTTTCCTTCACCGTTTGAGCTTGTGATAAATGTGTACCAAGGTGTACCTTGAAGGTTGTCATCCTGTAAAAACCACTTTTTAGATTTATTAAAATCGGGCCATCTCTTTTCTAACGAAATCTCGTATCTTCTTAAATATAAAACGCGTTAATATGTCGTTGAGGCGTCTGGTGTGGAGTGAGCAGTGCAACGGACCCGTGTGTCGTCGAGCAGGTAGAGCAGCGGGCCGTCGCGGACGAGGTTGTCGAAGGACAGCGCGAGCGCCACGCGCGTGACGGCGGGCGACGCCGCCCACACCGCGTACGCGCGCACGCAGCCCGCGCCCGCCCCGCCCGCCCCGCCCACCGACGTCAGCGACACCGAGATCTGGAACAAATATATGTGTTAATAGGCTAAAATTCAGGAAAATATTAAGATTATAGATCTTTTGAAGACACCTTTACAAATCATATGTTTTCACAAGTTTTTTTAGGATCTAAATGTCATCGGCATTTCCTAACTGACGATCTCTGAGAAGAAATGCGGAAACAAACTCAGAGAATCATATTCTTTTTTAAACTATGATATATGTAATATGTATAAGTGAGTCTGAAAATGTAAGCCAACGTAAATAAAGTATCTTGTAATGATTTTAAACATGAAAATAAATATATCATTAATCTATTTACTGTAAGTTTATGCTTAACATTATCAATAACGTTTATAAGAAGTGTATTCTGTAGCTTACTGACCGTGTCGGCAGCATGTCGTGCGCGCTGCACCTTATCTCGGAGCGTGGCGATGGCGGGGCTGAGGGTGCGAGTGGCAGCATCGTGCTGTCTCGCTCTAGCAGCAGCTGCAGCAGCCAATGCGTCCGCCGTCTCAGCACCGCGAACTGTGTTGCCACGAATTTGGGAAACTGCAAAGCAAGAACATAATGACTAATTCCAATATCTATCACGCTCTAAAAAGCTTAGAATATTTTACATGTCAACTTGGGAAAAATAAATCTATTTCTTTACTACAAAATACTTTTAGGTATTCAAAACTTTCGATTTCGACAGGGTAAACCGATTTGATCATTCTTTTTTTTTGGTTTCAAAAGCTGGTACTTTCCGTGTCCCATACATTTAATTTCGCTCCATTTGTGGCATATGAAGTCGGTTTTTTTGACGAAATAATTTAATAAAAACATGTGTCCGTAGCGTTGCTCAGACCACTCACCATGTTCCTGCGCAGCACCTAGCGCCGTGTCGCCATGTCGTTGTAGCTCAGTGAGCTGCCGCCGCAGATGGTAGCGCACCCGGCGGCGCAGCTCGCTGGCCTCGTCGTACAGCACGCGGGTGGTGGCGAACACCCGGTCGGCCTGCTCGTTGGCGGCGGACAGCCCCGGCAGCACGGCGGCGCGCGGCCGCCCGCTCAGCTCGCGCTCGCGCCAGCCCAGCCCGCGCAGCGCCACGCTCACCACGTCCGCACCACGCCGTAGCTGCTCTAGCTGGCTGCGGAGCTCTGGAAGAAATGGTCATTTTGTTTTGTCTAATATGCCATTTCGAGATAACTTAAGACGGACTGTACGTGAGTAACTTTGAGACCTATTTGGGGTAATTAAAAGCTTAAATGATACTTTTAAGGGCTAAATATGTTAGTTAAATAATGAAAATTCTTAAATTAAATACTTATTTAAGTAAATTAAAAAACGGAAAAAGGCTCGTTTACCCCTTTATCACCATAAAAAAGAGATTTTAAAATAAAATAAATAACTGTTTAAATTACGTTATCGGATTTTACATTTTCAAAAAGTTTTAAAATCACAATATTGTTACAAGATCAAATATAGGTATCACAAAGTTTATGACCGGTCTGAAGTCTGTAGTATATACTACTACTACTATTGTGGTTTAGCAATTCAATAATCACAATTTACCGTGTCGGATGATATTTACGTACCATCAGCTTTGGCCAGCACACCCGCGCCTCGTTTCTTCAGGTCTTCGGAGGCAATTTTCCCTTTAGCGGCGCTGTGTGCCATGGGCACGTTCCCGTGCGCCAGCGAGGCGGCGGCCGCGGCGGCCTTCCCGGCGCCGTCGGCCGCGGCCGCCGCCGCCCGCACCTGCCCCGCCACGTGCGACCACGCCTGCGCTGCTGACACTCCCAGAGACGCTGCTGCCCGACTACCCGCGAACAGACTGCAAGAAAAGCCAACTTGTCACGCCTGTCGTCCCCGAAGGGTTAGGCAGAGGTGTACTAATGTACACCCACTTTTCGCCGGTATGTTTAGGTCCCATGTAATTGGGGGCGAACCTATTGCCATCAATAGGATACGAATCCAAACAACTCCGAGCTGCTATAGACTCGACCTGGGGATCGAACCCAAGACTTCTTGCTTAACGTCGCACTTTACGAACACTTACAAAGTAATGAGGCAGTTACAAATAGTACAAATAAATAACGGAAGCTGTTTGTTTCTTCAGTAAGATAGATAATTAAAATATGTGGACACTAGAAGCATGAAATATGGAAGACACCAAAAGGAAAAAAAAAACGCTGCAAAGATGGTTAAGATTGAAAAAAAAATATATATCGAGGGATGGAACAGGCATCAAACCCAGATGAGTTTGATATTAAATACCAACTAAAACAAAAGCTAAGAACCAGGAAAAAAAAATCCTCACCTCTTATACTCTTTAGCTTTGACTCCCAGCTCGGTCACATGTTTCTCAACAGCCTCTAGGTACTTCTGCTTGTAGACCGGCGTCAGATTGTACAGGATGCCCTCCTTCTCCTCTGCAGCGAGGGTCAAGACCGCCAGCTCAGCAGTGAGTGCTGGAAACTTAATGCCGAGGCTCTGGCCTTGCAGGAGAGACGAACGGACCTCGTCTGCGATATTAGTTGCTGATAATGTTGTTATATCCTGGGGAAAGGAGAATAATTTAGAGTCTGTTTCTCCTGAAGGAGTATCTTCTCGTCTAGACGTAGTTTTTTTTTATATGCCATCGTGCTCGTCGTTCCAGGGTTAGAGGTGTACTAATGTGCACCCCATCTTGCCGATACGTTTTAGGTTCCATGGCATAGGGTGCCTATGGCTCTCAACCAGGGCACTTATCCTAAGCCCTAGGTGCTACCTGAGAAAAACCTAATAACACTTTGCTCGACCAGGAAATCGAAGACCTCTTGCGCAACGAGGCAGTTATTTTTGATAAATATAAAATTAAAATTTTTGATACATATTTTATATTAGCCAAAATCTATTTGTAGGACCTTTGGTGCTTACAATTTTATTGTAACTGTTAACAATTCGCATGCCTTCCAAATGCGAATATGTTGAACTTATATATTATGTATTATAATATATGCGTGTATTTAGTACTATATTCTGAGCGAATAAATATTATCTTATCTTTACCTCCAAGACAAGCCGGCACCTGAGCCCAATATCTCTGACTGCAGCCAGCCGTGGCTTTACACGTTCCTTCAGCGCCGTGACGGTGTCATCCGCCTTCCACACAGTCTCCGCCAGCTTCTGAAGGTCGGCAGCTTTCTGCTCCCAACTGTCCAATTTTGAGCGTAAGTTTGCAAGACGTCGGTAAGCGTCCTCTAGGCGATAGTTGCGTTCTTGAACTGCTGTTGATTGGAGATGTGCCTGGAGCAATAAATTAAATACAGTTAAAAACTTTTGGTTCAAAGTCAAAGTATATATATATAATCTAGCTACATTTAACTCACAAAGAATTCCCTATTTTAAGATATCTAAACGGTTTCTGCAGGGTTTGATAACGCATATGCAAGCCTTCTGGTGTTGCAAATATCCATGGGCGGCGGTGATCACTTACCATCAGATGAGCCGCCTGCTCGTTTGGCGCCTTATCACCATAAAAATAACACCCACTTATCGGCCATATAAATATTTTTTCATGCGTAAATTGGACCAGCAATCCCCAATACAAAATATATATTATTATATTATATTTCGTGCACCAATCCCAATTATAAGGGTTTATTACGTGTGAAGTTCATAAACAAAATTGGTATAGTTTGTGATATCTAAATTAAAAAAAACCCTTACCGAATCAAATACATCATTGGCTCCGGTCACATAATCAGTCATTTTCATATCCTTGATCTGCCGAAGCAAATGCTTTGCTTCCTTCAGGGCCCTATGCGCGCTTAAATGCTTCTCTCCTCTAGCAAACTCGTCTAACGCTTCCACTTCGTCGCTCAATCTTCTCCGAACCTTCAGAACTTCCTCCAAAGCACTCATGCTCTCAAGACTTAAATATGCTGCTTCTTTCTCCCGTCTAGAAGCTTCCGATTTCAGGTTATTTGCCTCTGTAAAAATTCTATGTTCGCCACTTTCAAGATTGCTCAAAAGATGTTCTACGTCTTCTGAATGTACTAGATTGTTTCTCAGATGGTTGAGACCAGTTCTCAAGATACTGGTATTGTGTGTGTACTCTCGTAGGGTAGCGAATGGTTTTGGGACCCTCAGCAGTTCCCTGGGGTTTACTTTGGAGCGCAGGTTTGCAGTTAGCTGTTCTGCGGAGTCTAGAAGTGTCTGTGTGCAGTTGTCGCATGCTGCAAAAATAATATAGTGAAACAATACCATGGAATGATATGTAGGCTATTTTAGGGTCATCAATAAAACGAATATTATAATTTACTTTTATAAGTTACGCAGAGTTTTGTTTGGAATAGTTTAGACCATTTTTTTAATTACATAGTTTCTTGGAATCTCAGGAAAATAAAACTCCCAATGAATTGAAATTACAAATCAATTCAGACTCTGTGACTACATAACCAAAACAGTCTTGTAGTCTTCTAATTTTTGTCTCGATAGATTATACAACGTTTTGAAGTGAAGTCCTAAGGAAACACTTAACATTTATCGACAAGCGTTTACTTACAAAAGTGCGTGTTTGTATTCTTTACTGATTTTCTATATACGTATAAAACTCACGTCTACATCCAGTTTCATCCATGTACGTCCGCGGTGCGAGGCAGCGGTCGCAGCGCGGGCCGGCGGCGAAGTCCCGGCAGCGGCAGCGGCCGCTCGCGTCGCAGTGCGGTGACACACTGCCGGCCGCCGAGCACGCGCACGACACGCACGCGCCGTCCGAGGCACGACGAAATCCGGCCGCGCACGACGAGCACTCCGGACCCGCGTAGCCTGGATTTCGGCGTTAGTTATAAATAGAACAACAAAAGAGATGCGCAAAAGTGAGAAGAGTGATATTTGGCTAAATCTGGTTAGACAAAAATAAATATATGTTCATCGACCCGAAATCGCATGCGAATATAGGAGGCCATAGCAAAACATGCCATATGCGTTTCTCTAAAAGACGCTTAATGCTTTTGTCTACTTGAGATGTGGGATCTGAACAGTCTATCCTTAATGATAATTCATAGAAAAAAATTGCATTCATTTTTATATTTGAAAACGTCGAATTATTTTTTCTTTATTGTTGATTGCAATAATTGTGCATCTTTAGAACGTTTTATTAATTTAACATTTTCTTCGAACGTGACGCAGACTCACCAGGTTTACACAGACACTGCAGCTTGCCGTCGCTGAGCACGCAGGCGTCGGCGAAGTTCCTGGCGCGCTCGGGGCACGGGCAGGCCTGGCAGCCGCCGGGCAGCGCGGGCGCGCCGTAGTGCCCCGCCGCGCACACGCCGCAGCGCGGCCCGCCCGTACCTTGCGTGCAGTTCTACAAAACGGATTAACGATTCTACAACATGCACCAACAGATATTCTATACTCTTAACATACATCTTCTAGTATATCCGCAGATAGACAAGCTGTATATTGATTTTTCAATATCATGTGCCTTTTTATTATCACCTGCAGATATCTTGCAGGAAAGGTTTCCTGACCAACTGAAACTATCAGGTATAGAAGTCTATATCTGATGATTTTATTAACGCTATATGTGCCAACTTACACCCCATCAGTTTGGTGAACTATAGGGGGGATGTCATATAGGTATATCTGAGAGCGGATCTGAACCCAAAAATGGTGCAGTAAATTGCTTGATGATGAGCATATCAGGACTGTCAATATTCTAGAACATTCAATGACATTTTGTTGCTAAGTTTTAAAGAAAGAACCCTTTATTATTATTATTATAAGACCCTGCACGTCATGCAGCGTTTTCTGAAAGATTATGACCAATATTCTGGCCAGCTTGATCATTTCAAAGATTGTAGCAATCTCAAGAATAAAGTCTTACCAAGCAGTCCCCAGTATCAGGATCGCATTCTGTAGCCCTGCCGTTGCACAGACAGGGCTGCGCCTCACCGTCCAGGTGGATGACGATGGTGCCGGCCACGCTGTCGATGCGCAGGCGCGGCGGCGGCGCCCAGTAGCCGGCGGCCGGCAGCTGGCACGACGCGCCGCGGTAGCCGCGCTGGCACGCGCACAGCTCCACGCCCAGCGCCGGCTCCGAGCGGCTCAGGCCGGGGATCGCCGTGTCCAGTGACACGTTCAGCAATCTGGACAGTGTTGTAAATAGGAGGGTTTTTTATTGGCTTGATTATGTGCTATTGTCTGATTAATGTGCATACTAATCGATGGCTTGCGTTTTTATGTAAATGACAGTTGGTGAAAGTACTTGCAGCAACTACGAACGTTTATAAGCTTGTATTTAATAAATAAAATAATGTGGATCTTTGGGGATTGGTTAGTGTGAAGATTAATATTATTTAATATTTATTATGAATATTTATTTATATTGTGGCAAACAAGTTTACCTCCCTGTCTGATAAACCTATAGACGTATGGAATGCCAAAGGTGACACTCTGATTTTCCAAATAATCTGTTGACCTTCAGGCTTTGACCCCATATTTATAAGACCTTAGAGTCTAAAAAAGAAAATAGAATAGTGCCACTTACAGTGCATGCACATGCTCCTGGTAGGTTGGAGCCCTGGTGGTGACCCTGATGAGGATCTTGTCAATCTTGCTGAGCACCAGCATCAGCGCCGAGCGGGACGCCACGCCGCGCCCGCGCACCATCCACAGTGACTCGTGGAACCGCACGCTGTGAGAACCGTTGTGGGCTTCACCGTGCTGGAACAACGAAGGTAGGAAGTAGAAGAAAGTCGGAAAAAAATATAATTTTATTTTAATAGTTGAAGATATATTTCAGAATTTTCTTGTAGATTTTCTTTTCGTGTTTAGAAACATCAATTTTGGCTTGTAAAAGCGCCGCCAAACCGGAATAACTTTTGGTAACTAAAACGTACAAACATATTGCTATCGAACTCACCACCCTCGTCAAAAACTAAAAAAAAGAGACGGTGGTACCCAGGAATGGTGAGCGAATATGTTTAGCAATAAGTAAATCACAGATTCAGCACCAAAATGATTCCGTGTTATTGAGCGTTGGAATAATTGGATCGATTTTTAGTTTTCAGGTTCTCACCTCAAAATACTCCAGCACGATGCTTTTAGTGTAGATCCTCACAAGTGGAAACCTCGCCATCACGTCTCGAGCAATCTCCGTGCCCCCCTCTTCCTCCACCCGGAACCGCAGCGACCCACCGTATGACGTCACTCGGTCCCCCACAAACCGTTTATCCAGCTCCACATATACTGGCACTGGGGGCCATGGCAGCGTGATGGTGGCGTCTGGCGTGTGCGTGTGTATTGCTAGAAGGGAGTCTTGATCCATCTGGTGATAAATGGCCGTTATAAGGAAACTTAAAAGTTCGCTAGGCTAGCGTAGTGTGAGTGTTTTTGGCCATAATTGGGTATGAAAAGACAGTTGCGGTTTTCAGTCGATACAGTTTCCATTATTTCAGGCGAAGGACGTTTGCACATTTAAAAGGTTAGTTATAAGTTAAATCACTTAAATCACAATCCTCATGGCAGAACATCAATCATGACGTAGCGAATTACTAATGATTAAAGTATGAACTTTAAACGTGAGAGGTTTATGAGACTTATGTTTGACTTGTGTCTGCGTGTGAGTGCATGTGTGTGTGTGTGTGTGTGTGTGTGTGTTTGTGTGACCGATCTTGATTTTGTTTTTTTTTGTTTGTATGTCGGGAGTGTTCTTAGCTATGTTTGATGAAAATCGGTTCAGAAAACCGGCACAAAATGTGTCGAGGGTTTATAATGTGTCTTAAATAGACAAACTACCTATATTTTTTCTCTATCGATACTAAATATTATTGGACGACCCGTTTAGCTCAGCGGTAGTTAACGCTGCCTGCTGTGCTATGGGTTCTGGGTTCGAATCCCGGTAGGGACAAATATTTGTGTGATGAGCATCAATATTTGTTTTCGAGTCATGGATGTATCTATGTACAATATGTATGTATTTACAAAAAAAAAGTATATTATGTATATGTAGTGTATGTATTATGTAGTATATCAACCGACTAGTATCCGTAACACAAGCCTCGTTGCTTAGCTCGGAACTAGAAGGCGCTGTGTCATAATGTCCAGGAATATTTATTTATTTATTTTATTTAAATGGCGGAACTCACAGTGGTGATGACGTCATGGTGCCCCCTCTGCAGCGTGAGGTGTAGCGGTGCGGCGGCGTGCAGCGCGGCGCGGGCCAGCGCGGCCTGCGCGCAGTGCGCGGCGCGCCCGAAGCAGAAGCACGCCGTGCAGCCGCCCGGGCTGTGCGCCGACAGCCCGAACGTACCCTCCAGGCAACTGTCACACTTCTCACCCACCACATTCTCCTGCAAATGTTACTCTTTTTCTTATCGTGTCGATGGCTAAACGATGTTTGAGTAGAAAGAGGCCGCTTCAATGGCGTTAGGCGTGGCCAGTACTTAATCGTATCATATCGATATCGTATCGTATCGAACTGCACCAGTCTCATATTGATATTACATTACATACATAAATCTTTGTAAAACAAAACCAACGATTTTGTATTTAATTTAAAAAGAGTATCTATGGAGTTTCTTGCCGGTTTATCTATATAAGACCGAACTTTTGGAACCGTGCAACTAAATTCATTTAAATATGACAATTCAAAAGCACTTGTATTGGTCTAATTGAAATAAATGATTTGATTTGATTTGACAGACAGAGATCGTCTCTCATGCAGGTTTGACCAATCCCTTAAGCATAATGGCTCAATACAACGGAAAATGTTATTATTGACTGTAACTTAAACACATACCATCAGGTCTGTCAGCCTCGAAAGGTTACACAGCTTCTTGATCAGCTGTCGCACTTAAGATCAGTATACCTACGAGGTGACTATTTCTTTCAATTAGTGTTTAGACCAAAATAACAAGTAATTTTGATTATTCAGAATGAAGAGAGACAAGAATCTCAAGAGTTGTTAACAAAATTATTGACTTCCTCTATTATCTTGCGATTGGCCTTTTCCTTTTCTTGGTGACGAATGTTTACGGTTCTATTATTTAAAAAAAACTATCACGACGACAGTTCGATCTTTCTGGCATAAATAGACAAGATACAGACAAGTGACAAATATCTAAGAGATGGAAAGAACCATTTTCTATCGGGTTGAAGTATCCTGAAGGTTCTGATTCGTACCTTACAAGGACACCTGCCCCACTGGTCGCAATGGCACACGCCGTCGACACAGTCCCTGGTGCCGGCGGCGTGGCACTGACACGGGCGGCACTTGGCACCGTAGTGGCCTCGGGCACACAGCTCGCAGCTAGCTCCCTCCCAGCCGGTGCGGCACTTGCACTGCCCAGTGTGGGGGTCGCATATGTCTGGAAAGAAGTCAGTATTAGATACGATACTCGTATTTTTATTAACCTCTGAATTCCATTGATATTGAATCAGTAAAAACAATAGTTGTATTTCTGCGAGTTAGTAAGGTTGCCAGAGCTCATTATGGTAGTGACAATTCTGACAGCATAGAAATTCCGTTTGCTGTCAGTTTAGTAACGCCCCTTTTTTATGAAACTAACGGTTTTCACAAGGTGATGCGATAGGGATTGCAATTGAATATTTTGACAAAATAACCGCGCTGGCGCATGAGTAGGTATTTAGGATCCGGCCGGATTGAAAATAAGGCCGGATTGCAATCCTTAGAGGCTACGGTAACCGGTTATAATCAGGCGGGTGATAAGTTTATTTTCCACAATTGAAGTATAAAAAATACACTAGTATAACTTACTAGAGATGGCGCCAGCGCTGCAACGGCACGGCTTGCAGGTGTTGTTGCCGAGTGCCCAGTACCCTCGCGCGCACTGTCGGCACCCAGCGCCCATGGACCCGGCTGGGCACACGCAGCGCCCACTGTGCGGCGAGCAGACCTTCCCGTCCGTACACACTGGACATGCTGAAACAACACATGATAAATTATACATTATTTCTATAAATTGATATTTCTAAGGCCACTTTTACAAGTCATACCTATTTGGGTTTTTCTAAAATGCGTTAGATTTCCTAATTGACAACCGCTGAGAAGAAACACTGAGACAAACCCAGAGTATTATGGGCTCTTTAAAGGTCCAGACAGCCCAAACATTTTAGTATACAATATGTGAGCCTAACAATGTAGTAAAATAAAATATTTTGCATACCCGTCTTTTTCCTCATAGTGGTAGGCAGAAACTACAAAATATTATATGTATAGTCTATATGTCATAGATTTTCGTATATCAATTTAAACTTACGTAGACACCCAGCAGGTCCGAACCCGTAGTACCCTGGTAGACAGGTGTCGCAGTGTTGCCCGCCGACGCCGTCTGCGCAGGCGCACGCACCGGTGACGGGGTCGCACGCCGCCGCGCCCGGCCCGCACGCGCAGCGCCGGCACCCGCCCAGCTGCAGGCCCCAGTAGCCCTCCTGGAATGGGATGGAATATGAGACCTGGGTTGTGTGGTAAGCAGGATTGCTACTTATAATTATGCTGTGTATTATATTACCAAATGATTTTTTATTTATTAAAATAAATTATTTTTTTATAATGTTATGGTATTTATGTAATGTTAAGACTTTAGTTGAACAGTTGAAAGCAATTGATTTTACGAAGAAGAATGCCGTAAAAATCTCATTATACTCTTGTCAAATTTAAACGTACCTACTGAACATACTGATTTCTTGTTTATCCAGAATTCCAGATCAGTCTATCCATCATCACCATCATTATTATCAACCCATTATTGTCCCTCTACTGAGCACGGGCCTCCTCTCATTTGAAAGAGATTAGGCTACAACTCGCTAGCCTACTGCGAGTAAGCAGACTACACATGCCATCGAGAAAATCTCTCAATCATGCAGGTTTCCTCACGATGTTTTCCTTCACCGTTTGAGCATGTGATAAATACGCACATAACTTCCGAAAAGTCAGTGGTGTGTGCCCGGGTTTGATCTAAAGACCTTTGACATTACAGTCCACTGGTCTCGTGGCTACCACACTAGGCTACCATCACTAGGCTACCACAGCTCGATCAGTCTATCCGTGGCTATGGAATTATAGACCTATTTCTGAATACGATCCGAAACTTTAAAGATAAAACTCCATCTTCAATTTTCTAGTTAGAAGTTCTTATTTTTAGTAATAACAGTCTCTGATTTAATCTCATAAAAACTAAAACTGAATAATTTATTTAAAAGCAATGTCTAAGATTTAAACAGAAACCAGCCCAAAACAAGCGGTCAGTAATTCGCAAAACAGATACATATATATGTCCCAATGTTAATGATATTTTAGCATTTAAAAATAATTTGTTTTTCCAAATGATTTACGTTTAGTTTTGTAAACAAGCTTCATGGAATATGTTCACATCCCACGAAACCATTAAAAGAGACATATGTCGTAACCCCATAACCTCAATTTCTAATCTAAAATTAATCGCGTCTTGAAATCTTTGCGTATGTTTATCCTAATTCATCAATTTAATACCTCCTCGGCTTATTGCCAAGATAGCGCCATTTTGCGTAAAGGGCGGTGTACACTGGTGTAAACAACTCCCTCTTTTATTTATTCGCCATTGGAAAAACTATCAGCTTTGCAGGTTTCCTCACTATGTTTTCCTTCACCATTTGAGCGTGTGATAAAAACGCACATAACTTCCGAAAAGTTAATAACTTTTCGGAAGTTATGTGCGTTTTTTGAGTTGTGCGTGCCTTGGGTTCGAACTCAAGACATCTGACTTTCACACTGGTCACGCCATTAGGCTAATTAAAACTTAAAAGTTTATAACTTAACAGTTAATTCATTTATAAATAATATTAATCGGAACTTCTATGACTTCGTTAGTTACAGAAATGGAATAACAACGATCTATAAAACACATAATATTCTGGAGTATCATACATACAAGATATTCGCTTCGGTTTTCAACGAATACAGACGTGCCCATCGATGCAAAAATAATTTTAAATAAATTAACAATTGCATAAGTGACCTAGTTAATTAAGTGCATTATCGTTTTATACAAAATACAATTATTGATTAGTGTTAAATAATGGACATAACCAATTAGTGAATAGGTATTAAAATATGGAAGGCAGTCCCTTCAATCGGAGTGGGGTGACGCGCCGCACCCCTCCGCCGACGCCGACACGGCCCCAAAATGTGACCAAGGACCAGGATCAAGACGAGAAACTCGAAGTTATCTCAACACCAGAGATACAAAATTGGATGGGGTCTATAGAGCAGTGTTTGAACGAGGTTTGTTCTATTGCTTCTGACGGTAAACTCAATTCCGACCAGAAGTTAAAAATAAACAACCTGTGCCGTAAAGTTGGACATGGAGTTGCACAAATGGCTGTTCAATACCAGTCATTGAAGCAGAAAGCCGTACAAACCCACGCTGCCCTGAAAACACTGTCCGAAGAACGAGACCTGGCTATTGGCTTGAACGAGATCAAGCAGACTATTCAGGAGTCTTTTAAAAAGCAAGCACCACCAAGTCCTTCATCTTTTGCGGATATGGTAAAGAAAACTTCCAACAACTTTGTTCTTCCTTCCCCAATAAGCTCTGTCGTAATTTACCCCAGTGATAGCACAAAGACAAGTGACGAAACTAAGAACATCGTCCAAAAAATTATTTGCCCTGAGGAAATGAAGCTTAAGGTCAGAGGAGTTCGCAAAATTAGGAGAGGGGGAGTAATAATCAGCACTGAGACTAAAGATGACTTAGAAAAAGTTAAGCAAACAGTCCAGCGTGCCACTGCAGGTCTTACTATCGATGAGCCCATGAAACGCAAACCCCGCATTATTATAATAGGAGTTCCGGCATCAATGGCTGAGGACGAGGTTTATAAATGTATTTATGAACAAAATTTAGCCGAGAAGTTACCATCCACGTCCCGAGATACATTTTTGTCCTCAATAAAGTTAAGCCATAAATCCGGCAAAAAAGATGCTGAGAACTGCAATTATATTCTTGAAGTACCAGCCGTCTATCGCAAGGCTCTCATTACACAGGACAGATTATTTATAAACTGGACGTCCTGCCCTGTACGAGACTATACCCAGGTAACTAGATGTTACAAGTGCCAGCAGTACGGTCATGCAGCCAAGACTTGCAAAACCACGACTCCTGTATGTGGACATTGCGGTGAGGTAGGGCACTCAATCCAAGAATGCCTGAAAAAAACAATTGCTCCAAAATGCGCAACATGCTTGCGTTTTAAAAAACCAGCTGACCACAAGACGGGAGACCCCGAGTGTCCGGCTGAAAAAGCTGCCGAATACAGGTATATTAACTCCATAGACTATGAGGGCGCCTAAGAGCGCCACATACTTGTTTTAATAATTAGACTTAATTAAATTTTATTGTTTACCGACTATGGATGTAAATTTAATTACCGAAATTGATGATGTATTTTTAACAAAGTCTTATTCGTGTGAGGTTGAGGACTGCAGACAATATTTATCCGAGTATCAAAATTCATTAACCATTATTAATCAAAATATTCGTAGCATATATAAGAATATAGATAGCTTTAACATTTTTCGACATAGACTAAACCTGGATTGTGATATAATAGTACTAACCGAGTGCTGGCTAACAAACCGACACAATAACCTCCCGGTATTACCGGGGTACAATTTATACTGTAGCACAATAAACCACAATCAAAATGACGGTGTGGTAGTCTATGCTAAGGAGTCATTAAAGGTCACAATTGAGGAACCATCGTTAGTAGACTGCGCAAGTAATTGCTTAGTTATTAAATTAGGCACAACCACAGTGATAATTGCTATATATAGATCCCCTTCCGTAAGAAACTTAGAGTCATTTCACAATTCCCTGAACCAGACATTGAGCGCACTAAGCTCATTTAAAAATATAATATTAACAGGTGACATAAATATAAACATCAATGCTGACACCTGCGACGCAGGAACCCAAGATTACCTAAACTTGTGTTCATATCATGGGCTCCTCCCTGCACATACTTTGCCTACACACCAGAGTGGTTCCTGTCTTGATCATATGATGATTAAATCGAATTTATCTAATATTACTCTTGTTACTAACTCAACAATCACTGACCATCACGCTGTCCTACTAACCATAAATTTAACGCTGCCTAAGCATAATCGTTTCCATACAAAGTCCAAATTAAACATAAATAAACTCGAACATGATTTATGCAATATTGACTTTAGCCCAGTTTATGAAACTGCTGACGCTAATATATCATTATCGTATTTCATACAACAGGTGCAACAAGCAGTATTACATAACACAATTGTTTGCACAGTAAATAAAAAACTGGATAATATTAAACCATGGATTACACCTGGCCTCGTTCGATGTATTAGACATAGAGATAAGCTTCATCTAAGTTCTAGAAGATTCCCGAATAACCCAATACTTGAAAAGACCTATAAAAGATACCGCAATTTTTGTAATAATCTTCTAAAAAAATTGAAGACTGATTACGACAAAAGTGAGTTGAACAAAGCAGGTAACAATAGCAAGCTTCTCTGGAAACATATAAAAAATGTCACATAATTATATTACTAAACAGCATGAATCGAATTCGAGCTTACTTTACACTAATACCTCACCAGTTTTATCGGTTAATAACGTAAATAACTATTTTGTAAACGTAGGGAAAAACTTAGCTCAACAGATTGCGAAACAATATTGTACCCAACCGGCTACAACCTGTAGTCTGAAATCTTTTGCTATGTTAGATACAGATGAAGACGAAATTTCCCGTATCATTTCAGGATTAAAGGACAATTGTGCGGTTGGATGGGATGGTATTAGTAATAAGACTCTTAAACTATTTAAATATATTTTAGTACCCCACTTAAGGCATATTTTTCAACTTTGTCTTTCTACAGGGGTTTTTCCTAAATGCCTAAAAAAAGCAGTAGTGATTCCTATCTTTAAATCTGGAGACAAAGGTCTAGTTACAAATTATAGACCTATATCAATACTCACGTCTTTATCAAAAATACTAGAAAAAATCATAAACAATAGATTGATTAAATACTTAGAAAAATACCATCTCCTCTCTCCTGCACAATTTGGTTTCAGAGCCAAGTTATCCACCGCCGATGCAGTACATAGTCTGACAGATTATATAACGCAAGAACTTGGCAAAGGAAACCAGTCCTTGGGCATTTTTCTTGACTTAGCAAAGGCTTTTGACACAGTGTCAATTCCTAGGCTCGTTGACAAATTAGAGAATATGGGTATCAGAGGTACACCGCTAAAACTCCTTTCTGACTACTTAAACGATCGATTCCAGTGTGTTAAAATATATAACATTACTAGCGATGATCAAAAAACTACTGGTTTTGGAGTCCCACAGGGCAGTATTCTGGGCCCTACCCTATTCCTGATTTACATTAACGACCTATGTAATCTAAATATTGAACATGGCAAGATTGTTTCGTACGCTGATGATACGGCGATAATTTTTACTGCTAAAACCAGCAGCGAACTTTATGAGAACGCTCAACTAGGTTTTAATGATGTAAATAACTGGCTTAAACATAATTTACTAACTTTAAATGCTGACAAGACAAAATATATTCACTTTTCTATGCGTAAGCCTCAATTTAATATAACTAACCCTCACCTCTACGCACATCATTGCGAAAACCGTTCAGTCGGCATGTGTAATTGCCCTAATATATTTAAAACATGTAACATTAAATACCTAGGGGTTATTATTGATGACACTCTTTCCTTCAAACAACACATTGATTACATGATTAAAAGAATGCGGAAATTAATTTATGTATTCAAAAAACTACGAACTATCGCGGATTCGAAATTGATTACACAAGTTTACTTGGCTTTAGGGCAATCAATAATTAGTTACTGCATCACTTCGTGGGGCGGAGCGCCAAAAACAAACATTCTTCCACTTGAAAGAGCTCAGAGAGCAATTTTGAAAGTAGCCAATTTCCATCCATTTTTCTTTCCCACGGAACTCTTATATAAATCCTGCAACGTGCTGACTGTTCGTAAACTTTTTATTTTGCACATAATACTAAAACAACACTCCATGCTTACCTACAATGCTGACATTACTAACAAGAGACGGTTCGATATAGTCTGTACCACAAAAACAACCTCAAAATATGTATTTGTAAATCGATTCTTTACGTTTCTAGGCCCATTCATGTACAATAGATTAAATAGAGAACTTAGTATTTATAAATTAAATTATTCTAGATGTAAGAACTTATTAAGTCAACATTTAAAAAACATTACATACGAGCAAACAGAAAACCTACTCGTAGTATGTAAATAAATGCCTTGACATTAAATCTAAGTTTCATTATTATGTAGTACTTTACTCTGAATTAAACAATATAAGCTTATAAATTTGTTAATTTAAATTTAATTAAAATATTTGTATTATTCTTCGCCTGAAACACAGGTTTAACCTAGTTCAGGCATATCATAAGTAATCTTTTATATTTAATTGTAAGATATCTATTGTTAAAATGTACAGCACTTTTATTTAATAAACAAATTATTATTATTATTATTATTATTATTATTATTACATAAAGTACAACGTATAAACTGTTAGCAAATAACTTGCAATGTTTTAAAGTGTCGATCGTTGAACCGAACACAATGGTTTACGAGTGCTATCGGCGCTCACTCAACAACGTCCCATTCACGCACAAGAATGCGCGCGCGCAGGCGATATGATCGCGCACGCGCAACAAACGCGTAAGTAGGTAAATTGAGTACCCGGCAATAGCCTCAAGCCGAAGATTACTTCTATTGTACTGATTTCTTACACTTAGGCGAAAACTAGACATTGATATAAAACTACATTTTACTCGGTCTTTATCACAGTACCTATATTGATATTATTGAATCCCTTACAGCACCCATGGTTGGCTGCAAAGGATTCAATACCGCTATAAAATCCGTGACTCGTCAAAATTTACAGACACTCACGCATTTACTACAGAACAATAGTAACCATTAACATTTGTCAGCAGATTGAAACGGCTCGCCGTTTTATACATAGTACCCAGACCGATCGCTCCATAACTGCAGCGATCTGTTTGGATTCAGAAGAGTTCTGTGTATGACTATTCAGGCTAGAACACACAGTCCGTGTTCCGTCCGTGTGGCACGAATTTTTTTAAGGACTTGTCAAGTACGAACCTCTATGAGAGAAGCCACACCGTTTGGGTGCATTCCGTGTACTTACTAGATTTGTTATGTGGGAGCCTTGAACTTAATGAAAAAACGCAACAGTCACGATGTATTCAGAATAGTCACCCATCTTATTTTTATCCTTATAGATTCCTTGCGGCCTTCTGATGAAATTTTGGGATAAATAAATCAATCAATTCCACCCATCGCAATCTACTGCTAGACATAGGCCTCTCTCAAATTATACTCCTTGATAATCTTCCAATACTCTTCCCACTTCATAGAAGCATTTACAGTAAGTTGTTCAGTGCGCGTTATGCTTTAAAATATATGATTATTATGGCTAGTATTAACGATAGATACTAAATTTGAGATTAGCCGACTTAACGCCGGATTAGTTTAAATCATGATGTTATGTTCGACATAATTACTTCTCATGCCTTATCTTGATGTTATCATAGAGATCTTAAAATGCTATTATAAAGACATTTATTTACATCATCGGATATAATAAATTGTGATTACTGAACCATCGTGACAAGAAGAATATATGTAGGTATTAATACTAAAGAAGCGTGTATAGACCGTGCGGTACGCGTTCATTTTAGGAACACACTATGGGCACGTTTGGTTTCGCGGGCGGTTAGTGAAAAATAAGGTAGTAGTAAGCTGTAATGTCTTTTTACGGACACGGACAGTGTAATGGACGTCAGTGCGAAGTACATGCACGCATAGAAAGTGGGGTGCATATTTGAGGCACGCAACGAGCACGATACACGCGCGTGCATGGTTCGTGTGCAGATGAAAACTTATCTTAATTGCTACTTACTTACGTAATGAGTAGTGCAATAAGCATAAGAGCGTAATAATGATTAATACGGTCAATATTTCGAAAAGGAGGAACTGAATTAGAGATGTAGGACTTTGCAGACCGTTGTAATATCAGAAATGCTTGTATTTATATTCAAAACGAAAATTTATGTATTCTGGCACAACATCCGCAGTTCCCTTAACTTGCTTCAAGTCAATATTGTGTTAAATAGTTAATTTAAGTGCGTCATTACATTTTATTCGACATTTAAAGCTTCATAAAGTCAACTTTCTATTCAGTAATACGGTTTTGGTAGACACTTACGTTTTAAGGTTATTCAAAGTTATGATTTCAAATGAATTTGAATTTAACGACTGCAAATGTCTTTTGATATGGTTTTACAAATAAATATCAAATCAATATACCGTGAATAACTTCACAATTCTATTTTGATCTCCGAAGTGTACTAAGTATAAATACACAAGAATGAATACTTGTAATATTATAACCTAATTTGATTTTTGAGTGGTGGGTACGTGATATTTTTGCACTGTACAGAGATTATTGTTATATTAAAAGTGTAAAAAAGAAAAAAATACGATTACATATAAGCACACGCTTATTCTTATGATATACTGTAAGTGCGATTTGAAATACCTATAGCGGTATAATAGGTACCTCCGACGTGGAACAATCTGAAGGCTAAATATTTGTTCTTTGCGAGGCTATAGCCCGTGACTAGCAGAAGCAAGCCGAGATCGAGACGTAGCTAGCAGAAGCTGTTTGATCAGTTACTGCGCTAACCATCAACATCAACCCAATTATTGTTCTCTCATTTGAGAAGGATTAGGCTATAGTCCGCCACCTAGTGAAAGAATCTCTCAAACATGCAGATTTGTATGAGATAATTACGCATATAACTTCCGAAAAGTCAGTGGTGTGTGCTTCGGGATTGAATTCGATACCTTTGTATTTCACAGTCCACTAGTCACGCTACTAGACTAACACAGCTAATCATACTGTCGAATTGTTAAATATTGTGAGACCCAACCAAAGAAACGGATAGCAATAACAATCTGACAGTACCTACAATCTACCTCTTCGCTCCTCAGAAAATTTACGTTTACAGACCAAAGATTTGTGTTCCGTTTGAAGTTGTATAAATGAGCTAACTGAGGTAAACATCTGTCTTCCACAAACCTCGGTTATTATGTTGGCGAGACATTTGCCAGCTGCGGCCCACATTCGCAAATACTTGGCGTGCTCGAGTGACATTTAATTGAGCCTCCGCGGTACAATTCCGATACGGCCGACACCAATTATTAGTGTTATGGTCGACAGGGCTGAATTTAGACGAAATGGACGTGATTTTGATGGGGATAGAGTTCCTTTTTGCAGTTTAGAAGAGATAATATTATGATTGTATTTCATGGATATTGAAAAGCAACAGAACTCGATTAAGTACATTTACTTCTAAATCATTTGCAGAAAAAAAACTCGCAATATAAAATAAGGGATTAATTAAATATCTTCCCTATCATATATTTAGAGCCTTAGTAGGTAATAGCGGTTTAAATCTTGGGGAACGAGCATCATGATCATCATCAAACTTTCAACTATCTTAATGGTCTGACGCTGATTGACCGGACCACCCATTGGTGTAGGTCCGGGGGAAACATGGGGAGGCCATCTCTCAAAAATGCAGGTTTTCTTTACTATTTCAGGGACTGTCAACGAGTATTTTAATTACGTATTAATTATAATTAATAGGTAATTTGCAAAACAACTGCGTGACTTGACTTTGCATTCCGTAGACTTATCACTATGCTGTCATTAGTATGCATGTAATAAACAACACATATCCGTTCAATACATCTCTGGGCGTCCATTCAGTGGCCGCGTATAAATCCCGCGCGGTTCCCTCCGTCCGCTCCGTTTATTGGTCAGAAATGTCAAGCGGACATTTCCTACATGCAGCCATTTGAATATCAATGCAAAGTACGGAATGCATGTAAACTGTGCACACGGGGAATAACTGTGCTCACTCGAAGAGGATTTTCAGTTGATTATCAGTGTGTGAGGCAGTTTTATTTTAGAATGACACTGTATCAATCATCATCAACCCATTATTGTCCCACTGTTGGGCACGGGCCTCCTCTCATTTGTGAAGGATTAGGCTATAGTCACATGCATCGCGAAAATCTCTCAAGGATGCAGATTTCCTCACGATGTTTTCACTCCCTTTGAACTCACGACGTTTGAGCATGTGATAAATACGCACATAACTTCCGAAAAGTCAGTGGTACGTGCCTTGGGTTTGAACTCGACACCTATGACATCTCATTCCACTGGTCATACCGCTAGGCTACCACAGCTCCAGGTTAGTGTGGTGGACTATAGCCTGAACCATTTAAAATGAGAAGAGACCCGTGTGCATCATTGGGTCTGTAGATGGATTGACAATGATGAATGGAATAATTTATCTTATAGTCGTGTATTTTTTTTTAGACAGCTAAATATTATCATGGATTAATTTTGTCGCAAAGTTTATCGAAATTTGATTGACTAGAAACCGCACTTGTCTACTTTTGTCATAGATTTATTAAAAAAATATTACGCGAGCTTGTAAAACACAATTTAGGCGCTTTTTATGTATATGTATACATACGCATACAATTATGGTTTTTTGAGAGCGGTAATGTTTATATCATAGTAGGTGTTACATTCTTGCCGTATCCTTAATGATTCTAAGAATATTGATTAGATACAATTTTTATCATGGGACGGACTTAAAATGTTCAATATATTATTATTATTAGTTGAAGTCTTACCTCACAAGTGTTGCACGCTCGTCCTGTAACGTATTGCTTGCAACGACACTGGCCGCTTCGGATGTCGCACACGGTGCTCTCCGAACCGATCGACGAACAGTTGCAACCTGTAACAAGAAGAGAACATTTACTAAGTTATATATTTTTTTCAGTTAACTTGACCATTTGGAGGGAAAAAAATATTTATTTTGTTGTGATCCATGGTTCCTCGACGTATGTATTTATTATTGCAGCAGGGTAGAAACTTTATTAATTTGACATAAATAAATGTATTATAATGGGTGGTATTTTTCGTGAAAGGGCAATAAACACCCTTCAAAAAGTTTGAACTCTTTTTTTTTTTTTGTGGTAGCCACGGATCTCAGCGGTCTCGAGATCTTAAATGCTGCAGAGCGGAAGGTCGGATAAAGGACTTCTTCGGATTCTTATCCGGTTAATAGCGGCTAACAGGCTATAATATATTTGCAAACTTTATAGTAAGTATAGTAAGTATACAGAAAGCAGGAGATAGACAACAGTGGCGATTGCTCCACCGATAAGAGCCGAGCTCTTAAATGAATAATAATAATAGTAAGTATATGTGGAGATATTTTAGCGTATAATATTCCTTTCAAAATCAATGACAGTTCCAAAACATTTCAAACGCCCACACTCGCTTTAAACTTGTGAAAGATAATAATTTGCTAATGCACCCGACAGTTCGATCAACACACTAATAATTTATTAAAATGCGAGATAATATTATTATTACTGTTGATTTCAACACAGCTATAAAAATGCTTTTAATCAAGCTAGCAAATATCCGCGGTTGCGTTTGCTTATTATCTACTTACATAGGTACAAAATATGGTATATTATTCAATGTTGTAAATATCATCATCAGCCCATATCAGCCCACTGCTGGGCATGGGTCTCACCCTTCAGCCAAACTTCTCTATTTTGCACGCATTGTGGCTAGTTTCCCATGACATTCAATTACCAAGTACTTAATAATATAAGTATGTTTTGGAATCAATATCTTCACCCCGGCCAAACCACATTCAGGGATGTAGCCTGATAATATGTACAGTCGCGCTCATAAGTGCAGTAGCAATCCTACGCAACTATAGCGTCAACACTAGCACTACTTGTGACCTTTTTCTTTTAAGACAATTCACACGCATACATATAAATTGTTCTTTCGTAGGAATATTATCGATAATTTCGTTATTACTACGTAAGCGACCGGTGGCCGAGTGGTTCTATCAAGAGGTTTATAATTAATACTAAGGTAGACGGTTCGAATCTTCAATCCTGCTAATCACTTTTTGTATTTCATTTATAAATAAAATATGATTCGTAAGTAGAATATTATTTGTTAAACTTTAGAGATCAACATAAAATGTAAAAAGTATGAAGGTAGATTTGAAATAAAATGGAATAATTAATTCGCTCGCTGCTAACACTAACATGAAGAAAACAAGTATATTGGTATCTTTGTCTCGTATTGACCTCACACACTATCACCTTCTCGTAGTTATACTATTTGACGTAAATTTAAATGTTTGTATAGGTAGCAATCACTCACACATGTATGTGTACACGCAGTTACCGTGCAAGCGATTACGATCTTAGAGGTGCTACTGCACTTATGAGCGCGACTGTACATATATTAAACATAGCATTGTCATAAGTTTTGCTTGAAATAGTTTTTCAGGGATTATTGATTGAGTGGGTCTGAGGGATTCCTTGTTCCGTGTTCGAACACACGGCTTAATATTTTTATGATGGTAGATAAATACAATTCTGGATGTTTACATGAGTGAGAATTATTAAAACCAACACTACAAATTAAATAAAAATTAATAAATAAACGTTTTTATTTCCAAAAAATACGATTTACATATCATTAGTTTAGTATTTAGGTATGCTATTAATTAATTATCTTTTAGTTATTTTCTTTTACCCGAAAATTCTTGCATAAACACCAAGACAAACCGTCCGCTTCCTAAATAATACAGCCCAATTTGTATGAGCAAATTTTTCGAGATAACAACGACGATTAAACATAAAGTGGTTAGCAGAAACCCAGCTAAAAGCTCCGATATCTCAAACCCGTTGTACTTCAACAATATAATTAAGATAACTTGTATCAGAGATTAGCCGTTATGGGACCGACAGAGATGGAGAGTAATCGAAGTTTAATGAGGAGATTAGTTTTATAATACTACTAAGAGCAGGAAGCTGTGCATGTGTGCCAGTTGACTGAAGTCAAAGGTATCAGGTTTGAACTCAAGGCATGCACCACTTACTTTAGAAGTTATATGCCTTTTTATCACATATTGAGACGTTGAAGGACTTTTTTAAAAGTATTGGGATTAACGGTGGCAGCAAATATTATTTATGTGAAAAAATATACGTGTTAATGATCTACATAGTATACATACGTAAGTAAGGCTTGTGTAGCCTTATTTCTAAGCTCGGAACTAGATGGCGCTGTGTAGGTGTCCGGATATATTTTATTATTCACGTTTGTGCCAGAAACCGCTTTATAATCATATCCTTTAAAGCTTTACAGAAATACGAGACAGTGATACAATGGATTGTTATAAATGACTGTAAAACAATAGGGCTATGACAAACTGCAGGTGTAATTTACATTACATTACCTGTCTGCGAAAGTATACGATTTTGAACGTTATACCACAGGAAACAAGACGTGTATTTGTATCTACTCGGTTTTTATATGTAAGGTTTTATTCCCACGGTATAAAAACATCGATTTATGTTTCAATTATTGAAATTCAGATAGATTTATATGATAATTTATATCGCATTTAAAACGATGTCAATAAGGGGAATTGAATATTTGAGAGATTTAATATAATCAGAATTATAATTTAGACTTATGAAGAGATGGCAGTTGGGGCTCGCAGGTTCTTGAGTGGCAGTCGTATACCGGAAGACGAAGCGTGGATAGGCCCTCTACAACCATGACCTGGTAAAGGTCGCTGTAAACCCGACCAGCCGACGTGGCTATCCTTGGAGAAGCCCTTTCTTCAGCAGTGGACTTCTATCGGCTGATAAGATGATGAGACTTAATGGCATATCGTTACTGCGTGTACACATATATTTATGAGCTCAGGAACCTAATGTCCGGATCATCATCATCAACCCATTAACGTCTTACTGCTGGGCACGGGTCTCCTCTCATTTGAGAGGGATTAAGCTATAGTGTACAACGCGATTTCCCATGGCATCGAGAGAAATCTCTCAAGCATGCAGGTTTCCTCACGATGTTTTCCTTCACCGTTTGAGATTGTGATAAATACGCACATAACTTCCGAAAAGTCAGTGGTGTGCCTTGGGTTTGAACTCGAGACCTTTGACATTTCAGTCCACTGGTCATACCACTAGGCTACCACAGCTACTTCAGTCTGGATATATTTATTTATTATGTCCCCCAAAACTGCTCCTAACAGTCACAGTAACTACATGTGATCAATACGCGCATTCCGCTTTAATTCCGTAACCCTTCTATTACATGGAAATAATTATCCAAAGATTTTTTTCTCAAGATAAAATAAGTTTACGACAATTTGGACTTCTGAACACATCATAGGTATCACTGTCTATTTTATCAAATAAAAAGATCATATATTTAATTAAAAATCTACATATCAATTGAGGCAAATACGAGTATCAGTAATTGACCGGAAACGCAATAACTTTGACGTAAAGAACTAAATTAGTATGGTCAGCCAATGGTTTAATAAATCCGATATTTAAAGACGCAACTAACTCGTCTTATGTTATTAAACTTATCATTAATTAACTCAAGTATTTTTTCTTATTATAAATTTAAGAGCTCAGCTCTTGTCGGTGGAGCAATCGCCACTGTTGTCTATCTCCTGCTTTCTGTTTGACTTCTTGATACGACTCAATCCCCACTTTTTCCTTCACTTGATCAACAAAACTTGTCGTCGTGTCGTATCAAATGGCCAAATATCTTCCCTCTCCTATTCTCTATGGTTCTTAACAGCTGTTATTTCTTCTGAGTTATGTGTTATTCCTATTTTCCCACGAAAGCATGGACACATTAACTGGTACAAATCTGAGCACTACGTTGCTGCTGAGGATATGCTTACAAACTTTTTGGAAACTTTGAAATCAGTTTTACAATTCAAAAGTGCCTGTAAAATAAAATATTTGACTTTGACTAAGAATTGTAACCCTATATAATTTTGCTTAATCTAGCTAGGACCACAAGTTTAACAGATAGAACTATAAAATACTTGTAGAAGTTAATTTTAAGATTAAATTGTCGTAGGTTTATATAAGTGAAGTTAAATCAAAGGTCGTGCCCAAGGACCACTGTCTTCGGAAGTTATGTATGTATTTATCACATGCTCAAACGGTGATAGAAAATATCGTGAGGAAACGCACACCCGAGAAAAAATCTCGATGACGTGTTAAGTCTGCCAACCTGCACTAGGCCAGGCTGATGGACTAAGAACTAATTCCTTTATAAATGAGAGGAGACGCCTGCCCAGAAGTGGGACAATAAATAGGTTGACGATGGTGTATGAAATCAAGTGAAGTACATAAAAACTCATAGTCTAATAAAAAAAATCTTTCAATTATGATAATATCGAAGTAAACATTTATTTAACCACTCTAGTGAACAGCCGTCGTAAACAAAGGTAATCTCGATAGCAATTAAACTATTTGTATAAATCTAAGGGAAAATCGCCTGTAGATTCCTTACAGTTACTGTCAGTGTCTAACCATTTAACTTCACGTTAAGACCCAGATTTCTCTAAAAGAGGTCCGTTTGTAAATAAGGAGTAGCATAGCGAGTTTCCTCACTAACATTGAGCTGCCCGACTGGGGAAGTATACCTCCGCCTTACAGAAGACCGCAGTGAAACAATGACAGGTGGGTTGCTACTAAGTGACTGATTTCTAATGGTTTTACGATAAAGGTTATACATATGTACTATCAAGCTCGTTTCCCGGCAGGGTTACGCAAAAGAGTATCTATTAAAAACGAATGAGTGTACATACGAATGTACGGTTTTAAGTACTAAGTAAGCCGGTGCTTCTTGGCCTTATTTGATTGTGTTTGATAATTAAAAATTGTTAGCACTTTGGGTGATGACCACATCGATGAGGAATAATATTCCATACTGGGAAGTATGTTGTTTGCCATTCTGCAAGCCATTTCCCTATATATTCAGTATTTTATATAATAGCGACTGCCATCAGACTGGAATCCTGGGCTATACCAATATTCTAAGGATAAATTGATTGTCTACTCTGATTATATATATCATAGGTACGGATTTCCTTTGTTTTAAGACATTAGGCTATAGTCAACCATGCTCGCCTAGTGGAGGTTGGCACACTTCACATGCGAGTTCTTTAAGTCGGTCGTTACCCCGCATGCGGGCTCTGAAATTAAACTCATCGGTCGATAACTTAGTCCATTAAAAGCGTGCGGGTACTCCCCGCAAATGATGTCCCGAATGGGGATTGCATGCGTTTCAAAAATCAATAACCTTTGACTTCACCGTCCACTAGTCATTAGCCAGTATCAGGCGGTTCGAATTCATCATTATTCGAATTTTATTAAAACAAACAAACGCCGACAAGAATCAATATTTACATTTATTAACAGAATTTTTTGTAACGGTAAAACAATCGATTACAATTGTCGATATCGTTAAGAGAGGTATCGTTAATTGGTGGCACATCACTATCGTGAGTCGGCTGTTAGAGTAATCAGTATAACTGGCAGAGGCAATCAGTGCGCGGGTCAATTAGCAATATATACGAAATGAAACAAGCGGTATTGATACTTGATGCTTACTGCATTCGCTTTGTCGGGTTTGTTTAGTATAAGGTTTGAGTAATACGTATAGTAAATCCGTTCAGAAATCACATCAGTATAGCTTTTCTATTTAACAAGTCTTGTATAAAGCTAATATTGTTAGACAGTTTAATGGGTTTCTTGGATAGTCTTTGAAGAAAATTCAACTAAATATGGAAAAATAGCAATTTTGTATGTTGATTAATTAAACTTTCTTAAAAAAATGTTTTAACGAAACCAAAGCTTGAAAATTGCCCCACACTAGGATTTTTCTTAGATGTCGTGGGTGCGTTTACAAACAAATTTTGACATACACAAACGCCCAGACCCGGAACAACTACCTGTAGAACATACAAATATTTGCTCCGTGTGGGGATCGAACCCGCAACCCGTGAAGCACAGGCCGGTCGCTCAGCCTCTGCGCCAATCAGGTCGTCAATTATTGTATATTATTCAAAGCATAAATAAAGTGTTCTATCGAATTGATTAGAATTAGTTTACTACTGAAGGATTAGTAAAACCGTTTCTTATGTTTTCAATACAATAGAAATGTGTTACGATCGAATGCGAAACCTTTCCTGTAGAAAGATTTGTCTTGAAAGAAGGTTGTAAGTACCTGACCTGTTGTATGTACAATAGGTCATTATAGACTTACAACTACATAGTTTTCAATACCTATACTAAATACAATTATTTATTTATTTACGCACATACAATATCCTTACAGGCTACAATATCCTTACAACCCTAATTACTTATGATGTGTCCAATAGTGTAAATACGGCTAACAATATAGTACAGGGGTGGCCAACCTGTGGGTCGCAAGCCACATGCGGCTTTTTGAAGGATTATTTGTGGCTGCCCATAAATGCAAATACCCCTTTTCATGTTTACAAGGGCGTAGCTAGGATTTCTTTAAATGTACAAAGGGGCAGATAAAGATAAAAAAAGGCTACAGGGAAATTAGGATGACCTTTTTTTAGACCTGATGCTCACCTTGATTCAAGCCAAGCTTATTTAATTTTGATCCACTGAAAACTGGCTCTGACTATCAATGAGCTTGGTCACCCCTGGTATAATATATATCTAATTAGTTCCTACAGTTCGATGGATTAGGCTAATAAACACGAGTGAATTGAACTAACGCTTTGTGTAATTATTGTCGTACTTAGCTGAACATTTATTAGTTATGTTTAAGACATTTATTGTTGACGGTAATGTATGGCTTTAACCCGTAGAATAGCCTTTAGATAGATATTATTCCTGCCTCGTTAGTTTAGTGGATCCAGGTCGAGCATTGTGTTATTTTATTAAGGTTTTTGTATGAAAGGCTCAGTAGCAACACGGAGTTTGGACTCGTACCTGGTTGATGGCAATAGGCGTCAGATACCTAGTTAATATAAGTAGCATTAAATTAAAATGAATACTGCATAAATTCAAAATGTAAAAGATAGAAAGAAAAGTATTTATTTCACTCCCACAAACGTACAACAAAAATAAAAGTATCCAAAACAAATTGAGGGAAAAAATAACAATAAATGTTGAAAGAGTCAAAAATGATAATAAAAACATATCTCCTTCATCCGAATATTCAAAAGCAAATGCTTTTATATCAAATACACTTTTTCTAAAATTTATGAAACGGTTAAGATCTTATGGAGAAGAATCCGATGAAAAACTCCATAAAACCTTTTATAAAATAAAAGGTATTACAGTACAACATTCCGGTAATAAATATGCGAGGTCAATGAATAGTATTGCTATGTTATAAAATTATAATTACCATACCGATACCGTTTATTTCATAATTATGTACTGAATGGGAATCTTCGCCAGCCTCTTAATCATGAGCTGCGTGTGCGCACATGATCGTGTGTTACTGTCACTTACTGTGCGAGTGTGCTATTGTGCACATGTGTGTGTAGCAATTTGCCCATCTAAGGAATCTCTGTCAGGCCATTTGACATTTTACACACCCATAAACTTTCGCAATAATCAACGTCCATATGACATTTGTAATAATTATAATAATAAAATCGACAACCTATAAGCGGTCGTTACATCAGCAATAAAATTGACAAACTGTACAGCTAGCTTTTACATACCTAATGATTCACCTAGATTAAATATTTTACAAGAATTCAAAATAAATAAATATATCCAGAAAGACTGGTTCCTGAGAGCTGAATACAGAGAGATGTGGAAGAAGAGTGGGGAGGCCTTTGCCCTGCAAGGGAAGGCAGCTTCTTCTTCTTCCTACAGGCTCTTAAAAAAATATCTGGACCTTATGCCCGAGCGACATCTAGTCCCGAGCTAAGCAACGAGGCGTGTGTTTTGGACACTGGTTGATAACTACATGGTTTTTATTTTGTTATTACACACATATTATACACAGAACTATCCATTGTTCAGCTACAAATGAATATATAGAAGGAAAGTTAAGCTACGTCAGTCGAGGTTGATCTCAATTGAGGGCATTACTTTAAAGGTTAAAAAGCAAAAAGTATCATTAACATTGATAGTTCTTTGATGTACGTAGAAAAATGTTTTTGGTATTATATTCTAATAGAGGGATATAAATATGAAATAGACCAAAGCGATTAACATAAAAACAAGCACTTTACCGTTGTAACGGAAATAAAAACCACTTCGTATGCTTTTATCTCACGAGTAATTTTTACAAGTTATAAAATAATCGTTAAAATTTTATTGATATTCGATTCCGCGCATCACTATTTTCGTTAGTTTTTCTGATGTATGAGCGAGGTAGGACTACGCAAAAAAGTGCTGTCGCTTTCTAGCATAGACGAATTATTGTAATAATTCTATAGTGTGGACCACAGTAGCCATATTTAAACGATTTTATGTGTTTTTATATATGTACATGATATTTTAAACTTATCGATTTTATTTTATAGGCAGGCGGTGCAGCCATTTTCTGATAGCAATAGTATTTTATTAGTAGAACCATTTGTATATTTATGCCGTTAAAACAATATTTTGTTAACTGTGATAGTCTTGTGATGTGATTAATGGATTGTGAAATCAAAGATATCGCGTTTATTCCCAAATTAAGACAGCATCCGTATTTATCATATGGCGTGTGAAGTCTGCTAACTCGCGCTAGGCTAGCATGGTGGATTATAGTCTAACCCCTCTCAAATAAGAGGAGACCCGTGCCCAGCAGTGGGACAGAAAATGGGTTGAGGATGATAAAAACAAAATTGTAAAACCATTTTATCCACGATTTTCGTCTGGTGATCGTAAACGCGACAGATGAGGTTTGATTCCCAGATTGGTCAAAATGATTGCCTGTAGAGGTGTCGCAATGACTACAGTCATTGCGACACCTCTACATCTACGTCTTTCTAAGGGATTTTATTAACATCCGCTGTTTAAATTCCTTTTATGAACGCCTATCATTCAGTCTCATATGACCAAACCATTTAAGCACATCATTTTCTTCTATAATACATCGGGTTTTAAACCGCCACCTTGGCTTAACGCAATAATAATTGTACAAGACATAAAGCTGTGATACACGTAATACATCTGCAGAACAGATGCGGATCCGCATCAAGTGAAT
Organism: Craniophora ligustri; assembly: GCA_905163465.1. Lineage (NCBI taxonomy): Eukaryota > Metazoa > Arthropoda > Insecta > Lepidoptera > Noctuidae > Craniophora > Craniophora ligustri. The sequence continues at coordinate 16,380,981 of LR990956.1, forward strand.
TGTAAGAAACACAAAGAATTGTGCGCGACAATACGGCGGTGATACTTAAAATAAGTAATTGAATAAAATGATAGGTCTGAGCTCGTGATTACGTGCTGCAAAGGCTCCGAAACGTCGGTATTAAATAATATCAATATACTGCAATAAAAAACAAAAGGATTTTTCTATACCTAAATAAATATTTTTATATACTATTATAACACGCAAAAGTCCACCATAACTCCTCCGATTTTTAAAACAATGCGTGCAATAAATGTATCGTTGACTTTTACAAGACAAAGTTTATTTTATTTTATTCCGCATACGACTTGTGCTGTTCCGCATATATCCCGCATACACTGTTTGTAACTGTACCTTTATACCAAAGAAGGTTAATATCGTTGTCACCACTTACTATAACACCACCAAGTACCAACAAGCAGTTCATGTAACCAAGATTTATCCCGCCATTACGCTAAGTACCTTCCCGTGCTTTCGAAATTGCCCAGGCACAATATTTCACTTAATGCATTTACTTAAACCTAAGGTCACTGGATCTGGGGCGAGCGGTACGGTGTTTAGCTCAGAGCTGTTAATTACTAAGATCTAGGGTACCTAGGTACGGGCACTTAGATGTTTTTGCTCTGGGTAATGCTTTCAATTAGGGCCGGCGAAAATCGCGTAAGCTTACAATGCCTCAGTACTGTAAGATTAGGTTGTTTTGCATAGATATGTTTACTGTAAATCTAGCATTTTTTTAACTTGTATGTGTAAGCAAATGGTATAATATTGTTTGTGGAAAAGCGCTACCATAAAGTTGGTCAATTGTTGCGTCTGTCATAATATTATTGACATTGACAGATCGGATGGTTGTGAAAAAAAATTACGATGGTTGTTTAACTGTTTTCTCCCGCTTTTTGCTGATGTTAAAAAATATGGATAATACTTGTTACTGTGAGAGTTTAATTATAATAAAAGTCGTTATTGTGAGAGTATATGGTTGTTTTTGTACAAACTCTATAAACAAAATACTACATGTAGAACACCAGACTAAATATAGAAAAAGACGAAAACAAAAGTGTAAGTTAAGCCCTTGTATGATAAATAATACAAAACAAGGCTTTTGAAATATAAATCCACTTTCATTGAGAACCATGAGACCAGACGAGATGCGAACTGAAGTCTTACGGATTTTATGGCGTGACATAAAGTTGTTATAATTAAGTTCGTATTCGTAGTTCGTATGTTATAATTAAATTTCATTTAGGAAATTCTCAGTAGCAGTACTCAGTAGATTTTTGCCGTACCACGTGTATATGGGGCCTAAATCAATCTGGACTATGTGTGGTGTATATTATAATAGAACTAAATTTGCCTAACCTATAACACAAACATTGAGAAAACCAATTAGTATGCAATTTAAGCTCAATTCAAAAGAGTATCTATGTAGTTTCTTGCCAGCCCTTCTCCATAAGACCTACTTAGAACCGTGCAACTAGTTTTGATAATTAAAAAGTACCAATAATATCTATATCTAATTGAAATAAAACATTTGATATTGAGCCTGAACCCTTCGTACATATAGGCATGATGGTTATGTTATACAGTACGACGGATGAGTCGTTAGTATCTTATAATCTGCTCTATAATCCGATGTTTACATGGCACGCCTGCTAATATGCTACCGACCCCCGCTCGCGTGCGTCGTGGCGATACCCCTAAGTGGCGCCGCCGGTTCCACAAGCTCACTATCGAACTGATAAACACTGATGCCTGATACTATTTGCTTACTTTTCGCTATTTCAAAGGCACGCGAGCAAGTATGTATACAACTTAGGAAAAGAGTTTTTTTATCTCTAATATCCCTCACGCTAAAATTAGCTGAAACAATGAGCCGTTATTCAATGATTTCACATTCGTAATCGCTGATTACTCCGTCTTCGCACGGGTACCATTACCTTCTAATATTATTCAAAATTGGTCAAGCCGTTTAGGAAGGGAAGTTACAATACATGAACGTTTAATCGAGGTCATCAACCGATCTACTGGCAGACTACTGGGCACGGGTCTCCTCTCATTTGAAAGGGATAAGGTTATAGTTCACCACGTTAGCCTAGTGTGGGTTGGCAGACTTCACACGCCAGTGAGCTAAATACGCATATAACTATGAAAAGTCAGCGATGCGCTCCTTGGTACCTATCGAACTTGTAAACTTTGACTTCATAGTAAATTGGTCGCATTAAAAGTCCATCGCAGCAACTAAATTAAACTCAAATATTGTATACATATTTATGGGCATTTTTTAGGTCGCTGGAATCTACTGGATACGGGCGATGTAGGACCAGCCGTCCAGAGCCGTCATGAAAGATTGACATGACGGCTCTGGACGTCTATCGGTTAATATAACGATAAGGCATTTTTATTATCATAATAAAATTTCTTATAGAAGTAAATGCTGTATTTTTCATTCGAGAGAGGACCACTGCAACATCCGTCAGTCCAAATCGAGATCATTGGAATTTAAAAGTCGCGTGTGTAGTGCCTATTCAGGCGCACGCTTACAACCGCAGTAAATCGTCAGGTAAACATGATTTGCATTATACATATTGAATTTACATAGAAAATGAGCAATTTAATGACACATCGTCTACGTCCGTTTGAACGGGCTTTGAAAGTGAAAAAAATATATAATCAAATGTGAATCGTAACTGCTAGTAATTAATATTCTGTGCCACTATCTATAAATAGATAAATAAATAGTACCTTGTTCCAAATAAAACCTTCTTTTGCTTAAACAAGACACGTTCAGATAAAAAAATAAAATGATTTTAGACAAGTAAACGATTGAGGGAATTACCTAAATTATAACTGACTATTTTGTTAAATATCTCCCAATTATAAATATTTGAAGTGTCTATTCCTCAAAAATATAGGTAATTTTATTCAAACTAGACTTATTTTTGAACGTTTTTAACCTATTGTTACTGAAATAAATAACCTTTTCAAATATTATTTGAAACATAAAGCATAGAAGTTTTTTATGTGTAAAATATGCCAGACACTGACATGATATAAATAAAGGTGCTGTTTAGCCGATATGGCATTTAACACTATCTGCTATAAGCTATAAACACAAAATAAGCCATAAAATAATTTCAACGCAACTATTATTCAGTTTAAGTTCGCTGGGAATAGCCATTTAACCGCGGCATAGTTCAAAATCGTAAATCACGAGTTATTTATTCTGTATTTGCTCTACAAAATTGCGAAACAGATCAAATCCAAAAGGTCAACTCTGTGGAAATTTGGCCCCTTGTTAGCGTTGTGTATAAAAGAGCAGACAGCATACTGATTTTACGGTAAGTTATTAAAAAAAGTAGTGATAAATTCATGTTTAAAAGGCCGGAAACAAGGATAGTGGTTTATTGTTTTAGTGTCAATTATAATTTTTATGAAATTAATAAATAATGAATTCGTAATTGTCCTGTTAAGATATTGTAAGTACATTAAATAAATAAATAAAAAATTTGTTTAAATGACATGAAATGATATGTTATTTCTGTAAATACTCATATATGTTTAGTAAGGACCCTTAAAGTCACTTATTTTATTATTACACAACCGCTGATGTTTCCTAACTGGCGGTGTTTCTAACTGTCAGAAGAAACACCCAATTTAACTTATTTTAATTGTATATAATAAGCCAGATCAACATGTAGGATACATTATACAATATCCTTTTTAAAGAGAGCACCATAACAACTTTAGGGTGACCTGACCCGGCGAAGACACTTATGTATCAGATATTTAAACTTATTTTATCTGGCTTTAGTAGTAAGATAATGTATTTTGTATGCATATAGTTTATTACTTTCTGAACCCCAAAACTTAAAGACATTAAGTGTATCAATGAATCTTCTGCACGTATCTGTGACATGACAAAATGGTTGTAAGGAAAGCGGTTGGGCCGCGAACATTATGCATATCGATCATTTACTGATGCATATTTATTTAGTTTCCTTCAGTTATGGAGATTTTATGGTAGGCGCAATGACAGAATAATAAGATGTTAAGGTTTGCCAGCTTCAGGTAGGTAAGCATGTGACGTGAATGAACTTTGAAGGAGGTAATATATTTGTACTTCAAAGAGGTTAGATACAGAACTTCTAAAAGAGGATAGGAACGCTTATAGACGGCAAAATAAGATTGTCCAATAAGCTATGTCCAGCAGTCTCTTTATGGCCATAAGACAACATGGTGCTGTCTGTACCATTCCTCTTACTTATGCTTGCTGTTTTTGGGAATACTTTAAGATGTTTACGTAAATATTTTTTTTCCAAAGGAGCTGTGAGCACGTTTTGTGTAAATTGGATTCATCATCATCATCATCATTTCAACCGAACCATCATTTCGACGTCCACTGCTGGACATAGGTCTCCCCCAAGGATCGCCACGACGACCGGTCATATGCCAAGTTGTCAGTTCACCTTGCCTGGTGAATTGGATTATCCATAAATATTTAACAAAAATGTAGGGTAGCTATTAGTAATTATAACATTAAGGCAACAAACACCTCATTCTGCCGTGGACTATGGATGATTGGATGCTGCAATCCCTTGCAGCCGCGATAAATACCGTAAAAGTCCTACCGACCTAAAAACTTCTTTCATAACGATTTAATTGCCAGAAATTAATCAATGTAAATCATGTTTAGGGCGGTGGAAACGTTAATCATTTAAACAATATATTTGAAGTAACACGGTCAGTGCGTATTGACGACTTGTGGGCGTAGTCTTGGCGTATTCCCGGCGTCTTATTATTTTGTGGTGCCGAAGTCTATCGCGTATTAACATTGTTTGCAGAGCTCATACCAAAGACTAGAGCTGGGACGATGGTCCGCAAAGTTATCGATACAACGTTGAGAAATTAGGCATTTTTTATTGTGATATGATATTTTACTGTGAATAAACCTTTTTAAGAACATTATACAAGTCAATGTTTTAATTACTAGATTGCACAGGTGTTTTCTATGACTTCTGAGAAGAAACATCATAACAAACTCCTCCAACCATGATCTTACCCATGGTACCACCATGGTATTACCATGGTTTTACCCATGGTCTCGGGAACTCAACGATACGTAGAACAATGATATCAGGTCGGTGAGACATTTGTGATACCACTTGACATTCCCAATGCCTTCAGACAGATTGAGTCTGTATGTGTGTTTTGTTATGGGTCTTCATAGGCTCGAAAAGGTGTCGACGTGTGTGTGTTTTTTTTTGTACCATGGAGGTGGCAAACCCGTTTACGATCCGTAGCCCACGGAGTAGTTATGGACATTCGTTATTCCTCACGCATTGCCGACCGATAGATTGCAAGGAATTTGGAATGTTAAGAATGAATTCATTGCTGATGTTGAAAGGTGTGATGATCAAATGTGTGTTTAGTATTCTTATTTTGCCGATTATATCTGCAAGTCTGATTAAATGTAAACATAGTTATAATAAGATTTATGCCCACATCTGTGCACCTGTGATAACAGAAACGTCAGTTGGATGGTCGCGTGTGCATCGTATTTCACTCTGAAGTTATTTTGTGCGAATATCCCCATCACTAGGCCAGGTCCGAGAATGCAGTAACTTGAATCGTGACTGGCAGCTCGGAAGCGATTCGGACCACAGACCAGAAAAGGGCAGAAGTGGTGTTACGATCGGTTAAACACTCTTAGAAATAACTTGACGTAAATACTTAATGTACTCAGGTCACTGGTAGGTTTTAAGTTTTATGTAAGACGGTGCGAATGTAATGCTTTTATCCGGCCAAAAATTTATACTTTAAATTAGAAAAACACTGCTCGAGTACTCACTGCGATCTCATTTACCGACCAAAAGATACCATCAAGTTTTTATTATTAATTTTCATGAATTTTCTTGTGGGTATAATGAGGAGCCCATTATAAATAGAAGATTTAGACCTTAATAGATTAGTCCATGAATTGAATTCTATTCCCTCGAAGTTAAAATGTAAATTGGTATGACATCACATATTTAAATAATTTTCTGATATTTTTTGTCTTCGTCATTTGGTGTAGATTTTCTGCATATTCCTGTGTAGTGGTAACACAGTCTGCGCAGGCGCAGCATTGTTTAGTTTCGCATTGTTTGAATTAAGAGCTAACTGTTATTAGTGCTTGTAATTTGAGACCTAAGTAATTTCAGTTGGGTCAGTGAACTGGTGCGAATTCGATTAAAGACTTACTGATTGGATTAAGAGGTCATAAGTTCACCGGTTGTTAATTACACGGTTGTGGTTTCAAATCCGGACAAGCCAACTAATATATTTATTTCTTACACTTACGCGAACATTAGACATTGAAATTAAATTACTTTTTACGGATTTCATCGCGGCATATTGATATTATTAAATGACGTTTGCGTTTCTTTACAGACTGTCGGTGTAAAAAAATATTTGATTAGTTTTTATTAATGTTTTCTACAATTATTTAACTTAAGTGTTACAGTTAATTTTAATTTTAAATTAGTCGCAGTTAAACACATACTATGATGTTAATAGTAAGTACTTCGAAGATTCATGTAAATAAAATGGATTTAATAATTTCTTTAATGTGGAATAAAATTATCTTGTGATTTATTTGACAACTCTCTATAATTTCCTATAACATTTTGATACTACAAGTGTACAGTTCAGAGCAGTCGTTCACGAGTTCGATCGCTGAGTCACACGCGTTCCATTCAATCTCAAGAATGCATTGATATGACGCCGGGTGCACATTGCTGCCATAGCAACGAACATATTGATTTATTGCACAGACTAGGAATGTAAACAAAAGCTTAACTGTCACCTCTACTGGAGCAAATAAAAATATACCTATCCATACTCCCATATTTCATACTTAAATATTTTAAATGCGAAAGTGTGTCTGTCTGTTCGTCTTTCTGTCTTTTGTCTGTCTGTTGTCTCTTCACGCTTTAACCGTTGAACTTTACTTTTTTTTTTTTTTTTTTTTTTTTTTTTTTTTTTTTTTTTTTTTTTTTTTTTTTTTTGGGACTTGCCCACCACCCAAATCCCTATGTGCGTGTGGTGTGAGGGCCACTTCGTCAAATCTTTTTGAAATTTGCCTAGGATTTAGTGAACATTCCAAAACAATTGTGAAAGTTAGAATCAGAATTTGTGAAAGTCTAATAAGCGAGTTATAGCCTGTAATTTTGGGCCCTCAATCCTCACATAGAGGATTGAGGGCCCACCCGTGTGGATAAACTATGGACACTACAGAAAATGTGTTTATGGCAAAATCTAAGCTAATTCCAAACAAAATTTGTGAAAACAAGATATTATCGTAAAACACTATCCTACTTTATATATCTTCGTTCAAAATGGGCCCTCAATTCTCACAAACGCAAAAGTTTAAACACAAATAAAATTAAAACCATTAACTTACAGCTGCTGTTTGATGTCTTATACGCTACTAAATAATTTGTGAAAATTTGTGAAAACAAGAACAGGACACCACGTCTTGTGGTTAAAAAGTTGTGAGCTTCACAAAATTTGGGCCCTCAATCCTCCACTTTTTTTGGTCTTCTTGTTATTACGCTTATCATATTAAAGATAAAGGAAATCCAAAATAGTCATTAATTGTGAAAAAATTAGTGCAACAAATTGTTGTTATTTGTTACCAATAACAATTACAATAAAATTAAATATCTTGAAAATTACCGAAATCGACTATTTTTTTATTGTGTATGTGTGTAGGGTGACAATAATTTTATAATTTAACTATTGACGTCTTATGACATTACATTTTTTAAATTGCTCTCGCATACATATTACCAGTTTTTTTTTTCTTGTTCTTCCCTTCCGGGATAACTCAAAGGTATCTTATCTATACAGCCTTGGCTGTATGGACAAGATTCCTTCAGTATTTTTTATGATGTATTTAAGATGGATGATACATGATAATGGTTGATGATTTGGTGAACTAATGGTTTATGAAGGATGATAAATGATTTTTTTTCTAGTTTCAAAAAAGATGTGGATCTTAACGTTTAATAATTCATCGAAACACAAATTTTAGAAAATAAAACACTACTGCTAAACATGTTTCGATGAATTTTAATGTGACGCTTCACTTTCCCGCCAAAAAGTCTTACCAGAATAATAACATAAAATACCTTATTTTAAAGAGTGTCTATGGAGTTTCTGGCCGGTTCTTCTCCATGAGATCACCTTCTTGAAACCGTGCACTAGAGTCATAAGTTTTTTAAATGCTTGAAAAAGTTTAAGTATATGAAATAAAAACCTTTTGATTTGATTTAATTCATTTTATATATTTTATTAGTGACGATTTTGATTATTTGGGATGTCTGTTTACTAGGGATGGCAATATTGGCAAGATTGATGATATAAAAGGATGAGTAAATACTAAAAATAAAGCAAATAGTGCTTTTGTAAAATAAACACGATTTGCTACCCAGGATAGTGTGCTGGTAGGTACACTTAAATATGGCACAAAATATCGGTATAGCGTCGTTACTGTATAAGATTCACTGTCACCATGGATGCTAATTATTTTGTTCACTTACCGGTCGTAATTGTTTAAAATGACAAATTAAAGGCTTTCTGTATATTTTCCGCTCAGGTGATTTGATGTGCGTATGTTCATCACTGCTCAACATTGCATATTAAACAATTAAGTATGATAGATTACGATAAATACGATAACAAGGACTTCACTTCATAAATTGCATGGTTAGAAAAACTTTCATTGTGAGCACAACTGCCAAATTGACGGCGACGGTTTCAAGTTTTTGACGTTTTAAGATAATATTTGTTTGTAAGTGTGAGAAATTAATATTTATTCACTCAGAATATGGTAAAAATGTTATTAATAGATGATATTTAAGTTCAACACATTCGCCTTTGGAAGGCATGCGAATTGGTAAAAGTTATAATTGTTGCATTATAACTAGGAAAGAAAGAATGAAACGAACTTTTAAATCATGTTTTCACCTTAATTCTTATTACGTTTAAAAACGTTTCGTGTTTTGCTACAGCTATTACAACATATATTATAGGATAGTTTTACCCAATTTATTCTGATTAAGTTATGGTTATAAGTAATACGCCTATAAGCCAATAGATGCCATTAAACGGTCAGTTTTACAAAAACTGATCTTCGTTGTTTATCCCGTGGAGACTTTTTGTGGTCACCCTATTTTGAAATTTACCCAATAAAATTAAACATGGTTTTTTTACACAAAAAAAGGTATTTTAATATCTTTCTGGTATTGGATTTGTTGCACAATTTTTTTCACAATTAATGACTATTTTGGATTTCCTTTATCTTTAATATGATAAGCGTAATAACGAGAAGACCAAAAAAAGTGGAGGATTGAGGGCCCAAATTTTGTGAAGCTCACAACTTTTAAACCACAAGACGTGGTGACCTGTTCTTGTTTTCACAAATTTTCACAAATTATTTAGTAGCGTATAAGACATCAAACAGCAGCTGTAAGTTAATGGTTTTAATTTTATTTGTGTTTAAACTTTTGCGTTTGTGAGAATTGAGGGCCCATTTTGAACGAAGATATATAAAGTAGGATAGTGTTTTACGATAATATCTTGTTTTCACAAATTTTGTTTGGCATTAGCTTAGATTTTGCCATAAACACATTTTCTGTAGTGTCCATAGTTTATCTACACGGGTGGGCCCTCAATCCTCTATGTGAGGATTGAGGGCCCAACATTACAGGCTATAACTCGCTTATTAGACTTTCACAAATTCTGATTCCAACTTTCACAATTGTTTTGGAATGTTCACTAAATCCTAGGCAAATTTCAAAAAGATTTGACGAAGTGGCCCTCACACCACACGCACATAAATCCCTACTACTGCAACTCCTGTAAACCAGGATCAACAATAGTAACTATCCAGAAAATCGTCGAGACAATGAAGTCCGACGTGTCCCAGGGGAATGATTTTAACTGTCTTGGAACCCGCAGCGAAATTAATCATGAAGTTATATAGGAGGAGTAAGAAAAATATCAGTTTTTTCACTTCCCTCCTTTTCAAGCGAGAGACAGAATAGAATTTACATGTCATTGATATGAGAACAGATGTTTACAACTGAGTTAAGCCCAGTTGCCAGGCACCACGGATGATAAATTAATAAGTTATGGGTCCTAATAATGTGAGCTATTATATCTGATTCCAATAATAGGTATGGCAAAAACGCTTAAACGCACGGAAATTCATCCTAGTCGCAACAAGGTCCGAGTAATAAATCACCCCAGATATAATTTGCAAACTATCGAGCATAATATTGCGTTCACTTTGCCATAGACTACACTCCCACAGGATATGATGTGCAGATTGCTCGTATTCACAGTTCGTTGAACAAGGGCACAATGGTGAGGAGACAAGCTTAAATGAAAACAATTTACTTTTAAAGTTGCCGTGTCCTGTAAGGAATTGGGCAACACAGTGGTCCACCTCCAACCAAGTCCTCTCCAGCCGCTCACGAACGGATGGAAAGAATTGGTGGAGATGGCGGCCCTTAGTAGAAGAATCCCACCTTATCTGCCATTCGTCTAAGAGTTCCTCCCAAACGTCGGCCTGGGGTTTAAACAATCTAATAATCTTAGCCCGGTCACGTTCTAAAAGGAATTCATTTTTCAAGTGCACTCTTGAAGCGAAATACATTGCAGCACGTCGTTGTGCCTCGAGATCGACTGGCAGCACTCCCGCGAGTACTGGTAGTGCTTCCGTACTAACAGTCCTATATGCTTTACATAAAAATATCAATGCTAGACGCTGACTTTGAAGTAACTTACGTCGTACCGCACCTATGGTGGCCCTATCGGCCCAAACAGGTGCTCCGTAGCACATACAGCCTAGGTAAGTAGCCCCATAGATGGTTTTTAATGTATGAAAAGATAAACCCCATGTAGCCGTAGATATTCTAGTCAAAGCATAAAAGTTACGTTTAGCTTTTTCACCCACAGTTTTAATGTGTTCAATAAATGAAAAATTTTTTTCTAGTACGAGACCGAGGTAACACACTGACTCCTTTCTTTTTACGGTGACGTTATCGAATTTGATGCTAGGCGAGGATTTAAGACTACCTTTCAAGATTAGTTGAAAGGTTTTTTGCGGCGCGAATGTTAAGCGGTTCCGTTCGCCCCACGCGGATATTAAATGTAAACACGAGTGGGCTAAGTTTTCGAGACCAGACCGCGTATTTGACTGAATGAGCAGAAGGCCATCGTCCGCGTAACCAGTCAATGAACAGCCGTGCGGGAGCGGTATCGCGAGAAAATCATCAAATCCCAGATTCCAAAGGTACGGCCCGATTACAGAACCTTGAGGACATCCCATAGTCAGTGCCTTCGACACAGAATGGTGCCCAAGTGTCAGTTTAACGGTTCCGTGTAAGAAGTACGAGTATATAAGAGTGTAGATATTTCTAAAGCAACCACGACTTTTTAATTTAAGCAGTAACATCGGCCACCAAGCGTTGTCGAAAGCACCAGAGATGTCAAGGAAAATGCCGACGACGTATTTACAATTCGAATTATTTACTATCGTTCTAACAGAGAGTGCGGCGTCAGTTGTAGATTTGCCTATGGTAAACCCGAATTGGTTATTATGAAATTTAGGCCCGTCCGGTAACAAACGTGGAACAATTAAACGTTCGAGGAGTTTCCCAAAACCTACTACATATATACTTTCTTTTTGTAAATACATACATATTATACATAGATACATCCATGACTCGGATACAAATGTCGCTGCTCATCACATAACCCGGGACCCATAGCACAGCAGGCAGCGTTAACTACCGCTGGGCTAATCGGGTCGTCGAGAAGAATCATCCCTACAAGTTACATAGTATGGTCATATCGATATTGAGAAACTTAAATGACAAAACTAGTTTTTAATTATATATTTTATTGGTCCCATTCAAGCTGCTAGTGGGAAATTTATACAAAACCCTATATTTTTGCTTAACCTGAAAATCTAACCTATGACCTCAGCATTTGAGGTCACAAACTACTTCACTAACGAGGCATTATTTGAGAATCTCGTTGTTATTTTGACCTTCTGAAGTTATCCTGTATGATATAAATAATCAAATGAGGATGATGTAAGGAGTTTTATGGGGAGTTGATGATTGGATTGTTGGGTGTGTGTTTTACATTTTTGGCGGAGTTTAATTGTGAGTGGGCGATATATAATTGGTAATTTAGTTTGTTTAAGCACGCCGAGTTGGATTTAAAAGAATCTTAATTGGAGGTCGTCTCGGTTTGATGTTGTAATCTTGATAGTTAAACAAGGAAAGACAACGATTTCAGAGGTGGGGCATTGCGAGATTCCTCAATCAAATTGAGCTGCCCGACTGGGTAACAACTCCGTATTAAAGAAGACCGCAGGGAATCAGTCGAGCCATAAACACGTCTGCCACCTTTTTTTTATAGAAAACCCGCATTGATAGTTTTTTTATCGGAAGCAAAGACGATTTTTGCAAATACATCTTTTAATCGCAGTTGATCATTTGGATAGTTCATAGAGATTGTACAAATTCACTCTATTGTTGGATTTTTAAACCATTACTGTCCCATGGATTTCTTCTAAGATAAGGAGGGCTAAAGGTAGCCTGTTCGCTTAAAGCCAACAATTAAAAGTATACTATCTCTTAAATTGAGCCAAACTACACACATCCAGCGTGCAAACTTTCGATAAAATCTGTTTATTAGTTCAAAAGTTCCTCGGGTTCAAACAACATGACACGATTTTTTTATCCACAAACCATTTTTTCATAAATGAACTCATTATAATAATATTTTTTTCGTTTACATAACTTAAGGCTATGATGATGTCGTGACTAACAGCGGCATTTATCCAGCATTCACTAGTTAGGTCCACGTCAGTCAGACAAATCAAGGTTCAATCGTTTAATTCGCAACTCATGCGCCGCTCCTTATGTACAAGTACGTGCTACACCGGTGATAGCAAACATGCTTGAGCAAACTCCGACGGTGATCAGAAATAGATCGTCAACATTTTGTGCAATATCCTTATTTAAAAAAAATAATATAATTGTCAGTAAAAAAATATAGTTTGTTAAATATGATGTTAGCAACTAAAATAGAACTATTAAAAACATATAATTTTACTTATATTGTACATATTGATATAATCCCGATATTTTGGACCTTTTAGATCCTCCATGATCACGGGCAGACTGAGTTGTTGTTGTGTTGATATAATAATTAACAAAAACAACTGACGTAATTTTTTGTTTGCACACTTTGATTTGTACAGAACGAGCTTTTTATCCTTCGGTCGCGCAGTTTTATGCTTCGAGTTCTGATTTAGGTTCTGTATATATTGGTTGGATGTCAAGAAAATATTTAAAATATATCTCTGTTGATCCGCGTTCTCATATACGCTTAATCACTCAATAGTCAAAATTTCAACTGTCAAAATCAATCGTGCCAAAGAATTCATACCATAAGTTGAACACCCCTGTTTTGTGCTAGTTTGATTGGCCATAAAAAGTGCTAATCCAACGATTAGAAGCGTGCAATAAAAAGCGCGATAAAAACCGAAGCTAATTATAGTCTGGTGATGTCAACACATATATATGTACACTTCGGAGCTTAACTAATATTATTATGCCTAAAAATAAGTGTATAATACATCCATTACTCAGTAAATTTACTTATAAACAGTAACAAATTAATTTACAGTACTCATAAATCTTATTGAGCGATAAGATTTCCCAAATACAAGTAATATTAAGTATGTTTGGAAAGAAAAATCTTGATTGATAACGAATATAATATACAAAAATGAATATTTGTTTTTGTGTGCTACTAAACTATTCATCCAATAACGATAAAACTCTGATGGGTTATTCCTGACCCGTAAGGATTTTCCCGGCCGATATCAAAACCTAAACTGAAGATATTTGACGACCCAATAAGTTCAGCGGTAGTTAACACTGCCTTCTGTGCTATGGGTCCCGGGTTCGAATCCCGGAAGGGATAAATGCTTTTTTTGAACGTCGACAATAAATACAGCCCCAATAACGCTCTTCACGTTAAATGTCTATGACCCCAACAAGAGCATATTACATCATGACTAAATTAAAAATAAATGTTATCAACAAAACTATCTGTATGTAATGCCAATGTACTTTTAAGTCACGCTGAGAACTTAATACCTACTTAGGTGATAAGAACTCTCTTGTTACAAGGTTTTGAATTCCTTTAGATGGAAGCTGTCTAGTATAATATATGTTTACAGATCTTTTAGATTTTAGAGTTTTAAACACGGCATCAAAGTTAATGTTAACTCTTATTTTGTTAATTAGATACAAAAACGATACTGACAAATTAAACCAAAATGCCAAATTTTGAACTCTTTCTGAAAGATACCTTCTGAAGGAGACCTTCAAAAATACCAATATTTCACCGCTTACTGCTTTTGTTGGGAAAAAGACTAAACTACTGTTTTTGGTGCAAGAAGCTCCCCAGCAAACACACAAACATAAGAAACTCATATCCGTAAGCCATGCTAACATTTGTCCCACCCTGGAATCCAACAAACGACCCATAGTACAGAAGTCAATCGGACTGCCTTCCAATCAAATCTCCGTGGTAACTAATGTATGTTGAAATGAGCTCAACGAATCACTTGAGATAGAGACGTGCCAGATTTTCTCAAACTATTAATAATTCCCCTGTTTATGAATGAACGCATTGTATCGAAATCCAATGGTATTAAAATAGCTATATTCTATGTGTTTAAATACCTACTCTACTGAATAAAGACTCTATTCCTCTGTCTTGTAATATTAAACTGCTTCAAAATATAGTAAATATTTTACTTTTATATCTAAAGAAAGAAAAATATTGGTTTTCAAATATTCTGCTTAACCCTTTGCGATACTCGCGCAATACTATGCCATGTCAATTTCAGTCAATATTATTATAATAATAAATATTACCTAATACGTGCTTTTTTTTAAAGAAAAAGGTACCTATTGCATGGGAAACTTAATACAGTTTCAAATGCGTTTCAATTCTTTGCTTTTGACTGTCCATAAATCCGAGGTCCATGCTGTGTGTCCGAAGCTGTTCTATTTATGGGTAAAGACGATAAATTGCAAGTAAATAAAAACTACATAATTTAATAACAGTTACGTCTACATGTAGCAATTGTAGGAATTCAGCTAACACCACAATGTAATGCCGTGAAGATAAGATAAGTAGGACTGTTGGTGAATGAGCGTCGACCACATAAATCATAGTTATTTTATTATTAAGACAGGACTGAGTGGCCTAGACCGCTAGACTGCGTAGGCGCAGGTGACTAGGGTTGTCACGCAACACCTCGCTTTATAGACAGATTTAATATAATTAAGGCTACAATACAGGTTTCTGTTTAATGTATGAGTTGTGATAGAAGACGATAAATATTGTAAATACATGTACATATTATTGTTATTTTAAGTAATAAATGGGCACGCAAGTTTAGAAGGGAAATCTGCGATTATTCTGTAATATGATCTGTGTCTGACAAAGGAAATATCTTGTGTCGTAAGGATAGGCTTAAAACACACACACACACACCCTTACTGAACAGCTCCACAAATGCCCACTACCCATGATGCAAGGGATAATGCAAAGGATCCAAAACCTAGAGAAACAATATTTATATAAGGAGATAAAATTCGTAAAAAGTAGTTTTACTTCAACATTAATAAAGGAAATATTGTATGTAGATAACAGTCCTTTTAATACGTAAATAATTATAAGACTCGTGGGGGTGTTTAGTGGGTTGGTGGCCCCACAGACAGAGAGAGTGGTGCATGCATGAAATCATAGATATATCAGTAATGAGGTCGCACAGTCTGAGCAGCCTAGACCCTGTAGATGCCTATGCGTGGGCGCATGGAGATAGGGTTGATACAAAAATGAAAATATATAAATTAAAACCGTATAATTATTTATGCAAACATTCTTTGACTAAATTAACTAATAATAATAATAATAATAATTTATTGATCATACAGAGGTAAAAATATTACAATAATAACTTACAAAATAATTAGGAGGTAAATACAATGTTAGGTGCCTGTACTAGGATGAACCTGTGTCACAGGCGGCAAGTGCTTAACAGATTATTTATGAATTAATAAAATACTACGATTTTAATTACGATTAAAATATTGTAATAACTCAAACAGTAAGTAACATAAACTAAAAACACAAAAACGAATAAATTAAATTAATTAAATTCTAAGATTATTAGGGGAAGCAACTTATTTCATTTTATGACAGTCATTAGAAATTCAGTGTCATCATAGGACAAGGATTGTAAATGTTTATACACTACTGATTTAGTACTATAGTAATTAAGGGCATATATGGATAATATCTTATTTAGTCTATTGTACAGGAAAGGGGCTAAAAATGAATAAAACCTATTTGTGAAAACAAACCTCGACTCGGAAAGTGAAGTACATACAATATCTTTCCGCCTTTTGGAGTTAGTGAGGTTATCATTATACGACAGGGTGGCATGTTTTTTAAGCACAGTTTGCATTATGAAAAGTTGTCGGACTGTGAGAACATTGCAACTTTTATACAATAGGTCGGTGGGGAAAAGGAAAGGTCGGGAGGTGGCTACTTTTAAGATAGCACGTTGGGCTCGCTCAATGGTTAGCATTACTGTTTTTGGGGCACCACCCCAAGAAGTAATGCAGTATTTAATAATAGATACACAAAGTGCTTGATATATCTGCTTAATTAATTTGTAATCCGCAATATAACGAAGTTTTTTGAAAACAAAAATTAACTTACGTATTCTATTAGCTAGAGTTGCTATATGTTTTTTAAAGGATAGGTTGCTATCGATTATAATGCCTAGATATTTAACAAGACTAGTGTTGTTAATAATAGGACAATTGCAAGTGTCAACCAGGGGATCATGACAGTAATGTGCATATAATTGATTAATACTAGGCTCAGGCTGACGCATGCAGAAATTAATAAAAGTAGTTTTTTCAGTGTTCAGTGTTAGTAGATTGCGATTTAGCCAGTTAATAACGACATTAAAACCTCGTTGTGCATAATCGTGGACGTCCGAGCTCGAGTCAGCGGAAAAGATTAGAGCAGTGTCATCTGCATACGAAATAATTTTGCCGTAGTCTATAGTTAACTTACAGAGATCGTTTATATATACCAGGAATAGGGTAGGACCAAGTATACTTCCTTGAGGAATGCCAAAAGGTGGATTTTTCATATCTGCACTTGTAAAATTGCCTATTTTAACACACTGAGATCGATCACGTAGATAATCTTCGAAAATTTGAAGCTGTGTGCCTCTTATTCCTATTGCCTCTAACTTTTTTAGAAGTAAAGAAACAGACACTGTATCAAAAGCTTTGGCCAGGTCGAGGAAGATCCCTGTTACATGTTTACCTTTCCCCAGTTCCTCAGAGATATAGTCGGTCAAATGGTGAACCGCGTCTGCTGTTGACAAATTAGATCTAAAACCAAATTGGTAAGGGGAGAAAAGGGAATATTTTTCAAGATATGATACTAGTCTATTATTGACTATTTTTTCCAGAACTTTAGAGATTGAAGGCAATAGGGAAATAGGCCTATAGTTTGTGACGAGATCCTTTCTACCAGATTTATGAATTGGAATAACTACAGCCTTTTTCAGATATTTAGGAAAAATCCCTTCACGTAGGCAGATTTGGAATATGTAAGTTAAAGGAGGGACTAAGATATGTCGAAATCTTTTCAGGACTGTGTTGCTAATGTTATCCCACCCAGCCGCTCGGTTGTTTTTCAAACTTAGAATAGTTCTGTCTACTTCACTTTCGTCTAGATCTAGCATAACAAAGGAGTTTCCACTCTGGCCACTGGACAGATTGAGTGTCGAGCTACTGTTGCCCACTTGTATCTTTTCAGCTAGATTCTTCCCAATATTTACAAAAAATCTATTTGCATTGTCTGCAGAGGAGATAGGGTTAGAATGTGTGTGCAATAAGCTTGAGTCTGAGTTAGAATTCTGTGACGTGAAAGTGACGTTCTTAATCAGTTTCCAGAGCTGTTTACTGTTATTTCCCGCTAGATGAAGTTGTTGCTTGTCATATTCAATTTTTATTTTTTTCAATAGGTTATTACAGAAATTCCTGTACCTTCTGTAAGATAACTGTAGAATAAGATTATCAGGAAATTGCTTAGCTTTCTTATGTAAATTGTCTCTGTGCCGTATGCATCGAATAAGGCCCGGGGTTATCCAAGGTTTAATGTTAGTCATTTTCTTGCTCAGTTTAATAAGCGTTGTGTTTCGTAAAATAGCTTCACGCACTTGATTAATAACATATGACAAGGAAATGTTAGCGTCAGCAGTACAGTAAACTGGGTTAAAATCAATATTGCATAAATTGTGTTCAAGGCTACACATGTTAATTTTTGTTTTTAGTTGCGGGTGAGCAATGCGCTTAGTCAGCGACAAATCGAGGGTAAGTAGGACAGCGCAATGGTCTGTTATTGTCGAGTTAGTTACAAGTGTTAAACATGGAAGTCTGGTTTTAAGCATGACGTGATCCAAACTAGAGCCGCTTAGGTGTGTTGGTAAAGTGTGGGAAGGGAAAAGTCCATGGTATGCGCATATATTAAGGTAGTCCTGGGTCCCTGCATCGCTAATATCAGAGTTAATATTTATGTTTATGTCGCCAGTTAAAATAATATTTCTAAAAGAGGAAAGGGACTGTACTAAATTATTTAATTCACTGTTAAAAACGTTTAAGTGTCTGAAAGAAGGAGGTCTATAAATAGCAATAATTACGATGTCAGTGCCGATTTTGATTACAAGGCAATTACATTCTTGAACATCTGGTTCCTCGACTGTTAGGAGTAAAGATTTCTTTGAGTATATTACCACACCATCATTCTGGTTAAAAGATGACGAGCTGTAAAAACTATTATAACCCTGTAATTCAGGGATGCGGCCCGCACGGTTGGATAACCAGCATTCGGTAAGCACAATTATATCACACTCGATATTAAGCCTATGGAGAAAAATGTATAAACTATCTATATTCTTATAAATACTCCGGATGTTTTGGGTTAGTATAGTTAATGGGTTATTGTAATCAGAGAGATATTGTTTACAGCTTTCCGAGTCACACAGTTTAGATTCATATACAGAAGTATTATCTAGATCGTTCATTAGAACGTCGGCCATTTAAAGAAAAGTATATACGCTAGTAACTGCTAAGACAAGTAAGGGGAGAACGGCGCTCTAGGCGCCCCCATAATCTATTGAATTAATGTACCTTTTTTCGGCCATTGTTTTCGCCGGGCAGTCAGCAGATCCTGTAGCATGATTGCAAGGCTTCTTGAAGAACAAGCAGGTAGCGCATTTAGGATCTTCCGCTTTTTTCGAGCAGTCCTTAATAGAGTGACCTAGCTCACCACAGTGGCCGCAAGTGTAGGTAGCCTGCCGACATGACTTGGCTGCATGACCAAACTGCTGGCACTTGAAGCATCTTGTGACCAGAGTAAAGTCTCTGACTGGGCAAGAAGTCCAATTCACAAATACTCTGTCGTTGGTGATTAGGGCTTTACGTATGACTGCAGGTACTTCTATGATGTAGTTGCAGGTCGCAGCATCCTTTCTTCCTGACTTATGGCTTAATTTTATACAGGTCAAAAACTTCTCAAGGGAGGAATCCTGTAGTTTTTCGGCTAAATTTTGGTAGTACATGCAGGTGAAAACCTCATTTTCCTGCATTGATGTGGGAACTCCAATTACTATAACTCTCGGCTTCCGCTTAAAGGGCTCGTCGATAGTAAATCCCGAGGTCTTCAACTGCACCGATTGCTTCAGCTTCTCCGCGTCCTCCTTTGTGTCAGTGCTGATTATGACACCACCATTCTTGGTCTTCCGTAGGCCTCGAACATGGAGCTTCATCTGCTCAGGACAGATAATTTTTTGGACCAGGGACTTCGTCTCCTCGCTGGACTTCAATTTATCATTTGGATAAATGGCAACGGCACTTTGATTTGTCGGCTGAATAAAACTATTGTTACCTTTTTTAACCATTTCAGCAAAAGAGGACCCCGCGGCAGGTTTCGATGATTGGTCAATACTTTCCTTCAGGTCAAGTAAGCGCTGGGATAGGTCAACCTGGCTTCTTAGCACTTGCATAGACGAATGGGCTTGAATTGCTTTAGCCTTAAGGGACTGGTACTGGACAGCCATTTGTGACGTAAGGTGACCCACTTTACGAGATAGCGCATTAATTCGAAGTTTTTGCTCCGAGTTCAATTTGCCGCCTTCGGCAATATTGCATACCTCATTTAGGTTCAGTTCAATTGCAGTCATCCAGTTCTGGATCTCAGGTGTGGAAATAATTTCCAGATTATCGCCACTGTTGTTTGGGTGAGGTGTAGGTGCGGGTGAAGTTGCGGGTCCCGGTGTAGGCGGCGGGGTGCGAGCAGTCCTACCGCTTCGGTTGAAAGGACTGTTTTCCATTATAGGTTTATAACACTTAACATTTCTTTGAAATATTAGTTTTATACATAATTATTGTGGCACAGTTTATGTTACTACCGGCTGTTCACAAAAACGAGGTCAAGATTCAGCATAAAAAATAAACTGTTAATTTATATTATGCAGTTAATCAACACGTCTGATCGTGACAAAAAGCGACAATACAATGGACTATATATGTTTATAAAAATAAACCGTGTTTTTTTCTAACACTCATGCAAATAAATATTGAAATAAAACTCCAACGGATGCTGTAAAGGATCAAAAGCGTCGAGTTAAAATAACATAAAAAAAAAAGTTTCAACCATCTAGTCTCCGTAACACAAGCCTCGTTACTTAGCTCGGAACTAGATGGCGCTGTGTCATCATATTCAGATATATTATTAGGTAACTGCCTCGTTTGTGTAGAGGTCGTAAAG
This sequence comes from Craniophora ligustri, assembly GCA_905163465.1. Lineage (NCBI taxonomy): Eukaryota > Metazoa > Arthropoda > Insecta > Lepidoptera > Noctuidae > Craniophora > Craniophora ligustri. The sequence goes on from LR990956.1 coordinate 16,401,984, forward strand.
TGCGACTCCTGCGCAAGAAAGAGGTCTTAAGTTCGATTTACAAGTCGAGCAAAGCTTTATTAGGGTTTTCTATGACTAAAAAGGAGTTTGGATTCGTATCCGGTCAATGGAAGAAATAGGCTATTACATGGGACTTAAAACCTACCGGAAAAATAAGGGTGTACATTAGTATACCTCTGCCTAACCCTCCGGAGACGACAGGCGTGATGGTATGTTAATATTTTGATTATGCACGGTGTGGTAGCCCTGATTGCTAAGCCCACGCCCACCGCCAGGTGACCCGCCCCTGCTCATCAATGGCACAGGTGGGAGATAGGTCTGTATCAATCCTCACAGCGGCACATTAAGCCTCGCCACGGTGCCCATAAACCATGGGGTAATATGAACTGCCTATAATAATATCGTTAGTAATTTCACAAGGAAACAGTCATATTCATTTTAGATATGAGACACTTTCGATTAAATGAATGATTTTTAGATATTTCTTGCATGGTGGCACTCTCATATCGGCGTCAACTGATTATAATGATATTGACTAGTAAAAGCGTGTTAAAAGATCAATTTACAGAAATATATTACAATTATTAAAAGCAATTGTTGACAAGAAGTGACTTCTTGTCAACAATAAGTGCTGGTAAACTTTTAGGTCAGTTTTTTTTAATGTTCAACTAATGATTTTCACTTTTTTTTCCCAGTAATGCCTTCAATTTTCGTTAGAATTATACAACAAAACGAGTATTTACCAAACGGTAAAAAAATCTAAATTTGAAACATTTTATGGATCATAAAAAACTAAAATCATTTATAGATTGGAAAATAAAAAAAATTGTTTTGTGAAACATAAAATTAAACCTACTTCTAGTGAAATGTTTTGTCTTTGTGTCTTTGGCCATTTATAATAATAGGCAGAATCGTATAAGAAAATCATGATGCCTATATTTATAAATTAACTATTGTACCTGTTATTTGTTGCTTGACAAGCTTTCTCAGAAAGTCACATTTGTAATAAATACTGCGACATATATATTATCGGCAGTTCTAGACTTTTTCATTAGTATGTTGGCAAGTTTTTATTTTATAACTTTATAAGCATTCAATCAAGTTAGATATTTAGTGAAGAATTTACTAAACAAAATATACATGTTATTTCTTTTAAAAAAGTGCCACATTATGAATGTCTACTGTGTCGTGGCTGCGTTTACAAATTCAAACAATAAAACAGCTATGTTTGACAAGAGTGCATTCTGTATGGGCCCTAGAGTATATAATAAACTACCCAACGAAATAAAAACAGCCAATAGTATTAATTCCTTTAAAACTAAATTAAAATGTTACTTACCTAATTAATAAATCTTATTACTCAATCAAAGACTACTTAAATGATAAATGTTAATTAATTGGTTAAGTCTTAATAAAATTGTATAAATAGTGATCATTTCATAATAATGTTAATTAAACAATAATTATAATAATGGTTATACTAATATCTAACTTTAATATCTATAATGTAAAAGTTTATAATTTATTATCATTAATGTAATAGTCTAGCCTACTACCTACTACATATTTGCACACCTGTAAAGGCAGGATATGGCATCAAGAACTATTTGTTACATGTGTCACCTTATGTATCACCCATATTCACGCAAATAAATAATTTGAATTTGAATTTGAATTTGAATTTGAAAACATTCTCAGTGCACAAACACCCTAAACCACCACATATACGGGGATCGAACCTTAGACACGTGGCGCAGAAGCTTCTAGCTCGACTACTGCATCAACCGTACAGTCATGACATGATTATAAAATCTCAGGAACTTCAACAAAATGTCAATAGTCATAAAATACAGATCATTAACATTTTGTGTTTGTGTCGCGCCAGTCACGATGCTCAGTTGTGTCACAACGTGCTCTAATCATTAGAGCACGTTTTGACACTCATTAGAGTCTAATGAGTTTCTAATAGACTAGGTTGTGCAACCTGGACCTATAAAACCAGTGAAATATGGGTTTGATGCAATAAAATGACAAGTAAAATGTGGAGTGATCGCCTAATGACATGCAAAGTCATTCCATGCATAGGACACCATTCATTTCACATCAGGCTCCGCCTGCATATTGTGGTGATAATATTCTTGCCATAGATTCTATCATTAGACATCGTTCATAGATTCTATTAAATCTAAATCCAAGAACAAAACTGCACGACCGAAGGACACGGTGAGCTAGTTTTGTGTAAATCGGATTGTCAATAATAATTAAAAATGTAGGGCAGCTATAAGTAATTATAACCTCAAGACGACTAACACCTCAGTCGGCCCGTGACCATGGATGCTGTAAAGGATCCGAAACGTCGGGTTAAAATAATATCAATATACCGCGATAAAATCCGTAAATAGTAGTTTTATTTCAATGTCTAATATTCGCCTAAGAGTAGGAAATCAATTCTTCCAAATCTGTTGCCAGTTTTACGAGATTGTGTGGCAAACTATCCCGTTTAATTTTTTTATCAATCCTACATACACCGGACTGTTACAATTTTTTGACATGTAGTTTTAATAGATGAGATAGTGGCAACTTATAATTTATAACGTAGTAGTAGCTTATCGAGTGGTGGCCAAGAGATGTTAAAAGAACTCGGGGCAGGCCACCAGCCCGATGGTCTGACGACATTGTGAAGGCAGTGGGGAATCAGTGGGTGCGACTTGCACAAGATCGGCAACAGTGGCCTTATAGAGAAGAGGCCTTTACTCAGCAGTGGGTGTCACCGGCTGGATAGATAGATAGATTGTAGCTTATCCAAAATCAACAACTCTATTATCATCACCAGCCCGTATAATCCCACTGCTGGGCTTAGGCCTCCTACCCCATCTGTCAAACTTCTCTAGTCACTTCAGTTTTATATAACTCTAGCTGAATCCGACGACTATACCTGCGTGTAAATAAAAAAAATAAAGTTACATACTAACTTTCCACCCCTGATTTACCCCCTTAGGGGGTAATTTTTGAAAAATCCTTTCGTAGTACTCCTCTTCGTTATAAAAGGAACCCCTGTGCAAAATTTCAAGTTTCTAACCCTTATAGTTTAGGCCCTGCGTTGTTATGTGAATCAGTTAGTCAGCTTCTCTTTTTAAATACATACTAGCTGACCCAGCAAACGTTCTTTTGCCACATTATAGGGGTTGGTGGACTACCCCTAACTTTTAGGGGGATGAAAAATAGATGTTGGCCGATTCTCATAGATACCGGATAAGCACAAAAAATTTCATCAAAATCGGTCAAGCCGTTTCGGAGGAGTATGGCAACGAAAACTGTGACACGAGAATTTTATATATTAGAAATATAAAGAAGATTTCTATATCACAATAAATACGTACAGTAAAATTTGGAGTCATAGTGTATTTTAACCTGGTTTAATGTTGTCCCCGCCCACCATTGTGGCAGCATGAGGCCTCATTGCCGGTGATTAAGCTTTGTAAGCCGTCATGGGATGGTCGAGTCGTGATCTCATGATGGTATCAAATAATCCGTTAACTAAAATGGCGTCAATTGACACACATTGGATTCGCACCAAATGGCTAGTTATTGTCAAGTTGGTTTTAAAGTTATTGTATGTACTGCAATTGATCGATTCCCAGGTCGAGCAGTGTTATTGGGTTCTTTTATGAAATTCTCAGTAGCAGCTCAAAGTTTGGATTTGCGCCCAGTTAATGGCAGGCTCGCCCCCTATTACATGGGTCCTAAAACACATACCGGCGAAACGTTAGTGTACAAATTCAAATTCAAAATAATTTATTTCAAGTAGACCAGTATAACAGGTGCTTTCGAATTGTCAAACTAGTTGCACGGTTCCAAAAAGTAGGTCTATGGAGAAGAACCGGCAAGAAACTCCATGTATCCATGTGTACATTAGTACACCTCTGCCTACCCCTTCGAGGATGAGAGGCGTGATGGTAGGTATGTATTATAATGATTATATCTAGCATCCTCATATGTGAGAGAGATGATGAGAGAATCTAAGATAGGTTTGGGAAAACCTATATTACAGATCACCACGGTTGCTAAGCAACAGGATTCATGATGATCGATCGATCCAGGTCGATCAAGCGTTATTATATTTTTATTATAATTCTCAGTAGCAGCCTAGAAAACAGGCTATTAAAGGCCCCTTATAAAATACCTTACTGAAAAAAACTGCGTTAAAAAAAACCGACTTCAAAACTAAAAAGTTAGCTCGGTTTTTTTTAACGCAGTTTTTTATTTTATTTTTTGCTTTTTAGTGTCTGTAATAGGTTCATTGTATTATGTCTCGTTGGTCTAGTGGTTATACAGTGCGACTGCCGAGCAAGAGGTCCTGGATTCGATTCCCAGGTCGAGCAAAGTGTTATTGGGTTTTTCTGTGAAATTCTCAGTAGCGGCTCGGAGTTTGGATTCGTGCCCGGTTAATGGCAATAGGCTCGCCACCTATTACATGGGACCTAAAACATACCGGCGAAACGAGGGTGTACATTAGTACACCTCTGCCTAACCTTTCGGGGACAACAGGCGTGATAGTATGTAAGAGGTTGAACAATAAACGCGTCATCTATGTATAAAATTTGAGGGTTTCTCTCGATTCCCCAAGGATCCACTCATCAGATCCTCACAATTTTTTTATGAGACCACACGGAAAGCATCACCTTTCATATAAAATTTTCAAAATCGGTTCACCCAATCCACAGATATGAGGTAACAAACATAAAAAAAAATAAAAAAAACAGTCGAATTGATAACCTCCTCCTTTTGGAAGTCGGTTAAAAATGAAATAAAACTACTGTTTCCAGATTTTATAGCAGTAGAAAATTAAAAAGATTTTTGTTTGAAAATAAACTTTTTTATTCATAGGTCCCTATATGAAAGATTGTACTACTTCTAGTTACATGGTTTCGGCCAGTCACGGGCAGTTTGATATTAAGGATTGATCTACCAAACAAAACAGTTACAACAAGTCGTATTGTTTCTCTCCTGTTGATTTAAGCTGCGCATTATTCCGATGCGTACGCGCACCTCACCGTCATCAGTTCAGATCGTTTATCACTGGCTGCGCACGAATGATAAATTGCTCAGATCTGTCATCTTGATGGTAATTCTTATTTTGATCGTTAGAAGGAATTGGGAGCGCGTCATTAGAGGTGTTGGTACTGCGTTTTGTATGTATGTGGGTTTGTGTGCATGTCTGTTCAGAGGTATGAGCTTTGAGTATTGTTTAAGTGACATATTTGGGACTAATATTAAAATAGAAATATATCCGCATGTCTATAATACTAAGAACATAGTTTTTTTAAAATAAGATTTGATTAAAATATTTTAAAAATATTAAAAAGGAATATAATAAACCGCGCATCAAAAATACTGATTGAGCGAGAAAATTACTGATTGAGCAGCAAAATACAGATATCGGTTAGGTTAGGTTAGAACTGTGACCACACGACGGACCAGAACCAAATCTGAATACCAAGAAAGTGTATATAAGTAATAACAATACCTTTAATGAACATATTTTGGTGCACATTCAGTATATTTGGTGGAACACAGGCAAAATTAGGTAAATGAAATGGGAATAAATTGAAGTACTTTTAAATACCATCCTATTAAAAAAGGCATACAATATAATGAGACAATACTTGCATAAATATATCTAGAAATTATTATACAGCCATCTAAGCAACGAGGCTTATGGTACGGGTACTAGATGGTTAATACACTACATAGATATTATTAATTACATAGGTATTAAAACCCAGGGCTATCACCACCGAAGGCAGTACTAATACAGTCTGTCATACACAGTCATTACTTGAATTGACAAGCACAGATGTAAGTGGTACTGACGCAGGCTGTGTCAAAACCGCCTGAGCTAAGTAGCCCAGAGATAATGCTGACTGTAACATCGCAATGTTGGATAAATCAGTGACAGGTTAAAAGCACTAACCCGTTCACTGCGGACTTGTTAACCTGTACCCGCGATAAGGCCTGTTATGTCATTATTATAGACATTTTATGTTTAGAAAATAATTATGTGAATAGTTGTGGTGTTTTGTTTAGAATTTATACTAAAAACTACAATTATTGCTTGTCAATTCTTTTTTTGTCCTAAATAGAGCAGTATCTTAAGACGAAAGTCTTAGACCAGTGTGTGTTGCCAGTAATTATTATGGCACAATAAGGTGGCTGTTTACAATAGGCCTTAAAAAATGACAGTCACTCAGCGATAAACAGGAGTTACGTTAGGCCATTTTAGCAGTTTCACTATGTGATCAATTCCGAAATGACGAAGTGCGAAGAAGAATCACAGAGGATCACTGTTTTAGCTAGAATCGCCAAACTCAAGAAGCAGTGAGAAAGGCACATTGCTCGAAGAACGCATGGCCATTGAGGCCCAAGTTTTTAGAGGCCTCCGACAAGGTGGGTAGATCATGGGTAATTTGGTTGCGGAGGTCGGCTGGCAGTCACTTCGTGTAAAATACTTAGTTTAAGGATAGATGGCGAAAATAGTCATAGCGGTTCAGTTACAAAGACAGGTATAAAAAAATATAGTAAAATCATACGGATAATTCGGGTAATTCAATTCCCCTTAAGCTCAGATTGGCTGTCTAACATTTGTATCAAGTTTTTGCTCCAAGACAAATCGTAAAGGCCACAAAACAATCTAAGTCGATTGCTTCATCGTCCTACTTCGATGTTAAATCGATAAACTTAATCGATTCGGCACGCTTGGCTCGATCAGAGTAAGTTCGTGTCTATATTATTGCCAGATGTGGAAGAGCCGTAACAGTCGTAGAGAGGGGCATTATGCTATTTGATAATAACAATTTTAATACTATAAATGTGAATGTGGGCCTGTCTTTCGGTGGGTATGTCTATTACCTCGTCATGTTTTAACCGCTGAAATGATTCAGATGAAATTTGGTATGGAGATAGGTTGAGTCCCGGGGAAGCATATGATAGTCGATAGTCGCGCGCTTTGTTTTTTACCACAGCCTAGATGAAATTTACGGTACTGGGTGAGCTACTGCTGGTTATACTGTTTACGCTAGACTGTGTCCTGTTGCGATGGTGGCAAAGAGTCTGGTAGTATGAGTATTGGTAACGTTTATGTACAACAGTTTTGAATCAAGTTGTTTATTCGCAATAAAATTCTTGACTAAGGATCGAATTTTAAGGAATCTTGGCTCTCTCTGTGCAGCTGGGTCCATCTCCAAACATAAGATAGTTTTGTACAGACGAAATTGTAAGCACAGCAGTTAGTAACCTAAATAGTGTAACCATATTTTTGTGCCCAACAGGGTCCATAATTGTGTCATGATGACACAATTATGGACCCTGTTGGGATATATAGATGTTTCTGTCCCGGAAATCATCCCTTAAAAAGGCGAAAAGCGGGATTTTTATTTGTGGAATCGATAATGAATAAGCAGATTGGGTAAAATTACTAATTCTATGCAGACGTAGCCGCGAGCAATAGCTAGTTGATTTTAAATCCTAAAATACTTGCCTAAAGACCTACTTTAGGTTATTGTGAAAATTTTACACTAAGCTATACCAATATTTAAATTGAAAATATCCATCGTTTATTCCGCTTTCAATTAATATATCTTAGAGCATATTAACGGCCATTTACTCGGTAATATATTAGCATGTTTAACAATCTGTGGTAAGAAGTGGGCTAAGCTGGTCTTATAGCCAGAGACGACTGTAAGCCGACCGCCTCCGACCGCTGCCGAGTTCAGCCGAGATTTACGTCGCTAATGCCACTTACATGAATTACATTGAGACACTTTGTACGGAGACATGTTTGCGGATCTAAATTTGTATGGTGGTCAGATTATGTAGGTATGTATTAGGAAGTTGGTGCTAATTTTGTTGAGATCTGTTTCATTTTAAGGCAAACTGAAACGCTGGTCTTAAATGATACTTCGAAGTAAAGCTATGGGACTACACCGAAACTTAACAATGCACTACTGAGATGAAAAATAAAAATAAGCATCTACGATTTTATATGCATACATACATTCACGCCTTTTTCCCATGAGGGTAGGCAGAAATTAAAGAACGCCACGTCCTAATAGCAGCGCGTGTCGTTCTGTAGTTTCTACCTAGAGATCCATCTATGATTATATTTCAATAATATATTATGCACCACGTCATAAAAATTCAATAAAATAGCATACAGCGCAGTTTTTAGAAGCTGGAATTTAATCATACTGAACCATGCTTAAATTATTATTCATAGACTTTAGTCTATGAATCTTTAGTCATCGCTATGTCAAAATGGTTGTAAAAGTTTAGTTTTACAACCATTGGATGGTGAAATTGTGACTATAAAATCAACTTCAAAACCCCTCATAGCTGATAATCTTCACTAACTAATTAACCGCCTAACTGCAAGTTATGATAAAGAACTGTTTTTTAACGTACACGTTTTGATTGAATCATTATTTAATTCAATTCATGATTACAATTATAAAGAACAGAGTACTAAAATAATACATAATTAATAACATTTTACGTAATTTTATGAAATACTGGTCACTCGCCATGAACTCACTGCATCAAGGGTAGTTTAACCTCAGAAACTACTCATCAAAATGCAGTTCTTAACACAAGACTTTTATCCCCCATATCATCGACCATTAAAACATAATTTAAAAATTACAGTCATGGAGGTACCCCAACACTGACCTTTACAAACATTTTATTACTTTTATTAACAGCTCTTAAAATCCAGTCATTACATACGGTAATAACTGAAATTATCAATTTTTGAAAAATTGAAATGACGTACCTTAGTACCTGCAGCGGGGTCTTTAAGTACAGGGCAGTTGACCCCGGGGGTCACAGAATTAGTGCCTTCGTCCAACCTGGCGTCCTGCCCACGACCTAACGGATTCTTGGCTGTAATTATGATGGTGCTATGAAACATAGTGATGTGGAAAATTGCATTTCTTATTTGCGGATATTTAATCATTTCTGATTTATTAATACTTTCCTTAATATATATTTAGAGGCTAGGTTTGTGATTGGTTAATGGCAATAGACTCGTTGGCAACAACAAAATATAGGAACATTTTAAATGTCCTCTGAATGAAAATCTGTTCGGTAGTTTCGGTTCGATAGTTACAGGAAATTAAGGAAACTGAATTTATTTGAAGTAAAATATTCTATTTAATTAGAACAATATTACCTAGTTAGGTACGACTTTTAAATTGTCATGTCCTGCATGCTTGAGAGAATTCTCGACGGCATGTGAAGTCTGCCAACCCGCAGTAGGCTAGCGTGGTGGACTATAGCCTAATCCTTCTCAATTGAGAGGAGACCCGTGCCCAGCAGTGGGACATTAATGGGTTGATGACCCATGACTCGGATACAAATGTTTATGCTCATCACACAAACATTTGTCCCTACCGGGATTCGAAACCGGGACCCTTAGCACAGAAAGCAGTGTTAAATACCGCAGGACTAATTGAGTCGTCAATACTACAACAACATTAATTATATTCGTTAATATTATACCGTGTATCGTATCCATCCCTATCAATAGCTTTCATTAAACGCAAATTCGTGTCCATCTGAGTTATTAGAGTTAGGCCTCACAGGTTAGTAACCGAATATCCGACAAGGTGGAGATCTACGGGGATTTCTCGGATTTATTTTATTCACCCGTCACGATTATAAAGATAACGACGATTGGTGATTTATATAATATGTTGTTTTAATTCGATGCGATCATTTTAGAGTGATATAATTATAATTTGAAGCTGAGATAGACTATTGAACTTTGAAGTCAAAAGTCCTGTATTCGATCCCAAGGCACGCACGCATCACTGATTTTTCGAAGTTACGTACGTATTTATATTCTTACAATCATCATAATAATAAAATTATTAGCGTATACTCGTCCACTGCTGGACGTAGGCCTCCCCTAGTGAACGCCATAGAGCTCAATCTTCGGGTCACTGATTCTTACAATAGGTATACCTATTGTAAGTCAAATATCTCTATTTTCTCACAGAATTAGGGCCGAACCCGTTAATAACAATAACATTATTAAGACAACTGTAAGCTTTTACATGGTACTAGGATCTCATAGACTTAAGAGGGCATCATTATCATATCACAAACAAATTATGACATTAGACCACGCCAGTATTAAAGCCTGGTGCATAATCAATTGAGAGCGGCCGGCGCACGCGCACCCACCGCGCTATAAATCAGACAACCGGTACATTTGACTAGGCTCCATGAACGTAATTCCTGTGCAGCTGTACCAAGCCTAAGTGTAAATATGAAGGGATAACTGTGGGGAATTATATGTGGCCCCAAGTAAAGTTAACAAGTGGAGTGTTTACTGAACGCGTTTCGAGCAACAATTAAACTTATCCGATTTATTGCCTGTTAAGCGATCTTGCTAGGAAATAGTTCAACTGTCTGATGCGTGTTTATGTCTACAATTAATAGCTTTTATTTGTATTGATTTGTTACACTTGGGCGAATATTGAACGTTGAAATAAAACTACTTTTTATTTTATCGCAATATACATGTATAATCTGCATTATCGATGGCGTGTAAAGTCTGCCGATTTGCAGTAGCGTGGTGGACTGTAGCCTAATCTCTATCAAAAGAGAGAAGATATGTGCCCAGCAGTGGGACATGTCTCTGCTGGGTACTTTTGGCTGCTTATTGCTAGGTGCGGGTCTTCTCTCATTTCATAGGGATTAGGGTATATTCCACCGCACTAGCCCATTGTGGGTTGGCACACTTCACAAACCATCGAGAGAATTTCTCAGCCACGCACGGTTTCTCACGATGTTTTCCTTCACCGTTTAAGCATGTGATAAATAATAGTGTCATCTTTTTACGGGAATATTCTGCAGTATACCACTGCTAACCTCCTATAAATGCCAGCTTGATGAATCTGGTATAAAAGGACATGTTAAACCGGGTCACACTATGTCGCCCCGTGGCGTGGTCCGTGCGGCCAGTTCGCAGAACCAACGGTGCGCCGGAGTGGCGTATCAACTTGATCTGATTTTAACATATCAACATCATCATTTATAAAGGGAGACAAGAATAAGGAATATATTATAGGGTAACGTTTCTATTATATGAAGTAACCATTTTTATTGACGAATTTTATCGCAGTACTTACCTATAATAAATATTCCTGGACATTATGACCACATGCGCCATCTAGTTCCGAGCTAAGCAACGAGGCTTGTGTTACGGATACTAGAAAGTTGATATACTACATATATACTTTTTTTTTGTAAACACATACATATTATACATAGATACGTCCATGACTCGGATACAAATGTTTATGCTCATCACACAAACATTTGTCCCTACCGGGATTCGAACCCGGGACCCATAGCACAGCAGGCAGTGTTAACTACCGTTGGACTAATTGGGTCGTCATAATATGTATAAATCCCGACGTTTCGAATCCTTATCAACATTCAGATTGAACACTAAATCAAATAAAGATTGAATATATACACACACGCCTTTCCGCTATGGGGGTAGGCAGAAACTACAGAACGCCGCACACTACGAACCTTGCATAGGTACCGCTTTTGTTTCGTCCACATTCTGTCAAACATGCGCGCCATTTATGAGTGTGAAAGTTTATGAATGAATATGCCTTAGAATAGTGACTTAAAAAGATCTATTAACAGAATAACAATCATTAATCAATACTGCTCAATAGCAATACGGGACATATTATTTGAGAATATTGAATTTCGGTTCATTCAACTTATAAAATGGTCTTTATAAGTAAGCCTTTTTTCGTTGGGGATTATAAAGAGACAACATAATATACGGATGTAAATAATTGTTAATTTTCTTCTCTGTTATATAGAATTTTCTTCAAATACTCGAAGGAATATCCTTCATAATGTATACATTAATGCAAATCGAGTAATTATCGGCAAAACAAAGTGCGGCTCCGGTCCGTTAGATCGATTCGGTGGATCCAGTTAACTGCGAAACGTGCACAAAATTCCCACCTGTGTACCGACTGTAGGGCTGCCGGAATTTGAAATAAAACCTCCTTTCTGTACAATGTTGTTTGTTTTTTATTTTATTCCACAAGTGTGGCAAAGTAACTTACGGCCTGTCTGATGGTAAGCGGTTATCGAAGCCTATGGCTGTTTGCAACCCCACAGGTGACGCTCGCGCGTTGTCGACCCTGAAAGACCTTTTCACTCCTCTATTCCAGTTTCATATTAAAAGTAACACGTTTAAATATGCCATGATCTTCAAGGTAAAAATGGCAAAATAATAAGATAAGACAATATTGATGATACAACGTTGAGATGAGGTCTGAAGATAGCAACAATACAGTGAAATATTCATAAATACACATACGAAGAAAATCACGAATGTGGACGAGGCAAAAGTGGTACGCAGGGATCGTGGTGCGTGTTTCTGCCTATCCCTTATGGAAAAAGGCGTTGAATGTATCTATTACACAGATATGTACATAGACTGGCAATTTATAAATAGTCTTAGATATTTAAAATACTTAATAGGTCTTATTTCAGGAAACCAAAGACTACAATCAAAATAGCATTTGTCTTTGCTCATTTTCCATCGCACGTTAGAAAAAAGCTTAAATGTAATGGTGTACTACCAACCCTATCGGTAGCAGAGCCGCCATATTTAACATTTCATGTTTATTACGCGCCAATGACGCGCCGAGCCGCGGCCGATCGGCAAATTCTCAACAAATTGACTGCGAAAAATAATTTCACGTAATTTGTTCGTGCCAATTTTATTTTAATAACATTTAAATACCAGTAATTGTGCCGTGCTTGCCATATTTTACGATGGTTGCCAGCTTAAATATATTATGTTTAATGAAAGTAATGTTTTTATGGTCCTGTGTAAATGGAAAAAGCTCCAATAATGCCTAGTCTCACGCCTTTGCCTATAACTGAACATACAAAAAAAAGAATTATTCCGTTGCTATAATTCTATAATGAACACAAGACACACAAACAGAGAGAGAGAGAGAGAGAGAGAGAGAGAGAGAGAGAGAGAGAGAGGATAGATATGTCCAAAATAAAATCGTACCTAATTGAATTCCTATTTATTGAAGTCACATTGATTTGTTTGTATAATCTGTACGTACTGTGATCCATGAATCTATTTTCAACCGACTTCAAAAAGGAGGCGGATATATGTTCCGACGTTTATTTATTTTTATGTATGTCCACCGATTACTCCGCCACCCGTGAACCGATTTAAAAATATATTTTTTGTATCATATTGTGGGTTAAATACATATGGTAGATTAAATATTGTGACTAAGACAGTAAATATATTTGTGTGGAAAGCAGCGGTAACACCTAGTGTAAAATTTGGTCAGTACATCAGTTAAGATTTCACACCTACTGTTGAGTAAATTTCAATGAATTTTGATAGAATGAACTATGAACATGAGATGAATTGACGGGCAAACACTAACTAGTATGTAAGAAATATTTCAGTAATTGCATAAACAATCAATCGATTGTATAGATATATATTTTTTAATTTGCATCTTTATAATTATATTTTATTTAATTTATTTTAAATGTATATTAATCTGACATAATCTTAATTTTAAATTTTCGCATGCCTGCTAAAGGCGAGATGTGATTTTGAACATGTTTTAGAATAAGACCTTACGTACCATATCTTGAGCGAATAAATGACTTACTTACTTACTTGGTATTGATAGGCGTGAAGTACCTACTTGATTTTATATAAATACTGCATTAAATATGTAATACGATAAATAATTATGATAACTATATATCTCCTTCATCAGTTATGATTTTATCTCCCCAGGAAGTCTGTGACGTAATGTGTTTGGAACTGGTTCGACAAGTGCCCTAGATAGTTTCATTAAAATTATAAAATTACATTTGTATGCAAAATCGTGTGTGCTGGGTGTACCGAATAGAATAGATAAATACATAGACCGGTAAAGATAAAATCATTTTCATATATCGATACAAAATGTAATAATAGATAATAATAGATATCCCTCATCTTACTACATACTGTCTATAAATTCAAACTCAATATTTTGAATTTGTTCAAAGGAACCTTATTGGGTGTCTTTGAATGACGACAATAAAAACAGCCTCCAAAAACGCCAGCCGTTCCTTGCAGTTTTGTAGTACACCACCAACTTAACCCCTCTGACCACCGGGTTTTAACAAGTTAAACTAAAAACTATCCGAACCGATTTGAATCGATCAAATAATCGTTTTCTGTCTCATCAATACATCATCAACGCTAGATTTACAAGAGAAATTGAAATGATTTACGTTAACAGAAATCATATCGATTTGATCTATAAATGCATAAATCGATGCAGTCACGCATATGCAAATATAGCGGGATAATTGAAGCCATTGGAAGGTAGTTTGTCATGCAGATAACATCAGCTGTTGATTGGGTGCGCGCGCGCATAACATTCACAGATATGAAGTATTGATCTTGTAAGATAGCTCCTGTTTATTTGTTTTGGATGTGTTATTAGTATGTATGTGTTTTGTATTAATTTTTTAGTATTTACATTTTAAAGTAATTTAGACAAGCTGCAAACTTACCTAAAAATTTAAATGATATCTAGGTGAATGACAATATGTCATTTTCAATTCAATAGCTTACCTTTGACTGTTTGGGCGTTCATAAATGTCATTTATATTGTATACATCCTATTTCCATTTGTTACTGCTAATATCAACAATGATTGTCAGTAGAGACATTGTAACGCTTAAATACAGCAAGAATTATACATATACCTACCACAAAAAAATAGGTGGAGTAAAAAATAACTTTATTTTTTTTTAAATACACGTTCCTTTTTACTCACGTTTGACATTGACATCAACACATAATAAATTGCCTTATGAAATAAAAAATGTTGGTCTTAATCCGTTTGTCGAACGACATAATGTAACTTGGTTAGGACTTCTAGCTTGCTAAAGCTGCGCGTGTTTAGTTCGAGCCATTGCGTTTCTAAAATAGTCAAGACACAAAGTATCCATACAGTGTAACCAACCATATGAAACTGCAGCAGAAATAAAAAGCGAGATCCACAAAGTAGAAGCAATTTTATTCTAGCTGGCAACAAATGAGTTTTTTTTTTATTAGTACTACACAATGGGCGTTAAGACCACAGCGTGGACAAAATAAAACGTATCAGTCAACAGAAAAGACTTCGATCAATGTCTTGTATCACCTCTGCTTATCACGAAGGAACACTGGCGTGATGTTTGACGAGTATACCCGTCAGCCGGGTCATCGCCCCTGCATGTCAATGGATGCTGAGGTCCTGTCAGATCCCTAATTTTTTCTCGCTTATCTTATGATCACAGTACCTTTGTTATGTAATTACACTCGTAGACGGAGCAGCCACAGACGAGAAATATCAGCTGGTTAAAGCTGCATATAATTACTTTATAGTTATTAGTTTATGTAGGCTGTGTAATGATAAATAGTGATAGGTTATTTAAATATGGTTTTGTATTTTTATGTTTAAATTGTTCCTCTTTGCTTGTTGATGTGGTTACTGTAGTTTATTCAATTAGTTTGATTGGTGTATGTATTAAAACAAGTAACATGGAAAAAAGTATTAAATGAAATGTTTATGTAATCATTGATAACTAATTAGAAATTGTCGTCTAATATATTGTTAAACAAAAATGTACCCAGTTCAAATTTTTAATGGTCTGATGTTATTGACGAAATAATAACTTCAGTTACATATATTTTTAAATCATGTGTATTTAAAGACATTTTTTATTTACTAGATTTCTAAATTTCTATTTTTTATGAAAGCTTACACGTAGTATCATATGTACTAAATGGATTTACCAATAATTCGTTGTATACCAATATTAGATAACAACAAAACCATTGACGCATAAAATACACCCAGATATAATTTGAACAAACGTTTAAAACGTCGTTATTAAACAATGACACAATAATTCAGCTCATCCTTAACATTATTTGTGTGCGCATTGACGCGTACATCGGACCTGTCGAAACCGAGACAAACAAAAAACAAAACAAATGTTCTTTTTTGATGACTGGCAACTATCCGTGACACACACACACCTTAATGCGACATGTATACATCTGTTTGCCTTTCACACTTTTGTCATAAGGACCACAGAATAGACATATAACAACAGATATGTTTAAAATACATTGACATCAATGCTAGGTGCGTCAATACGGGCTAGTATCAGTAATTTATTGAATTCTATACGCACTACCGCATATACAAGTCAAATGCTCAAAATAAAAGAGTGTATATTAGGTACATACATAAATATACACTCGCGCCTTTTTCGGATATAGAAAAGCTTGCCTAAAATGTTATTGATAGAAATGGCCAGTGAATTCGGTTCGATATTAAGGTAATAAATTAATAACTGTACAGATTAATGAAAATTTAGAGTAAGTATATGTATAACTTTGTAGTTTAATTGAATAGTTAGGAATATTATTATTTTTTTAAATGAAAATTGGAAAAAAATAAAAAAGACGCGTCATGTTGTATAAATTACCCTCGACCAAAAAAGCCTTTTCAACACAATTTTTAAGCACTTATGTCTCTGCTCAATATTTTGAACCGTCTGCATCTATTGTCCCACTGTATTTTCTGGCATATGGCGATTTGATTCCTTGAACTGCCCCGCGGGTCACGGGTCAGCTCGCCGGCTGAATGACTGGCGGTGCAGTGCTTGTTTTGATTTACAATCGCGGTACGATTGAGCTGTCAGCGACAAGGAGCGCTGTTCTAGAGAACCGTACAGTTGTTCCTGTTGGGGGATGGGTAGCGAACCAAGTGTTCGCGAATGGCTGCTTGTGTAGGTATTAGTAAGGTAAGCAATGATACGAGTTTTTATTTTAAAATATAGGCTTATCCAACAAAATACTAAACCAATTTGGTCTATGTGAGATATATAGAACTTATCTATTTACGCTTAAGTAAATAAAAGCTTGTTTAGATATTTTTATTGTATTGTTTTTTACATAAAGGTATTTGACTATTTGAGTTTACTTAAATCACGCTCATTTCCATCTTCATTCACATCGGAAACAACAATACAAAAAGAGACGTAAAAAAAAGAATATTTGACAAGGTTTTTTGCTATAATCAACCATGCTGTATTGTAAATAAGGTTTTAAACTCTTTTTAATACAATTCTCTTTTCGCGGATCCTTTGTAAGTATTCTATCGCGTGACAACCGGTCACAAAGTAACTGTTAAAGTAACTACAAGTTCTAAACAATGAACGCGACTAACTTACGAGAGCTGAAAAAATGATTGATGACTAGTGCCGTCCACTGCGCCGCTGACCATCGATCGTATCGATAAATCGTTGGCGGCTGTACATCGATAACGTCGATAGATTTAGAAAAAAATACGCCTAAGTGCAAGCCTCTCTATCTTTTAAATAAAAATTGGTGCTAGCGACAATATAATCAAATTAACTAACTAAAATGTTGTCTTTATAAAGATACTACAACCGCAATTGTAAGTTTTTTAAGTAATCTAAGTAAACATGATAAATTTTCTGATTCTTTTTTACTTGTGTTGTACGACATTGCTTCTTATCAATGGAAAATATCCAATATTTTAAGTTTTTACTTACTATGTAAAAAATATCAACAAATAATGTTTGATTATTGCATTGCCATAGACATTTGATTTCTTACAGCTACAACTTACTACAGTTGACTAGTAGACAACTACGAACATCTACAGTTAGCTTTTAAGTATTTGGTAATCGTTTTGAAGAAAAAAGAAACCTTGCTACGCATCCCCGAGAAAATGGATATTAACTAACTTGACGGATTCTGTCCGTCAACAAGCATGGATCGTTGCGTGATGCTAATAAGCCTCTAAACGTCCTCATGAATTAGGCTATCAAATAAAACAAAGGGATTTTTTCCTTCAAATACAGTGATTAGTGTAACTAGCATACTTCTTTGGACTGAGATGGGAGAACATTTAAAATAAAAAATAATAAATTCAAGTTGGCTCAAATAAGGAATGGGCAATAGATAAATGACGACACGCACACAACACTAGTGGAGTGAATGATTTAATGACTGTATTCGTTCATAAATAAATATTTGTTTCATTGATTGGCGTGAGCATACATTACGCAGTCATGTGGCCCATTGAATGGAATTCGAACCATCTGTTCTGCATATATTAATACAAAAACATGTACTCTTGTATAATTAACAACACGATTTTATAACGGACGTAATGACGTAGGAATTCCTGGAAACATAATGATTTTGATATTAGCTTAAAGTGGATATTTTGAAATTTATAAAAAAACAAAAAACGTGTCTAACTTTTTGTTTCATACCAAAAACTCTAATCATCGTTTTCAGAAAGATATTAAACACTAAATTCTATATTGATGACGAGGTAAGATCATCTAATAAAACTGGTTAAAAAAATATATATATATAGATTTTTTTAGAAACCGACGCCATCAATGTCGTCGTCATCAATACAGACTCTATCAATACCAACTATATCAAAACCGACGCTCACAATACAAACGCCATAGATACCGACGTCAACCACACAGACGCCGTCAATACCGACGCTATTTATACCGACGCCACCAACATCGACGACCTCAATACCGACACCATCAATATCAACGCCAGCCATACCGACGCCATCAAAACCGACGCCATCAGTAACGACGTCATCAGTATCGACGCCATTAATACCGACGCTAAAAATACCGGCGCCATCAATACCGACTCTATCAATACCGACGCTAACAATAAAAACGCCATAAATACCGAAGCCGTTAAAACTAACGCCATCAGTACCAACGCCATCAGTACTGACGCCATCAATATCGACGTTAACAATACCGACGTCATCAATACCGACGCTATCAGTACCGACGCTAACAATACCGACGCTATTTATACAGGCGCCATCAATACCGACGCCATCAATATTGACGCCACCCATACCGACGCCAATAATACTGACGCCATCAAAACCAACGCCAATAATACCGACGTCACCTATACCGACGCCAATAATACTGACGCCATCAAACCCGACGCCAATAATACCGACGCCATCAAAGCAGACACCTCCTAAACCGACGCCAATAATACCGACGTCACCTATACCGACCCCATCAAAACCGACGCCATAATTACCGACGCCATCGAAACCGACGCCAACGAAACCGACGCCATCAAAGCCGACGCCAATAATAACGACGTCGGCTATACCAACGCCAATAATACCGACGTCACCTATACCGACGCCATCAATACCGACGCCATCAATTCCGACGCTAACAATACCGACGCTATTTATACCGGCGCCATCAATACCGACACCATCAATACCGAATCTATCAATAAAAACGCTAACAATACAAAAACCATAAATACCGACGCCGTTAAAACCGACGCCATCAGTACCGACGCTAACAATACAAACTCCATAAATACCGACGTCACCTATACCGACGCCATCGAAACCGACGCCAATAATACCGACGCCATCAAAACCGATGCCAATAATACAAATACAATAATAATACAAACAAATAATAACAATACAAACGCCATAAATACCGACGCCGTTAAGACCGACGCCATCAGTACCGACGCCATAAGTACTGACGCCATCAATATCGACATTAACAATACCGACGCCATCAATACCGACGCTATCAGTACCGACGCTATTTATACAGGCGCCATCAATACCGACGCCATCAATATTGACGCCACCCATACCGACGCCAATAATACTGACGCCATCAAAACCAACGCCAATAATACCGACGTCACCTATACCGACGCCAATAATACTGACGCCATCAAACCCGACGCCAATAATACCGACGCCATCAAAGCAGACACCTCCTAAACCGACGCCAATAATACCGACGTCACCTATACCGACCCCATCAAAACCGACGCCATAATTACCGACGCCATCGAAACCGACGCCATCAAAGCCGACGCCAATAATAACGACGTCGGCTATACCAACGCCAATAATACCGACGTCACCTATACCGACGCCATCAATACCGACGCTAACAATACAAACGCCATAAATACCGACGCCGTTAAAACCGACGCCATCAATGCCGACGCCACCCATACCGACGCCATCAGTACCGACGCCATCAATACCGACGCCATCAATTCCGACGCTAACAATACCGACGCTATTTATACCGGCGCCATCAATACCAACGCCATCAATATGGACGCCACCCATACCGACGCCATGAAAACCGACGCCAATAATACCGACGTCACCTATACCGACGCCAATAATACCGACGCCATCAATACCGACGCTAACAATACAAACGCCATAAATACCGACGCCGTTAAAACCGACGCCATCAGTACCGACGCCACCTATACCGAAGCCAATAATACCGACGTCACCTATACCAACGCCATCGAAACCGACGCCAATAATACCGACGCCATCAAATCCGATGCCAATAATACCGACGTCACCTATACTGACGCCATCAAAACCGACGACAATAATACCGACGCCATCAATACAAACGCTAACAATACAAACGCCATCAAAACCGACGCCAATAATACCGACGCCATAGATACCGACGCTATCAGTACCGACGCTAACAGTACCGACGCTATTTATATAGGCACCATCAATACCGACGCCATCAATATCGACGCCATCAAAACCGACGCCATCAGTACTCTTATCAATACCGACGCCATCAGTACCAACGCCATCAGTACCGACGCCATCAGTACTGACGCCATCAATACCGACGCTAACAATACTGACGCCATTTATACCGACGCCATCAATACCGACGCCATCAATACCCATTCTATCAATACCGGCTGTATCAATACTAACTCTATCAATACTGACGCCACGAATACCGACGACCTCAATACCTACGTCATCAATATCGATTGGCTTTACCGACGCCAATAGTACCGACGCCATCAATACCGGCGCCATCAATACCAACTATATCAATACCGACGCTAACAATACAAACGCCATAGATACCGACGTCAACTATACAGACGCCGTCAATACCGACGCTAAAACTGTCGCCATCAGTACCGATACCATCAGTACCGACGCCATCAATACCGACGCTTACAATATCGAGTCCATTTATACCGACGCCTTTTATACCGGCGCCATCAATACCGACGCCATCAATATCGATGCCACCCATACCGACGCCAACAAAACCGACGCCACCAGTACTCTTATCAATACCGACGCTAATAATATTGGCGCCAACCATACTGTCGCCGGCAATATCGACGCCACCCATACCGACCCCATCAGTACCGACGCCATCTATACCGACGCCGTCAATACCGACGCTAACAAATCCGACGCCATTTATACCGGCGCCATCAATACCGATGCCATCAATACAGACTCTATCAATACCGCCTGTATCAATACCAACTCTATCAATACCGACACTAACAATACCGACGCCACGAATAGCGACGACCTCAATACCGACGCCATCAATATCGACGCCATCAACACCGACACTAACAATACCGACGCCATAAATACCGACGCCATCAATACTGACGCTAACAATACCGACGCCGTCAATATCGACGCCACCCATACCGACGACCTCAATACCGACGCCATCAATACCGACGCCATTTATATCGGCGCCGTCAATATTGAAGCCACCAATACCGACGCCATCAGTACTCTTATCAATACCGACGCCAATAATATTGGCGCCAACTATACCTACGCTAATAATATTGGCGCCAACCATACCGACGACATCAATATCGACGCCACCCATACCAACGCCATCTAAACCGACGCCATCAATACCAACGCTAACAATACTGACGCTAACAATACCGACGACCTCAATACCGACGCCATCAATATCGACGTCACCTATACTGACGCCCTCAATACTGACGCTAACAATACCGACGCCATTTATACCGGCGCCATCAATACCGACGCCACCAATACCAACTCTATCAATACCGACGCCAACAATACAAACGCCATAAATACCGACGCCAACCATACAGACGCCGTCAATACCGACGCCACGAATACCGACAACCTCAATAACGACGCCATCAATATCGACGCCACCCATACCGACGCCACCAATACTGACGCCACCAATACTGACGCCACCAATACCGACTATCTATACCGACTCTATCAATACCGACGCTTTCAATACCAAAAAAAGCCGTAAAATACTAATTTTACGCAGACAAAGTCGCGGGCAAAAGCTAGTGTATAAATAAATATTTCGAAAAGCAATAAAATAAAACGTAAGATCTGGTCTGATTTAACAAAACTCCAGAAACTATCACTATGACCTGAGTAGAAAAGAAGTGTGTCAAGAATCGTACCACGATCGTATTATTCTTTCTCCTTACCATTATTTCAAAGGTATGGCGTGTCGAATGGTAACACGCAGTGGACGGGACATCTTAGTACGTACCCGACCCAGATAAACAAAGATCGCACATTCCAAAACCATACTTTCGTCAGTTCCGTATGAAACAATAGAATAGTGATGGGACGCATCGATAAATCGGTCCCGTTGAGTGATTCGGCCATCCGCCGGCCCGGCCGGTCGCACCGGTTCGGCCGCATAGTACCGCCCCCGTTCCGTAATCGTACGATAACCAGCTTGGCAATGGTCGCCGGAATTGATAGTAATTTGTATCGGGTACCTTTTATACTGTGTCCCTTGTAAGGATGAATTGCGAGCTATTTTGTTTGCTTCAATTTATTGCAGAAAAACAAAGTATGATATAGCTATAAGTGGGTATATAAATATCATTCTTTAAGCTTTTCATATCTGCTATTTTTATTAACCTTAAATAAACAATGGGCTTAGTTTTAAACTAGTTCTTAGTCTTTAAGTTAGTACTAAAGTCATTGTTTTATGTATTACTTCAAAGATTGCATTACGAATACAATAAATAATCTTAATCTATTATAAGGACATTTCATAATATTATAAATCAACAAAAGTTGTAAAAAAACGGAAAGTTCCGTGAGACGCAGAACGCTTGGCAACCCTATTCCCGGGGTTGATAAATGCATTCGTTTAATTGAGACTTATTCGTTATTACAGCGTTATCGGATTGCGGCAACAGGTAACATGATGACAATATTATGCGGGATGGCCATCAGCACAACACTATCCGATGTAGAAATACTTAATATTTCCTCACTATGATTGCAGGCTGTCTAATGTTTGTAAGTGCGTGATTTATTCGTGTTATAACTGAATAGGGCCGACGGGTAAATATTATTTACATTTTGATGTATTTTATTCACGAATGCATAAGAAATCATAAAATAAGATAACGTTCTGAGTAAAATTATAAGTAAAACTAACAGTGTTCTTATTAAATGGGGTTTATAGTATACAATCTATTGAAGTTTATCGCGTAGATTAATAATATACCTGGATAAAATGCTCATAAAATTTCAAACTTTTATTGTTAATCGATATGACTGTTCGATTTTCCTACGTCATATATTCCTTTGAGGCCGAAGAATCGATATATTTGCATGTAGACCCACGATTGATTAGCTCATTCGGAAGATTGATCGTCTCGCGTTGGTACAACACTATGCCTGTATTATAAGTGGGGTTGATGCACGGATTGTCGGTTAGGATGTTATTAATAGATAATTTTAATTTACAATATTTTTTTTATGTTATTGTATGACTAGCTGTGATGGCTTAGTGGTGTAACTGGATCACTGGACTATGAAGTCAAGGTTCAATCTCAAATCACACACCACTGACTTTTCTAAGTGATTGCGTATTTATCACATGCTTCAACAATGAAGGAAAACATCGCGAGAAAACCATGAGCATGGCTGAGAGATATTCTCGATGCGTGTAAAGTCTTTCACCTCATACTAATCCCTCTCAAATGAGAGGAGACCCGTGCCCAGGAGTTGGATAGTGGAGAGTAAATGGGTTGATGATCATGACGACTGAGTGCCTAGCAGTTTCTTCAGGCATCAGCAGAAATACTTAAGCCTGGTACATACTATACATTACGAGGGAGGTATGAATAATAAATATATACCTGGACATTATGACACACAGCGTCATCTAGTCCCGAGCTAAGCAACGAGGCTTGTGTTACGGATACTAGTTGGTGATATACTACATATACTTTTTTTTTGTAAATACATACATATTATTGCTCGTCACACAAACATTTGTCCCTACCGGGATTCGAACCCGGGACCCTTAGCACAGAAGGCAGAGTTAACTACCGCTGGACTAATTCGGTCGTCTGAATACCTTTTCATTTTTTTTTCTAATAGACAATAACTATCTTCCAAAGAGTGAGAAAGGTTAAAATCATAAAACCTAACACACATAAAATCAAGAACACGTCACAGAATATATATAATTACGGCTAAATTAATGCGAGTACACGTTTTTATGATATAATTACATCTGAGGACATTTCGTTAGCCACAAGAGTCGATAAAAACTTATATTGATTATCAACATGTAGCCGATTTGAACGTAAAGTTTAATTAAAAGTGGCTATAAACGCCAGCCGGGATTATGTTAATTGGATCCTAGATTACTATTGCTTTTTATTTTATGTGTGAACATAGAAATAACAACACATCTTCAGGCCTTATCATTTACTACGGAAAGATTTATTTAAATATTTATAAGTATTAATATTAAAAATACTATCCATACTTAAAATGCTTATTAATATTGTAAATGCGAAAGTGTGTCCGTCTCTGTGTCGTACCTTTTCACGCCTGAACCGATGAACCGATTCAGATGAAATTTGGTATGGAAATAATTAGTATCTCGGAGAAGGACATAGGACAGTTTTCATCCCCAAAATCATTCCTTAAAAGGGCGAAAAGGCTACTTTACCAACGAGGCAGTTTTATTTAATATGTGATACTAATTAACTTGATAGATAACGAATAACTGGGCCCTTTACTCAATCCGTCACATATACAAGCACCACTATAGCAGCTTATTATTCAATTCTTGAACGAAATGTGCGTATCGTACCACAGATAATCTATCATAATTATTACAATACGGTTGCTTTCACCGTTCATTTTGAATGATACTTCAAATATGTCTTTCAGCACTCATTAACCACTTAGATAATAAAATTGAGATGGTATAATTGGTGCTGTGGCAAAATGGTTAGTTTATGTGTCGCAGGTATACTGTTATATTCCCGCACCGAACAAACATATTTTTGTACTGAATTGGAATTCAATTATTGTATAAGTAAAAAATAGTAGCACATATTTCCTGTTTCAATTCAATATTCTTTCGCTACAACTGTATTTACTTCTAAATATGAGTAGGTACGAGTTGAAAAACAGTTTTCTTCTCTCTTTTTCTGACTTTTTGACCACACAAGAAAGTCCTTTAAACACGACACAGTCTAGACAACAAAAACTTCCTTATTACAAAATATTATGTACCAATATTTATTATAATAATTTAGCTTTAAATCGCGCCAGATAAATATAGCGTTTGTTATAATTATTATTATGCTTATTTTATATACAAAAAGTAACTAATGACGTTCATTATCCAGCACTTATTTATCTTACCCCGCCAGAACGGTAGAGGAGCTATTAAACTGTTATCAGCTATTTCATGAATGGATTTGGCAACGGTACAGCAGCGGGGCGTTGACCCCGCGCGCGCGATAACCTGCGCGCGCGCCGACTTGAATGAAACTTCCTTAGATTGTGTCTGGATGGTTGAAAGGAGGTGCAATGTATTCTATGATACGCGTAATAGCATTTAGCTTGGTTGGCTTACTACTTACCAAGGTGCTTAAGATGTACTATCAGTTTTTGTTAGAATATATTTAAAAAAAACGGTTATTCCCGTTCATATTTGGTAAGTATTTAAAAAGTAGGGGCCTCTTACAGAATGATGTATAAAGTTAAGTTTAAAGAGGGCTTTTAGCTTAATGTGGTCCATGTTGCAAGGATTCAAAGTTAAAGGGCGTCATGAGAGATTACATAAGGGCTAATCCTAATATAAAGAGACCTCGAAATGCCTCGTAGAGCGCGTTAAACCGTTTGTATTGGTTGTCATACGGTTTGACAATAATTGTAAGCGGTTGGATATCTGAAAAGTCTGACAGATTATTATCTTGATGGTAGTTTCTTGGTGCGAGCCCATCCACCGGCTAGGATGAGGTGAAAGCTACTATATTTTAAAATGTATATTGAATGATATATTTGGGCTTTTAAACCATAAAGAGATCGACTGAATAATCTGGATATAAATCCTAGTAATTATAATCTTTGTAAACGTTGTTTGTCCGCTGTTTAATGATGAATGATTTTAATAAAACTTTACAGACCGTGCGTAGTGTGGTCAAACTTGGAGACATAATTTTAGGCTTTACGCAGACGAAGCGGACAAGCTGGCAATCTATAAGTACACCTACGTTCGTTTGTGTAAGCTTAAAAACACAAAAAAATCTGCACTGAACCCGCATGGGAGGCCTACGTCCAGCAGTGAACGAATATAGGCTGACGATAATGATGATGATACAACACGCTTCAAATATGTATTTATCTCTAACCGCAACATGCTACAACAAAGCGTGGCAGGAATTGACAGGATACAGCTAGACTAGCGAGAAATCTCGCTATGCTTTTCCAGGAGATAGGGCATAACGAGATCTCTCGCTCAAATTGAGCTACCCGACTGGGGAAGTACCTCCGCCTTACAGAAGACCGCACTGAATCAACAATAGTTGTCTTTCTGCGAGTGAGTAAGGTTACCAGTGCTCATTGGGGGAGTGACTATTCTGACAGCATGGGAATTCCATTTGCTGTCAGTTCAGTTACTCCCTATTTTAAGAAACCTGAACGGTTTCTAAGGGGTTTGGCAACGCATTTGCAAGCCTCTGGTGTTGCAAATGTCCATGGGCGGCGGTCATCACTTACCATCAGGTGAGCCGCCTGCTCGTTTGCCCCCCATAACCATAAAAAAAAGACGAATATAAAATGATGTACCTATATAAATACAAATATATTCAAATCACTAAACGTTTCGTTTATCCACAACCATAAACGGACGATAGATTTATTCACGGTTTTTGCCTGTGCAATACACACATTTGAAACTAGTTTGTGAGTTTTTATTGGCTGTAATATTTTTTGTGTGCGTTGCAGACCTTTGGTGGTAACGGATTCATGGCAGACGTACAGACCAAAGACCTCAAAAGAATTTTGATATGATATGTTTAATAATTCTTTAGTTTCAGTTCCTACGGATTTATTTAAAGTTAAATATAAAATATCATTCATTAATTTGACTGCCTCGTTGCGTTGGTTTAGTAAGTGCGTAAGTGTTATTGGGCATTTCTATAAAATCCTCAGTAGGAGCTCAGGCTTTTGATTAGTGCCCGGTTGATGGCAATTGGCTACATTATCGAAGATCTCTGTGGTCTAGTGGTTCGACTAACGGACTACTGATCACGGGGTCATGGGTTCGATTTCCACAGGACACAAATGTTTGTTTCTTATTTATCCATAAGTCTGTATTTACAAAAAAAAACATAAGTATTATATCCATTGTCTAGTACCCATAGTACAAGCTCTGCTTAGTTTGGGACTAGATGGTGCTGTGTAAAATGTCGCAGAATGTTTATTATTATTATTACACCTTTGCTAACCCCTTCGAGGACGACAGGCGTGATGGTACGTTATGCCTTCATTAATTCCCAGCCATCACCAATTATTTCCAAGTTATAAATTCTTATTCATTTCTTCATTGATCTATTTAGATGACTAAAAATAAATCTCACAATCGGTTTGCTGACGTATTTAGAAGTGATTCTGGAATATCTAGATGAACTATTTATGGTGGCATTACAATATCTTAAATATCATAAATACCTGTGGAATATTTACTTTGGAGAAGTAGAATATGTAAAGGGAATGGAATTTCGGTTTTTTTTTTCAGTTAAATTAAACCTTAAGTAACGTTTCTCAAGATTTGGGCTCTCGAATGAAAAACCATTTTTTCCTCGAACTGGTTCCAGAGTTTTTTTTTCTTTATATTATAGCAATAGCTAATGGTGACATCATTATATCAGATAAAGACCACACAACGTTAAATACGAGAATAATTAAGTAATTATAAACACTTCTAGAGATAAATAAAATTATATCTAACCACGTTTTTTTTTGGCAAAAAGAACCGGGTTCCGTGAACCGAATACCTCGTGAATTCGTGATAAGAGAAGACGTTTGACCGGAAGTCTCGACCTCCTTGCTAAAGGTCAGGACCGGTCGGACATGTGGTCGGACCACCGATCCAATTACATCGAGATTTACATGAAATTAGAGCAATTCGTCGGCGAAAGGTGGACCACTTTTTGTACGAAAACGCCATAATGAAGCTACAAGCCATGACTTGGTAAATACTGTTATTCTACAGAAAGGTTTCGGTGCTAATTAGCAAAAGTACGAATACATCAAAATTGGTTTTGTATTTTTTATTAGCATAATCGTATCAAAAAACATGGGAAAGTTGACATTTTCGCCCGTGATAAGAACGCAAAACAAAATTAAATTACATGCATATAAATTTCATGACGAAAAGCCAGCGTTATTTTTGGGATTCGATTCAGGTTTGACATTAAAGAGATCATGGTGAATGAGTCTCTACTAAGCTCCGAGGGCAACTGCTGGTTTTGGGGACACAGTTAGCTTCTAAGTTAGTCCTGTGCTCCTCCAAGGACGTGAAGTTTCGGAGCATACTTAAATTTTCTCCCTCATTGCCAAAATATGGTGACACAAAAAAAAACTTAATAAATATATCGAGATGAAGAAATTAAGCACAAAGGTTATCATTGGAAAATAAAGTCAAGGATACGGTCATCGTATCATAAGTCAGTAATTTTTATCTTTTTAGCTACTTCATAAGATAAATGATGCTGTGGATGACGTACAAATCAAATATAGACAAGTAATTGTTAACAAGACGCCTCTTAGAACAACAACAGATAAAAATCTAACACTTTCATGCCTCTATTCTTCGAGAGGTTGGCCAAAAGAACGCTTACTGGACATGTAATTTCCATCCATCCACAAGACACAAATCGAAACTTTACTCAAAGTTTAGCTACTGAGAATTGCCTAAAAAACCTAATAAGGTATTGCCGAATCCGGGACGGATGCCTCGCTAGGCAGAATAGATATATACCTACATACGGAGACAAAGTCAGAAAATCATGATCCCTTAAAAACCCAGATATAATTTGCATAATATCTAAAATAACCCTTTGAAGAAATCGCTATAGCTTTAGGGTATCCCTGTCGACGGTACGCGTGCATCAATCATCGTATAGCCCAACCATAATGTAGGGAGCTCTACGATACGTCTTACGACAATATCAGATTCGATAGGGTACCTAATTATTTAGTCATTTTCTTAGAAAGATCTTGGTAGTCATGTTGTTGGCCCCATTGATAATTGTGATTATTAATGGGGCTGCTATTACTCCTTCGTAAATTTGATTTCCTAAGCTGTATGATAAACATAAATAGAATAAGCTTTATGTTGTTTTAGATCTGTTAAGTGATCTGCTGCTCATCTTATCCAATTATGGAAGATCAGTACTACAAAACTGTGTTAACAACATACCATATTTTAATCCGAACCACGTGTTGTGGAATGGCTGGTAGCGCCTCACAGTTTGCGGGGGTCTAGGCTTTCGGTACAGGGGTCCACAGGCAGGGGTGCAACACAGGCGAAAGTATCTCTTGTCCCGTATCTTCTCCGCGGCTTTGAGTCTCTCTCGGGCGAGTCTCCCCGCACAGCGGCGCGGGCTCGAGACAGCTAGAGCCGAAGCCACAACGGCCATGGCCGCGAGAAGCACCCACCAACGCATCACTGCAGCATCCTTTCATTAGCTATCCATAATTCTTGAGGACCATTTATCTCCACTAGCATTCGTGCACACTTAAACTAACACACTTTTAAAACCGTAATTTATCACTGATTAAACACCGTCTAACAATGAGTAAAATTTAAAACAGGCTTGGTAGTCTTGTAACAAAACTGCGATAACAATTAATTACAAATAGAACATAAACGTTTATAACAATTTATGCAAAGTGGATTAAGTTCAATTGACTATAGCATTTGCGAACACTATCAGAAACAGCACACCATTTTTTTATTCCTCCATTGAATTTCGGAAATGTTTTTATTGATGTAATGTGGTAGAAGTAATGAATGGAGCGTAATCGCGTGTTGGTTCCGACCGCCTGGTTGTCTGGTCGTGTTGGGAGCGTGCGTGCTCACCGGCAGTGACACGGCGACTGGCAGACGGAGTTGTTGCCGAGGACTACGCACCACTCTGTCCTGGGCACCTAAGATAACGCTTACGGCCGAACAAGCTTGAGAGCTTTGATGAGCTTCTATGTATTGGTATAAAACGACTATCACGATGTTTAGAAATCTTTATAGCATTTAAATTAATTAAGCACTTCACGTTTGGCGAACAATTGATTAAATCCGTGAGATGATGATGGTTTTATTTCAAT
Organism: Craniophora ligustri; assembly: GCA_905163465.1. Taxonomy (NCBI): domain Eukaryota; kingdom Metazoa; phylum Arthropoda; class Insecta; order Lepidoptera; family Noctuidae; genus Craniophora; species Craniophora ligustri. Next base: position 16,432,700 of record LR990956.1, read on the forward strand.
GTGTAATATTTGCGTTTTGAAACGAGCTGTACGTATCTAGACTTTGTTTTGAACTGAATAATAATAATAATTAGTGAAGATTTTTATGTGAGAACTTTCGGAAAATACTAAGAGGTGTATGACACCTTGAAATTAGTGTAAAACAATTTTCATGCAAATATCTATAGGTATATGTAGTTATAAAAAATACAGAAAATCTTACTAAATTTATAAGAGCGTTAAAAAGTTTTGGGACCCCTCATTTTTGCCATTTAATCCGCCATTTAATCTACTTGCTATATTGTTTTCATAATTTTCCATGTTTAGGTCCGATTCAAATTTAAATTATTTTTATATAAGTAATATTTAATTACAATCTAGTGAATGATCAATCAAGTGATTTAAATTATAAAACCACTTTTTTAAATTCTTTTGATGATTTTACATTCAACGTCAACCTATACACCAGATTAAACCAGTATAATCTCATCCGTAAATTAAATATTACAAATGGAGCAATGGTCAATTGACAAGCGGTACGTGTGACAAAAGCGTCATCTTATCGTCCCTCCGGCCGGCACGCGAGTCCACTAATTAGGCCGCGTTCTGATCTAGAGATTGCTGCAGTGATAAGCGGTGATAAAAACTCCCGGGTGGTCGGCGGTCCAGGGCCCGCATCCATCACGGCTGATAGCCGGGAGTGGACAGAACAAGCGTTGACGCAGATTAGGCGTAGCTGTAAATTGATTTGGAAGCGTCATATCACAGCATCTTGCAGCTTCTAATGTGTGTTCATCCTAATCCAATCATAGTCCCACTAACAGGCACGGGTTTCCTTTCATTTGTGAGAGATTAAAACATACTCTACTACCTAACGTGGTGGATCTAGTACAGGTTCACAGTCTCTCAGGTATGTAGGTTTTATCACTAGATTGTCCTTCACCGTTTGAACATGTGATATAATTCTAATAATCAATGGTCTTGAGATTGAGGACTCAGACTTTTGACTTCACAGACCACCGATCACACCAATAGGGTGTGTGTTCACAGAGAGAAAACAAAATGAAAACTGGATACGCAGCTTATTTAAACAGATGGATCTAGATATTTAATTTTCACAACCCTATATTGTTATTTTAAGGAGACACTGTTTGTCAGAATGGGGAAATTTGAAGATAGTGCAAATATTTAAAGTGGCACAGTGTTAGTTAGTCCAATCATTGAAGTACCACAGATGCAAGGAACTTGTTGTAATTATGAAGTTACTCTTATCACAGCTTCCAACAGCTGTCAAGATATATTAGAATGCTGGACAGCAACAACTTCACCCAATTACCTCGGCGATTTTTATCTCAAACGATTTGCGACAGAAAGCTTATGAAGCCGACAAGATGATGTTTTCTATCGCGATAATACGCGTCAGACTGGGGGTGTGGCTCTGGGGGCGGTTGTGGGACTCCTAGCACTTCTGCAATGACAACCTGTCTATTAGAAAGTCGAACAAAGGAACGATAATTGGCTGCACGAATCATTAAAAAATATTACAAATGTTTTTGTACCCAGTGTCAACATTTTATGTCTACATTTTGTGTCGTTCTTTGAAATCACTAATCAGTTCCTATTAATAAATACACAACAACATATAAGAATCCAGTAAGAAGATAACAAAGATATTAAAAAAATTGCATATGAATGACATCCAAGAGCACGGATAGACCATGAAAGCCTTAAAGGATCAAAAAAGTTGGGATTAAGATAGGATTCATTTAGTGTACCTCGATAATATCGTAGTCTCTCAGATAATACATTGTTTGGAATAGACGAAAAAGGCGTATATATGTATAGTTGTATATTTGTTCATGTAAAATCCGCGATACTGAAAAAATCAAGCTTTTCGCAACAGTTATAAATATCAAAATAAACCAAGATAATGAATAATGTAAAACAAATACAGACGGGTGAAAAAAAATAAAAGAGGAAGTTGAAATCCCAGCCCACATTGCCACATGGTCGTAAGTCGATGAAGAAATAAATTTAGAAAAATAGGGAGAAAGAAACATAAAAATGTAATTTCTTTCAGTAATAAGATAACCGGATCTGAAAATCCGACACTTTTGAAACTACCCTCGCTCCTCAAATGTTTGAATAAATGTCATACGGATCGTTGAGCTCCCTAAATAATTATTGTTGAGATATGTGTAGGTACTGATTCATGCACGTGCCGTCAGTTGGCACACTTCAAGACTGGCTAGGGCTCAAAAGAGCTTATTAGGTAATGTCCACAATTTAGACTTTAAAAGATTCTATAATTCTATCTTGTTTTGGTGCATCTTATCAAAGGTCTTTAATTTTGACTCGTAAAAGTGTCTTCGAAAGATTCTTCAACAAATGTATCCGTACTAATATTTTAAGTGTTATATAAATTAATTATACACATTAAGGCAACACTGCTGTACTGCGATAAAATTTGTAACAAGCAGTTTTATTTCAATGTAAATAACCATCAATAAAATTTGGTACGGCGACAGTTTGAATCGAGAATACAGAATAGATATTATCTCGAAATTCATCCCTTTAGGAGGAAAAGGGGACGTTTCTTGAAAGGGGATTTTAAAATATCTCATACATTCCATAATTCTCATAATTCCACACAGACGCTGTCGCAGGAAAAAGCTATCCTTATCAATCCTATCCTTAATACCTTGCAATTCTCATAAAACTAGTTCGCTCTCCAACAATTCTGTAATTTACACTCAATACAGATTCTACACACAGTTTCAATGTTTAAATTTCTGTTAATGGTAGAGAAAATGATTGTAACGATATGCAAGCAAGTGAAAGGAAATAGGGTTGGCCGACGGTAACCTATCACGAACAAACAGGACATGTTAGAAAGTGCCATGGGGAGTTTTAAATACATGGTATTTATACGCAAAGGATTTGGCATAACAAGAGTACATATTATATTATATCAACCGTTAGACGCCCACTGCTGGGCATACATATCCTAAAAGATTACCACTACGAGCGTTCTTTTACCAAGGTATCCATCTAGCCGCGGGCCTACCCGCACTGGGTATTCCAGTACGCGGTTGCCTGTTGAGATTGAGAACCTTCGAGCCCCAACGGCCAGCCTTTCTTCGAGTAATGCCCTCCCTGTAATGCACTATCACTTGAGTTTGGCAAAAACAAAGCGAAGTGGATGAAATCGAAAAGGAAGCTTCAAGCGATAAGATCCTATTCACTGTAGTGTAAGTATTCCGAGAAATAAACTAAATGATAGAATTAACTGTCCGCTCATTATACTGGTTTTAGGAATATAATGAATCATACTTATACATTATAGGCAGGATGCTGTGAGTAAATTAAATAAATCAGCCATTACGCAATTAAAACGAACATAATATGAGAATTCAACTGGGATGAAGTATATACATTGTTCAGATAACAAGGACATAGAAATAAAACTAGTATCTAAGTTAAGGACAGACCATGGAGGATGTAAAGAATTCGAAACGTTGACATTCAATAATGCGAGCAAATTCGTAACAAGAAGTTGTTTTGTAATAAATAAGTAAAATAATAAGAATACTTCTGATGACATCGCTTCTTCAGACTAACAGTGCAAAGAGAAGTAGAGCATTAGTTAATCATTAAACGCTCCTTAAAAGTTCACCAGAATTGACATAATGAAGCGTGTTGCACTGGTGCTTTCTTCAAAAGGCTGTCTCAGACATTGAACTACGTCGTCAGGCTCACATACTATAAACAAAAATATTTGGACTTTAAAATAGACCATGATTCTTTGAGTTTGTTTCGGCATTTCTTCTCAGAGGTCGTCAGTTAGGAAATACCGACGCCAACTAGATACTAAAAAAATATTTACATAACTTTTAAAAGTGTCTTTAAAAAGATCTATTTACAGAAATAAACAATCATTTCAATAATATAACTATACCAGCGCCTCAAGCCATATAAGCGAAGTTGACGATACTGTCCAAAGTACTAGAATAATAATTCCTGAAGCAAAGTGAAGACTATAAAACAATATTTTTGGTAGAAAGTAGATATTTTTTATAAAAGTTCATACATAATAGAGTACAATGAGCAGTATATCAAGTAGACAAACAGGCGTGCGCAGGAGTCATGGGGCCCCCGATTAGATTACATGCGCACGCGCCGCGGCCGCTCCCAATCCGCACCATTGTAAGTTTGATAGCTCGTAATGAATGGCTTTTATTCAGACGAATATTCTGTTACATTACTCTAAAGAACGCTGAGTTCTTTACAGTTTTATCTGTATTTTTGCCGAACTTTCGAGAAAATTATAAGTAGTACGAACTGCCTCCGTCTTGCATGTACATAAACACCATATAATCACGACTATATCCCCATAAGATTTAAGCCGAGGAAACAGATGTAGTATAATGAAACAGTGTACCATTGAACTATGGGATAGTTCACTGGTATGTTTTAAATCGGAACGGATGGCCGTTGGGGCTTGAAGGTTGTCGAGTGGCGACCGCGAACTTGAAGACCCAACAAGGGTAGGCCTCCGGCAAGGTGGACCGACGACATGGTAAAGGTCACTGGAATCCGCTGGATGCAGGTGGCCCAAGACTGGTCGTTGTGGAAACTTTAGGGGTGGTTTATTCCCAGTGGACTTGAGTGGACGTTCTCTAGCTGACATGATGATGATGATGTTTTAAATCTGTTAAAATTGGGAACGATCCCATAAATTAATATTTCTAAAAAAAATTCAGATAATCCTAATAACACTTCACTGGAACTAGAAAACTTGAAATCGAAGACCTTTGAAGAAATCGATGATAATTATATAGTTTTATCTATATTTATACACTTTCACATAGGTTTTTGGTACCGAAAGCTTTATTTTTTTAATAGGACCTCCTTTTAGTAAAAGACGAGTATAATATAGAACCTAAAGCTTCATCAGAGAACTGTGCGTCGTCAGTCTACCTAGCCTTTAGGGTATAAAACTGTTTGGTATGTCATGTCATGTATCAGAGCAATGTTAAATCTATTTCGCGCGTCGTAACGAATTCGGTGAACGCGACGGCCAGTGAGAGTGATGCGCTGACATGGTGGGATGCTCTCATGACATGCCGAAATGGACTATTTTAGAATCATGGATCTTATTTTGTAAGGAGTATGTACCAACGTATTTGAGTAAAACATAGCGGAAGGAATTTTTACTTGTCACAAGTCAAATAAATATGATAAATGATATTTATTTCTGTAAACAGGTCATATAAAAAAATAGGAACTGGATGGTGTCGGCATTACCTAACAGACGACCTATGAAAAGAAATGCCTTAGCAAACTCACGAGAATTATGGTCTGTTTTTAGGTTCAGATATTTTGTTTTACAATATGTGAGTCAAACTGTGTAGGTCAATATATTAGTCAGTTAAAAATGAACGCCAAAATACTATATAAATATTAAAAAAAAAATTTACAACTTTTTCACACACATAGCGCACACACATTTCACAGTTAAACATTAGCCAGTGATTTGCCGGTTTATCAGCTCTCATGTAGAAGATTGTGCCTATTAACGTATCTTGTATATCTATAAATGTAATCACCAAGAAGTTACTGAAAATTTCCATACACTATTCGAGATAAAATGGAGCAAAAGTCCACAAGCAAAATTAGTTTATTTTGATCATTACCATTGATATGTTGTCACTGTCTTTATATCGCCTTTTTATAACAAGTGCAACCCATTAATCTTCGTGTTCATAGAACGCGCGGTCTTCTCAGAACGGTGTCTATTTGAGATGCGCGTGCGCGTGGCGACAGGGCAGACAGACTGACGCCCGGCCGAGTGCCTTCCTCGTAACTGGTAACCCGTGACAACCGTTACACATATTTTGAGTATTAGTAAATCATATTAAATGACATAACTTAACGGCTGTATGCTCAAAGAGAAAAGCAGACGTTAACTTATACAGTTTGTCCTGTTATTTTTAGGTCGAATGTAATAAAGGCGAGCCTTTTGCCACTAAGAGAACACAAATCCAAAATACGATCCGACCAAATCCGAGCTGCTACTAAGAATTTTATAGAAAAAGCTGATTGCCGCGACTTCGTCCGCGTGCAATTTAACTAAAAAAAATAAAGTTTCATATTATCTTTGCACCCCTGTTTTACCCTCTTAGGAGGTGAATTTTCAAAAATCCTTTCTTAGCGGATGCCTACGTCATAATATCTACCTGCATGCCAAATTTCAACCCAATCCGTCCAGTGGTTTGGGCTGTGCGTTGATAGATAGAGTCAGTCACCTTTGAGTTATATATATACCTATAGAAGATAGATATACCTAGGAATTACAACCATCCCGCTTGCAACCTTTTAAAAGAAAAAAACCTTGGACGAATTTCTTTTAAACTTTCTCCTAAACATTTAAGAGATTTTATTGCGTTATATTAAATTTTATAGTTACAAGCAGACTCAATGCCCCTGTATAATATCAATATCCGCTATTAAATCCCTAAAACACAGTTTTATTTCTGTACTCATAAATAATCCTATCATTCGCAGAATACAATATATTCTCGATGCCTCTGTCGGCACTAAGCACGCGCGCAAAAAGGCGACTGCGTCTATTAATTGCGCGGGCGACAACGCCGGCGGACCGACAGACAGGGCGACGCGCCGCACGCATACTTAGCCCTATAAATATAATATTAGTATACTTATGTAGTTCTGTGTATGTTTTAGTCCAAATCTAGGCAATTATAAACGACGTTGGGACATAATTATTGGTGCACAGATTTCTGCATAATAAAATAAAATATCGACGCGCGACGTCCCCAAACAAATATTAATAGCTACCTTCTGTGGTTGAAGGACTCAGGTTTGGATAAAATAATCCATCAATACGAAATAATCTATACTTACTAATTAATATCTACATGTCTGTTGGTCTGTTACCTCTTCACGCTTGTGTTTATCCTGGAAATCATGTATGGTGGAAAATTTAATGACCCCACATATATCTTTAAATAGTCCCTTAGTTAAGGTTATAAGCCACTAGTGGTTAGTGGCTTATTACCTTGACGAAGGGACTATTAAGCTATGTAATAGTTGTGTAATAACTTACATACATACAATCGCGCCTTTTTCCCATGGAGTTAGGCAGAAACTGCAGAATGCCACGCGCTACGATCTCTGCATACCACTTTTGCCTCGACCACATTCGACATACATACATACATCTTGTCATGTAATAACTTATTCTGAATATACGTGATATGTTACGAAATTGCATAAGCAGCACGTGCAACCAATGTTTATTTTTCACGTCATCAAAGGCAAGCTGCGCACGCGCAGGTCTGCAGTGCATTACATCAGTAAATATTTCCGTTATCCCATTAAGCAATCATGGCGGGAATAAATATTAATCTAGTATAAGTAACTATATTTTTCACAATTCTAATAGTACGTGGTTCATAATTAAGATATCTTCTTCTTAGAAGAGGTACCCCCCTTCACCCCTTTTTTTCGTATTGAAATTTCTAGATTCTATAAATAAGACCAGATGTGAAGCAATCTAGTCTTCAGGAGACTTTTCAATATTCAACTCTTTCAATGGCTTCGTGGAACGCTCATTAACAATTAAGTGTTGACTGTCATGGATGCTGTAAAGGATCCGAAACATCGGGTTAAAATAATATCAATATACCGCAAGAAAATCCCTAAAAAGTAGTTTTAATTCAATGTCTAATATAAATATAAATAAGTAACATGTTCCCAGGGATTTCCATTTTTGAATTCCTAAGCAGTTTGTTTTTTATGTTGTTGTTCTAAATGGCCAGTCCCAAACACACTTTCAATAGATTTCTCATAATGGTGAAATCAGTTAAGTCTCGTCAATGGGTACTTAAGGTACAAAGCGAAAAACAATAATGTAATATTTGATGGTAGTTTCTGCCTTTAAAAACTCAGTAGCAAGACTCGATCGTACTAACTATCACACCAGAATCTTGCCCTTCTCGGCAGAAAATTTGCCTGGTGATGTCACTTCACATTGATATTCTATGAACGGTTCTATTACAGTATGTCACTTGAGCTACGCTTTCCAGTGTGCCTCAGTACTTTGCGATTGTTTTAGTGCTTGTATCGGAATCGCTGAATCTTTTGAAGTTCGCCAACCGGACCTACACGCTACGCTACGCCACCGAGCACTTGAAAATAAACAGTAACCCTTCATACAGTGGCGGACATTTTGAACAGCATCATAATGTCAATGAAAATATGATATCGAAGTTTATTCGAATGTAGGTACTGTTGTGAAATATTATGTACTACGTCAGTTCTTAATATTTTACAATTAAATACTTCGTAATTTCTTTAATATTTATCTACATTTATGAATCTATAAATAAATATTTATAGTCAAAATTACAGAGCGCCATCTTGTTCTAAATTATGTAAAAATGTATGTATGTTATGGAAATAAAACGTTGAAATAAAATTACATTTTAATATAGTTTATAACTACAGTAAATTAATTTTACTACATTCATGGTTTCAAGTAGATCTTCCCACCAGCCTATTATTCTATCAATATTTGCAAAGAAGGAATTCATGGTTTTTTTTAGAACATATAATGTGTATAAAATTACCTACTTTCCTTACTTAAATATGCATGAAACGTATGTATATAACGCAAGACTATTTACTTAACACGTTCTAAAGATCTTCAGTCTCTCTCCAAATCTTAACGAATTAGTCAATATGCATTCAGTTAACGTAACGTATAAACAGTTAACCTCTATTCCTAAACGGTCATAAAGATACGTGTTAACTAAAATGACGACACTTCTTCAAATGAGATAAAACTCATTTCAGTAAACGGGCTATATTAAACAGCTTATGGTGACGCGTTTGTATTAATTTACAAACGCTATTTATTTGTCCCACATTCATTTCATTCGGATTTGAGAAGGATAAAGGAAAGATCCACCACGAAAAAACCAATGAAAAAAGAAAATCTACCACGCATGCAAGTTTCCTTACATTGTTTTTGACAAGTATTGTAAGTATTACACAATTTTATATGTATGTTTGTGTACTTATTTCTTTTGCATCTAATAAATGATTTTTCTTTCCATCTTCTTTCAAGTATAATAATTGAATAATTATTATATTTGAAAGAAGATATAAAGGCTAATGAACATATTGGTTAATGAAATCTGAAACGTCAAGATTGAATAATATCAATATACTAAAAAAACGTAAAAAGCAGCTTTATTTAAATATCTATTCGTTTTACCATATTACTTATTTAAGAGACAGATTAAAAAAAAAAACTTTCTAATGGTAGGTGAATTTCATGGTCTGCAGTGTACCTACAGCTTATTTATATCGGCGTATGCCTCGCGTTGGATGCATCTCGTGGTCTGTTTATTGGCGTACCGACAACACTGCTTAGTGCCGCGCACTTTACACTGCACGCCACTGTACCAATGATTCATGTTGTTTAAACTAGGTACCTACGCATAGTTTTGGTACTTTCGTGTCAACACTAATTATAGAGTCTAATAAACATTTTGTTGTGGGTGTACATTACTGGATATCTGTCTAACCCTTCCGGGACAAGAGCCGTGATGGTATGTATGTATGTATAAACTTTTTAAAGATACGGATAATGGTGAGAGATTTAATGATATTTTTGGTTGCTATCTTATTTGTCTGATGTCCCAAGTGAGGCTAGAAGACTAGATTTGATTTCCAGTTATAGAGCTTTTTTATAATTTGAACGAACTGTATAAATGTGGGAAATGTAAGATGTACCGATGTAAACCCACATTTTTTTTATCGTTGCCCCACGCTCAGATTTTCTCCTGTATCGTGGGTGCGTTTACAAACACATCACATACACAAACGCCCAGACCGGGAACAACTACCTGTCGAACGTACAAATATTTGCTCCGTGCGGGAATCGCACCCGCAACCCGTGACGCACAAACCGATCGCTCAGCCACTGCGCCACCGAGTCATCAAAGAATAATAAATTGGCCATTTACCTTTACCACAACTTCAAATCCCTAGGTAATACTCAGAACTTGGTTAAAAAACAAATTACAGTTTGTTTGACTTGGGAATCGAACATAGAACCTCAAGCTCAACCCTTGCGACCACTACATCAATAAGGCAGAGTTATTAAATCTTAGACATAAAGTAGAATATAATAAAAACCTCCTTTACCATTTCCCGGTGATAAACTTTGCATTAGATACGCAAAATTAATTCAAATGATTCACTCCAACACATACAGAACCCGACAATTTTGAGCAATCAAAATGAATGAACCCTATATAATGTGACGTCACAACCTAAGGGCCTGGGCCGTTACCTTACACAGGGCTGTCACAAGTTGCTGATGCATATCATTGATTTAATGAATTTTATTACATATTCAAATAATGTAGGAGTTTTTTATCTATGACTTTCACAAAATTTCCTTGCCAAAGGTTCTAGAAATAAATATTGTTTGAATTTGAATTTACTAGCCTTTGCCCGCGACTTCAAGTGTATAAAATTCGTAATTTTATCCGCATACAAACTTCCATCCCTGTTTTCTCCCTTTTAAGGTATGAAAACTATCCTATGTTCCTCCTCGAGACTCAAACTATCTGTATACCAAACTTCATCCAAATCGGTTCAGCGGTTATAGCGTGAAGAGATAACAGACAAACAGACAGACACACTCTCGCATTTATAATATTAGTATAGTATGAAAGTATGGAATATCGATATACAAAATAAAACTGCTGATCGCATTAGGCTCAGTAATAGAGGAGAATATATGACGCGATGCAATTCGATAAAAAATATTGTTTCGTTAATAACAAGAAAAAATATCAAATCCATTCTTATTCACTAAATTTACGTTATACACTGTTTGATCATTGATTTTGATCTAAATAGCTCAAACTCTTTGAGTTGAATTGAATCCAGAAGTTTTGAGAAATGGTTATTAAAACGGCTGTCTGTCCGTATAGGTATATACATTTATCCAGTTTTTAATTCTGGTGTACAAAATCCAAATAATATATCTTTTCTATGATTTACTACAGGGTCAAAAACCGTGATCCAAAAATCACGACGACCCGATTAGCCCAGCGGTAGTTAACGCTGTGGCGGTTCTGTGCTACGGGTTCCGGGTTCGAATCCCGCTAGGGACAAATGTTTGTGTGATGAGCATAAACATTTGTATCCGAGTCATGGATGTATCTATGTATAATATGTATGTATTTACAAAAAAAAAGTAAATATGTAGTATATCAACCAACTAGTATCCGTAACGCCTCGTTGCTTACCACGGAACTATATGGCGCTGTGTCATAATGTCCAGAAATATTTATTTATTTATTTATTTTAATTATTTATCAGCTTGTCAGACAGCCCTAACCGCAAGATGATGGTACAATACTACGCCATGTTACAATACATTGCCGGTTTAACCCGCATGGAGTAAAAATAGAAATGGAAGTAGACACTCACTGTACGCGCTGCAATTGCGTGCAATCTACAAATAGCTGGAGGTGGCGCGAGCTATGCGGTGGGTCCCTGCCTGTGTTTCTCAGTTTCTCAAAGTTATGCTTTGAAATTTATCTGTTTAAATCAGCCTTCTCTACACAGATAATAAAAGGAATTTCTCAAAAATAAATTAGAATATTTGGTTCCTGATGGTGATAGTACTCATTCGGCATTGGATCTCTTTGGTAAAAGGATAAAAAAAAATTAGGATTCTTACAAAATTAAAAATATTTGTGTTGATGTTATTTTTCAATAAAGTAATAGAAAAGGAGGTCGAATAGCATTAGGGATTAAATCGAACAGCTCTGCATATAAATATCAAAATATAAAATATAAAACAGGTGTTGCTTGTTTTGGTTAAGAATTTAAAAATAAACGAATGTATTTTTTTATTCCAGTATTTAAAATAACATTAAACACGCGATTATGCCCCCATAGATGGAACCAATAAAATAGATCCTGTCAAAGATTCGAAAGGTCTGAATTAATCGATATATCCCGATAAAATTAGTAGGGTGTGTGAAAGTTAACAAAAAAATATTGCTGAAAATAAACGACTACCTTTCGAAAAATGTTGAGACATTCTGTTCCGAGCGCATGTATCGAGCAGTTTTCAAATTACGCAAATTGTAGCTCGCGTACTACACAGTTTATAAGGCCTATGCCTAGCCCTAGGTCACGTGCACTGAGTGTGTATACCACAGGCTTTGTAACTTTACATAATAAATGTGCTTTATTATACAAGCAAGTAGCTATGTATTTTTCAACAGGCGCAGCATACTCCAAGAATGTTCTTTTCATTAGATTCATGAAACTTCATTATTTGATTTAAGTTTTATAAGTGGCATGCATCTGCATAAGAAAATTTACCTTATACATATCGTCTTTAAGTTTACTTTAAGACGTATTTGTATACATACAGAAGTTTACAAAAAACTCATTAGTGTTTCCTGTATTTTTTATTCATATCCTGTATACCTACCTATACTACTATTAGTATAATAAAAACTTACTATGAATTGTAAACTTTGATGATGATTAATATTCAAGCTTTTGTATTGATTTATAAAGCTATGTTTAGACACTGCGTGATAGGACGAGGCTACACGTGCTGCGCCGCCCGTGTAGGTGCGGCTCGGATTAATCTGAACGCAAGAATGTCTACGAATCCATTCGATCCTCTTGGGAACTTTTGATCTGTGATACACAACCGTCAGTGAGAGTTTGCTTTAAATCAACGAGGCACTTCAGTCTGTGGCGATCCCAGTTGTGGGACAATGGTGGACGACAAGCCAAAAAGATACCGTCAACATGTTTAATATTTTTTTAACCCACCTGTGATACCTTTTCCCACTCAATTAAATTAAATTTTAATTGAAAATATAAAACAAAATAACTTACCTGTGGCAGTCACTTAAATTATTGTAGACACTTCATTTATAAAAAACAAGACCACAATAACTCTACAAATACAGGAAAAAAAAAAACAAATGAACGCCATCTATTGGCGAAACTGGAACTACAAAAGTATTGAGACTCACCCGCGCAGCCGCTAGCAGTCAGGTTGTAGTATTCATCCAGACAGTTGTCACAAGATGGCGGTGCGGCGCCCGGCGCGCATGCGCACTCGCCCGTCACTGTATCGCACGTCGCATTCACTGACGCTACGCCACAGCGACAAGCTGGACAACCGGCCGACACACCTAATAAAATAATTTAATTATATTATTGGTCAAATAAAAATTTTAAACTTAACGTTTAAAATTTGCCGTTACGGTGTGCATATTTCTTATTAAAATAAAGCAATTGAATGTTTGAAACGCTATTAATCGTCGCCAAGGAAAGAAATAGGAGATATTGTTGTTGATTTCGATGCAGGGAAAGGTCACACCCTCCGCCTCCGCGCCGCCGAACTTATGTTAACTATACAGTGTGATATATAATACAGTTACCGCCGTATCCGGGCTGGCAGGTGTCGCAGGCGCGGCCCCCCCAGCCGGCGCGGCACACGCAGGCGCCGGAGCGCGCGTCGCACGCGGCGCCCAGCGCGCCCGCGCCGCACGCGCACGCCACGCACGCGCCCGCACCCTCCGCCTCCGCGCCGCCGAACCAGTACCCCTCCTGCACACAACATACATAAATAGACATACGACTCAGCTGGATTCGAATCAAATTTCAAGTTCCTTGAAAGTAATATATAGATTTGCTTATTGATTGGTTTACCTTGCAGAGGTCGCAGCGCGCGCCCTCGGCGTGCGGCGGGCAGGTGAGGCAGCGCCCGCTGGCCGGGTGGCACGGCGAGCCGCCGCACGCGCACGGCTGGCACGAGCTGCCCACCGTCGTCGGCGAGCCCCAGTACCCGAAGTCGCAACTGGATATACGTCACTCATTACTCATCAACTCTACATAATATCTAATATATAAAATTCTCGTGTCACAGTTTTCGTTGCCATACTCCTCCGAAACGGCTTGACCGATTTTGATGATTTTTTTTGTGCTTATCCGGTATCTATGAGAATCGGCCAACATCTATTTTTCATCCCCCTAAAAGTTAGGGGTAGTCCACCAACCCCTATAATGTGACAAAACAACGTTTGCTGGGTCAGCTAGTAATTCTATACAATTTTCACAAGCCGTCCAACAAATAAAAAGCCGGTTAATGGCAATAGGCTCGCCCCCTATTACATGGGACCTAAAACATACCGGCGAAACGTAGATGTACATTAGTACACCTCTGCCTAACCTTTCGGGGACAACAGGCGTGATGGTATGTAAGAGGTTGAACAAAAAACGCGTCATCTACGTAGAAAAATTGAAAACCCTCAACTGGAGAAATCGAAAGAAACCTCTTTCGATTTCTCCAGGATCCACTCATCAGATCCTCACAATTTTTTATGGCACCACACGGGAAGCATCAGCTTTCATATAAAATAAGAATTTTCAAAATCGGTTCCCCAAGTCCACAGTTATGAGGAAAAAAACAAAAAAAACTTGAGAGGTGTCAAAGGACACCCGGATGGAACGAAGTTCCTTTTTACAATTCCTTCACTAATTAATCGAAAGGAACTTCGTACCATCCGGGTGTCCCTTGCTTTCTATAAGAGAGAGAGAGACAGACAGAGAAACATGCGCACGCCGCACGGCTTACAATAGCTTACTATAGCAAAAAGGGTCCTTACAACTTTTCGTCTTAATTTTTTCCGTCTAGCCCCCTTTCGCAACGCGCGATAAGGAACTTCGTTCCAAAAAATTAAAAAAATACAGTCGAATTGATAACCTCCTCCTTTTGGAAGTCGGTTAAAAAATTACAGTTATTTATTAAGATAAGAAACGTTGAGTATTCATTATTTGAATTTACATCCTACTAATATTATAAACGCGAAAGTTTGTAAGTTTGGATGGATGTATAGATATTTATTACTCTTTCACACAAAAACCGCTTAACAGATTTGAATGCAATTTAGCATACATATCGTTTATTACCTGGATTAACACATAGGCTACTTTTTATCTATATACCATGCGGGCAAAGCTGCGAGAGGCAGCTAGTGTATCATAAATCTATTTGTTGCCTCAATACTCAATACTAGGCATAGGTCACCTCTCATTGAGACAAAAGTATAAATACGTGCCGTTAAATAAAATAATATCAATGTGATAAATACGCACATAACTTTAAAAATTACTTAGTTTTTCTTCCCTATTTTAGTTTTGGTACATTTGTTAACCTAGCACAAAATAATAGAGGTAAATAAAGAGGTGAGTGTTAATTGTGTTGTTGAGACTAAGTGTTATGCCTAGTGGGCTACTGCCCGACAGATGGTGTTGGGTGTTCGTATATACATTAACTGCGCTTGAATACTTCACTAGCGTGATGTAGGATGAGCTTCTTGATTGGTGCTTACGATCTGTCAAGTCAGTTGACAGTCGAGAGTTGACAGTCGTCAGTTGACAGTCGTCAGTTGACAGTCGTCAGTTGACAGTCGTCAGTTGACAGTCGTCAGTTGACAGTCGACAGTTCAGTCAAAATCAGGGAGTATATTATAATATGTTAATGCAGTCACTATGGAAGATTTAAGACATCTCGAGATCATATTAAAAAAAACCTAAACGGTTTGCAAACGCATTTGCAAGCCTCTGGCAAATGTCCATGGGCGGCTGTGATCAGAGTGGCACCATCAGGTGAGCCTCCAGCCCGTTTGCGCCTTAATCGCTATAAAAACTAAGATCGCCACTTACTTCTCACAATGGTCGCCGGTGTACCCGTCTGGGCACTGCGTGCACACGTACTCATCCCCCTCGGCGCTGGCCAGCGCGCAGTTGGGGCTGAAGTTGTTGCTTGGCTCGAACAGCGGACAGGCACAAGGCTTGCAGGCGCCCTACAATGAAACAATCATCATTGAAGGTCCATAGTTCCATAAACTGAAGATGATTTGGTTGAATGCTACAAAATTGTAAGTACAGTCTGCAAAAAAGTTTTAGTATCGTCACATTTCTGAGAATATATTCTTCATTGGTGCTGTAAACATGAGATAATTGAGGAAAAATGACTAGTATGAAATAGAAGATGATAGATATCACTGATGAAAGAAATGGCGAACTAGAATCTTGAATTCATACGCCTACATTTTCGCCGACATTAAAATGAATCATTTTTTTTATCGCGGTATGTTGATATTATTGACTACAGACGTTTCAGATAGAGTCTATCGCGATAAAATCCGTATAAAATAGTTTTATTTCAATGTATTCCTTAACATATAATCTTGTAATGTATTTTTTATTTATACATAAAGATTATATACATAGAAATAGGTTGTTAGTACCTGAACAGGATTCCCGTAATGTCCCGGCAGGCAGCGCTCGCAATGCGGCCCCGTGGTGTTGTGCTGACACGGCCCGCACGGACCGTCCACTGTGGGTACAAATCATATAGTTAGTTTCATGATGTGTCGAAAATTGTATTTAAAATGTTATTCAGTCTAAATGAATTACAGTATACATTCTTTTATTCTGTAAATAACAGCTAGGTAATGTTGTCGTTACATATATGGTTGTTTAATACGATGCCGATGGTCTGAAACTTGTGTAAGTTCATTTTTAACAAACGAATCCGAATGGAACATATTGAGTACAGGTCTTCATGGATTTAGCCTGTAGTAGAGCAATCACATAACCGAACCCGGCAAAATCAAATAACGTATTTAATTATCGATGAAACAGACTCAGAAGGATTTCAGGCGTTTCAAAACGTTAGATGAAGCACATACCGGTGTCGCAGGCGGCGTGCAGGTTGCAGGCGCAGGGCGCGCACAGCGGCAGCGCGTGCGGCACGCGCGCGTGCCCCCAGCCGCAGCGCTGGCACGCCGCGCCCGCGTGCCCCGCCGGGCACGAGCACCGCTCACGCGCCACCGTGTCCGCCGCCGCCCCGCGCACGCCCACCTCCTCCAGCCGCACCTACCACAAAAAAATCACCACACTCTTACATTTGGCCACAGAGCATCCCAACATTCTCAATTTAACAGGATTATCAATAGTTTCAGAACAGACAATAGCTACACTCCGCAACTTACGCCCTGTAAAAACGAATTACAAATTATAAAAACATAATACACATTTAATTCCTCAAATGACCTCTATAAACCCTATGAGGTAGTGGTCCACCAACTGGACAGGGCACCGACTGGACAGGGCAACGGAAGATCCCATGCAACATGCATTTTCCTTTAAAATATTCAACTCACCTCATCCTGATCGAAGTGGTAGTGCGCCTTGATCATGATAGCCTTGAGGTCCCGCAGCACGTCCATGAGCTGCGTCCTGGTGGCGGACAGGTATTCGGGCAGGAGCTTCCAGCCGCCCTCCAGCAGCGGCACGCCCAGCTGCAGCTGCCCCGGTGTCTCGTGGCTCGTGTTTGAGTATGCCAGCTTGGTGCCATCTAATAATGGTGACAAACATAGTTAAGTATTAATTTTTACCATCAAAGAGAATTATCAATATTCTTCAAGAGAGAAATAGCCGTTCTTGACCCAGAGGACATTTTACTGAAGGATATCAAAGTTAGTTATTTACCAACTTCATAAAATGGATAATTTATTATCAGTTATCATTTTCATTTCGACTGTACTGTGTGTGCAATGGCTTTGACGCAACTTAAGATCGAAGCGAAAATAGGTGTTTTGGGTTTTGTAGGGTCGGTAAAACAAGATATATTTTTTTACTAGAATTATTGACAGTAGTATAATCAATTTGTTTCCGTAATACTCCCCAGTCCTGCTGCCTCTACTTAACGTTAATAGGGGGGATTTAATTACGTAACTTTTTATTGGGGTGTGAGTATGCGTAATACTCTTACCTGTTCCAATAAGTATGACGTCGGGCCCAAAGGTAGGGTTCCCCCCTGTGTCGCCCCTCACGATACCCCAGTACAGTGAGGCTCGGACTTCGCCCCCGTAAGCAGACAACTGCTCGCCGTTGAAAGAGGTCGTCATCCAGTAGAAATGCTCCCACCCTTCTACCTGGAACAAGAATAGTGTTAATATCCATAAAAAAGAATACCGGTTGGTCACCACCACCATTGGGTATATAAATTTCTCTAAACTTTAAGAAAACATGTAACATACAGTATGTCAATACCTTCCTCAGATATCTGGGTGTAATAAATAATACCGTTTTATTCCCGAAACTTAAGAAACGACGAATAATGCTGTATTTTGAAAACATTCGTAATATTGATTTCTTACACTTGAATACACGTGAATATTATTATACATTGAAATAAAACTACTTTTTGGATTTTATCACGATGTTATTTCATAAAAAAATTAATATTGGGGTCGTAATATATTTTTTACGAAATATATTAATTGATATGTTAGTCTGAAACAGAGAATATTACCTTAATAGTGAAAGTTGTTGGAAATCTTTTTAACCTATTTCTGATCTCTGGTCAGCGCAACTCCAAATGAAAGCGTCACCTAATTTATCGAAATAATACCATGTGTTTTGTTCCTCACCTCATAACTAATAACAAATGGTTTTCCCTGCTCGTCGACAGATGGCTCTAGTGTTTCGTTTCCTTGAGAGTCCGAGATAAGCCAGGTTTCCCCTAACGGTAAAATGACCTGCAAAGAGAAAGGTTTTGATAAATATAATTATTTCTCATCAGTTTTGGTTTCATTAATTTTAATGTTAAATCATTATTATGTATTGTAATGGCCTTTACATGGAAGCCAACTTTCAGGGTGCTGCTCTTTTATAAAAGTGTTACAAATGTTGAAACAAATTTTTGGCATTCAATTTTTTTTAAAACGTGCTTTTCTCGGTGTCACAGTGAACAAACACCCAGACAACATACACATACATATTTGTTTCGTGCGGTGATGGAACCGGCGGCAGGCGGCGAAGAAGCCGATCGCTCGAAAACTGCATCAACCGTGCCATCAAATGACATCATGGCCAGAAGCCATTGAATGGGATATTCTGAAGATATATAATATGTAAAGATTGTCAGCCACTATGACTCCCATGGATGTCTCCAGTAGGGTATACGAACGTCTCTGGGCGGGTCGAGGTCGTCAGGCCCGGCGAGGCGGCAGACGTCGGAGACGTGCGAGCAGTAGCACGGCGCGCAGCCGCCCGCCGCCGCGCCCAGCCCGAAGTGCCCCGCCGCACACGCGTCGCATCTCTCGCCCACCACGTTGCTCTGGAAACATTAGCACCAACATTATACTCATTGGCGAAGCTTCACCTGTTAGAGGACGCTGGGGCTATAAAAGAGTTCATCCCATTTAAGGATAGGCACGATCCACCCCCACCCCCTATCGACGCCTATGACAATCTAATCGATAGCCCAACACTAGTGGGCACTAGACCATACCCCTCCTCTAGATATGCCAGTGATTATACCATAGTTTCTCCACTGCTACTGTAGACAATATGATTAATAACCCACTAGTGTACCCTGCTGGGTTTTGGTATGATAACGTGGCATAAGTGTATAGACGAAAAGTATGGATAAGCACAAAGCATTGAACTCTATCCGTGCAGAACTTTTTGAGTTTTTGTGGTGTAACATAAAATCTTATATATAAAAATCTCGTGTCACGGTGTTTTGCGCTGAACTCCTCCGAAACAGCTGACGGATTATTATGAAATTTTGTATGTATATTTGGTAGGTCTGAGAATCGGTCGAAGGCTATTTTTTACGCCCCTAGGTGATAAGATTGTCCCTCACCAAACTTTTTTTTTATTATTTGACAATTTTTTTTTTTTGTATTTTTTTATTATTTAGCATTAAAAAATCCTAGAAACCCTACATTTTCACTCTTTTCCCACCAACTCCTAAAATGTGGCAAAACAACGTTTGCTGGGTCAGCTAGTAGAAATATAAAATCATTAGAAACTAATACACATAAGTCTCCGATCTTTTAACAAAAACATGCAACGAATCTTACTTTACACTCGCAGACGTCGTCACAGATCCGGCTGGGGTCCACCACCCCCCGGGGGTCACACTTGCAGGCGGGCGCGGTGGGGGGCTGGCACGAGGGGTATTCCGCCGCCGGGTCCTCGCACGTGTCACACTGGTGCCCAGCAAAGCCAGGAAAGCACGTGCAAATCGCCTGCCGGTGTTTTTTGTCCCATTTGCAGGAGCCTGGAGAGACATAGGTGCTTTTAAGTCGCTAGTGAAATAATATATTTATTGGTATGAATAAATCTTTTGAAGAGACTTTAATTTTTTTTATTAGAAACTATTATTGCAGTTCCCAGGGCGTTAAAAACATGAGTTATGTTTTCGTTAGAGTAGATGATTTGAAAAATCAAAAAGAGTGGTGGTGAGCATTCCATTTTTTTTTTAAATTTTCTTCGCTCAATCATAATTCCTAGGTTACCTGCGCTATATACAATAATAATATTAATCCTAATCCATATAATAATTAATTCACTTCTTACAATAGAAGAAACTCTCAATAGTACTTTTTATTCGGTAGTTAAATAGTATTTAAATAGGAGTCAATCATAATGTGGGCCAAAGTTCTTTTAAAAAAATACCTAACATGCTGTGAATTAAAAAACGTTTTTAAATTCAATGACATATTATCTTACCATCAGAGCCCTGAGGGTCGCAGTCACACGCCACGCAAGGTCCATCAGGCAGGGAGTTGTAATATCCAAACAGGCATCTATCACACAGAGGACCCGCTCTATTTTCCTGTAACAATGAATATGAGTTCTTGAGTGGAGATCGCGACTCGGTAAACGTAGTGTAGGACGGCCGCTGGCCAGGTGGAGCGACGACTTGCGCAAGGCAGCTGGCAGTGACTGGAGGAAAAGAGCCGAAGATCGAGCTCTGTGGCGCTCACTAGGGGAGGCCTACGTCCAGCAGTGGACGAATAGAGGCTGATGGCGATGATGATGATGAATGAATATGACTGTGTTATGACAGAACGTCATATCTTTACACGTCTTATATTTACATACTAAAATTAAAACGTTAGCCTTAGCTCCTCAAATAATCAGGTTATCTATTTGCGATAGAGGTTACACCACACTTCTATGCGGATATAATAGGCAAGACAAGAAAGACAGCAAATGCATAACATAATATCACCTAATTGAACCAGACATGTGTTTCACCCCTTCATGGAATCAAACAGTGAAAACACTTCCAAACAATTTCTTGACCAGCTGATGGTAATACGGCTCCATTGCCTAAGAACAGGCTGTGGTGTTCAACTACTTACATAAAACGCTCTGTTTGATGCTGATCAAAAGGTGAACAGTTTACTTAGCTAATTTTCCACATAAGGGTAAAAGCACTACCCTACATATTCAGTCACCAAACATGTTTGCTTGGGGATGGTTTTGCTACAATCATATGCAAACGTTGCGCCTCCATGAAGACACGTATGCATGCCAGCAGCAACTGACCAGTGGTTGATTACCCACTGTTGGAGCGATGGATAGGGATAGGATAATTTTTAAGTTTACACTAACTATTAACCTTGCCTTTTAAGCCTTTGCATAATTGCCGGCACGAGTCGTGAGCACAGATGTAAATAGTAAGGGCCATTTCACTAATGTACACTTTCGTCAAAATTTATTCAGTACCGGTTTACCAGTCAGAACTAATCGCGTGCAGCCTCGTCGCCACACGCCTTCGTCATTCCGCCAAAAAGATCGAAAATTGTAGGAATGCGCAGGTGAAGTTTGTGCTCACGACTCGTGCTGGTATCTATAATTAGTGGAAACACAGTGTATGGATACTTGGATACTTTGATACCTGGAATATACAGTAAAAACGCTGGAAATATACGTACGGTGCAATTAACGCAGAGTATGGCGCCGGTGTCGTCGTAGGAGCAAGCACCGCGCTCGCCGCACGAGCACTCCCCCCGGTCCGCCCCCCCCTCGCAGGGCTCGTGCGGGGCCCACGCGGCGCCCGCGCAGCACCGCTGGCAATGGGCCCCGCAGGTGCCGTGGATACATTCGCATTTTGCACCCTACAATATGGAAACAAATAATCTTCTGATTTCTTACACTTATATTAGACAGTTAAATAAAATTACTGCAGTCAATGAAAAATCCGTCAGGAAAAATAATATCAATATACCGCCATAAAATCCGTAAATTTTGGATTTATTTCAATAAGTTATGGAGGTACTGTGTAAAAATAGTAGTTAGTGAGGTCGTCTATAGTTAGTATAAATTAAAAAGTATTCTCTGAATCGTTATGTATAGATATGTAGACTTCCGTTACTTTCCCGTCTTCAAAGTACAATTAGCAAACCGGTAAATACATATAGGCACACTTCTTTTTACCCGTAATATTACATGCAGGAAATTCAAGTATGTAGAATGAAGATTTCAGAATGTAAGAAACAAAAAGTGGCATGCAGGGATCGTAGCGCGTCCCGATCTCTAGTTTCTGCCTACCCTCATGGTAGAAAGGCGTGGGTACAGATATGTATGTATATGTATCTAAATGATACATTTGTTACGAACCTGAGCATCGACATGGCACTTGTCGGCGTGGCCGTGGCACAGACAGCGCGCGGCCACGGTGAGGGCGCGCACGGTGTAGTACTGGTGCCGCGGGGATGCCGCGTGCGCCGCACGGAACGACACGCGCAGCCGGCGTGCTGTCACACCCTCGCCGACACCCACGTGCATCTGGAGGTAGACGGTCATAATAATTATCATGTCAGTCTCGAATGACAGAGCGGTTGAAAAGACGATGGTGACTAAAATAATGTATTCCGATCATGATGATGAAAAGATGAATTAATAAGGACGATGGATTTGCTAAAAGGGCATCATGATAATTATATTAAATAGGTATATGGATCTGATTGGCGAACGTCTCCAAAAAGGTCAGGCGTGTAATGGTTGCAACTAGCGCGCGTGTATGACAATGTTTATGGATGTGGACGCAGCAAAAGCGGATTGTAAGTCCTGTAAGTCGTGGCATTCTATAGTTTCCTTTTCTATAGAAGCCTTATTCCATGGGGTCTTCCCTATATATAAACACGTGTGTGTATGTATCTTTCCTATAATGTTACGAATAAATGAACCTAGACTTACCTCCCCATTTTCCAGTGGTCTTGGGCTAACAAACTGGGTGGAACATGCCGGTTTATCGGCTCTGTTCATCCTCTTCGCTGCCCTAGCCTTCCGGCGTCGTCGTTCCGGCCTGAGGTCCCACAGCTTGCGGCAGTGGTCGCGGTCTCCGAATGCTCTCACCATCCTCCAGTCCTCACCGTCTTCTGACGAGGACACCTCGAGAGACCAGGCTAGGGGCCGTGGCGATGGGCCTGACTTGATAATCACGTGGAGCAGTTCCATTTTCTGTAATCAAAGTTAGTTAGTCTCTATAAGTATCGATTGGGGTTGAAGCGCAAATTTACCCTACCTAGCCTACTCCATCACAACGCTAGTGACTGAATATTTTAACCTCCAAAGGCGACAACAAAGGAATTTCCATTACCTACAACAAAATAGTCCAGTTCATTTCTGTTTCTGAGTCGATTTTAATTTTGAAGAGATTTCCTCAATAAAAAAACTATCATTGGCGACGAATAGTTTTTCTAATTATTAGATAATTAAACAAATTAATAAGTAGTTCATTACCGAGGTAAGGTGATAAGCTTATCAGAAAACCAAAGAATTCCTAGTGAGGCCTTGATAAAAATAGATTTGTTGTCAATCGTGTAGGTTCTAGGTCTAATATACATATGTTGGTACTATTTATACGAGAAATAACTGTAAAACGAACTGCGAGTGCCCTTACTCATTTAACGTACGATTAACTGTAGGAGGATTGGCATAGCGAGATTTCTCGCTCAAATTGAGCTACCCGACTGGGGAAGTACCTCCGCCTTACAGAAGACCGCAGTGAATCAACAATAGTTGTCTTTCTGCGAGTGAGTAAGGTTACCAGAGCTCATTGGGGGAGCAACTATTCTGACAGCATAGGAATTACGTTTGCTGTCAGTTCAGTAACTCCCTATTTTAAGAAACCTGAACGGTTTCTAAGGGGTTTGGCAACGCATTTGCAAGCCTCTGCGCTAATGTCCAAGGGCGGCGGTCATCACTTACTATCAAAAGAGCCGCCTGCTCGTTTGATCTGCTCATCACCATAAAAAAAAAACTTAACTCAATTCAAAAGTAACCTCTCAAATACAATAGTGGAGCTTTTTCACTCGAGTAAAAAAGGTATTGAGCATTTGAGTGATTTAGCTATTATTTGCAGTTCGATGAAAACCAATATCTAACTGTTTACGTGGTATTCACATAATCTTATCAGCTATGTAGATAAACTCAGGTGTATCTGTGACGTCATCAGCTGTACAGTAAGATTTAAGTATATTTGTGTTCGTGCGAATCAATATACTCAATTTATTGTTGCCTTTCTTATCAAAATAGTTATCATTAAGTAAGCGTTTTAACTTATATAAAAAAGATTGGTCCTCTACGGCAACAGACAGAGAGAAGTGGAAGAAGAGTGGGGAGGCCTTTGCCCAACAGTGGGACACGACAGGCTCATAAAAAAAGCGTTTTAACAGCTTATATAACGGAGTTATATGTTTTATTTTCTTAAGTAGCTTCAGTTTGAGAGTGAGAGTGTGAGAGCTGAGATATCATTTATTTCTTCCGATATTGATTTCTTCATCATCAACGCATTTTTGTCCCATTGCTGGACAGGTAGGAGACCTGTCCAGCTCATTTGAAAAGGATGATAATATCCCAGTACACCTCCTCTAGTGGGGGGTAGGTAAACTTCACATGCTATTATGAAAATTTCTCAGGCATATAGGTTTGAATAAAATCTGGTCATTGCATAAATTCATCGCAAACAAATATAAACGATTATATGTATATAATAATATACATACCTATGCCGCAGGTTATTGGTTCGCCGTTAATTTATCCTATTAGAAATAGTAAAGCTTCAAGTTAGCAATATTAATAGATAAACCTACGGAGTTGAGACAATTTTCCCCCGGTTTCATCGCAAGCTCCAAATGTGGCGTACCGTCTAAATTGCAGATTGTACACCAGAGTTTATTATCTGGATACCATAAGGGGTTATTAGAAAAATGTCTCGTTAATTGTATAGTGATGCAACCGGTAGCAGTAGCGGCCGCCTTGTAAGGGTTCACTAATGAGGAGCGAGGCGCACCCGCGGCACCGCACGCTTTTTGTTCAAAATAATGTTTGTTGCCGTGGATGTCGTCAAAAATACTGCTAATAGCTTCGGAATTTTTCCTTGAAGGCATTAAACACTGAGGCTTCCGACCCGTGAAGGTGCAAGAGAAATTTTTGAGGTAAATTTGGATATTTTATGTAACGTAATTAGGCAGGTGGTCAAAGTAAAGAAAGAAGTAGGTATAATTATTAAAAAGTATCGTAATAATCTTGCAAATTCGTTTTTGTTTTTCGTCTGAGTTTCAAATATCCAGTATACTAAAAGTATGGTTTAAAATATCTTAATTAGAAAAAAAACATCCCTCTTTAAGTGAAGGTTACTGTGGAAAAAATATTACCACCTTCTGGACGTAATTTAAGAAGCTAAACTACAGTAATAATACTAATAGTATCTGAGCTATATTATGGCAATACAGACCGACAGATGGATGTGGCGAAACTAGTAAGGGTTTCTTGTTGACTACGGACCCTGAATAGGGTTGTCGATTTAAATCCAAGCCAGTACGGTAAGCTCGATCTGTGTAAATTGGATTATCAATTAATAATTAACAAAAATATAGGGTAGATGTTAGTAGACCGTGCCGAGCCGTGGTAGCCTAGTGGTGTGACCAATGGACTGTGATGTCAAAGGTCTTGAGTTCAAACCCAAGGCACGCACCACTGACTATTCGAAAGTTATGTGCGTATTTATCACATGCTTAAACGGTGAAGGAAAACATCGTGAGGAAATCTGCATGCTTGAAACATATTTTCGATGGCGTGTGATATCTGCCAACCCACAGTAGGGTAGCGTGGTGGACTATGGCCTATTCCCTCTCAAATGAGAGGAGACCCGTGCCCAGCAGTGGGACAATAATGGGTTGATGATGAGCTGTTAGTAATTATAACATCAAGACAACCAACCACCTATCAGACTGCCCATGACAATAGAAGCTATAGAGCATCCGAAACGTCAAGATTAACTATTATCAATATGACGCGATAAAATCCGCAAAAAATATATTAATGTGTCTACAAATTTACATAATATCTTATATTTATGTCTCAAGTTTACAAGATATTTTACTAGTTACAACAATAATAACTAAAGTCAACGTTTTCTCTTTCATCCTCAACACAGACTGTAGATCAAAATGTAATCATTATGTGTACAATAATGACCTATTTCTCAATGTTTACACTGACGATTTGCGCTACGATAAAACACACACTGATAAGCCGCTTCTGTCTAGATAATTTTTTTGGGAGATTTTGTTACTTGTCTAGCATGTAACCATTGTAAACATATGACCGTGAAAATATATATACATAATGTACTTGGAGTGTTTTTTTGTTTTTGCGCTTTATATCTGGAATCATTATTCGAATTTAAAATAATATAAACATATAGATTTGTTTTGTTCAGGGATCGAACCTGCGACACGCTGCGCATAAGCTGCTTGAAGCTCGATCATCGCATCAACTGTGGCGTCTACTATTGATAGCCTAATTCTTGATGAAGCTATAGGCACAATATAACTACAACTGCCCCCTAAATATAGTGGTCTTGTGTTCGGTTCCCAAACTGACCGAAAATTAATTCAGCCCCGCTGCTGGACGTATCTCTCCTCAGGTTGAGATAAAGGTACCATACGCTAGCCTAGTGCGGCGTAAATATCACTTACAATCGATAAAACCTACCAAATTCTAACCTCTTCACTATAATTTTGAAAAATCTGTGATGTACGCCTTGGGATTGAACGTGAAGTCTTTGAACTATGATCATGTCATAACACTTGACTATCGAATATGATGTCCTATTAGTCAATCCATGTATAAGGGAAAGATCCGGTTTGCAACTTTGTAAATACTCTTTTCTTAGATTTACAATATATACGACTTATTAAATCTTATCTTTAATAAGTCGTATATATTGTAAATCATATATATATATAACAGACATACATTCAACGCAATTATTGATAGCTATGCGAAAAAAAAAAAAAAAAAAAATGTGGAACAGTAATAAAATGATCAAATACATTTTTTTTGTTACACCTGCTTATCAGATAAGCTATCGTGTACGATAACAAGTTGTGTTCAGTCACTCGTTCAATGCGGACGTGAGCGCTTGTCACGCGAATATGTCGAAGCAGAGCAAGTCCATTGCTCGCGAGGTGGTGGACCTCAGTGAAGTGAAAGTGGACGTGGTCAAACATAAGCAGCGACGGAATACGCACACGGCGGTACCGTACGATGGTGCTATGAAAGGGGTGGCTAAAGTCTCGAGTAGATCTAGTGATTTTGTGTATGATAATAAGGCTTACGTTGGAAGTTTGGACAGCGTTAACCAAGGAAACTTGGGAAGAATAGTGGAACCACCTACGGGGTTAGTTAATTTATAGATTTTTTAATACTCTACGTTTTTTAATACTCTACATCTGACGCGGTTACCGTAGCTTATCGACGTTTGCAACACCAGAGGTGTCACTCGTGCGTCGTCAACCCATCTTCTACGATCTACTACTATTGCGAGGCTTGTACCTAAATAATGAGTATTCTGATTGATCAATATGTAAGGTTGAGCAGCTCTTTCCAAGGTTAGGCTATCAGTGGTTGACCGTCCTTAAAGAATCAAGATATTATGACATCAATCTCGATTGTGAATGAACGAAAATCCTGACAGCAATAGTTTATCTCTTTTAAGATATAATAATTAGGTGCGGAGGTGTGATGGGAATCGCTTTGTATAATCATCATCAACCCATTAATGTCCCACTGCTGGGCACGGGTCTCCTATCAATTGAGAGGGATCCACCACGCTAGCCTACTGCGGGTTGGCAGACTTCACATGCCATCGAGAAATTCTCTCAAGCGTGCAGGTTTCCTCACGAGGTTTTCCTTCACCGTTTGAGCTTGTGATAGACTACTGATATTCAGTCAAATTAGGGCGCGAAAACATGAGCCGCCATGTTTAAGATCGCTATGACGTAACTCACAGAGTAAACACAGAAAACTCTATGGCATAAATGTCAAAAATCTATTTGTTTACTACAATAGTTACGTCATAAATAATTATTATTCATGGTGGCGAGTGTTGTGTGTATGAATACGATAAAAAAGTGGCATGTATCTCCTACTTTTGCGAAAAAAATATGAAGTATAGGTAGGTATGTATATTTCAGTTGCTTATTGCATAAAAAAACTATCTATAATAAATAATTTTAGTACTTTTCCTTCATATTGCGTCATAATCCTATTACTTTCTAACGTACGCTGGTTTAAGCGATTTGAAAATTGATTAAACTAATTTCCGTGGGTTTAGACGGTACCTACTCAGAGCAGCAGTGGTTGGCGATAAGCAGAGTTGATTGATTGATAATAACCAAACTTTAATCTACACTCAAATCGGACAGTTTCATTAGCCAAGTGCCACCAACCACCAGCGTGGCTACGAAACTTAAGGTCCTTTTTTGCAAATCAATATACGTCCATACGCCCATCACGCCTGTTCCCCACTGATGTAGGCAGACTATAAATTTCCATATGCTTCGAATTTGGCACACAGTTTTACTTTGTCTTTGGTTAAAGTATTTGAACGTAGCCTATACTAGTGTCATCAATCCACTCTACGTAGTCATACCATTGTCGATATTTGTTACTATTACCTAATACCAAACACAATACAAGTACGTACCCAATAGTAATACCAACATAACAGCCAATAACCTCTTCCAACATCACATAACATAACTAACGCACAATAACACAAAGTCTGTCCGTTTAAGAAATCATAGGTTTAAAGACTTTACGAGAGGTAGGGCATAGCGGGATTCCTCGCTCAAATTGAGCTGCCCGACTGGGGAAGTACAGTAAGAAATAACAATAGTAGTGTTTCTGCGAGTGAGTAAGGTCACCAGAGCCGTTGGGGGTGACCTCCATATTTTAAGAAACCTAAACGGTTTCTATAGGACGACATCTCTGGTGTTCATCATCATCATCATCAACCCATTATTGTCCCACTGCTGGGCACGGGTCCACCACGCTAGCCTACTGCGGGTTGGCAGATTTCACGCACCATCAAGAAAATCTCTCAAGCATACAGGTTTCCTCAGGATGTTTTCCCTCACCGTCTGAGCATATGATAAATACGCACATAACTTCCGA
Organism: Craniophora ligustri; assembly: GCA_905163465.1. Taxonomy (NCBI): domain Eukaryota; kingdom Metazoa; phylum Arthropoda; class Insecta; order Lepidoptera; family Noctuidae; genus Craniophora; species Craniophora ligustri. The sequence goes on from LR990956.1 coordinate 16,462,109, forward strand.
AAAGCCAGTGGTGCGTGCCCCTCGGGTTGGAACTCGAGACCTTTGACATCTCAGTTCAGTGGTCTCACCACTGGTACTACAGCTTTCAACCTCTAGTGTTGCAAATGTCTATATACTTATATACGGTAACCGCTCACAATCAGGCGGGCTGTAACTTTGTTTGTCACCCTTGTGTTATAAAAAAATAGCCTCTAGTAAACATAATTGCATACTCCACACTTAGAAGAGTAACAAACGTTATCGTGCTTACGTATTTGAAGAGGGTATTACTATTGAACAGCTAATGCGAAGTGTTCGAGGATTTGTTGGCTGTATCAGCTCTTTGTCACGTACCAGATGCAGTACTTTATGAGGCACGTGTCAGGCTAGCCTGTGAGTCAGAGTGAGCGAACACAGTAGGTGGAATGTGTTATCTAGAATCTTTATCATTACATATAAAGCCTACCTACCGGACAGGCGTATTTATGTCGTTACAGGTTGAACTACTATTTACTATGAAATAAACACAATCCATCCCGTAGAAATATATGTAAATAACATGGAGGATTGTAGTGTGTTTATAGACTACGATAAGTCGTAGATGACGTAGAATGAATTTGGTACAAATGTCATGCTCATCACACAAATATGTGCATCAACAGGGATTCGATCTAAAGATCGAATTGGGGTTGGTTGGTGCCTGGTGATTTTATTATCATTATTGATACTACTGCGTAAGATTCATCGTATTGTTCGAATAATTTGTGATTTTTTTTGGGGTGGAAATGGGGTAAAATTCTCTCCCTCTGCTTTAAAGTTTGAAATTACGTTATTAATGATTACAATTCTTGTAATTTTCAGGGTATACCGCGAACAGTACTGGACGTGCTCAAAATGGTCGCTCGCGAAGAAGGTCCTAGCCATCGCAGCAGGAGTAGTGGCAGGCGCTGCTATAGGCCTGGCAGTCACCATGGTCCTCCGAGGACAGAGCCCTGATGAAGTCATTGGAGGGATTTTCAGGTCCTCAGCTCCTGATTAGCGGAGATCGAAGCAGTTCCGCAGACCACTGCGGTAGATTTAGTTACGAACAACGCGTGAGCCTGATCACCGAGTTAAAACTGTTGGTATTGTAATTGATAATCTAATAATATATAGATAAATAGTTAATAAATAAATGTATCTGGACATTATGACACAGCGCCATCTAGTTCCGAGGTAAACAACGACGCTCGTGTTGAGGATACTAGATGGTTTATACACTACATATCGCACCTTTAGAATGAAAGTGACCAAACTCAAAATTACAGGAATATTTGATTTTGCCATTAACCGATCTTAATAAAACTAGGCTCTAAAACCCTGTGGAGTAAAAGAGACCGATCAATTTTTTGACTTCGGTCACTTTCATTCTATTCGGTCAATTACTGTAATTTTGATTTAGGTCACTTTCATTCTAAAGGTGCGATATGTATATAGGTATATTTTTTTGTAAATATATATACATATTATACATAGAAACATCCATGACTTAGGTAACAAATATCCGTGTACATAACACATATGTCGATTCAAACGAATCCACAAAAAACTCGTCCCTCCCATCCATAACATTCCATCATCGATATTATGTTAGAAGACGTTCCTTTGAATTATTTGCGGGGAATGTACCTACTTCCAGAGAGAGAGAAACTGTGGACACTGTGATTACTGCGATATCGCTCAAAGGTACTTTTTTTTAATATTTGTAATTAAAATCACTGTAATTTGTAATAAGTTGAGTTTAATATTTTAAATACGCCGAGTATGTAGTAATTTCTAGTTTACGCATACTCGTACCCAATTAATACTTTATTTTTTCAAAGAAATAATGACAAATGAGAAAGTTTAACATGTAACACACAACTATACCATGCTAAAAGATCTTAGAGAGCTTTTTAAAATATGAAGGGAAGATTGATATCTCTACAAAACAATTCGGAGTTTATAAAATCGCAACGGAAAAATGCCTAGGTATTCAGATATGTAGTTACGCTATTTCGCTCGCACTTTTCATTCATTGGAAATCACGGTACACGCAGTGTAGGCATCTATTTTACTATTACGCACGCGCCGTGTAGGATGTTCTCTTTTTCTGGATTTTCTTGGATTTTCAGAACTCCCATAATCAAAATGCTATAACAGAAATAGTCTCGTCCGCAGATTCCGTTCTATACATATAACCTACCCTATAATTATCGAGACGGTAAAAAAAGTCACCCGGTATATTTGCCCATACCGAGACTCGTACAGCGGGAGGCAGTATGCTGCTGTGCTAATTGGGTTGTCATACAATTTAAATTGTACACCATTATATTTAATTTAATTAAAACGGATGTCTAAAGTCTATAATTAATGTGTACATAGTTTACTATCTTATAGGCTGGCGTAGACTAAATCGCTCATATAAACGTACTTAATATTGAAATAAAACAGTGATATTTTGTCAAAATATTGCAAAAAATCTAATACTAATAAGTACTAGGTACTAAGAAGATTTAACACAATAATTTCTTACATACTTATTGAGTCCGTCCTTGATTTTGAAGGCCGCAAAGTTTCGAATTGTAAGATATTCGAAGCTTCGGGATATTAATTATATCAATAAATTATGGCTCCATTACAAATAACGTTATTTATGAATTTCAGTATACCAGCTGTTATAGATTTATTTTAGCGACAGTCAGTAATATATTCACTTTCCCGCCAAAAATTATCTGGCTCTTTTATTGGATGCATTGACATTAGAAAAGAATAAAAGTATTATTCAAGAAATATTAGCAACATAGAAAAGTAGCAAGAAGGTTTTATCAAGAAATTTCAATTTGTGAAAAAAATAACTATTTAATCTGCAGTTATTTTCATAGTGATAATAAATGTATGAAATCAATTTGAAAAAATATTTACTTATTTGAATGTGTGCTAAATTAAACCTCATTTGTATAAGAATAAGAAACAATTTGATTTGAATCATAGGATTTTCCTTACGTATTTGTTTTGTAAAATGAGTAAGTGTCCAATTGAGTAATTCAATATTTAATATTATGTGTTTTGCTAAAATTTTAGATACATTAATTTATCTCATAATTACTTTTCGAAAAAAAATATTTATGTAGGTATTGTTTTTGTCTATTTAAACAAAAAACATGCCAATATTGTTTTTGTAAATAAAAAAAATAAATATGTTTATCGTTAAGCTCCAAATCTAATGTTTTGTCTTTTTTGAAAAAAGTCAAATTATATTAAAACGGAGAATATAGGAAGAAAATTAGGTTTAGGTAAAATTACAACTTGATCAATTTTATATTCGAGGGACTTAAAAACTTTTTTTTGTAATATGTAACATTATTATTTGCATTTAATTCTCAATAACAGGTTGATGGTGAATGACCTAATACTTGGGATCTAACACATACCGGCGAAATGAGAGTGTACATTAGTACACCTCTGCCTAACCTTTCGGGGACGACAGGCGAGATGGTATGTTACACGTATCTGCAAATTTGATGCATGAAGATGTGTAAAAGGATTTCTTTTTCTGAAGTTCCTCGTAAATAATACATAAATAAATAAAAACGCAAACACACAGTGCAGATGGTAGCGTAGGAATAAGTAAAAGGCTTATGTTCATGCATTTGGATTCCTCATTTGGACCTTACGTAAATAAAAATAACGATGAAAAATGGTCTACCACTAACTGCAGACATGTAACTAGACGATGAATATGAAAAGTTGTAGAACTAAAATTTAGAATAATTAACATGGGTACTATAATGGCTTTTACATTAAGTCGGTTAACAAATGCGTTGAACGCATTTGTCGCATTTTTTTGTTTGTTAATCGAATGCGTTGACTTCTCAGTTTGGGGCAAAATGAACAAAAACTTGTTTATGTCAAACTCTCGATAATTTTGAATAAATGAAAAAAATATTTGTGTCAAGAATATTCATCAGCAATAGCCATTTGGGTCTTTATATAAAATGGTGTACAATATGAATAAGAGATATATGTACATGTAAATAACGAATTTCAAATCGTTAAAAAATCATACAGACATTATGATTGAATTTAAAATTTCATTAAGATTAGTTTTAGACCAATTTCCCCCTTTTCATTATTTATATAAGGTTCAAAATCATTAACATCGATGATTTAACATTGTCATAAAACAGCTCTATCACAGTTAAGATGTATATGTAGTCTAGCCTCTAATATACCAACTATGGTATGTATTAACGCTGTAATGAATACGTAACAAATATATTTTTTGTATACATTTTGGAAGGCTGTGTATATTTTGTAAATAAATGTTTTTTTAAGATATGTGCATATTTTTTTTATATATTGTTGATAAGTTTACGCTTGACCACTAGTCCGCATGATGTTAAGCGATACTGCGATTTACGTTGGAGAGCGTTTACCTAAAAAAACCGCGAAAAAAATCGCTATGTGAATTTTGAAAAAACCGCACAATATCTAGTAATGTACTAACTAGTTTTACAGTCAAATGACCCGATAGTCGCGAACTCCCGATATAACGATAAACTACTGCGCCCACCCATCCCATAATCCCCCCGAAGAGGCTACGTCGCTCCCTACATGATGCCAATGCCGTTTGGATTGATAAGAAAGAAACCGTAATTTTTTAAAACATTATACTACTAACCTCATTCCTAGCTCGGTAAAACAGATCTCATACAGATAAAAGTGAATCCCCAATAGCCTAAGTTTAAAAGGAAGACGACAGCGATAACGCTCGATAACACAAAGGTTTATCGAACATTCTTGTTGCGAAACATTCTAGAAAGTACAATGTACTTAACGTGTCACAGTAATCCACCCGTCACTGAAAATCAGCGCTATAACTGTTACAAAGAGTAACAGCATTGTGCTGAGCGCCGGCCATTTTGTGTGGCGTTTATCTTCTTCGCAGATAAATTGATGTGTATTTAAAATATCGCGGTCCAAAGGAACCTTCGAGCCCCAACGACCATCAGTTCTTCGAGCAATGTGCCCTGCCCACTGCCACTTGAACGGGAAGAGGCAGCGTGGGTCACCTGGCAAAGTGGACTGACGACCTGGTAAAGATCGCTGCAATCCGCTGGATACGGGTGGCTCAGGACCGGTCATCGTGGAAATGCTTAGAGGAGGTTTACGTTCAGCAGCGGACGTCATTTAGCTGAAACTATTGTTGATTCACTGCGGTCTTCTGTAAGCCGAAGGTACTTCCCCAGTCGGGCAGCTCAATTTGAGCGAGAAATCTCGCTATGCCCTACCTCCTACAATATCTAATATCTAATTTCCTATCGCTATGCCCTACCTCCTACAATATCTAATATCTAATTTCCTATCGCTATGCCCTACCTCCTACAATATCTAATATCTAATTTCCTATCGCTATGCCCTACCTCCTACAATATCTAATATCTAATTTCCTATCGCTATGCCCTACCTCCTACAATATCTAATTTCCTATCGCTATGCCCTACCTCCTACAATATCTAATATCTAATTTCCTATCGCTATGCCCTACCTCCTACAATATCTAATATCTAATTTCCTATCGCTATGCCCTACCTCCTACAATATCTAATATCTAAATCCTACAATATCAAAATACCTCCTCTTATTTGAATTCACACTTCATCTTCACCAGTGTGTCTCTCGATTCCTACGCAGAGCGCAAATTGTTTAATATTTGATTCTTCACCAGTTCTTCTGTCTACTATAGGCTAGGCTAGTGGGATTTTGACCAGTACTTAAATCATTATTTAAGGTTTTTTCCAAAATATTGTTAACAAGGTTCTTGACTATATAGATTCTGATATGCCTATCGAGTATTTATCCATGAAGGTCGTTAGAGGACAACTGAGATAAGAATGATGTAATTTGATGTATGGGTGTTATCTTGCTTTAGCATAGTGCAGAGATGGTTCATCTCGCGTGTATGGTCCCAATTCTAATCTGCAGCGTGCATTTCTACTTTCGTGTCAAAAAACAGAATAGAAAAATACAGTTCTTAGGAATGAAGAAGTAGGCAAAAATATAGATTCAAAAGTCATTGAATTTCCTGCTAGAAGATTTTTGTGCCTATGACTACTTTTGATACTGTGTTAAGTATACTTTGGTGTAGTAACCGCAGTTTTAAACCTTCAACAGACACAAAAGCAGTAAGCAGGTAATTTACGGCCGGGTCTCTGTTACCGTGCGCCTGCGCCGATTTTCGAGACCGATAAACATGGCGGCAGGGCGGCGATCAATTTGCACACGAGATAAGTAAGTGATACGTTTAGCTTAAAGCTCTCAGCACGTGGGGTCCACAGTTAACTAATGACCACAGATTAAAAGGATATTTTGTTTGTGATTTCCTGTGTTTACCGTTGGCTTTTGGAAATTACTGACCGGAATTAGGACATTAAATGCAAATTTAAATTGACAAATAACGTAAGTATCTTAGTATTACAGGCTTGACCGCCAGTTCGCCTGATGTTAAGCGAAACTACGATTTACAATTCACAAACACACAATTTCAGCAGTACGCATGATTCAATAGTTATAGCATTTCGTTCGGGTCTTTGGAATGTCCATCATGAATCGGTGGACATTATAAAGCATTTGAAACTTACGAACGGTGGTTGAATATTAGTAGGTATATCACTGCTGAAACCTCTATGTGTAAAGGTGTGTTTTTTGGGCGGGAGGCCGATACAAAAAATGACATAGTTAATTAAAAAAAATAAGATTTATTTTATTTGTTTTTAGTATTTGTTGTTTATAGCGGCAACATAAATACATAATTTGTGAAAATTTCTACTGTCTAGCTATTGCGGTTCTTGGGATACAACCTGGTAACAGACAGACAGACGGACGGATGGACAAAAAGCGAAGTCTTAGTAAAAGGGTCCCGTTTTTAACCTTTGGGTACGGAACCATAAAAAAGCACCAAAATAAACTCAGAAAATCATAGTCTCTTTTAAGGTTGCAAGCGTTTTCTTTTGTGCACCTTATCTTGTTGGTCCCTTAATAGCTCAAAGATACAGGTTTATTAATGACCACTGTTTTATAAAAGTAAAAACACTCTAATTAATCTTTATCAATATACCGCGATAAATTGCGTAAAAAGTAGTTGTTAGTAGCAACAAAATGTTGATAAACAATATTAATACCATTTAACTGACATATTATGTTTATTTTTTTTTTACAATTTACTAGACGTTTTCAACGCTTTGTTTTATAACCGTATAATATTTTATAACATGTTTGGTCCTTAACCAAATATTTTTTTGTACAGCTGTCTGTTAGAATGTTTCTACTTGAAATGAATCTAGCACCTTGAAACTTTTAAGGTGCTAGAAGAGTCCAAGCGCCTTCATTTGCTATGATAAAGTGGGAGGCTAGGCTTTTAGCTCTTCACAAATTAACGTACCTATGTTCTTTGAACCTTTACACTTATGAAATATTTTATTTCAGATTCTGTAGACATGTATATAAACGTTTCTGCCAATTTCTGACCCGAGTAATACAAAGAGGCGGTGTAACAAATGTAAAAGCTCCTACACGAAAAATAATAGCAATTATTTTCATATGTGTACATTACTGTACATTTCTAGTAACTTTTCTACAGGCGCTTATAATGGTTTAAGGATAAGATGCTTAGGTGAAATTAGTACTTACGTCAGGGAGGGTAGTGATGAGTTCCACATGCTGGTAGTCGCCCTGGGCCATGCTGGGGCTCTGCCACCAGGTGGCCGGGTCACCGTCATGCGCGTGTGCTGCCGGGTGTCGCCGCGAGGACGACCCGCCCAGACCCTCGCACACATCACATACAACGCCGCGCCTGTTAAGATGAAGGATGATTTTTAAAGGAAGTCTTGTCTAGTTTATTTGCAACAGGTAGGGCATAACGAGATTCCTCACTCAAATTGAGCGACCCGAGCGACTGTTCAAGTGCGTTCGCCTTGCGGGCCGCCTGACGGTTAGCGGCTACCGTAGCCAAGGACGTTTCTCACGCGTCGCATACCCTAAATAAATAACTTTTGTGTTTACAATGATCGTGAATACTTACTTTCCCGGCGTGTCACGACAGTATTCTTCAGCGCCGGCATCCCCGCAGCTAGCGTTGGCCACCACTGTGGAGTACGGCGCGACGTCAAGCGGAGCGGGGACCAGCCCGCTTACCGTTCCGCTCCCCAGCGGTATCGCCTCGCTCACCGTCGTACTCGTGAGACGGTCTAGGAGCGCGCGACCTGGGACATAAAATACAAATGATGTATCTAGAAAGAGCTATCTATGAAGAGCTGTGGTAGCCTAGTGGTGTGACCAGTGGACTGAGACGTCAAAAGTCTCGAGTTCGAACCCAAGGCACGCACCACTGACTTTTCGGAAGTTATGTGCGTATTTATCACAAGCTCAAACTGTGAAGGAAAACATCGTGAGGAAACCTGCATGCTTGAGAGATTTGTCTTGATGGCATGTGAAGTCTTCCAGTAGTATATTATTGGGCATTCTACCCCACCTGCCGTTCCGGCTTCGCCTCCACTTCGGTGGGATAGAATGCCCAATAATATACGATCGAATCTCGTCCGCTTCGACATTACGTACCTGTTTATATTTTATAAATAAACACAATTCGTCATTCCAAGTAATTTGACTAAACCAAAGCCTAACAGAAATGTTATAGCAACAAAATACAAATAATTGCATACTAGGCGCAGGCAATAGCTATCATTAGTACAATGATGTATAAAGTAAAATTAAATTAATACTATCATAAATTTTAAGAAATAACCATATCCATCAATTTGACTCATTGTTAGTAAAACTACCCATAGCATCGGACGTGTTATTATGAAGTTCATTAAACAACCTCATTCACTTCATCTTGATTCCATTTGCGTGGAATCACAAAACAGCAAACGACGACACGGTGAACTACTACCAAACACTATAAGGTGTATTATATGTGGTCCATCTAACTGTGGAAAAACAAATCTTGTAATTGGTTTGCTGTTGCATAAGAATGGTTTAAAGTTTCGTAATGTATATGTTTACTCAAAAACTCTAAACCAACCGAAGTATGTGTTTGTTGAAAAAGTGTTAGCTAACGTTCCAGATGTATCGTTTGCAAAATTTAAGGATAATGAGGAAGTAATAAGTCCACAGGAAGCTAGATGTGATTCAGTTATTATATTTGATGATGTAGCATGTGAAAACCAAAATAATATAAGAAATTATTTTGCAATGGGTCGACATAAAAATATAGATTGTTTTTATTTAAATCAAACATATAGCAAAGTACCCAAACAGCTTATTAGAGATAATGCAAATCTCATTATTCTTTTTAAGCAAGATGATATTAATATACGTCATGTTTATGATGAACACGTAAACACAGACATGAAATGGAATGAATTTCGTGAGTTATGTAGTAAAATATGGACTGAACCTTATAATTATCTAGTTATAAATAAAGATTGTCGTAAGAATGAAGGTGGCTATCGCAAAAACTTTGATAGTTTTGTAGTTTTTGATTGATCTAACGTTTATATAAATATAAAATTATATAAAAAATTGTTTATTCCTAATTTAACTGTGAAGGAAGACAGTAGATCATTTATTCAATTATTATATAATGGAAACATCTTTAAAAAGACAAATTATTACTGCTGCTGAAGCAGTTAAGAAAAAGGTCCGAAAAATGCGAAATATTGAAGATGATAATGAAAAAGCATTACAAACTGTTTTTAAACCGTTAATCAGCCCACTTAATCAAATAGCACAAACCAACAAAAATACATCCATCGAAAATTTAAATCATATTAATTTGAAAAATAATGATTACGCAGACCATCATGATAGCAATTTATCTAATGATGAATATGTTAAATTTGAAAGTGATTTGGAAAAAAATACCAGTATACCTGAAGTGGGTACTGATGATCAAGATCATGGTTATATTCAAAATTCTGAAGATTCAGATGATAATTCACAAAACAGTATCGACTCGTTCAAATCTGTTGGTGTCGGCGACAATGTTTCATCATGGTCTCTATCATCTGAAATGATAGATGATGTTCCTTTCGGAGTCAGAAATGAAAAAGGGAAGTTAATGCTCGGATGTACTAAAATAAATATTGGTAATAAAACTATCACAATAGGCACACACACATATTCATCCACGCCAGGGCTAAAGGAACTTTTATTAAAGAAAGATCCAGATTTAAATTTGGTTACCGAAAATGATAGACAAAATTATAAATTAATGTTGATTCATACAAATGCTCATAGACGTGACTATGATGCAAAAAAACCAATAAAAAGCAACAAAGGCAAAAAATATATGGACGTTATAAAACCTCTATTTAAATTGCCAAACGACAGCAGCGATCAATTAAAATTTCAAAAAGGGAAAGGACTGAAAATGCTGAAAAAATGGAATAAAAATGTAGACTACATTTATTGGGATGATCCTAATGAATTAGTTGAAAGATTAAAACTACTCATGGCTTCTCGAGGAGCTGGAAATACAGGGTTAGATAATGAAATAATATCTATTATAGAGGAACTACGCGAAGGAAAATTTATAAATTAATAAATATCTTGGTAAATAATTATGGTTTTCATTGTCATTTAAGCATTCTCTCTGTACACACATAATGAATATAGATAAATTTGGTCATCATATTCACAAAAGGATGCGATTGTCAGATATTTTTGATATCGCAGACAAAACAATATTAAAAACTGCAAATGGCGAGTTTAATTTGCAAATGAGTAGACTACGAGGCGTTATTAATCCTGTTGAAGCAGACGATGCTGCTAATAAGGAATATGTAGATGAGAAAATTGATGACTTGTGCGCTAAAAAAGATGTCCAAATATTAATAGACAAAATAAAAATAGAGATTACAAAAGAAATTCAAGCCTCATTAGACCATTTAAAAACAAGTATGACATCTTATATTGATCATAAAATAACGAACAGTGGTACGAGGAAGACTAACAATCCGTCTCAAAATGATAAAGCAACAGGTCGTGAATGAATTACATAAAACAGCTAGAAAAAACTTTGCACGTCGTTGTGTTATTTTAAAAGGAATCGATGACTTATGGCAAGCTGATCTTATTGATTTAAGAAAAATTAAAAATTACAATAAAGGTTTCAGTTACATCTTAGTTATAATTGACTGTTTTTCTAAATATGTTTGGACTGTACCCTTGAAGTCAAAATCAAAATTAGAAGTAACTAATGCATTTGAAAATGTTTTAAGTACATGTGATCGTTCCCCTAACCATTTACAAACCGACTTAGGAACTGAATTTTATAATGATACATTTTCAAGATTAATGAAACGTTTTAATATTAATCATTATTCATCGTTTTCAATTAAGAAAGCTTCGATTGCAGAAAGAGTAATTAAAACTTTAAAAAACAAACTCTACAAAACATTCAGTTTAAATGGAACCTATAGATGGATAGAAAAACCTTTAGAAAGTATAGTCTTTAATTACAACAATACAAAACACCGTACTATTGACTGTAAACCGGTTGACGTTAATATTGAAAATGAAATTCTAATAAGGAAAAATATTTTAAAATCACACAAGAAAACACAACCTAAAAAACACAAACTAGAAATCGGAGATCGTGTTCGCATAAGTAAATATAAAAATTGTTTTCATAAAGGCTATACTCCTAATTGGTCAACAGAAATCTTTAAAATCATAAAAATAAATGAAACTATGCCTACAACGTATAATATTCAAGATCTTCGAAATCAGCCAATTTTAGGTACTTTTTATGAACAAGAACTTCAAAAAACGAATCATCCCGACATTTACCTAATTGAAAAAGTTTTAAGAAAAAAAGGCAGTAAGCTGTTTGTTAAATGGCTAGGTTTGAGTGATAGTGAAAATAGTTGGATTGATAAGAGAACCGTGCTAAAATAATAAATGGTATTTAATCATCTATTATTATTTTTTCTCACATTATAATACAAACCATGCAAGGAGGTGGACTTATTAATAATTTAATAAATAATTTACCATTTGAGCTTCATTTGCCAGGTTACAATTACTGTGGACCAGGCACTAAATTACAAAAACGTTTAGCACGAGGAGACAAAGGCATAAATCAATTAGACGAAGCCTGTAAAGTTCACGATATAGCCTATACAAATTATTCAGACTTGTATAACAGACATCAAGCTGATTTACAGTTATTGAATATGGCAAATAAACGATTAAAAGCAGCAGATGCAGGGAAAAGAGAAAAAATTGCTTCTTGGTTGGTAAGCAAAGCAATGAAAGCAAAACTTAAAACTGGATCTGGATTAAAAACTTTTGGATCTTTAGTAACAAAAATTCGATCACAGATCAAAAAGTTAAAACCGAAAAACAAAGAAGACGTAATAAAGTATGCTTACTTAGCGGCAAAAAAGTTGTATTCAAAAAATTGTCGGATTCCTGTACCTAGAATTATACCGTTACCAAAAACAGGAGGTGTTTTACCGCTGATTCCAATTTTCGCTGGATTGTCTGCATTAGGTACTTTAGCTGGCGGGGCAGCTGGTATCGCAAAAACAGTAAACGATTACAAAAGTGCTCAAAATAATTTACAAGAATCTCAACGTCATAATAAAATGATGGAATCGATTGCGTTGGGTAGAGGCTTGTACGTCAAACCATACAAGAAAGGAAACGGATTGTTTGTAAAATGTTCAAAAAACTAATCAAGAGGTTACCTAATCGTGCTCTTACTAATATAGATATCCAGAATCATGCATATAACGTACCTTATTTCAGAGGTGTGTTCATGAAAGATCAATTACCAAACAAACCCAAACCTATTGAGAGCGGAGTTGTTAATTTGGATAATTCTAACAATGAAGGAACACATTGGGTAGCCTATGTAAAAGTGTATAAATATTGTGAATATTTTGATAGCTATGGCAATCTAAAACCCCCATTAGAGTTACTAAATTACTTTAAAAATTGTAATGTTTTTTATAACTATACGAGATATCAAAATTTTAACTCTGTAAATTGTGGACATTTATGTTTAACGTTTTTGTATGACTTCTGGGATAAATATATAAATTGAATAAAACATTTTTTAGTTTCATTTACATAATGTCACTCTCGCTGTCAATAACTGGTAACTCATCAGTGCTATCTACTTATTATTCTCCTACTCTACAACTTGAAGGAGAGTATGAATGTGCATTATTATATTTATCTACATTTAATTCTATACCAAATATTGATAATAAAAATAACAAATTTTATTACGATCATAACGTTATTGAAATTCCTGAAGGAGCATATGAACTGCAAGATATCAACGATTATTTAAAATCAAAAATACAAGACGCAGGAATCAAATTAGAGTGCAATAATAATACGTTAAAAACAAACATATTTTGCACAAAAGCTATTGATTTTACTAAAGAAGATTCTATTGGTAGATTGTTGGGTTTTGAAAAAAAAATAGTTGAAGCAAATAAATTACACGTATCACAGTCTCCAGTGAACATTCTATCTACGACTGTGGTGAGGGTAGAATGTGACATAGTGAGCGGATCATATGTTAATGGTCTACCAAGTCATATCATTCACGAGTTTGCTCCGAATGTACCACCTGGTTATAGAATTATCGAAGTACCTAAAAACGTAATTTACTTTCCCGTAAACCAAAATATAATTAACAGTGTGAATATAAGACTGTTAGATATTAATAATAATTTACTAAATTTACGTGGGGAGGAAGTGCAGCTATATTTACATCTTAAAAAAAAATGATTGATTATAATAAAACTAATAAATATCAGAGTACCTCTACTAAAATAAACAGTGCGTCTTGGGCTATCCGCAAGACAACATCAAACTGTAAGAATAAACTGAAACTTACTAAAGAAAATCATAAATTCCTCAAATCAATTGGTCTTCTAAAATGAGTTTATTAGATGTATTATCTTCTCCTGCTAGTGATAATAGCATTATTGGTATTGAATATCATTCATACAAACCATACATAACAAGTTTCAACAGAAACGATGAGATTCGCATACCTATTAATCAGAAAGATCTGTATGTTCTACCATCAGCCAGTACATTATATTTAGAAGGTATAGTAAATGTTACTAAAACTGCCACTAAAGAAAAAACTAGTGTTAAATTTACAAACAATCCTTTGATGTACCTTTTTCAAGATATTCGATATGAACTGAACGGTGTTGAGATTGATAAAATAAAAAATGCAGGCGTTACAACTACTATGAAATCATTGCTATCCATGAATGAAAGCGAGTCAAAATCATGTCGTTCTTGGGGTTGGGATATACATGGTTTTAAAAGTAGTAATGGTTCATTTTCTGCATCTATACCGCTTAGCAACATTCTTGGATTCGGTGAAGATTACAAAAAAATTATAATTAATTGCAAGCATGAACTGATATTGTTGAGATCGAATACAAACTTGAACGCTGTGAAACTCGATGCTGGAGAAGTCATAAACGATATTGAAATTAACAAAATCATATGGCGTGTACCACATGTTAAGGTATCTGATAAAGAGAAGATAAACTTATTGAAGATTTTGGAAAAGGATAAAACACTGCAATTAGTTTTTAGAAATTGGGATTTATATGAATACCCGCTATTGCCTAGAACTACAAAACATACTTGGTCTATTAAAACTTCATCTCAGATTGAAAAACCGAGATATGTAATTATAGGTCTACAAACAAATAAAAAAAATAATTCTGCTGCTGATATGTCTAGATTTGATCACTGTACTTTACGAGATGTCAAAGTATACCTCAATTCAACTTACTATCCCTATGAGAATCTAAACGTGGATTTCATTGATGATAAATTTGCATTGTTATACGAGCAGTATGCACGTTTCCAACAATCGTATTACGATCGCCGATCTGAACCATTGTTGAACACAAGGGACTTTAAGGAGATCGCCCCTCTGTTTGTTATCGACTGTTCTAGACAAATTGACAACCTCATATCAGGACCAGTAGTCGATGTGCGTGTAGAGTTAGAAAGTAATGATGAAATACCTGATCTAACTTCTGCCTACTGTCTTATATTGAACGATTGTATCATTGAGTACAAACCACTGAGTAATATTGTAAGAAAAATATCTTAGTTATTTTATTTTAACGCAAATCTACTACTATCAATCTACGATGTGCAAAGTTCATAGATTCTCAAATTGCATGAAATATATATAAATTCTGTCTTAATTTTGTACTGTTTAGTGTAGAAATATTTTATTAAAGTGTTGGTATAATGTAGGTATGTAACTAGTGTACCTAAAAGATAGATTAAATAAATGAATTTAATTCAAGGAAATTTATTTTATTTCATAACCCTACCCTACACTTGATAAATTTTCAATGTGGAATATAGTGAATAAATAAATAAAAACACATTTATAAGGTCAAATCATTTATTTAATTTAATATAAAAATAAACAGTTAAATAATTACAAAACTAACAAAAATCATAACCTATTAAAGACTTAGCAATTTTTTTAACTAATGCCTCCGTTTCGTTCATTACATCATCAACCGCATCTTGCACTACATATTGCGCATTTAATATAACATTTTCACTGTCACTATCACTATCACTCGTTTGAGGGTTATTGCACAGATCGATAACCGAAATCTTTATGAGTTTTAGACCTCTCTTCTGAATCCTATTCATAACAAACGATTTTGTTGGTTTCACAATATTACGTGTTTGTTTATCTCGTCGATGCCTTGATTTCTTTTCTTTTTGGATATGCGTGGTCTCTGGAACTTCAGTGAAGACCTCAGAAAACTGACCACAATGTCCTTGTCCATACTGACTGAACACAATTTCCGAATCCGATATCTAAAACAAAACATAAAAATATTAATAAGTATTCTGTCAAAAGTATTGTTTTGATATTAAAAATAACTAGGTATTTATAAAAACACTTACCGATGACATTGTGTGTTGTACAACAAGTTTAAACAGGTTACAACAGGTACAAAAATTAAAATAAAATATGTAATTATTTAAGAATTAATTTATTAGATGTCTTCACTACGACAACTATTTTATGAATGAAACATTATGGCACAATTATTTTTGGATATAATAATTTGTTGTTTTATAAATATGTACTTTCAATTCAGAACACATAAGTCACGATTTAGAATGTTCCATTGAAAACTGCAAGCTTGCTTTACCTACATTTTATATATTTACAGTGCAATGAACTGGCACATGTTCGCTAAATGTATTACAACACTGAGCTCATATTACTATATTGTAATAAATTATGGTTAGGATTTCTGTTTATGTGAAATCAATCTTATTACCTCACATTTAAGACACTATTCAGAAAATTACTTTAGCTTAGAATATAATAGTGCAGTCTGTTTAGTGACTGGTTTCCGAACCGTCGGTTGCGGGTTCGACAACAACGGATATACATATGTATATACAATTACAGTGGAATTCGTAATGGACGAAATAAAAAAATAAGTTTGATTCATCAATAAATTTATTTACCCTTTATATCATAATTAATATCTTAAAAATTAAACAAGTATTTTTATTATTTACATACCTCATAATTTAATCTAACAATATATAATCTATACAACATTTAACAATTTAAATTTCCCTTTAAAATACATGAATTACCCCATGCTCGGGTTGCAATATTACCTGGACGTATTAACCGCTTATCGTCATTATTAGAGAGCGCAATTTTATTAACACTTTGCGTAAATATTTCATGCTTTATTGATTTAAATAAAATGTTTTTTCTCCGAATAATCTCATTATTAAATAGTACATTCTCATAATCTGTGATGTTCAGATCACGTACCACGCTACTTTTAACCCCCTTAGCTTTTTTAATTATTTTATCCACAGTTTTTATTGAATAAAGTTTCGACCTCAAACCAACAAAATCAGTTATAATTTTACCAGCCATTTCATCTTTAAAAAGGCCTGGTATTTTTTTGTTTATTTGCGGTATCATGAACTCATTTTTAATGCTATAGTTGCTGGTATCAAGGTATTCCAAAAACTTGTGTTTTAAGTCGTAGTAAAAATCGTTGGTATATATTTCGTAAACAAACGAATCTGTGTCGGTATAACATAATTTTACCCTCTCATTATAAAATGGTTTGATTATATTATAATGGAAATTATACATGTGTGATTTAGATAGTTCTAAAACAGTGAAGCCAATATAAATCGGTTTGTCTAAAATTAACCGATCTGGTTTCATCTGGATTGCTACTAAGTTTTCGGATAAAACTGTTGCACTATGAAAGTAAGGGTTTGCTATGAGCCTTTCTGCATATTTTGATTTTTTTGTTACATTATTTTTATCATTCCACTGATTAACTAAATGAACAGTTACTCTATTTTCAGTGTTTTCGAGCGTTTTCCCAAAAACACTGTTATTTAATAACTTGAAAAAATCTTGTTCAAATACACTTTTTGCTTTTTGTCGCAATTGAGTATTTAATTCAATATACTGTTTCAAGTATGCACTTTGCCTGAATGTAATGACTCTATGGATTTTACGTAAGATAAGGCCATGTTCCAAACACTTCTTTAAGTGAATATAATGAATAACGTAATTGTATTTATTATACAAATTTGAAATAAGTTTTTTCGTCTTTCCTCCAGGTGGTATGCATTTTTCAGGACAAAAAGGTAAGTCATCATGCTCCTGGTGTAAATATTCAGGGTACAATAAATCTACTTCTAATATGTAACCCCACTCTGAATGATCTGTAATACTTTCCACATTTAATTTATCTATTTCATTTTGATTTAAAAATCTAAATCCGGAATAAGGTAAATGTTGACACATACTGTAACCATAAAGATTATTGCAGTCTAAATAAGCTATAAAACACTGCGGTTTTGTTACATCACAATCTTTCATATATTTATTGTTAGCCTTCGAATAGCGATGAGAGCACATACACAATCCACCTCTAATACCATCTTGAATCATTCGTACGATAGCTAAGTCAGAAACAAGTTCAAGCTGAACACCTGTTTTCATTAACATCGCATCAAAAGATAAACTAGGCGCGGTTATGTAAAACGCTGGGTCAAGTTTGTAATGCTGTTTACAGGTTTTACGAAAATTTTGAAATATATCAGTCAATAAAAGAACATCGGTTTTCAAATACAAATCAGTATATTCACCTAAATTTTGTATATTAAACTCATTCCACACTAAATTAGCATGTTTATAATCTTTATCTGAAATCTCCTCATTCGTTAAACAACTAAAAAAATACCGTTTAGCCGGTAACATTGTTTCTTCATAACATTTCCAACTAGTCATATAATCATAAGGGTATACACCTTTTCGTGCAAGTAATTTGAATCGATTATTTTCGGAAAAGTGACATCGTAAACTTATAAAATCCTCAATTGGTATGGTTTTAGCAAGTTTGTCTAAACTAGCTCCTAAAAAATGAAATGAATCCAAGAACCGGAGTTGTACATAATCATTATCGGTGACCTGCAGGAATTTAGAAAAAGAAATATATTTTTCTTTGGTTTTGGGTATAATATTCAATTTACCTGGCATTTCGCCTAATTTCTTTATGAATAAATGACAATCGTACCCTGATAAATTGTGAAAAAATATAGGTATAAATTTAGGTATTTTAAATTGTAGGTTACAATGTCTATGGGCGGCTCCACGGTATTTACCGGTTATATGACAGTGGTCTCTAACTTTATTTGTCCATAAGAGGTTTTCACATATATGACAGATAGAAGCTTCTTTAGACAGACGCATTTTTTTCTGTAAATATCATTACATGATTTTGATTTAAAATTTTATAAATTTTTTTGACATCAGATGTAAGAAAATCGATAAATTTTGAAACACAATCTATACCGCGATAACTTTTAAAACTATCGTCAAAAGTATAATTTAATGAAGAAACAATGTTGTAAGCGAATGCCGCAGGTACGTGTTGTTGTAAACATGACGTAGTAGCGGTGTCAGATTCAAGAACGGAAATTGGATTTAACAATGTTTCGAAATCGGCATAGATAGCAAAGGGAACATTTTCTTTTCTATCTTAATTTTTAAATTTAATCACACTCCCCTTTTCTGGTAAAACAGTAACGATCCCTCCACACAAATGTTTATCAATCTGTTCAAGGGTAGGAAAGAACAATAAACAACTTTCACAGAAATATAATTTGCTATGATGTTTTGTTATCTGATTTTTAACAAGACGTGGCAAATCTTTTATAAGACAATAATGAGATGATTTATGATTTTCTAGGAACAGTAAGTGAATGCTCTTCATTGTTGTACCCCTCTTAACTAATTCAGGTTTGTAAAGGGGGCCAATTATTACCCTGTTATTTTTTAAACCATACACATATATATTTAAAAATGGGTTATTTTTTTCAAAAACAGAGATATCCGAAAACGATATTGGAAATGAAACACCTTTAACATTTAAAACGTCTCGAAAATGAGGATAAGATGTTACTCGTTCAGGATGACGAGTTGTAGGATATAAGGCGGCCACTATGCACCACAAAAAACAATAATCATCCTTGTTTTTGATATTCAAGCAAGCTTTTTTGGTTTTTATAAATTTAGGTAAATCTATATAAAAAGAGCCGCTGAGTGGTTGATATTTATTGATATTAATTTCTAAATGGGAATTACTAAGAAACGTCCATCCACTGTCTCTCTCCTGAAACTCTTCAATTTTTTTCAATAACGTAGTAGTAATTGTATTATAAAGAGTTTCAAACTCGTAATTAAAATGTATAGCAAAGTTTTTTGTCGCAAAAGATTTTAACTCTTGTACATCATTTTTGTACATTAAGAATAAAGAAAAAAGTTCAAAATTAATTTTTAACGCTGTATATTTTTTGAGAGAATCATCAATTAAACATTTCACTTGATCATGAATATCATTGAAAAATAATTCGGGCAAATTTACTGCTTCGCTGTTAGACGCAATAATACGGTAACTAACAATACGTCCTTTAAACGCAGAGTTAAGGATTTGAACGTTATCATTAATTGTTACAGCATTATTATTTTTATGTTTATTAGTTCGTAAATGACCAGTCCACGAACGTCTATCTATATGTATATTGCAAACCGAACAATGAGGCATTTTCAGTATATCAAAATAACGGATTAAAGTTGCACACAACAATATAAATATACCTTAAATATTAAGCGAAGTAGAAGATTATTTCCAGCACAGCTTCTCTCAGTACGTTTTGTTCAGTCTAGGTTAAACAAAAAAATATTAATCAAATCTTCACGTAGGTCATCTTAGTGCCGTAGTAAGTAGTTAGTCTTTATATATCCTGAAAATAATACAAAGGCATTAGAAAATATGCATAAATAACAAATAAAATACTAGGCTTAAGTAGATATTGATAATAATTATATGTACCTTCAAGTTTATGCACAATATTGATCAGCTATTATAAAATTTATATCTCCAAAATGTCGTGCTCCGCAGAAGCAGTTTATCAATAAATCTCATTACCCCAAGATGTTGTAAGGCATCAAATAACTCTGAAAATACAAACATTAAATTTAAAATTTATATATTAAAAATTTCTTGACGATAAAGAATAATAATAAAATAAAAAATAATTAATTAACATAACTAAGGTTTATTTTATTATGGTATGGACATACTCTGGTTATCACTACAAGCTATTTGTAAGTAAATAGGAATAAAAAATTAAATAATATAGTTTAATAATTACCTTACTATTTTCAAAGAACAATATCGACTTGTCGTATATTTATTTACTCATGTATTCTGTTCTACAGAATACTACTTATACAGAATAATGCGATATATAAAATAACTATCTTCGATTTTTACTAATTTAATAGTATATGATTAAGTTTTACGAACACATTTACTTGAATTATGTATTATTCATTATAACAAATAATACGTAATTCAAGTAAAGGTGTTCGATTACTAATCAAATAAATTAAATATTATATTTCAATTAATATCGTCATCGCTTACACGTGTCTTCCGTTCCAAATTCATATCATCATTTTTTATAGCACAGTCAGTAAATCAGTAGGGATGTACACCTACAATACTTAGCTGTTATGTTAACTCTGAGTAGCTACTGAGAATTTTATACAAAAACTCAATAACACTAAACCACAAAGGAATCAAACCATTGCAGTTGCACTTAACCACTTATGAGACAGTTTTATTAAATATATTTTTCTGCCATATCACATAAAAACACAGATTATTTATTTGACTTATCAAACATAACTATACTGTAATTAGATTTGTGGTTAAAGTAGGAAAGTTAAATAATTGTGTATAGGTGTGCCTGTGCATGTGTACAAATTAAGTACTTACTTATATTATACTTTTATTATTAATGAATCAACTTAATGTAAGTGTGTCAGCCCTAAGTAATTTAGGTACATCGACATTATAAAAATGCAACATTTTATTTTTAGACAAGCAATTTACCAGAAAGTCCTATGTGCATCATTACTTCTATGCTTTTGTGATAAAATTCTTAGTTAATTAATTTTGAACGATTAGTATAAAAGCTATACTTTTCATAAACATTTAACAAATTCGAGTTCGCGTCTACAAGAGTTGGTTCATCATCAAGACCAGTATACAGTGATAGTAGTGTTAGTAGTAATACAGACTAGAGTCTACAGTCTGCAGTTCAGAGCGGTTTCCACAACGCCATAGCCCAGAGAAGCGATTCAAATAGCTTAATAAAATGTAAGTATGAACATTAACTTAATTATTCTGCTTTCAGGTTATTTACTGACCTATAAAATATTCTTTAATTTTACTTTAATTCTACTTTAAACCTCCCAATAAATTGAGTACTTACGCTACTTTCTTTAGATTGTTTATACATACTTAAATTCCTTATTTCTTTATTTTAAAATTATTAGATTTCATTACTTTCTGCAACTAATATGTCCATTATGATCACGAACTTATCTCACTGTCAATAAAATTTAATCTGTTTAATTTAACCGTTAATCCCACATAATTGTTTTTTTAGGTCCGAGTCTGAAAGTGAAGTTTACCAAGAGTCGTCGAAGGTGCATGAAGATAAATCTAATCGCAGTCAATCAGTAACTGGAAAGCGCAAAGCATTGAAAAAATCACCTACCACTACAAGGTACTTATTTAATCTTCATAAATTTACTCAAGTGAATATAACCTACGACATACGAGCTATACTTATAAATAATAATATTTTTTTTTAATCATGCGTTCACGTTAACAGCTATAATGATTTCAATGTCCAGTGTTTCAAGGAATGCGATATCGCTCTATCTTGGTTTCATTCAACATTCACAGTGTATACATATAAAGTTATATTACAATCTTTTATACATTACGTACATGTAGCTGGTTTGGCTGCCTATGTAATAAATATATTAAGAAGTTCTTAAACTGAATACATATAATTTTGTTTATTTATGTGATGGTTATTTATTAAAGAAACAGGAAAACATGTAGGTTGAAGTATTGTTTTATATGGTTGTGTGATGGTACGATGTTTATTCTTTTGTTCTAGCAAAAAATCTAAGACTCTGGACATCTTCGGTCTAAGTCGTGAGCGCGGCGAATCCACAACAGGTTATCCTGTTCTGTCTTCGTTCTTCGTGAATCGAGTTGCTAATGGTAACGAACGGCGATCAAATGCTACATCTGGCAACTACTATGTTGATTTTAAAATATACAGGACGAGTGATGCGCGAGATACCGAGTCCATGGAGCTGTGGAAAAAGGCACTAGTACGAGTCAAGTTCCAAACGAATGAGGATTCTGTTCAGTGGCGCAAACTTCAAGACTTCATGCGGTCAGCTGATACGTTGTTTGACGAACAACCTATATTTACTACTTAATATTATACATTACAGTTTATTTAAGTATAATGTTATTTAACTTCAAAATATAATGATGATTTCATGATAACATTATGTTGTTTTATTTCATAGCTATTACGACGACCAGATTTGGCGCGAAGGTTTGTGTATCAGATTTTCGTGTCAAAGGTTGCGGGTTCGATTCCCGCTAGAGCGATGAATTTCGTCTCTAGTCTGGTTACAACTTTGATAGTTGGTACTGTTGTTCGTTCGCGTTAAATGTTAACGCAAACTCGATCGTAGTATCTAAATTTACATCACAACGTAACACATCACAAATTAAAACACATCACAATTTTTTTTATCACAATTCCAAACTCCGAGCTGATTGATACTGAGTAATTCACAGAAAAACTCAATAACACTTTCCTCGACCTAGGAATCGAACCCAGGACCTCTAGCGTTGCAGTCGCGCTTAGGACCGCTGGACTAACGAGGCAGTTATATTGTGTTTATCAATATGTTATTATAAGTTTTCAACGGTCTATATCACGTTGCGATGAACGATTCGCGCTTATTCGTCGGTAATCTTTTTATTGTGTAATTGTACGCCGTTAGGCATTCCGTCTCGTTTGAACAAGTAAATAATGAATTATCATTGTGATTCAACGAAGTGATGTGACGTACAGACAGTGACAGTGAACGAAATAAACAGGTACGTAATGTCGAAGCGGACGAGATTCGATCGTATATTATTGGGCATTCTATCCCACCGAAGTGGAGGCGAAGCCGGAACGGCAGGTGGGGTAGAATGCCCAATAATATACTACTTCTTCCAACCCGCAGTAGGCTACCGTGGTGGACTATAGCCTAATCCCTCTCAAATGAGAGGAGACCCGTACCCAGCAGTGGGACGTTAATGGGTTGATGATGATGTATCTATGTATAAACATATAAAAAAATATTAAGTTGGTTTGCATAATGTTCAGAAACTTAAAACGTACTAACTGAACTCAAATTACACGAAACCTGGCTTCAAAGATTATATGATATTGATGGCAGCAAAGCGTGGCAGATTTCAGCTAGTAATTTATATGTAGTATATATTATATTAAGTTCATACATTAAAAAACGAATATAAATACAATATCTTATAATTTAATTCAGCTATATCATCATCAACCCAATAATTGTCGCACTGCGTGGCATTTGTCTCCTCTCATTAAGAGAGGAGAGATAAGACTACAGGCAGTTAAGGAAAAATACCTACTTAAAAAATATTTTCCGAAAGTCATCCCATCGTTTCCCACCACACTTCCTGCCGACAGAACGTTTGCCGTGTGACTGTTACCATAACAGGAAACGCTTCGAGCCCGAATATTTGTGTTGTGCAATCGGTTAGAGCACCTCCAAGATCGTCACTTCCGGCTGGAGATGGAAGCCGACAAATTGTGTTAATCACAACATTTGTTTTGTCGGCTAAGTAACAGTTGTTATGTCAGCTATAGCATGATAGATTTATGTGTGTGTGTTTCAGTGTATGTCTGCTTTTGCGTATGCGTGATTGCGTGGTTTCATGTGCGTATAATTGATAACGCATATGTCTTAAAATATAATTCAGATATTATTACAATATTTATCTAAGCACCCTCATTTCTGATCCAAACATATCTCTCTATTAATTTGAAGCGATGTGTATCACCAATGACTTCAAAGTTTGAGGTTTCCGTAACAATTATGTTCTTCAACTGTGCTTTGTTTGTGAATGCACGAGCCCCAAGACTATTTAAACGCCACAACTGTAAACATAAATAGTCGCCCTTATTCAGTAAACTCACTAAAATAAAATGGTTTACGTTTCGGAGACCATTTCCCGTAGCTGTAACAAGCAGAGCTGCCTCTGTTTATGTTCTCCTGGTACAAGACGACGACTGACAGCTTCCCTCTATAAACGTTGATAAGTAAATCCACTACATTAATAAACGCCCCACTGCTGGGCACGAGTCTCCTCTCATTGGAGAAGAACTATACAATTATATTTTATAGTGTATAATCACTGGTAACTAAGTTTGTTTGTCTTAAGGTGTTATTGTAAAAGCCTACCTATGTGATATTTTATTGACAAAGATATCAATATCAATACATTATATTACACGGGAATTAACGCGATTTTACCTTTTAAATGATGACTGACTTGACGTTTGGAATCCAGTGATTAAAAGAACGAAACCTCGCTATTTGCAGTCGGCTAAGTGTACGGAGACAGTGAGTGTAGTGTGTTGCGGCCCTTACGTCTCTGAGAGCGGCTGGATGAAGACAATTCTACCCCGCAAACGGAGTGACCTCGCTGATTCGACAATCTGCTTGTGACCACGATCAGTGCAACCTGGCCGAAAATTCGAAACGTCAAGCATTTAAAAGGTAAAATCGCGTTTATTAAAATAAAACCTCTCTGATATACAGACTCCCCGGTGTTTTTCTTTACCGTCAGCGTGTGATAAATACACACATATCTGAAAAGTCAGTGCTTCGTACCTGGGGATTATCTAGAGCCTTTAACAAGCGGTGTGATCAGTTGATTATGGAACTAAGGGCATTATTCCCTTTATGCGAATTGTTCTTGCGTAATCGTAAGTAAACCTGCATATCTGGGATATTTTCTCCAAGGCGTGTGAAGCATAGCTGGTAGCCTAATCTCTCTCCAATAAGAAAGATTAAATTCATCTACCCAAGTAATTTGCCGTTTCTCCTCCATAAATCTTCCAACAAACTGGCATAAATTTGGCATTTTATCAATAAGCCACTAGACATAAATCAGCGCGCTGCGTTTGAATTCAAGGTTAAGTAGGGGTTATCAAACAACTTCATAATGATTTATCTTTGGTTTCATCTTAAGTGGTGATGCTGTTAAGTGGATGTTCTTCCACACCTCCATTCGCGGCTCTGAGTGATATAATGAGTACAGTTCAAGTTTAAATGTTCAAAGCTCTTGTGCATTTCATTTCCTTATTGCGCTATTAGCCCTTAATGTTGTTGTTTTATTGCAGTTTAGAAAACAGAAGATAGTGATGTTCGATTTCGTATTGGCAAAACCCAACTTTTTTTTCTTATTTTCTTTTCGACAACTCGGTGGCGCAGTGGCTCAGCGATCGGCTTGTGCATCATGGATTGCGGGTTCGATATTTGTACGGTCTACAGGTAGTTGTTCCGGGTCTGGGCGTTTGTGTATGTGAGAGATTGTGTTTGTAAACGCACCCACGACACAGAATAAAATCCTTACGTTTACGGAATACGTTTTTAAATATTAAAAAAAAACTGATTAGTGCGAGGCTTGAGATTCAACTTCTTGAGTTTCGGCTTTTCAGTCCATTGATCAGTGCCTTGCTAAGAAGCAGCGGCGAACAAACTCCCCAGCAA
Organism: Craniophora ligustri; assembly: GCA_905163465.1. Taxonomy (NCBI): domain Eukaryota; kingdom Metazoa; phylum Arthropoda; class Insecta; order Lepidoptera; family Noctuidae; genus Craniophora; species Craniophora ligustri. Next base: position 16,488,456 of record LR990956.1, read on the forward strand.
CAAATTTCCGTTTATTAAATAATTGATTTTATAAATGTGTATAAGATTTTATGGTCTGTTACCATATAACTTCAGTGTAAAGGAATAGGTAAGACAAAACCAATGTCACGCACGTAGTCTTGCGGTCTGCGGTTGAACCTAGGCCCACACGCAATGCAGTTAATACTTAATACGTCACGCTCTGTGGGCAGGTACACGTTGAGAACAACAAGTGTCTTTTGTGTTTCAAAGTACTTATTTTGCACCATATAGTTTTATTTCAATGTCTGATATTCGCACAATTGTAAGAAGTTGGTACGTATAGTTGTTTTTACAGGGACATAAATATTTTTGTTCTATTTACCAAGGTCTAGGTCCAAGCACTTCTTGAAAAAGTTGTATAGCCTATATTGGTGTGAAATGTGAAGACAAGGGTCTTTAATTATGAATCGACGTGACGACCCAATTAGTCCAGCGGTAGTTAACACTGCCTTCTGTGCTATGGGAAATATCGAATCCCGGAAAAAACAAATGTTTGTGTGATGAGCATAAACATTTGTATCAGAGTCATGGATGTGTATATGTATAATATGTATATATTTACAATAAAAAAAGGATATTATGTAGTATATCAACCAACTAGTATCCGTAACACAAGCCTCGTTGCTTGCTGGGAACTAGATAGCGCTGTGTAGTAATCTCCAGAAATATTTATTTATTTAATCCTAAAGTACACAGCACAGACATTTCAAAGCTACGTGCGTATTTATCACATGCTCAACAGGTAAAGGAAAACATTGTGAGGAAACCTGCATGCCTGAAAGATTTTCTCGATGGCATGGCATGGTATGAAGTCTGCTCAGTGAGATAGTAAAAGCGTTGATGAAGTGTATGATGTGTACTTTTTCCTTCACTCGATCGTGAATTCCTGGGTTCGGCGCACAGGTTGAGCAAACTGTTGTTGGAATTTTGTAAGAAATTCAAAATGTTTGTCCCATTAATGGCATACTACCTATCCGTTTACAAGTAGAACCGCGATAACACGTCATGTTTATAAAGTGTCAGCTCTTTATGCCTTTTTGTTTGATTCAGTGAGAAAAATAGCAGTCCCTTTATTCAAATGAGTACGCTTATCAGCGGCTAACTGAGAATTTGCATTCGCAAAGCGTCTGAGCTAACACTCAGCCGACTAATTGGCACGGCAAGTGTAGCGATGGAGATATGCGCGTGCGCCGCTGACTGAAGCATTCGTGATGCTTGATTTGGTAGTTAGTGCTTCGTAACCCAACATTTAGGGTCTCCTCGCATTTGTCGATTTACCATTTATACCTTTTATGTTGACGACCATATTAGCCCGATAGTGGACGCTGCCCTCTGTGCTACGGGTCCCTGGTTCGAATGCCAGTAGAGACAAATGTTTGTGGGATGAGCATCAACATTTGTATCCGAGTCACCTTCTAATATCCGTAACACAAGGTGAGCTTAGACAAGCTGGCTTTTTCTCCAGTCCAGCTGATTCCATAAAATCCATGGTTAACATTTGCTTCTACTGGGACTCGAACCCGGGAGCCTTACCACAGACGCCAGTATTTAGTACCCGCTGCGACACTCTGGTCATATATTTATACGAACATTAGACCACCATCTCATGACAATGGATGTTTTAAAGGATCAGAAACATTCACATTCAATAGTATTGATACGCCGAGATAGAAAATATTTTATTGACGAATTTATAACTTTAAATGGAAAATTAATGGTGAAATATGCACTGCAGTGGCTTGGTTCATGCCTGGCGCATGGGCACGCATGCCATACATACACTACACACACTGTGTATTCCATTGTTCTTACTACTTCTGACTCATAGTTGATTATTAATTCTCGTGTTAATTATGAATAGGCACGAACGGTAAATAATATTTTTAACTATTATTTAAAGTTTTCTATGTGAATACGCTAGAAGTTCTGCGCCTTGTTTCTCTCGAATGCTATAAAACGTGCCCGCACATTTAATTTCACGATTATACAATTGAATACGTATAGTTATCATGAATTTAAAACTAACTGACGTACCTTTTATGTGAACATGTACTTATTTTGATTTTAGCACTTGGAATATCACTTAGCATGACTCACACTTACATTAACTAAGTTTTTACATCAACTTACACTCACACTTACTCATACGTACTTACTATAATTGTCTTAAATGTATTTCATTCGTACGATAAATTGCAAGGTCACAAAACATATTTCCATTGTTGCGTCCTAAATTGTTTCTTACCAATTGAAATAAAACAACTTTTTAAGAATTTTATCGGCATATCATCCATGGTCAGGGGCAGACTATGTCAGTCTATTTGTGACTATAGATGATGTATTATATTCAAAACGTCTTCCAAATCAAAAAGCAGTTTAATTTCAATATATGCTATTCGCGTAAGCGTAAGTAACAAGTATGTTTTATAACAATCCAATCCTAATAAACTCAATTACTTCATAATTTCATCTACGTATCTAAAGTATGAACTAAACCAAACATCGTAAAATAAACGATACATAAAGTTACAAGAAAAGTTCTCCTCAAAAGGTCTGGTTATCCTCGAAAAAGGAGTGAAATGTAAAAAGAGCGCGCCGGCCGAGGGCTCCGTGGGAGCGCGATGTCCTGCGGTCCTCAGGCCTCCATTAAGCTCATTAGAGCTCACCAAATAAGGCATGGAGACGCGTTTTTGTGGAGACACTCTAGACGGACTGATGGGGACGACCGATGTTAAAACGGTACGATCAAATGCCGATATTCTGTTGTATTAACTCAGGTATGTTTGTTACTGTTAGAACTTAGTACGTTACTTAGGGTTTGAAATAACGATAAATACGCTTTTTTGTAAAAGAAGAATAATTAGGTACTTATCGCAGAAAGTATTTTCACGCTCTTGTTTGCTGGCTCTATTAATTATTATCATAATTAGTATTACATAAACCAAAAAAATAAGGATAAAACAATTAATTTAGAGTAAACCAAACTGTGATGGATAAAGGCAGTGGTTATACGTATCATCTTCATCGGCATCCTATATTCGTCCACTGCTGGACGCACTATGCGGCTATACTTATACAAATTCAACATGGTGTAAATAAGGTAGAAAAATATATAATTTCCACGCTAATACCCGTCATTACGTCACAATAGTATCCCACATGACCGTTCAAGCGTACATTGCGCGTGGAGCCCATCGCACGGGGAATGCAATAAACGACGACGGCGACCTAAGGAATGCCCCGACCGAGAGCGCGCAGGGCTGACCTGACACCTGACCGATGCTGATTATTTTATCGTTTGTCTGCATAAGAACGATGACGTCGATAATTATTTTACGTTACGTACAAATTACGATATTTAACTGTAGGTTTTTTGTATACTTTTTTTTATTATCTATTAGTTATTTTGGCGGCTCTGGTTATGGCTTAGTTATAAAAACAATTATATGTAATATATCAACCATATAGTATCCGTAACACAAGCCCCATAGCTTAACTCGGAAGTGGTTGGCGCTGTGTCATAATGTCCAGAAATATTTATTTTGAGATAAAAATCTGGCATTGTCGTCAATGAAAATGCTCAGTATACTGCATATTATATGCAGTATACTGCATGTATATTTCTTGCATCATATTTTTAACTTTCTTTAAATATTTTTTTAACACTCCAAAATAAGTAACACAAAATATTCACAATGCACAAAGACCTGGAAGAAAACATGTAGGCCATACATATATTTGTTCCGTGCGAGGGTTGAACTCGCGATACGCGGTGCAGATTCCTAGCGCTGGATCTTAGCACCAACCTTGCAGTTATTACATTAGCATCCGAGAAACTTTAAAATTAGATTTGACGTGTATGTACGAACCCACACCCCTAATACACGGTACAGGATCAACGCCTTCCCGTTATCCTAGTTTAAGATCTAATTCCATACAAGCAGTCGAGTCTCGCGCATCTATTCACTCATATAAGGCTCGCCACTCGGTGATAAATCACGGTCAATAGAGGTTACCTCGTCTCCGGGTTCTAATTGAATCATTTCCAGGGTATTGTGATACTTCCACCCACTTTCCAGTGCCTACAGTAGCAAAATTAGGTAAATTTCTATCGATATTAACTAATGAATAAGAGGTATCCGCCGATTGTACTTAATACTTTCTGCATATACATAGATACCATATTGTTGTCTTTTTGGCGTATGTACAATAAAGACTACTCTATCTATTTATTAGAAGGTAGGGCATAGCGAGATTTGTCGCTCAAATTGAGCTACCCGACTGGGGAAGCACCTCCGCCTTACAGAAGACCGCAGTGAATCAACAATAGTTGTCTTTCTGCGAGTGAGTAAGGTTACCAGAGCTCATTGGGGGAGTGACTATTCTGATAGCATGGGAATTCCGTTTGCTGTCAGTTCAGTAACTCCCTATTTTAAGAAACCTGAACGGTTTCTAAGGGGTTTGGCAACGCATTTGCAGGCCTCTAGTGTTGCAAATGTCCATGGGCGGCGGTGATCACTTACCATCAGGTGAGCCGCCTGCTCGTTTGCCCCCTTATCACCATAAAAAATAAAAACGATCTATCCTTGAAATTTCATTTCCTTTTGACGGGTTTTTATCACGGTATATTTATCTTACATAAGCATACCATCACGCCTGTTGCTCCCGAAGGGTTAGGCAAAGGTGTATGTATCCGCCACAATTCGCCGGCATGTTATGGTGCCATATAGGGGGCGAGCTTATTGTCATCAACCGGGCATGAAGCCTAACCCCTGCTACTGAGAATTTTAAAGAAAAACCCAATAACATTTTGCTTATTCTAGAAATCAAATCCAAGACCTCATGCTCCGTAGACACACTTATCAACACTAGACCAAGTTTCGATAGAAATCAAGATCAACTCTTGATATTTTTACATATTACTAGCTGACCCAGCAAACGTTGTTTTGCCACATTATAGGGGTTGGTGGATAAAAAAAAATTTAGGGGTGGACTACCCCTAACATTTAGGGGGATGAAAAATAGATGTTGGCCGATTCTCATAGATATCGGATAAGCACAAAAAATTTCATCAAAATCGGTCAAGCCGTTTCGGAGGAGTTCGATTACGCACCCCGTGACAGAAGAATTTTATATATTAGATATCAACTACAATTATCATTCAAAAATAAATCTGTCTCAATCCAGCACGATGTTCTATCTCTTTCTTACTTATAAATATTCCTTATTATGCAAAGAGCCCTCTACAAACCACTTGAATGATTTGAAACGTATTCCTTTTATTTTTTTAAAGGTATACTTTGAACGAAACTACTCGAACATTTTGCTTATTAATACTTTATTTCTCCTTTACATATATACACAGCATCAATGATCAGATGAAGAATGAGTTTAGCTGTGATGATGGATGCTGTAACGATCCGCAACGTAAGGATTAAAATAATGTCAATATACCGCGCAAAAATCTGCATAAAATGAAATTTTATTTCAACTTCTGATGTTCGCATAAGTTTTAGAAATAAATGCGTATATTTTTGCCGTGGTTCACAATTCCACACATCTTCTCCGTAATAATAAAAAAAAAGTTTCTATCTCAGATAAGTAAGCTTACCTGTGACAAAATTCACTAATGACTTGAGGAACCCGAAAACTGGTTCTATAAAACATTTATTTCCTATAGCATATTCTCCCGTATCCCCAAAAGCCTGGATATTCGACAATAGGGCTTAAACAGGCAGCATGTGAGTCACCTTATTATAAGATAAAGAACAAAATGGTGAATCAGCTAACATAATTGGCATCGAACATGTTTAGCGAGGGTCCGTCGCCGGCGCAGGCCACAGTCGGGATCAGTTGCAGAAAGTCCACTAGGCAAAATGTCTACGAAATTAAATAATTTATTTTTACTTTAAATAGGGTATAGGCTGGATGAGGAAGACGGAGGACACTGTGGTGTGGCGCAGTTTGGAAGAGGCATATGTCTAGCAGTGGACTGCGATAGGCTGAGTTAAGAGATATTATATATTGATCATAACATTTTGTCAATGAAGCGTACATAATAATATAACAAACTCTGATGTTGTGAGTTTGAAGTGTCAAAACGCCATTTTATCAAGTCGTATCTTGTTTATTTCTGTAAATAGATCTTTGAGTAGCAGAAGTAGTTTTTCTTTGAAATTCTTAGCAGCAGCTTGGAGTTTGAATTCCTCCCCGATTGATGGCAATTGACCTAAAACATACCGGCGAAATGTGGGCGTGACGGTATGTTATGTTAATGTCAGATGTTTTTCAAAGTGGACCTTCTGAGAGTAAGCTCGCAAATGGTGCGGCTATAGGGCTATAGACGTTCGATGGAGCGTAGCAAATTACTTGTCTTAGGGCGGAGGCTCATTTGCGATTGTATTGTCCAGTTTTTGAACGCTGTTTTGTCTTTACCAGTTTATGCTGCGAATATGTAAGGACATTAAAGTTAGATGAATGAAGTATTAGTTATTTATGTAACTGCGTGGCTAAGTTTATAAAGTTGCATTGAATGGCAAATTGAATAGTCTGTCTACCAGTGAAGTAATAACCTGTGTCATTAAAGCGCTTATTTTATGACTAAAGATTTTAATATTACGTACTGTCACGGCTGCATCTACAAATGGTTAGGCAGAGGTGTATCTTTAGTCCACAGGAATGTTTTACGTCCATTGTGATACGAGGGTTGATTATATTCCTATTAACTTAAATTGAGAATTTTAATGAAAGTCAAACAATGCTCTACCCGATATTGAACCCAAGATCTCACAATTCTAAATAGCAACTCGAAGCTTTATACCTCACCCAGACCTCATGCTAGACATCTAAAGATTTCAAACTCATCCCTCCTACTGATATCCTTATTGAAGCAAACTACAATCTTGGAACTCGCGTCATCGTCACCGAACGCGTCCCATGAACTATATTTATACTATGCATATACATATATATACCACCGTGCGTTTTCACTTCCATCGGCAGTCCCCAAAGACTGCACCGTTATTTTTTACAAAAGACATACCAAAATATGTCTTTCACAAGCACATAACACATGAATAAAATAACAACAAAAGCAGAAGGGTAGGTCGCCAACTTCCATCGTCTTCTCAGTGTGGAGGCGGCCTTACCTGCGCGTACGCATACTGAGCAGCCGCGGGCGCCGGCGCCGGCGGCGTGCAGTGACAAGGGTGAAATTTAACAAAGGGATGGTACTGTTAGTGTATGTTATGTATGAGTGATTTCTTTATGCTGTCGACGTAAAATGAGCTGGGAACCTGTTTATAAAAAGTGGCCTTCAAGCAGTGATCTGATCAGATCTTGTTCAGTTTTAACGAGATTATTGGGTTATTTTTTGTTTTTCCTGTCTGTTTTACTAATTTTTCATTTATTATAGTACGTGATATGACTCGAGTCCTGTGTCAGGTGAGAAGAATGCTGTTCTAGCGACAGGCTATCTAGGAAGATGTCTACGAGTAGTATATTATTGGGCATTCTACCCCACCTGCCGTTCCGGCTTCGCCTCCACTTCGGTGGGATAGAATGCCCAATAATATACGATCGAATCTCGTCCGCTTCGACATTACGTACCTGTTTATATTTTATAAATAAACACAATTCGTCATTCCAAGTAATTTGACTAAACCAAAGCCTAACAGAAATGTTATAGCAACAAAATACAAATAATTGCATACTAGGCGCAGGCAATAGCTATCATTAGTACAATGATGTATAAAGTAAAATTAAATTAATACTATCATAAATTTTAAGAAATAACCATATCCATCAATTTGACTCATTGTTAGTATAACTACCCATAGCATCGGACGTGTTATTATGAAGTTCATTAAACAACCTCATTCACTTCATCTTGATTCCATTTGCGTGGAATCACAAAACAGCAAACGACGACACGGTGAACTACTACCAAACACTATAAGGTGTATTATATGTGGTCCATCTAACTGTGGAAAAACAAATCTTGTAATTGGTTTGCTGTTGCATAAGAATGGTTTAAAGTTTCGTAATGTATATGTTTACTCAAAAACTCTAAACCAACCGAAGTATGTGTTTGTTGAAAAAGTGTTAGCTAACGTTCCAGATGTATCGTTTGCAAAATTTAAGGATAATGAGGAAGTAATAAGTCCACAGGAAGCTAGATGTGATTCAGTTATTATATTTGATGATGTAGCATGTGAAAACCAAAATAATATAAGAAATTATTTTGCAATGGGTCGACATAAAAATATAGATTGTTTTTATTTAAATCAAACATATAGCAAAGTACCCAAACAGCTTATTAGAGATAATGCAAATCTCATTATTCTTTTTAAGCAAGATGATATTAATATACGTCATGTTTATGATGAACACGTAAACACAGACATGAAATGGAATGAATTTCGTGAGTTATGTAGTAAAATATGGACTGAACCTTATAATTATCTAGTTATAAATAAAGATTGTCGTAAGAATGAAGGTGGCTATCGCAAAAACTTTGATAGTTTTGTAGTTTTTGATTGATCTAACGTTTATATAAATATAAAATTATATAAAAAATTGTTTATTCCTAATTTAACTGTGAAGGAAGACAGTAGATCATTTATTCAATTATTATATAATGGAAACATCTTTAAAAAGACAAATTATTACTGCTGCTGAAGCAGTTAAGAAAAAGGTCCGAAAAATGCGAAATATTGAAGATGATAATGAAAAAGCATTACAAACTGTTTTTAAACCGTTAATCAGCCCACTTAATCAAATAGCACAAACCAACAAAAATACATCCATCGAAAATTTAAATCATATTAATTTGAAAAATAATGATTACGCAGACCATCATGATAGCAATTTATCTAATGATGAATATGTTAAATTTGAAAGTGATTTGGAAAAAAATACCAGTATACCTGAAGTGGGTACTGATGATCAAGATCATGGTTATATTCAAAATTCTGAAGATTCAGATGATAATTCACAAAACAGTATCGACTCGTTCAAATCTGTTGGTGTCGGCGACAATGTTTCATCATGGTCTCTATCATCTGAAATGATAGATGATGTTCCTTTCGGAGTCAGAAATGAAAAAGGGAAGTTAATGCTCGGATGTACTAAAATAAATATTGGTAATAAAACTATCACAATAGGCACACACACATATTCATCCACGCCAGGGCTAAAGGAACTTTTATTAAAGAAATATCCAGATTTAAATTTGGTTACCGAAAATGATAGACAAAATTATAAATTAATGTTGATTCATACAAATGCTCATAGACGTGACTATGATGCAAAAAAACCAATAAAAAGCAACAAAGGCAAAAAATATATGGACGTTATAAAACCTCTATTTAAATTGCCAAACGACAGCAGCGATCAATTAAAATTTCAAAAAGGGAAAGGACTGAAAATGCTGAAAAAATGGAATAAAAATGTAGACTACATTTATTGGGATGATCCTAATGAATTAGTTGAAAGATTAAAACTACTCATGGCTTCTCGAGGAGCTGGAAATACAGGGTTAGATAATGAAATAATATCTATTATAGAGGAACTACGCGAAGGAAAATTTATAAATTAATAAATATCTTGGTAAATAATTATGGTTTTCATTGTCATTTAAGCATTCTCTCTGTACACACATAATGAATATAGATAAATTTGGTCATCATATTCACAAAAGGATGCGATTGTCAGATATTTTTGATATCGCAGACAAAACAATATTAAAAACTGCAAATGGCGAGTTTAATTTGCAAATGAGTAGACTACGAGGCGTTATTAATCCTGTTGAAGCAGACGATGCTGCTAGTAAGGAATATGTAGATGAGAAAATTGATGACTTGTGCGCTAAAAAAGATGTCCAAATATTAATAGACAAAATAAAAATAGAGATTACAAAAGAAATTCAAGCCTCATTAGACCATTTAAAAACAAGTATGACATCTTATATTGATCATAAAATAACGAACAGTGGTACGAGGAAGACTAACAATCCGTCTCAAAATGATAAAGCAACAGGTCGTGAATGAATTACATAAAACAGCTAGAAAAAACTTTGCACGTCGTTGTGTTATTTTAAAAGGAATCGATGACTTATGGCAAGCTGATCTTATTGATTTAAGAAAAATTAAAAATTACAATAAAGGTTTCAGTTACATCTTAGTTATAATTGACTGTTTTTCTAAATATGTTTGGACTGTACCCTTGAAGTCAAAATCAAAATTAGAAGTAACTAATGCATTTGAAAATGTTTTAAGTACATGTGATCGTTCCCCTAACCATTTACAAACCGACTTAGGAACTGAATTTTATAATGATACATTTTCAAGATTAATGAAACGTTTTAATATTAATCATTATTCATCGTTTTCAATTAAGAAAGCTTCGATTGCAGAAAGAGTAATTAAAACTTTAAAAAACAAACTCTACAAAACATTCAGTTTAAATGGAACCTATAGATGGATAGAAAAACCTTTAGAAAGTATAGTCTTTAATTACAACAATACAAAACACCGTACTATTGACTGTAAACCGGTTGACGTTAATATTGAAAATGAAATTCTAATAAGGAAAAATATTTTAAAATCACACAAGAAAACACAACCTAAAAAACACAAACTAGAAATCGGAGATCGTGTTCGCATAAGTAAATATAAAAATTGTTTTCATAAAGGCTATACTCCTAATTGGTCAACAGAAATCTTTAAAATCATAAAAATAAATGAAACTATGCCTACAACGTATAATATTCAAGATCTTCGAAATCAGCCAATTTTAGGTACTTTTTATGAACAAGAACTTCAAAAAACGAATCATCCCGACATTTACCTAATTGAAAAAGTTTTAAGAAAAAAAGGCAGTAAGCTGTTTGTTAAATGGCTAGGTTTGAGTGATAGTGAAAATAGTTGGATTGATAAGAGAACCGTGCTAAAATAATAAATGGTATTTAATCATCTATTATTATTTTTTCTCACATTATAATACAAACCATGCAAGGAGGTGGACTTATTAATAATTTAATAAATAATTTACCATTTGAGCTTCATTTGCCAGGCTACAATTACTGTGGACCAGGCACTAAATTACAAAAACGTTTAGCACGAGGAGACAAAGGCATAAATCAATTAGACGAAGCCTGTAAAGTTCACGATATAGCCTATACAAATTATTCAGACTTGTATAACAGACATCAAGCTGATTTACAGTTATTGAATATGGCAAATAAACGATTAAAAGCAGCAGATGCAGGGAAAAGAGAAAAAATTGCTTCTTGGTTGGTAAGCAAAGCAATGAAAGCAAAACTTAAAACTGGATCTGGATTAAAAACTTTTGGATCTTTAGTAACAAAAATTCGATCACAGATCAAAAAGTTAAAACCGAAAAACAAAGAAGACGTAATAAAGTATGCTTACTTAGCGGCAAAAAAGTTGTATTAAAAAAATTGTCGGATTCCTGTACCTAGAATTATACCGTTACCAAAAACAGGAGGTGTTTTACCGCTGATTCCAATTTTCGCTGGATTGTCTGCATTAGGTACTTTAGCTGGCGGGGCAGCTGGTATCGCAAAAACAGTAAACGATTACAAAAGTGCTCAAAATAATTTACAAGAATCTCAACGTCATAATAAAATGATGGAATCGATTGCGTTGGGTAGAGGCTTGTACGTCAAACCATACAAGAAAGGAAACGGATTGTTTGTAAAATGTTCAAAAAACTAATCAAGAGGTTACCTAATCGTGCTCTTACTAATATAGATATCCAGAATCATGCATATAACGTACCTTATTTCAGAGGTGTGTTCATGAAAGATCAATTACCAAACAAACCCAAACCTATTGAGAGCGGAGTTGTTAATTTGGATAATTCTAACAATGAAGGAACACATTGGGTAGCCTATGTAAAAGTGTATAAATATTGTGAATATTTTGATAGCTATGGCAATCTAAAACCCCCATTAGAGTTACTAAATTACTTTAAAAATTGTAATGTTTTTTATAACTATACGAGATATCAAAATTTTAACTCTGTAAATTGTGGACATTTATGTTTAACGTTTTTGTATGACTTCTGGGATAAATATATAAATTGAATAAAACATTTTTTAGTTTCATTTACATAATGTCACTCTCGCTGTCAATAACTGGTAACTCATCAGTGCTATCTACTTATTATTCTCCTACTCTACAACTTGAAGGAGAGTATGAATGTGCATTATTATATTTATCTACATTTAATTCTATACCAAATATTGATAATAAAAATAACAAATTTTATTACGATCATAACGTTATTGAAATTCCTGAAGGAGCATATGAACTGCAAGATATCAACGATTATTTAAAATCAAAAATACAAGACGCAGGAATCAAATTAGAGTGCAATAATAATACGTTAAAAACAAACATATTTTGCACAAAAGCTATTGATTTTACTAAAGAAGATTCTATTGGTAGATTGTTGGGTTTTGAAAAAAAAATAGTTGAAGCAAATAAATTACACGTATCACAGTCTCCAGTGAACATTCTATCTACGACTGTGGTGAGGGTAGAATGTGACATAGTGAGCGGATCATATGTTAATGGTCTACCAAGTCATATCATTCACGAGTTTGCTCCGAATGTACCACCTGGTTATAGAATTATCGAAGTACCTAAAAACGTAATTTACTTTCCCGTAAACCAAAATATAATTAACAGTGTGAATATAAGACTGTTAGATATTAATAATAATTTACTAAATTTACGTGGGGAGGAAGTGCAGCTATATTTACATCTTAAAAAAAAATGATTGATTATAATAAAACTAATAAATATCAGAGTACCTCTACTAAAATAAACAGTGCGTCTTGGGCTATCCGCAAGACAACATCAAACTGTAAGAATAAACTGAAACTTACTAAAGAAAATCATAAATTCCTCAAATCAATTGGTCTTCTAAAATGAGTTTATTAGATGTATTATCTTCTCCTGCTAGTGATAATAGCATTATTGGTATTGAATATCATTCATACAAACCATACATAACAAGTTTCAACAGAAACGATGAGATTCGCATACCTATTAATCAGAAAGATCTGTATGTTCTACCATCAGCCAGTACATTATATTTAGAAGGTATAGTAAATGTTACTAAAACTGCCACTAAAGAAAAAACTAGTGTTAAATTTACAAACAATCCTTTGATGTACCTTTTTCAAGATATTCGATATGAACTGAACGGTGTTGAGATTGATAAAATAAAAAATGCAGGCGTTACAACTACTATGAAATCATTGCTATCCATGAATGAAAGCGAGTCAAAATCATGTCGTTCTTGGGGTTGGGATATACATGGTTTTAAAAGTAGTAATGGTTCATTTTCTGCATCTATACCGCTTAGCAACATTCTTGGATTCGGTGAAGATTACAAAAAAATTATAATTAATTGCAAGCATGAACTGATATTGTTGAGATCGAATACAAACTTGAACGCTGTGAAACTCGATGCTGGAGAAGTCATAAACGATATTGAAATTAACAAAATCATATGGCGTGTACCACATGTTAAGGTATCTGATAAAGAGAAGATAAACTTATTGAAGATTTTGGAAAAGGATAAAACACTGCAATTAGTTTTTAGAAATTGGGATTTATATGAATACCCGCTATTGCCTAGAACTACAAAACATACTTGGTCTATTAAAACTTCATCTCAGATTGAAAAACCGAGATATGTAATTATAGGTCTACAAACAAATAAAAAAAATAATTCTGCTGCTGATATGTCTAGATTTGATCACTGTACTTTACGAGATGTCAAAGTATACCTCAATTCAACTTACTATCCCTATGAGAATCTAAACGTGGATTTCATTGATGATAAATTTGCATTGTTATACGAGCAGTATGCACGTTTCCAACAATCGTATTACGATCGCCGATCTGAACCATTGTTGAACACAAGGGACTTTAAGGAGATCGCCCCTCTGTTTGTTATCGACTGTTCTAGACAAATTGACAACCTCATATCAGGACCAGTAGTCGATGTGCGTGTAGAGTTAGAAAGTAATGATGAAATACCTGATCTAACTTCTGCCTACTGTCTTATATTGAACGATTGTATCATTGAGTACAAACCACTGAGTAATATTGTAAGAAAAATATCTTAGTTATTTTATTTTAACGCAAATCTACTACTATCAATCTACGATGTGCAAAGTTCATAGATTCTCAAATTGCATGACATATAAATAAATTCTGTCTTAATTTTGTACTGTTTAGTGTAGAAATATTTTATTAAAGTGTTGGTATAATGTAGGTATGTAACTAGTGTACCTAAAAGATAGATTAAATAAATGAATTTAATTCAAGGAAATTTATTTTATTTCATAACCCTACCCTACACTTGATAAATTTTCAATGTGGAATATAGTGAATAAATAAATAAAGACACATTTATAAGGTCAAATCATTTATTTAATTTAATATAAAAATAAACAGTTAAATAATTACAAAACTAACAAAAATCATAACCTATTAAAGACTTAGCAATTTTTTTAACTAATGCCTCCGTTTCGTTCATTACATCATCAACCGCATCTTGCACTACATATTGCGCATTTAATATAACATTTTCACTGTCACTATCACTATCACTCGTTTGAGGGTTATTGCACAGATCGATAACCGAAATCTTTATGAGTTTTAGGCCTCTCTTCTGAATCCTATTCATAACAAACGATTTTGTTGGTTTCACAATATTACGTGTTTGTTTATCTCGTCGGTGCCTTGATTTCTTTTCTTTTTGGATATGCGTGGTCTCTGGAACTTCAGTGAAGACCTCAGAAAACTGACCACAATGTCCTTGTCCATACTGACTGAACACAATTTCCGAATCCGATATCTAAAACAAAACATAAAAATATTAATAAGTATTCTGTCAAAAGTATTGTTTTGATATTAAAAATAACTAGGTATTTATAAAAACACTTACCGATGACATTGTGTGTTGTACAACAAGTTTAAACAGGTTACAACAGGTACAAAAATTAAAATAAAATATGTAATTATTTAAGAATTAATTTATTAGATGTCTTCACTACGACAACTATTTTATGAATGAAACATTATGGCACAATTATTTTTGGATATAATAATTTGTTGTTTTATAAATATGTACTTTCAATTCAGAACACATAAGTCACGATTTAGAATGTTCCATTGAAAACTGCAAGCTTGCTTTACCTACATTTTATATATTTACAGTGCAATGAACTGGCACATGTTCGCTAAATGTATTACAACACTGAGCTCATATTACTATATTGTAATAAATTATGGTTAGGATTTCTGTTTATGTGAAATCAATCTTATTACCTCACATTTAAGACACTATTCAGAAAATTACTTTAGCTTAGAATATAATAGTGCAGTCTGTTTAGTGACTGGTTTCCGAACCGTCGGTTGCGGGTTCGACAACAACGGATATACATATGTATATACAATTACAGTGGAATTCGTAATGGACGAAATAAAAAAATAAGTTTGATTCATCAATAAATTTATTTACCCTTTATATCATAATTAATATCTTAAAAATTAAACAAGTATTTTTATTATTTACATACCTCATAATTTAATCTAACAATATATAATCTATACAACATTTAACAATTTAAAGTTCCCTTTAAAATACATGAATTACCCCATGCTCGGGTTGCAATATTACCTGGACGTATTAACCGCTTATCGTCATTATTAGAGAGCGCAATTTTATTAACACTTTGCGTAAATATTTCATGCTTTATTGATTTAAATAAAATGTTTTTTCTCCGAATAATCTCATTATTAAATAGTACATTCTCATAATCTGTGATGTTCAGATCACGTACCACGCTACTTTTAACCCCCTTAGCTTTTTTAATTATTTTATCCACCGTTTTTATTGAATAAAGTTTCGACCTCAAACCAACAAAATCAGTTATAATTTTACCAGCCATTTCATCTTTAAAAAGGCCTGGTATTTTTTTGTTTATTTGCGGTATCATGAACTCATTTTTAATGCTATAGTTGCTGGTATCAAGGTATTCCAAAAACTTGTGTTTTAAGTCGTAGTAAAAATCGTTGGTATATATTTCGTAAACAAACGAATCTGTGTCGGTATAACATAATTTTACCCTCTCATTATAAAATGGTTTGATTATATTATAATGGAAATTATACATGTGTGATTTAGATAGTTCTAAAACAGTGAAGCCAATATAAATCGGTTTGTCTAAAATTAACCGATCTGGTTTCATCTGGATTGCTACTAAGTTTTCGGATAAAACTGTTGCACTATGAAAGTAAGGGTTTGCTATGAGCCTTTCTGCATATTTTGATTTTTTTGTTACATTATTTTTATCATTCCACTGATTAACTAAATGAACAGTTACTCTATTTTCAGTGTTTTCGAGCGTTTTCCCAAAAACACTGTTATTTAATAACTTGAAAAAATCTTGTTCAAATACACTTTTTGCTTTTTGTCGCAATTGAGTATTTAATTCAATATACTGTTTCAAGTATGCACTTTGCCTGAATGTAATGACTCTATGGATTTTACGTAAGATAAGGCCATGTTCCAAACACTTCTTTAAGTGAATATAATGAATAACGTAATTGTATTTATTATACAAATTTGAAATAAGTTTTTTCGTCTTTCCTCCAGGTGGTATGCATTTTTCAGGACAAAAAGGTAAGTCATCATGCTCCTGGTGTAAATATTCAGGGTACAATAAATCTACTTCTAATATGTAACCCCACTCTGAATGATCTGTAATACTTTCCACATTTAATTTATCTATTTCATTTTGATTTAAAAATCTAAATCCGGAATAAGGTAAATGTTGACACATACTGTAACCATAAAGATTATTGCAGTCTAAATAAGCTATAAAACACTGCGGTTTTGTTACATCACAATCTTTCATATATTTATTGTTAGCCTTCGAATAGCGATGAGAGCACATACACAATCCACCTCTAATACCATCTTGAATCATTCGTACGATAGCTAAGTCAGAAACAAGTTCAAGCTGAACACCTGTTTTCATTAACATCGCATCAAAAGATAAACTAGGCGCGGTTATGTAAAACGCTGGGTCAAGTTTGTAATGCTGTTTACAGGTTTTACGAAAATTTTGAAATATATCAGTCAATAAAAGAACATCGGTTTTCAAATACAAATCAGTATATTCACCTAAATTTTGTATATTAAACTCATTCCACACTAAATTAGCATGTTTATAATCTTTATCTGAAATCTCCTCATTCGTTAAACAACTAAAAAAATACCGTTTAGCCGGTAACATTGTTTCTTCATAACATTTCCAACTAGTCATATAATCATAAGGGTATACACCTTTTCGTGCAAGTAATTTGAATCGATTATTTTCGGGAAAGTGACATCGTAAACTTATAAAATCCTCAATTGGTATGGTTTTAGCAAGTTTGTCTAAACTAGCTCCTAAAAAATGAAATGAATCCAAGAACCGGAGTTGTACATAATCATTATCGGTGACCTGCAGGAATTTAGAAAAAGAAATATATTTTTCTTTGGTTTTGGGTATAATATTCAATTTACCTGGCATTTCGCCTAATTTCTTTATGAATAAATGACAATCGTACCCTGATAAATTGTGAAAAAATATAGGTATAAATTTAGGTATTTTAAATTGTAGGTTACAATGTCTATGGGCGGCTCCACGGTATTTACCGGTTATATGACAGTGGTCTCTAACTTTATTTGTCCATAAGAGGTTTTCACATATATGACAGATAGAAGCTTCTTTATAATCAGACGCATTTTTTTCTGTAAATATCATTACATGATTTTGATTTAAAATTTTATAAATTTTTTTGACATCAGATGTAAGAAAATCGATAAATTTTGAAACACAATCTATACCGCGATAACTTTTAAAACTATCGTCAAAAGTATAATTTAATGAAGAAACAATGTTGTAAGCGAATGCCGCAGGTACGTGTTGTTGTAAACATGACGTAGTAGCGGTGTCAGATTCAAGAACGGAAATTGGATTTAACAATGTTTCGAAATCGGCATAGATAGCAAAGGGAACATTTTCTTTTCTATCATAATTTTTAAATTTAATCACACTCCCCTTTTCTGGTAAAACAGTAACGATCCCTCCACACAAATGTTTATCAATCTGTTCAAGGGTAGGAAAGAACAATAAACAACTTTCACAGAAATATAATTTGCTATGATGTTTTGTTATCTGATTTTTAACAAGACGTGGCAAATCTTTTATAAGACAATAATGAGATGATTTATGATTTTCTAGGAACAGTAAGTGAATGCTCTTCATTGTTGTACCCCTCTTAACTAATTCAGGTTTGTAAAGGGGGCCAATTATTACCCTGTTATTTTTTAAACCATACACATATATATTTAAAAATGGGTTATTTTTTTCAAAAACAGAGATATCCGAAAACGATATTGGAAATGAAACACCTTTAACATTTAAAACGTCTCGAAAATGTGGATAAGATGTTACTCGTTCAGGATGACGAGTTGTAGGATATAAGGCGGCCACTATGCACCACAAAAAACAATAATCATCCTTGTTTTTGATATTCAAGCAAGCTTTTTTGGTTTTTATAAATTTAGGTAAATCTATATAAAAAGAGCCGCTGAGTGGTTGATATTTATTGATATTAATTTCTAAATGGGAATTACTAAGAAACGTCCATCCACTGTCTCTCTCCTGAAACTCTTCAATTTTTTTCAATAACGTAGTAGTAATTGTATTATAAAGAGTTTCAAACTCGTAATTAAAATGTATAGCAAAGTTTTTTGTCGCAAAAGATTTTAACTCTTGTACATCATTTTTGTACATTAAGAATAAAGAAAAAAGTTCAAAATTAATTTTTAACGCTGTATATTTTTTGAGAGAATCATCAATTAAACATTTCACTTGATCATGAATATCATTGAAAAATAATTCGGGCAAATTTACTGCTTCGCTGTTAGACGCAATAATACGGTAACTAACAATACGCCCTTTAAACGCAGAGTTAAGGATTTGAACGTTATCATTAATTGTTACAGCATTATTATTTTTATGTTTATTAGTTCGTAAATGACCAGTCCACGAACGTCTATCTATATGTATATTGCAAACCGAACAATGAGGCATTTTCAGTATATCAAAATAACGGATTAAAGTTGCACACAACAATATAAATATACCTTAAATATTAAGCGAAGTAGAAGATTATTTCCAGCACAGCTTCTCTCAGTACGTTTTGTTCAGTCTAGGTTAAACAAAAAAATATTAATCAAATCTTCACGTAGGTCATCTTAGTGCCGTAGTAAGTAGTTAGTCTTTATATATCCTGAAAATAATACAAAGGCATTAGAAAATATGCATAAATAACAAATAAAATACTAGGCTTAAGTAGATATTGATAATAATTATATGTACCTTCAAGTTTATGCACAATATTGATCAGCTATTATAAAATTTATATCTCCAAAATGTCGTGCTCCGCAGAAGCAGTTTATCAATAAATCTCATTACCCCAAGATGTTGTAAGGCATCAAATAACTCTGAAAATACAAACATTAAATTTAAAATTTATATATTAAAAATTTCTTGACGATAAAGAATAATAATAAAATAAAAAATAATTAATTAACATAACTAAGGTTTATTTTATTATGGTATGGACATACTCTGGTTATCACTACAAGCTATTTGTAAGTAAATAGGAATAAAAAATTAAATAATATAGTTTAATAATTACCTTACTATTTTCAAAGAACAATATCGAGATGTCGTATATTTATTTACTCATGTATTCTGTTCTACAGAATACTACTTATACAGAATAATGCGATATATAAAATAACTATCTTCGATTTTTACTAATTTAATAGTATATGATTAAGTTTTACGAACACATTTACTTGAATTATGTATTATTCATTATAACAAATAATACGTAATTCAAGTAAAGGTGTTCGATTACTAATCAAATAAATTAAATATTATATTTCAATTAATATCGTCATCGCTTACACGTGTCTTCCGTTCCAAATTCATATCATCATTTTTTATAGCACAGTCAGTAAATCAGTAGGGATGTACACCTACAATACTTAGCTGTTATGTTAACTCTGAGTAGCTACTGAGAATTTTATACAAAAACTCAATAACACTAAACCACAAAGGAATCAAACCATTGCAGTTGCACTTAACCACTTATGAGACAGTTTTATTAAATATATTTTTCTGCCATATCACATAAAAACACAGATTATTTATTTGACTTATCAAACATAACTATACTGTAATTAGATTTGTGGTTAAAGTAGGAAAGTTAAATAATTGTGTATAGGTGTGCCTGTGCATGTGTACAAATTAAGTACTTACTTATATTATACTTTTATTATTAATGAATCAACTTAATGTAAGTGTGTCAGCCCTAAGTAATTTAGCTACATCGACATTATAAAAATGCAACATTTTATTTTTAGACAAGCAATTTACCAGAAAGTCCTATGTGCATCATTACTTCTATGCTTTTGTGATAAAATTCTTAGTTAATTAATTTTGAACGATTAGTATAAAAGCTATACTTTTCATAAACATTTAACAAATTCGAGTTCGCGTCTACAAGAGTTGGTTCATCATCAAGACCAGTATACAGTGATAGTAGTGTTAGTAGTAATACAGACTAGAGTCTACAGTCTGCAGTTCAGAGCGGTTTCCACAACGCCATAGCCCAGAGAAGCGATTCAAATAGCTTAATAAAATGTAAGTATGAACATTAACTTAATTATTCTGCTTTCAGGTTATTTACTGACTTATAAAATATTCTTTAATTTTACTTTAATTCTACTTTAAACCTCCCAATAAATTGAGTACTTACGCTACTTTCTTTAGATTGTTTATACATACTTAAATTCCTTATTTCTTTATTTTAAAATTATTAGATTTCATTACTTTCTGCAACTAATATGTCCATTATGATCACGAACTTATCTCACTGTCAATAAAATTTAATCTGTTTAATTTAACCGTTAATCTTACATAATTGTTTTTTTAGGTCCGAGTCTGAAAGTGAAGTTTACCAAGAGTCGTCGAAGGTGCATGAAGATAAATCTAATCGCAGTCAATCAGTAACTGGAAAGCGCAAAGCATTGAAAAAATCACCTACCACTACAAGGTACTTATTTAATCTTCATAAATTTACTCAAGTGAATATAACCTACGACATACGAGCTATACTTATAAATAATATTTTTTTTTAATCATGCGTTCACGTTAACAGCTATAATGATTTCAATGTCCAGTGTTTCAAGGAATGCGATATCGCTCTATCTTGGTTTCATTCAACATTCACAGTGTATACATATAAAGTTATATTACAATCTTTTATACATTACGTACATGTAGCTGGTTTGGCTGCCTATGTAATAAATATATTAAGAAGTTCTTAAACTGAATACATATAATTTTGTTTATTTATGTGATGGTTATTTATTAAAGAAACAGGAAAACATGTAGGTTGAAGTATTGTTTTATATGGTTGTGTGATGGTACGATGTTTATTCTTTTGTTCTAGCAAAAAATCTAAGACTCTGGACATCTTCGGTCTAAGTCGTGAGCGCGGCGAATCCACAACAGGTTATCCTGTTCTGTCTTCGTTCTTCGTGAATCGAGTTGCTAATGGTAACGAACGGCGATCAAATGCTACATCTGGCAACTACTATGTTGATTTTAAAATATACAGGACGAGTGATGCGCGAGATACCGAGTCCATGGAGCTGTGGAAAAAGGCACTAGTACGAGTCAAGTTCCAAACGAATGAGGATTCTGTTCAGTGGCGCAAACTTCAAGACTTCATGCGGTCAGCTGATACGTTGTTTGATGAACAACCTATATTTACTACTTAATATTATACATTACAGTTTATTTAAGTATAATGTTATTTAACTTCAAAATATAATGATGATTTCATGATAACATTATGTTGTTTTATTTCATAGCTATTACGACGACCAGATTTGGCGCGAAGGTTTGTGTATCAGATTTTCGTGTCAAAGGTTGCGGGTTCGATTCCCGCTAGAGCGATGAATTTCGTCTCTAGTCTGGTTACAACTTTGATAGTTGGTACTGTTGTTCGTTCGCGTTAAATGTTAACGCAAACTCGATCGTAGTATCTAAATTTACATCACAACGTAACACATCACAAATTAAAACACATCACAATTTTTTTTATCACAATTCCAAACTCCGAGCTGATTGATACTGAGTAATTCACAGAAAAACTCAATAACACTTTCCTCGACCTAGGAATCGAACCCAGGACCTCTAGCGTTGCAGTCGCGCTTAGGACCGCTGGACTAACGAGGCAGTTATATTGTGTTTATCAATATGTTATTATAAGTTTTCAACGGTCTATATCACGTTGCGATGAACGATTCGCGCTTATTCGTCGGTAATCTTTTTATTGTGTAATTGTACGCCGTTAGGCATTCCGTCTCGTTTGAACAAGTAAATAATGAATTATCATTGTGATTCAACGAAGTGATGTGACGTACAGACAGTGACAGTGAACGAAATAAACAGGTACGTAATGTCGAAGCGGACGAGATTCGATCGTATATTATTGGGCATTCTATCCCACCGAAGTGGAGGCGAAGCCGGAACGGCAGGTGGGGTAGAATGCCCAATAATATACTACTTCTACGACCCATACAAGGTTGGGAGTACTTTTGATTGACCACTAAAATAGATCAGCTTGATGGGCCTGGCTTCCCGCAAGGCTTCTGACTTGCTTATAAGATTATAATTTAATACCCTTATGGTTATTCTGCTTTTTCGTCAATCTGTTTATTTATTTATACCTACCCTCTTTTAAAAATGTTCTTACTCTTTTGTTTCCTTCCTCGGGACTCAAACTATCACAATATCAAATTGGCTGATTCTGCGCCGCATCATTTTAAATTATCAAATATACGCAATGTATGTGTACCCATCAACTTTTGGCCGCATTTTCCTTGCATCTACGAGACACATTGCAACAACAATTTTATTGTTAGGCATAGTATTGTGTCACAAGTTCACAACGTACGATTTGAGTTAAGGATTATAAGTATAGCAGTGAGCCGATTTTGTTAATAGATTAGTGTCACGTCTTGAAAAACGCTGGAGCTGGAAAACAGCACGTACGGGACGTGCTGTTTTCCAGCAAGTAAGTGTGTCCCGCCCACTGCCCGTCATCCCAGTTGCTTGTACTACATCATCCGTGCATCATTCACCAGGCTCGGTTGCCTGTGGTGGCCGGGCAGACCCCCGCCGTGCCCGGGCAATAAACCGCGCCTTTAACCGACACTTCATTAAAATTATACGAGCGCTCTTTTGTTGCGGTGTGACAAATGCAGTCCTTGAATTATTTCTGATTTCTATGGGCCCTTAACACAAATTTCAAAAGGTTTTTACGGTAGTTTTAAACCTTTATACCTACCTATAATACTTCTTTGTCAGTTATATTTCAATGAAACGATATGATTCTCGTTATTCCGAAGTTCTTTCTTCACAGATCCAGCAAAACTAGGCCACTCCACTTTGGGTACTTCATTAAAATTATCCAACCTGATGATGCTTTCAAGTACATAAACAAGATGACGTTTGTACGCATGCAAATGTGTGAGTGAAGAATCATAAGTTCGTTTACGAGATCACCATTCACCACTAACTGTGGGGGTCATGGAATCTCTAACGATAGGGAGGGGGCCGAACATAGCTGTTCTGTTAAACATTAGTCTAGTTAATCTCATTAACCCATCTCCTGACCTACGGGTCTCCTCTCATTCGAAAATAATTATACCTACTATATAGCCCACCCAGCAATGGAATAGCAGATTTCATAGGTCATAAAGAATTTTTCCTTCACGCTTAATATTTTAAAACCAACTCGATATAACAGTAACAAAAAGCAAAAAAAACATTAAAAGTAAAAAAATATTACTGGAAAATCACTAGAGACCATAAAAGCAGCTGGTGACTTATACTAGGACCTGACGTTCTGAAGGCACTAACGACCATCTCCATTTATTCCCGTTTCTTCCCTATCGCAACTCTAGAAGTATGTAAATATTATTGACTAACTTAACGCGGTAAGTTTTACAAATTATAGAGCCAGTCAGAAAAATTCACGTCAATTTCAATTCATTTTAAATTCTGTATTGATTGTAAAGCTTCATTAAAACCCGTGCAGTAGTTTTGGCGTGAACGACTAACAAACATAGTCATTTCCAAACCAACATTCACATTTATAATAGTAATAAGATTCTAAAAAATACAGACTACCATCTAATATCCAAATACGTTTCAAAATATTGCCAATTAACACTTCTTAATTATGTGTGTAGTAAATAAACGAACTTCCCTTTAATATATCGTTCCCACACACACATTTAATGACTTCATAAACTTGATGCACGACTTTATGAGATATTAAATTATTAATGATGTGTCCTACGTTACTGCCTCTGTTCCTGCATGTAATATTTTTGTAGGACCCATAGATTTCGTTTTTAGGTGGTCACCGGATTGATCCAAGACAACTCACTATTGAAACATGTTTAAATATGAAATTAAATGTGAGCGGGCACACAGACAAATGGAGGCTAAGTGTGTGTTAAAATATACATACTTATATGTTTTTTTTTATTGGTAAAATGGATTTGTGCATGCTAGCTCACAATAATACCTGAGTACTGATTAGATTATTTGTGATATTATATAGAATCATCAAATTAATTAACAGACAGAACTGTGTTGCTGGGGAGTTGCGCCGCTTCTTCTTCCCAGCAAAAACACCAGGAAGCGGTGAAGGGCGGGCGTTTTTGGGGGCTGTCTTTACTGTCGACGTTCAAAAAGAGCCAATTAAATTTGGCCTACTTTGAATAAATGATATTTTGATTTTTATTTTTTGATTTTAGGAGGTTCTAAGAGGGTTGAATAAATATATTTTCAAATAATCTTTATTATTAACTGACAAATGTGTGTGACCAAGTCAGTATATGGTGAAATTTGATGAGATACATAGTTACCTCCGTGAGCTGTGGTGGCCTAGTGACGTGGCCAGTGGACTGACATGTCAAAGGTCTCGAGTTCAAACCCGGGTACGCACCACTGACTTTAAGGAAGTTACGTGCGTATATTTATAACATGCTCAAACGGTGAAAGAAAACATCTTGCAAACCTCTGCCTAACCCGTCGGGGACGACAGGCGTGATAATAATAAATTTATTTTAATAATAATATTTTTTTTTTAATAATAAATAATAATAAATTTATTTATTTGGAACAACAAACACATACAAATATTAACTAGTTGAAACGATGATAACCGCAGTAGTATAAAACTGTGTCGCGGTTATCAGTGCCCCTCTCCAGGTAGGAAAGTAATTAATTAGTTGATGGTATGTATATAGGTAAAAAAGACCTTACGCAATGAAACACCTTTTGCCTATAATAACCAATAACACAGCATTCCTTTGACAGATAACATGCGCACACGCATCCCGACATTCTAGTGATCACTGCGGCGGCCACTTAGCGGTCATAAAGAGGTTCCTAGTGCGCATGGTTTTACAGCGAACCATTTTATTGATATCTATGTTCAAACCATCTGTCATTAAGGAGAGAATTGGTGGTATTTATCGTGAGAACAACTAACTCCACAAATATTAGTTGTTTGTAAAAAAGCTGTAATAGTATAGTGGTACGATCGGTGAACTGTCAAGTCAAAGGTGTACGAAGCATCACTAACTTTGAAGTTACGTGCGTATTTATCACATGCTCAAACGGTGAAGGACAACATAGTGAAGAAATCTGCAAGCCTGAGAGATTTTCTCAAATGAAATGAAATCAAATCAAATCATTTATTTCAATTAGACCAATACAGATACTTTTGAATTGTCGAATTAGATTAAATTTAGTTGCACCTTGCACGGTTCCAAAAGGTAGGTCTTATGGAGAAGAACCGGCAAGAACCTCCAACTCGATGGCGTGTGAAGGCTCACGTGGACTCACATGAGAGAAGACCCGTGGCCAGCAGTGGGACAGTAAGCTGGTTGATCATCATCAACCCATTATTGTCCCACAGCTGGGCACGGGTCTCCTCTCATTTGGGAGGGATTAGGCTATAGTCCACCACGCTAGCCTACTGCGGGTTGGTAGACTTCACATGCCATCGAGAAAGTCTCTCAAGCATGCACGTTTCCTCACGATGTTTTCCTTCACCGTTTGAGCATGTGATAAACACGCACATAACTTCTGAAAAGTCAGTTGTGCGTGCCTCGGGTTTGAACTAGAGACCTTTGAAATCTCAGTCCACTGGTCACACCACTAGGCTACCACAGCCAAGTTGGTTGATGATAATGTTTAATTACTGCGCATGCGCAGATGTAAATACATTTATCCGCGAAACTACTGCACTAACAACGAAACAAAAATCAATGTGCATGTATGCAAATTTCATTCGTAAAAGTTTATTTTGTTTGCGCTAGTCGTAACATTTCGTTCCCACGGACGCAACATTCACATCAAAACATGTAGAAATCTCCGTTTTAATTCGATATATCAAATAGCGCACAAACAATACATATTATATGCAAACAGCTATACGTTTTACATCTCTTTCATGTAAAAGTTTTAATAATAATACTTCAGAACCATCATCAGCGGTATAACACTATAAACTGTATCACCAACAAAAGGTAATCATCAGAAAACATGTTTCATGCGACATTTTGGGAAATATGTGAATATTTTTCAATTTAAACTAGGAGTGAGGCAATTAAGTTGTGTGTCTGTAATGCCGACTCCTGTACACTATCTAAATATAGTGTTATTGCTTTAGAAAAAATACTTAGTAAACTATTTTGAAGCCAAACCGGAAAGTGTACTTACTCGCGCTTTACAATCAAATCGCCCCGTTCATGAATTTTATTCTCATAAGCGCGCTAGGAAGCGACTATTTAAAACGTTTGTATTGACCAAAGACTATAGATACTCGTTGTTATTGACGCACCCTACGGCGCGGCGCCTTTAGCAGGTATGTAGAGAACTAAATTCGATAGTAGGTATATAGGTATAAAGATTTATTATTTTGATGCGTAAATATGCGTACGATAATTATCGTATACATTTTCAATTGCATTTTAAGGTCAAGTCTTCATACAATACCTACAGAGTGAAAGCGCATCGAAGGGTCAATGTATAGAAATACATAGCATATTGACTCCTGTCCTATCTCCTAGAGATCGTGTGCGTCGGATCGACGGATCGGGTTCTCAAGCTGTTAGTAATTAATTAATCTAGACACCCAACACATGTCTGCCCGGGACCATGGATGCTGTAAAGGATCCAAAACGCCGGGATTAAAACGTATTCATATGCCATAGAGAAAATCTCTTACGCAAAGAAGTTTTTTGACGGTCTTCCTTCACCGTTTGAGCATGTGATAAAGCGGCACGTAACCTTGAATAGTTAATTGTGCGTCGAACAAATCATGGCTTGGGTTTGGCATCGCAGTCCACTGGTCACAACACTAGACCATCACAATTCCTAAAACCTAAGTCAAACTAAACATAAACCAACGCAACATAGCGACTACGACCGCAGCAACTTGTCATATGTAATCTTGTTACATAAAAGCCATTCACAGACTCATAAAACTGAATGTTACTCATGTCACTTATCAACCGTCTGTGTCCACTTGAAATAACTGTGTAAGTACCTATATATTACATTATCACAATTGTCGCGGAGAATACTTGACACTCTATTTGTGTCGAGTCGTGTCTGGAGTCTGGACGTAACACACACTAGTTCTGGAGTGTATCTGTACTAGGGATGGGAAGGTTTGGAGTGCGGTAGTCGGTATTTAAGGGAATATTTAGTAACATATTAAACGTCTTTGCTTAGTTCGGATCTAGATGGCGCTGTGGTCGTGGTGATCGCCGTCGTGTGTCCGTTGGTCTAGAGGTCGTAAGAGCGACTGCTGTGCAAGAGGTCTTGGGTTAGATTCCCAGGTTTGATTGATGATTTGAGCATGTAATAAATACGCAAAAACTTCCGAAAAGTCAGTGGCGCATCCCTTGAGTTCGAACTCGAGACCTATGACTTTCACAGACCACTGGTCACGGCACTATCACAGCACAGCTTAGTGTATTGGCCACACATTCACAGATTTGTTCACTACATTGTTGCTAAATCCTTTTCTATCGTTACCGTAGCGCAGTAACAATAAGTTAATTCTTAACAACTGTATATGGAGTTATACGTAAGGGTTTCCTTTTGTGAATTCCTCTCATTATAAGTTCCAAACAAGTGCTGATCAATGCACAGTAATGCGCAGCCCTTTCATGTGCGGTGACCCTTAAAAGCCGCTTTACACCGCACGATATATCAACTGTCACAAGTGCTTTGCGATTGCTCGATACCATGGGCACGTGGGCTCTTTAGTTCTATGTATGTATGATTAAAATATTCCATGGCGCATTAGATACTACAATATATAATCCTACTGAGTACTTTCTAATAAATTTTCAGTTGGCAACTGGGCTAAGCTCAGTTGTTCTCATCTGTTCTTGTGCCCATGGCATTACGACTCTATTCTGTCTCTCGCTTAGTGAGGAGAGAGCTGCAAAACTGTTATTTTTTCTACTACTCTTACATATTTAATTTCATGATTCATTTCTTAGTTCAGTTCTGTAGTTTCTGCCTAACCCCATGGGAAAAGGCGTGAGTGTGTATGTATGTATTTGATTAATTACATCAGGTTCCAAAACCCATTCATACATTCCTCTGGGACTAGGGTGGGGTAGACCTAGGGACTGGAGTAGGCCTTTATTGTCTCAACGATTTTCTGTATAGTAAGTTTTGTTGATGCTGGCTTACAGGAGTTGCAGTAGTTGGTACGTAATGAGTCGCGCTAGTACTGTCTTAACAAATATACATATACATCGATTACATAGCAATTAAAATAAATTCTATAGAACAGCACAGGATCATTATACACACGAAAATTCTAAGTACCTAACTCAAAATAGACGCACCTAAACCAACACCTCCATCTCAATTATTGTATATTTCACTTCACACTTCTACAAAAACTATACGTTTAATTCGTCCGTACATTTCGAACAAAACCGTCGTGCAGTGTAAACAGGGCTGCGAGCTCGCGCCGGCTCCTAATATGGCGTCGGTAACGAGCGACCCATACACGGCGTCGAACTGCCGTCTCACTTATACGCTCACCGTTGAATCACTCTAGTTAAAATAGAATTTTCGTAACGATTTCGTATAAAAAAACACCTAAAGATGGACTTATTGTGTGATGGCAAATTGTAGGCTTTGGTTTCTTTTGTGCTTGCTCATTCAGCTTTATTGGGCACGGACTTCAGACCTAGTGCTTTTGATCTTTGCGCATCGAGTATTTAAACCGTCCGTCTGTATCTGGGAAGTTAGGTTAATTCGTAGACCGTCATTGGCTAAAAGTCACGGCTGTTTCCAGTTTATACCTTGCCGAGGACTGCAGGACGGCTGTATAATCCTGTGAACTATTTAAAGATCTTGGGAGATTCCTACGAGGTCACCTAGGAAGCGCCGCTAGTGCATTCCACAGTTCTAATATTCATTGAAGTCTGAATCTTGTTGGGGAACAATTTAAATACACAATTTTACGGTTCTCAGTTGACCTACGTATATTCTACAATAAGGGCTTACAATTTATATTGATTTGAAATTTCTATTAATTTGACGACCCGATTCGTCCAGTGGTAGTTGTGCTCTGTTGTGTTTTGCCTTCTGTGCTATGGGTCCCGGGTTCGAATCCCGGTAGGGCAAATGTTTGTGTGATGAGCATAAACTTTTGTATTCGAGTCATGGATGTATCTATGTATATTATGTATGTATTTAAAAAGAAAAGTATATATGTAGTATATCAACCTTCTAGTATCAGTAACACAAGCCTCGTTGCTTACGACGGAACTAGATGGCGCTGTGTCATAATGTCCAGGGATATAATATTATTATTATTATGAATTAGGTACTATATAGAAAATTAGAAATATCTTTTTTATACACTTACGCGAATAATATTTAAATAACATATTACGGACTTCATCGTCGATCTGGCTGTGACCATGGATGCTGTAGAGGATTGGAAACGTTATTATAAAATAATATCAATACACCGCGATAAATCCATTAAAGAAAATATCCATTCTATACGTCATTCTATAACTTTTGTCTAGCCAGAGAATCAAATACGACTATGCATAGCAGGCTTCAAGCTCATCCGCGGCGCAATTAAAAATATTTCCTCTCAACACAATCCAT
This sequence comes from Craniophora ligustri, assembly GCA_905163465.1. Lineage (NCBI taxonomy): Eukaryota > Metazoa > Arthropoda > Insecta > Lepidoptera > Noctuidae > Craniophora > Craniophora ligustri. The sequence goes on from LR990956.1 coordinate 16,518,901, forward strand.
TCAAGTACCATAGGTCATTAACCAGTCAGTCTTTTATCCCACGTTGAAAAAAAACTATGGACGCATGAAATAGGTTTTTATAAAGGGTTGCGTTGACGGACAGACCCCCTAATGGATTCCAAGCTTCTGCAGCCATTCATTCCCCATGCAATCACTATAAAACATATTAATAAGAACAAGAACTCCCTTTTCTCGTTGAAGGATGTGAAGTATACGTATTATAGGCACGTTTACATGTTACGATACGTATACGATACGAGATAAAGTTTTGTTAATCCATAGTGAGGTTATTTCAATGCCAAAAGACATGATGCCTTATGAGATGCATTATTTTAAGCCTTGAAATGAAAGAACCATCTTGGGGCGATTATTTATTAGTTATATTATCGAATGGTAATATAATACAATGTGGATGTTTATCGAAAGACAACGGACGCTCGCATTTATTATACAGTGATTACACATTGGTAGTAGTTCAGAAAAAATCCGGACTAGACAACTCAAAAATCGTATCCGTATCGTCGGTGTGACTTATAAATCTTATAAATCACGTCGTTATTAAACTTCAGTCCTTAGATAACTTCATCAAAATAAATTGTTATGCCGACGATCGAATAACCGTGTTCTTTACTGCCTGTACCATTAAGAAGTAAGTACTTGAGTATTTAAATATATGTATGAAGTCTTCGTATAGTCAACCTATAAAGAGTTGTGGTAGCCTAGAGGTGTGACCAGTGGACTGAGATGTCAAAGCTCTCGAGCTCGAACCCAAGGCACTGACTTTTCGGAAGTTATGTGCGTATTTATCACAAGCTCAAACGGTGAAGGAAAACATCGTGAGGAAACCTGCATGCTTAAGAGATTTGTCTCGATGGCATGTGAAGTCTGCCAACCCGTAGTAGGCTAGCGTGGTAGACTATGGCCTAATCCCTCTCAAATGAGAGGAGACCCGTGCCCAACAGTGGGACGTTATTGGGTTGATGATGATGATGATGATAGTCAAGCTTAAACTTTATAATAATATACATATATATCATCACGCCGGTCACATCCGAAGGGTTAGGCAGAAGTGTACTAATGTACCTACATTTACATTTCGCCTCTATGTTTTAAGGTCCAATGTAATAGGGGGCTAGCCTATTGCCATCAACCGAGCACGAATCCAAATTCCAAGCTGTACTCAGAATTTAATGGAAGAACCCAATAACATTTTGCTCCACCAGGGATTCAAACTCAACAGTCGCACTTACTACTACGAGACAAACGAGCCAGTTATTACTAACCGACTTCAAAAGGGAGGCGGTTATATGTTCCACTGTTTTTTTTTATTTGTGTTCACCGATTACTCCGCCAACTGTGAGCCGATTTAAAAAAAATATATTTTGTCCACGTCAGGATCTGATGATGGGATCCCAATAATTGAGGGCAACCCTCAAATTTTAGAGGCACTTATCACGTTTTTCATATATTTTCTAAAGTTGTTCTTTTCTATAATATTTTACAAGCGTTTTGGGGTGTCACAAAGCCGTAAGTGTAAGTGGTAAACATACAGGTTGTTCTTTGTCCAAGTTTTACGATGTTTTTACGATGGTCGTGTATTTGAAAGTACCGGCGGAGTTAAAGACTGTGTGGAGTTATATTGTATAATAAATCAATGGATTTTTGGGGACGTAAATAAGAACTTTAAGATGTTGAAAGGCCCTTTAGGCCCCGAGCAATTTACTATTGAAGTTATTACGGCGCTTCCTACTATTACGGATGTTTTTTTTAACAAAATGCCACACAACATTTGCTGAGAGCTCTGAAGCAGGAATAAATATCGTGTAAATGAAAATAATTACTGATAAGTGCTGGTTGTGCCTTCAAATATCCTCGCATTTTAAGGGGAGGTCAGAGTTTGTGGTGTCAAATAGAATTTTATTTCTATAGTGATCTTTTTAAGGTCACTTTTACAAAGAAAATATCTTAATTAGTAGAAGGCACCGGTGTTTTTTAAACGGTTTTATTTAGCTTGCCCTGTTTATTTATTTATTTATTTGATTCAAATCTAATAACTGAAATTTTACCCCCTTCCTTTTGACGGATTGATCTGAAATTTAGTATGCACCTTTGTTTCTGATGACCATATAATTTATTAACTGACGAACTCTGTGAAGAAACACCGAAACAAACTCAAGTTAGATATTTAATGTAGGTGAATGACTGGAGAAAGTATCAGAAATCTGCATATAAGTACGGTGGGTTCCTGAATTCGATTGTACATTACCATACCCAAAAAAATCTTGAAGTTGCCAGGTTCTACATGACATAAAGACCAGTAAATAAGACCTTTAAGAAAGAACCCCGTCAAAGTAGAACTAAAAAATATATAAAATGACGTAGGTATCTGAATTCTCATTAAAATATTTCTGGTGATATTATTGTCAGACCCATACCAATCCTTGTCTCATATCATAACAAAAATAAAATTCATTCGTAATATTTGAATGTTGAATGAATTTCAACCTTATCACCAATAAATAGCGTTGAATAGTATTGAGAAATATTTTTCTCATGTACGTAATCTAATAGGAGAAATTTATGACACTGCTTTGTGGTGACTGTTGTAAAATAAGAATTGGTAAAGGTGTGGTCTTTGTGAAAGCGACTCAAAATATTGCGTAGTAATAGTAGGTAAGTACTCAAATAAAACTTGGGTTAGGTAGATGTAACAATCACGATGCACATAAATCAATAATAAAGTATCCAATTTGATATTCATGAAAAATATCAAAGTATTCTGATTATAAATTAATATCGACCATTGTTTCTGCTCGTGCGTGAACAATACGTCTTTAGCTGAAGTGTTATAAAGTACTTGTGAAAATGTCGTAAGGCTCAATTCACAAGTATCAGCAAGGTAAAGGCGATAAATCATACAAAAAGCGTATGCACTAATCGTTCGCTTGACAACGCGCGCACGCACGCAGCTTCGCGTGTATTTTTCTAACCCACACCTTCATCATCGTCATTACTTTCAATCAACCACTCTATATTCGTCGGAATTAAAATATTCGCAATAAAATCCGTAAAATGATGTTTTATCTCAAAATACAATATCTTTTAAATTTGCTGCATGGTTGTAGTAATTTTTAATTAAACTATCATAAGTATCTGTTACTACTTTACACTCGTAGATTTATTTTACATATTAAACATATACATACACATACATCCAATAAGTTTGTGACCAAGTGTAACTATATCTTACAGGTAAGAGACTTTAATTATTATTTTTTTTAAATGAGATTTTAAATTTTTTAGAGCGTCTGGAGTACCAATCCAGAAGACGCGGGTTCGAGTCCCGCCTGAGGTTGAATTTTTCTTTCTTAATAAAAATTTAAAATCTTAGCTTGAAATCAGCTAAAATATACAAAAAGAAGGTAAGAGATTTTAAGTCGCAAGTCGCGCACACAGAGACCACACCCAGCGTGCGCCGTCCGTTTATCGGAAGACGTACGGTATTCCTCCCGCGGCGGTGCTTTTAATGTCCTAGTGGTATGTCGCCACTAATTGTGGACAAGCTCTGGAGACTACCTAAATGTTTTAGTCGTAAACATTATTTATCCGGCTGTTCGTATAAACTTATGTTATATTTCTTCCACTAAAACTAAAATCAATACTTAAAGTTGGCAGAGAAGGTTTCGGCAGGAAGTCGTGGCAGTATTTAACAGTTCTTTTATAATTTTATATTTTTTTTGGTACTTAGTATTTATGTTAACAGTTTGTATTACGAGAAGTAAGAAGTAACATTCTGCACTTTAGGCGCAGAAATGAAACTTTCGAAAGTGTTTGTTATTTGTAAGCATGTTTTTGTATGTTTTTTGTTACCCATATAGCCCATATGAATAGAAATCAAAAAGTTTCTTCTTCTTAGTTGACAATACAAATATTATAATACCTATTATTTTTATTTAATCTGTACAAATCCATGACATTTAAAAACTAGAATGGAATCTATATCTAGTCTAGAATTTATTCAAACTTGAAGTAAACAAGTCAGCCTATCATTCATCGCTTTTCAATATACTAATTTGTAACGGACTTGTACTTGAAATAAAATCAAATAATGTAATTAATATTCACCACTAACTTTTATTCCATACAACCTTTTCTTATTTCTATTTCAGTTCAATTTCTATCTCTCACATTCAATATTCTCGGATCTACTCGAATCAAGAAAACAATCGTACAATTCTACGGTTCATTCAATTCATCAAAACCACATTAATCAATTGAGTAGCTTCACGGAATCCTTTAACATCGAAACTTCTGGAAGTAAAGTCAAACTGTTAATTATTTTATCAAAAACTGTTCTTCAATCAAGGCTTTTTAACTGACTTAAAAAAAGCTGGTCAGTGCTTCCCATGTGGTCCCGTTTCAATTTGGTCCGGTTCTGACATTTGAATAAGTTTTTTTGTACCAGTATTTATTATTTTTATTTATAATTTTATTATTCCAAAAAGGTAAGTAACTTATAAGCTTGGTTACCTTAATGTATGGACATTTGCAACACCATAATACATAGTATAGTACAGTATGTGCACTCGCGATTTGCCGACTCTAAAGATAGGTTGGAACTTGGAACTTGGTTCGAAGGAAGGTAAACAAACGATACGATTTGTTCTACTTTTATGGCTAAAAGACAAAATTCAAATAAAATACATGGATTTTAATTGGAAATGGAATTCTGGACACTTACAAAGATATTAGACTTTGGAATGGAATAAAACTAATTTTACGGATTTTATCGCGTTATATTGATAATAATTAACCCTAAACTGCCCGTAATCATGGATACAATTATGTAAATATCAATTATGAATACGTAAGTAGGTAGGTAACACAATTTTGTAAAATTTATGACTTAGTTTCAATTCACACTGACAAAGTTCAACACAGCTCACTCTCGCACTTTTTACCTGCATATTGTAGTCAATGATTCTTGCATAATTACCTCTTTGCATAATTACCTCAAAGATACTCCAGGGTGGTCCCGCATAACTTTGCCAAACATCGTTATAAATCACGAGCCACGCGTTACGGAGGTTGAGTAAAATTTATTTTACTAGCCTTCATACCTTAAATAAGTACATACCGCTAATTTATTAAATGGAAAGCTCTTACTAATTTTATCAATTAGATTTATCTTAAGAAAAAAAAGTTTGATTTTATGTCTCTGTTTGGGATTTAACAGAATACAAATACAAATTTATACTTGAATATGTATTATGTAGGACTTATTCAAGTGAAATTGAGCCTTAAAACTGTGCCTTTAATGTTATACATATTATCTCAATTTAAAGTATTGACAGTTCGTTTTGAAATAAGTACCTACCTATTTAATTTTAAGACTACAAAACATGTGTCCCATTATACGCAATAATAAAGTACCAAAGCACTATATTGTTGTACCATAATGTCCGCTTGTAATCTTCACAATAAAATACACAGAGCGCTGTCGCCTTTGCCTGTTATTTTTTTTATAGAAATTGTAAGGCATCCGAAGACACCACAGACAATGTAATCCTCTTATAACGTCACCAATAAGATTTAATAGGTTGGTAACCAGAGTTATTCGACAGGGACTGGTCAACTTATATCGATGTTATGATGTTTTTTTTTATTTCAGGCACATTTCTTACATGGTGATTGGTGACGCTTGTATATTGGATATTATTGTCTCTATCTCTGGACTAGAGACCATAATTCGGTGTTTTTTTTTTCGGTGATTCTTCTTATGAGTCGTTAGCTAAGAAACACGGTTGGTTGCCAACTAGTAATTAAGGCGTCGACTAGCTGCCTCACGCGGCTTTGCCCGCATAGTATATAGGTAAAAGGTATCCTTACCTATGTGTAAAGCGGTTTTTGCGTGAAAGAGTAACAAACATCCATTCATCCAATCAAATATTAGTAGGATATAATTCAAGTTCCTTTCCTTTTCACTCCTCCAATGAGCTCTGGTAACCTTACTCACTCGCAGAAAGACAACTATTGTTGATTCACTGCGGTCTTCTGTCAGGCGGAAATATTTTTTCAGTCGGGCAGCTCAATTTGAGCGAGAAATTTCGCTATGTACCTCCTAGAAAATATAGTGTGAATTTTACTTCAACTATATTCACACGACTTGGCAAACTTGGATTAAATAATTAATTACGAGTAAATAGCTGTTTGAGAATACAATTCACTTACATATTTACTATTTATTGCCTATTGGGCAATTTCAGAAGAAACGCATAATTTTCCTATTGTCGTCCATAGCCGGCTCACTCGCTCGCTGCATACCATAGTTAACAACTCACGTAATGCATAAGCGTAAGCGATTTTGTAGTGTGGGAATTCTCTCTACTCCTTCGTCCTATACACCATATAATATTATAAACGCGAAAGTTTGTATGGATGTTTGTTAGGTATTCTTTCACGCCAAAGCCGGATTGCGGATTTGAATGAAGTTTATCACCTGGATTAACGCATAGCCTACTTTCTATCTTTATACCATGCGGGCAAAGCCGCGGTCGGAAGCTAGTTGTACATATGTATAAGTACCTACTCTACACCAAACAATTATATCTGCATTTTCTGATTTCTTACCCTTTTATTAGATCCTCAACAGCATTCAGTCACGTGCAGACTGCCGAATCCATGTCAGTCCTCAAACAAAATATTCCAAAAAAAGATTTTTCTAAATAGGTACGCCAGCTCTTTTAAATTAGCCCATACGCGATAATACCCGAACCGGCTAGTATTTGTTAAGTAAACACAGTTCTGATGCTTCGTGACTGCATCGACGCCTGCTCTTAACTAATTAACGACGCGTGTGGCCAGATGGCCAGAGACCCTACCTGGTAAACACCGTGACGTAATCACGAGATGCTGCAACGCTGAGGATTGAGGGACTTGCAGGTTGGTTGCATCAACCCATTATTGTACCACTGCTGGGCACGGGTCTCCTCTCATTTGAGAGGGATTATTAGGCTTTAGTCCACCACGCTAGCCTACAGCGGGTTGGCAGACTTCAAATAACATCGAGAAAATCTCTCAAGCATGCCGGTGACCTCACGATGTTTTCATACACCGTTTAAGCATGTGATAAATACGCACATAACTTCTAAAAATCAGTGGTGCGTGCCTTGGGTTTGAACTCGAGACCTTTGACTCTTGATGTGCCTACTGCTACTTGAAAAATTCTTTATCTAAGTTGGTTGGCTTGCAATAAAAAGATAATGTGATTATAAAATAATTCTATCTCTCAAGTTGGAAACCACTTCAAACAATATGCTAAGTTTTATTAAAATCGGTTCTAGGTTCAGAAGTAGGTACATCGCGGTACACGATATTTTATATGTTTATAAAAAAGTACGGATAACCATTATTTACATAGCCTCCAATATCGCCAATATGGATCAATTGAAATAGGAGCAGAGACGGAGAGAGGCGTCTTTCTGCTCTTAAATCTAGTACCTAGGTACATAGGTATATAAAAAGAGAAGCTGCCTGACTGATTCACATATCAACGCAGGGCCTAAACTATAAGGGTTAGAAATTAGAAATTTTGCACAATGGTTCCTTTTAGGAAGCCTGGAGCACTAAGCAAGGATTTTCTAAAATTCACCCCCAAGGGGGTAAAACGGGGTTGCAAAGTTAGTAAGAAAGTAGGCCGTTTTTTTCGTTGAATTGCACGCGGACGAAGTCGCGGGAATCAGCTAGTATTCTTTATAGAAGAAAATTCGCGAAGCCGTGTAAACGCGCATTACCAAGCGACTGGTTCGCGCATAGATTTGCTTTAATTTGAAGCTTTGCTTCGCTTGAAATCCAAGTTCAAGCTCACACGAAAAGAAACATCCTCATAAAAATGTCACTCCGTGTCATATCCCTTGAACAAAATTACTCTCAAAATAACACGGTGTCTGATGTTGGAAAACGTTCAGCCACTCATTAGAAGTCCAAGAGTATTGGAATCAGAACACTGTGCCAAACTTCTAAACAAAATTCACATAATAACTTCCACAGTGCCTGTTATTGGAAAACCAAAGGCTCATAGTAGCCTGACAAACAACCCTTCCTGGGTATAAATGGAATACACAGTGTAAGGGCCCAAAGAAATTAAGTTCGAAGACGTAACACAGTGTTCGTAAATGGAATACGGTGAGTTCAACGTTTATCCAATTAGTGTTGGGAGGGGTAATTGGGGTAAAACCGGTTGTCAGCTCGCTTGTACTCGCCGGGTATACTTGGGTTCCTACAAGTATGTACTATTGAATGGAATTTGTATGTGTAATTGAGTGTTAATAGGAAAGCTCTGTAATGTGAGATAGGCGTGTTGGGGACTTTCGTGAGTTGGTCAGTTCATCGTGTCTATTACGATTTTTATCTAACTTTGTTTTTATTCTAGCTTCTAGGAAACTAAATTATTATACAGGATGGGGTTATACTGTTTGGTATAATTCAATCGTAATTCGATCAAGAATGCTTTTTGATCGTATAAACCTTATGCTAAGCTTAAACTGTAGAGTTTGAAATTTTCTTAGAAATAAATAGATACATGCTTACAGAATTATTTTTATATTAACTAGCTTTTTTATTAACTCTGCAATATGTCATGGTCATATGGTCATCCTACCACCCTGGAAACAAAATTGACGAAACATACGGTTTATGCGCGCAAATCCCATCCGCTACATAGTGCGTGGTACTGTTTTTTATAAAGCCTTTAGTAAAAAAATACAACGACGACGTTAAGTCACACCTGCCGTGATCATTCATGGATGGGTGACCGTTATCAACACTTAGACTCCGTTCCTCAAGAGAGATCGTTATACCGTCAGCGCCGGATGTCAGACGAATACTGGTACAGACATTTCTTAACTGACGACCTCTGAGAAGAAATGCCGAAACAAACTCAGAGAATCAAGGTATAGACATTTTGGTGATAAAAATCATCTACCTACAGATAATTAAGACGTTTTTAGCTGTGTCCAACAATCTCAGCTGTAAATGACAATAATACCTCGTCGAGTTCGCGTGGTGACAGTGACTCATATTGCCCCGGTTCCGATAAATATAGAAATAGATTGGCAGACGAGCGTCCCGCGAGACGGATTGTCGCGTACTAAAATATATTATGTTAGGTCATTAATCTATTAGCGAAAACATACGGATTTTCGACAATGGAGTAGTCTGATTCATCTGTGAGGCTGGTGATTCATCACATAGAGTCAAAATCCTCTAAAACTATCGCACAGTCTGCGTAGTCGTCTTTTTCTAAATTCTGACAGATGTAGTATTTCAGAACTGATTGAATTGAATTGACATACATCTGTCAGAATTTAGAAATAAATGCCAGAATGGTAAAATACCACTTCATCTGCTGTTGCGAAGGAAAATATGTTCCATCTTCTGCATTTCTTCATTGACTCAAAGATTACAAACGCAGTTTATAAAATATAGTGGCATTATGGAAAAAACAAATTGTTGTGAATGTATTTCGTAATGGATATATAAATAAAAAAAAATAAAAAAAATGGGGATCATGTTGACGTGCCCAGCAGTGGGAATAATGGGTTGATGAAGGATTCCGCTGCTGGGCACATGTATCCCACTTGTCAGAGTGAGAGGTCAAACTCTGATCCTAGATTGTGATTATCAGGAAACATTTGAATGAAATATGGAAATCCGTATTGATTGCTAGAATAATCTGTATGTCGTTCAGTGTCATCACATCAGTTTGATTCATATCCTACACAAAGCGAAGCCGTAAGAATAATAAATTACTAATAACACAAACATTGAGATTGAAAGGATTTCTGCATTTGACACAACATCCGCTGATGCTTTCAAATATTGATACTAATAAGCAAAGATAAACGACTTCCACAGATAGGCATTAAATGCTTATTTTAAGTGCTTATTGCTTCACTGGTGTAGTCGTTGTAAGAGCAGGTGCTGACTGTGAGGTTTTATGTTCGATTTTACAAGAAAAATCTTAGTTATATAGCTCGGAGATTGAGATAAAACTACTTTTACGAATATTATTGCGGTGTTCAGACGTTACCATCCTTTACAGCATCCATGTGGATGACGACTCAAAGAGTAGTTTTAATTAAATGCCTAATAACCTTATATTCTTAATGTAAAATTGGCGTAAGTGTCAGATATCAGTATAAACAAAGCCGTCGGTTAGTGGCAAAAGGACTCTACTACATGAGACTTAGAAGGTTATCACTTTCAAAGCTTGAAGATAAAGGTGAAATGGTAAATTTTTGGTAAAAAAACAAAACACATTTATAAGAAAACAAATTTATAACAATTGTGGTCATACGAATTTCTCGAAACTCTCCTACAAAAGTCCCTGTGGTAGGTGGTAGATTATGTAGATAATATGCACACCCCAAAGGTGAAAACAGGCGTGATAGTGTTACAGAGTTGTAATTTCCTCACAGATTTGCTCAATGGGCCGCTAAAACTAAGGGCGCAGAATAAATAGTACGCAACGACACCAGAGGGGGGGGGACCGACTACCGATATAGACTGCAACGCGAAACGTTAAAACATCCTACATGCCATGTCACACGAGGAAATTCCAACTTCATATTATCCCAAATAGGGCTCCAATTCATTTGGCAAACAATTGCGACATGCGACGGATTTCTGATCAGTGCGAGCTGAATCATCGGTCACTTACCCCCGCGTAGTGAGAAAATAAATTTACTAGATAAAACAGTTTTGTGGTGACATTGTTTATGTTTCCGATTTGTGATATTTATTCTAAGCGTTTAATGATAATAGTCATTAAAAGTTGGCAGCGATCAGGGGATTATGGAAGAATGAAAATCACCATAAATGATTTAACTTAAAAAAATACTGATAAAGGAAAATATTTTTTTAGTTACAAATACAGTCATGTTAGTTCGTACCTATACGAAAAATAAATTGACATATTTTTCTTTTATTGTATATTGAAAAAAATAACACGATTCGTTTAAGGACCATAGAGGAAAGGTGTTTTCGGCGAATAGTTCATCGGTGAACTATAATATGTAGAACCGACTACGGGCAAATAATGTTTTTACCAAACAGTTCTTCGATGAAGGTTAATTCGGCATTCGATTCTCAGGTTACGCGTAGACGCAAAAACGTAAGCATATCTGCGCGAATCAAAACGTCAGTCGAGTCTTGTGTTGTATAACGATACAACTTGCTCACTATAACTTTAATGCAAGACGCGCGAATCCAAGCACTTCTTGTCGACTGGACTAAGGGTCAATGTGACTTGACCCTTAGCAATATTTTGATGTACTTCAGCTTGGCCACCTTGCTTCGCCACTACTCCAATATTATCGCGGTCGTGATCGTGACAATTCCTGTTTACAATGTCTTAATAAACAGCTCAATGGGCCATGGTGGCCACGCGTGTGTCCACGGTCCGGTTTAGTGATTTAGGACAGAAAACGCCATGATCGGCTTATGTCAATAAAAACGGCGACTTCAAAATGATTAGGACTACGTGTCAAGTATCGAAATCAACATTCTGTTGCTCTATACTGTCGGCAAAAAAACACAGCGTTTACAATAGTGTCATCCATCAAACGGCGATTAATACTAAGCTCTATTTTGACTGTCATAATGACATTTCAAAAACGTTGAGAGACATGTCAACATAAATCTAATATATAAAATTCTCGTGTCACAGTTTTCGTTGCCATACTCCTCCGAAACGGCTTGACCAATTTTGATGAAATTTTTTGTGCTTATCCGGTATCTATGAGAATCGGCCAACATCTATTTTTCATCCCCCTAAATGTTAGGGGTAGTCCACCCCTAACATTTTTTTGTATTTTTTTTTAGATTTGGCATTTAAAAATACATACAACCCTAAATTTTCACCTTTCTACAACCAACCCCTAAAATGTGGCAAAACAACGTTTGCTGGGTCAGCTAGTTACCTATAATCATTTAAGATCATAACTAAAGAGAGAGAGAGAAATAACATTTATTTATTGAAATAAAACTACCTACTTTATTCAGATTTTATCGCGGTATTATTTACAAAATCTGTTGTTTCAATGCCCAATATTCGCGTCGTCTTCAAGAAATCGGTTAAATAAAATTGACTAGTCTTTGTCTATTAAAGAACGATATTTGTTTCGCGATATGCTCATATTTTGGTAATGTTTTCAACAATGGCAACCTAAATTGGTTTTAGTTATTTCCTTTCTTCATAAATTATACATTTCACATCGAATTGCACCAGTCTCATATTGATATTAAATACATAAATCATTGTAAAACAAAACCAATAATTATGTAATTTTCTTCTATGGAGTTTCTTGCCGGTTCTTCTCCATAGACCTACCTTTTGGAACCGTGCAACTAAATACAATTTAATTCGACAATTCAAAAGCACCTGTATTGGTCTAATTGAAATAAATGATTTGATTTGAAGATGAACAATACTGTAATCGCATAAAATACTTTATTTACGGTGCTCTAGCACCTACATTTTATACAAAACTTCTTCAGCTTCCAAATTTTAACCCAAAAAAGGGCCGCGGACGGTTCGGTAGGTAAATAATTACGGGCTTGGGATGTTTGGTCCCATAATGGGCTCTAATCATACAAGACAATAGCCTTTCCCCGAAGGCCCTACCTGTTCACCCAACAATGCGTTTGACTAGTCACCGTGAACACAACGAAGTGTGAAATGCCGTTAAAATCTTTTTACTTTTAAGTATTTGGACTTTGAAGTAGGACCGTATTGTAATGTAATATACTAGCGGATTCCCGCGACATCGTACGCGTGCAATTTACTAAAAAAATAAAAGTTTCATATTTACTTTGCACCCCCGTTTTACACCCTTAGGGGGTGAATTTTCAAAAATCCTTTCTTAGCGAATGCCTACGTCATAACAAATACCTGCATGCCAAATTTCAACCCGATCCGTCCAGTGGTTTGGGCTGTGCGTTGATAGATCACTATGTCAGTCAGTCAGTCACCTTTGAGTTATATATATTTAGATTATTAATACCTCATTGACGATATTATTATAACTGAAAAGTCACACAGCTTAATTTAAATTAAATAATAATATTAAATTATTACAAACTAGCTTTGGCTCGCGCCTTCGTCTCCGTAATCTTCTGTCCATAATCTTTTGTCTCCGAGTTAGCAATTTGATTTTAATCTGGTTTTTCAACTTACCATTCACTTTTAAGAAATTATCGCCCTTTTAAGAGATGAAGGAGACAAAAGCTATCTCCATATGAAATTCATTCATCTAAATCGGTTCAGCAGTTACTTAAAGCGTGAAGAAGCAACAGATAGACTTACTTTCGTAAAAATTAGAATGGATATGAATTGTATCGAATATTTAAACATTTTATATTCTGACGTTTTGGATTCTTTATGGCAAGTTCACGGGCAAACTGACTAAAATAATATCAATATACCGCGATAAAATCTGTAGAAAGTAGTGTTATCTTAATAATAATATAAATATTTTAAATAAAATAGTTAGTATTTAATATTTATTTTGTAAACCATATTGCGTGGATATGGTTCGAAAGTAATTTATGTCTGTAATATAAAGAATTAAGCTGCTACGCTTCTCAAATTCACATTTCAAATTTACATATTGTACATCTTATATTACGGCTGTTTGAGCAATGTATTTTATTATGAACTTTTATTCTTTATGATTCGATTACTTTTGCATATTATACAATATTAACTGCCGAGCAAGAGGTCCCGGGTTCGATTCCCAGGTCGAGCAAAATGTTAATTGGTTTTTCTATGAAATTCTCAGTAGCACTTCATCACATTAGTACACCTCTGCCTAACCCTTACCTCTTAGCAGTATTTTTACCCAGGACTTAGGTACTTCAGCATTTAGCTAAATCTCCACTCGAAAGTGTAATGATTCATATTTTTTCCACATATTGCACGACAGGTAATTAGGTCAAAAAGAGAAGTCGCGCCTGTGCTTGTCGGCGGTCGAGTCTGCGCGTGCGCATATTAATAGCGCCGGGAGATAAAGTAACGCGACAATATGAACAGTAATTGTGATAACATCACAACATTTATTATAATTATAAGTACGTAGAGTATGTGGTCCTTTAAAGCTCTTTACATGTGAGTATAAATACTCACGCAATTTTGTTTTTGAGTTGTCGTAATATGTTGATTCAGTTTTAAGCAAATTATATTTTCATATATTAGGTATGTGTAATAATATCATAAAACATTAATTAGGACTCCGGACTTTTAATTTCTTTAGGAGACCAAAGATAAGAAATATCTTATATATTTAATTACGGCAAATATTGTTCCCCTTTTTTTAATTCAGTGACACTACTTTTATCATATCTCTGCTTTTAATAAGCACCACACATTTTCTTGCATTAAATACATTTTCCACTTGACGTTAGGTTTGCGTTCCGATCGGTGTGATTGAAATCTCTATAAAAGTAAATGAGAAATGCGTCTTCATCAACGATCATTTCATCACTATCTTTCTTTCTAACACATCCAATTAAATCTTCGGTCTTCTGTACTATTTGTATTACTCCTGCTATTTGTACAATATTAGCCTTCTATATCTTCTTGTTTAGTGAACAGCGTAGTGGCGTACCATACCAACCTGTTATGCTGGTAGGGTGCTGTAAGCATGGTTGGGACATGATTTTATAGTTACGTTGCCTCACTTGACTAGGTAGGTAATGTTCGAAGCGTTTAAAACATTTAAGTAGCTTGAATCCTTTTAATATGAACTCCAGTATCACAGAATAAATCAAAGTACCTATTCAATTACAAAACGCCCAATCTTCGTTTTTACCCCCGACGCAAAAAGGGGGAAAGAAGAGGAAAGGAGGGGTATTAGATGGTGGTAAGTTTAATGTGTGCTTTTGTCTGTAGCATAGAGCCGATTTTGATTTACCTTGACTTGATCAAGAGTAAAAATCACACTCAAATGATTTATTTTCATTAGACCAATATTACAGTACCTACTTGTGAATTGTCAAAAGCTAGTTGCAAGAAAATCTATTCAGCCGTTAAGCCGTTTTAAAGTAGGTATATATCAGCTGTGTTGGTGGGTTTCCTTAAATTTACAGACACTTGAACGTCATATTATTTAATATAGTTAGTTAAAGTACAGGCATTCGTATTAAAAAATCCTATAAAATATCTGGGAGATTTTATATTTCACTCATTCGTTAAAGAGAAAAACGTTAAAACCTTGCCTTCTGATGGCTATAAAGATGTCGATAGATTGGTCTTTGTGCTGGGGGTCTCAGCAAGTGAGACAAAAAGAGCATTGTTTAGACAAAGTTATAGTCGGTATTTTAGTGGGTAAAGTCGTAATGCTAGCTAGTAATATTTAATTAGACATCGTAAATACGGAAAGATCTGAGAGGCGTCTTTGGGGCCCTGAAGTATCCGAGTAAATCTGTTACATGGCTTTGATTAGTTCCGTTGCGGGTTCAAAGACATTTTAAGTCATTCCTCTGGGGCCTACGCCTTCATACTTACGAGCTTCAGTGATGGCGTTTTCTGGACGCTAGGAGATGCAGTAGACGAGAATAAGTGTGTGGGGCTTGTCCTGCATAAGAGGTTCAACAGTGGTCAGCTGCTAACTGCGGATTTTATATGATTACGTTGATAATTCTCATGAAAGCCGGATAAATAACATCAGTTGACAGCTATAATGGTATTTTATGTCTAGTTTACAGAAAAGGTTGACTCCCAAATGTTCTTCTGTAATACGGGTGAATTAAGAAGGCTTAGAAGCCAAGCTTCTGCTCCACGTGTAGCAGGTACGATTTCCACACATAACCGATATTTGTTTGACCAACAGGTTGCGGGTCTGGTCTGGTCTTGTCAATTTAGAATAGTAAAGCTACCTATGATACGAAAGCAAGATTCTCATTTGGTTGTCCATGGTTTTGTATCATGAGTTGATTAAAAATAAAACAGTACCAAAAAGGGGTATCTACTAGTGTTAAATTGTTTATCTCAGATGTTTATTATTATTTGCGATTGCTCAATAACGATACGAAAGTTTATAAACCTAAAACATTCTTGGAGTAAATACCACTAGGGTTGAGCTTGGGTTGTGTTTTGGAGTGTTTTGTTCGCTTTACTTGGCGAAATATCTTTGTTTTCTTTACTAGCGTAGCCGGAGCGATTAACGATAGGTATCTCGCCGCGCTTCCGAGAAGGGATCGCGTTCGACGCTCGGGCTGCGGTATTCATTACGTTCTACAGTTAATTAGTGCGCATCCACGGATTTCAAAATGTCCGGACATTTTTTTATAAAAAAAAGATCAGGTTTTTTATAGGTATAAAAAATACGTACGAATTTCTTTTGTTAATGCAATGATTTTATAAACGCGTGACAGCCTCATATCAGTATCAGTATAAGAAATTTGATGTCATTCCTTACTATTTTTATCATTTTAATTTTTTTTTTATATTATAAATATGCGAGTGTCTGTCTATTACTTCTTCACGCTTAAATCGCTGAACCAATTTAGTATGAGAGTTTGTACGGAGATAGATAGTTTGAGTGCCGAGGAAGGACTTAGGACTTGTCCCGGAAATCATCCCCTAAAAGGGAGAAAATGGGGGTGTAAGTTCCATCCATAAGTTATTAAAAGAGGGTACAAAAAATAAGCAAATTTGATACAATTAAAGCTAGTTATATCATACATCAAAACTTTTTCAAGCAATTATGAAACGTTAAGATTCTAGTTGCACGGTTACAAGAAGTTGATATTATGGTGAAGAATCCGGCAGCAAACTCCATGAATACTGTCTATGATACAGATTTAAATAAATGGACGTTAGATAAGGTAAAATTCTGACATTTAGCGGGATAGTCTGTGTGCTCTCTAGCACGGTTAGCAACATAATTAAGGTAACTTTTATGCCTTTCTTTTTAGTATATTTAATTTACCTTAGTTGAGTTGCTTCTGTTATTTTATAATATCGCACCTTTAAAGTAAAACCGTTACTAAACGAAATTATGAAATTTTATAGGGGAGTCAATATTAAAAAATAGTCACTGTTTTGTCTGAATAAAATCTGAGTTCAGGGTTTTTTAAGATATTTAATGAGTTTCTATGATAGATCTCTGTTTACATTATGGCATGCCATTTAAAAAAGTTATTTTTAATATTTAAAGTTTTATTTATTTTGATTTATATTATTATAGTAACACTTTACCATTAATTTTATTTGTTAATTATTGTATATTATTATAAAATTACAGTGCAACTAATGTTACTAAATAGAAAACTATTGAAACTAATAATATTATTATATAATATTATTATACTAAATAAAAAAAAATAAAAAAAACATTATTGCGATATTATAGTATTACTAAATAAATAAAAAACTTTCGAAATTAATAATGTTTTATTACAAAATAGAGATCCATGTTACAATCACTTGGAATAATTATTTATCAATCAGTCTTGGTAATTTGTACCTTTAAATCACAGCTAGTACGTATCTTACTGTCTTAACTTTTAATTATCCTATAACATTTTACAACACTTCGACTACAAACAAATCAACTGGAAATAGCAATATAAAAAAAATAAACAAAGTAACAATCACAGCCTCATTTCTCTATTCACGAAAGGTATTTTGAGCTAACAAAAGTAATGTTCACTCCTATCACTTAATTAGAATAATGAGTTAAACTTAATGACATAATATATTTTTTATCAAAAATAAATAAAAACTCTTTAAAAAAACTTAAAAATAATGACATTCTCAAAGAATTGTGTTTATAAATCAATAATCATCAATATAATAATATTAGGTAGCAATGCTAAAACAAGATGTTATTGTAATAAGACAATGCGTAACTTTGTGGTATGATATTACTGTCAATTAAGCTTTTTAAATCGCTATTTTTTCTGTCACTTAATTTTAATCTTGACTGATATAAAGGCTTGAGCTGGAAATTTTGAAGATTAGTGCTAGTACGTGTTCGCGACGAACGATTATTATGGAATTTTATTTCTTTGAAATCTGTATCTAAATAGGAAGTTTTATAATAAATGCTAACGTGGTTCGAATCTTGAAGTTTTTCAAATTTAATTATCTTAATGTCACTCGTTTTAACTATTTCTCCTTCAGTATTTTTTGAAAATTGACCACCGCATGCCTCTGTAAGATTTTTTATATCAACGAAATCTGAATAGCACATTTCGGTAACATTGTAGGGATTGCCTTTCTTTCGTGCAGTTCTGATTATGGTCACGTATTGATCTGGTGTGTACACTGGACCAGAACGTAAGCACTTTGTGACAGCTTTTTCTATCACAGAGTGAACAGAGTCATTTTCGTTTTGTGTATGGCCACTAATTAAATATTTGTGCGTAATGGACTTTATTTTAAGTACAGTTAATGCATATACATACATCGAAAACATAAACTTGTTCTTTTGCTGGCCACAGCAATTGTCGGAATAAAATATGATTTGCAAATCATTATCATTTATTTCTGACGCCTTCTTTGTCAGATATCTCCAGACACACGTTGCTATTTCGTTAGCTCCTCTTAGTGCCTCGACCTCGCTCCAAACAAAACAATCACAATAGTCTTTTGCTAATTCACTTATTGTAAAATTACAAACATTGAGCTTACATTTGTAATATAAAGTAGATACATCTCCTTTCGGAAGAGGCAGTACTGCCTGGAGGTCATAACAGGCAACTATGTAGTTTTCCTGAACCATTGATTTATCGTTTGATTTTTCCTGGCGACTTAATTCTTTTTCAAGCTGGTGTTGGTCGTATCTGTTCTTTAACTCTACTGTTTTATTATCAGCATTTTTAAAGCTGATGCATAGTTCGCACTGGTCTTTTTTAGGCATGTGAAAGCCGATGTTGTAATCTTCATTGAATACCCTCCTGTAGATATGTATTTTAGCAGCTTCAACACCATCATTCAAGCATTTCGTTTGGTAGTCGGTATAAAGATCTGTAATGCTTTTACCCCCATCAATGAATTCACGAGTCGTTTGCTGTCTCAGATAATGGGATTCTATTCTTGGTATTGTGTCTATATGGTTTTTTATTCCTGTAATGATATCTGAACTTATTTTATATTGTTTCCCATGTTTACCCCTTTTTTCTTCTTCAACCGTTCCCGCTTGACTTCTTTTTGCTATAACAGTTGCAATAGGTCGATTATTAATGGCCAATGTGTTCCTAAAGAACAATTTACAGATACGATGCTTCAAATTGTTAATCTCGAATGAAAATGCATGTTTAGGTCCTCTATTACTATTATGAACTTTATATTGATATTTAGGTTTAATCACATCAATACACTTTGCAATATAATCTCTTTGTCTAGATAAATCTCCCATTTTCCAATAATTGTCAAAAATAATTTCTCTGTCTTCCTGTTTGATTATTTCGCTGCACTATAGTCTACATTTTTCCCCACATGGTGGTCCTATCTTCTTCTTAGGCATGACTTTTTTAGACTTAGACACAGTTTTATATTGTTGACCACTATTACGAAGTCTTTTAGCATCTTGCTTCTCAGATAGATTTTTAAAACCTTTACGCCTTCGTTTGATCGGAGTTCTGTTTTCTTCTTGAGAACTCAAATTAATTTCTTCAACCAGTGGCGCAGGAATACTAGTTTGAGGCTTTGGGCTAAATGATACACGCCGTGGTGGGGTTTCCGGTACGTAATTAGGATCACAATCTGCGTCATCAGGGGAAAAATCCTTACCCGATTCAGACGCAGATGAAGATGATGTGCTTGAGCTTGTTGATGATGAACTCGAAGATGATCCTGAGCTGGTTGAATGGGATCTTGCTCTACTGCTAGGACCTGGTACAATAACATCTTGTGGAGCTACTTCTGGAAAACCAGTACCGCTCAAATATGGGTTAGTCATTTCGTCATCAATTGGATGAGCATAACATTCAGCTTCCATAGTCTGACTAGCGTAAACTGAGGACGGTTGTAGCGTTTGCTCTTGCAATAAAGAAGGAGATCTACAAGTATCGATAGTTATCGGATTCACATCGCGTGAAAAATTATTATCCAGATCGTCCATGGATATTTGTTTGGGGTTCTCGGTGTTTACAGAATCTTTTTTAACTTCCATAGCCTCTAAAATACGTGACAAACGTGGGTTTCGGAAATGCGCCATGACCTGAAACAAATAGTTTTATTATTTTTATCAATTATAATATATAATAATATATAAAATACATTTTAACAGAAATCAATTTAGTTACTATTATGAATAACTTTTATTTATTTTAGTAGTAAAGTGATACTAAAGCAAAATGTGTAATGTAACATTAACAGTTTCATACATTATGGTGTCAATTTAAATATTAAATGGAGTTTAAGCAAAATGTAATATTTTACTTCTTAAACGTTAATACAAAAGGTACGCTGCTTAAAGAAATAAACCGTGACTAACATAAATGTCCCACTATTGTAATTAAGTGTATGATTTAATTTACTCATAGCTCATCGAAAAACTGTGACTAAAGAAATGGTTACACTCTAGAGATAAACGTTATTAGATTAATCTCTAAAAAAAAAAAGGCAAACTGTGACTATACAAACTGTTACATTTTATCAATGAAATTGAATTGTAAATTGCGTAATTTATAACACCAAAATGGTGTCTAAACAAATTGAAACACTATACCTATTTAAAAAAATCAACAACTTACCTTTTTGTGACTTCAAGCCGTGTTTATGCAAATAATAACACTTTTGTTTTAAACTTCCGTCATCACTCTACCACGATCATGTTCTTACTGGTATAGACACAATATTGTACTTAGCGAGCAGATCATAACTCGGTTTAGTAACGCTTTGAGTTACCGCTACATGGCGCAAAACACAAAATTTTATAGAAAGAACAAGTTTATATTGTAGTTTACGTGTATCTTAAATAGATGGCATTGAAACCTCAATTCATGAAAATTTTCGTTTAGTAACGGTTTTACTTTAAAGGTGCGATATGATAGGTAAGTAACCCATTTCCGCGATTTCAGTTGCTTTGCTCGTAAAAATTTTTGGGTACACCAAGGTACCCAAAAAAAGTTATGCTATGCTTCGTAACTGGTAGGTGTACATCGCAAACCAAATAAATAAAGTGAACTCATCAACTCAGTTGTATACCCAAACCCAGCAAAACTGATTTTACTTAAAAGTAGGTAGATAAACATAATGCAGAAAGTTTAGGTACCTACTTAAAAACTTCCGATACTTTGATTGTAATTTTGGAGGTAGATAGGCACTTCGATTTATTCGGGATTTATATTTAATTTATTATCATAATTAGGTTAACCTAGGTATATAGGTGTGGGTACCATTTCTATTAGGGCTCTGGTGAACAGACACCAACAGCACATGAGATGGTCTCAGGTCGTAAGAGACAAACTTTGGAACCCGATTCACGGTATAAGGCACCCATAGAACCCTGACAAATTAGGTACCTATTGTTCAAAAATATCAGGAATAAGAGCGAATGTCCGGAGCGTTTTTAAAACTTAATCTGTAATGAAGTCGAAAAGATTGACTAGTAAATACTTGTCAGGCTTACCAGGTTTATGATGCCTGTGTTTCTTCCCCTTGGCGGTGACGAGGGTCACCAGCAGCGCCAGCCACAACCAGCCCCACCGCATCCTAACATCACACAACACAACCAAAACACGAAGATTTGTTTCAAACAACTTTTTATCTAAAAATCACGATCTAACACTCATTTCTTTTCCATTACCGAATGAATTACACAATAAAATGTTCTATGGTACATAATAAACGTTTCACGCAAGGTTTTATTTTATAATAAACACTGCAGTATGTAATTGTTTCGTAAATGCACTAAAGTTTTAAAGGTTTACGCTCGTTATAAGCTGTCGGGGAGAAATGAAATACATGCACCTCGCGACAGAAAGCTAGCGGTCGACTGCCGCCGAAGTGCCGACTGAGTGAGACCTGACAATGCGGCAGAGTCGAGATGTTGAAAACACGAACAGCGGAACCGGTCACAGGCCGAGGAACCTATGAAAACATTGGATATAAACAGACACAACAACAACACCACACAAATAAACACTCTTAAAACTGCAAGTACAACTCACTAACTTATATTATATGAGGAAAAATATAGAGTATGCATTGTTTTACAAGTTTTCTTTTATACCATTTTGTATTATTCCGGTAAGCTTTTTTAAATTTCGAAGCGACGCGCATAGCTTTTTGTATTACGAAACTGGTTTTATGTAGTACCACTACTCGCCGCTAGATGTCGTTACTATATGATGAATGTATAATAATAACGTTTGATAATTACTTCGAGTGTAACATATTCAAAATTCGAACATAACCAGCTATTATGGCAATAATGACTTTAATATAGCCGTTAAACAACATAAAAATGTAGTATAGAATTATTAGTTTAGCGCCATCTATTTAATGTTAGTTACAACAACCTCTTGTTTACTTTCAGGTATGGTAAATTGTTATTTGTAAAAGGCACTAGGTGGCACTATATACGTTATCCATCTATGATAGCCATAATTATATTATTTTCATGTTCATCGTACACAATTGCCCTTAGTGAGATGCGAAACCGATGCGTTTTATTAGTGACTGCCATGGTTCGTACGTCCACAACCCAATCATTGGTCATTACCTAGCAAGATCCTCAGAATAAACTGGTGGGCTCCACCCATAGGATGACCTCAGGTGTAACTTAACTTTCGACTTTGATTCACCATCATCAACCTATTATTGTGACACTGCTGGGCACGGATCTCCTCTCATTCGAGACAGATTAGGCTATTATATAGTGCACCACGCTAGGCTACTGCGGGTTAACACACAGCCCATCACGACAACTCAGCTGATTGGCAAACTTCACATGGCTTCGAGACATATCTCAAGCATCAAAATATCTCAGGTTTCCTTGCGATGTTATGTTTTCCTTCACCGTTTAAACATGTTATAAATACGGACATAACTATCGAAAAGTCAGTGGTGACTGGTGCGTGCCTAGGGTTTGATTTCGAGAGCTTTTGAGAAGCTGTCGAGTACGATTGAAAAACTGTTATGATTTTTTTGTTTGTTTTAAACATTGCCCCACTCAAGGATATTTCCCTGTATTGTGGGTGTGTTTACACACACTAATATTCACGATGCACAAATATCCAGACCCAGAAGTACTTGTAGACCATTATTTTGTTCCGTGAGGGAATCGAACCCGGTGAGACGCGGCGCATACACCGCCGATCACTCGACCACCATTTGGCACCGTAAAACCGTTTTTACCGTTTGAATATTGTGTATTTATAATAACACTGAGGATAAAAAGGTACCACCAAAATCTCAGTTAATATTATAATGGTGCCTTCAAACTCACCAACTGAAAAACCTGTTAGCTACTTTACCATTCAAAGCCCATTAAAAGGGTATTATTAAGAGTGACACATCAAAACACTCATACATACCCTTTTTATTACAGCGACCAAACCTTTTTAATTAATATAAATTTCTGCTTAATTCATCCTTTTAAAATTCCAAATTCAGGTAACATTTAATTTAAAGAGTAAATACAGCGCAGAAACCAAATATTTTTTTCGATTCAGATTTATTATCAGATAAAGGCTATGTTCTTCCCCAGGATGAAGTCTATCTTCATCCGTTCTTGTCAAGTTTATCAAAATCCCTTCAGCGATTTATGTGTGAAAAGGTTACAGACAGACACACATACTTACTTTCATATTTGTAAATATTATTAGTTATTACATATAATGCGTTATCCCAGTAATCGCGTGATCGGCAGCACGTGTGTGACACATACAATATATTAGATCTGTTATTGATAAAATTTGATTCACCCGTGAGCCTTGGCTTGTACCTACCTAATAATTTGGCTATTGACAGCTTCAGGCGTCAGCCATTTTGTTTCTTAAGTACACTTAGTTCTAAGTACTTCTAAGGGATAGGAATAATAGCAATTTTCAAAACTCATACCAAAAAACTTATTTATTTGACGATTACAATTATTCTATAATATCTATGAATAGTCGCAGAATTACAACGTGTATACAAACAAAGGATGAGGAGTCGGGTCGGCGAATTCAACCCAATAACATACCAACGATAAGCCAAAAATGTTTAATGTCATATCGATAAATTTACATAGCGTAACACTGGGTGCGCCGGGGGCGGGCGGGCCCCCCCTCGGGCCCCCCCCTGCGGGCCCCGGGCCGCTAGACGAACCACTCGTCCTTGTGCGGCGCGGCGCTCAGCCCGCCCGCCGCAGGCGGCCCGCCCGCGCCGCCCCGCACGGGCCCGCAGGGGGCTCCGGGTTTCCCGGCAGTCGCGTCGCGCCCACCTCGCCGCCCGCGCACCCACCGCTGCCACCGCCGCCATTACTGCTCGCCAACTCTTGCACTGCAACCAAATTGTGTTCAAAAAGAGGCTAACAGGCATCAGTCTAAGGACCCAGCCCATGGGACGTTTGAGCTCGTAGATGTATTTGGCTCGACCTCCACCGTCTCAGTATGTGAACATCTATGTCATATTTTCAAAGAAAAACTTCAACATGTTACTTTTGAAAGAACTTCGGGAAGGTAATTCTGAATGCATGTAGTATCGTCGACTTACAATGTAACCGTGTGCGCTGGTTGGCGGCGCGGCGGCGGCAGGCGCAGCACGCCACGGCGGCGGCGACGCCCGCCACCAGCACCGCCGCGCCCGCGCACGCCGCCACCCACGCGCCCCCCGCGCTGCCGCCGCCGCTTTCTGTAAACATACATACATATTATAATAGGAAACTAATCATCAGTGTGAAGACGCAAGATATAAATTTTAAGGGCTACTTAAAGTGACTTTTTTTCATGCAAAAGTACTCCTCAACAAGGCTTCTCAGTGCTCACAACCTAAACTGGCCCAAATTTCACAGAGTATGTTATAAATCAAATTATGGAAAGACTTGCTTAAGCTCCCCATACAAGAACAATTGCATACTTGCTAATTAGCACATTTTTGTGACCTTTTGGGATGGCCAGTACCTATCTTGCATACTCTCTGTAAGACCCAATATGTATTTCAAATGGACCAGACAAAGGTCAAAAGTAAGCATGCTGGCAATAAAGACAAAATGGTCTTTCATTCCTCTGACCTGGGCAAAGCTCGGCGGTGTCTTCGTCGGAGCCGTCGGCGCAATGGTCCACGCCGTCACACATGAGGTCGGCGCTCACGCAGAACTCGCGCTGCTTACACCGGAACTCCTTGCACCCATGTTCTGGAACAACGGTGCGAAACGACATCAAAAATAGAGAGAACTCGACTAGAATACAGGTGACAAATCAAATGATTGTAAAAGCCTGAGCGATGAAGAAAATACAAAATTCAGGTTTCTAGTTTAGTCCACAACGAAGTTATAGGCGGTCTAAAATGGCCTGAATTGGTTCGTGAAAAGTATGATACGGCCGTACCGCTTTTTTGCCCGACTTGGCGGGGGCACTGCCGTGTCCCTAGATATACTATTGGATTTAAAGTTCTGCGCTCCGATTGGTGAGAGAGTTCAAAGCTAACCATTCATAGCGCCATAAGGCATAATCTGGTTTAGATTTTTGAAATCTTCAAGCATCGTCATTACCAAGTCAATTAGATAGATAACCTGGCACACATTAACGGCAGTTTTTCTTTTATTTCTTTCACCAGATTCGTACAGCAGACACTTTCTCTTATAGAGTAAGATCCCTGGGCCACCAGACGTCACGTATTTTCTGACGAAGCAAATGTGGATGATTGAGTAGTGTAAAAATGAGCTTGGAGAATTTACGTGAGGTAAGTAATATTTTTATGTACATTGATTACATGATACCTGAAAATTGGCCGTCTAAGCAACGCATGCCTACCAGCTGGTATCATGCGTTCTTAGTACATAATAGCACTCAATCATCCACATTTGCTTCGTCAGAAAATACGTGACGTCTGGCGGCCCTGGGATCTTGGACCATTACATCGTTTCCATACGTAAACATATTCTAAAGACGACGAAAAGCAGACGTAACTTAAGAGGCAAAGGCGAGGAATCTTCTAGAATACCTATTCTCCAATAATTGCAGTAGCCATCGAAGATATAACTGTATTGAGTGGCATTTATCAAAGCTATAAAGTGTCACCATTAAGCTGATCCATCGTGGATGAGATCTCGTATCATTTTTATGTTAGGGTCATTAAATCTGAGCCCTTAGTGCCGTCTGCGCGAACATTGAAAAAGTCCAGCCGATTAAAGACGTTATGGCCCATTAATATAAGGCTGAAATGACGTGACTGAGCTTCTCATTAAATAAATTAGATAGTGTATGATTTTAAACGGAGGGAGGACATGATATACCTACTGCTTACATTGAGACGTATACGTTCCGAAATCCTGTTCGAAGTACCTACTAAATTACTGCGTACAATGAGAGGTTCTGAAAGTCTGTTAAAAGCACTCAAAAATATTTCTGTGCTGTAAACCGTAAAAAAGTATATATTTTCTATGAACGACGTAGTACAAATACTTCTTCAACCAATTTCAGGTCTTATCGCACTCGGTATACTGAATCTTGTCGTACAAATTAATGAACTTAATGCAACATAGTTTATATCATCCGGCGCTCGATAATGAAGTGTAGCAACTGCACAACTTAGCCCATTAGGACATAGTTGGTAAGCGACTCCCCTCCCCCCCCCCCCCAGGATGTCTTCTGGACAACTGCTGTATGACTTTGCACCTCTAGTTGCATATTTCCAAAGATTACTCCTCGACTGGATGCCTTGAGATAGTTTTAAATGCGCTTTGGTAGTTTATTTGCTGGGACTGCTATTAGTTACTTCTTCAGCTTTCTTCTTATTTGTATTTCAAGAGAGAAGTAGAGTATATTTATTTCGAGCACACTATTACGCTTATCGTCTTTGAAGGGTTAGGCAGAGGTGTATGCGAAAATTCTGCACGTTACCCCAGTTCGTTTTAAGCTTCGTTAATAGGGGCGAGCCTAATGCCATCAGGCACGATTTCAAACGCCGAGTAGCTTCTGAGAAGTTCAGAGAATAAAAAAACTAAAATATTTTGCAAACATCTTTGGTATCAAACCCGAGACTTGCTCAGCAATCGCACTTACGACCACTAGACAAACGACTTCGATTATTTCAGAAATGTTGCTTTATTGGTTTTCCAAATTTCATCGGGATTTATGTTTACAAGTTCAAAGCATTCTATGTACAAACAGTCCTCGTTGTTTGAGCAACGACTTTTCCTTTGTGCCCACAAAAATCTACTCCCACACAAATTCTTTATTAAATATCGTCTTTAACTCGAACAATCCGTTTGAAGGTATTCTCGCGGTGGAAGTTTCAAAAACGCTCCGTTACGCTGAGCGTTGATTGTCACACAAAGCAGGATATGTTTTAAGCATTCCTACCATTGAATTATGCAACAAAACGCGCCACGCGACACCGGCTGAGATGCCAGAATAAAATTTTAAACAATGCATATCATACATGCCGCTTTCCACACAAACGCCACCTCCCTTATCGCCTAGCTGTACACCGATGTATATGCGGCAGGGAGAAACAATCCCCCTTTGGAGATCAAAAGAGTTTCAGTGAGCATCTCGGAGACTGTCTTGCTTGCTTGTAAAGAAAATGTTTAAGCCGTTAACAGGCGTTTTGAAGGACGCAATTAAAGGTCGGTTACGATGGGCGATTAGCGCGAACCATATCGTTGCGTATCTGGTTCGAGCGCTCGTTACGATGGGCTATTGTTCGACTCTTTCGCTGATTTTTTTCAACGATGAATAGGTACCCAATTTTACGAGAGCGCAACGTCAGCAGTTTAATTGTCCGGTTGTAAATGACAGGGCTTTTCAAACACGGTTATATTTTTAACGGATATCAGATTGAATGTTTTTTTCGCGTGTCGGTGATGAAACAAAAGCGGAAAGTAGTTAGCGACTTATAGTACATCCATAAATACATACTATCATGCCTGTCGTCCCCGTAAGATTAGGCAGAGATGCACTAATGTACACCCACATTTCGCTGGAATGTTTAGGTCCCTTCTAATAGGGGGCGAGCCTATTGCCATCTACCGGACAGGAATCCAGACTCCAATCTGCTATTGAGAGCTTCACTGAAAAACACAATAAAGCTTTGCTCGACCTGGGAATCGAATTCTAAACATCTTGTTCAGTAGTCGCACTAACAACAGTAGACCAACGACGCAGTTATAGTTCGTTTGAAATCCTACAAAACGAAACATTTAAATCGAAATACATATTTTGGATTGCTTCAGCTTCCGCAGGAGAATAAATCCTATCAGGAATATTCTAGATAAAATCTACAATATCAGAGTACGGTGCAGCTTTCTTATCGCGTACCGCAATTTATAAAATGTTTTCCTTTTTCAATCAGAAAGAGGCTTTCGGGTCAGTTCGCTTGGTTGGCGGACTCCGCCGGTACGTACCGGGTACCTTCATCCTAATACTTTATCGACTACAAAGAAATACAGACGTACCTTCTTGTATTTTTTTTTTTCTTTCCTCTTCTTTTATTCTTTATTATTATCTCTTACTATTTTCTGATTTTATTTAGTAACTCTCGATTATTGATTAACGTATTTGTTTTTAGTTTAATCTTATGGTAATATGATGTATAATATATGAATAAATATTCAAATTCAAATTCAAACTCTTTATTGCGAACTAAGTGTACAAAATTTTACAGATGTTAACTATTAACAATAAGTAATAATTAAGTATTAACAATAAATATTCCTTGATATCATGACAGTGCCATCTAGTTCCGAGCTAAGCAACGAGGCTCGTGTTACGGATACTAGTTGGTTGATATACTACATATTTACTTTTTTTTGTAAATACATACATATTATACATAGTTAATGTATGGCTCGGATACAAATGTTTATGCTCATCACACAAACATTTGTCCCTACCAGGATTCGAAACCCGAGACCCATAGCACAGAAGGCAGTGTTAACTACCGCTGGAATAATTGGGTCGTCGAAGCAGTTAATGGAATGTCGTGAGTAGCGTTTTTACAAATTTAAAATCTGTCTGTTAGCGAATAATGTTGAAAGCGATTTACGTGACAGTGCAAGGATATTACAAATGCGAAGAGGAAAATTATGAAATAAAACTACTTCAATTTTATTTAATCCTGGCGTTTTTGCGATCCTTTACAGCATCAAACAACACGGGCGAGAAGAAAATCATATCAGTACCAGGGCACGGATCTCATCTCTTTTGAGAAGTACAGGTATAATCTACCACGCTGGTCTGGTAAGGGTTGGCAGACTCCACAAGTCATCGAGAGTTTGAGCATGCGGCAAATTCATTTAGAAGTAAATTAAATTATTATTCACCTAAGTATAAAATGCTAATACAGAAGATGACCGTCATCATCATCAGCCTATACTCGTCTACTGCTGGACGTAGGCTGAAGACTGTATTAGGACAAAATTATTTCTCATAGCGTTCTCATTTCAGTGCATTCAATCACCTATCAGGCATACCTATTACTATTACTGACTTTTCGTAAGTTATGTGCGTATTTATCACAAGCTCAAACGGTGAAGGAAAACATCGTGAGGAAACCTACATGCTTGAGAGATTTATCTCGATTGCATGTGAAGTCTGCCAACCCGCAGTAGGCTAGCGTGGTGGACTATAGCTAAATCCCTCGATGTAGACCTGTTTTTGCGGACTTTCCTATACTTTATTGAGCGTTATAATGCTACAGTAAATACATTAATATTGTATGTACAGTCGACCGAGCGAATTTACCCGAGATTTTCACTCTAGATTTCACAAGATGAAAAACTGGACAAAAGAATGTTATTTCTTAGTGTAACAAAACATTCGGAACGTTGTATCCGATGTTATTCTATGATTTATATTGATTGATAGTACATTAATACCCACAATACAAATACTTACACTAAGAATTCAAACTACGCTAGAACACTATTTAAAATTTATCAAAAAAACGATAAGTAATTCTAATTAGATCTCTCACTATCCACGTATTGACAATTTTTTTACATAAAAAAAAAGAAAATCGTCAGTATCTGGAAGACATACAAATATAATAGCTGAGTTCTAATCTAACTAATAAATAACATTTGTTTCGTATTAAATAGTGATGATATCACCCGCATCTAAGTAAACTGAAAGCCGAACCTACTACAATCAGGAAATAGCTCGGTATCTGACGACTTTTCTATAAAGCTAGAAAATCCCAGAAACAAAATTCCCAACAAGCAATAACATTCCCATTAAAATTGTCGCTTCACTCATGTTCGCAGTTTCTTCCCGTGATCGTCGCGAGTCCCCGATGTGTATGTGTATATGTTTCTAAATCCTTTGGAGTATGTTTTTCCACGCGGCCAAGCGGAAAATCTAATTGGTGTTATGTATAAGCTCAAAGGTGAAGACGAAACATACGTTTCCGCTCGAGTAATGTTTTTGGACAATTTAATTGCTTCCTTTGTCATCATTGTAATTTCATATGCATACTTGACTGAAAGAGATGTGTCCTCGGGGATAATTAAATTGTGAGAATTCCTACGCAACTACTTAATTTCAAAGGTTATAACAATGTTTGTAATTGTTTTCTTGGCTTTAATGAAAACCATAAGTGGTGTAATTTTGTAATACTATTTAAATAACACAATATACCGTCACGGCTAGTATTCTTGGAGGGTTAGGCAGAGGTCATCAACCCAATTATTCTCTCACTGCACGGGTATCCTCTTATTTCAGAGGGATTAGGATTTAGTCCACCACGCTAGCCTAGTGGGAACAGACTTCACATGTCTTCGAGAAAATCTCTCAAACATGCAGATTTCTTCATGATGTTTTCCTTTACCGTTTGAGCATGTGATAAATATAATAATGTATATCGCATATTGACAACGTCAATCTTTGTGTATGTAGAGCATTTATGTATGTAAAAGCTATCGACAATAAAAGAGATAATCGTAGTGAGGGACATCAGATTATTTTTAATTATATAGCTTGCTGTGTATATTTATAAATTTCAGAGAATTTAGAAAAAAATATCACACATATTTTTTTGTATATATAAGGGGAGGAATGTGTATCCGAACTGCCCTGTCGACTATTTGTTGAAATAAATAAACATTTGGTGAAATTAAAGAGGGGTGACGGAGGGTCGGGGCCGTGCCTCGGGATTTTATATAAAATCGCACAAATACTTGTATTTATTGGAACAAACAGACGGTTATTGCTTCATTCTCTGTTTGGTTTTATCCTTAATATTTATTTAACGTACTGTACTTTACTGTGAAATTAAGGTATGGGACATTGACTTTTCAAAATCATTTACGTATTTACAAATACATACATAATTTATCACTGTTCATTTTAACAAACAGTTAAAATATTGTGAGGAAACTTGCATGGTTGAAGTTGGTTGTATCATATCGGGTGCGGGTTCGATCCCCGCACGGAGCAAATACTTGTACGTTCTACAAGTAGTTGTTCCGGGTCTGGAAGGAGAAAATCCTAGTGTGGGGTATCGTTTTAAAAAAAAAACTAAAATCTTTAAACATTAAAATACATGTTTATTTGTTTTCTATGCGCTGCTAAACCACTAATCCGATTATGATATAGCTTTGGCGATTTGTAGTGCGAACGACAGAAAAGGTACCTGCTATTATTGACAAGTTAAAAATTTATGCGTATAATTGATTACATGGATGCTATGCTATATAGGATCAGAAACGTCGGTACTAAAAGTAATACGGACGGCTGATGGGGCTTGAAGGTTCTAGAGTGGCGACCTCGTACTGGAAGATGCAGCGTGGGCAGGCCCCCGGCAAGGTGGACTGATGACTTGGTAAAGGTCGCTGGAATCCACTGGATGCGGGCGGCATATGACCGGTCGTCGTGGCGATCCTTAGGGGAGACCTATGTCCAGCAGTGGACGTCTAACGGTTGAAGCATGAGGAAAAGTAATATCCATCAAAACAACCGTAACAAGTAGTCGTATTTCAATATCTAGTGTGAAAAAATATAATTCTTATTGGGTATTGAATGAGTAAGTAGCGTAGGCATATACTAGGAAGTATGTAGACTAGGAGGTAAGTATATACCATTTATATTTATAGTATATATAATGTATAATTATATCTATACTTCTATACTAATATTGGTTTGTTTTATGTTTGTTTGTTT
This sequence comes from Craniophora ligustri, assembly GCA_905163465.1. NCBI lineage: Eukaryota > Metazoa > Arthropoda > Insecta > Lepidoptera > Noctuidae > Craniophora > Craniophora ligustri. Next base: position 16,551,220 of record LR990956.1, read on the forward strand.
GAACGCGCTAATCTGGAATTGAAAAATTCTTTTTGTGTTTGATAGTGCATTTATCAAGGAAGGGGTTTAAGTCATTAATTTTCCTAGCCTATAAAGGATAGGAAAATTAATGACTTAAACCCCTCTTTCTCTCTTAGGTGACACATGCAAGGTTCCACGGGTAAGCTAGTCAGATATATAAACATTTTGATAGGTATTTTAATCTACTAAAAATACCTCAAAGATAAGTGGCAGAATTTGTGAAATGTGTTTTCCACTGTTTACATAAATATACTGATGTTTGGTTTTTATCATTTCTTAGATCATGTTATTGATAAGTATATATGTATTAATCCGCGATTAATTGTATGATAATATCGAACATTTTAGATAATATTGGAGTGTGCCTAAAAAATTTGGTATCTAGGATTTTTCGTAGTACAGTTCAAATGGATGTGTCACACTACACGTCCATTTGGACTTTAGACCTTTACATATATTTTTTTAATAAATATTATTTGAATTTGAAAGATTTTTGACAAAAAAAAAACACTTGCTATGAAAATAAACTACAATTTATTACGTAGTGGTTCATCCATGCCCCTCACTTGGCTGAAATTTAATTATGAATTCAAAAGATCAGAGATACGTGACTTGAAATCGAACTCCGTCGATCCAGACTTTAAACTAGTCAGTCCAATAGGCATACTACATTACTCCTAGAATATGCCAGCTCTAACACAGCACAGTCCTTTTAAACGTCTCCCTGCTCTAGGGTTTTCTCCTCCTGTGTCATTTACAAACTCAAATTTGCACTGTGCGCAAAGCCCTCCGGGTCTGGACCGTCGTAAAAATATCAGCCCCAAACAGAGATCGTACCCGCAACAGAAGCCGATTGCTCAGTATCAACCGGTGTAATTACAGCTATTGTTTAACATGTACAGGCAAGCGTTTGATCAGAATCTCACCTGATGGTAAACGACGATGAAGACTAAGATATAGCGCGCTCATCTAGAAGATACAGAGACAGATATTTCTAAGGTCCCAACCGACCCAATTAGATCAGCGGCAGTTAACATTGCCTTCTGTTCTATGGGTCCCGGGTTCCAATCCCTAACGATATGTATGTATTATGTAATATATCAATCAACTAGTATCCGTAACACAAGCCTCGTTGCTTAGCTCAGAACTAGATGGCGCTGTGTAAAGAAAAGAAAATAAACAAAGTTAAGTATACTCACTGGGGTCTTTGACGGCGGTGATGACGAGGCGGAAACCGTTGGCGTCGGTGCCCCAGTTGTCGGTGACGTACTTCAGCGTCACGAAGTTGCTGCGCGTGAACAGCGCGCCCACCTGCTGCTTGGTGTTACGGCAGGACAGGTCGGCCTGGAACACACAGAAGAGAGACAAATAAAATACCATGACAGAAACAGTGTTATTGGTTTTTTTGTGAAATTCTTGAAGTATCTCGGAGTTTGGTTACGTGACCGGTTGATGGCAATAGGCTCGCTCCCTTACTGACATGGGATCTAAAACATAACTGTGAAATTTTATCCACTTCTTGATTTTTTCCATATAATGGATATGCACCTTAGTACCTACATACTAGCCCCCATTAAGGCTACACAAATATGTATATTTACGTATGGGGATCGTTCTGTAATAACGCCAATCGATTCTTACCTTTCAAAAGAATGAGCAAAAGCGCATTGACCCATCTAAATAATGTATTTAGTAATTTTTAACTTTGCGAAGCCGGGTTGTGTCACTAGTTATTAGTTTTTAGCTGTAAGTTGATCCTTCAACAATAATTCAATCACCAACCCAATTATAGTCCCACTGCTGGGGAAGTCTCCTCTCACTTGAGAGCAATAAAGGCTATAGTCCATCACGCAAGCCTAGTGCGGGTTAACAGACTTCACATGCCATCGAGGGAATCTCTCAGGCATGGAAATTTCTTCACGATGTTGTAGCTTGTGATGAATACGTAACTTCAAATAGTCAGTGGTGCGTATACTAGGACCTTTGACTTCACAATTCACTGGTTACACTAGGCTATCACAGCTTTTGATAACAATAACAATAATTTAGATATCTGAATACCTAACTGTTCCACTTGTCAGTCGGTGAGAACGATTGTAGGATCACACTGAACATATACATGTATGTTGATGGCCAAACGCCGCTGACGTCATAGACATATTACGACAAGTCAAGCACTATATTCGATGCCTAGACTGAGTGACGGCACCTAGATTACACTAAATTGGAAACTACATATACTTGTGTCTATAGCTCGATGGTTCAGATTGTCGAATGACAGCAAAAAGCGGCAGTCGGAGTGTAATTTCCCGAGTTAGAATAATTAGGTAATGTTTAGTAGTACCTACTTAGTTGATGTTATAAAAGTTGCTTTTCGTGGTTTTGAATATCAATAGGAGAATATGTCTGTGCGCTGAACGTGGAAAATGATGGGCCTTTGTACCTGAGTTATGGATATTTTTATGTACCTTATACATGTTATAACAGAAAAGTTCAAAATTATCAACCTATTGCCGTCCACTGCTGAACGTATGCTCCAACATCTATTTTAGCGCCAACCAAGGAAAAACCAAAAACCAAAAAAAACCTATATAGTGTATTTTAAATATCTAGTACCTATCGGTAACACGAGCCTCGTTACTTAGTCCGATATAAGATGGCGCTGTACAATAATAAAATTAGATGTAGCTAAGAATTTCAAAGTAAACCTTAATTAAACTTAATTAAAATCATATTTTTTATTTATTTATTTATTTCACAACTTATACTAACATTACAGGTTACCAATTCGTTAGTATAGTAACTTAAATACCAATCTAATTTAAAAACAATCATTAAATAAAAATGAATATAATCTATACATGGCTATTGTGAACTCCTTCAGTGAACAAGAAAACAGATCTAGTTGGTCCGCCACCGTATTGAGCGCCCGCAGCGCTCGCGTCAATGGCGCGCGCTGTGTTAGGTTGGTGCGTGCGCAAGGTACAAGTAATAGCGGCGGTCGTCGCCGTCGCTCTCTATAGTCATTGGGAACGCATAGTCGGACCTCCTGAAGGATGGCTGGATTGTGTATTTTACCACGCAGCACTTTGAAAATATAAGTAGCACAAGCTACCTCTCTCCTGACTTCTAATTTGCTGCAGCCTACCATCCCCAGTACGAATAAGGTAGGATAGAGTAGTGGATATCCTGGGTATACGCCATATAGCTTTAAATACAAAAAACGATTGAATTTATTTTGGATTTTTTCTAACATAGATATGTGTTTAGAGTCGTGTGGTGACCAAACGATAGAATTATGTTCTAGATGTGACCGTACTAGCGCCTGGTATAGTGCCTTTAACGCATTAATGTTAGTAAATCGGCCGGCCTCACGCAGCACCAAACCTAGACCTCGAAATGATTTTTTACATACTTCAGTGATATGTGTTCTAAAGTTCAAATTGGAATTAAAGCGTATACCCAGGTCCTTGATCTCAGTGATACGTTGCAGCGGCTCGTTGCCTATATGGTACTGGTATTGATACGGTGCGCGTGCTCGGCTGAATGATACCACTGAGCACTTGGCTATATTAAAATACAACCTATTTTCTTCGCTCCACTTAGCGACCCTATAGATGTCCTGTTGCAGTAGGTGGCACTCCTCACTTTGTCGTACTTCCTGAACCAATTTTAAGTCATCAGCAAACAGCAGGCATGTGGAGTCATTCACTACTTCTGGAAGGTCGTTTATGGTTAATATAAACAGAAGAGGACCCAAATTACTTCCTTGACTGACGCCGGATCTCGTAAAATAAGGTTCAGAAAGGTGTCCGCCACAGTCGACATACTGACATCTATCTCGCAGATAACTGGCAAAAAACTTGAGCGTGTGTGGCGTGCACCCTACGCTGGCCAGCTTTGTAAGAAGGATGTCATTGTCAACTGTATCAAACGCTTTCCTAAAATCAAAGTAGGCCACGTCCACCTGTAAGCCAGCATCCACTGATGGAATTAATTTCGTCATCAAGTGCAGTAAGTTCCCCGTTGTCCCCCGCCCAGGACGGAACCCGTGCTGCGCATCAGACAACTGGGCACCCACCTGCACATAAAGATTGCTGTGGATGGCCGACTCGAACACCTTTGCTGGCGTGCTTAGGATCGCAACCGGTCGATAATTGCTAGGTTCCGGACCCCCCTTGCCTTTAGGCACCGGCACCACCCGAGTAAGTTTCCATCGGTCAGGAAATGTAGCCGATGTAATGCAAACATTAAATAAATGTCGTAATGGCTCCACTAATACCATGCGAGCGTCCTTAAAAATAAACGGCGGTATACCGTCCGGCCCCACGGAGCGCTTCGGCGGTAAGCGGGCGAGCGCGCGCCTCACGTCGCTGGCGCTCAGGCACCCGATGTGCGCCCACGCGCCCGCCGGCGTCTGCGCCGCCGCCGCGGTCGCCGCCGTCACACTCAGTGCGGCCGGGTCTGGGTTGTACACAGAGTAAAAAAACTCAGCAAACTCCTGAGCGCATTCACTCTCCGATAAAGCTCGACCATTCTTTACCAATGTTTGCTTATTGGAGTTACCCTTTCTAGATCGAATATATCCCCAAAATGCTCGCGGATCAGTTGCTAGGTGGTCTTGCACACGATTTCGATACTGATTATGAGCTATCCCCGTCTCAATTTTTACTTTCGTCCTGCATCTAGCGAATGCTTCGTAATCACTCTGTAACTTACTCGATTTATATTTTTTGTGCAAGTGATATTTAAGTTTGATGTCCCTAATGATGTCGGTAGTATACCAAACTGGGTAATTATATCTAGTGTTTATAGTTTTAGATTTTTTTTGTGGAACGCAGGCATCAAAAACTTCATAAATCTTATCATAAAATAAATTCAACACTGCATTAGGATCATTTAAAAGGTACATTTCAGTCCAGTCTATGTTAAGTAATGAATAATATAATTGATTAAAATCGGCTTTAGAAAAGTTCCAATTCTTACGTGATACCACGGTATGGGAGTGTTGTCGTAGCGATGATGCGGGAGCGGCGCGGGAGGGGGGAGGCGGCGGCGCGGGCTCTCGGGCCCGCGTCGATCCGCTACCAAGCTCGAGTTGCACCGCGAGCGGTGGATGATACGCGTCCACTGGCTCAAGTCCCTCATCAGCCGCGTCCACTGAAACGGCACTACGCGCGCTCAACACAAGATCCAGATGTCTACCATCACAATTAGGCACTGTGTTACACTGAATGAATTCACAATAAGCCATAAAATACTCATAATAATTACTTACACTAATATTGCACGAAAACAAATTAAAATCTCCTAATATAACTAAATTGTTCCTATATTTATTACACATTTCCTCTAATAAACTAAACATTATCATGTATTCATTCTCATCAGTTTGTGGCGGAATATAAACAACACAACATGTAAATAAAAAACGGTTATGCATGTAGACTGCCGCGCAAATTAATTCAAACTTATGAGTATTTATGTCAATATTGGGTAACGTCACTTGTCGCAACTCAAACCGCGGTGTGGCCACTAAAAGTACGCCGCCGTGCTTGCGTCCATCAGCTCGATCACAGCGTAGTACATGATATTCGGGTAATGCAAACTCTGCATTTTGTATAGCCTCGTTTAAACCAGTTTCGGTAATAGCGAATAGATCAGATTCTGATGACTCCAGGAAAGATAAGAATTTGACTGTCTTAGTACGTAACCCTCTGACATTTTGATACAGGATATTGATCTTTCTACTCGGTTGGTTTAGGTTTAATTTGGCGACGAAACCAAATCCATTCGCAAAACTCTATATTCAACGGCCATATTTCTGGATCACAAAGTTTATCATAATTACTCTCATTAACTCCAATCTTAAACGAAGCATAGTTACGTTCCGTTTTAGGTCTTAATTGTTCAACAATAATTTCTGAGTCATCTCCCAATACATTTCTAATATAAGTTTTCAAATTATCTTCCGTGGTGGACTTTTCTAGTCGCCATACATGGAGAAACTTCTTTCGTTCAACGGCTTTCAAAGGACCTGTTAACATTTTTCCGCCTCTTTTTATTGGGTTCTGTCTTATATTTCTTTTAACTTCGGTCCAAGGATTGATATTACCATAATTATCGACTACGTCGCTGTCGGTTACCGCTGCTGGTTTCGTGGCCACCGCGGCGTAACTGCGCGACTCCAGCGCGCGCTGTGATGGCTGTGCAGGTGGCCGCACAGGTGGCCCACGGCTGAGCTCACCGAGCTCGTTGTTGGCGCTATTGGCAGTCGACAGTAATGACTGAGTGTCAGTTGATATAGGCATTGTGGTATCTTTAGTGATGATATTTAATACATTTTTCTCAATATTATTTTGCCCCTTGGTTTTCAATTCCGATATTTCATTCTCATATGAAGTACATTTCCTATTTGTAACTTCCAATTCTTGTCTCAGTTTACTATTTTCTATGGTTAATACTGTAACACTGTTCTTAATTTCTTCTAAGATTTTTGCTTCAAAAGCGGAAAATTTCTCGATTATCACACGATTAACTTTTTCAATTAAACCTGTCATATTGTCCGAATCGTCACGGGTCACTAAGTCCTCGGTCTCGTATGAACTGCAGGTTTTTAAGGATTGTTTAGATCCTTCTTCTCTCATCAAACTAGTACATACAGGAGTATCATCGGTGACCCTAACACGATGAGTTATGTTCAAACAGGATTCACACTTAAAGTTACGCTTCAATTGCGTTTGCTCTTCCATGAATGATGCCGAGGTGATATTCAGACAGATATAGTGGTATCCTGCCTTGCAGCCAGTACATTGAAGTAAGTCTCCTCTATCAATTTTTTTACAGCAAACCACGCAATTCATTTTTATTTATTTTTTTTTGCAAATTCCTTCTCTATTTCGCGCCGGTGTCACTGTGCGACTAGGACAGAGATAGGTAGTCTACCTACGAGCGAAAGAGAGCGTTGCGCGCTCGAATTCTCGCGTCAACTGCACTATTTTGTTGTTTGTGACCACTGTTTAGACACGAGATAAAGTTAGAATAATCCTTCAATTCAACAATTTAAGATTGTACTTCACTTCCTACAGGTGTATTGATACAAAAAGTCCACATTAAACACATTTTCACAACTGAATACTCCGAATTACCAATTTATTAACAATAAATACCGGGAGCGTCGCCCGCGCGCACGAATTTCGCGCGAGTAATTTTATCTCTGCTATATAATATCATATTTAATCCCTTCGCCCCCAATTATCTCAAAGAACGATTTAAGTTCCTCAATGACACACATGATAGAAACTTAAGGTCATCGGAAAACTTAATACTCCAAATGCCAATGCATTCCACAAGAGTGTACGACATGTCTTTCACTGTCCAGGCTATCCGGTTGTGGAATGCTTTGCCTGTATCGATAAAGCGTGCTCCATCACTTACTTCTTTTAATGCTCTGGTAAAAGAACACTTTCTGTCACAATAATGTACGTTTATACTAGTGTCTCGTCATATGTTGCTATATATATATATATACAATATACATACAATACATACAATACATACATACAATATACAATTATATATATATACATATTTATATAATTGTATGTATAGTCTTTTTGAGTATTATTGTATTCTTGTTTTGTAGCTTTAATTTATTAATAATTCTAGGTTAGCTAGTCTAGTATGCCACACCCGTTTAATTTGACTTAGGTATTTCTTATCCATTCATAGGTTGTCTGGAAGAAATTGCTATCCAGCAATAAGACCGCCATTGTACCCACATTTTCATAAACATTGATGTAATGTATAATTTAATTTTGGTGTACAATAAAGCATATTCTATCTATCTATCTATCTAAACTTTGCTCAACCTGGGAATCGACCCTTTTGAGGGATAAAGAACGGTAATATTTATATTTCAACCAATAATAATGGATTGGTAAAGATAATGTCACTTTGTAAATTTAAGTAATTAAGTCAAAAATATTCTTTTTGTTTAATTAGAAAATGGGCTCGAACTAAAATTGAAGCAATTATTAAAACATTACGGTCAATTAAACTGAAGTGGTAGTATAGAACTTACCTATCTATCGATCTAAACAAAATTACATTTTTATGGATTGTATCATCATCATCATCAGCCTATATATGTCCACTGCTGGACGTAAGTAGTATTGATTGTATCGCGGTGGATTATTATATTTTCTCTTCGTATTTTATTTTGGATCCTTTTACATTTGATCATTGGCCGAATTATACTAGCTGCCGCCCGCGGCTTTGCCCGCATGATATATAAATAAATAGTAGCTCATGTGTTAATCCAGATAATAAACTGTATGTATGCTAAATTTCCTCCAAATCTGTTAAGCGGTTTTCGCGTAAAAGACACAAACATCCAATCAAACTTTCGCATTTATAATATTAGTAGGATTACGGGATCAATTTGAAATATCGAAATAAACTTGTTATGCCTATCCCCACATATGTTCTACTCATCCTTCGGTACAACGCCGGCACAAATAACGTACCAAACAACAGTCCCACGGCGTTCAATCATGGCTTACAGGGAGTCTATATAAATTGACGGCGGCCGCTTGATCGCTCATGCGCCGGCAATATTTTCTTCATCGAGACGGGCTTACTGACGAAGTCCCGGCTATATCGCCGTCATATTTCAGGGAGAACGATAGCGAAGACGTGACGACCCCGGATTTGAACACCCCTCCCCCCCCTATATATCATACCCCGCCGGACACCCAGACACCCCCACACCCCCTTGCATTTCAAAGGCACGACTGGACTTGCACTCATTCTTATATAGTACGCTTAATAAAGCTCTCGGTTTAATATTAAAAATTCTTCCTCGGCTTCAGATTACAGCGAGGAATGAATTAAGAAGGGTTTTGTTATGCAAACTATGCCTCGGGCCGGGCCGGTATTAAAGATTTTAATAGCTATTGCTTGCCTAAAACATGGTTTTAATTAGCCGGCTAGGAGAGCAGTTTAACACTTGTGGAAGTTTAAGCAAAATGAGTTTAAGAGTTTTGTTAGTTCTCTTTCTGTAACGGCGGAGTTTGCAACTGTTCTTGTTGGTAACTGTCTTGTTAGTTTTATACTACTCATCCTAAAATGGGTGCTTGGAGTGAGCAGGAAAAAAGGTGTCTGTTCTTTTTCTTTACAGATATACTCCTAGATTAAAAATACAAAATTTTAAGTAATTAATCTTATGTGTGCAGTTTCGATTGCTGCTTGATTAATCGAGTGGTTCTAGCCACATGGCCCATGGCTAATAAACCTTGATCAATGGATCTTTACGCTGCTCCTTCCACAATCTTCGGAGAGTAAATATCCTGATGTTTCTTCCTGGCCTTGGATAGCACGCTGTCGTTCGCAGTTGTCATATAAACACGTAAGATAAATAATCGTTTATAGTTCTTAGACACCCGAAGAGGCTGCAAACCAGTTTATGTTCCAGAAATTGGTATTGCCTGCAGTAGTCTGCTGTTGTATTTGGTTAGACCGGGAGCGGAACCCGACAAAGTTAGAAGATTTACAATAAAATATAAAGTTATAGACCGCTTTCTAAGAAGGTATATAAAATCAAAATAAAAATGTTTTTATTTCATATAGACTTTTTCAAGCATTGTAAAACGTTAAGACTCTAGTTGACTCTAGTTGTATAATTAGTCTACCTATCGATGAAATGGGAAACTGATGTTTATCTTACTCCGCCTTTAAATTTCATGATTTAATTCGCCGTAGGTTACAAGTCAGTGAAATCATTCCCGCTGACTGACTGACTGACTTATCAACGCAGGGCCTAAACTATAAGAGAGATTTGAAATTATTGGGGGTAAAACGGGGATGCAAAATTAGTATGATTTTTTTTTGTTGTATCGGTCTTGGACGAAGTCGCGTGACTCAGCTAGTATATAACAAAATTATAAATCACCCAGTACCACAGTTTACCCAAGACCATGTTTGCTGTAAAGTATCCGAAACGTCGGAATAAAATAATATCAATATATACCACTATAAATAAATAAATATTTCCGGACATTATTACACAGCGCCATTTAGTTCCGTGATAAGCAACGAGGCTTGTGTTACGGACACTAGATGGTTGATATACTACATATATACTTTTTATTGTAAATAGGTAAATACATATTATATGACTCGGATACAAACGTTGATGCTCATCACATAAACATTTGTCCCTACCGGAATTCGAACCCGGGACCCATAGCGCAGCAGACAGCGTTAACTACCGCTGATCTAGGTCGGCACTATATATTTAACATACCAATTCAATTAGTACGTTAAATAGTACGAGAGTCGTTTATGCATAATAATATGACAACCGCCCTCTGTTGCGAGATTTCCCAACAATAGGGGAAGCAGACTAATATTCTTGCAGTATAATGCAACTGAAGATTGCACCTACTTGTTATTCAGAGTTCGCGTGACTGAGTCCCCTGTTATGAGCGAGACGGCAACTTCAGAACGTGAACCTCCTAGGAATTACATCTCACTCACTCTTGCAGTTAAATAGGGAGCTTTACGCCACTTAGGGCGAAGTGACGTTGTAGAATCTGTGTTCTGTGGCCAATATGAATGTTATATACCTAGTGAACTTTTGTAAACTTTACTGACTCGCTGATTTTGTGGGCTGTAAGTGCGACTGTGGACTGTGGTAGCCGAGCGATGTGACCAGTGGACTGAGATGTCAGAGGTCTCGAGTTCGAACCCAAGGCACGCACCACTGACTTTTCGAAAGTTATGTGCGTATTTATCACATGCTCAAACGGTGAAGGAAAACATCGTGAGGAAACCTGAATGCTTGAGATAATTCTCGGTGGTATGTGAAGTCTGCCAACCCGCAGTAGGCTAGCGTGGTAGACTATAGCCTAATCCCTCTCAATTGAGAGGAGACCCGTGCCCAGCAGTGGGACATTAATGGGTTGATGATGATGATGATGAAGTGCGACTGTTGAGCAAGAGGTTTTGGGTTCGATTCTCAGGTTGAGCAGAATTGGGTTTTTCTATGAAATTACCCGGTTGATGACAATCGACTCGCTTCCTATTACAATCGGACCTAAAACATACCGGCGAAATGTGCGTGAACATCAGTAGGTACGCCTCTACCTAACCCTTCAGGGACGACAGGCGTGATGGTATTTATGTAATTTTTTACATTTATTTAAGTCATAATTTATGTATAATGTACAACCTGCATGGTTGCTTTATTATCTAGCAAATTGGTTGAGAGTCCGACTACTGGCCGTCCTAAGTTCGATTTCTAGTCGAGTAGTGTTAAAGCAGCTCGAAGTTTGAATTTATGCCCAGTTAATGACAATAAATGGGATCTTAATATCGCTAATTCTATTAATTCTATTAACATAACATGTTGCCAGGATAACTTACAAAATAACAGGGCAAGCAAAGAGGTTTCGACATTTTCGGCAATTTATAAAAATAATGTGCTAAAAGGCTGCAACATCGTTTAAGCATTGATAGATCGAGGGCCCCTGACCCCCCGACCCCCAGATCGCTAGTCATTTATTTCTCTAAATCGTTACGTCCTACGTGCTTTGAAATACAAGAAGTTAGAAGTCTATTACGTTTTTGTTCAAAACATTCTTCTTTTGAAACAAAACTACGGATTTTATCGCGGCATATTGATATTATTTTATTCGTGATTTTTCGGATCTTTTACAGCATCTATGATCACGATCAGATTAATGTGTTAGGTGTCTTGAAATTCGTCTTTTAATCAGAACTGTATTATGCATGATATCAATACGTATGTAAATCTTTTGATAACATTTAAAATAAAGGTCAGGTACGCAGTACTCATAACCGGCGCGCGTGCATGACGAGATGTATGAATGTGGACGAGGCAAAAGTGGTATGCAAGGACCATAGCGCGTTGCATTCTGTAGTTTCTGCCTACCCCCATGGGAAAAAGGCGTGAGTATTTAGAATAATTACTAATTTAGTAGACAATTGTAGCATCATGAATTGTTCTCATTCATGCCATTCATAATGGCTTGAATAAATGTTTGCAAGCTGGACTGTTGTATACCCGGTTCTGCTACACGAGACTTAAAAATATACAGACAAACAGTGGGTGTACATATGTAGGTACTCTTCTACCTAATCCTAGGCGATTACTGGCTTGAAGCGTTTAGAAATTATTTTTATCAAGCTTCATTCCCCAAATCCTTTCTACTTTAAATCAATAGAGACACACAAATGACCCACGCAGAAGAGCTCGTCGACTCCCACATAGCTGCGTCAACTATTCCAAGTATCCGCCCTGGCCATCAAAGTGTTTGTTATATCTCAAACTGTCGCCGGATAGTTGTACAACTACACACAGGTGGCTTCAACTTCACCCTTTGTATCTAACACGTCCACAAATAGTTTCGCAGAGGCTACAAATTTATTCTATTTAAGTTCAACCAGTATGTTGTGTACTGCTATTCTGTATTGTTTCAGAGCACCGCGTGAATTTTTTTTACCGAAATATTTTGAATGGAACGCAAAAGTTCCGGAAGCGTCGAAATTGTTTCGTTTAATGCGGTGTTTGTGGAAATAATTCTCGGAAAGGATTTCCGAATTTGTATTTCATATTTGTTTGTTTTAAATGCCCAATAGTTTTGTTTATTGGTTAATATAAATACTTGTGTTGCGATACATTGGAGATATTGTATTTTATTAAAAATTGTTTGTTTACTACTGCGTTCAAAATTTTATTGAACTTATTTTAGTACATTATTGCACTTCATCAATGGATACTCGTGACCATGGATGCTAATATCAATATAATTGTGATAAAACCCATATTAAGTAGTTTTATTTCAATGTCTAATATTCGCGTGGGTGTAATAAATCTGTATGTAACCCGTTCATTGCTCCTATTAGGTCTTCTAGGTTCGCAAGTACAACCCAAGGTGCGCAGCGGTATTAAACCTTCTGTGGTTAGGGTCCCAAGTTTGAATCTCGGTAGAGGCAAATTTTTGTGTGATGAGCATAAGCATTTGTTCAAAAATGTCTATGTAGTGTGTTAGCCATTTAGTATATGTAAGCCTCGTTGCATAGCTTGGAACTAGATGGCACTATTCACAATATCATTGTGACACACAAACACATGTTTATTTATAATACCTCTCAAGCATGCAGGTTACCGTGGAACAAAGCGCTCATTGAGTGGTAGCCAAGAGGCCAAAAACGTAGCGGGCGAGATGGGCACAGGGCCGAAGCGAATGATGATTTGTTTCTCAAAACAAATGTTAAATACACATATGATTTGGGACAATAAAACGATGTATTCCAGAATCCGCCGATACTCAACTTGGAATATAATTACAATGTTATCACAGCCTATAAGCTCCATATCCGTGGCAAGACGCAGTTTCCTCATTAAAACTTCCATTTAAATCCAACCGTCGAAGTTTCTGTGACAACTACACATTGCTAAGAATAGTTGGTATTAGCCGTCGCAGGTTACCGCCGCGGCAAGTTGGATCCGGGTAATTCAAGTTGGGTGGATCCCTAACTTCAGCTTTTGTCAAACGTCCGACCGACTACGGGGTATTTTACATATGAAAGTTTCGATTGAAAAGTTTCCATGTCAGAACTGATTTGAAATATAAACGGTGTGAGGTAAATGTTGATGGCAATTGAAACTACAGAGTTCGTTCGTTCATTCGTTCAGTTCATTACGTTACATTCAGTAGATAGCATAATTCTGAGCACGTCGGCTTTAGAATTTGGTATAATTCATCATTAACTCAATTATTGTTCCATTGGTGAGTATAGGTCTTTTACTTCACATGCCTTCATAATCTATCAGGCATGCTTTCAAGCTTTCCTGTCGATGTTTTCCTTCACAGTCTGAGTATGTGATAAATACGCCCGAAACGTGAGTAGTGCGTGCCTTGGGATCGATCTCAGAACCTTTTCTTCTCAGTCCACTGGTCGTAGCACTAAACTATCATTATTTTTTTTTCAGATTTTGTACAACAAAGGAACAATAAATACATGTACTAAAACAACGAATAAATTATGAAAAATACTACGTCAAATTGTTAATGATTCCTATTTAAGATTATACTTGCGAAACTTGATGAACTACAGCCAAGCAACTCCCAAGTTATACCTAAGTACTTGGCAAGACATCTGGACTAATCATAATATTTATCAATAACATTAATTTATAATCTCACAAAGTATAAACAGGCGGAGAAGAACAAAAGAAACAACTTGGCACAAAACTTGGCGAGTCTACAATGGAGGCTAAAACTTGGCCAGTCTTTGTTCCACGAAGCGTGGCCGAACTTGGCGAATTTAAATTTAAAATTGGTAAAACTTGCATTAAATACCTATGTATGTTTGTTAATTATTATTTGGATTTGACACCTGGAGGGTCGTTGAAGGATTTCTTTAGTTTTGAGTTCGGATTTATTGAAATTAATTAGGTGTTTAGAGCAACTGGTCCCTGTGGTAATCTGTAGATTTTCATAATTAGACGTATTTTATATAACTAAATTAACATTATCATCATTATCATATCAACCGTTAGACGTCCACAGTTAACTGTTAATTAAAATAAACTGTAAAATATCTGGTTTTCTTACAATTTTGTGAATATTTGAAATTAAAAACCGACTTGTGACAAATTTCAGAACTGGAATAAAAAATGAAAGAAAATGAAAATAAAAGAAGTATTATTAAAAGCGGTACACTCAGTTGAAAGTTCTGAGATTAGAAACTTAAAACAACGATACAGTCGAATTGAGAACCTCCTCCTTCTTTGAAGTCGGGTAAAAATGTAACTTCTATCTAGAAAAAATCTCAGTCATGTAAGTTTCCTTATTAAATTTTCCCTTACAGTATGAGCACGTGATAAATACGCACATAAATTCGAAGTCAGTGGTTCGCGCCTTGGGATCGAATTGAGACTTTTTAACTTCACAGACCACTGGTTAATACCACTAGGTTATAAGATCCTATATATACCTATAATTTATTATGAATTTGAAGGTAAACTTAGCTAAGTACTTTTCACCACATAGATGAAACCATAATTATATGATATCAAACCGTGGCGGCATTCAAGAGCTGCAGAAATTGGCATTCCGTTTAATTTCCCCACCTTGGAAGAATGGCTGGAAATGCCGTGAATTTATAATGACTTAGCTGAAATTATACTAATTACTTTAGCCGAGATATTAAAGATGTGAGGATTTAAAAGGAAAGGAAATATGAGAGACGATTAGAATATCTACATATATGTATCTTTGTGTGAATGTGGACGGAGCAAAAGTGGTATGCAGGGATCGTAGCACGCGACATTCTGTAGTTTCTGCCTATCCCCATGAGAAAAAGGCGTGAGTGTATGTACTTTTTACCCGACTGCTTCAGAAAGAGGGTTATGTTTATAAGGATTGTATCGTGGTATAATTGTCGGCACGAGACATGAGCACAGATTTAAGTAGTAAAAACCATTTTACGCATGTACGCTTTCGGCCAAATTTGTTCAGTATCGGTTTACCGGTCAGAAGCTATCGTGTGCAGCCTCGGCGCCCCTCGCCATCGGCATTCCGCTAAAGAGACCGAAAATTTATAGAATGCGCAAGTGAAGTTAGTGCTCACGACTCGTGCCGGTACCTATAGTATACCTATTAATAATATTAAATTCGGATCTTTCGCATTCTTTGCAACATCCCTGATCGCGGGTAGTCGAAGATGTTGGGTGTTTTGATGTTATAATTAGGTACTAACATAATATCTATGAAAAGTAGTTTTATTTCCATGTCCAGTATTGAATCAGTGTGATAATGAAATCGCAATCATAACAAACAAGTCGTCACTACGATAGCTAAGACATACATAGTTATGTATGTATCCAAAGCAATTCTGAGTTTTTAAAATAATGTGCTTATTCAATCACTATTCTAGCAGCGAAAGTACGCTAATAATCGATAAATTTAATATAAATGTTAATGGCGAAAGGACTGGTGGCATTCTCTGTTGTGCGTCGTACTTATACATCAATGTATTCTGACACGTGAGTACCATGAAAGCTAGTATATTACATACAAGCTATTATACTTTATCTGACAGTTTAGTCGGTAGCATGTGTCTTACGGAAATATCCTGCTGATTTTAGTAGTACTACGTGTTTTTAAACAGTCTTATTTGTCTTATTTACAAGATATTACAAAAATCTTTACACTGATAATATACAAGACGAATAAAATGACAATTTGGTGTATTTAATAAAATGGACCGACGAGGTCATTAGATTAAATTACTACTTTACAAATAAAAAAGTTTATAAGTACTATAATGAGGTGTCATTATTATAAAGACTTTTTGATTTATGGCACATTTCCTATAAAAAAGATAGGTTTTTTGTTTTTTTCTCTTTGTTATGAGACTTGAACTGGGTCATACGCATTATTTGTAATTTTTTACCGAGTTCAAAAAAGTTGACAAGAGACAAAGACACATGCGAATTGAGTACCCCCTCGGTACTCAATTCGCATGTGTCTATTTTTTATGATACTATTTTTATTTAGATAAACCCAGCCCATTCTAAATGAATATTTTATTGCTTGACTATTGCAGCGGTTTCAAATACAATGACTATTTAGTTATCATTATAGACCTTCCTTATATCAGTATTCTTAAAATCTAAATTTGCTAAAATATTACCAAAACTGAGACTCTACGTCTTTTATTTTCGCTTAAAAGCTTTCGATTAAACTAAGTGAAAGCAAATTAGGATTAAATAAATTGTCGGAGCCTTGTGTCTGATCGCTAATTACCTTACCGAAGAGGCATTCATAAATGATGCGGCTGCGAGCCGACTACGATACGATACGAGAACCGTAGCGAGACGAGACGAGACCGATAGAGAGAGGGAGATATCTGAGACAGGGCACTCTAAAATCTAAAGATGGATGATAGGGTACGTAAGTGCTTTGAATTTAGGAAGACGGCTACTTGCAGCATCAAAGTGTTAACCGTTAAAGTGGTCAGCAGTGATTAAGGATTAATAAATATGTTAAAAAAGATAAATAGGTATTTTATTGCGCTTTTTTAATGTATGAATCAAATAAATGTATGGAATATATCTAAACGTTAACTACATATTTTATAATTTAAGTCAAGTAAGCAAGTTACTTTTCAACAGTTTTACTTAACTGTTAAAGTAACTATATTCCGTTGAATAAAACGAATACAGATATTATTTAATCACGACGTTTTGTAATCAGCCCGCGACTTTGGATGCTTTAAAGGATGGATGTTAATGACCTCATCTTATTCCCTAAAAATATCTAAAGTATAATTTGTGAGTCTCCTCAATAAAATTATTTACACCAATGAATAATATGTATGATATATTAACTAGCTTCCACACACGGCTTTGCCCACATCTTATAGAGACAAAAGGTAGCAGTAAAACTATCTGTATTGCAAATTCCATGCAAATCCGTTAAGTGGTTTTTGCGTGAAAGGGTAACAAACATCCCCACATACATCCATACCAATTTTCACGTATAATATTAGTTGGATTTATTTTATTGCCATAGAAACATATAAACATCAGCTAGTACTTACCTAAAGGTTAAAAAGTTTATAATCAAAAAGGTTGAAGCTCTTACCTTAGGCGGCGCGGTCGCGTGTGCACCGTCGTACACGTACAGATGATCATTGCAGTCGAGTTGCAGCAGATCAAAGTGCAACATGAACCGCTGCAGGATGCTGTGCGTCTGAAACGTCACCGTGCAGTCCAGGTTGCGCTCGTTGCGGGACCAGAGCACGCCACCGTCCACTTTGCGATACTGACGCTGGAGAAAGTGGTCCTTGCATAGGGATTCCATGTAATCTGTGGACAAAACAAACTGTACTTAGCATGGTATGACGCCGTAAACGTAATTCAAGTTTTTTTTGTTTTTTCAATATTACTCAAAGTTTTGGCTTTGAAGGGAGATTTTTTAGGGTTCCGTACCCAAAGGGTAAAAACGGCACCCTATTACTAAGACTTCGCTGTCTGTTCGTCCGTCTGTCTATCTCGAGGCCATAAATATATTAAGTATCGATTAATCGATACTTAATATATTTATGTGACTACATCACTAGTTTTTGGTTTCGTAGAGCGCCCTAGATGATAATGGTTGAGCTTCAGTCAAAGGCAATTTGCAGATGTCTATTATATTTATGTAATTTATGTCATCAATAGACTCATAGTGTGTCTCAAAATATCTAAGGTCTGAACTTCAAATATGAATTGAGTTCCCTGAGTTATAATAGTTTTTCTTCTCAGAAATCATCAGTACAAATAACACTAAACCATCTAATACTGTATACCGAAATAAAATATCAACATGTTTCTAAGGTACAACGTTCAACGTATAATTGGACTTTAACACAGGCTACTATGTAGCCTAGCTAGGCCATCAGATGGCATTTTATTGGTGTTTGACTTCTACCCAACTTGTGTAATTTAACCTGTAACAGACTATACCACTATTTTAAATGGGAAATAAATTATTATTATTATATAATTAATTGAATGTTTCCCACAATTCAGTCTCAATGAAATGTACACTATTGATTATAATCTAAAACTATCACATTCCATCGTTTTACCAATTCCTACAATTTTTCTATGACATAAATACTTTCACACGCTATTCTCAATCTATATAAAACTCTACATGATAAATGTTAAGGTTCAATATCAATTTGCTCTAATTTCAGATATCGGTGAGATAAAGATTAGATATTTGAGATGGGTTATCTGTTGGTTGGCTGCCAGTCCTCAGGAAGCTAGCAAGCGTAAAGTTGGTTGCAGACACTTTAGTCTGTATCTTTAGAAATAATGTGAGTAAAAAAACATGCCTGAAATATGTTTTAGTAAATTTCATGAAATTAAAACCTCGATACAATTTTCTTATCTCTAAATTCGCTTTTTATTATGTATCTTGTTGATTTTTTTACATTTCCGCGTATATTAGACATTGAAATAAAACTTCTTTTTAAGAATTTTATCAAAGTTCAATTTAAACCCAAAAGAGCCTTTACAGCATCCATAGTTCACATTCTACCTGCAATCATGGATTCTGTAAAAGATTCAGAAATTACAGACTTAAGTATATTGAATTAAAGCATATAATTTTTTATTTGTTTT
Source organism: Craniophora ligustri (assembly GCA_905163465.1). NCBI lineage: Eukaryota > Metazoa > Arthropoda > Insecta > Lepidoptera > Noctuidae > Craniophora > Craniophora ligustri. The sequence goes on from LR990956.1 coordinate 16,570,451, forward strand.
TAGATACATTTGGCCCTATTTTAAATTTCAGGTCCAACTACAATATAGTGCTGATATTGGTAGTATTGATAGCCGGTACATCATCAGCACCAGCCATCCGACTATTAAGTACCATGGTATCAGGTGTTACCACAGGCCTGGAGGTACCCACGGATGCTATTGCTGGTATTGGAGTAGGAACTGGGTCTGTGCAACTAGTGATTAATGTGCATACTGATAGTAATGGGAATATAGAAGTGTATACGAACTAAAGTGGTGAAGTGAAATTGAAATTACGAAGGAGAAAAAAAGGACTGACTGGACAAGTACTGATAATATTTCAAGCAGTTCTATATAAAGTAGAAGATTCAAGATACACAACGAACCAAACTAAACTAACGACGCAAATAAAGTCAGGAGAAACTCTTCGGAAAGTGACCATTATATTACAGAAGTATTGAAAGAAAGAAGATGAAATAATACTACATAAGACAGGAAAGAAATATTTATTGGTAATCAACTCCAATTTGAAGATAACAGAGATAAAACTTCGTGACATCGTAAAGAGAAACGTGTGAACGATAAAAGAATATAAGATAAGAGAACCCTTAACGCCGTAGTTTTGTGTTGAAGTGAATGTAGTATTATAACTGGATATTATTGTTATACTGCGTCAGTATACTGCAGAACTATCCTTTGACATTGTTACTTCAAAGAGCGGTTTCAAGCGCTTCGGTTGCTTTGAGAGCGAAGTTTTTGATAAGGAAGCCGTTTTAAGGGCAAAACGTTTGATGAAAGACTAAAGACTTGGTAACAGTTTATCAATTTTAGTGAATATTATAGTTTTAATTGGGATAATCTATTAGAGCAAGCTTATAAATCAGACAATAAACAATACAATGAACTGCGGAGACAGTAATGTATTTGACGATAAGGAGAAGCAGAGAGTCATACAATACGAGTAGTATTAGTTATTCTGTGCTTAAAAGCAGATAATATAATCCTAATTTTGTAACAACAATGAAAAGGAAAAGGCGTGATAATGAATATGATGCAATTATACTTAATTTATCCGAAGTTAATGATTCAATAACAGGTTCAATGAAAGAAATCAATATTTCTTGTATTCCTAAAGCATTAACGAAGATTTTAAAACAACCTAGCAATATAGTTGAGGAAGTATTTGCGAACATTAAACTAGATAAATAACTCACAACTCAGGAATCCGGAATTTGAGCAAACATAGAAGTATTTTGCTAAGGAGATACTCTGTTATCGTTGAGATAAAAATGCTTTGTAGGTAAATATTTGGAAGTAGTGACGTGTTTCTATAAGTGGGCAAGTAGAGTAAACTGACTGACTGACTTGATGATGTTGTGAAGTGAATTTGTATCTATTCTGAGAATCTACATGATAAATAGGAAAATAAGTGTGTATGAATACTACGCTACCATAAAATTTATCACTTTATTTTTCATTTGCGTTCTCGTCTATAATAATGTTTGTTCTGGTGAAGATAAAGATAATTAGAAGATGTTCTGTACTATTTGTATTAGCAGCAGATTAATGGTACGGAAGGATATAATAATATGTCGATGTCTTTTTCTCACGCCTATTTATGAAGGTTTTTACTTACTAGGTTGATACACGTGCTTCTAAAGAGTTTCCTTCCAGATTTGGCACTGATATCTTCCATAAAATAATTTAGGAGATCCACAAAATATTTTATTTATTAATTTTCTCAGCGTTTAATTTTTGTAAATTTGTTATAATTTCTGTCACAATATAAATTTTCAAGATACGCATTCCATTTCCGCATTTTTGAAATTTATACGGAAGGCCGATTGATGATGATTGGTTTGGTGGTATTTTTAACTCTACTACTCTTCTTCAAGTAAGAACAAGTAGCATGATTTTGTAAGCCAAGATAGAGCCAGAGTTTTCACTAACGACTTTTAAGGAAAAACACTGGTAGAATCGAACAATTTTGTGTAAAGTCCAGTCTTAAAAGTCGATTATGTGAAAATAGAAAAAGAACATGATCATACATCTTAAGCCTTAATAAAGATTATATTTTTCAGTGAAATGATCTTTATTGTAATATGACGGAATTTTGAGTTTGATTGAAAAAAGTGTTATCAAGTACATAGTGTTGTTTTTAGTATATACCTATGCGTAATTGTAAGAAATGAGTATGCTATTTACTATTATTAGAAATGTGAAAGTGTGTAGCAAAAAATTCACTGCAGATACTTACTATTCAACCCTTATGATTTACGTTATGTATCAGATCACAAATTCTTTTTCTCTATATAAAACAGCTTGATGTAATATGTTTTTATATTTTTTAATAAAATCAACAGATGTGTAATAACAATTTGTTTCATTTTGTTTAAATTTATTTCGGAAAAGGATCCTGATGATAACATTAAATTAAGTAGTGACACATTAAATAGAATCGGCAGTTCATTCCAGTGACGGAGTTTGATTTCCAACCGGGAATCGAAACTAGGACGACACCTTCAGCCATAAGTGAGACCCCCATCAACCATTAATCAAATATTTAGGTTACTGTTTATAAGGGCACAATGAAAACAGTCTCTTCCCTTCAAGCGCAATATTCATAAATGCGTGCAATAGCATCAACCCGGAGATTGCCGAAATTAACCGACGTCACCCGAAGTGGTCACGTAGTCTAGTAAATTGGAATGGCTGATGAGTGACTGCTGATCACTGCTGTCTATAAAATTAAATGTTAAGTTGACTAAGAAAAAATAAGGTATAAACAATAGTATAGTAGAGTATCAGAACTATAATAATAGTCAGACTATATTAAAACAAAACCAACAAATCCAGTAAACAAATGAAGATACTTTGATACATTGAACCTTATTCTAATAAAATTATGACACAGCCAAGAAAAATTGTGCTAGACATCTCTAAGAAGCATGGTCAGTTTATGAGAATCTATTAACTCCAACTGTGTCCATCAGGTGGATAATAAACGCCACAAGTTGCCAGAACTAGGAAGCAAACAATAATAACTAAATAGAAATAACTACAGAGTCCTCCCCTATCCTCCCTAATTCCCTGACTTTAAGTACAAAGAAGACAGATACTATTCTTCCTCTCCTCTTATGAGCTAGGTTTAGTGCTCAAATAAATTATATAACCTGTTTCAACCAAAAATCGCTATAACCACACCTCACTCTACTGCAATATGTTCCACAATTGCAGGCAACTTCAGACCAGTCATATTCATAGTAGTCGATATTGGCCTGAAATACGCGACACTGAATAAAGTAAGAAATATTTTTAAAAAGGTCCAATTTCAAATTGAGAAATCTGCAATTTTATACCTTAGAAAAGAGACGAAGAAGGGTCTTTTTATAAAATTATATGCACGCTTTAAAATAAATAGCTTTATTTAGTAATTAACCAAAATCACAACTCTAACTTTTTTCCAACTTACTGGAGTGGAGGGAGAAAGAAGGATATCGCCGTCTCGCATTCATGTATGACACACCCGAAATTGTTGAGTTAAGCCATAATATAATGATTATAGAAATATATATAGAAATATTCTTCAAATGGATTTGTACACAAAAAAGCTGCAATTGAAAAAAAACTACTCCTAAATTGTGAGCAATTTTATATGAATTTCTTGTGCAACGTGTCGTCTGTTTTTATACGGTTCCAGATTTTCTAAAATGTAAAAACAAATATAATTAGACTTGACTTGCGTAATTGAATAAATTTAGACATTATAACTGTGAACTTTAATATGTAACTAAAAAATTTGCATACCGATTTAACGGTGAGATATGCTGTACAATTTATGTTACTGAACACCTTGTAAAATACCGTGTCTCTAGCAAATAAAGATTATTATTATTATCTGAACTAATATACTTAATAACGAGAAAAGATTTGTTACATTTTTTGTAATAGATAAACTCAAAAGCTAACTAATTTAAAAGTTTCTTTCAGCTATATGAAATGACATTATCAGCGAGTAAAAAAAAAGAGATCCCTACAAAAATGACTATAATGTAACCCAAGATATTTTATTTTCCTATGAGTCATTATTTAAACTATTGATGACACATAAAACAATCCGCCGATCGCTCCGAAATGCAAGAGTGAATTTCTTTTTTAACAATCCATAATGACATCAATAGACAACCACATCTAGTCTCTTCAACTAAATTATATCGTACTGTGTACGGTAACTATTTACTTCGTTTAAATATCTTCACGAATAACCCGTATCATTCGTCAGCCGGGGCTGGTCTGTTATAGAGGTGGGCAAGAACTGGGTTGTACCGACGCCGTCGAAGGGTTGGACAAAAAGAGCGAATTAAATGCGGCGGTGTTAGGGTTAATATTTAGTGAGGATTTGTTTGTAGTACTTTAAGCTACAGCTGTTATGTAGCTACAGTAAATAAACGACTATTCGACCCAATTAGAGCAGCGGTATTAAAAGCTGCTTTCTGTCGCAAGGGACCTAGGCTCGAATCCCGGTGGGGGCAAATGTTTTTGTGATGAGTCATGGATGTTTCTATGTATACATGTACTATATCAACCATCAAGTATCCGTAACACAAGCCACGTTGCTTAGCTCAAAACTAAATGGCGCTGAGTCATAATGTCCAAATATATGTATTTAAATCTCAACTTTTGTCCGTGGAGTAATCGTCACTGTTATCAATCTTTTGCTTTCCGTGTGACCTCTTATGACACGATACAGCTTGATCCCCACCCACTCTTTCACTTGTTCCACAAAGCTTCTAAGTCTTCCACTTCCTCTTTTTCCTTCAAGTCTTCGTGTCATATCAAGTGTTCCAAAATTCTTCTCCTATTCTCGTTGGTTCTTAAACTCAAAGTCAAATATTTTATTTCAAGTAAACCAGTGTTACAGGTGCTTTTGGATTGTCAAAACTAGTAAACTTAACAACTGTCTTTTCATGCCTATAAATTACTAATACTTATTTATTCAAATGAGGAAGTATGGGGATTATTAGAAATGTTTAATATTCCTTACAAATCGTGGAAATATTGGTCTATTCAAATGTTATGATTACTTTTTTACAACCCGTAAAACCGACTCTCCCGTAAATAGCGTTTAATAGAGAATTAATTTTACAGTGAAACACTGCCGTACTATTTCCGCGATATTATAATTCATAGCTTCGTTGGGTGGAGCGCCATTTTAAATTTAATTTATGCTTTCCTCTCTATGCTTCATTTTCAATTACACAAAGAATATGCAATCATTTATATTACAACTACTTCGAAATAAAACTACTTTATACTAACGTTGTTTAGTTCACAAGTTTTGGATCCTTTACAGCATCTGCTCACATGCAGACTAAGATTTTAGGTGTATTGATGTTATAATTATTAACGAATACCCTACATTTTTGTTAATTAATTATCGACAATCCGATTTACACAGAACCTGCTTACCGTATCTTTCGGTTGTGTTAGAAAACAAAATCTGGTAAATACTAACTTGTTATCTTCTGTATACCAAAAAAATACTATCTGAAGACATGTCCCACACTTCATATATCCGAGTAAATTACGCGTAACATTCAATGGTGCGTAAAATGTGCAGTGTCACACAACCGGCGTAACACGAAGAGGCGTAACGCGTAATGTGATAAGGCGTGTAAACGCTGCCTCCGTTTATTGCGCGATGCGGAGCGTGACAAGAAGACATTAAAAGTAACGCTGTATGACATGTCTATATCTCCCGGGGGAAAAGGCGTAGAGGCATGGAGACGAGCCTATTTCAGTCATCATCATCAACCCATTATTGTCCTACTGCTGGGCACGGGTCTCCTCTCGTTTGAGAGGTATGCTATCGAGAAAATCTCTCTAGCATACAGGTTTCCTCACGATGTTTTCCTTCACCGTCACATTACCAGTCTTGTTCCGAAATTCAAGTGTCAGAGTACCCCGTATCCCAATGTAATTCAAAGCAATAAAAGTGTGTGTGAATACAGCGAGACACACAACTACATATATATGTATGTAGAAACAAACGTATGTCACCACTAAATCGCTCCGAAGCATCCGTGTGTACACCCCTTTCCGCTATAGACAGCACTCCAAACTAAAACTCTCATGAAGGAAGCAAGAAAGAGTGCGCGCGATACATAAGTGCCTAAGTTAGAGCAGATAAAAAAGTTTACAACTTGCAATAATGCACTAAGTTGCTGTGGCTTGCCGAAGTACTCTCGCACTATTGTACGGGTTCAAGTGTTCCGGATAATATTATAAATTGTCATGCCTTTCAACATTTGAAACAAACGGCATGAAAATTTATGGCATGATCCTATACCGTACATCATTGTTGTTACCGTACACCTTTGATTAAATTTAACTTAAAATAAATACATGACACCCGAGAATTTCGTGAGATAATATGTTTAAGGTTTCATATGAAACCTTTTAGTCTATCGGATAATGGTCTGGAAAGCACTTCACTCATCCTAAACGAAGTCGGGAGTACACCCTCTTTAGAAGTAGGGGGGGCACGCGGTGGGCGGGGATGAGGCGAGGGTATCGACCCGCGCCATTATACCGCTGGGTCGTTCACCCCGCGCCCCGCGTAGCCGTACCGTAGGCAGCTACGCCGTAGCCTCGTAGCGTCGTAGCTAACAAAGGCATTTTTTCTTTTTTCCCTGTGTTTTGCTCCAATATTGAACCTGTTTGTTATTTGTTTTAGTACAATGTAAGTATTAAAGTAGAACGTTTGTCGTTATGGGTTTTCGTTACAAATTCAACAGGGCTTAATATTGCGGAGGAGGATAACTTTATGGCGATTTGATGTGCCCCGATGCCTTCAGGTGAGAGTAAATGAAAAAACAACATACCGCCGTCCTAACAATATTTGTGGGAACGGCTGTATTAATTAAATACTTTTTAGTACGTGTAGCTATGTTCGTTATAGAAAGAAATGCATATATATTTTTTGTATTGTTTATCTTGTCTACAGACAATCACTATGCTTCTTGGGAAATCACGCTGAGGAGAATATATTATAGAAAATTACTCTATTGGCATCTCACGGTTAGGTGAATATCAGACATTGTATTAAAACTGATTTGAATAAGTATACCTATGACTAACCTACTTTTTACGGGTTCATCGCGGAGTATTGAATATAAGACTGACTAAACATCAATATATTCCTCATCTTGGATGCTGTAAAGGAGTTGAAACGTCAGTATTAAATTAAACGCCATTCTAAGTCGCTATAAAATGCAAAACAGAAATTTTTGTCACATGCATACTTATTAAGAGACCCTAAATCTAAAACAGAACAGATTTAAAGTGTTTCATTTTACCACTCAATCTTTTCCAGGAGACTGATAAGCATCATTGACAGGGTACGGTAGAAACAAGATGCCTTCATCAATGTAATCACTGGACATGTGCGCGGGGTGATTTAATTCCCATCGCTCCCAGAATATATAACTTGTAGGAGGTAGAGCTTGGCGAGGTTTCTCGCTCAAATTGAGCTGCCGGACTAGGGAAGTACCTCCGCCTTACAGAAGACCGCAGTGAATCAACAATAGTTGTCTTCCTGCGAGTGAGTAAGGTTACCAGAGCTCATTGGGGGCGTGACTATTCTGACGGCATGGGAATTCCGTTTGCTGTCAGTTCAGTAACTCCCTATTTTAAGAAACCTGAACGGTTTCTAAGGGGTTTGGCAACGGCAAGCAATGGCAAGCCTCAGGTGTTGCAAATGTCCATGGGTGGCAGATGGAGAGGAGAGATAACTTCTCAGACGTGCCGGTTTCCTTGCCGTTAATTGCCCAGCTGTGGGATAGAAACTTGTTTTTTTTACATTGACCTCGCACACCTGTTACCAGAATATTGTACTGCAATAGCTTTTCATTTTAAAAAAGTGCCTATAGAGTTTTTGGATTTTTAGATTCTTATTGGTACCGTGTAACTAGTCCTAACATTTTATAAATGCTTGAAAAAGTTTATATTAAATAAAACCCTTTGATTTCATTGAGTTAATCAATAACTTGAGTTCTATAATCAGGTCAGCATGTAGCTATATCCATTCAGTCCGACGATTTTCAATACACAGAACATTTTGAAGAATCATTATATTATGGTACAATTTGAGAAAGCCCTATATCCAGCAATGAAGTGTAGCAGCCTAATTGGATGTGTTAATGGTACACCAGATTCTTCAAACAAGTCATAAATAAAGCATTAATAAAATCCAGTAAGCCCCCAATCAACTCTCAACCTAAATCCCCACAAAATTAATTCCTTTTTCCCTTAATTAACATGTCCATGTTTGCGAGTAGACTTGACCACATCTGCCCAGTGTGTGAACGGCCATACCAGCACTGGTCTCGTATCAATGACGTCATAAAACGGCAGACCACACGGCGCGCGCTTGTAAACACCACATTACAACACTATTTGAGACTTTATGAGCCGACCGTCCGAAATTGGGAATAGTGGACACTGAAGTGTTGCGGAAATTTGGGACGTGGTATAAAATATATGTACATGTATTTCTGTCACTGGTTTAGAGAAAAAATAATAAAAAATATACTTGATATATTTGAGAATTATTTAAAAAAATATTAACCTGGATGCGGGCGACGAATGACCGGTCATTGTGGCGATCCTTGGGGAAGACCTATGACCAGCAGTGGACGTTTAACGGTTGATATGATGATGATGATGATATTTAACCTCCATTGTTTTGAATGTTTTTAAAGATAGGAGCATTTTTTTGCAAAATTAGCAAAAAAATGCTCCTATCTTTAAGAGAGAGAGAGTAATCTATAGTTATACCATTTATAATGTAAATATGTATGTTTTGGAGCCTTTCAAGTAATCCTTCAAGCCCAAAGAGTGATCCTGTAAGATTTGATTGAATGAATGATTGAATGATTGTTTATTTCTGTAAATAGATCTTTTTAAAGACACTTTTACAAGTCATGGAAATTTTTTGTATATCTTGTTGACATATAGTAGTAACTGGACCTATGTCCAGCAGTGGACGTCTAACGGTTGATGTGATGATGATGATATAATAATAATACTATCTGTGCAGTTTGTCAATCACCTAGTAGACGTAACACAAGCCTCAATGCTTAACTCGGAACTAGAAGGCGCTGTGTCATAATATCCGTAATATAATCATAACATATTATTACAAGAAGTTTTTAAGCAATATTTTAGTGTAAATAAACATAATAATAACTCATAAATGGTCACGAAACATTTATAACGACATCTTATTTATAATTCCGCTCCCTACCAGGCTGCGCCTCGGCTACCCAATAAGGCAATAATACGCCAATAATCCACCAAAACGAGCGTTTTGCGTAGTGCAAGCACGTCTCTACATTACTGAACGGTATTTACGATACGCGGTCGGCTCACGCTTGTCTATCAAGGGGTACGCTTACAGGAAATTATGAATTATAGTTATTTTCATATAAAAAGTAATATTATTGTGAACTAGGCTGGAATTTTTTTATTATATATTATTGTTTTCATACGAAAATGAATAGTTAATATTAATTGTATAGTTTTTGGAATATTAACTTATTTATTGATGAATTAATAAAACCTTACTCACTTGCAGAAACAAAACTATTGTTGTTTCATTACGGTCGTCGGTAAGGCGCAGGTACTTCCCCAGCCGGGCTGCTCAAATTGAATCGCTATGGCAGATACACATACATATTTGTATTAAAGGATCTGATGATACTTGCAATAAATAGGTTACATTATAAGTGTCAATAATATTAATTCATTGTATGAATGATAATTTCTGCCTATTCGCCATTTGAAAGCGTACTAATTTACATAATACAACATATTTTGAAACTTAATAAATTTACACACAAAATACACAATAGGAAAATTACAAAATAATGTGACATAATAGTTTCAAAACGTATTTATCGAATGTAAGGTGAAAGTGTTTTTAATGGCAATACGATTGTGAAACTTATTATAAATATGTCCTAATTGCATAACATTTATTTTTAGTTGTTTTTTGGTAGAATGATATAGGTATTATTGATTACTAGCTGATTCCCGCGACTTCGTCCGCGTGCAATTTAACTAAATAAAGTTTCATATTAACTTTCCACTCCCGTTTTACCCCCTTAGGGGGTGAATTTTCAGAAATCCTTTCTTAGCGGATGCCTATGTCATAACATTTACTCGCATGCCAAATTTCAGCCCGATCCAATGGTTTGGGCTGTGCGTTGATAGATCACTATGTCAGTCAGTCACCTTTGAGTTAAATATATTTGGATTTCTTTGTTATCTTCTGTCTGCTAATAAATACAAGTTTAAGTTTTGCTTTGAAACCCTCAAATATGAAGAATAATACCAACTTTCGAGGCTACTGTAACAATTTCTTTAAGTTTTTGTACATTAAGTAAATTAGTCAGCTCTTGACCATGGTTGCTGTAAAGGATAAGAATCATCGGAATTAAATAATATCAAAATATCCGATAAAATCCGTAAAAAGTAGTTTTACTTTAATATATATTTTTAAACGTATCTCTGCGATCATCCGTCTCTAGATTATGAGCGAAAAAAAGGAACACAAAAAACGTGGGGTCGTGTTCAGGCAACGTCACGGTTGAAAACTAGTTTGGGAAATTTATTTTTATATTCAACGCGCAACGCCGGGGGCGGGCGTGGTATCGACAAGGCTATTTTTGCCCCCAACGAGATTAATTAAGCCGCGAACAGCCAACAGTGATTGATGTCCCCCGTCGAAAAATGTTGCCAGCTTAAATCAATTTCGTCTTAAAAACACTGTGTAAACAGACATGTATCTAAACTATGAAATTAACCAAAAAAACAAATTAGGCTTAATTGTATTCGATATCCGCAAATCGAATATTGAACGTGAGGTCTTGAGTTCGATGCGAAGCTCAGTCAAAGTGTTTTTCAGTTGCAGCTCAGAGTTTGGATTTATGACCGAATAATGGCAATAGGTTCACCCCTTTGTGACAACCTAAAAAATACCGGCTTAAATGGCCGACATTTTGAGGTTGTTGATATTCCTTTGTCAGAAGAATTAAACAGAGGAGTATCATATACATATGTAAGCCCGTGACCATGGTTGCTATTAAAGGAAGGACAAAGAAAACTACAGCAAAAATATAATAAAATACACATTTCCTTCAAATAAGTTGATATTTCTGGTTGTTCCTACCTATGTTCAGGTAGGATACAATTATATTTAGTCAGTAATTTCCCTGACCTAGCCTTGACGAATATTGCGGTAAGTATACGTCCATTCAAGAACGCAATAATAGGTCATAATACGAGTTCATACACGTAAGTACATACTCATACAATTCATTCGCAGTGTGTACTTACAGCGCGAGGTTGTCATCTAGACACTCGAATTTTAAAACGAAAGGAGTTTAAAAACCGAAAGAGGTTTTTGGTGAGCGTCATCGGTTTTTTTTATTGGTGTGATCTGTCAAAAAGAAGTAGATTATCGGCCGCAGTGTAGTCTAACGTGGTCAGTTTTTTTTAAACTTTGTGAAAGGTAAAATTATGTAATTAAACTTACTAAGAAAAAGTCTTTCCCCATTTTCAATTTATGTTCTTGAATTATTTGATGTTCAGTGGTTTAGACATGCGAAGGTAACAGACATATATAATTACTTCCTTATTTATAATACTAGCAAGAATTCGTGTTTTTTTTAATATATTTTTGTTTATATTTATATTATTTCGCTATCTAATATAAACAATATATTTTTACACATCTTTATATTTCCCAAATTATGAAAAATATAGGTATATTACTAATTATTTAATGCATTCAGGAAAGAGAACAAAATAATTCAAACTTCCCAACAATTGCTATTGTTAAACTTTTTTTATTTAGAATAAATTTACCTGTTAACTTCGTTATTGTAAACACTTAATGAATACTTTGTGTTTCAGGAAAATATTGGATTAATGTTCAAGATTTACGAAAATGGGAGTTTATAAAGGTCGGATATTTTTTGTATTTTTTGTTAAAAGCAGCTTATAGAATTATGCACTATGTACTTTTTAAGTACATAGTGCATAATTCTTTAAGCTGCTTTTAAAATCCGTCGTTTTGATTGGCTAACGCTGTGCTCCTCGGCCAATCAGAGTTCACGAATTTCTATTACTAATAATACTATAGTAGGATAAATAAATGTTTATCTTTATCATCTTGCAAATTTAACGTCTACATTAACTAAATTAATAATAACTACAGCCCCATTAATCTAGGGGTCGTAGTGCAGAGGCAATTACGACCACTAGATTCATGGGGCTGTGCGGCCCAGAAGTGTCTGGGCAAGAGGTCTTAGGTTAAATACCCAAGTCCAGCAAAGTGTGAGTAGCAGCTCGGAGTTCGGATTCCGGCTAAATGTACATTAGTACACCTCTGCCTCTATCCCTTCGGGGATGACAGGCGTGATGGTATGTTATGTTATGAAATTTATTGTAAATTTTAAACAAACTATTTGAAGTCGAAACTCAAGGATATATTACATTGTTATTATTCATAATTTCTTTCGTGGATTTCCCTTATTATTTATTTGGTAAATGATGAGTTAACACATTGTCTACGTGATACGACTAATTAATTAACTTTAATCTCGAGTTCGATCTCAGCACGGACGCTTCGAGAACTTTTATGAACACATCGTGAGGAAACCTGCATGCTTGAGAGATTTTCTCGATGGCGTGTGAAGTCTATCAACCGGTACTAGGCAAGTGGTGGAATATAACCTAATCCCTCTCGAATTTGAGGAGACCCGTGCCCAGCAGTGGGACAATAATTGAGATGATGGTAAAAAACGTGTGACTACTGAGTTTTTCGCCAGATTCTTCTCCATAAGATCAACTTCTTGGAATCGTGCAACTAGAATCTTAACGTTTTATAAATGCTTGAGAATGTTTTTTATAATTTATCTTAAACATTTTTAAGAAGTGTTTTTTTTTCTAACATAAATATGTATTCGTATACATATATTGTTGATTCAGTATCTGGCGTATTAAGACCCCATGCTTAATTATTATCTAGCTGATAATATGGGTATTAAGCGTATTAAGTAGATACGGCGTATGATACGATACGCGTTTTGTCCCCAGGTAGCGATGCTGGTGATCGCCAGTCGGACACCGCTGGAGACAACATGAAGACGTTGCATATTATCGGCATCACCGTTGGGGTCGTCGGCCTTCTGGGCTTAATTGGAGGTAAATAGGAGGTTAATATATTTTATATTGAACTTAGGTTTGATTGCCAGGTCGAGCAAACTGTCAGCGTATGTATTGGTCTTGATAGTTTTTAGGGTTCCGTACCAAAAGGGTAAAAACGGGACCCTATTACTAAGACTTCGCTGTCTGTCTGTCTGTCTGTCACCAGTCTGTATCTCAAGGACCGCGATAACTAGACAGTAGAAATTTTCACAAATTATGTATTTTTTTGCCGCTATATCAACAAATATTAAACCAGAGTTTTTAGTCGTGTTCTATTATTTTTAAAATTAGTTTTAATTAATGAGTTGATGGTAATGTAGATGTAATTTATAAATATGTATATTTCACAGCGTTTAATAGTATGGGTAGTTAATTACGAATGTCTAATTACGATATACAGGCATAATAATTATTGAGTTGGAGTTTGATTTAAGCACTAATTAACCCTGCATTTAATATGCTTCTCGTCGCGTTTGTAAAGCTTCACAATACATCAAGCAGTGATGTTTGAAAGTAAATTATTAAACTGCTTCTTTTTATAGAATTTTTTTACCGTTACGCGAATATTAGACATTGAAATAAAATTGATTGAATATAAAAAAAATGCTGTGAACTTTAATGAGCTAGAAAAGGGCTATAATATGAGCCGAAAGTCTACTTGGAAACGTAAGCCTACATTGTGAAGATATCTGACTGTATCACACTGTTTTCCTCCAGGTCTGATCACATGGGGAGTGCTGGCTTCCCAAGACCCTCCACCGCTGCCACCTCCAGAATTGGTACCTCTAGACTGGTGGAGCCACTGCGCGCTGTACCAGATCTATCCCCGTTCCTTCAAGGACAGTGATGGTGATGGCATTGGTGATTTGAAAGGTATGATGCGTTTTTAGAGCTGTTGTAGCCGAGCGGTGTGACCAGTGGATTGAGATGTTAGATGTCTCGAGTTCGAACCCAAGGCCACTGACTTTTCGGAAGTTATGTGCTTATTTATCACAAGCTCAAACGGTGAAGGAAAACATCATGAAGAAACCTGCATGCTTGAGAGAATTCTCGATGGCATGTGAAGTCTGCCAACCCGCAGTAGGCTAGCGTGGTGGACTATAGCCTAATCCCTCTCAATTGAGAGGAGACCCGTGCCCAGCAGTGGGATATTAATGGGTTGATGATGATGATGATGCGTTTTTATCATCATTGGATGACCCGATTAGAGAGAGAGATTGAACTTTATCTCCTGTGGTGAGGGCGTCAGGTTCGAATAATAGGGGAAAATGTTTGTGTGATGAGTATGACGAGTATTGACGACTCGGTGGCGCAGTGGCTGAGCGATCGGTTTGTGCGTGTTTGATCGCGGGTTTGATCCCCGCACGGAGCAAATATTTGTACGTTCTACAGGTAGTTGTTCCGTGTCTGGGCGTCATGTGTATGTAAAAAATTGTGTTTGTAAACGCACCTACGGTACAGGAGAAAATCCTAGTGTGGGGAAACGATTTTCTTTATTTTTCAAGAAAAAAAAAATGGTCTTTTCTACCTAATTAGCTTGGAACTAGTCGACGCGACGCTGTGTCATAATGACCGAATATATTTATTATCATTTCATACGAAAGTCGTTTACTGTTGGACATTTATGTCATCCGGAACATTTACATACACGGAGTTGTGTTTTATCAAATCAAATCAAATCAAATCATTTATTTCAACTAGACCAATACAGGTGCTTTTGAATTGTCATATTTAATTGAATTTAGTTGCACGGTTTCAAAAGGTAGGTCTTATGGAGAAGAACCGGACCAAGAAACTCCATAGATACTCTTTTTAAATTAAATACAAAATTGTTGGTTTTGGTAATGTTATAATGGTGCAGTTCGATGTGAAACATATGATTTATTTTTAATGTTACCTATCCCTATATCTTAAACACTACCTGAATTGGAACCCAGATATGGATTTGTTTGCGGATGGATGGCAGTGGTTATTGTCTGAATGTCTGAAGTTCTGCGAGATGAACGTATGAAAGTTCTTTTTTTTTATTTTTTATTGTTAGGTATTTGACGACCCAATTAGCCCAGCGGTAGTTAACGCTGCCTTCTGTGCTACGGGTCTTGGGTTCAAACCCCTGTAAGGGCAAATGTTTGTATGATAAGCATAAACATTTGTATCCGAGTCATGGATGTATCTATGTATAATATGTATGTATATACAAAAAAAGTGTATATGTAGTATATCTAGTGTATCGACCTTCTAGTATCCGTAACACAAGCCTCATTGCTTACCACGGAACTAGAGGGCGCTGTGTCATAATGTCCAGAGATATTTATTTATACTTCGGCCATTCTATGTAATGTAAAAATAAATAAATGTTACTAAATATATGTTTCCTGTCCTTACAATCAGTTACCTACATAATCTGTCATCGCCGGTCATTAAATACTAATGGCACTATAATATAGGAAGTGTCCATTGCATGGCCATAGTTATGTAGAACATTAAAATAATTACTTTAGAAAAAATATACATATTTTCGTGTGGCAACATTTTTGTTTGATGATATTCTGTGTGTTCTGTTTTTGATGTGACAGTTATAATAATTGCATCATAATTGGTTTCAAATAATATTAGATATTTGTACTTACTTTAGGAAGATAAGTTTTTGAAAAGAACCGATTATAAAGATAAACAAAAGAATTAAATTAAAAAATAAATAAAATTCGATATAATTTTTGAACTGCCTCTACACTATTTAGAATCTTTTAAAATCTGTTGGTGTGTGCGTGACTATAAAATGTATGAACAGATATTAAATTAAGGATAAATACTTTTTGGAATATCGAGACTCTTTTGTTACTTATTTATGTTCTTTATTTGAATACTGAATCGAACAGATGGCAAATGCTTGCATGCTTTATTTACTATATTATTATACGCTTTGTTTATTTATTTAAATGCAATTATGTCTAGGTAACAGAATACTCGTACTTTAAATAAATTATTCTTATCAAAGCCAAAACAAGTTTTGCGGTTTCAATTCATTCTCTAAAACATGTTTTCTCAATAACCGCATTTTTTTTCTTATTCTGTAATCTTTACAGGTATACTCAGTGAATTGGAGCATTTCGTGGATGCGGGCGTGGATGCGATATGGATGTCTCCTATTTTCGAGTCTCCCATGGTGGACTTCGGGTACGATATCAGCAACTTCTACAACATACACTATGAATACGGCACCATGGAGGATTTCGAGGAACTGCTGGCTAGAGCACATGACCTGGGTAATATATTTTTATATTATAAACATAACATTACATAACATCACGCCTGTCAGTCTCCGAAGGATTAGGTAGAGGAGTACTAATGTACATGTTTCGCCGCTATGTTTTAGGTTCCATGTAATAGGGGGTGAGCCTATTGCCATCAACCTTATCCCCTAAAACCCCAAATCTAAAGTCTGAGCTACTACTGAGTATTTCATAGAAAAACCCAATAACACTTTGCTCGACTTGGGATTCGAACCCAAGACCTCATACCCAGCAATAACACTGACACTAGACCAAAGGGGCAGTAATGTCATATTAAGTATTATTTATCACCATGACAGTACTTTTATATAAATACATCGTAGTTAGTTATTATGTTTATCTTACATCATTTCCCAGACACTAACATTAGAAAATAATTCTGAAGGTGAAATAATTACGTTTTACACGAGTAACATAAAAAATGGACGTAAAAGAGTACCGAACAATTCTAAAAGTTTTAGAAATAAAAATACTGTTGGTGTAGTTTTCACATAAAAAAAAATATATTCTGGATATTATGACACAGCGCCATCTAGTTCCGAGCTAAGCAACGAAGCTTGTGTTACGGATACTAGTTGGTTGATATACTACATATATGCTTTTTTTTGTAAATACATAGGAACATGACTCGGATACAAATGTTCATGCTTATCACACAAACATTTGTCCCTACCGGGATTCGAACCGGACCCATAGCACAGAAGGCAGTGTTAACTATCGCTGAGCTAAACGAGTCGTCATTAGTTTACACCTCTGCTTAACCCGCCAGGGATGACAGGGGTGATGTTAATGACATTACGTTTATGAAAGAAATTAAAATACTAAGCTATTTAACGTATCTTTGCGTAAAAACTATTAAGGTATTAAGTACCTTTTTTTTTTTTTTTTTTAAGTGCTTAAAAATCCTTTACGGACCGTCCCATCGCCTGGGGAGGCGACGGAGTGTGTTGGACTCCGCTTAAGCGTTTACCGACTAAAAAACCGCACCCGTTAACGCCACTAACCCTATTGCCGGGGCCATGGGATTCGCAAAAGCATGCACCACAACCCCGGCGGGCTTCGGTCCAGCTCTGGTCGCTGGACCCCGGCTAGGAGCGAGGCATAGCTCGCCTCGCATCCTCCGCGCAGGCGCACGTGTGACGAACACGCGCGCCGCCTACTTGGGGCCATTACCAGTTCGGGCGGCGGACTCCCCTAGTCGCGCCCACCCGCTGGCCACAGCTCATGGAGGCCGGAGGTCTGTTTACGCCCTCCGGCGCCCGGTGCGTCTACTGCGGATCGGGAGAGAGGTTGTGATTTCTCTCTCCCTTTCCGCCGCCTCTTTTGCGCGCATAACTTGCTCGCAGTAAGAGGCGGCGGCATCCCACGCGTTCTCGCTCCCGACCATGGATAGGATCACGGCCGGAAGCGAGAGGTCACCGCCGACTGCCGCTATGAGTTCACGGCGCTGCTCTGTCCAGGCCGGGCAGGCCTGAAGTGTGTGCTGCGCCGTGTCCTCGGGGCAACCTACGCAATGGTGACAATCGGGCGATGGCTCCCGGCCTATGCGACACAGGTACTTGCCAAAGCACCCATGCCCAGACAAGACCTGCGTCAGCCGGAAGTTGAGGGCGCCGTGGCGCCTCTCAAGCCAATCCTCCATGATGGGTCTTACCGCCACTATCGTGGCGTGCCCTAAGGTATTAAGTACCTTGATAATATCGATAATATACGGATTATTTAGTTTTTAAACTTTTTTTTATTGGTGATATCATCAGAATTAGATATTAATCAATTATTTGCTGACACAGTATTCAGATAATATCGATAATAGGTAAATTGTAGGTACCTGTAAACGAGAATGAAATTAATTCGTTTTTTATTTACTTACAATTGTAAGTCTTATTTTGAATGCAGTTTTTTTTTAAACGTTGCCCCACACTAGGATTTTCTCCTGTGTCGTGGTTGCGTTTACAAACACAAATTTTCACATACACAAACGCCCAGACCCGGAACAACTATCTGTAGAACGTACAAATATTTGCTCTGTGCGGGGATTGAACCCGCAACCCGTGACGCACAAGCCGGTCGCTCAGCCTTTGCGCCAATCAGGTCGTCAAAATATACACAATTAGTAATATAATTAATTTAAAAAAATGTTTAATTATTTAATAACTACCTTATTTATGGTTCAATTCCCACGTAGAGCAAAGTATTGAAAAATGATAGCCCGGATAATAGGCTCGCTCCCTATAACATGAGACATTAAATATGTATACCACCGAAATTTGGGACCACATTAGTACTCCACTGCTTACCTATCCCTTTCACAAAAACAGGTGTTATGATTTGTTGTGAATAAATAAAAAATATTCTATATTTGGAGTTCCCTCGTAAAATAATTAAAACAATGATTTCATATCCATTATATTTGTTGATATTTTTTAATGTATAAGCTTGCATATATAATTAAAAACAAAGCGAAACAACGACTTTTGAACCTTAATCCTATTTTTATAAAGTTGAGAATTGGTCAACTGCCAAGATTGCTTGCTTCGCGCATTGTCATAAAATGCTAATTATAGTGTAATACAAGAACAACTGTATAAATATTTTGCAGATATAAATACCAACGTGTTGTATATTTCCTATTAATCACTTCTTTATCAATATAAAACCATATTAATCCGTAATACTGATAATACTCGAATTCATTGTGATTATAAACAGGTTAATGACTTATATAAATAAATATTCCTGAACATTATGGCACACAGCGCCATCTAGTTCCGTGCTAAGCAACGAGGCTTGTGTTACGGATTACTACTGACTAGCTGGTTGATATACTACATATATACTTTTTTTTTGTAAATACATACATATTATAGATAGATACATCCATTACTCGGATACAAATGTTCATGCTCATCACACAAACATTTGTCTCTAACGGGATTCGAATCCAAATATGGCAATTTGTTGCCCCAATAGTGGTGTGACCAGTGGACTGTGATGTCAAAGGTCTCCAGTTCAATCCCAAAGCACGCACTACTGATTGTTCAAATCAAATCAAATCATTTATTTCAATTAGACCAATACAGGTACTTTTGAATTGTCATATTTAATTGAATTTAGTTGCACGGTTCCAAAAGGTAGGTCTTATGGAGAAGAACCGGCAAGAAACTCCATAGATACTCTTTTTAAATTAAATACAAAATTGTTGGTTTTGTTTTACAAAGATTTATGTATGTAATGTAATATTAATATGAGACTGGTGCAGTACGATGTGAAACGTATGATTTATGTTCGAAGTCATGTGCGTATTTATCTCATGCTCAAACGGTGAAGTTACCGTCCTTCAGGCATAAGCCTGAGGTATTGTTTCGATGGCGAGTGAAGTCTGCGTGGTGGACTATAGCCTAACTCCTGTCAAATGTGAGGAGACCCGCGCCCAGCAATGGGACAATAATTGGTATAATGATGGTGATACCCATATATATGAGACTCAGAGCTCGAAAGAGTATTTAATTTCTAAAATCTCACCTATGGGCCAATACCATTAATTCTGTCTTCAATATCCCAGTAACGTTTTTCTTTTATCCGTCATTTCAGGCATTAAAGTTATGTTGGACTTTGTACCGAACCATGCGAGTACAAAGTCGGAGTATTTCATCAAATCGGAGGAAGGTGTTCCAGAGTTCAGAGACTACTTTGTGTGGGCTGACGGGTACGTTGACCCCAACAACGCCTCCAACAGACTACCACCTTCGAACTGGGTAAGTACATTTTGCTGAATACTTCAAAATCTGCCTCGTTGGTCGTCAGTGCAATTGCTGAGATAGTAGTAGTCTTTGGTTGGATTCTCATATCGAGCAAAGTATTATTGGGTTTGTCTATGAAATTCTTAGTAGCAGCTCGGAGTTTGGGTTCGTGCCCGGTCGATGGCAATAGGGTTATAAAATAGGACACTAAAAACAAAGCAGCGAAATTTGACGACCCAATTAGTCCAGCGGTAGTTGAGACTGTCTTCTGTGCTATGGGTCCCGGGTTCGAATCCCGGTAGGGACAAATGTTTGTGTGATGAGCACAAACATTTGTATCAGACTCATGGATGTATATAATGTATAATATGTATGTATTTACAAAAAAAAAGTATACCTATATGTAGTATATCAACCAACTAGTATCCGTAACACAAGCCTCGTTGCTTAGCTCGGAACTAGATCGTGCTGTGTTATAATGTCCGGGAATATTTATTTTAAATGTGGGTGTACATTAGTACAACTCTGCCTAACCTGACGGGGACGACAGGTGTGATGAAACTGTTTTAATATAACGAAGAGGACAACTCGCTCGCCCGATGATATGCGGCTACCGTAGCCTATGGTCGTTTGCAACAACAGAAGTATCGCTCGCGCGTCACCGACTCTATTATTCACATACATATATTCCTTGCCAGATTTAAATAAAAAGATTTAATATTGAAACACTAAAATGTTTTTTGGTAAATGAATTATCTAGGCTTGTTTGGTATTTGATAATACAAAATTAATAAAATGTTTGCTTTCTTCCATTCAAAGTAGACAAAAAAAGTAATTAGTCTTTTCATAATTTCTTTTATGTAGAGTCATATTAAAAAGTTTTTTAGGTGCCTCTACAAACTTTGAAAACACACAAACAAAATGGGACTTGACAGCCTTATGATAAGTCTTAACTTATGATAGTTCTTAAATTATCTTCAATAAGTTTTTGCCTGATGTTGATAACTTCCCAGTCATTAAAAACGTTTAGTTCTAAAACACCTTCTTACGTTATCAGTGAAACAGTGTTATCAGAATCAGTATTTATTTGGTAAATAAAGGTTGTAAACACATGTTTGAAGTCATTGTTTTAAATAAATAAGTTTATAGAACTAAATTATTATCATTAAGGCAAACAAATATGGATTACTCGTTTGAGTATTTTATCAAGCGAAAATATCCTTAAGCGTTTTAACCGCTTCGCGCAGTAGTGACGGATGTTTCCGCCTAAAGATTACTTCGCCAATTATGAATTGATTTTGATGATTCCTTTTCTGTTTTCTACTTTAAGTTGGATTATCTAAAAATTTGAGAAGTGTGGTAGTGGTTGAATTTGAAAGCTGTGGTAGCCGAGCGGTGTGACCAGTAGACTGAGATGTCAGAGGTCTTGAGTTCAAACCCAAAGCACGCACCACTGACTTTTCGGAAGTTATGTGCGTATTTATCACATGCTCAAACGGTGAAGGAAAACATCGTGAGGAAACCTGCATGCTTGAGAGAATTCTCGATGGCATGTGAAGTCTGCCAACCCGCAGTAGGCTAGCGTGGTTGACTATAGCCTAATCCCTCTCAATTTAGAGGAGACCCGTGCCCAGCAGTGGGACATTAATGGGTTGATGATGATGATGATCTAAAAATTACTCATAACCGGCGGGCGTGTATGACGAGATGTATGAATGTGGACGAGGCAAAAGTGTTATGCAGGGACCGTAGCGCGTGGCATTCTGTAGTTTCTGCCTACCCCCATGGGAAAAAGGCGTAAGTGTATGTATGTATGTATCTAAAAAAAATTTTTAGAAACTTATGTCAATTTTATTTCTTTCAGGTGAGTCAGTTCGGAGGGTCTGCGTGGGAATGGAGCGCAAAGAGGCAGCAGTTCTACCTTCACCAGTTTGCCATCGAGCAGGCAGACTTCAACTTCAGGAACCCAGCAGTCCTAGAAGAGATGTTCAACATCATGAAGTTCTGGCTGGACAAGGGAGCTGACGGCTTCAGGGTGGACGCTTTGCCGTATATGATGGAAGCAGATCCTGCTGATCATGGAAAAAGATACCCTGATGATCCTTTGAGTGGATTGGCGCAGTTTGAATCCCATCAGCTTGGGTACACCATTCCTCTATACACTAAGGATTTGATTGAGCTGTACGATGTCGTGTATGGATGGAGAGAGTTCATTGACCGGTACAATGAGGAGCAAGGAGGAGACACGAGGTGAGGAGAGACTAAGATTTCTTTATCATCATCAACACCATTTACTGTCCCACTGCTGGGCACGGGTCTCTCATTTGAGAGGGATTAGGCTCTTGTCAACTACGGTAGCCTTTGACGGATGGTAGAATCCATCGAAAAACATCTTTAAGTCATAAAGTTTTTCTCACGATGTTCTCCTTCACCATTTGAGCATGTGATAAATACGCAGGTAAAGTAGAAAATCAGTGGATCCTTGACTTTACAGTCCTCTGGTCACACCACTAAGCTATCATAATATGAAATAGCAATATTATTATATACTAGAGAATAAAGCTCAGCGGCATCGAGTACCACCCTACCAGGAAGTGAAACAGAGGGTAATAATTATTGGAATACTCCACAATCTCCTTTGTGGAGGAGTCATCTTGCCAATTCCGCACCTTTGAATCAACCTTGAAAAATTTTATTCAAACTTATACTAGGTTCAAAGTCGATTCAACATCGAAGTTTATCAAGCGTTCCAACTCCTTGTCTACCACAGCTATTAAAACAATTGCCATTGAGATCGCCTAAGCCAATAAGTAGACTTGCTAATTGAAGTGTTATTAAAATCATAAATTTGTTACGAACCTTGAAATTTTCAAGTTTTTAATCCCTTAATTGTTGTTAACTGAAGCGTAATAATTTGAATCCTATTAGGAAGATTGAACAATTTTGGAGAAACTAAATATTTAACGAGTTTTATTAACTAAAAATTATCAAACTAGCGTGAATTTATTGGATTATAAAATGAGGGATGTTTTTCTATGATCATTTTTTTTATTCTGAAAAGATTTTTTCATTCTATTTCTTCATATTATCATTCGTGGCTATCGTTAATGTGGTCTCGTGGCTAAATAATTAATCTGCGCCTGCTAATAAATAATCATTATTTCTAAATATACTAAAAGCATAAACTCAATATAGTAGGAAAAGACAGAAAAAAGATAAAGATGAAACACGAGATAATAATAATTAATCATGTGAATTAATGACTGACATCTTAAAGAGAGGCGTCACCATCATTTTAGGAAACCTGCTCAGTGAACCCAACGACATCCAAATAACAACTAGATGTGCTTTCTTTCCAGGGTTATCTTCTCCGAAGGCTACGCCAATGTGACAATGACGATGCTATACTACGGCAACGAGCAAGGAGACATCGGAGCCCATTTCCCTTTCAACTTCGACTTCATCACCGAAGTGTCCGCGAAGTCCAACGCCAGGGACTTCGTGTACACCATCCTGCGGTGGCTCACCTACATGCCTTATGGCGCCGTGGCTAACTGGCAGGTGAGATTGCACATCTTAGAATGTAATGTATTTAAAATTCTATAGGCTACGGTTACCGTTTACCATCAGACGGGCCACAAGCATGTTTGCCACCCTTACGGTATAAAAAATACTACGAATTTGGAATCATCATGATCAACCATCAATTGAGAGGGATAAGGCTATAGTCCACCACGCTAGCCTACTGCGGGTTGGCAGACTTCACATGCTATCGAGAATATCTCTCAAGCATGCAGGTTTCCTCACGATGTTTTCCTACACCGTTTGAGCATGTGATAAATACGCACATAACTTTCGTATAGCCACTGGTGCGTGCCATGGGTTCGAACTCGAGATCTCTGACATCTCAGTCTACTTGTCAAACCGCTAGGCTACCACAGCTCTCTACTCTCTACCGAATTTGGAATAATCCAGCTTATATTGGTAAAATAGCTGGATATATTTCGGAAGACCAATGCCACAATGCTATTTGATATTATTAAATATTTTTGTTTTACCATTTATTTAATTCTCACCATATTTACTGGCGATTCAAGCCTCCTTGCTTCACAATATAAGGAACATGAAACACATTAATGTAATCTCACGTTCCTTTTGATTCCAGTTCGGCAACCACGACAACAACCGAATGCCGACTCGCTTCCGTCACGACATGGTCGACGGCTTGAACGCCCTTAACATGATGCTCCCTGGAGCCTCGGTGACCTACCAGGGTGAGGAGATCGGCATGAGGGACGGGTACGTGAGCTGGGCAGACACCGTCGACGTGGAGGCCTGCAACCGTGGCGACGAGGACACCTACCAGCTGTACTCCCGGGACCCAGCCAGGACCCCCTACCACTGGAATAATTCGACCAGTGCTGGCTTCTCCAGCAGCGAGAGGACGTGGCTACCTGTCGCTCAAGATTTTGAGGAAATTAATCTAGCTAAGCAGAAAGAAGATGAAAGGAGTCATTATAAGGTATGACTTTAAACTAACTTACGTATCATTTGTTATTAATTTATTTGGCCCCAAATACACAATACTAAACTGGACTCTATATCAATCCTGTGACCCAAAATTCTGTCTGCAGATGTAGCTTGAAGATATTTATTCTCGTAAACAAAATCTTGGCGGTCAGACTTGGTGAAATCAGTAAACTAGAGTGAATAAATTGTTTTAAGATTTTATGAACACATTTTAAACCGCCTAATATGGTTTTTAGGGTTGCCAACGCACGAAGGACACCTCTGGTATTGCAAACGTCTATGTTACGATAACTTCGTACCATCAGGCGAGTCGTAAGCTTGTTTGCGACCTTGTTAGCATAAAATAATACCACTATGTACATCTGTTTGGACCAAAACGAAGTAGAACAAAGGGTAGACAAAAATATTATCAGGTCTATAATTTCCCACTCTCTTCTTCCCAGGTATACCAAGCCCTCACAGCACTCCGGAGGGAGGTGACCCTCATACACGGAGAGTACGATATCCGTGCACTGTCAGACAATACCTTCTACCTAGTCAGGAGCCTCAGGGCATACGACACGTTGGTGTTCCTGTTCAACGTGGGGAGGGCGCCGGAGACTGTCGATCTGAACAGGGTACCGTATCTGAGCAGACCAGCTACGGTATACGTGTCCAGTATACACTCCAGTAAAGATGCTGGGTGAGTCTATAAACTATAATCCTTATAGACCTTCAAACTGTCTAAAGTTTCTTGAATCAACATTCAACTTCTTCTTGTAAGGAAAGTAAATGCCATCTATGAAGCGTTTAGTTAATTATAATCAACCCTTTTGGTTTCCCACTACTGGCCTCTCATTTGAAGGACATTAGGCTTCAGTCTACTAGGCTAGCTGTCTGCAGTGCAGGTTTCACATTCACTATCAGGTATACAGGTTTATGTAGCACATCAACCATCTAGAATCCGTAAAACAAGCCTTGTTGCTTGGCTCGGCACTAGACTAGATGGCGCTGTGGCATACTAGGTATGTGTTATTTAACTTCAAAAAGTCATCAGTGCGTGCATTACGTTCGAACACGAGACCTTCGACTTTCACGGTGCACTGGTCATGCCACTGGGCTGACAGGACTTCACATTTTTTATTTATTTAAATACTCCATACATAGATATTTTACTTTGAATTCTAACTTCTTTGCACTAAACATGGAGAAAAGAGGAATTTCTCATCTGGATTTGGCCTTCTTATCATTGCCCTTATTATAATTATTGTGCTTGTGTTTTTAGGGACGTCATTGAAGGTGATCAGTTGACCCTGATGGCAGGGGAAGCAGTGATACTACGAGCACCGCCAGTGTAAACCACAATAGTGTATATAGAATCTGTATTTAAATTACAAATGTACATAGATAATTATTTATAATATAGTTAAAAATAAAGATAAAAATAATTCATATATTCTGTGTTTATTTAAATTAAATGTTGTAGTGACGTAGTTGACGCAGTAATCATTCGCTTGGCGCAGTAATCGAGTAACCAACGTCAGTGCTACAGGTCTCAAGTTTGATTCCACTTCAGTTCAAATACATATGTACATTGGTATGCCCTATAAATACTTGTTCCAGGTTTTAGTGTTTAAAATTTGTGTTCGAAAAACACCTGTGATACAGGGGAAATTATACCATGTATTTTGTAAAAAACAACTACATAATGGGCTATAAAAATCATAACTTAAAAGAAAATTAGAGTAACCTCGATATTAAACGCGAACATCACACATTGAAAGAAAGCCTCATATATATCCATATCCAATTATCCGTACTTATATCTAAATATATATAACTCAAAGGTGACTGACTGACTGATATAGTGATCTATCAACGCACAGCCCAAACCACCGGACGGTTCGGGCTGAAATTTGGCATGCAGGTAGATGTTATGACGTACGCATCCGCTAAGAATGGATTTTGATTAATTCTACCCCCAAGAGGATAGAATAGGGGATGAAAGTTTTTATGAAAACTATACCTAATCATACTTCTTAACGCGAGCGAAGCCGCGAGCAAAAGCTAGTACTTATATAATATTATAAAAATGTATCCGTCTGTCTGTCTGTTACTTCTTCACGCTATAACCGCTAAACCGATTTAGATGAAATTCGGCATAGACATAGTTTGAGTCTCGGGGAAGGACATAGGATAGGTTTTTATGCTGGAAATCATCCCATGATAGTAGCCTGTATAAATGTAGTTTTTTTTTAATCATCGGGACCAGTTTATAAAGACAAGCGGACAGGTGACTTCACTGACATATACATAGATGATTTATTCTTCTAACTGTCTAAGAATTATGAATCACACATATTTAAATAAATACAGACATAAAATAGTTCATAAATATATATTTTTGTCTATCAGAGCCAAATATCAGTCAGTGGTCCTATGAACTCTGTTATAAAGACTCGTATTTATATTATTTCGTTAATATATACAAGTGTATTATCTTTAGTAGGTTGTATTATGTAAAAGAAAGTGAGAATTGTGTGTCTGTGTGTAGTGTTGTGTAGTGCACTTATTTGAAGGATTCTTTCACACTTTGTAAGGTACATCATTCCAGGGGGAAATTGAGAATATCTTATATAGTTATATAAAGATCTCCTGTCACGGTGTTTGTCGCTGAACTCCTCCGAAACGGCTGAACGGATTATTGTGAAATTTTGTATGTATATTTGGTAGGTCTGAGAATCGGTCATAGGCTATTTTGTATACCCCTAGGTGATAAGGATGTCCCTCACGAGTTTTTTTGACGTTTTTTTTTGATGATTTGGCATAAAAAGTACTTATAATTTTAAATTTTCACCCTTCTACTACCAACCCCTATAATAGGGCAAAACAACGTTTGCTGAGTCAGCTAGTATTATATATAAGACTAGAGAACTAGCCCCGGCTTTACACTAGTAGAGTAAGCTCCAACTTTTATTAATTATATTTATATGATTCATTATTTTTATTCCTGAGCTATCCTCATTAATCACTACGTCCATTGATAAAAACCGTATTCAATTATGTTCAGTAGTTTTCAGTTTATCGCGTTCAGATAGACACATGGATACCATAGTTAGCAAGAAACCATTATAGTATCGACTTAGGGCCCCTTAGTATGTAATTTATGTTGGGGTACATCTAAATATATATATAACTCAAAGGTGACTGACTGACTGATATAGTGATCTATCAACGCACAGCCCAAACCACTGGACTGATCGGGCTGAAATTTGGCATGCAGGTAGATGTTATGACGTAGGCATCCGCTAAGAAAGGATTTTGATTAATTCTACCCCCAAGAGGATAAAATAGAGGATGAAAGTTTGTATGAAACTTTGTCAATTTTAAACCGATCAGGCTGAGAGGCCGTAAGAGCCTGGGAGAGAGAGGTTGTAAAAACTAACTAATACAAATAGATAAAAGTAAAAAACAACAAAGTAATATGTTTTTGCGAAATCCGAATCGCATCCGTACTACCAGCAATACCTATGCATTTATGCCTTCCCCTATGGCATAGTAGGAACTTAAATTGATTGAAGACCTCTAGAATACACAAACTTAACGTGGGAATCGTTTTCTATCGTGTTTTTTTATTTCTTGTAAATACACACAAAATAAAAAAGGAAAATAGATTAATAGATACACTGTACAAAGGCACAACTTATTTCTAAAGAAATCTCTTCCAGCAGGCCTGAGAGAGGAGACTTAAATAGGCTATAGTTACATATATACACAGATACATATATACTATATTATATAATAATATACATACATAAACTTACACACTCTTCGTATGAAATAATTCCCTACTTATTATTATTTTTGACAAAAATCATCTATTTTAATATATACCTATATTTATTTTTATGTTGCCATCCTATAAATTTATGTGTCAGATATAAATTATTACTAATTATATTATCATTGCGACATTACTGCATTAGGACCGGATCACTACTGGCATTTAAACTGGGAATAATATAACCGATGCATATGTGCGCACTTAATTTATAGGTATTTATATTCATTATAATATTTCATATTTATACCTATACGTCTAGTGGCGTGACCAGTGGATCGTGAAAGACAAAGGTCTCGAGTTCAAACCTAAGGCATGCCCAAACCACTGACTCGAAAATGATGTGCGTAGTTTTTAAGGAAAACATCTCAAGGAAACCTGCATACTGGAGAGATTTTCTCGATGGCGTGTGAGTCGCTAACCAGCACTAGGATAGCGTGGTGGACTATAGCCACATACTCACTCAAATAACAGGAAGCGAAGTCCGCCACCCCGACACCTATGGTGTTTCAAACGTCCAAAGACTACGGTAACTTACCATTAGACGGGCCATAAACTAAATTTCCCAACGGTCTAAAAAAAATGGGCAGAATCCCCACGTCCAGCAGTGGGGCAGTTAATACATTAATGATGATATGTACTTCCTTATCAGCAGCCGAGCAATAATAAGCAAAATTATTATTGAAAATCACTCACATCATTCACTCATACTGTCCGGCCGGGCGGGACAGTATCAGAGAATACTGTCAGTACTAATTGCCGACTAAAAGATTTAATTTACGATCCTCATGTAACATAATAGACCATTATATGTTATGGGTAATTGGCTGCTTCGACAAAAGGTATAATTTGCATACAGGCGGTCTGGGTTACTCAACCGTGGTGATTGCTAGCCCAACATCCGCTGACACTAGTGATGTGCTGGACTGGTACCAATTTCTGGTACCATATACTCATGGTCGTTATACCTAAGTCTGGCGTTAAGTTGTAATACTACATGCCATAATAGATTATGTTCGCGTATATACAATAAACTGATTTCTTACACTTCCGCGAAATAAAATTACTTTTTAAAGGTTTTATCGTGGTATGCCTATTCATATTATTTAATCCCGGCGTTTCAATAATAATTAACTAAAGTTTTGGGCGAAATTTGTATTCATAATATCAAATCAACAAAAACCTCCTGTAAGGATCCTGTAAAGGATAGCAAACGTTAATTAGCAAATTAAATAATATCAAAATACTGCGATAAAATCCATAAAAAGTAAGTAAATTAAAGTTACCTGACTTCTGCGACTAAAGAGAAAGAATAAACTACGTAATAATTGCTTATTTGAGGAAAAAGCTTGAGTATTTTTTTTTCATATTCTAGATCATAATCAATCTACTTAGTGTCCCATTGCAAGCTCAATTAGAGTACTAATAATGGATAGCATAGTATCCAATTAACTACTGTAGATTTTTTACATTTACACGAATATATAATGATTATCAAAAACCATATCATTGTTAAACATTACTTTACAATAACTCATAATATTTATTAAATTCAGAGATCAATAAGGAGCCTTTACATTTAGGTTATTTGATCCGGACCCAAACAAGGATGCCTGGAAGAACTATTGGCATAGCGTTTCTAAGTGCCCTAATCGGAGTTATTGTGGGGGTGGTGACGTGGGCTTTGATGAGGAATGTAAAGTCGCCACCAGTGCTGAGGACTCTTGACTGGTGGGAGAACACAGTGATATATCAGATTTATCCGAGGTCATTCAAAGACAGCGATGGAGATGGAATCGGTGATCTACGAGGTAAGGTATTACTTGCCAAAATTTTATTAAATACCATTTCGTTAAAATCATTCTTTTCAGTCTTGCATAGCACAAGTTTTAGAACGATTATATTTTAAATTTAAGTCAAGAATAATTTAGTTTCTTGATCCTATTAGTTTATAATGATAGGACCTTCCCCTCAATCAAAAGCATATTAGCTACAGTGAGGTTTGTATGCAGGCCCGCATGAGATGCATATACCAGTCTGTCACGCTCATGTTACCATTCCTACATTTAGTTTTATCGTTGTATCGGACGTATATTCCCTACTATTCCTGATGTGCTTTTCCTTGAGTGTAGCATTCATAATCAAACCATTACTAGGTCTTCTTAGAAAGGGCTATTTCACAATAGTGGACCGACGACCTGATAAAGGTCGCTGGAACCCGCTGGATGCAGGTGGCCCAATACCGGTCGTTGTGGAAATCTCTGGGCGAGGCTTAGGTCCAGTAGTGGACGTTATGTAGCTGATATGATGATTTCACAATAAATAAGTATTAACAACTAGATATACTCAACCAAAAGCCGGTGTTAAAGAATGAAATTCGAGCAAGTTTTGGGCGCGGATTTAATAGATTTGATCGCTTAAATTGAGTTTTAAGTGCAGTTAGAATAGTTCTGATATAGTTTCCCCAGCTTCTTCAAACTATACATAATACCAAAGCGTTGGTATTTTTAATGCAAACTATACTTTTGAAAAAAGCAATTTAAGTAGTCATATGTCTCCTCCTTAATACAATTGAAATCAATAGAAATCTATTAACACGTCTCTAAAAGCCCATTAATTAATATTCTATTAAACTAAAATTGATGACATTTGCGAAAGACAACACAGCCAGATCTATTTAATCCTACCTAAATTGGATTTAAGATCTACTTGAGAGTGTTTTCAGCTAAGCAATTTACATGTATTGTTTAGACATGTAGTTGAGAATTACCACTAGGATAATTTATACTCAAATGCGGATTAATTAAGCAATGATAAAGCCAGGCTCTAACTGTCTTGAATCTAGACACCCTTTATAAATTGTAATGGCTTTTAACATACCAGTTTGGTACTGGTCCCGAAATATTTCCTTGGGGTACACCAAGCTGTTATCTTTCTTAATAGATCCTACATTACATAGTATTTTTACATAAAAATATTAATTACATTAACATATCTTTGTGTCTTATTTGATTACAAATGCTAGTTCCTTTATTATAACTTCAATAATATGTCCAATATGGTCTGTTACATCTTTCGTCTTCTCTTTGTCATTCACTACTAGCAATCAATTAAAATATTTATTATAGGTAGTAAATTGAATGTATACACCATCGAACCTATTAATTAAAAAGTATTCTTACGTTCCTATAGGTGTAACCAGTGAACTGGAACAGCTCGTGGATGCTGGTGTGGGAACAGTCTGGATGTCTCCTATCTTCAGGTCTCCTATGATAGACTTTGGGTATGACATCAGTGACTTCTACAATATACACGAGGAATACGGAACCATGCAAGACTTTGATGATATGGTAAAAAGAGCACATGAATTGGGTAAGAACCTCTGAAATGTCTAAACACTTTGCACGGAAAAGAAAAACTGTGATAGATTTTACGACATTAACATTTTTATGCTTTAAAAAAAAGTAATGGTTAAAATGAAGACAGTTATTTTAAACGACTCCGTAGCAGTATAATTAATGGAATGTTAAAACTTTATAGGTTTGAAAGTACTCTTAGATTACGTGCCAAACCACGCTAGCACGTTTTCTGAATATTTCAACAAGTCGGTAGCGAGAGAGCCGGGGTTCGAGAATTATTTCGTATGGGCTGACCCACGAATTGACCCGGAGAATCCTGAGAACCGACTACCTTCTAACTGGGTGCGTATATTTCCTATCAGTCTTTTACGATGTTTGGTAGACAGACTATCTTAAGAACCTTTTGTCATATATCTTTTTAGTATTAATGTATAAAGCCATATACTTCTAATTAATAGATCAGTCAGTTTGGAGGATCAGTGTGGGAATGGAATGACCAGCGCCAACAGTACTACCTCCACCAGTTCGCTATCGAACAAGCCGACTTTAATTACCGCGAGCCCGCAGTCAGGCAAGAAATGATTAACGTCATGCTGTTCTGGATAGCTCAAGGCGCTGACGGTTTCAGAGTAGATGCCCTTCCTTATTTATGCGAAACAGGTCCTGGCGTAAATGGAAGTTACCCTGATAATCCACTCTCTGGGAACATGTTCTTGACCCCAAACAGTCTCGGATATACAATGGAAGACCACATTAAGGACCAGATGGAATTATATGACGTTGTTTATGAATGGAGGGAGGCTGTTGATGAATGGGTGAAGGATAATGGTGGGGATACAAAGTAAGACTTCTTATCGTGTCAAAAGAGATAAAAGCCAGTCTAGTCAGCAAATGTTCAAAGAACGTTTATATTAATAAAATCTTCGTTTAATCAGGATCCTCCTAGCGGAAGCGTATACTAACATCAGTATGACAATGTTATATTATGGAGACGAGAGAGGAAGGGTTGGTACTCATTTCCCGTTCAACTTCGACTTCATTAAACTCTTGTCGGCCAGCTCATCTGCTAGAGACTTTGTACACATCATCCGACGATGGCTCACATATATGCCAAGAGGAAATATAGCTAACTGGGTGGTAAGAATATACTCAAATAATTTAATGGTTTAGTAAACTTTAGTGTTACAATTATAAAATTGATTGATACCGATTACTCAGCAAGTTATAAGTGTGTGAATTCAGCAATGTTTTTTGGAATGCCTCGAGGTCTTGGGTTAGATTCCCAGATCTAGCAAAGTGTTAATGAGCTTTTCTAGGAAATTCTCAGTAGCAGCTCGGAGTTAGGATTTGTGCCCGGTTAATGTCAATAGGCTCGCCTCCTATTACCTGGGACCTAAAACATACCGGAGAAACGTGGGTGCAACCTTTCGGGGACGGCAGGCGTGAAGGTACGATTCTTGGAATTTCTCTGTGTCTTCTCTGAGACACCGTGCCCAGCAGACCTCGTAACTGTACTTATATGTAAACTGTACTATTACAGAATATCTTTTTTTAGTTTGGGAACCACGACCGGAGTCGGGTGCCCTCCAGATTCAGGACCAATATGGTGGATGGGTTAAATATTCTCAACATGCTTCTCCCAGGAGTAGCAGTAACCTACCAGGGAGAGGAGATCGGCATGAGGGACGGCTACGTCAGTTGGGAAGACACTGTTGACGTTAGCGCTCTAAGTCAAGGAAATGCTTCCAATTATCGGGAGTTCTCCAGGGATCCTTGCAGGACCCCTTACCACTGGGACAACTCTACCAATGCTGGCTTTTCTATCAGTAATAAAACGTGGTTACCAGTAGCAGATGATTATGTGGAAATCAATCTTCAGACTCAGAGGGAGGCTGATAGGAGTCATTTTAAGGTGAGCTATTCGATTAGTTTCGTTTCGTTAGGGAGCTTTCGATAAAAGGATTGAGTAGAAGCAAATGTGATGATATGTGTGTCATATTTCACCATATTCAAAAATCTACGCCATGAACAGCGCATACTTCTAACTACCTGCGTAACAACATTTATTTCTGTAGCATGAGGATAACCCAGGTTGGTCTTTTCGAAATCTCATAACTGTGTTAAATATTTGTAACTACTCATTGAAACAGTGAAGGCTGCAATATTGAGATATTTGTTCGATCTACAAGTGGTTCCGGGTCCCAGGGTTTGTGTATGTGAATTTGTATATGTGGGTAACATAGTAGAAAATCCTAGTTTTTAGTTACATACAATTTCTAGGTATACCAAGCTATGACAAAACTCCGCAAGCAAGTTACTGTCTCACATGGAGACTACGACATCCAGGCCTTGACGAAGAACACCCTGATTTTGATCCGGCACCTGGCGACCTACGACACGTACGCCGTGGTGTTCAACGTGGGCACCAGTCCTGACACTGTGGACCTCAGTGGGATGGCGCTGCTGTCAGAACCCTTGATAGTGTACACTTCTAGCGTACATAGCAGTAGGGTTTCTGGGTGAGCAGGATTGTTCTATAGTTAACTTACCACGGACATTTATCGCATTAATTAGACTGTATCTTGTATTGGGTCCTATGAAGTTTTATCTGGGATCATTTTACGAAATCATATATTCTATTCTGGTACCAAAAACATATTGCGATTCACAAAAACAAATTACAATTCACTATTGCGAATTTGTTACCAAGAGAAATATTTGTAGAAGTCAGTTCAAAAGGCCATCTCAGACTTTATCCTACATCGTCAGGCTCACATAATATAACCAAAATGTTTGGACTTTAAAGAGACCATGATTCTCTGAGTTTGTTTTGGCATTTCTTCTCAGAGGTCGTCAGTTAGGAAATGCCGATGTCAACTAGCTACTAAATAGAAATCTTACATGACTTGTAAAAGTGTCTTTAAAAAGATCTATTTACAGAAATAAACAATCATTTCATTTCAATAGCTTTTTAAATCATTAATATTACTTCTCTACAAGTTATTTCAATCTCTCGCCTCGTTATGTTTAAAGACGATATATTTGATAAAACTGCAGTCCCTCAGTTCGAGAACTGAGGTTGAACTGATGGTTACGAAACTGGGCATCTGATGGCTCTCAAATTAAAAAGCCACTCTCCTTTTTCAGGGAGGTAGTACCTCGTGCCGTGACTCTACAACCCGGTGAAGCCTTAGTACTAAGAGCACCTCCGACATAATACTATTTAACATATAATATTTTTTTAAAGTCGTAATCTTATGTGTTTTAATTTATACAAAACATTGTTAATTATTGTTTTAAAATAAATGCGTTAATTCCATTTCGTGTTGCTTTAATATATAACACTATGACTAACACTGATAGTCTAATATTAGGCTGACATATTCAAAACTATGTAATAGAAGTAATTTATAATATTTTTTGTATCGAAAATAATGAATACACAACACCAAAAATTTCTTTGAACGAACTATAACTATTTCCACGGACTAATCTGGTAAAAGGTCGAATTCCTCGTCGTAGGTATTTTCTCTCTCATAAAGAACCCCAATATTGCTTTTTATTTTTTCTTCCTATGGCAACACTACAGCTAACAGCTGATTTGAATTTGTCCTCATATTTTTGTGTAAAATTAATAAATTAAGGCATAAAACAGGCCTATTTTTCATTGAATTGTTTATAACTAAGGTTAATAAATAGAAATTGTGTATTGTAATAACTTTGACAGTGGTATTTTAAGTGTAAAAACTGTGTGTAAACTAGTGACGGTTACCGGTACAAGTTTTTGTAAATTGTCATCTCGAAATCAGGTACTAACTTCTAATTACATAATTTGCGTAGTGCTTTGTATTTAAGAAACATTTTTAAGTATATCTCTAGAGTATTTACGCAAGTACGCTTTGTAGACTTGTGATATAAACATAACCTTATTTTAGTTTGGTGACACAACTTCTCTTATTGTTGTACCTTTTAAACTCCTTACTTAATCTTAAACTTGTTAATCTATCACAAATCTTACTTTTGTCTTTTATTTTATCTCTTTCTATTCATTTATCATGCTTACTCGTAAAGCCTCTGCTCGCCAGGAGGAGTCTAAGTATTCAGGATTTTTCTTATACCCAATCGCTTTTGTAGATTGGTTGATAAAATATTAACATCAGTTCCAAAACTGCCCGTAAAAAAATTTCATCCTTTTATCAAATTTTTGCTGTAACAGATATAACGAAACCAGTCGCCAACTCCAATTGGCTTTAACTGAACTGAAGGCTTCCAAGGAGTTGTGTGGCCAACTGAATAGGGAGAGGGATGACAATGAAAGGTAACTATTGGATATATTAGATAAAAATAGAATTTTAAATTCAGAAATGGCTCAACTGCATTTGCATTATGTAGAAGCCGTAGATTCCAGGGACCGGCTCCAACTTGTTGTGGATGGGTTCAACCAATGTAGCATTGAGTATGAACAAGCTCTCAGTCGTGTATATTCCTTAGAACAACAGCTACATGAGGCAAATAATAAGATCTCACTCTTAGAAATGAACACCACAGCCTCGTTGAACCAAAGTCTATTCAACGAGTTGGTAGTCAGTGCCCCTGACATGGTTTCTGCTGCAATTAACCAACCTATTGTAACTATTGACCTAACATGCACTGAAAACCACGATGACACAGTGCAGGTGGTTAAATGCAGCAAAAACAAATTTAAGAAGTATATAAAAGTTAATAAGTATTGAAATAAAACTACTTTTTACGGATTTTATCGCGGTATATTTGATATTATTTTAACCCGACGTTTCGGATCCTTTACAGCATCCATGGTCACGGGCAGACAAAAAGTAGTTTTATTTCAATGTCTAATATTCGCGTAAGTGTACGAAATCAATTAATAAGTACATTAAAAAAACCCAAAAACTGGTTAAAAGACAGAAATATTTCATTAAAAATGTCAAATTAAACAGAGAGCGGCTTCATTTAATAAGTAAACTTGATACTTACTATTTAAAACTGAAAAATAAAACTTTAAAACATAAAAATGACACTGAACAATTAAATGCTAAACTTAGTAAACTTAATGACAAATAAATATAAAAGCTCAGAAACGCAAATGAAGGAGTACATGTTAGCCATGAATGAGCTGGTAAGTGCATGTTCATGTAACCATGAGCGGAGACAATCTATGCCAAAGTCAAAATCTTTAAAACCTCTTGACACCTCCCCATCTCATTCACTGGTAATGTGTGACCCTAATACTTTGTTTAGTTTAGAGTCTAGTAGTTCCCTAAAGACAAAAAATTGTGTAAAAATACTTAAAAATAGCTACACACTTAATAGTAAATATGTGATGTTTAGTGATGAGATTGGACAAGGAATGGGTCAGTTATTGTCAGATCATATGGGACAAATAACTACCAATTTTTGTATGCCTGGGTTGGATTATAATAGTATTGTAAACAAAGTAATTGACTCAAATTTTAATCCAGACACCACAATCCTTATGTTTGTAGGTAATAGAGGTAATGTGAACAAAAAAAAAATGATTGAACTTTTGACCTAGTTGTCTAGTCTAAATGTACACAACATTGTTTTGTTTACATTTCCCTATTCAAAAAGTTTGCCAAAGGAAGAAAATGACATACGATTTAGGCTTAACCTAACTCTGCATACATTATGTACAAATAATTCTAAATTTAATTTAATTGACAGTAATAACTATGTGTGCAATTATTTTTATTTGACGAAAGATAAGTATTATCTTTCAAAGTACTGTAAGAGGCAGTTAGCTGTGTCTCTGTCATACTATTTTGATATTTTAGCCAAAAATATGGCTATTCAACATATTGGTTCTATTGAGCCTGTTTCTGACATTGTAAGAGATTTTAGTTTGTAAGACAACAGAGGTATCCTCTTGCATTAATTCATCCACCAATGATTGCACCTCGAGTGATTGTGTGGTAGACATAGGTCAGTCGGCGTGCAGCATTATGGATGGTAATAGGCTTTGTATCAGCCTGGTGCACCAAAATATACAAGGAATAATGAATAAAGAACTAGAAATTGAATTATTTTTAAATTGTAACAATATAGATATTCTTTGTATCACAGAACATTGGCTGAAAAACCATCAGTTAATTTTTAATTTTGGTAATCACCAGGTTGGTAGTTCATTCAGCAGAGAGAATGCCATTCATGGTGGCTCCTTAATCCTATTAAATAATCAAATTAAATTTAAAGAGCGAAAGGACATAGTGAGCCTCTCTGTTGAGCGAACAATTGAGATAGCCTGTGTGGAATTAGAACGGTTCATTATAATAAGTGTATATAGGCCACCATCTGGGGTGTATGACTGTTTTGAAGTGGTGATGGAAGTGCTTTATAAAGCCTGTCATAGTACAAATAAATCGATTATTACATGTGGCGACTTCAATGTTAATTTATTAGAAAAATCAGGTTCCAGCATTAAAATCAACCTTTTTCAGTCATACAATCTAGGCAACATATTCTTGGAGCCTACTAGAATTACTGCTACTTCAGCTACATGTTTGGATAATATTTACACCAATATTATACCAGATCAAAAGAAAGGTTAATAGGAGTACCTAAGACATAACTTGTAACAGAATTGTGTAGAATATATTGATTTCTACTACCCTTTTGTAACAACAAACCGATTATCTATCTAATAATATATGTACATAACGTAGTGAGTGACGCACTGAGTGTGATAGCCTAGTGTTACAACCATGGACTGTCAAATCAAAGGCGTTGAGTTCAAACCTTTGAAAAAAAATAGGTAAGTATTATTCTATAGGTTACTATCTATCTAATTATTACCAATTATTATTGATTTAATTAAAATAATATTTTAAGTAAAATTTGTATGATTAACTGTGACATAAATAATTATATTCGTTTCATAAATATTTATACATCATTAAAGCCAGGACATACAACAAAACTATAGCCATGCCACGATGACTGTCATCCTCGAAGGGGTAGGCAGAGGAGTACTAAAGTCCACCTTCATTTCACGGGTAAGGTCCCATGTAATAGGGAGCGAGTTTATTACCATCAATCGGACACGAATCCATACTCGGAGCTACTGAGAATTCCAGGGAAAAAAAACCAATAACACTTTGTTCGACCTAGGAATCTAAGAACACTAGGCGAACGCAGTTTGATCAAAATGATTATTATCACTAATCTGATCATCGTTAAACATTATCATGCAACAACATACAACAATCAAACATCCATATAGATAGCTTATTTATTACTGCAGTTATAGATAAGGGGTCTTTAAATTTAGGTGGTTTTCTCTGGTGCCAGTCAAACGAAAATGTCGACCGGGAAAACTATAGGTATAGCGTTTCTGACTGCCCTAGTAGTGGGAGTGGTAGTGGGGGTGGTGACGTGGGCTCTGATGAGGAATGTGGAGTCACCACCGGATCTGAGGACTCTAGATTGGTGGGAGGACACAGTGATATACCAGATCTATCCGAGGTCCTTTAAGGATAGCGATGGAGATGGCATCGGGGATCTGCGAGGTGGGTTGATAACAATTTTTTTTTTACGTGTGGACTTACGTTCAACCCGCTCATTCAATCATTGAAATTAAATTTCTTTGCTAAAACTTACAGAAATCGATTAACAGGATTTTGAGTTGACTCTAAACGCTCGTTAATTAGTTTCCTATTTAGTTATTGGCTGGTAAGCCAGACCTATCAATTCTACCCAAATTGAATTCGAAATCCACTAGAAAGTGTTTTCAACGATGCAATTTAAATGCATTAATTATTTAAACATACAAGGACTCACCCAGGATTATTTGATATCCAGAGCTAGATTAGAGAAAAAAAAATTTAAGTGTCTGCTCTTACAGCATTAAATCTCTTGTTTTTTTTTTCATTTTTAAGTCTGAGTCTTAATTTTTGCTGCTTGTCCCAAAAGTGTTCCTCGGGCGCACCAAAGATAACTATCAGTTTTTTTTTTTCGAAATGTTTATACAGCGAGGATGCATATATGCAATATAATTTAAGATCTAAATATGGTTTAAAATATTGGATAATTAGCATAAAAAGGAACCTATTGTTAATCTAACCTAAACTAACCTAACCTAAGTTTAACTCATTGCATTGCATTATTTATCTCATTTTATAAGAAATGCCAATTTAAATTATGGGGATTTGTATCCAATATATAAAATATTATAATATCTTTCTGTTTCTTTTCGCTACTAGCAATAAAATAAATTATAATCCAATATGAAATTGAACCTTCAGACTATTGAATCTATTATCCTACAGGCATAACCAGTGAACTAGAACACCTAGTGGATGCCGGTGTGGGAGCTGTCTGGATGTCTCCCATCTTCAGGTCTCCTATGATAGACTTTGGCTATGACATCAGCGACTTCTACAATATACACGAGGAGTACGGAACGATGCAAGACTTTGATGATCTAGTAAACAGAGCACATGAATTGGGTAAGAAACTACAAATTAAATGAAAAAGTAAAGATGTAATTTATTTAATAAGCTCCGAAGTGGGGAAACTTCTATAGTTATACATATTACAATTACAACATATCGTCATTTGCAAAAATATACTTACCTCTGAGCTACAGTTTTTAGAATCCTGATTGGATCATTTCTCACCCTCATGATCAGGAAATCTGCTTTACGCTCATACATCTTTACAACAGTACACTCAATAAATATAATCTTACAACTTTACAGGTTTAAAAGTACTCTTAGATTACGTGCCAAACCACGCTAGTACGTTTTCTGAATATTTCACCAAGTCGGTAGCCAGGGAGCCGGGGTTCGAGAATTACTTCGTATGGGCTGATCCGCGAGTCGACCCCGAGAATCCTGAAAATCGACTACCTTCTAACTGGGTGAGTATATTTCTTTTTCTATTCTCTTTGAGCTCGTTACGATATTGGGAACTCCTTCAAATTACAATCCGGAACTATCTTCTTAACAGATCAGTCAGTTCGGTGGATCAGTGTGGGAATGGAACGACCAGCGCCAGCAGTACTACCTCCACCAATTCGCTATCGAACAAGCCGACTTCAATTACCGCGAGCCCGCAGTCAGACAAGAAATGATTAACGTCATGCTCTTCTGGATAGGTCGAGGAGCTGACGGTTTCAGAGTAGATGCCATCCCCCATTTATTCGAAACGGCTCCTGATGTAAATGGAAATTACCCTGATGAGCCTCTCTCTGGGAATATGTTCTTGACCCCAGACAATCCAGGGTATACAACACAGGTCCACGTTAGGGACCTGATAGAATTGTATGATGTTGTTTATGAATGGAGGGACGCCGTTGATCAGTGGGTGGTGGAAAATGGTGCGGATACCAAGTAAGACCCGCCAGAAACTATTTGTCATATCACTGTACTGCGTTATTGAGAGAATAACCCAGTACATAAATGGCTGATAAACCAACCATTGTTGAGTCTTATTTATGCATTTAACGCTTTAAAATATATATTTTATGCTTCTCTTCGACCATAAAGATAAAATCTACAAAACAAATGTTGAAAGAACGTATTTTAATATCTGAATACTCATAAGTCCTACCTACGCTCATGAAAATTTGTTTTATCAGGATCCTTTTAGCAGAAGCATATGCTAACATCAGCATGACGATGCTGTATTATGGAGATGAAAGAGGAAGAGTTGGTGCTCATTTCCCATTCAACTTCGACTTCATCACATCCTTATCAGCTGGTTCCTCTGCTAGAGACTTCGCGTACATTATCCGACATTGGCTCACGTATATGCCAGAAGGAAATGTAGCTAACTGGGTGGTAAGTGTAAAATTGATCAAATAATTTCACGAAATACTATAGTAGATTATGGCACAAAAATATCTTTTTCTAGTTTGGAAACCACGACCAGAGCCGAATGCCTTCCAGATTCAGGACCGATATGGTAGACGGGTTAAATAGTCTCAACATGTTACTCCCAGGAGTAGCAGTTACCTACCAGGGAGAGGAGATCGGCATGAGGGACGGCTACGTCAGCTGGGAAGACACCGTCGACGTCAATGCTCTTAACCAAGGCAATGATTCAACATATTTGGAGTACTCCAGGGATCCTTGTAGAACTCCTTACCACTGGGACAACACTACCAATGCTGGATTTTCTACCAGTTCAAGGACTTGGTTACCTGTAGCAAATGATTATATGGAAATCAACCTTCAGTCTCAGAGAGAAGCTGATAGGAGCCATTACAAGGTAAGCTACTGGACCAGTTCGACAATCGGTGGGGCATAAAAAGCTACCTTTCGACTTTTGTAAAGACAATCCAGGTAATCTTAGGACATCTAAGATCACCAAGCCACAACAATGATAAATATGCGAAAAAAAAAAACCCCATCGGTAGATGGGTAGCAAGGCTTCCTGCCCAGGAGTCAACAAAATCAAAACTCCAGAACAATTTATCAATGTACTTCTAAACCGCGAAATGACCTATTTCCAGGTATATCAAGCTCTGACAAGACTCCGTAAGGAAGTCACTCTCTCACATGGAGACTACGACGTCCAGGCCTTGACGGAGAACACCCTGGTCTTGATCCGGCACCTGGCGACCTACGACACGTACGCGGTGGTATTCAACGTGGGCACCAGTCCTGACACTGTGGACCTCAGTGGGATCGCATTGCTGTCAGAACCTTTGACAGTGTACACTTCTAGCGTGCATAGCACCAGGGTCTCTGGGTAAGCAGGATTGGTATAGTTAAACTACTACATCATCAACCCATTACTGTCTTTCTACTAGACGTGGATCTCCTCTCATTTAAAAAAGATTGAGAGGTCATAGCTGCGTGTTGTAAGACTGAGAAATTAATCTACTTTTTACAGATTTTATCGCTGTGTATGTAAACA
The DNA here is from genome assembly GCA_905163465.1 of Craniophora ligustri. NCBI lineage: Eukaryota > Metazoa > Arthropoda > Insecta > Lepidoptera > Noctuidae > Craniophora > Craniophora ligustri. The sequence goes on from LR990956.1 coordinate 16,613,346, forward strand.
TATACCTATATTATTAAAACGCGAGATTTCAGATCATTTGCTGCTCCGTAGGTAACCTGCCCATTATCATGGACGCTGTCGAGTGTAGTTTTAGAGTCATTATTACTTTTTTTAGTAAAAACGTGACCCCTACTTCCCTTGAAAAATACTTTTTTAAATTTTGATGAAAATTATCGTTATCGCATTGTGTTTATTAGGTATATGTGTCAGTACAGAGTGCAGGGGTCTTATTTATCAACACTTTACAGTTATAAATATTATAACCTATATAAAATATATAATTAGATAGTACCATTATCATGAATATCTTTATAACTCAAAGGACATGTTTTATGAGGGATCATTCGGTCATAATCGAATATTCCACTCTCGTGCTATAAAATATATTCAGTGTGAACTTACCTACAACGTCGAGTATTTGTTGCCTAGTACCTACTTTGTATTTTTTGGCAAGTATGTAGCAACATTTCTTTCATAGTTTTATTACAAACACACAATACCAATTTGTGTAAAATATTAAAAATAATGCTTATTGCAACAAATGCTCAGTAAAGACTAAGCATTTGTTCTCAATCTTATGTTGTACAATAAAGCATATTCAATCTATCTATAAAATGTTTTCGATACGTTCACCTAGCCTTTGAATCCAATAGATCCACAGGGAGTATAAACATTAAAGACGTTAACGTCATAGGTATATGTTTGTTTCATAATTTTTAGTACTCAATAGTCATAGTTTTCCAGGTTACACTGCATGTTAGAAATTCTTTTCCGTTCCGTTTCCGCCTTTTCGTTCCAAAGACGTTTGTCAACCAGCAACTATACTTTAAGAAACTTGTGGTAAAGCAACAGTCTCACAATCCAACACCCCTACTGCTGGGCTATTTTCTACTCAAATAAAGGTATCTTGTTTTCTTTTTCAGAGATGAAGTACCGAGTGTGATTACTCTCCGATCCGGCGAAGCTTTGGTTCTGAGATCGCCGCCGACGTAACTCGTAGCATTATAAAATATAATAATTTATGTATGTTTACTCAACATGTTTACAAACATTAGTATGCATAGTTTTTTTTAATAAATTCTAAGTATATAATGTTGTATTAATGTGTCCCAATTCTACCGACTATTCGGTACCGATAAAATAATCGTACCACGTATCTACATAGTTACTATAATAGTTATGATAATTGGCTAAACTATATTACTTAGACTGTTGTAATATTTTAAATTGTTAAGCTATTAGTGTCATAATCGTGTAAGTTCACCCTCCTACTCAGGAGAACGTACGAACAAACTTACAACTCATATTTCCGTACCAAAAATAATCAATATACACTGTTCATAATTCCCTTGACATCTGCACCGAACTCTGAACTTTCAACCGACTAATCCGGTAAAACCGAACTTGGTACCAACTTCTAAATGTGGTACATAAATAATGGATACCAGTTTTGCTGCCCTAAGTCACATCACTAGTTGGCAAGGTCGTGAAGTTGGATAATGGTTAATTGTTTTAACGATGTGGTGGTTTGTGGTCGCGTGTGTGGTTGGCGCCGGTAGGGTGGGGGCCGTGGTTGCCCCACCGTGGTGGGACAATACTGTGTACTACAGGATCCTCGTGGATAGCTTCCGAGATGGTGATGGGGATGGGTTGGGAGATCTAAGAGGTAAGCTACATTGGGAGATCTTTTAAAAGGTTTTTCAAAGGTCTTAATCGGCTGTAGAATATGATGTTTTAGGATCAATGTCTAGTAATCTAAAAAGTTCTCGTAAATGGTCAAAGATTAGCTCTGTAGTATGTGCTCTGTAGTCTCTCCCTACCTTATTCTTTAAATACAAACCTGTTCGTATTAAATAAATTATGAAGATGCATAATTCTTAGATGCATAAATCAATATAAAAAAATGGCATAATTAAAAGTGTTGGTAGATAATAATCTATGATTTGACATTATGTCAAGGTTAGCTAGTATAATAACATTAGACGAATCAATTATTCTGCTTTACTTGAAACTGGAATTAACACAATCATCTCGCCTGTCTCTCCGGAAGGGGAGGTTAGAGGTGTGCCTATGTATTCGTACATTTCACCGATCGGGTTTAGATCACAAGTAAAAGAAACCATTATCTACACATAAATCTTAACTTCGTGCTGCTATTCAAGATTTTCTTTATAGAAAAATACAGTAGCATTGTTCGACTTGGAAATCAAACCCAGTATCGCCCGCTTAACAATCAGTCTAGACTATCGAGGGAGTTATGTAATTACGTCATCAAATTCGAAGCGAACAAAAAGCACAGAACTAAAAATACGCCTGACCAAAACATAATACATGTATCACATCTCATAAATTAAAGACAGTTATAAATTCACAGGCGCTTTAAAACAGATAAGCTACGTTCGCGCTCTGGGTGCTGATGCTGTCATCCTATCACCAGTTTCATCCAGAAGCCTCGACTGCTCCAACCCAGGAAGCTTGGACCTCACCCAGATAGATTCCCGATATGGAGACCTGGCAACCTTCACTAATCTTATAGAAAAAGCTCAGAAGTTGGGTAACGTAATTTTATGACTGATTTATGGGTACCGTCAACTGTCCTGCAGCTGCTGAAAGCAGCACTTTCTTCAAATGCCATTTCAGACGTTGACCAATATGGTTTTATTCACATATTGTTAATCAAATGTGACCTTAAAAAGACTATTTGAGTTTCATATCGGCATTTCTTTTCAGAGGTCGATATGGAAATAAAATCTTTAAAAATATAACTTATGAAAGTTTCCATATTAGATTTAATTACAAAAACAAATAGGTATAGTATATAATTATGGTCCTAAATCGCAAAGTGAACTTATTGACATAAATATATTAATATTTAATTGGATTTACTTTCGTTTTGGTGCAGTACTTTAGGAAGACAGCTCTTGTAAACTTAGATATATAATATATGAATCTGAATAATATCACAATTAAAATATGATTGATTATTCATTGCTTCCATTAACATTTGTATGAGATTCAGTCCATCGTCTGTAACTATTAATGAAAAGCGCAGTTTTAAACCTTATTTTTTTCCATTTAGAGCTCAAAGTGGTTATCACACTGCCACTGCAAACTGTCAGTTTTAAGTCTGCATGGTTCGAATCAAGTGCTGATCGCGTCAATGGGTTCGAAGATATGTTTGTGTGGAAGGAGGCTCCAATAGACAATCCACCACCAGTAAGTTATTATAAAGCGTGTTTTTAAGAAGAACACTAAGGTTACTTACTTGGTGATAGATCGCTTTAGACCTTTTGCACAAATTATATGGTTGAAAAGTGGTCTACCGGTAAATATGCATAAAAAATTATGTGTTCTTGATGAGCTAGAAACGTAATAGTTTTGACGACTCGCAATCGGCTTGTGGGTCATGGATTACGGGTTCAATCACCGCACGGAGCAAATATTTGTACTATTTTCTGTGTACGACACGAGGAGGAATTCCGGTTGTTGTCAAAGCTTTAAAAATACTAGTTTATAATTGAATGACAATCCAAGAAAATCATGATGATTACATTCATTGGACGACTTATATTCAAGTTTCTTTTTTTTTTCAAAAGAATTATATAGAAAATATACATACTAATATATGTTTTATAGCCAGAAAATGGTATCCCTGCATGGTCATGGCACGCGACACGCAACGCGCACTGTGCCAGCTCCAACAACGAGGTGCTGCTGAACCTGTGCTCCGAGGTTCTAACAGCCGAGCTATCAGCAGCCCAGTGTGCGTGGCTGAAGCGAGGAGCTAGAGGAGTACTCCTCAACCCAGACTACCCGCGAGACCAGAGATGCGGAGAGCGGTTATTGAAGAAACTGGTTGCAAATGCCATGAGTTGCGCCCGCAGTAATGGTTTGGATACCCCGTGAGCTTTATAAAACTGTCTATTCTACATTTCTTTAATTTTTTTTTTCAAATATGCAAAGGAAAGCACTGGTTCACGCGTATCTTTTTCCAGATTTAACAATTAATAAAGCTATAAGGATGTCTATTTTTGTAAGCCCATAGAATTCTCTTAAATGAAGCTTCTGGTTGGCTACAGGGTGATCTTGGTCGAGTCTTCTCTGAGCCCGGAGCAGGCTGCCAATTACTATGAGGATGGGGGTGTCGGGGCCAACAGTATCCTCAGCCGAGCCCTCACTTCCACCAAGAGATCAACTCCTGAGATAGTGCTGGAATTCTACGCTTCTCTAATGACTGCGCCTTTAGATTTCACACCCACTTGGCTTGTAAGTTTTGCTCAGATAACGTTATCTTTTTCTTTAATGATTGGATTAGATAGAACATGATAAAGTATCAAATTTTCAAAGGAATATTTAAGTTTTTACATTGTCAATAATGCGTGAGTGACATCTCTGGCATTGCAAACGTCCATCCAAGCCGCCATCAGGCGGGCCGTATGAATATTTGTATAAAAAAAGGACAACTGCTTAAACGATATAAATTCAGAGCACCATGCGCATTAGTGAAATAATACCAAGTATAAATAGCAATTGCTACCACATCTGACTAGGGAATTAATTGAAATGACGAACATACACAATGCGTTTCAAAATAGCCTAAATTTTTGTGTCATTTCAATTCTCACTAACATTATTCATGAAGTGTCCTTGTGTCACAATTACTGAATAGAAATAGACTGTCACAAGCGGAATTTATTTGTCTAATTAACTCAGAAAAGCGCCTGCAGTAATTAATGGGCAATTATGTGTTATAAAGCGTCTGTAACGAAATCTATACGACAAAGCTTGTATTGTTTAGGGAGAGCTGAGACCAGAAACCTAAATAGTTTAGTGCCTTTGACCGTGGTCTGAGCTGAAATAAAGTTTGTTTATTACACATGGGATTTAACTGAGAACAAAGCCACACAGAGACACAATAGGAGAGTCAAGTGAATTTAAATAATTTAAGGAAAGCCGCTTTAGAAGAGGGTTTCCATATTTTATTGTTTAGGTAACTATTCCTACAGTACGTACATAAGTTCTGATATTTTTTTAGACAAGTAACGCCAACGAGGATCGAACCGCCACTCGCTATGGAAGTGATATGGTAGATGCTGTCAACCTCCTAGCCCTGAACCTACCAGGTTCCGCCGTCATACAACAAGGGGATGAGCTGGCTGCAGCAGATACTATCCTGGAATGGGCTAGCAACAACTCTTGCTGGCCAAACCAACCTATAGCTTCATCTGCTCCGTTTCCATGGGATGACACTGCAACTGCTGGTTTCACAAGTGGAGAACCGTGGATACCGTTAGCTCCGAATTATAGATATGCGAACGCGAAAGCGGAATTCGCGAATGAAATTAGCCATATCGGCGTTTTGAGGGTCGCTGCAGCTCTCAGGAAGTCCCCGGCCTTTGGACCTCATGTAGAGGTACTTAAATCGTTTGAGTTATTGTATGTATTGCCTTTAATATTTTTGTAGCCTAATCGCGAGGAACTAAAAAAACTACCATTTAAAAATATAAAGACAATCCCAACATATCAAACGATCACAACAATTTTAACACATTTAAAAATTAGATCATTTCTTTTAGTATAGTCAAGTGATCGGTTTCTGAGGCGGGTGTCGCGGTGTCGATATCCGCACGGAACAAATTTTTGTTTCACCTACAGATAATTATTCCGGGTCTCGGCATTTGTGTTTATAAACGCACACCCATGACACAAGAGAGATTCCTAGCGTGCCGGGGTTTTTTTATGAAAATAAAAGAAAGTTAAAAGTTACTTCGTAGTTCAATCACAAAGTAAATCAATTAGGATCGCATCAAATTCAAGAGGATCTCATGAAACGCGTTGAAATGAAAGAACTATAACCAGTTTCGTGCCAAATGCCTTCGCGGTTCACAATAAGCCATTATCCCAATTGGCCGGCGCGAGATAAGCAGCCATTATGGGCTATATATTCCCAAGGTTGGGGATGATATTACCCTTCATGAGGTAATAGAAAATACGACGGGTAAACGCCCGTAATTCATTAAAAAATAACCGGATCGCTTTAGACATATTATGACTTTATTACTTAGTTCAAACTTCTGTAATATTTTTTCTCGTAAGCGCTTCTGTTTCATTTACCCTTTGAGATAAATAAGCAAGTTCGTCAATTAACGTCAAATTATATAAACACAGAATAAAGAACTAATAAAATGTACATATTTGACAGTTAAAACAAGCATTGAAGATTAAATATTCAAACACAGTCACTTTAGAAGGGGTACAAATTTTACCTTCCCTCCTATCAACCCTTACCTTTATTAACGAAACATGTAGGCTATTAAAAAATGTCAATGTAAATAATCAACTTCTAACCCTCCTCAACCCATCAACTGTCCCACTGCTGGGCACGGGTCTCTTGAGAGGGATTAGACTGTAGTCCACTACGCCTAAATACGGTCTGGCAGACTTCAGATGCCATCTGTGTTCTTCAGATGTTTTCCTATACCATTTGAACATGTGATCGCGCAGGATCAAACCCAGTACGATTGACTGTGCAATTCACTAGGCTATCATAGCTATTATACTGTTACCCCCAGTGTTCCTCATCTATTTCAGATTAAACGACTGAATGGAGCCGTAGCAATCCTGAGATGGGGATCAGTAGGATCTCTTCTCCTCATTTCTAATTTAGCCAAAGAGCCAACTGAAGCACAACCTTCCAGAATCCCAGGCATACCAGCAGAGATGACGGTGGCCACCAGTTCTACTGGATCCAGCTTCTCCGTCGCTTCTCACTTGGTTATGGAGAAGACTCTGAAGCTTGGACCAGGGGAGACAGTGCTCCTTGCCGGAGGTCCAAGGCACTGTGGTGGACCGGGCCCAGTGGACAAAATCGCGAATAAATTGTCTGAAGGCTGGCAGAAGATCAACAAGTACTTTAGCAATATGTGATATGTCTAAGGAGTAGATTTAACCTAAACAGTATTAGATAGAAGGAAAATAAAGGTATATTTTAAGGTAAATGTGATCATAAAAGGACTAATTCTTATTTTGACCACTTAATTGTCATTACAATTAGCAGCAACAAGGATACATATTTTCCAGATTGTGACATTAAAATAATATTATAATCTTATATACAAATTTAACCCTTGCAAATTATCTACTAATTTGGTTACAAGATAATTTCTTTCGCCGTTTTATAATGTCATGATGTACGGTCGTACATGCTTGCTTATCTTAAAAAACTTGTGTCACTTTATGTTGTAAGATCTTTTAACACTGCAATGTTATCAACATGTTTATTTTTCTTATGCTTATTAAATAGGTACTTATTTATGTATTTATCAAATATTGTACCCCTCCTCTGCAGACTTCATCATCAACCCATTATTGTCCCACTGCTGGGCACGGGTCTCCTCTCATTTGAGAGGGATTAGGCTATAATCCACCACGCTATCGTACTGCGGGTTGGCAGACATTATATGCCATCGAGAAAATCTCTCAAGCATGCAGATGTTTTCCTTCACCGTTTGAGCATGTGATAAATACGCACATAACTTCCGAAAAGTCAGTGCTGCGTGTCTTGGGTTTGAACTCAAGACCTCTGCAGACTTACCAAAATAAATGGGTAGTAGAAAACCATTTCGGCAACAAGTGGGATATATAAATATGCTATATTTTATGATAGGCTAGTAATTTATAATTTTAATCAGAATGTAAATCTAGTAATAATGTAACTAATGTAAAACTACAGATGCAAGTCTGAAGACATTGAGCAATTTACATCAAAACGAGGCAGGCCAGACAAATTAAAATCAATAAAACGGCCATCAAACCACAAAACCTCCCAAACAATATCAAACAGATTACACATTTATGATGTATAATTTAGACGTAACGACACGTCGACGTAACGACCTAATATCGTTAAGGATACGTATAATAATATAAAGAAAGTCGTACGCCCAAACTAGGGGTAATGAATCGCCTAGTATATTAGACGCACGCCGCGAGGGGACGACGACGACGCGCGCCGCTTTTACATTTCGGGGCTATTGTCTTGGTGACCTATTTCCGGACAATATAAGAGAAAACGCAATTTTACATAACTTACCTAAACGCTGTTAGTGGAAGAAAGGCTTAAATCCAAATAATTATGTAAAGATTTATGACTATTTCGAAATTACCCGTCTGCGAGTACACGAACGGGCGATATCAACGTTGTGATATTTGCCGCGAAAATTCGATTGACTGAAACGTCTTTTGAAGGTGTGCCTACTTAAAATATAAAACATCGATTTTGAATTATACCCGCTTGAAATGAGAAGACGCTGAAACTGACATATACTTAAGTAATACAAACTCGCGCCGGCAAGCCATCACGCTGTTTAAACACAGTTTTTTTTTTTACATTTCAAAGATAATATAAGAGTTATAGGAATAGGACTTACAGAATTTGCTCTTCTCGGCATGGCTGTAGGTAGCATAAACCACGAGGAGTAAAAGTAGCGCGCGCGCCCTCATGGCGGGGCGGCGCGGGCTCTTTGTGGCCCGGCGCGGCGCGGACTGAGCGTGGAGCCCTATCGACCCAGTGCCCGCACCGCGCATGCGCGCCCCCTCTCCCGGCTAGACCCGCCCCGTACGCGTTCACTATCCACTACCGTGGGGTTGCTGCAAAAGAAAATTTTGGGAAATGCGGTAAATGTCATTTTCTAAACTCCCAGGAACACGTAGGGTCCAATAAAACTTCACAAAGAAACAAGAAATTGTTTGACTTGATGCCAACAGGATTAGTTGTTTAAGTCTGCCAATTAATAAACATTAATTAGACTAGCTATTATCCAACAGAAATTACCCTGCTCGGTCTTCTGCCGAATCCCACGAGACGATAAACCACGAGACTAGAGACGTGACTTACGTCACGCAATTTCAATGATTAATCCACAACTTGGATTCTTAACCAAATCCAAACGAAGTCCTTGGACAGGATCATAAGAACCAGCACATAAAACAGTAAAAAAATAGGTAGAAAACTACCAAAAAGAATTCTTACCTGGCAACACCAATGTACGGCGTCCCGCAGACTCGCGCGCCCTATGAGTCACAGAGTGAATGAACGAAGGACCGAGCGCCGCCGGTGGCCGCGACCGGCCCGCGTCCGCCGCCCAATCAATCCTGCACATCCTTACTACTCTATTTACTAACACTCATGGGGTATTAACAACTCGTAATACTTTATGCTCCAAATAAAATCGAACCCCTAACTGCTTCGTTGGAAGTCCGATTGTTAAGCAAGAGGGTTCGATTCCCAATTCGAGCAGTGTTGTTGGGTTTTCCTATGTAATTCTCAGTAGAGTAAAACATACCGGCGAAATATGGATATAAGTACATTAGTACATCTCTGCTCTAACCCTTTGAGCATGACGGTACGTTATATTACGAGGGTAGTTTTGAAATTCTTACTGATGTAATTTTCATTCAGTGTTCATACAATATAAGTATAGAAAAAGAAACATTGAAAGAGTCATACCTTGTCTCCAAGCAATTTCAATAGCCCTGCTACTTTAGATTTTAATAATACGCAAATTAAGGGGGCTTATGTCCAGCAGTGGAAATCCTCTAGCTGAGATGATGATGATGATGATGAATACGCAAATTTAGTCGCTCACTCACTCGTTCGATGCTCACTACTTTAGGGTCCTACCTCATCTAAAGCCTGAGAAAGCTGAAATTTCACAGAAAGCGGCTGAAAGTCAGTATTTTACACGAAGCGGCTACCATCAGACTACCGCACCGTAATTACAAGGGAATACCGATATCCTAAGAAAAACCTCAGTCAGGGTTATCAGGTTTCTAGCCTTAGTCTTTGAATGACGGCCAGGAACGAGCGACGGCTTCACTTGCTCGTCGAAGCTTTATAGAACATCGATATGTTGGCAATGGTCACCTATCCATAGATTGGTCTCGACGGGTGGAGCTTAACCTCACAGATAAATCAGTAAAGTTATTAGATAACCATGTGAAAATACCAGTAAATCTATTTTAGTAGTGTCCAATGCATCCCAGGATACTGATTTCACTCACCTGCCACCATCTTGACTCTGAAAATAAAAAAAGCCTTTTCAAACTTTTTATTTTAAACCAAATTACTAGATGATTGTAATAAAATTTCTCGACTCTCGACTTTCTGACTTTAATCACTCAGAGCACTTTTATTTGTAACACATTTTCATATTTTATAACATTTACCTAAAGCAAAACTTAAATCGAAATCTAACCACATAACTTTATACACACAGAACAAATTCATAAATCGAATAAACGCGATAAACATGTATTAGAAATACACCGAAAATTGTAAAAAAAATAAAACAAAAAGAAACACGCACAGCTATAGATAAGGAGGGCGGAACCTCCTAAAGTCGGTATTAGTCTCGAACCAGCGAGTGTCAGGCCCTCAGACCAACACCGACCTGTCAAGTTGACGGTAGAAGCGTACCCTAGCTGACTGCCGCCCCCCTCCCGCCTGCCCCGCCACTCCTCATAAGAGCCACTCGACTCGAGGACCCTCCACATAAAGGTATCTTTTTGACAAGTTTTGAGTATATGGAATCGTGAAACCATGTCAAGATTGGCTTCGAAGTAATGATACATAACGTTAAATACTCCTGAATCGAGCAACAAGATATTGAGGACACATTGATGGTATTGAATGCGTTCATGTTATTGCTCATCAAAGAACAGTCCTTTCTCTACTGAAAAGGTCACTAAACTGTATCGTTGGCACACACTACTTAACTACCTAGTAAGGTAATTGGGGCACCTATTACGCAGCCACAGAGAAGGACTCCTCATATAAATCATAAATGGTTTTATACCGTCGAGATATAGGGAGAAATTAAGACTGACATAATCTTCTCTTAATAACCAAAACGTTTTTTCAACAACCCAATTTATGTAGAGCTAGCTGGCTTCTGTATCTCCCATTATGGGCACAATACTGCTTAGAATTGAAGGTTTTAGTACCTACTAAAACCACTGACACTACGAGCATTCCAGCACGCTGGCGGGACCATGAAATCGCTGACGCATACTCCATAATCCTACTGAGGAAACAGGCTACCGAGCCATTGTCAGAAGTCTTCATCACATTTTCAACCGTGCCCGCCCGAGGTCCAATTGCAGTCGACGAGTATATGGTCTAATTCAGTTCGTAATATACAGACCACTTTCTCATAGAAGTATCCATCAGAAACGACATTATGATTCGGCAGGAGATGCATCTGTTCACTGCTCAAATGCATCTCCTCCTAGTGCTCACCGCTGAAAGTACAGTGCCAGCGAACACATCAAACACACACAAATATGTGCAAAGCCGTGCAAGCGAATATGTCATACAGCATTATAGTGCTAACGTTCACGGTGCATATCTAGAAATCCCTTGACGCCGCAGAACTAATCCTACTTTAGTGGATGTAAGCAAAGCAACACTTCAGTGGTTGATTGTTATAGTTATCTATACATACTTGTAAAATACATCTATAGAAGTGGTGTGTTCGTTTATTGAATAACCATAATTATGTCTGTGTCGTTGATTTCTAGATTTTGAGGCCAATATAAATGATCAGCTTTCAGAATTCTGTGAATTCAAATGTTATAATGGTAAGCCATTTGATTCGACACGCCGACTTCTTTGGAACTATAATGGAAGGTAAAATAGAAGGAAAGCAAAGAAGGGGAAGCCTAGACGAAGTTTAGTTGAACAAATAAAGGAAAAAGTGGGAATCGAGCCTTATCAAGAAGACAAGCAGAAAGCAGAAGATAGAGAGCAATGGCGATTGGTCCACCGACAAGAGCTGAGCTCTTAAATTAATAATAATAATCATTACATCATCATCAGTCAGTGCCTATATAAAATAATGAGTATTAGACATTATGCACTTCGTTATCTACAACTATGTAGATTCCGATCGCGACTCATTGCGTGTGATAACACATTTCGAAGCCCTTCCTTACGTACCGATCTACCTACAAAACCATCTTAACATAATTTAAGATGCATATCTCTCTACAGTTAACCATCACGCCAGAAACTGTGACTGACTTACCTACAGTGAAATGATTTTTCACTATCATCTATTATTCTATTGTGCTATTATTATATAGACAGCTAAAACGGATAGTATCGCTGTATTTTATTCCGACTTTTCGAATGGTCACGGGCTGAGTCATGTCCTGGATGAATGCTATGAAAAGAAGTTTTATTCTAAATTTTCATTTCAATTTGTGTACGTCTTTGAATCAGAGTAAGAGTAGGGTGGCAGGCGCTGCTGAGGAGCGTGAGGCTATAATGTCAATGGAAATGTCAGAACTGGACCAAAACCCGGAAGCACCAGCTTCCAAATAAAAAAAGAATCATCAAAATCGGTTTACCCAGTCGAAAGTTATAAGATAAGAAACATAAAAAAAAGTCGAATTGAGAACCTCCTCCTTTTTTGGAGACGGTTAAAAGCATTTAAAGTTTTCATTTTTAACACGTCCTCAACCCGTTGCCATATATTGTAATACGAACCTAAAACGTACCGGCGAAACATGGGTATATGGGGGATACATTAGTACACCTCTGCTAAACCGGCACGACAGGGGACGACAGGCATGATGGTATGTCACCAAGGCATAGAAATATTCATAAATGTCGTTGTATTTACTAGAATTTTATAAAATTGCCTTTTTATGACGTTAATTATAAAGTAAACTACCTCCCAACTATGCTCACGGATTGGGAATCGCGATAAATCCATGACATTGTGTCGGGTAGGAAATTGCGAGCGTATACAGCGGTGCTCGCGAGTGTCGGCGCAGTTGTCGCCCGCGGGCACTGCGCTCCACCGCGCTATTTCCTGATGGTATTAATGTAATCTTACTTTATGTTTCATACACTATGTTACTGTTTAGTTTTGAAAGATGTTTATTACTAGTTGTGTTTGATACGATCATTGAACATGAGTAGAAATAAAACTACATTTTAAGGATTTTATGGCGATTATTCGGATCTTTTGCAGCATCTGTGGTCGCAGGGAGCCTACTTACTGCAGATGAGTGTTGTAGGACGTACAAAACTGGGTGATGTGTATTGTTCTAAATTGTCTAAATTATGTATATTGGCTTCTAGACTATGGGTTTCTTAGACCTCTCTCTCTCATGTGAGTCACAGTACAACTAATTGTCAATAATATCGACGATATAACTTTGGCTAGCATAAGACTACACATTACAAGACTTACAAGAGGAGTCACCGTCTCAAGCTCTCTACCGAGACATTTGTATTTGTAGTAGGAGTAGACTACTCCATTGATCTATAAAGCGAAACGACAGTTTCAGTGGAAATTCTATGTAGATGTACGCCGTAAACTCTATAATTAGTATCCAACATTCAGGTTTGCACATCCCTGTCAAAAATTCGGTCATTCATCCCATGCGCGCATTATGATAGAGAGTCAGGACTTAACCGTTTCCATCCCACGCTTACTCTATGTCCAGTGTCAAATTATATTTTCTGTAAGGGATTAAAACCCGTGATCCATGGCGCAGAAGTCATTTGACAACTGCGTCAAGATATAGGTAGCGAAGGTCTAATGTTAAAAGTGTTATACAATTAGCCCAAGACAATTATGAGGAATTTTAGAAACAATATATGTAGATTTAGAAAAATAACAATTATGTTATTGTATTCTTATCTCTGCATTTGCATTCTGTCAAGGAAGTCATCGTGAGAAAACCTGCATGCTTGAGAGATCTTCTCAATGGCGTGTAGTCTGCCAACCCGTAGTAAGCTATCGTGGTGGACTTTACCTTAATCCCTCTCAAATGAGAGGAGACCCGTGCCCGGCTTCTTGCAGCCATACCAACGCGCTGCTTCGTAAAGGTCGATTTGATATATGTTTTCGATGTCAATGATAGTATGTAAGTATGTCATCATACGAACTATGCGTATACGTCGACAACAATTAATAAAAATCACGATACACTATCTTTGGCACCTGCGTGCCACAAATTATCACAGATAACGTGCTATCACCGAAACAATCGGAGATACGTACAAGTAGAGCCGCAATTGGACTGGGTATTATCATCAGCGGTGGCCTGGGGTACCTAACAGCGGCCTCTCCACCATTTGCTCGGCCGGTCGGTATTCGAGACCTCTGCTGATCCTGGCCCCTGTTTTTTTTTATCTCACCCTTTTTGTTTTGCAAGTTATCTTGATTGATTTTAGTAATTAATCGATCTATAGATTAGTGCATTGGATTACCCTTTTCTTGCTTGTTTTTTGTGTAAGATTGTTGCACTTAGATTTTTTGGGTTTTTAACAAATTTCCATCGTAAGTATTTATAAGTATTAAAATTTGTGAAATATTTTTCATTCAATATCGAAATACCGGAATGCCAATGCTGGAATCCGCTGGATGCGGGTGGCGCAGGACTGGTCATCATGGAAATCCTTGGAGGTGGCAAATATCTAGCTATGGACGTGATTTAGCTGAAATGATAATGATGATCTGAAGACAAGCCTTCAGATTATCACTTGTTCCTTAACATATAGGTATGTATGTAAGCATTGATACGGCTGAATGAAGAGTGCTGATAGTCTTGTGAGGTTGGGAGAGAGATATTCAGCAAACTGCGTAAAATGTTAGTTATTGATACTTTTCAATGTGTCATTATTTAATTGTTGTTATCGCCCCAACTTCTTCAGCGAAAAAGTGTAATATTGTCATTATGTCCTGTGTGTCGTCACATTTATCCTCAGTTTTGAAATGTGATCGTATCATTATGAAAGAAATCAAGGGCGGCTTTTATGTAAATTTTACGTGACTCGGGAAACAAAAATAAAGCTACATAAGTATTACGTATAGAAGGATGACTATTACACTGAACATTCATCATCATCATCATCATCAACCCATTATTGTCCCACTGCTGGGCACGGGTCTCCTCTCATTTGAGAGGGATTAGGCTATAGTCCACCACGCTAGCCTACTGCGGGTTGGTAGACTTCACATGCTATCGAGAAAATCTCTCAGCATGCAGGTTTCCTCACGATGTTTTCCTTCACCGTTTGAGCATGTGGTAAATACGCACATAACTTCCGAAAAGTCAGTGGTGCGTGCCCGGGTTTGAACTCAAGACGTTAGACACTGAACATTATTTATCAATAAATAATTTTAATAAGCATTCACAGATTATAAAGAACCAAGAAAGGACAGAACATTAGACTTAAAAAATTAAGAAACAAAATATGACACTAAACCTCTCTTTAATTGAAACTTCTAAATCGGAAAGTTCATAAAGATTTCATCATCTTAAAATTTTATCAAATTCTTCAAATTTAATCTTAATTTTTAAATCTTAATGAAACATTTGTACTGCCTGAACTGGATGGCAGGAAGATGTGATACAAACGATAACGTCATCAGTTCTACTTAAGCTTTTTAATTTAATAAATCTTTTGATAAAGGGAACTGGTATTTGTGATGAAACAATAAAGATGGTACCTCAAGTTACGCTCTCTACATATTTCTCTATAAACGTTAACTACTTTGGTCGGTACTTTTTAAAGATTAAAAAAATAGAGAAGTTTATAAAAATATAAATATTTCTGAGAGCTTCTGCAGGGGTTGGCAACGCATCTGCAAGCCTTCTAATGTTGCAAATGTTGCGAGGGTGGCGGTGATCACTTACCATGACGACCCAATTAGTCCAGCGGTAGTTAACATTGCCTTCTGTGCTATGGGTCCCGGGTTCGAATCCCGGTAGGTACAAATGTTTGTGTGATGAGCGTGAACATTTGTATCCGAGTCATGGATGTATCTATCTATAATATGTATGTATTTACAAAAAAAAGCATGCTGCCTCGTTGCTTAGCACGGAGCTAGATGGCGCTGTGCGTCATAATGTCCAGGAATATTTATACATTTATTTATATTTACCATCAGGTAAGCCGCCTGCTCGTCTGCCCCTTGTCACCATAAACCATAAAAAAGTAGACACGGTCCGGTCGGCATCTGGCGAGTGACACCTCTGGTGTTGCAAACATCTATAGGCTACGGGAACTGCTTACCATCAAGCCATGAGAGCTTGTAAACCCTTTTGCTATTAAAACAAAAAATAAAAGTTTTTTTTGTTGTCCTTTAACATATGTTAGTTTCGGAAATATTTTCCATACAATCTACAAAAACATCAGGTCCACAGATGTAAAATGTATAGATATGCTTCTTCGTGGAAGTACTAGAGTTAGGTGCAATAGTACCGCCTTGTAAGAACTATATCACTACAAGCGCTTCTACTTAACTATTTATCTATCGTTCCCAAGAAATACGATTACATGTGGTATCAAATATTCTACCAGCGATATTAATACTGAACCGGTTGAACTTAATATTAAAATAATCTATACTGTATAAGTACTATAATATTATAAAGCTGAAGAGTTTGTTTGTATGTTTGTTTGAACGCGCTAATCACAGGAACTACTGGTTGGAATTGAAAAAATCTTTTTGTATTAGATAGTCCATTTATCGAGGAAGGCTATACAACATCACGCTACGACCTAATAGGAACACAAAAAGAGGGACTTGATCGAAACTTTGGTTAATATTGCTTTATTTAACTGTAAAACACAGGAATACTATTATATTACATAGAATTAGTACCCAGTATATTTTCCCACCCAAATCCCAAACAGCCTACCCAATCAATATAAAAACATCGGAACATATAACCGCCTCCTTTTTGAAGTCAGTTAATAAAAAAAACAAGAGATTCACACACTCATACGCTCATTATAATTTCATTAACTAATGTTGTTTACAAATAAATATTTTTATTTCTTTCTTTCTAATTTAACACGAAA
Organism: Craniophora ligustri; assembly: GCA_905163465.1. NCBI lineage: Eukaryota > Metazoa > Arthropoda > Insecta > Lepidoptera > Noctuidae > Craniophora > Craniophora ligustri. The sequence continues at coordinate 16,630,234 of LR990956.1, forward strand.
TGTCTTAAACTACTTGACGTAAAATAAAACCACTTTTTAATGATTTTATTACGGTGGCGGTGTATTGATATTAAATGCCGCCGTTTCGAATTCATTACAGCATCCATGGTCACGGGCATGTAAGACGAGTACTGAGTACTTTAGAGAGTAGGTTATTAACGTTTCCGTGAGTTTTAGAAAGCTATTAAAAAAATTAAGACCCTATTAGAGCAGAGCAATTACGGCTTGTTAGGGTCCCTGGTTGGAATCCCTGTGGGGCCACATTTTTGTTTGATAAACATGGACATATTTGTATGGTTATATATCATACATGTATGTTACATCTCTCGTATCTCGTATCACAGTGTTTGTCGCTGAACTCCTCTGAAACGACAAGACGGATTTGTATGTATATTTGGTAGTTCTGAGAATCGGTCGTAGGCTATTTTTTACACCCTTAGTTGATAAGGAGACTTTTTTTCACCAGACTTTTTCAAAATTTTTGTATTTTTTTAAATGATTTGGCATAAAAAATACGTATAACCAAATCCTAAAATGTGGCAAAACAACGTTTGCTGGGTCAGCTGATAAGTATATACATATGTATAATAAAGTTCCATCAAAAATCTATTTATGTAGTATTATGTACAATTCTACACAGTATTCGCAACACAAGCCAAGTTACTTTGCTCGGTACTAGATGGCGCTGTATAAAAATATCCGAATATATTTATTTATGTAGGCGTTCATTCCCACTCTTAAGTACATGGAACAATTAGATCACATGTTTTTAATAACACAGAGGTATATTACAAGAGCCGCACGCTCAGCTAGTAAATTAAGAAACAATGTTAAATTGCACTCACCCACGTAGTGAAGTTGCTATCAGTGTGGTGCGCACGCGACCTACTGGAGCGTTCAACACAAAGAACATCGACCCCGCCTCCTGCTTACCCTGATTGTTGCACGCACATTGATCATACCAGATCATTCTCTATGGCGAAAACAGAGTTTCAGACTTAAACCTATCGAGCTCTCTTGTCTCAACTGTCTCAATCTTCTTCGTACATATGCTATAAGGCAATTTTTTTTCTTGACCATGACCTGTTTTGGGCTTTGTATCCGTAAAAAGTAGTTTTATTTCAATGTATTGAGCTCGTCATATTAAGAAAGAAGAAAGTAGAAAGAAAGAAAAACGTTTATTCTCGACCTCGCAGTGTTCGATATTATTATAAATAAATAAAATAATATAACAAAAAAAAAACAAAATGAATCATTTTATATTTAAATGACTCAAATGTATAATACATACTACTCTTTATTTACGTAGACTTCAGCTTTATTGGCTTTTGATTCTAATAAGACTGAATATCAGGCAGTAATTGATAATATCCTGATATTAAGTTCCCTTAAAATCTCACTATAAGCGTACTTAATTTTTACGGACATAAGGACCAATGATGGACCTGGTCCTTCGATCCACCAGGGTCTTCAGTCGAACACACAGAGGCCCTAGTTTTATATTTACTATAAAAAAAAACTAACCAGTTTATATTTATAACTAATTTCATTATAATTATATGTATCTGTATATGATTCCATCATGGAATGCGTGAATTGAGAGCGAGTTTTTTGTAATGAATATGATAATTTTATGTATTTAAACAAGTAATAAATAATTGAATCATTGATTTTAGTAAAGTTTTCAAGATTTGTGTAATCCTGCTTATTTTGGATTTAACCTGAAGTTAATCTGGGCTTAAAAGAAATAATCTAAAAATAAATATTGTATATATGATAATTACGACCTCCCTGTAATAGTCGAAAAACCTGGATTCAGTATCATCACAATTTTCCACACACACACACACACACACACAACCAAATATTTCCAACACTTTTCCTGTCCCACTGTAAGACGCTATATCGTATTTAAGTACACATTATATTATAAAACATTTCAATTTCATTTCACTTAAACGTACTGTGATAAAATCCGTAAAAAGTAGTTTCATTTCAATGTATAATCATCGTTCAAGAGTAAGAACTCAGTAATGAATTAACTATTTTGCGCCTGACAGTGAGGAAGTTAAGATTTAAAAGACGATAAAAAACTATAATTCTAGTTTTGTACAATGAAATCCGTAACAAAATTCCTACTTTTGTTTTCAATAGGTATAATAATGAACCACCAAAACGCATAACATTTGTATTATGACAAAACAGCTAACTATGCCGTTTAACATTAACTAACCAGTTTGTTGCGACATGTTATTTAATTTACAAACATTTTTATGTAACAGGTAGTAACCGGCAACTTGTGGGTTTTTAGTTTACTATTGTTTTATACCGGAAATTGTAACTAAGCTATTCTCGTTTAGCAATTAAGTAAGTAATACTTAAAGCCTAGGATATTAGGACCAAAATAAATAAGAGCTATACTATGTTGAGCAATATTCAAAAGCACGGATTTTCACGATTATAAAACTGCACTAAAGTATTTTGCTTCAGTAACAATTAAATAATAAAATCCTTTTCCTAGTAATACGTTCACAATAAGTCTATAACAAATTGACTATAAGTCAACTTTAGTCAACACTAATAAAAATTGAGTTTTACAAGCAATGTTGCGTCATGTTCAACTTGTTCCTAATATTAACAAAAGTAACATAAAATCACTCGACTGCTTCTAGAAAACGTAACACGCCGCCTGAGTTACCGCCGCTGTGCACCGGACTGCCCCCATTTTTACAATTTCTCAGTTCCTTCTATACATACCTATACATAATATCTGAGCTTTAACACTGATTTTAAAAAGACATGGTAGTATGGTGGTATTAATTGAATTAGTGGTGCGTAGGGTGCAGTGAATTAGTGACGCGCAGCGTGTTAGTTCGCGTGCGTCCCCGCCGCCGCCGCCGGGCGCTATCTTAGTGCGCGTCGTGGCTCGCGCGCTCCGTTGCTTGCTAGCGCGCGCAGTGCGACCGCGCGCGCCGCCCGAGCGCGACATGAACGTGTTCACACAGACGCCGCGCGACGAGTCCCGCGCCACGCACTACATCGAGATCGTGGAGCCGGACCCCGCGGACTGCCAGTCCTCCGCGCTGCCACCGGAAGGCAACGTTAAGCTGCGTAACTACCGCCTCCTCAACGAGAACATCCGTGCCTACACACCCACTAGCGACATCCACACGTCGTCCAACAAGGGCAAACTGGTGGCGCGCTACGACGTGTGCTCTACCATATCGCCTCCGCGCGCCAAGATCCTTGAGCTACTACGACCTGAGGACCCAGGCCGCGATGCCCTCGAAGCTATAGTGCGTCCAGCCCCACGCCGGGGCCTCACCAGACCGCTTGACGAGGATACGCGACGATTTCTCCAAAGAGCTCTCCAGTCTCCCAGCCCACTTCTCGCTGCGGCTGCGACACCTGAGCCACATCACAGGCCACCGGAGCCTTCAGAAATCGGTAAAGAACCAGATCCGGCAGAACCTGCCGAAGAAACTAGTCACAAACCAAAGAGCGACGAGCTATCGCTAGCCGAAGAGCTGCGAGAAGCAGAGGAGGGCGAACACCCGGAGGACTGCATGCGAAGGGAACTGCTGCGCGAGTTCCGCAAGCGCAGCGGCGGCGTGCGCGACGCGGTGGAGCGCGAGCGGCTGGGCCGCCTGGCGCTGGCCGTGGAGGACGACGAGGCGGAGGAATGCTCGCTGACGGCCACGGCGCGGCGCCTTGACGCGCTGCTGGCGCAGTCGCGCGACCTGCACTCGGAGCTGGCCGACATTCACGCGGACCTGCAGGTGCTGGCTCGGCGCGTGGCTCGCCGCGACCCCTGACGCGTTCGTACCGTTGCTGCCGCTCTGCGCCGCTCTCAGCACGCTTCGCACATAGTTTTCCAATGCTCACACGTAGCACCGACCTCGAAGGAGGAAATTAATTTCCTTTCATTTAATTATTCGTTGAGTAGGTACGTAGCTCGCTGAAGTGGAATATTTGCGGGTTCATGAACATTTCTCGGTTGATGTATGGGTGGCATCGTATGCGGATGCAGCGATTTAATTTAATTTATTTGTGCGATCGTCCGGTACACGCGGCCGGTCAGCGGTGCGTTATCCGCGTGCACTCCACAAACAGTTCAGTTAGCTGCATCATATCACAATTAGTACATTATCTTATTAAGCGGCACTTTCACTTTGTTTTCGTCGCTGTCTCTCGCCGCATAACTTCGGTGTTAGTGATATAATTGTGAAATATCACCTGTTAAGATCGTATATCGTGTTCCGTTGATACGAATTATTGTTAAAATTAATTACTTACGATCTTTTCCTATTGACTGGTGTTAACGTGGGCTATAAAATATTTTTACAAACAAAGTAATAATTTAATGGAGACGCTATAAGAAATGTTTATGCTCCTATTGTTTGAAAGTCTTTTTGTGTCGTTGTCATTTGCAATCAGAATAACGTACCTAAGTCAAAAAAGTACAAACATTTAGACTTTCTCTACATACTAAAATACCTATTGCCTCATTTATTTAAATGCATATTCTTATACGAGCTCTATTTATTGTCTATATTATTAGCAAAGTATGACAGTTAACCAATATTTAATTTAGAAGCTTTTTCCTCCTAACTGTGAATAGTCATCCGCAATCATCGTACTTAGTTTTAAATCTCTACAAAATTTTCAAGATGACATTGACAGATATATACTTTAATTATAAATTATCAAAATCTACAGGATCTTTTAAGACTTTTTACTATCACTAGAGTAAATAATACGCAGCAGACGTTAAATAATATTAAAATTAATTGCCCCTTGTTTTGGTAATTACACGTAGGTATCACCAAATTGACATTGAGACTCAAACAATAACATTGATAAGAACCGTGTGAGTGAACCGAATCTCGTATGTTATAATTAGATAGGTAGGTCATTAAATACTTAACATATCTATTTCATATCTCGTGTCACGGTGTTTGTGGTCGCACTCCTCCGAAACGGCTGGACCATTTTTTTTTTTGCATATTTGGTAGGACTTTAAGTATTTTCCACTTCCCAGTTTTAAATCCCGATGTTAGTGTTTTTATGTGGCACGATAACGTTTGCCGTGGCAGCTCGTTTATTCATAATTATTATGCCAAAACCAATTAAAGCCTCGTAAATGTCAGTCATCAATTTGACACTTCCGTACTCATAAACATCTAACATATTTTAGACATTCTTAGAGATTTACTAAAAGCTGTATAAATATTTTGGCTTTGGTCCCGTTCATGAATGAAATTTGAAGTTGATTTGGTTGAAGATAATTGGTTCAATAGGTGGTTAAATGCTATGCCCACTTTGCACTGCAACGTAATACATATAATGTAGACAGTTAAAGTTAACCTAAACACTGAGTAAGGTATTCATTTAGTTTTAGTAAATATACCTCATATTTATTAACCTATTCGTAATTATTTCCTGTTAAACTATATTTAATATGGCAATTTATCTCTATTACAAGGAAATAATAAATTAAACGCAAAATTACACATTATTTATTGTGCAATAGGTAGGTACTTGTTTTATTTCCATTTGCTTAATAACAACATAATTTTGTATTAAGTGATAATAAACAATCTGAGATCTGGTCTCCGTAGGTCACAAAATAATTCTGGGCATTACTTAGCAGGTTTCAGCCGCTCATATTTCTCATAAACACATTTTATTTTCCATCTTTCTGTCCGTGACAGGACTCCTCTCAAGTCGATAGAAGAAGTATACAGTTTACAGTAAAAAATCTTACGTAACTAATCGTGTGTTCTCTAAGTCTCCGAATACAATTTTTGACCACGGACCGAGAGTCAAGGTCAAAGTCAAATTATGATTTATTCAAAGCTGGCATATTTGCTATTTTGAACGTCGGCAAGACAACCTCTAAAAACGGCCGCCCTTCGGTGTAAAGGCCATAGATAGATAGTGGTCATCCTTGGAGAGGCAAAAGGACCAACTTGCTTGAAGAGTGGTCCTAAGAAGCAGGGTCAAATATCCCTGCAATCCTTTACTGCGGGCATCAGACAATAACGGATTTTCCATTCCAACGTATCTGTTTAGTACGTCGTACAGATTATGTTGCGTATTTCTGAGTTATGTAGTTACTTTTAATTGTTACACGTTACTACTAGCACAGCTTTATTAGTATGCTGATCGTCAGGTTATGGTTATGATTCCCAGGTTACGATGTGTAAATCAGTTTTGCAAAATTCTGCCGAGTTTAGATTTATGCACATTTATTAATAAACACTATCTTATCGTGAACCTATACCCTGGTAACCCCTAGGCACGGGTTTACTTTCAAAATATGATGAGTTATCCTATAGTCCGCCGCATTGACTTCCTGCGGGTTGGCATACTTATCCCCGCTGTTGAGAACATTTTAAAAGAGTGCAGATTTTTTCATAATCTTTTCCAACGCCACAGAATGTTTTCGTATTAGTTTTCCAATCTAAATAACCCTTACTAAGTAGCTTCCCTTCTTATTATAGACATCATGTAGGTCAACCTAAGGCCTGATTGCCTAATAGGTTATCTAAGTTCTTACTAAAATATTCCCGTTTTTATTACAGACATCGAGTGCGCGCGCACGTCGCTGCACGGCGGACGCGCGTGCGCTGAGCGCGGAGGCGCGTGCGCTGCGCTACCTGGACGACGTGGTGGCTCTCCTGCGAGGAGATGTGACCGCTGCCGTCCGCGCACGCGCCTGGCCCTTCGCCCTTGGAAGGCGGCAGCCCGACAGGAACTACGTCATATGATCTCAGGTATGTAGACAACACCACAATATGACGTGACGTGGCTCAAGTGACTGAACGATCGGTTTATGCATCACGTATTGTAGAGCCAATATTTGTGCAATCTACAGGTAATTGCTCCGGGTCTGGGCGTTTGTGTATGTGAAAAATATATTTTGTTAACGCACAGGCAGATATTCAAGCACGTTTAACAAGAAAACTTGCTCCCAGTTTTAGAGCACCAGACGGCCAATTTCAAATTCGCCATCGATTCAATTGTACATTTTCAAATTTATGTTATACCGTAGCATTTCTGTTTTTATTTCCAACCTATTACAAATATCCAAGTCATTCAAACACCAAACCAGCCATTAGCTGGATCTGTTTAACCTAATTATGACTTCAATCTATTGTGGTTACTTCACAACTCCGACTTACAAAAACATTTTCCGAATATTTTTTAAGAAACCATCACTACTGAGGGATTAAGCAGGTGTCTACTTATTTCCTTTCAGTTTGTCAGTATGTTCTTAGGTCTCAAGTAAAAAAGCATTATAACCGAGCATAAAACTTCAATAACACGCTCGATCTAGGAACCGTGTTAGACACTACAGTCGTTTAGCATCACAAAATCAAAGACCCAATTATACGATATTTAATTTCTTATAGATATGTTATCATCTAATCTTGTTCCTACTTGATTCTCAAGCACCCGCTGATAACTTATTACTAACATCATTATCTACACGTGACCCATTCATATTATAATATAACATAATAATATAATAAAATTATGTCTGGCACATATTTTGTCTGTCTAACAACATATAATTACAATTAACTTACACAAAAAAGTAATTGACATCGTTAAATATTACTTAACAATGGTTCAATGTTACGTAACTTTATTGTTTTTATTTACAAAATAATACTCAGAAGCGTAATTCATTTTTTGAGTCATATCATTCACTGTCTTGGAACAAAAGGATTCAAATATAATCAACGATGATATTTATGCGTTTAAACCAACCATATTGTTAACTTTAGACAATTCTAGAATTGTATTGAAAACATTACAACATCAAGGATACCTTTTACAAAATATAAGCTTCATGGTAATTAAACAATTTAATATATACATATGTAGGTATATCATGGGCGTATTTACCATAGGGCCAAAAATGGCCCGGGGCGGCAGATTGTGAGGGGCGGCTTCGCCGCCCCTCACTTTCTTTTCAGGGCGCCTTCTGAAGTTTACCCACAATATTTTTTATTATATTTTAAATATCATTTAAAATTAAAATCATTGAACGCTTCGAGCTCAACCTTTTATTTATTTCACAATACCGTGAACAAACACCTAAAATAACATTTGAATTACAAGAAATTACAAGTTACGTTCCACTATAAGCGAAGAACGCCTAAATAGCTTAGTTGTTCTGATTTTTCTTTAGATCATATAGGTTAGTGTTTGATCAAAATCTCACCTGATGGTAAGTGACGACGTGGTCAAAGATAAAACCTAAAATCATTGTGACTCTCAAACTGTACACGTCAGGAAATACAGTCAGGTAGCTGATATAATTCCCTCGCTGTATAAAGCGAAGCACTTAGGGCGCGTGTTTCGGGGATTTTTACCATGAACCGATGTCGATGTATCAGTTTACCTGGTTGTACGTCAGTAAAAGGAAGATGGCAAAATTAAATTGTGAAGTTCTGATGTATACTCTCCGAATTTTATCGGGTTCAATGAAGATGATGTTTAAGTCTCTGTAGCCTTTTGTTAGCAAACTCATTGTCGGCAAAATAAACCTACTGGCTCTCCTCTCAATACACTCCAACGCTTCCAGATACATAGACAAGCATGTAGACTGTACGATGCAGGGTTGCCAATAAGGCAAATGTCTATATTGGGGATCTCCACGTCTCTTGATCTTACCCCGAACGAAGAAGAAAATGCGATAAATGTCAGTTATTATGGAGATCGTTCGCTTCTTGGTTTTGGACCCTGGTTTTTAGTACACGTTCCATAGTCTTGCAGAGTGTGGAACTGACGGAAATCGGCCTGATATAGGGCGACATGATTGCCCTTTTTAGGCACTGGTTGACGTTGACTCGTCGTCTCGACTCGTCCGGTAAAATACAGATAGAAGATATCGTCGCGGGTGTACATGCACACGCCCTAGCTTTAAATTTATGATCCAAAATCTGCGTCTCCGTAAGCATGCCTCTAATTTTGCAAGATGCACCTTAAGCGAGAGGGAGCGCTGTCGCTGTGCAACGCATCTTCTGTTTTTTGCTCTTATTTATTAGATCGCGAATAAAGGTAGGAAAACGGCAGTGAATGAGTATAATTGAAACTTAACGTTCAGATGCACACGATAATACCACACCCATGAGGTCTGGCCTAGAGACCGCGAAGACGCCCGAATCCCTAGTATGTAGAGGACCGCCACCATAGCGCAACGCAAGATTTTTCGCTAGTCAGCGGGGCAACCATTCGCGAGTGGCTAGTTCGATATTTGGGTCCGATGTATGCACCGCGTGCCAACCGCATTTACTAGGGGCCCCTAGTAAAGGCGGTTGGCACGCGGTGCATGCATACGTCGGATTCCGCTACCCGTTTCATTTTTCGCCGGACTCCGCGTGAACGTTTACTGACTAAAATCCGCACCCATCAACGCCACCAACCCTATTGCTAGGGCCATAGCCAGCCATGCCAGGGATTCAAAACGAAAGTACACAAGTTGTGGTGCACCACAACCCCGGTGGTCTTCGGTCCAGCTCTGGTCGCTGGATTCCGGCTAGGCATGTGTGCCGAATCCGCGCGCCACCTCATCATCATCAACCCATTATTGTACCACTGCTGGGCACGGGTCTCCTCTCATTTAAGAGGGATTAGGTTATAGTTCACGCCAACTGCGGTTGGTAGACTTCACATGCCATCGAGAAAATCTCTCAAGCATGCAGGTTTCCTCATGATTTTTTTTCTTCTTCGTTTGAGCATGTGATAAATACGCACATAACTTCCGAAAAGTCAGTGGTGCGTGCCCGGGTTTGAACTCGAGACCTTTGACATGTCAGTGCACTGGTCACACCACTAAGCAACCACAGCTTTCACCTACGTGCGCCACCTACTTGGGGCCATTTTCAGATCGGGCTCCTCTAGTCGCACCCGTCCGCTGGCCACAGCTCATGGAATTCGGAGGTCTGTTTGCGCCCTCCGGCGCCCGTTGCGTATACTGCGGATCGGGAGAGAGTTTGTGATTTCTGTCTCCTCTCCGCTGCCTCTTTCGCGCCCAAGACTTGCTCGCAGTTAGAGGCGGCGGCATCCGCGTTCTCGCTCCTGGCCATGGATAGGATCATGGCTAGATGCGGATGAAGTCACCACCGACTGCCGCTATGTGACGAAACACGGACGGGTCAGCTTGACGATACACTTGAGGCTGATAGGTTCTTACAAGCCGCGGCCGAAGGCTTCCACCGAGTGATTGCTCCTTCCTCCAGCATCATCCAGGAGTCACGTTTGGGATATCTTAGTCTATATCCTATTGTCGCGTGCAATATGAGCCCCGTAATACGTAATACATATCGAAGTTAAGTTGTCAATCGCCATCAATTATTATAGCGTCATTGACAAATTTGTATACCTACAGAAAAAAAATACCTATGTGTACCTGTGACTATTTACTTATTCGATTATTTTTTATTTCACACCATATAATTAGGTAGGTACCTCCCTATTGAAGGTTTTTTTTCTTAAATAAAATACTATTGGGGCGGCCAATCTGATTGGCCCGGGGCGCCAAATCTGTAAATACGCCTCTGAGGTATATAGTCAAGGAAGGAAACTAATTCGAAGAAAGAAAATTATTTGTCAATAAAGCTTTAAATTATTTGGTCCTTTGTCCCAAAGTAGGTACACCCACACAGTACCATATTATATTCAATATGAGTTACACAACACATGCCAAATATGTTCAATCATCCAAAAACATCATCATATTTTACCATCACGCCTGTTGTTCGCGAAGGGTTAGGCAGAAATGTACACGCACATTTCGCCGATATGTTTTTGGTCCCATGGAATAAGGGGCGCGGGCGAGCCTATTGCCATCAACCAGGGACGAATTAAATAATTATCTTTATGTAATAGTTATTACTATAATATAATTGTTAAATAATAGTTATTTTAGATTAACTTATCTTTAAACTTATTATATACCGAAATATTATGTTACATTGTTTTGTACACTCGGTCTACAAATAAATATTTGATATGATCTAAATTCCAAGCTGCTACAGAGAATTTCATAGTAAACCCCAAGAGCACTTTGCTCGTGCTGGGAATCGAAGTCAAGACCACTTGCGCACTTACGACCATTGGACAAACGAGGCCACTGGGCAGGTACAATTTGATCTAATAACTGGCAACCTTAGTAAAAGTCTGAAATATCTATGTAAAATGTCAACCTTCAAGATTTGATGAGCAAATATTATTTCATGGTTAGTACCCTAGTACTAGTTAGTCTAATGGACTTGGTAACTGATGAATCGTGCAAACCCGGTAACTAAACAAACAAAATGTTTCCTTTTTTTGTGGCTAAAACCAAAATAGATAACACGCGAAACAATATTCGACAGGCTCGCGGCATTACCCACGTAACGAAGGAGTTGTCAGCTCGAAAGAATTTCCCGGGAAAATGGCAACAGTAGAAAAACTGGGGAAAAGAACATAATCTGGACATAATGTCGTGTGAGACAATAATCAAAGAAACAATAGAGTATGTTTCAAAAAGTTGTGTTTGTTATTGCACTCACAAACAAGAATTTTCACATTATAGCATAGAGCAAAACTTTCTTAATTGACACAAACTTGATGTTAGACTTGGATGTCCATTATTTTAAATAACGGACTAAGAAACTAGTATTTAGCTCTTTTTTCTACATAGTGATACAGGTATTGGGTGCCTGCTAGCTTTCATTACATTAAGGGCCTAATCTAAAGAGTCTGTTATGTTCAAACATTTGGCTACTTTAGACAGAATTAAAGTCTCTAGTTCAAAATATGAAGATTTAATTTTACATATTCCAATTCTAGAATAATGGGAGATTTATAATTTAATAATATCATTATTTAAGTATTTGTAGTTGGCAACTCCGTCGCGAGCTAATTACCGGCGCTGCTCGGTGCTGGTACCGATCGCGGCGCAACCGAAGCCGTACACAATACGTACTTACATGCCGCAGTTATACTAAGAAATCAGTTATTTCATCAATTGTTCAATATCTAGACGTTGCACTTTCATTTATTGAATAGGCCATCTGTCAATCGCTCTACCTGCAAATGTCAGAAAATACAGTATTCAGTAAAACGTATATATTATACACGGGCGCGTTATTACGAATATATTACTTCATCATCAACATTTTATATTTATACCACTAGAATTTTGACTATTGTATAAGAATAATAATCATTCTAATCAACTAAAATGTATTTTATGTTAATACCAAAATTATTATGTTCTGTGCAATACATATTGAAGTTGTAGTGCCCGTCATTGCCACCAGCCATTGGAAATTTTACCAAAACACCGATTTAAACAAACTCACTGCTACATTTACACTGTATTATACACGATTATGAGTTTTTAGTAGACCACAAACAATGCGCTAATTACGCACACATACGATGTATAAATTGTCGACTTTGTAAACAGATTAATTAATAGGAAAATATGTTCATTAGCTTAATATTTGTTTAGTTCTGATGTGCACTTAATGTACAACATTATATCATTATCAAATACTTAAAGACCAAAACTCGGGAAAGAAATCGGTTTTATACCAAATTTTTTTGCTAAATGTTAATGATTATGATAAGTAGAACATTTTATGCTTATGGCCACATATCAAATAACATTTGCGAGATTTTAAGCCACCATATTTTAAGCTAATGTAAAGTATCTCGACGCAAAAAAGACATGTTATAAGTCGTTATGACGTGTCTGTGTGTGTGTCCGTCTGTGGCATCGTAGCTCTCGAACGTATGAACCGATTTTGAATTTGTTTTTTTTTTGTTTGAAAAGCGAGTTAGTCGGGTGTGTTATGTTTGATGAAAATCGGTCCAATATAGCCAATAGTATAATATGTAGCAAAATGTATGGGTGTTTTTAAAAATTTTATTTTTTGTTTCTAGTACAATGTTGTCTTATACACAAATAATCCATATGTTTAGTATCAGCAGTATCTTAACAAGTAACAACAAAACGTATCAAACGGTTTAATCAGCTCAGCTGTGAACTTATTCAATCGTAACATGTTACATAATGACGCCTTACCTTGGAACCTTGGGTGACCAAGGCCTTAAGTGACACTATACCAACCCACACAATACGTCGTACAAGCGTGTTGCTCAAACTATTCTATGTAATTTCATTCGCTTAGAGAAGGTGCAGCATTCCTAATTCTTTTGTATGCAAAAAAACCGGTAGAAACTTAATCCATGTGACAATCATCGCACTGACAACGATTAGCTGACATATAACAGCAAGTGAAATTATATTTTATATATGTATGTAAATATGTAGATTGTAGGTAGTACTAGTATACACCCACGTATATGACACTGGTATGTTTTAGGACCCATGTAATACGGAGCTGTGGTAGCCTAGTGGTGTGACCAGTGGACTGAGATGTCAAAGGTCTCGAGTTCGAACCCCAGGCCACGGGTTCGAACCACTGACTTTTCGGAAGTTATGTGCTTATTTATCACAAGCTCAAACGGTGAAGGAAAACATCGTGAGGAAACCTGCATGCTTGAGAGAATTCTCGATGGCATGTTAAGTCTACCAACCCGCAGTAGGCTAGCGTGGTAGACTATAGCCTAATCCCTCTCAATTGAGAGGAGACTCTAGGGACATTAATAGGTTGATGATGATGTAATACGAGACCAGCCTAATTCCATCAACCCGATAGGAATTTAGATTGTATGTTCCTAGTAAAAACGCACGGCACTACGAACAGTCAGTGATAACTTTGGTATTGAACTCAATACTTTTCCTTTAACAGTCTATCGGTCACACCACTACGCTATCATAGCTCTCTAGAAAACAGTGACAAGCCAAGTTAATGTTATAGGGTTTTATAAATCGGTACATAAATACTAAACAGACAACTAAATTGATAATAAATAGAATAAACAAAAGCAAATTATACACCCACATGTCTCAATGACACAATATATACATATAAGGAATAATAAGGATAAACAACCACAAATACATTGGTCCGATTGGAGCAATCGGATTAAACTTAATTACGTTATACTCCAAACAAAAATACTAAACTATTTGCCATATTTAGCCAACGCTGTCAGCCCCAACGGAGACCGTCCGCAAACACGGAGCGTTGAAACTAATATAGAGCCAAAAACACAGGTTTTCTTGCGTTAACTTTATCTCAAAATTGATATATGTAGTATATAATATATGTGTGTGTTCACTATACTTTATAGCTATATAGCTTTTGTCAGAAAATATAAGAAAATAAAGAGATAAGGATAATAATTTTTCATAAACTTATTTTAAGAATTTAAGATGAACCGACTTTTTGATATAGCCGATACATTTAATATTATATGTAAATGTATATTTAATTTTGCCTAATCTTGAAAAATGGACTATTCGTGTTGTTATTCTGATATAATTGCTATGTTCTTGTGAAGTCTCATCAAACTCTGACCAGTAGTTTTGGCGTGACATAGTTAGAAACATAATCTCATCACATACAAATTTCCACATTTATAATAGTATAAGGATAATTGGACTGTGTGAACATCTAGATAGATGATAGAGTATTCTTTATTGTACACAAAGAAATACACACAACAAAATGGAATACACAAAAAATAATACAATATACTACAATATAATACACATCTAATACATTCCTTTTATACTCCATGTATTGAACAATATTTAACGTTATTAACATTAACGGCCAGATTGTCCAGTCCTGTTGGAACAATTTGGAAACCACAATTATAAGCTCGCTGAATGCATAGTTATTAAACCTAAATAATGCCATTGTGGATTTGTACGTTTGATTTAATTATCGATGTTTTAATTACCACAGTCGTTGCTTATTGTCACGTGGTAACAATGATTCATAGCTAAAATAATACTTATTTAGTTTAAACTTCTATGACCCAATTATTGTCCCATTGCTGGGCACGGGTCTCCTCTCATTGGATAGTAATTAGTCTATAGTCAACTTCCCACACTTCGAGAGAACCTCTCAGGCATGCAGATTTTCTCACGATGTTTTCCGTCACCGTTTAGGCATGTGATAAATAAGCACGTAACTTTGAAAAGTCTGTGGTGCATGTCTTGAACGCGAACTATTTAATTAAATCAGTCAGTTATTATCGCATAGGCCATTCATAATAATGCAAATACAAAAATAAATCAATCGAAATTGTTTCATTGAACTTGACGCTCGTGATTGTAAGTCATTATCTTATTAAGAATTCCACATAGTTGATAATTTAAATAACCAATGTTGCAGGCTTGGAGATATCGCTGACTCTCTACCCGGCTGCAGTCAACGAGCTTACGACACACCAAAGGCATAAGTGCTCGAAAATATAAGATAATAATGATGTTTTTTATGATTCTTATGATGCCACGGTAACGAACAAGTAACTAGTCTCAACTTTGGAACAGGTTCTTTGGGTACGGAACCTTAGAAACGAAATACGAATTGATAGAAGTTTATTGTAGGTCAGATCTCTTCTCCGAGCTAAATAAATTTCTACTGACTTAAATGGGTACTATAAGTAAAGGTAATATGAATTTTATAATAAGAAATACATGTGAAGGATTTTTAATTGACGTTGGTTTTATATAGGTACATATATGGACCAAAATATCAATACATAAAAAAATATTTATGTATGGATATTTTTAGAACAGTATAAATATGATAAAGAAGAGACGAAATACACACACTGACATTGGAGCGTAAAAGGCGTAAGACTGTCAGCCTTATTTATCTATGCTCTTTAAGATATAAAATTCTGGTCCTTTTGAACTGTTTTGTAACTTGTTTTATTTGTGTGATAGAAATTAGTATAAGTGGCAGTGAATGTTACTGATTGTTAGGAACTTAATTGTTGATATCTGTTATTGTATCGTACTTGAAGTGCTAACTAGGAACTAATTATATTGCAAAGTATTTTACTTACTTGAAATTCAGGTAACCTTATACTTTAGGGGCTAGTTTTGTAACAAATTTTTCAGTCCTTTATTGTACCACGATTTATTTTATTCATTGTATTATTGATTTTCTACTAAACTAGCTGACCTATCACGCTTTGTTGTGGCACAGTGTGGTTAAAGATAAAAACAATCTTTGAAGTGGGTTGTATATAGCGTGATTTAAGTTAAATTAGTGGAGACATTTTCAAGTTTTTGATGCTTACACAAACCCACTTAATGTTTTTATAAATAAAGATGACTAAATTTGATTATACCTCAATTCTTTTATATTAATGATAAATTAACAGAAAAAGAGGAAGAAGGTAGCATTTTTTAATTTGAACACGTTTGAAAATATAATAAAATAATACATTAATGAAATCTTATCTCACCTGTGTCATGAAACAATTATTTTTACGATTGCGTCTGCTAGTTGTAAGTCGGCAGACTAATTAAAAATGTAAAATAATTAATTGTTTTGCATTCATAAATATTTTATTATGTTTTAGAAGAAAGTTTTTGATACAGCTCTATCATCAGATACTACCTCGGCAACAAATGCGCTGATTTTTTATTATTTAACAAAAAAACGACCATTGTTTTTGGATCTGCCAAAAGTGACTTCATATTATTATATGAATCAGAATTTAAACTTGAACTATGAAATGTAATAAGGGAAGGGAAGTATAAAACAAATACATAACGTAATATAATTAACATACATTATAAATTCGCATACCGCATATTGTAAGTTAATACGTAACATAATATTTATGAATTTATTATGTTCACCTGACTTAATTTTTATATAATTTAATACTCGTTGGTTGGATCTCTTTAGACTGAATGTGTGGTTAGTGATTAACTTAAGTTTTGTTGTTGTCAGTTAAGGCGGGTAGTTAAAATGGGATTTTGTTACTATCATTGTTATCTACGAATCTACTTAGTTAAAATTAGTCAATTGACTAATTGCTTCAAATTCTTTAAACTGTTTTTTAAATACACCAAATTACATAGTATTTAGTGAAGTAATTGTAAGAATAATACATAGCGTACTATCATGCCTATATACCAGACGGATTAGGTAGAGAAATACTGTAATCAATAGTACCTATTTACCCATAATTCAATAGTATGCTTTTCAGTACTATCAATAGCATGGAACAAATGGAAAATCTAAGCTCCTGCTGATTTTATATTTTTTTGAAAAACCCATTTGTACTTCTTAACCAGAAGATCGAACCCAGAACCTCACTCTCAGTAAAGTCAAAGAGGCAGTCTACTCTTTAGATCGGAGATGATTTATTAAAGAAATCAAAACTATGTAGTAATGTAGTTTCTAAAATACATTTGATAAAAAATACATATTATCGTTGTTTTTTTTTTCAAAAGGAATTTACTTTTTTTAATGATCAAAGTTTTATATTGCTTTCATTATTTAATGACTGCAAGGTTGTGGGGGCGTGAGGTTCGATTCTGGCAGGGTCAATGGATTTTTTATTACAAAAATCCAAAATTTCAGCATAAAATTGTAATAATTATAATGCATAAAATGATAGCTTACTTAAATAGAACATAAATAATGAAGTTTAAAAGCCGACCATAAAACTATGACTGTATAATTCAGTAGATCTCTGATTATCCGTTCGGTAATTTAGGATACAGGCGTGATAGTGCTTAAGTGTTTTGTTTATTCATAAAAGCATGATTATTAATCGATTATTAATAGTGGATCGTTATATAGTTATGTATGAGTAAGCAATGTAGGGTCAGGTTACAATAACTGATAAGATAGGCATTGAAATACATACTCTTCTTGTACTAGTCTTCTAAATTAGTAATGTTTCTTTTTTCAATGCAGAAAAGCTAAGGCTATATATGCCTTTTATCAACGAAAAATGACAAATATACAGACAGATAACTTTAAAATATCATATGCAAATAACCGAACATCATAATGTTCGGTTATTTGCACACAGCGCCATCTAGTCCCGAGCTAAGCACGAAGCTTGTGTTATGGATACTAGATGGTTGATATACTGCATAGTTATTATTTTAACTTCAAAAAATTAGGTTCTTATTTCGTCGGAATCTTGTTTTTTGTAAATATCTATAGGTACATAGAAACATTCATGACTTACGTACATTTCTATGCTCATCACACAAAAATTTGTCCCTACCGGGAGTTGGACTCGCGACCATTACCACAGAAAGCAGACGCTAATACCGCTGCGTTATTCGGATCGGCGTTTAATAGTGATGACTTAAGAGGTTCCTTCATTCGTTAAAACGTACGGAACCTTGTTAAGTGTGAATAAATAGAGAACATCCTTAATAAATCGCTCGCAAGAAAACTAATTATATACCTATTTTATATATTGCACGTGTTTTACCAACCTTTCCAATTATTTAAATGTCATAAGTGCATTGATTCGTTGACATTTCTGTATTGTAATGGATACAAGGTCAAATTTTCTATGTATTATTATTATTATTATAATTTTATGTCTGGTCAACTGAATATAAAGTTTTATTACTGAATAATTGTTTTATTTTTAATAGGTAATTAAGGAGAGTGCTGACAGTATTGCCTAGTGGTACAGATCACAGAATGCGATGTTGTTGGGCTTGAGTTATTGATTGATTGATTGTTTATTTCTGTAAATAGATCTTTTTAAACACTTTTACAAGTCATGTAATTTTTTTTTAGTATCTAGTTGGCATCGGCATTTCCTAACTGACGAACTCTGACAAGAAATGCCGAAACAAACTCAGAGAATCATAGTCTCTTTTAAAGTCCAAACATATTGGTTTCAATATGAATGTGAATGTGTGAATGTTAGTATCCAAGATCTTCGAAACTGTCCCTGACACCGTCCTGCATGCCTCATTTGTCATAAATTTAAATATATGATATCTATTATTATGTCTCTGTAAATAGATATTTTAAGGACACTTTATTTATTGAGGATATAGATGACGTGGACGACATTTCCTAACTGATAAACTCCAAGAAGAACTGACGAAACAAACTCAGAGAAAATGGTCTCTCAATAAATCAGCTTCTGCGCCGCATGTCGAAGGTACGATCCCCGCGTGGGACAAATATATGAATGGTAGCCTACAGGTAGTTGTGCCAGGTCTGAATGTGTATTGTGAATATGTGTTTGTAATCGCACCCACAACACAGGAGTAATTGTGAGACTAGTGTGGGACAACGTTTTGAAAAGAAAACCAATTGAGTTCGTTTCCATCCACAAATTCTCACACGGTAATCAAATAAAGATTGTCTACACACGAGGAAAGAATATGCAACCGGTAGCCACAATAGCCACTAATCCTTTCTGTGTTTGTATGTACAAACACGAAAGCACGTAAATATATTCAGCACAGTTCAGCACGTTTTAATTAAAAATACTCTCAGCAATAGGAGTTTAAAGAGAAACTAAATATATATTTACCTGCTGTGTAAATTAAATACACTAGCTTTGTTCGTTTAATTATTTCTCTAACCCTGTTAGAACATTCCTATTTCACGGGCAAATTGTTATAGTGTTTGTCTTTTTATGGGAATAAGGGGACAAACGGGCAGAAGGTAAGTGATCACGGCCGCCCATGGACATCTGCAACACCAAAGGACGTGAAAATGCGTTGCCGGTCTTTCAGGAAGTTTGGTATTGTTAGGTATTCTTACAAGCAACCCAAGGTTTTGATTTTGCCGAGCCCTTTGAGCAAACTCGCATCTTTTACTATGTGGTCGGTCCACTTTGCCGGGGGCTAACCACGCTGCGTCTTCCGGTACGCGGTCGTCACTCAAGAACCTTCGAGCCCCAACGCCCAGGCATTGACGCTCGGGCGTTGGACCGGTCGTTGTCGCAACCTGCGGCTGTTTATGGTTTGATATGATGATGTATGGCAATTGCTAAAAACATAATGAAGAATTGTGCTGTGTTAAGTGTCTCTACCATACCTCTACATTTTAGAGAATAAAAGCGTGATTGAATTGTATTTTTTTTTATTTTCGATATGTTTACGCTTGACCACCATTTCACCAGATATTAAGCGACACTGCGATCTACGATAGAGTGCGCTTACCTAGAATAAACAGATTATTAAAAAAATAACGAAATTGTATGTTAATAAAAATGTTATTTTAACTGACTGATAAAACTGTTTCTACAAAAAACTACTCATTACTGTTATGTTCATCCGATATTGTTACTAATTAGATATTTGGAAACCTAATATACCGCTGGAGCCGACAGAAACCATTGATTTGGAAAACCAGCCATGCCACACAGATCTCAAAACACGACAATCATTTTCGTGACGCTTACAAATGTAACTAGATTCCCGTAATGACTACATAGCATCACGCCAGTTTCAACAACAGGTTAGGCAGTGTACTAATGCACCCAATTTTGATGTTATGATTTACATTGATAGGCCAACCCGTGTAAAAATAAGCTTAAAAAACCCGAACACCAAACTCTATTGCGAATTTAATATTATTATTATTTTAGCCCGAACTGTCCCAAAATTGAGCAAAGGCCTCCCCCCTCTTCTTCCATGCCAGTCGGTTGAATTTAATATACTAACTAAAAAAACAATGATCAATTTAAGAATCAAGAAAACATTATAAGAAATACATCAAAACCCTGGAACATTGCTCAACTGCTACTCTTAGAATTTTAAGTCATTAGAATATTAATTACAAAATATGTTGTAGTTTCTTAAAAGACATGATTTTGTTAATAAGTTGCTTTCGATTTTATCGCGGTGGTTACAGCACCAATGGTCACAAATCTGCTCATGATCAAGGATGGTATAAAATATACTGAGATAAAATCTGTAAAAAAACTATTTTTTTATCCATATCAAATATCACAGTAAGTGTACCTAAGTAATCGGTGCCTAAGACGTTTTTTTTTATGGTGATAAGGGGCAGACGACCAGGCGGCTAACCTGATGGTAAGTGATGACCGCTACCCATGGACATTTGCAACACCAGAGGCTTGCAAATGCGTAGCCAAACCCCTTAGAAACCGTTCAGGTTTCTTAAAATAGGGAGTTACTGAACTGACAGCAAACGGAATTCCCATGCTGTCAGAATAGTCACTCCCCCAATGAGCTCTAGTAACCTTACCCACTCGCAGAAAGACAACTATTGTTGATTCACTACGGTCTTCTGTAAGGCGGAGGTACTTCCCCAGTCGGGCAGCTCAATTTGAGCGAGAAATCTCGCTATGCTCTACCTCCTAATAAAACAGTCTTCAAAACAGGCAAGCAGCTAACACTAAAATGCCTGTGTATAAATCGAACGTCCCCGAAATTCTAATCCCCAGCGAGCATGCACAGGTTATTGATTGTAACAATAGTTCATTACGTGCGGCGAGCGCCTAAACCGGGTGATTAATGTTACGGGGTTGCAAGCCCCACGTAAAATATTGCCCCCTTCAAGAAATATGACACAGTGACATAGCGAGTGACGTTTTTAAAGGAGATTTGCGAGTATTACGATAGAAAATCATAATTAGATGCTAATCATAACAGATGTACTATGTCGTCGATGTACTGTTGATAAGTAGTGGATTAGTTCAATTATTAAACGATACAAATTATTACCATAGCCTCGGCCCCTATTACATGGGACCTAAAACATACCGACGAAACGTTGGTGTACATTAGTACACCTCCGCCTAACCTTTCGAGCACGACAGGCGTGATGGTCTGTTACGATACAAATTACAGGCTGCTAAAAGCTGTAATAACCCAGTTAAGTCATTTGACAAGTTTAATGACAAGGGATGCACTTCTGATGATTTTTCGAAGTTACGTCTGTATTTACCACGGAGACAAAACGGTGAAGGAAAACATCGTGAGGAAGCCCGCATGCCAATTTTACAAATGTAATTTGTAAAAGGCTTGATGACAAATTACAGAAAGGTTGTAGGTATTAAGCATTTTAATCAACAGCTAAAATTCTAAAACATTTACTTCGACAAAATAATTAACGAAACCCAGCGTTATGAAAATTAACTAACAGCCGAAACTGTTAAATATATTATTATTTGTCATAGTTATTTAGCACCGGGCGGATGCCAAATGGGCATGTGTTGGCAACACCGCAGCTTTCCGGGGGGAGGGGAGGGCGCTGTAATCTCTGGCCCTGACAGTGTGATGGGGGTCGTCGCCCCGGCTCTGCTCGCCCGCTTATATGCAAGCTTGAAGGTAATTGCTCGTGAACACATTATTCAGCAATTTTTCAGGATGTTTTCCTGGATGTTATTGTTGAACGTTTAATGCTTAAGTAACTTTCTAGTACATCGGTGATAAGTGGGACTTCTAAACCTTTTATTTCGAATTTGATTCCTAGGGCAAGAAAATAGCTATTGCGTTTTCTGTTATTATATACTTTACTATAGCACTATGGATATTCACACTCATACTCTTTATGATTATAGTCCTTATGCCACGGCTAACTGTATATTAAGTATACATATATCAGAGCAGTTCTTTGGGGCTAGCCAGCTGCTCATCCTCCTCATGTTCATGCATGCCTAGTTTGGTACCCTGTCTTCAATGCAACCTTGCACTATACGGGATAGATAGATAGATACGAGTACCTATTCTCCATTGTACACAAACAAAACACACACAACAAAATGGAATACACAGATAAAAGTACAATTGGCGGTCTTATCGCTAAAAGCAATTTCTTCCAGACAACCATTGGATGGACAAGAGTTTAGGGAAGAGAAAAACGATAAGTACTGTCTAAATACACCTTTACATCGCTGTAATGAAAAGGACACTCGATCACCAATCATAAGCATATAACTGGTGACTGAAGGGTACGCATAATATTGCTATGAGAGACCTGACTGGTACTACAGATATTCACAGTTTCTGGTACAATCTTTCTGCATTTTCTGATTATTAAATAGACCATACACGTGTGGTCAAAGGTCAAATCCAATTTAGTTCTCAAAACTACAACTAAACAATTATAGTATATTTTTTTGCTTCTATACCTTGAAGTAGGTTAAGTAAATTGATATAAACAACCAATTCGATTCCCCCCTCTCCCCAAACCAAAGAAGCACAACCTACATTAATATTAAAACCATAAAACTTTATACAACCAAATTATTTTGGGATTATCCCCAAAGCGAGTTTAAATTACTTATGTAAATGTGATAGATACCTGGCGAGGTTGGATCGCGTGCTGCCCAACTCTTGTAATTGGGGAGGTTCGCCGGCGAGCGCAGTGGAGCCCGCGGCGGCAACCGGCGAGGTTCACCACAAGCTCCAACCACGGCACCACTGTGCTGTGCCCAACCTGACGAGACGCGAGTGCCACAAAAATATATTTACAAAAAAAAAAACAATCTCTATGTGACCAAAATTTTAACATCCAATAAAAGAACTTCGTAATTAATTACCAATGATATACGTTTATTGAGCTTTAATTTGATTAAGTTTTAAATTAACCAAAATTCTGTGTGTGACAACTTAAGTTGATCAAAGAATAGAATGTTCGTGTAAGACGTTCGTGGAGCGCTCCCGCCATGAGGCTAGCTCGTCAGTAACCAATATTGGCCACACTGTCATGTCCATTACTGGCTTACCGAACAAGTGTTCGGTAAGCCAGTAATAATAAATCTTGCTATTAAAAAGCGAGCGATGGACGTTATAGAGTGTTCAATATGAATATTTTTTTATAACACTTGGCTTATTGCTTGGCGTAATCATTCTAGTAGATGCACGGGAAATCCCCTGCATCTACGATAAAAAAAATCGAAAAATATAACTTGGCTTACTTTGCAGTCGTATCATAATTACACATAATTATCACACCTGTAACAGCTAAATAATTATTTGAAGCTACCAAGCATAACCTTAACCACTCTAAGGCAAATTTGTGGCAGACACATGTTCGAAACATATTAGAAACATGTTCGATACATGTTTTATCACATGTTTGGTGCGTCCAGTTTTGTTTAGCGCCTTTCGGCACAAGATTTCCCTTGTGCTGTCGTGTGCCATAGTGCGTACAAAGCCTTAGATCACTGTATGTTTAGAATTTCACAATTGTCTGCAGCAGCAGTGCTCTCTCTAATTGCATTCCCGACTGACCTGCACCCTCCATTCATCATGCTTTGTACACATTTCAAATTTGTGCTATGCTCTGATGAATTACGAAACGTCAAACAACATTGAATTTTGCCATGTGTTTTGGACATTATTTTACATCCAAAAAATGGTATGTCATCAGTTAGTATACTGAAGAATCTTTACACTTAAAACGTTAACAGTAATATAATAAATATATATTTTAAAGTTAAAAACGTAGATGAACGACTTTGGAGAACTAAACAAAGTAACAACACCTATTTATTTCATTTTCAATCAACTCTCATCATCATATTATCTGATAGACAAATAAAATGATGCCTATGTCCAGTCCATTAATTACGTATTCGATGCTTACAGAACTTAATTGACCAAAATTATTCCAGCAATCTGTTCCTAAATGTATTTAATAATAATCATATAATTAGAATTCAATAAAGGAATTCAACATAAATGAAAAATGAAAAAAAAACGTTTGAACTGCAAAAACCTATAAACTGATTTGAAACCAGTCGACGCATTCCGTTTCAAAATTGAAAATACGTGACCGAACTCATTTCCTGGCGAAAAATAAAACGGGGAATATCCAGAGTTCACGGAAAACCACGGAAACGTTCTAATATTTATAAATGCCGGCTCCGGAAAGATTAGTGCCGACATGATAAAATTATGCTTTTTGAATAGCTTTGATAATATTAAATGTACACACGTTGCGTGAGCCTGTAACGCACGGCTTAGGAGCTTCCGGGATGAATGTTTACTGAACGAATTAAAAATGGAACGTCAGGCTTCTCACTTTAGCTTTTATTACTCGTGAATACTTAAAGAATATTCACTTAAAGGTACAGCTATTGTTTAACCAAAAAACAAAGGCAATAGAGTTCTCCATACATATACATCAAACAAGAAGGTCGGTACGTACTTTTTAGTGTAATTTAATTATAACCCTTTTTTTGTTTTGATTGGTTGCATTCCTTACTGGATAAAGGCCTCCCTACCTTCATTCCATCCTGCTTCTCTAGTCCATTTTCTTTCAAGAGTTAGGCTACTACTCTCTCTTACTCATTTTTGCTACGCCCAATTTGTCGCTTAATTTCCCACACTTTTTCCCGCTTAGAATAGATTAAACAACTTTTTCCCTGGTTTTACAATCAAGGAAGTAGTCCTTACAATATCGCTCATAATTTTCTTCATGCACACAAGGGTATTTACCGACTTGAAGGTGTTTGGTATACTTTATTTTGTTTCCGTTACAATTGATGAGCGCAATGCAATGACTCCTAAGCGTATAGGTGAACGTGACCTACAACATATTGCATTCCTCTTGACTGATATCCGAAAGCAAAACACGAGGAAATAGAAGAGAGGAGGAGGTATTTGGAAATATAGTTGAATTCAGTGCAAACTACTATTTGGAGACATTGTCGTCAAAGGCGTTTTTGGAGACCATTTCAAGACTTCATTTTAAGACTTTAAAACAAAGAGCTTTGAATGTATCTACTTCATGAAAAACAGCAGCATGTTATTTTACGATCGACACCAAAATAGAACTTCACAACTACGGAACCCAGTGAGTACGCGAACGAAAATAGAATATTAGCATATTAATGTGGCTGAGGATCGCTACATCCGGCGTCCTCCGTACATAATTAAGGCTCGCATTAGCTTTGTGATGAGCCCCGACCGCTTCCACAAAGCCCCGCAAACGAACCCTGGGGAACAGAGGCTACTCGTGTTCCCTGTGGCTACAACTTTGTACTACTTCATATTTTATTTATTAACACGTGTTAAAAGTGTCCCTGCTCAGAGGTACGACGCTGGCAGAATAATGGCTGTATAATTATGGCTGCCTTTGTCTCACCGTGGCGAATTGAAGGGGTATTTTGTTAAATAAGTTTATGCGTAAATTAGAATGGTCGAGCAATTTTTAAAAATCAATTGACGACACAGTAGTCCAGCTGTAGTCAACACTGCCCTATGTGCTAACGGTCCCGGGTTCGAATCCCGGTCGGGACAAATGTGTGTGTGATGAGCATAAACATTTGTATCAGAGTCAGGGATGTCTCTATGTATAATATGTACGTAACATTTTGAAACTGCCGACCCGAATCTTTTATTTTCCGTAACTCCGGTTCAAGTTACTGTTTAAATTAATCTATTTTAGTCGATAAACGATATCTAATGAATAAATGTGTTTCTCGGTGCCATTACGTTGATGGAAATAAAATGTTTCCGCGTCTGTATTAAACCTATGTAATATGATATATGTAGGTGTAAATATAATTTATTTCACATTAAGAATCTCAGAAGTTGTGGTATGACACGTAGACTGTAAATTCAAAGGTCCAGAGTTCGATCTGGACAATTGAGCACGTGCTAAATACGCGTATTTATAGCACATGCTTAAACGATGAAGTAAAACATCGTGAAAGAACACAATGTGAACTCTGCCAACCCGTTCTAAGCTAGCGTGTTAGATTATATATAGCCCAATCTATCTCAAATGAGAAGACACCCGTGCCCTGGGACAATAATTAGGTTGATAATGTGATTTAGTAACATCAAGGACAAGCAATATCTTTTAAGACGTAACCAATGGCACTGTTATCATACATTATCAGTTATCACCGATATGCTAATATACTGCCTACACTGACTAGATAATGATATCGGCTGTGTACATACCTATTTAAAATAACTTGATAGAAAAAAAAACAGCAAGTCCGCGTTACGTATTAATAATATATGTATCTTTTGAGCAAGAACATAGAGATAAAATTCGAATGAATAATGAGCACTCGTAAAACGCAGCAAGCGTGTAAAATTAGGTCAGGAGTACTAATTTTCGAAAAGAAATAAGAATATGCACGACAAAAACAGAGGGGTCGTTATTGTGTTTGGTTCATAAAAAACAATACTGACAATTTGATTACTACTAATCAAAAAGCCAAATAAAAAAGTAGCTACAAGCGTATCGGCCACCCGCAATAACATATCATCATGCTTCTCGTACACAGGGTTAGGCAGAAGTACTACTAATGTACAACCACATTCTACCGGTACGTTTTAGGTCCCATATAAAGCGGCGAGCCTATTGCGATCAACCGGGTACAGCTAAACTCCGAGTAGCTACTGAGAATTTCATAAACAAACTTAATATTAACCTAGAAATCGATTTGAAAACCTCTTGTTCGGCAGTCGCGCTCTCGACCACTCGACCAACGAGGCAGTTGGCATATTATATAAATGTGAAAAGGATTATTAAAATGGTAACATAGCATAGATATCAAAGTGTCAAATAAAACAGTAGTACAAATCGTATCGGCCACCCATCCACAACAAACACGCGGCCACGTGGTCCTCGCGTGCTCGCCTCCCCCATGAATCAAAGGCATTCATAAAATTAACCAACTTCTCCATAGTCTTGTGCTGACTGGAGATTTACGAGTTGCGGTGAACCCCACAATCGTTTGCATTAGCTATGAAATTATTTGCATCATTCTTTAATGATGGATTGTCGAATGTCAAACATATATGGCATTGGAACGACCGAAGTTTCAAGAATGATTTTTATGTTATGATATACGGTCATGAGTCTAATAAAGTTTTTTTTTATAACAGTACATACCATCACGCCTGTCGTACTCGAAGGGTTAGGCACATTTTATTTTTATCAGTGTTTTAGTGCGCAAATACATTTCCCACGGTCAAAAAAAAATGGCGAACCATCAAACGTGCATGAATACAAACTCCAAGCTGCTACTGATGACTTTATAGACAACCCAACAACACTTTGCTTGACCTAAGAATTGCACCTTAAACCTCTTTCTGCAGTTGTCGCTTTTCGATAATAATTCAACAGTCCCATTGCAGGGCCTCTTAAATTGAGAAGAATTAAACGTCGAGTGTAGCTTGGAACAAATACTGAAACACAAATATTGAAATTAAACATTCAAATATTGATTTAAATATGCTTGGTATATATGTATTTTACTAAATGATATAAAAAACGAGATTTTTTCAAACAATAACAGCTTTGATAACTTGATGGACGCATACCTGAATGGGAATACGTATCTTGGTGAGACCTTATCTTGGCAAAGTTACATTGTATCGGGTCGCGCTATTGTACAAAATGTATTTAATATTTATATTCAAGCCGCTTTTAGTTGATTTTCTTAATCACTAGTGCAGAATATCTCCAAGGATTGATTGCAAAACTCATACTAAATAAAAACCGTCCTTGACCTTTCGGTCGCCCTGAAACTTTAAGACATTCACCACCACGACCTATACAGAGTGTTTAAACACCTGCTGAATATAATAAACCTTATACCCTTCAACCTTATACCCCATTTATAGCTCGAATACTCATGTTAACCCATGGCAATCAAGGCAATGCTAAGGGTAGATTTGCAACCTGCATTAAACGATACGTCAAATATTTCATTAATTTGCTAAGTTGTGACATTGTGACGTTATTTACGAGGCAGGCCGGCAGCGACCCAAGTCATGCAATACCAGTTACGACATTCGCTGAATTTAAAGAGCTTTCAGCATTTTGATGTCTGATTAAATTAGATTCAGATTGATAGAATATACTTTATTGTATATCATAAGATTAAAATAAACATTACATTAAGATAATAATTTAGGTAAATGGGCAGTTTTATCGCTAAATAGAGATATATCTACCAAACAGCCTTCGAAAAGATGAAATTAAACGCCATCCTGTACTAGAATTACTATTAAATGAGCAGCTTTACGATATTATCGGCCTCTTTTGGACCTAATACTTATAATAATAAGGTTCAAAAGTTATCCAATGTCCCGTCATGTTTGCTAATTGAACCCACATGGTAGATTTAGACATCATATTACTTCCTTCCGAATGTATTTGACTATGCAGGTTGTAAGCAGGTTAAACATTGTATTAGAACTGTTTATCATGGTGTAAACCTGTGTTCTTCTTGTCATGAGAAGCGTAATGTAATGTAATATTACATAATATGGTGGTATTACATATAAAATACACTTCTGAATAAGTCCTTAAGCTAGTAAGCCGCACTGGTAGAAAGGAAAGACATATAGGTAGGTACCTATTATATGCCTATGACAACGTTTTGTATAACCGATGTAACCGTTAATGTACCGATTATCATAAAACCGTTAAATCTCTTACTCGTTCAATAGTAAAAAAAAAATCAACACCTTAGCTGAGTCAGTCAGATTTTCTGAACTACGCATCGGCTTTTAATACGATTTTCACGGAAAAAATCCTCTTAAAGATTCATATATGTTGAATAATAATAATAATAAATAAATATAATTAATCAATATTCCTGGACATTATGGCACACAGCGCCATCTGGTTCCGAGTTGAATATTACTTACATCTATATCTTATCGATTCTATATATGTTTAATAAATAAATCTATTTTTAGAAAGAAGAGAAAAGCTGGGGCTCTTTGTTAGTTACTATTATGCAAATATTAATAGATTCAATGTACCTAATATTACTGCCGTAAAGACGACAGTTCTTTTTGTTTCCACGATATTAATGTCCTTGTCATAAAAATAATACAGCTCTATTATTCAAGCATACTAATAACAAGTCATAAATCATGTTTAGCAAGAAATAAGTTAACCTGACCTTTGTTAGACAGCTTTTGTAAATGTTTGTCAAATGATGAGCTTACAATCGGTTTTCTGTTGTTATTTGTTTGTTTTGGAGGAAGATAGGCAATAATGAATTAAATATAGGAAAAGACGTCAATACGGACACTATAGCTTGTGTTACTGTATTCTATTTGGCCATCGTTCTAGTTTTATTCACGTCTCACTTCATCCAAGTTTACTAGGTTCGTATTGTTTAAGCCAGTCTGCGTACTTTACACCCCTATTATTCTTTATTTTCCGCAAAGTACGGGCCTGTTGAGGCTTGGGGGAGGTTCAGTTAAAAGATTGCATTAATGCATTAACTAGATGGTGACAGATTGCGAGCCCGGCGGTTACGACCGCCCACCAATCCATTACCCGCTGACGGTTTAACTTTCCAAATAATTGATTACGCCGTATTTTCCGATTAGTCAGTGACATACATCGTACGCAGAGATTGCATTAATTAAGTAATATATTTTATCAAAATTACTTTTAACGCTATAGTCAGATATAATTAGATAGGTACCTACTTGAACAATGCACAGCTCTCGAAGATGAGCTTTTGATATCTGGTGTATTTTTCGTAACAGCGCCATCTAGTACCAATATTCTATAACTCTAAGAAACTTGCGATGCTACTTATACTAACGACATCTAGGGGCGAATAGCAGCAACAACTTGTTTACGCTATTCCTTCATAGATGTCGCTTTACACAACATCATGGTTTATTTCTATATCTGGTAGAGAGCGTTCATAACGTAACTTTCCTGCGAGGATGCATCTTCATGTTTATTTTGTAACGAAATTCCTCAATGAATAAAATAATCGGATTTCAGAGAAAAAAATAAATAACTGGTATGGCCAGCATAAAGACTAATAAGTGGTGTAGGGCGGGTGCTATTACATTGAGCTGTCTTTATTATTGACGCGGACATCAATTATGAACTAAATTAATTTAGCCCACTTTGAATAAATAATATTTTGAGTTTATCCAAAATATCAAAGCCGAATCCTTGGAAACCTATATAGCCAACATAGAAATTACGATAATAGGCAGACCGATTTTCTAATGGGGTCCGCTAATTAGTCATACCCAAAAACTTTATAGATATTAACATTAACGGTCTTATTTTTTATTAATTTAAGGATCTGTGACTAACCGTATACCTACCATAGAGAAAAGAGATACCTATTAGTAATAAGTCATCACCATTATATGACCAGTGTCCGGTCTTATAATGGTGTTGGTGACTCCTTCATTTATGAAAGACCACAACATCCATAATAGTGTGCTGGTACCTACACTTATGTATGGAAGTGAAAGTTGGGTATGGCAGAAGAGGCATGAAAGCAGAATTAATGCCGTGGAAATGCGTTCTTTGAGAAGTATGTGTGGTGTAACTATGAATGATAGATTGAGGAATGATGTGATAAGAAAACGTTGTGGTTTGAAAGACGACGTAGTGACAAAAGTTGAGAAGAATGTACTGAGATGGTTTGGGCATGTTGAAAGGATGAATGATAGGCGATTGACGAAAGGAATTTATAAGGCGGATGTCAGTGGAAACGCCGGGAGGGGGCGCCCTAGGACATACACCGACTCAATTGGTGAACTCCTTCAAAAAGGTCAGGTACGCAGTACTCGTAACCGGCGCGCGTGCATGACGAGATGTATGAATGTGGACGAGGCAAAAGTGGTATGCAGGGACCGTAGCGCGTGGCATTCTGTAGTTTCTGCCTACCCCCATGGGAAAAAGGCGTGAGTGTATGTATGTATGTATGTATGCACAACATCCAAAATTATTTAATTAAGTGGTTATTCTTATTCTCAATCAAAACTTCTTCCTACCTTGATATCTCTTGGACCCATCTAACAGTGGCGTAGTGTGGGTTTTCGCCGCCCGGGGCCATCTGGAAATTTGCCGCCCTTATTCTAGTAGTATAAAAAAACGTGGCACTTGATGTCGCCCCATTTTATGTGCCGCCCGGGGTTACGGCCCCCTCTGCTCTCCCCCCCCCCCCCCCATGCTACGCTACTGCAAACTAATAACAAAACTCAGCTGAATTATAAGCACTGCCACCAACAGTTCTCACAACTCAGAACTCATGGATAAGTTGTAACTACAGTGATTGATCTGTAAGGTGCAACTATGCCTGCCACGGCCAGTCTATCCATGGTGACCATATTTATATATGAAGACCCATAGTGCCTCGAAAAGTACCTAAATGCAGCGGTTTCCAGGATGAGCAAAGTGCTACTGAGTTTTTCTATGAAACTCTTAGGAGCACCTCGGAGTATGGATTCGTGCCCGGTTCAATGGCAATAGGCTTGCCCTAATATATTGGATCTAAAACATACCGACGAAATGTACATTAGTACAGCCTAACCCTTCGGGTTCAACAGGCGTCATGGTATATTGATGAGTATAGGTACCTACCGGTTGTCATACGAATGCCTATCACAATCTCTATATACTTCTTCATTCTTAAGATATCGGTAGTTATTTAATAATTATCATCATCATCCCAATATAGTCCCGCAGTTGAGCAGGAGTCTCCTTTCATTTGAGAAGGACCAGGCTATAGACCGCCACGCTAGCCAGTAGGCTGGTGGCTCTGATGGCGTGCGTGTGAAGTCTGCCTGAACTTCACACGCCATCGAGAAAATCTCGCAAGCATGCAGGTTTCCTCACGATGTTTTTTTCACCGTTTGAACATGTGACAATTACGCACGTAACTTCCAAAAGTCAGTGGGATAGAACTCAGGACTTTTGACTTCACAATCCACTGGTCACACCACAAGGCTATCATAGCTCGCTACAGATCATCAATGACGATTATAAATGACCTTCGATGTACTTCCTCTTCTTTTTCTCATAGTAACTAGGTACTTTTATTTAGCAAATCGATAGGATACGTTTAGGAATGGACTTTATGGCCGCGAAACCGACAACCAATAGCGATGTACGTACGACCTATAAAATGTTTTTGCTACTTTTCGTCTGACATGCGAGGGAACATGAAGCTATGAACTACGAGACACCGATAAAATTTTAGGTTTTTTAGCACCTACATAAACTCATATATACATTTACTGGCCCTGTAGACACGGGTCTTCACTCATTCTTCTCACTCATTAGAGACGGATACTGCCATAATCCATTATTTTACTTTAGTGTACGCGCTATCGAGAATGATATACATGCACAATTGCACATAAGTTCGAAAAGGTGGTGGTGCGTGACTCGGAAATTACCATCAACCTTTGAGGAGGACCAATACAGTACCCACGTGTCCTAGAACTTACCCAGGTAGAACGAAACGAGAGTACACACAACATGAACGAATTTCAAATTTCAATTACTTTAAATAGCACTTGCTTGTGCTTCTAATCAAGTGCCTTAAAATTACTGATGATAAAGCACATGTATGTACCTACACGGGTACACACATATGTATTATAAGGGAACATCTATTGTCATTAACCATCAAATTCAATCACTGATTTGGTACTTAGAACTGGAAAGAACTGATATATAAAATTTTCATGCAACGGCTGCGTTATGGATGCGAGACCAATTCCACAACTTCTGCTGTAGATTACCTAACATTCGATAAGCTTGCGGCTTATTCCTTCGCTTCTACACAATCACCTGACACGCACACAAACGCAGCCTCACCTATCCATCATCCAACGAAAAAAATGGATAATTCAAAAAGCCACCTCCATCATAAACACCTAAACACCCTTCACACATCGCTGCCGCCACACACTCGGCGTCGCCCGCCACCCATGCGCCCGGGTGCGGGCTCCGGCACTCGGGTGCATGGCTCTAACGAGTGCGGTCGCCAACGCTGCCGCTGCGGCTGCCGCGGCCGGCGCAGGCAAGAAGGCCGCTCAGGTCCAGTTGCAGGCCGAGCTCAACAACGATGACGAGTGGAACAAGTTCCTAGCTAAAGATGGACTGCTGGGTAAGTTTGGGCTATTCCATCTGATTAGGTGTTAAATTAATTAATTAATTATTTAAGGGATAATATAAAGCCTTCGTTTAGAAGCTTCATATATCTCTTGATTAGATTTGTTACTTTAGTTGTTTTTTTTTTTCAAAATATCTCCCTGTCTTTCTCAATTCTCAAACGTCTAACAGCCACATCATAAGAAATATATATATTTTTTATCATAATAACTTAATTACTGTGGTCTATGCCTTAATCTTCAATGAAACCCATCAGAATACTACAAAGGTCTTTCTTTCATTCCTTTTAAAATTTTGTTGGTTGTGGTCAGTGGTGGACGTGTACGCGGAGTGGTGTGGTCCCTGCATTGGCATGGTGGGCAACCTCAAGAAGATCAAAGTGGAACTGGGAGGAGACAACCTCCATCTGGCCGTGGTAACAGTCCTATACATACATACTATACCTCATACTATATCCCACTAATATTATAAACGCGAAAGTTTGTCTGGATGTACAGTAGATGTCTGTAACTCTTTCACGCAAAAGCCGTTTAATGGATTTAGATGGAATTTGGCATACAGATAGTTTGTTACCTGGATTAACACATAGGCTATTTATATATCATGTGGGCAAAGCCGCGGGAGGAAGGTAGTAGTATAAAAATATAGGTAATAAAAAAAAATGTGTTAGAAGCTGCCATCCGCGGTTTTTCCCGTATGATATATAGATAAAAAATAGCCTAACAAATATACATACATGTACTCGCACATCTATACAACCTTTCGCGTTTATAATATTAGTGGGATGAATAGAAAGGGTGAGCTAAAATAACCTGAATTATAACAATAATTTGTACGCAGGCTAAGTCAGACACCATAGAAGACCTGAAGAGGTTCAGAAAGCGCAGCGAACCAACCTGGATGTTCATCGCAGTAAGTGCAATCTCATGTTAATTAATGATCAGGTCCAAATCCAGCCATCAAATATTTATATCATTGTTAGGCACAATTATATGAATAGTTATTTATCACATTGGTTGTTACAAGTAAATTGTTGCTCCGATTGGTTTCGATGTTTTATACTCGTAAAACTTATATATGAATAGATTTTTTCAATGGAACCGGACTCAGCCTCGAGTACTTTTATTTCTAAATAAATATTTCAAAATAACCCAATTATTGTCCCACTGCTAGGCAGTGATTAGGCTTTAGGCTACTACGCCTAGTGCGGATTGCCAGACTTCGCAAGCCACCTTTGTGCCTGTGACAAATAGGCACATAACTGCCGAAAACTCCGGGGTGCGTGCCTTGGGTTCAAACTCGAGATCATTGACATTCACAGTCCACAATTCACACCAATAGGCTTTGTTGTTCAAGTATTTTTTAAGACTATGTTCGGTCTAGCGAGCCACATCAGGGCTCATGGTAGAAGTAGCTAGTAATAAAATATTGTATATACTAAAGTAGAAAAAAAAAAGTAATTATATTAAAAATAAATAATTATATTAGCGTAAGTTTAAGTAGTCAGGGTCGCCGTCATCGGAAACGATGAGGACTATATATATATTTTGATAACCCTAAAACTTTGCTGTGCCCGACAGGGTCCATAATTGTTCCCTTAATTCTACGCTTACACGTGTATTTTCATTATGGAATGCAATAAAGTATTGAAATATAAACCAGGCAAAATACTAGAACAAACGTTCGATGTACCGTCCTCACCTGTCGCAATAATAACCGTCCATGTTTCTTGCTGGAGCCTGTCCATGGCGATTCAGTTGGTTTAATTTGCGAACCTAAATCATTACAAGATCCAACTCACCTTCCTTTCCCCTGTTCCCAAGCAATGCCCTAGACCTAGGTCTGAGTTTCATTAGCTACAGGTTACCTTCAGTTGCAGTTGCTTGGTTCTCAAGTTTAACCTCGACTGGAAACCTACCTCGTCCAGCTAAATTATAAAAACAAACAACAAGAATCAAACAAAAATAAAACGATATTACGAATAGACAAATCGACAACGTATGAAATAAAGGCTCTGTCAATATCGAATTTCATTTACCATTCCACAATGAACCCCTAAAATGGTTTTGACGTCTCTGACAAAATTCCCCACACGTCATTACTCAAATAGGGGAAATTGTTGGTAAACAATGGTGCCTTCTCACCGCGCGACGCACGCAACGCTCGCACGTGTCTTTGCAAGCCCTTTTTCTTGTTAGCCGTGTCGGTCGTGTCTGTCGGACAAACTATTCTAGTCTTCGTTTGTACTAGCGTGGATTTTTTACCGGCCCGAATAAGAACACCCTGCATTTTTTATATGATTCTTTTGATTTACGCAAGGTTTTCTTCTGTGTCACGTGTACGTTTTGACGTAAATTCAGAAAACTATTTAATAAACAGACAGAAAAGTGTTGATGAGGAATTTGTTGTGTCGCTTCTTTTTCCTAACAAACAGTAGGAAAAGGTGAAGGGAGGGCAGTTTTGGGGGCTCTCCTTATTGTCGACGTTCAAAGAGACTTAAATAAAATTAGTCTACTATGAATGAATTATATTTCAACTTTGACTGCTACTTTAGGCTAAACAGACAAAAAAATATTTCTTGACAGTAATCGCGACCCATGGTGCAGAAGCAGACTATTCAACCACTGCACTAAAAGTGTCAGCAATTGCATCCCCTTTCTACGTCTCGTACTTGTCGCCTATATACGACTGTCGTCGATTTGACACGCGCGCCGTGGGAACCCTCCATAAGCTTGATGCTTAACGACTAACACCTGAACAGACAATAGATTCATACGATGAATGAAGCCGACATGTGCCTTGCACGACCCTGTACGGGCTAAATATATTATAGCTACATCTATAGTATTCTGTCTATCGTTCTGAACCCTCATATGTTAGTAACAGCGATTTGTAGCGAACTGGCACGGATGTGAGTATCGACCAAACGCCTGAAAAAACTTCAGTCATTATACATTTACATATACTTAGACTGCTGTTAAAGTTTCACTTTTAAAAGTTTGTTTTATCATTAAAGTTTTCAGTCTTGGTGGATTTAATGTGACTTTAAATTTTGTTAGGTTTAGTACTGCCGCAATAAGTGTCCAAACATTACGAGAAAAATTTCTTATACAACATAGCATTTAGAATAGAAAGTGGAGAAAAGAAAGTGGTTTTTACACTTGATTCAATGCAATTCAAATAATCCAACACAAATTAATTACTTTATCGTTAAAATATTGAATATGAATATTCATTTTCACATACATATCCCTTTGAACCTAATAATTGCCTTTCAGTCTGGTCAGCTGTTGAACGTGGTTTTTGGAGCTGATGCACCCCGAATCGCTCGCACCATCGAACAAGAGCTTAAGAATGAGGAGCTCGCCAAGAAAGGAGAGCTGCAGCGGCCGAAGAGAGCACCTCATGAGCTCACAACGCCAGAACAGGTCGGAGATAAATGGAAGATAAGCTGATTACTTCACTTCGAAGTAGATTCAATATCTAGTAGATAAGACCCCCGCGCTTGACTTCATAGAATATACCAGGGATACTGTCGTGGGAGTAACCACGGCAGTATCCCGAAAGGTTTAGGCAGATATGTTCTGGTGTACACCCATAGTTCGCAGGACTATTGCCATTAACTAGACATCAATTCGAAGCGAATAATACTGCTCGCCTTTAAAAAAGAACCAAAGAAGTTCGGGCCGTTATTAGATTCTGGTAACTTTATTGGGCTAGCCAATAAAGTTACCAGAATCTAATAACACAAATATAGCCATTATTATAAAAAAATATAACGTGATATTTCTTTGACAATGTTTCCAGGAGGTGGCAACTGCACAACAGAAGATAGAAGACGAGAAGAAAGCCCGAGAGGCAGCAGCAGTGGAGGCCACGCGGTTCGCGCGTCGAGAGGCGAGGGCCCGGCGCCTCGAGATGCACTTCAACGACATATGCCCGGCGCTGATGCTGCCGCACGCCCAGAAAAATCTCAGGAAGGTCACCGATACCATTGAAGCTTTCGGTCAGTAACCCTTGCCGATATAGTCAGATATTACGTCGTAAGTCCACTGCTAGACAAAGGCCTCTTTGAAACTGCGCTATATTACGTTTAACGTAGATTCAACACCATGTTTTCCAAGATATCGTAGATCAGATCCAGGCAACGTGACTTAAATGCTAACAAAATACTCAAACGTCGGGCAACTGCTCTGGCCGATATTTCTAATTTTTAAAATTCCACATTTCCAGGTGTTATTATGGCAGACAAGTGCCCAATCGTGGTGGGCAAGGAAGGTGCCAAGATCTTGGCGGTCGAGGAACCAGAACTTGGCGAAGCTAATGCGGCAGCGGCACTCATAGAAAGGCCTTCGCTTGCTCTGCTGTTCAAGAAGATGCCTGATAAAGAAGGCGACATAATTGGTAATGCCTTCATTATGCATTGAGATTTGCATACATCGCAACTCCAATATTAAATATCCAGCGTAAACCCCTAGCAACCTCGCAGGACTAAATAGCAACAACTTTAGTTCTACGAGTTCTGACATAGCATATACATGGAAAAAAATTATATTACAAGTATTGGAACAAAGTTCCGCGCGTTGCGAAAGGGGGCTAGACGGAAAAAATTAAGACGAAAAGTTGTAACGACACTTTTGGTGTCATGTTTCTCTGTCTGTCTCTCTCTTATAGAAAGCAAGGGACACCCGGATGGAACGAAGTTCCTTTCGATTAATTAGTGAAGGAATTGTAAAAAGGAACTTCGTTCCATCCGGGTGTCCCTTGACACCTCTCAAGTTTTTTATTGTACGATATATAAACATCGTTAGTTTGTAGCTTCATTCATAAAACGGGCGACACGACGCTCGCGCTATTATTCATAATATCACGGTATTCGCCAATCTCTGTTGTGCTCTCTGTCGCACTTACGGACCTTAAGGCATGTATAATAGTGACACACTACTGTTGTGTTGATGTTTAAATTATGAAATAGTAAAGAATTGAACATAAAAAGAATATAGGCCAAATTAAAATACGTAGGTAGGTACATAGATTAAATACTATATATCAGAAATTAAAATAGACAATGATTAATCTTTGCCCGAGTCAATGTCAGTATCGTCCTATACTTTACCAGGCTTAGGACTACATTTAACTATTAAAAAAAATCATGCGTGGGTAGGTCAGGTAGGTATCTTAACATCCAAAATATGTGAAAATGATTAACGTATTAATTTTGTAACGCGTTCTAAAGTTTAAACTATTTAATATCGGCTGGGCGCTTATTTACCTACTGTCATGTATGTTACGTTAAAACGAACCATCGAAATACAAGCAAATACCTACTTACCTCTTTGAAACAACTGGTAACTTAAAACACGATAATTCACTGTTTAATTTTGAATTTAAGGACCCGCCACTAGACACTTATTTTTTGTTGCTCAATTTTTGAACAAAATAGTTCACACTTCACAGTCGCACTGGTACGAGATATTGTGTCTGTGACTCATCTGTGAGCGGTGTCACGCACTTTTTATGTAGATTGACTTCTTTACCTATCTGTTTTGTGAAATAACATTCAAGATACAATCCAACAACACATCGATCGATATGGCGACGCAAGATCATGACACACACGGACACATAACGCGCGCGCAACCAAATCGACGACTGGCGGCTAACTGGGTCAAGTTCATCGCTCCAGGAAGGCGTCCCCCTCCACCGCGTCCCCCCAGAGGCGCAGGGATTTTTGCGATGCCTGTAGAATAAGGAAACGCGTACAAATGTCATTAAATTAAAATTACAGAAATTATTAAAAGTCGTAGAATAAAAGTTGTTGCTTATGATGATAGCTATATGGTCCTGCAAGGTTCAGTGTGTTTTAACCGACTTCAGAAAGAATGAGGTTCTCAATTCGTCGGAATCTTTTTTTTTTTTAATTACACTGTATTAGACAATCAATGGCTCACCCAGAGAATGATCAGTAAGGAAATAAATATACTGTAACTCTTCCCATATTACATTACTTTTTAAGTCATGCTGAGCAGATTAAAGATGAAAACCGGTCTATATATGGTCATAGCATAAAATTTAGAAAAATTCACATTATATGTACAGAACTGTCCCGTCGGGCAATATGCGGCGATGGTCTGGCTGAAGACGACGACGCTAGGAAGAAGCTGCCTTCCACAGAGCTTCGCGCTGACAACACCATCGGTATTTACGTGCCCAAGGACAGGCACGAGAGGGCTGCAGTTCTGGATGTGCTGTTTCCAAAGGTATTCAATCTTATGGTCATAATTAGGTAATTGGACTCCACAGCATAATATTGGAATTAACATTATATCCAAAGATATTGATGGGACTTTTACCGCTTTTTAATTCTTTGGATAAGCTGACGATGATGATAGGAATCTACGTTGTAGAGATTGTTCTAGACCGTAATCCTAATTATTTAATACAAACCCAAAGGTATTGAAGTAAGGAATTGACCCATCAAAAGTTGAGCTTTCCGTGGTTCATATCAAAAAACCATTGAGATGATAGCAAATTAAAATCCGTTGATCTTTTAATGCTTATTTTTTGGATATTGTCAGGTATCCTACGGCAAGGATTTTGTTACACCAGGTTAAAGGGTTGTTTGATTGATAAAGTTTGAGTTTCAATATGATCTTCATCTATTCCCCTAGATGGTAGGTGCCGTGGTGGAACCGCCAGCCCCTGCGGAACCACCGCACATCGCGATGATGTTCGGCGCGTGGCAGCGACGCGCAGTGCTCAGCATGGCTGGCCTACCGAAAGTGGCTCCCAGATTACTACGCTACGGGTTTTACGCTGACGCCGACATTGAGGAACCGAAGCTGTTGTGCAAGAATGTCGACCAATATGATCTGAGGCCGGAGAAAGATTAGTAAGCTTATAACGTTTGATACCCAGTAGACGCTTTTTTCCGATGGGGCCTGAAGGTTCTAGAGTGGCGACCACGTACTGGAAGACGCAGTGTGGGCAGGCCCCCGGCAAAGTGGACTGACGACTTGGTAAAGGTCGCTGGAATCCACTGGTTGCGGGCGGCATATGACCGGTCGTCGTGGCAATCCTTGGGGGAGACCTATGTCCAGCAGTGGACGTGTAACGGTTGAAATGATGAGACGCTTTTTACAAATGTTATGCGGTAATGAATATCAAATAAGTCAGTCAAGTAAACTTTAAAATTTGTCCCCCAGTTGCGAGACCATAGTCCTGATGATAGCAGTTGGATTAGCAGAGCCATTGCTAGCAGAACCGGATGACGTATTCCCTGAAGGTCCTCCTGAGGATTTAATGACTCTTGGCCCATTGCACGTCAGCGCTGACGCAGTAATTGGCAGCGAGGAGTGCTCCCGGTTCTTCCCACCAGGGTATAGCGAGCCGGAGAAGAAACCCAAGAGCAAGAGCAAAAAGAAGAAGAAGGTAACTCTATATTTTCCGGAGCATTAGCAATTTTATGACACGACTGGGTACTAACATACTATTTTCAATTGTATTAAAATTGATTAGATAGGATTTTATATTGTGCACGTTACTCTTAGCTGGTTTGGGTGATCGTCAGCCGTGAAACTATCTGATGATAGTTGGACAGTCGTCTTTCCGGACATTAGCATATAATATCATAATCAGCCCATATGAAAGCCAGAAGCTTATATTATAAGAGTATCCCGCAGACCAGCGACTTTCTATTGGTCTAGACTTTGGCTTTACTACTTTTACATAAATAAACATTACTAAGTATACAGTATAACGATTAAGAAACTGTCGGACGATGGAAAAGTCTTAATTTAATTCTATTTTTCTATCTCCAGAGACGCCACGAGAACAAAGAAGAAAACGCAGAAGAACCGGATCGTTCGCAGAGCACGGAGAACGCCGATGCCGAAGCGAACGGAGAGGCGGAGAACGGGGAGGAAGGCGAAGAGAATGGGGAAGGGGAGGAGAATGGGGACGATGGGGAGGATGAGGAAAATGACGAGCAGCATGCAGACAAGGCCACCTCCCCACCGCCCCCTACACCGCATTAAAGAGGAGTATGGAGACGATGAAATAGGCCATCTTAATACAATTTATCGCTTATTATTACGTTGCCTCTTGGTTCGTAAAATTGGATGTCACTATGAATGTAGGATTACTCGTCAATATTTTTTATGAAAGTACCAATCAGGGCTGCCAGTAAGCAACGGCGAGATTATGCCATTTAGCATCTGAAATTATACCAAATGCGATGGTATTATACCAAACAGCCGATTCTATATGTCGGATGAGCTTTTTTTTTTTTTAGCTCAAATCCCTCGATTATTCGATTATCCTTTGCAGAATTAGCGGACAACTTCTTGGCATGACCTTTTTTTGTGAGCGTCTTGCTTTTGTATCGAATTATACCAAATGATCATGGATACCACATGGATACAATATATCGTCCAATTATACCAATTTGGTATCAAAAGATACAATCTGGCAGCCCTGGTACCAATGGCAAAATATACATAAATAATAATAAACGCAAATTAGTACGCTACACAGTTTCTGTGCTAAACAAAAGGAGGCAGTTGGACAGTAATGAGTTGCTGATAATGTGATGACGATAATTATAAATGCCGATGGATCTATGAAGAAGCTTGTTTCTTTGTTAGATTTTTACGATTCTAAGTTACTAGAAATATATAAATTTCTTTGAGCTGTAAAACAGTTGAATAAAACAATTTATAATATTCTAAAATTTGTATTTTCATTTATTTATAAATAGTCAATTATAATATATTTGTATTAACAATAAAGTAAATGAGTAACGACTTAACTGATAAGGGTGGAGGGGGAATATTTTACAGCGCGGGCGACAGCACCTCACACAACTGAGTCTTTTCGGTTCCTGGAACAAAATAATATTGATATTGTAGGCATACATTATAACAGCTAACTTCAACATTACCGCCACCGAGGCGACGGTAGTTGGTGTGTGTGTGTGTCTGCTTGTTTATGTTCTTGTGTGTGCGTTTGTGGATATATGGGGTATGTGTTCGTGCATGTGTGTGTTCGTGGTGAGTGCATTTGTGTATCTATTATTTCGTATCTGTTTCTATATTTGTGTGTTTGTGTGTGTTCGTTTATATGAGTGTGAGAGTAGGATGTGACGTACCAAATGTAATGGTTGTCGTGATGAGGCGCTCGCATGACTCCGACCCCGCCCCCGAGGCGTCGGTAGTTCATGGCGCCACATAACCGCCATTGATTCGATTCTGGGTCGAACACCTGCAACACAAAATAGTATTACAGTATTGAACCAGTTTCATCGGGGAATTTGAAGATTAAAAAATGCACATACTTCTATTGACTTAAGGTAGGCAGTTCCGTCGAAGCCGCCGACGG
Organism: Craniophora ligustri; assembly: GCA_905163465.1. Taxonomy (NCBI): domain Eukaryota; kingdom Metazoa; phylum Arthropoda; class Insecta; order Lepidoptera; family Noctuidae; genus Craniophora; species Craniophora ligustri. The sequence continues at coordinate 16,673,400 of LR990956.1, forward strand.
CGTACAACTGTCCATTGACCACCGCCAGGCCCACGCCGCTGCGGCGCGACGTCATCGCGACCACCGGCGACCACGTGTCCGTGTGCGGCTCGTACCTGCGGGCGTACATTACACTGTGACGGGACACTGCGGGCGCGGGGTGGCGCGGGGTGGCGCGGGGTGGCGCGGGGTGGGGACGTACTGACCGCTCGGCGGAGGAGAGCTCGGTGCAGTCGTCGCGGCCGCCGACGGCGTAGATCTGGCCGTCGAACACGGCGCAGCCGAGGTGCTTGCGGCGCGTGGACATGGGCGCCACGGGCGTCCACTTGTTGGTGCGCGGGTCGTAGCGCTCCACGGAGTTGAGCGGCGCCTGGCCGTCCGAGCCGCCCACGGCGTACAGCTGCGCGCCCAGCACGGCCACGGCCACGCCCAGGCGGCGCGTGGTCATGGCGGCCACCTTGCTCCAGCGGTTGTCCTTGGGGTCGTAGCGCTCCACGTGGTTGAGGCACTGCACGCCGTCCTGGCCGCCCACGGCGTACAGCGCGCCCTCCAGCACGGCCACGCCCACCGACGTGCGGCACGACGACGTCGGCGCCACCGAGCCGCACCACTGCCATAACGTCAAACTTATCTTGCATACAAAACTCTTATCTGACTAACGACGCAGTCGTTATTTGTGCAAAATAAATACTTTCTTTCTATCTAGACAAACTTAAATCAAATCAATCAATCAAATCTAACACAGCAGGAAAAAGTTTGAAAACATTGGTGATCTCTTCTCATCAAAATACTACAGACTATTAGCGTAGGGGCGTGGTTAACTCATATGCAAATTCAAGTTAATCTAACAAGCTATAAAGAAATAGAGATAAAGGAGAACGAGACATAGAGAGGAGAGGGAGGGAGAGATTATGAGAAATAGGAGGGAAAGATAGGGTGAGAGGGATTTGAGAAGATGTATAGAGAGTTAGACGGGAGGGAGGGATAGATTATGAGAAGTAGAAGGGAGAAATAGAGTGTGAAGGATTGGAGAAGACATATAGAGAGTGAGGCAGAGATGGAGAAAGGAAGAAGAAATAGAAAGAGAGGGGGGAGAGACACGGGGAAAAGGCGGGAGGGGGTGGAACTCAGGTAGATAGTGGGGGACGGAAGGAATAGAAGTGGAAGTGGGGGACGGAAGGAGTGGAAGTGGAGAGCGTGGGATTATTCCCACGCTCTCCCCCTCCCCTTTTACTGCCCCTTCTCCCGCCACTCTTAACGTGTTAAAAGTGGCGGAGGGAGGGAAAGAGAAGGGGAGAGTAGGAGTAGGAGAGAGTGACAGGTTGAAAGTGGGTGATGGGAGAGGAGAGGGGAGAGTAAGAGACAGTGAGGAGGAGAAGATATGGGATAGAGAGAGATAGAAATAGAGATAAGGAGGGAGAGCTTTATGATTGGCGATTGACACAGTTTAGTTATAGTCAAACCAATGGATCGCAGTATTAAAAACTATCAATAGCTAGCTGTGACGAAGTCTTATCTGCGTCATATTAGTATGTATTATAAATGACGCTTGAATCTCTGCGAATTTGAATGGCCGTTATTAATAAACAGCAGTAAACAATCGAGTGTGGTGTACCTGGTTGGTCTGCGGGTCGTACCGCTCGATGCTGTTGAGGTAGCTCTGGCCGTCGTGGCCGCCCACGGCGTACAGCAGGTCGTGCAGCACGGCCACGCCCACGCCGCAGCGCCGCTTGGACATGGGCGCCACCATCTTCCACTCCGACGTCTGCGGGTCGAACCGCTCCACCGACGCGATGGCGTCGCCCGAGCACCAGCCGCCCACCGCGAACAGCACCTCGCCTGCACACACCGCACGCATCTATATATATATCTGCCTCGCACCACCGCTCTGTGGAACCAGCTGTCACCGGCGGTCTTTCCGAACCGTTACGATATGGGAACCTTCAAGAAGAGAGCTTATTCTTTCCTGAAAGGCCGGCAACGCATTTGCACGTCCTCCGCTATTGCAGGTGTCCATGGACTACGGTGATTACTTACCATCAGGTGACACTCCTACCCGTTTTATTTCCATAAAAAAACATGTTCCATAGTGAACAACAAATACGTAAACTGACCTCTTCTGGTAGGCTTCCTGGGTCGTGTTCTTGGTCCCTGCATGAGCGGCCTCTCCTGAGGCAGCAGCAGGTAGTTCTTGGCTTCGTCCAGCAGGTCTCGACACGCGTCATCTGACCTGATGAGTAGTTCTGACGATACTGTTCCCACGAGGAACTTTGGACTTAGAAGGGGCAGGCGGACGTGTTGGAGGACCTGACATTTAAATAGTAACACTTTCATGGTTTATCAGCTATAATGATTAATGTACGCCCAAAACAAATCCATTACTGGGAATATAACCAACTACCTCTTCATCAACTCATTTATTGTCCCACTGCTGGTCACAGGCCCACCAATCTAGCCTAGTGCAGGTTGACAGACTTCACACACCATTGAGATAAACTTTCAGGCATGCAGATTTCCTTACGATTTTTTCCATCACCATTTGAGCATGTGACGAAAGCGTACGTAACTTCGAAAAGTCAGCGAGCTGGAGACCTTTGTGCATGGGCGTCTCTAGGCTCCGTGCCCACACCAGAATGGCCCGCTGCCTACCCTCGGATGTTGGGTTACTGATTAGAAATTCTCATAGGTGGACCGTGCCCGTGATAGAAAAATCTAGATACGCTCATGCCTTTGACATCACTATCCATTGGTCACACCACAAGGCTTTTAGCCAACTACTTCCTTTCCTTTTTCTTATTTTAATTAGCATCCTCTAGCGACTCCTTCAAAGCTTATCGGAGGATTTCTAGACCAGCGCCATACCTGTGCAAGATGCTGTCTCCTCTCGGCGACGTTGTACTTGACCCAGGACATGACAGCCTGGAAGGTCTGCTCCTCCGAGCGCACGTTGAGCTCGTCGGAGGACACGATGTCGATCAGCTGCGCGGCCGGCAGCAGTAGGAACTCTTCGCTTTCCATTACCTGAGAAAGTACATAAGTTTTTTAGTACATGATGAAAAAAGTACATGATGACCCAATTAGTCCAGCGGTAGTTAACACTGCCTTCTGTGCTATGGGTCCCGGGGTCGAATCCCGGTAGGGACATATGTTTGTGTGATGAGCATAAACATTTGTATCCAAGTCATGGATGTATCTATCTATAATATGTATGTAGATATATTTTCAAGATTTTTAGATTTACAAAAAAGAAAAAAAGTATATATTTAGTATATCAACCAACTAGTATCCGTAACACAAGCCTCATTGCTTAGCGTGGAACTAGATGGCGCTGTGTGTCATAATATCCAGGAATATTTATTTATGACTGTTGTGGTAGAAGGTAGCTATATAAATTAAAAATGCCGATTGATTGAAAATTATATATTGTAAGCCGATATTACCTAAATATCGAGAATAAACTAAAATCGTTTTTATATATTTATATGGACAAAAGATTTTTTAACGGGAACCAAATCATCAATTGCTATTGATATTTGCTGTATGTTATTTAACTGATAAATAAAAAATAATAATAAATACTGAACTGATGATAAATTGTCGTAATTTCTTACAGGAATTAACAACGGAAATAATAGAGAAATAAAAGTGTATACAAGACGGAATGCTACTTACTTCTGGAAAGTTCTGTTGTGTGAATTTGTCTGCGATCCTTAGCAGTTCTCGGCAAGAGTGTGTGTCGGCGAAGGCGCGGATGCCGAGGCAGTTGGAGCAGTCCAGCTGCCGCTTGAGGAACTCGCAGCATACATCCTGGATTTCCTGAAGCTGCAGCAGACACGCTGCCGGGAGTAACGCCTGCAAATGATAACTGGGTTTCAGAGACTATATACTGTACGTACATACGTAGAAGGTATGGAATCCACTGTATAATTTATGGTCAGATAATAAATATATCTGGATATTACTACACAGCGCCATCTAGTTTCGAATTTAGCAATAAGGCTTTTGTTACGGATACTAGATGGTTGATAATCTACACAGATGCAGATTATCATAGAAGGCAGTTGTAATCACTAATTAAGGCGTAGATTAAATAATTCACGTAGCAGCTATATAATATACAAGTCATAGGTTCTACTATAAATTCAAGACATAGCTCTGACTTTTCAAACCGTGAAGGAAATTCTCCTGACAAAATCTGCATTACTTCAACTATGTTTGCTGATTTCCTGACATATGTTATAGACAAAAACATTTCACAGCGGCTATTATTGTGCTTTTAAATACTAAAAAACATATGAATTCGGATGATTTATCCATAAAATCGCCACAAAGAGGTTACATGTGATTTTACTAGATTTTGATTACGTAAATGAGATTTGTTCGGAGTGTATCGTCCACTTCGCCCAGCAGCTAGGTGGGAGTCTGTTGACTGACCTGGACGTTGCTCTCCTCGACCACGATGTGTGCGGTGTAGCAGAACTCCACGAGCTGCTCCATGGCCTGCTCGTCCACGTCGCGGATGGTCACCTCGGTGGCGCGCGACTCCGCCAGCTCGCCCGTGAACATCGCGCGGAAGTACGGGCTGCATGCTGACAGTATCACGCTACAAACAGACGATAAACAAATATTAGAATGACCATGAATAATTATTTACCACAAAAACGAACATCATCATAATATTATCATGTAGCATTGAAGAAGTTTTTTTTATTGTGATAAGGGGCAAACGTAGGAGGCTCATCTGATGTTAAGTAACCTCTGCCGCCCATGGACATTTGCGACACCAGAAGGCTTTTAAATGCGTTACCAAACCCTGTACAAACCGTCTAGGTTTCTTAAAATAAGGGAGTTACTAAACTGACAGCAACCGGAATTCCCATGCTGTCAGAATAGTCACTCCTCCAACGAGCTCTGGTAACCTTACTCGCTCGCAGAAATACGACAATTATTATTTCACTGCGTATTCTGTAAGGCGGAGGTATCGCAAGCCGGGCAGCTCAATTTGAGAGAGGAATCTCGCTATGCCCTACCTCTCCAGAGTCTCGGAGAACGTATCTCGTTGATCCGGAGAGGTAATCTTAGGATTACCTCTGAAAAGGTTGACTGACTGCAGTCAGTTTTCATGAACCTATGGGGGAATTAAGAAGATGGAAGATATCATCTCCTCATTCCGAACAAAATAGAAGAGGCAGTAGTTTTTTAACCCAAAAAAATAATACGTGATAAGTAATTAAAGTATTACCAATAAAGTAGGCAAACAAAACGCTGTAAAACTAGGTGAATATTTCAAAAGTAAATATTTTAAAGATAAAAGTGAGATTTATGTGTTTAGCCTTCAAAAATGATAACATAGTTTACAACTGTTTGTAAATACTAGCACGTCGGTTTGTTACTGTACACTCCAACTGCGTGAGTCACTGGCGGCAAGCCAGGAACTTCATTTACATAAAGTGAGAACCACGAATACTTTCTTCGGCATAATTACGATGACATCCCCAGAAAAAGTAAATAATTTAATTGTCTGCCAAGAATTATTTTACAATTGAAATTGGACCCAATTACGGTTTGGTTAAATGTGCTAATAACCTTTGTCTAATTTACAGTTACTATGATAATAGAAACTCTTTTCAGTTCCTCAGGTAATGGTGCATTATTTATGTTCCTAGCCTACACTTATGAGGCTCATAATCATTAGTATTAGCTAAAGAACATCCACTACTGATCAAAAGCCCCATGGATTTTCGAAAAAATAGAAGAATATACGTAAGCTATTCGCAACCGGACTTCCAGAATATTTAACGGGGTCCATTTCGCTTGAGCTGCGCCGCGTGTTTTCCTTTCGAGATCCTGTCTACCCAGTGAGGTTCTTTGCTCCATCATAAGCGGGGTCATGCAAAAGCTGAGGGTCTAAGTGCGGAATCCCGTTACGTCGTAGCGTATAGACGTGTGCAACACCAGAGGTATCTCTCGCGAGTTGCCAACTCTGCAGAAACCGTCAAGGTTTCTTAAAAATAAGGGAGTTACTAAACGAGACAGCACACGGAATTCCAATGCTGTCAGAATAGTCACTCCCCCAACGAGCTCTGGTCGACGTATACGTACCGGTGCGCAAAGAGCTTTCTGTTGGCGACGTTGAGCACGACGTCGCACAGCTCGCGGTGGCGGCGCAGCGCGGACAGCTCGCCGAGGATGGCGCGCGGGTGCTTCTCCGACGTGTGCGACAGCCGCGCCCCGCCCCCGCCGCCGCTGCCGCCGCCGCCGCCCGGCGACCCGCCCTCCCCCATCCTGCACACACGCGAACACACCCATCACACCACCCGACCCACACACGGCTTTTGATAGAACAGTTAATTACACAAAAAGCTATGACACAAAAGCAAAGATAAAATTTCACACCAAACAAAAAAAAAACAGGCATTTGGGGATAAGTTTGTAAGAAAAACAGGGACGGACGCGATTCTAAAGATGCCTATGTCCAGCCGGGGGCTGAAATAGGCTATATAAAATGTGTACATTTACATATAGATAAGACCAAATGTGTGCCAGTAGATGTTACCTTTAGAACGGTTTCATATTTACTCAACATAATTTTGATAGTTAAAGTTTTAAGTTAATTACTTCATGTTCCGAGGCTCAAATAATACGGCGTCGGGCCGGACCGAAAGCCCAAAGGGCAGCATGCGGCCCGCGAGATTCAGCTTGTGTACCGCTGAAATAGAACAGAGATTTGTACGTCATCCACTCTGTGTAACAGGTCGCGGATTATCCCGGACGTAAAACTAAAATAGGTGTGGTGTTTTCAAAACAAATAAATTGACTGACAAGCTTTTGTAAACATCTTTACTCAAATTGGTCTATAAGTAATGCTGTGTTCATAACATTGCTTAATGGGTAGTACTTTAATAATCATTATTTCGAAATGATTGTTTATTACAAAAACAAACCAATAAATATTCATTAACTTTTTGTAGACATTGAAGCCCTACTGTTAAATGGAGGACTATATGATGACCTATATGGCCTAGATGGGCATTGCTAATTACTACGTTTCTAACGGGGAATATAGTGGTATTGATTGGATGCTATTAATAATTAATCGAAGAGCATTATTCACACACACTGCTAATCAAGCATTAACGTATGGGACATATATTTGGAAGAAAGCCGTGCACAGCGTGTGTTGAGTATTCGATATCTATTGTATGATAACGGAAAATAACTCTATTCGAGTCATTGTCCCTTCCAGTACGACAGACGGCTATAGGCTTGCGCCGACTCCGCAATCGGTTACACACTCCGGGTTGCAGGTTCATTTCTCACACGGTACAAGAATTTGTGTAACATACTAGATATTTATCCAAGTCATTTATGATACGGAAGACAAATATTTTTTAGGTATGGTTTTCACGGTGATTTCCGCTATACGTAAATACAGTAAGTACTGCAATAAGTAGGTACACTAAACCTTGGATACGAAGACATTATCTATGACTTTGTAAAAGTCAATATACCATCACTATCAGCCCATTTAGTTACCTACAGCTGGGTAAGCAGCTCCACCTATTTCAGATGATGAAACTGTAATCCACTACGCTAGACTACTAAGGGTTGGCAGACTTCACTCGTCTCGATAGCGTATCGAGGAAATCCCTCAGGCATGCAGGATTCTTCACGATATTTTCCTTCGCACATAATTATCAATTTATGAAGTCAATTTATCCTCCTGAGGCCTGCGCCCTTTAAAACCCAAAATAAACATGGTGACTCAAGCTTAGATCTTTTCTCAGCTGAGTTGGTATTATCGCTCACTAACCGTTTAAATGGACATTTTACGAAAGTGCTCATATTTTTTTATTACACTAAACGGCATTATAGACATTAAAAAAAAAAAAACTTTACCCCACACTAGGATTTTCTCCTGTGCCCTGGGTGCGTTTACAAACACAAATTTTCACATACACAAACACCCAGACCCGGAACAACTACCTGTAGAACGTACAAATATTTGCTCCGTGCGGGGATCGAACCCGCAACCCGTGACGCACAAGCCGATCGCTCAGCCACTGTACCAATCAGGTCGTCAAATCGTGACTATGCCCTAGAAGTGTCACTTCAAAAGTTCAAAATAACTCTACATGTCAAATTCTTAACTTTAAATCTCGGGCACTAAAACCAATTTGTCCATTTAAAAGGACCGTTAGGCTTTAATGACTAGTGAGCCAAAAATGTGTCTGAGTCTCACGAGGATAAACTATATTAAATTATAGTAATCCAGTCACAAATTCAACGCAAAATAGCTTCTATTTGTGTCATACATAAACTTCATCAAAAATACCAAAACTTCTTACAACGTTCTCTGCTATTATACTAGGTATGTACATCATTAGCTAAATTATATTATCTCGACATTGGAAATAGACTATCTGGACGTTGTTTTATAAAAAATTACATTCATCGTATCATGACCCAGATAGTTGTCGGCTTCTATTTAATATATTTATATGGGTCACTACCTGTCATGACGATATTACAAATGCAGTTTATTTATAGAGCTCATGATGTGATGTGCGATTTAACATCTAAATTGGATGACGCGAGAGTTAGATAAAACATATAATGATTCGTTGATGGTATGTCTTGATTCTGTGACTTTTACGTATCATCATGCCTGTCTGTCCCGACGGATTAGGCAGAGCTGTGAAATGAAATGCTGAAAGGGGGGCGAGCCTATTGCTATCAACCGGGCACGAATCCAAAGTCCAAGCTGCTACTGAGAATTCTATAGAAAAACCCGATAACACTTTGCTCAACTTTTGCTCAGTAATCGTATTAACATAACCAAAAAATCTATGAAACGAGGTTTAAAAAACCTTTAAGAAATATTCATCTATGAAAGAGACAAAAATATGTAAACCGGAAACTTTTTCCCTTTTCATTTTGCCGTTTTATTGTGCTGACTACTGCTTTAGTTATTTCAAGCTGCCTACTGTACCGTATATGGCACATGTTGTTATTATACTCATTTAAAATATCTCTATTGTATTTAGTGGGATTGACGGTTGTGTGAAAAAAATATAGTATCTGAACATGGTATATCGCACTTCATAACTTATGTACCGTGACTGACTAACAGAATAATAACGCACGGCCGTTATTTGGCGAATAAGGACATTTTAAATTTGAAGAACATATTCCTTAAGTACCGTAGCGATGGAGTAAGGTGGGATCATCATCATCATCATCATCATCAACCCATTAACGTCCCACTGCTGGGCACGGGTCTCCTCTCTTTTGAGAGGGATTAGGCTAATAGTCCACCACGCTAGCCTACTGCGGGTTGGCAGACTTCACATGCCATCGAGACAAATCTCTCAAGCATGCGGGTTTCCTCACGATGTTTTCCTTCACCGTTTGAGCTTGTGATAAATACGCACATAACTTCCGAAAAGTCAGTGGTGCGTGCCTTGGGTTCGAACTCGAGACCTTTGACATCTCAGTCCACTGGTCACACCACTAGGCTACCACAGCTCTTTCCTTCACAGGTGGGATAAAAACAACATATAATTAGGTCGCCCCTTTTACATCGGGCCTAAAACATACCAACGAAATTACGGATACAACAGAAGATGGTATGTTATGTTATTAAGAAAATACGGGGGGTATTGTGACTTATTTCAAATTTCGTTTCAATATTCCTCTTCAGAAAGGAACTAGTTATAATCAATATCTAGCATGTGGACGTGCACGAAGTAAAATGCACAGAACAAAAATATAAGCTACAAGTTTTCCCAAGTGAAGTAAGTAGGTCAGGTTGCTACCACAATGTCAACAGCCTTGGCGGATGCGAGCTTTGTGCCAATATCGAGCATTGTGATGCAGTTCGCGTGTACCACGGTGGAAAATGGAGGGACAAACACCGTTATATAGCATTTACAGGTTTGTTACATTGTATTACATTTATGAGCTGTGGAAGCCTAGTCGTGTGACCAGTGGACAAAGATGTTATAGGTCTCGAGTTCAAAGCCAAGGCACGCACCACTGACTTTTAGGAAGTTATTCGCGTATTTACATGCTCAAACGATGAAGGAAAATATTGTGACGAAACCTATAGGCTTGAGAGAATTTCGCAATGGCGTACGAAGTTTGCTAACCCGCAGTAGGCTAGCGTGGTGGACTTCAGTCGAATAGTCTCTCAGATAAGAGGAGATCCGTGCCCAGCAGAGGGACAGTAATGGCTTGATGATGACATTATGAGGAGCTCGTGGCTAAGTACTCATCGAGCTGATGGTAAGCTACGCCTACTGAGGTCAGTCTTTGGACTAGTTACACCACCATATTTTTAATATGAGTAAGACCACTTTTATCTCATCGATACCCTTCCACGTTAATACGTTAATTCCCCTTTGGATACGAATATCTATGGTAATAAGTGTTAGTCAGGCAATCAGTTTAACGTTACGATAATATGTAGTATTATATGTAGTATTATATGTTACCCAGTATATGGTTTCCGGAGGTCTGACAGCAGTTCTTTATATTGAGATTTATTATGGTATTGAGAAATGTTATGATTGGTATTGGCCATATCTGGGTAAACTGGGAGCGATATTTGCGGAAGAGGCTTTGAAGATAACGACGTAGGTATTCCCATTTTTGAGTACAAGGTTTATTGTGTGTTTGTAATTGTTTGAAACTCGGCAATAGGCATATAAAAAATGCGCTCCTCGCTCGCAGGGTAGTGTGCGTGAGTAGTAAGTTGCAATACTTTTTTCAGTCAGGTATAGGCATTCCCTTACGTATGCGCCAGTACATACGTCAGCCGCCTATATAAGTTAAATAAAGTTTCATATTGAGTAATGTGTAGTGTATTCTAATATCCATATAACTAAAAATATAAAATAATTATTGGGGTATATTAATATGAAAATTGGTCTCTACAGGTATAGTTTAATCCAGTATATCGATTTTACTTCTCTCACCACCTGAATAAGATTGCTAAACTTCATTGTGGTGCCACTGCACTAAATGTACATATAAACTTTTCATGTGAGATTACAAATTTACTAAAAGCTATGTGGGAACATATATGTATAGTCGTAGTGGTGGTGCAGGCTTCACCATTCTATTATCTAATTACCTTTAAATTCTCCTCAACCACAACTAAACATCCTTTATTTTCAATATGTATTTAGTTTCAATAGAATGTGGTATACTTAAGTTACACTTCACTGGCTTGACAGACAGACACCAACACTAAACTCAAAACTTATTCTCACTGAATTAACTCGTAAACTAAAGTTTTGTTAGAATTTATCTACTCAACATATACCTTAATATTACAGAACTTATAAGTTCAAAGACTACCTACTAATACTAAATTTGTTACAGACTGTCCACATGCTAGCATACAGGAAATGGTTAACAAGTTTGCAGTCAAGGCTACTCTACTCTCTCCTAATCAGCAAACAATTTAACTAGGAAACAAGGCTCGCGCCGCTCATTCACATATTTACACAATCACTTTGTGTAATGTCAGTAGAGTAGCGGGTGATGTAACGGTTACCGTTAAACATTCTAATTACATAAAAATTTCATTAATTTCGTAAATGTATGATATTTTGTATATTGATGTTGGCTGAATTGTTCGCGCCAAAGATTCAAGTTCACCCAGAAAAAGATATTTGGCACATATACATTTCTAAAATTAAAATGTTTCTGTAGTAAAAATTTGTAAGTATTTTGTCAACCCAGAAATGTTTTTATATGGAAACATCAGTCAATAAAGTAATACTCAAATGCAACACACTAGATAAATTGTTTATCTATCATGGAAATAATTACAGACACCATAAAAGTTTATTTTAATGTTTTATTTCAGGGTATTTCCGACTTAATACCGATAACCTAGTGTGGCCCACTGTTGGGCAAAGTCTTCCCTTAAACGGTCTATCTATCTCTATAATGTGACATTACTATAATTAATATGAACTTCTGTTTTAAACATTATGAGCTAATTCAATATTCTTATGTATTTATAGATAAGTAAAAGTTTATTCATCTATTTTTTTAAAATAAACTGTCTTTATGGTGTGCAGTTATGAATTTCCATATTAAACAAAACATGCTATAGTTTTTTTATTTATGACATTGCTATAGCAGGGAAAAACTTGTTATTAAAAATAAAACATCATTCACAGGAATGGAAAAAGTTAAATCCATCACACAGCATGAAATTAAAAATAAAACATTTGTACACTGTTTATAATAATTAAAATCTCTTTACTGGTTTCATGTATGCAGACCTTATTTTGTTTCAATATATGTTTTCAACAACTACTGACCCGGTTCAAATGTTTAACATGTAACTTCAAATGTTTAACATGTACATTATAAAACCTTATTTACCTACATTGTTTTAATAAATATTGAATGAAATATAATATGTTTTTTTTATGGATCTCATTTATTTAAACAAGGAGTACCTAGTTTATGTAAATAAATTAGAAGTCTTAACTTGGAATTATTATAGAATTATATAAGAGGGTTGAAATAATATTTTTATTCTAAATCATTTTAAATTAATTAGTGTGTACATCAAAATACTAAAATTCATGTTTAAATATTCAAGAACACATACCTTATTTCAGATTATCTTAGTTTGTGACATAGTAAAGAAAATCTTATAATACAACAATGTTTGTAAAATCATTTGGAAACTGTCTAAGACTATAAAAATAAACTTTAAAGAAGATAATACACATTCCAAGTACACCTTCTCCCTCTCACACAAGGTGGGAGTTACATGTCAAATGTGAATTGATGCTACTAGGCTGTATAAACAATGAGCTGCTGCCTGTCTCATATTTACAATACAAACCCACCCAAACACAAAACAATGACTTCATGTCTCATGTTATCCTAGTCATCAATTAAAAAACTATTCAAACTATGTGAAAAAGATATTGGTGCCAATTATTTGTCAATGATATCTAAGTTCACTCACCTCTTGTGTCCGCGTGAGTTACCCAGCTGCAACCGCAGCGGGGGCGAAGCCCAACCCCACACGGAGTCAATCTGCAACACACCGAACACACCATCCAGCGATACCGTAAAACCACCCCACTTTACACAAAAAAACAATCCTGTTGTTGCCAATGCTATCTAATTTATGCAATGTATCAGCCTCGTAGCACTCACCTTTGACGATTCCTATTCGACCTCACAAAGAAACCTGACCTCAAAGGAGAGTTAACCTCTTATTAAACGCCCTGAGAAATATAAAACAGTTAACGGCACATCGATTAAACGATTTCACAAGTTTTTATGTTTACTAATGTTGCAGCATAGGTATCTTACTTTTGTCCACTAGTCAATTTTTTGAAGGTCTGATCAAAATATCTAACAATACTGTAAACAAATGGCCTTCACTCGAAAGTTTATTTGTTTATATCACATGACATCGATGAAAACAAATCATTATAAATTCGGAATAATATAAAAATATCAGTCTAGTATTTAGTCAATCATAAATTTACTTTTAAACTAACTATATGGCATATCTCAAAATTGATTAACATTCGGAATCAAGTTTTTGAATGTATCTAGGTAATGTCAAGTTTTCAATTGCCGCACTGAAAAACATTAACACAAATATTACAAAAGCTACCTGTTATTATTTTGTAGCTATTGTATTTTTACATTAAAACTGTGTTGTTTAATTACTTTTAATCTATATACCATGCGCATGTGAAAGTGCGTATTTATATAAATTAATTTCCTTTTAACAGACTTCAAAAAAGGAGGAGATTCTCAATTCGACTGTATTTGTTCCAACGTTTGTTAAAGAGTCTTTATACAGAGTGAACCGATAATAATGGTTATTTTTTATTTAAAAGCTGGAGCTTGGGAAGCTCCAGCTTTTTTTTTTGTGGGCCCATTTCATTCATTTGGTCCCGTTCTGACATTTGAAGTCTTTTTTTGACAGAATTATTCTCTGTTTCAAACAGCTGATAATTGATTGCAAACTTATCTTGGTTGGCTGTGACTCTCTGACATTATTGGGAATTACGAATAATATGACAATTGACATGTGACATTTAGTTGTTGACGACTGACGTTTATCTGTACTCGCTCGGTTTCAGTTTTCGAAAACAAATTGGGGAAAGAAAGAAAATAATATATCTAAAATAAATATAATATAGAATCGAGAGTAAAGTAAAATGTCATTAAGTCTTCTATTAGAAAAATATGATGTATCTACAGATGAGGGACTGCAGAAAGCGCTCAATGAGATTGAGAAAGAGGAGGTCAGTGGTGTTGTTTTGGTGACGGTGGCAGTAATTTACGTTTTATAAAGGTAATAACTTTGCAGGCTGAGGTGGACGTGGCTCTCTCGGGAGTGCTGTCTCGGGCGTGCTCCCTGGAGGGCCGTCTGCGTGCCACGAGTCAGGCTTACACCAAGCTGAATGAAGTAAAGACTGATGCTCAAATCGCGGCAGACATGGTGGACAAAACTGCCGGTCTAGCGAGGGACGTTAGTGCTAAAGTACGGCAGCTAGACCTTGCGAGGGTAAATAACAAGTATTTTTATTGATTCAGTAGTATATATCAATACTGCCATTTAACAATTACTATTTTTTGCTTAAATTTGTCACACAGTCCCGTGTAGCAGAGTGTCAGCGTCGCGTACATGACCTGATAGACCTACAGTTATGTAGTGCTGGAGTGGAAGCTGCTATTAAAGCACATGATTATGAGACTGGTATGTCATCATCTTACATTTTTCTTTTTACTTTCCTTAGAGGTATGTGAGACATGCACAACATTTTTGACACTAATATCACTTCAATGTGTGAAATTAAGGGGAGAGAGAAGAAGACACATGCATTATAATTTATGTTTAATTGTATAAGCATTCTGTCCTTCACCTTCCTCAAGAAGCCTGGCAGAGGCCTATGTCCAGCAGTGGACGGTGATAGGGTGAGTTGATTGTATATGCGTTTATTAAAAAGATGTGTATTAGTTCAAAATGGTAAGAATTAAAGCAAATAAGGCTCTAATCCTCACTACTATATGGAACTGGTAAAATTTGAACAAGTAGAAATCCTTGAGGAAAGCTTATGTCCAGCAGTGGGCTAGTGATGAACTAGTTCATACATAATATTACACATAATTATGTTGAGGTGTAAGAGGATAGCTAATTTAACTCCTTCAAAATGTATGCTAAAGCTAATAACGTACACCCATTTTAGGTGCTGGTCATGTGTCTCGGTTCCTCAGCATGGACCCTGGTTCAGTAGCGGCAGCGAGAGCGCGGGGCGCGCCGGACCCGCGCGATGCAATGACACGAGCGGCAAACACACTGCGGGAACATCTTGTGCGCAAGTAAGTAATGAATGACCTTTTTATACTTTCTGTCATGAATTCACGATACACAATGTTTATTACAATTTTATTATTCAATATTAACCAGGTGTAGTTTAAATTCAAATATTCTAAGTATTATGTCTAATAAAACAAGAGTTTCGAAACTTTGTTTATTAATACGTGTTAAGCACTAGGTAGTGCGTAATAATGACAATCACACATTTTTATGACAAAAGTAAGGTACTCCTAAATATATTATTGTACAATAAGATATGAGTGTACCCTCAATATTTAGACATAACATACCTTTCCCCCAAGTATGCATAAACATATAATAAAAAATAACCATATTTATGTTAAGTAAATAATAATTAAAACTAATTAAAAATACATACACTTTAAGCAATGTAATTATTTTCCTTGGGCCTAGCATACGGTGACTTCGGATAAACACATACTTTATTTTTAAGTTTACCCCCTGAATAACTAGCCTCTGCCTCCTTAGGTATTCCTAACATTTCTGCCCATTGTTCGGAACTAGGTATTTCAATTATTTCTTGATCTTCTTGGCTTGAAGGAATATCTTCAGATTGGTCTTGTTGTGTTTCTATAACTGTTGTTTCCTCAACTTCGTTTTCTATATTATTCCTTCCTTCCCCTGTCCTCAAGTCTGTTGACTTCTTTTTGATTAACTGGTCGATATGTCTGTTTACTACATATCCTTCATTTGCAATGACTTGATAGTTAGATGGACCTTCCCTACTTGTAATTGTGCCTGGTAGCCAACGTGGACCTCGTCCATAATTTCTATACATTACGCTTTGACCCACCTCTGTATCTCTATGTTTCTTAGCAGCGTTGTTTGTGATTTGTTGTTCCAATTTATTGTGTTCCCTATTCATTGGATGTATTGTGTCCAGTAGCGTTCGTAAGCGTCTATTCATTAGGAGTTCAGATGGACTTTTGCCTGTACCTGAACATGGTGTCACACGTAATCCTAACAACATATTAGGAATTTTAACATCCCATGATATTTCATCCATTTTTCGCAGTTTGTCTTTAACAGTTTGTACCATTCGCTCGGCCAAACCATTTGTAGCAGGATGATATGGTGCTGTAGTGATATGCTTAATTTTGTTAGAATTTAAGAATTGTTTCATTTCAGTTGAAACAAAAGCAGTGCCATTATCAGAGACCAGCGTCTCACATAGTCCGTGTGTAGCAAATAATTGTCTCAAGTGTCGAATAACAGTTTCCGTAGTCATATTGTTTACAATGAAGACTTCTGGCCATCTGGAGTAAGCGTCAACAATAATTAAAAATGTTTTGTTCTGGTATGGTCCTGCAAAGTCAATGTTTATTCTAGACCACTGTCTAGTAGGAACCACCCATTCATAAGTGGTCTTTGGAGGCATGTGCCGATTTTCTAGACACTTAGTACAATTACTCACTAAAGACTCAATATCATCATTTAACTGAGGCCACCACACGTAGCTTCTGGCCAAGGCTTTAGTTTGTACAATGCCACTATGCGCTTTGTGTAATGCGCGCAAAACATCTTGACGTAAAAGCGGCGGTACCACCACTCGACAACCTAGCAAGATACAGCCGTTATAAGAAGAAAGCTCGCCTCGATGTAACCAATATGGCCGTAGCTCTGCTTCCGTTACTTTGTTAGGCCATCCACTCAGAATAAAATGCATAACTCTTGTTAAGGTCTTATCTCTTATAGTGTGTAGCTCTATTTGTTGGACTTCAATAGGGAAATCTTCAGGTGTTTCAGCCATCAATAAAATATCACTAAGTTGTTGTTCGGGCTGCTCTGGCACCGGCTGTGGCCAGCGACTAAGACCATCTGCATTTCCTATTTGCTGCCCCGGCCTGTATATTATGTTGTAACTGTGTGAAGTTAATACTATAGCGATCCTTGTTAACCTTGGTGATAAAATGTTAGGTATAGGCTTTCTTGGATCAAAAATACTGATCAGTGGTTTATGATCCGTGACAATAGTGAAAGATCTTCCCATGAGGTAGTTATGAAATTTTTGTATTCCAAACATAATGGCTGTCGCTTCTTTATCTAATTGTGAGTATTTCCTTTCATGTGAATGTAATGTTCTTGATCCCATAGCAACAGGTCGCTCTTGACCGTCTTCCATAACATGAGATAATACGGCGCCTGCACCGTATTCTGAACTGTCGCACGTCAATATTAAGGGTTTATCTAAATCATAATGTACTAGCGTGGTGTCTGAAGATAATATTCTTTTCGCAATGTTGAAACTTTTTTGTTCTCGTTCTGTCCATTGCCATTCGTGAGATTTATCTAGTAACCTATGTAGGGGCTCTAGTATGGTTGCCTTCTGAGGTATGAACCTCTCGTAAAAATTATATAGACCTAAAAAGGCTTGGAGCTCTTGTACATTCTTTGGCTCAGGTGATTTCATTATAGACTCCACTTTGCTAGGAGCGGGATGAATGCCGTCAGCGTCAATAACAAAACCCAGAAACTCTACACGTTCCTTAGCAAATTTACATTTACTCGCATTAAGTCGCAGTCCCGCCTTCTGTATACGATCTAATACCATATCTAGTCGTGTATTCATGTCTGACAATGTACGACCGCTGACAATGATGTCATCTATGAGGACTGCAACACCTGGAATACCTGCCAGTAATGCCGTCATTAACCGTTGGAAAATTCCTGGACATGCTTTAACACCAAATGCTAATCTATGAACAGTGTAAAGACCTTTGCATGTATTTAAAGTCAGAAGTTTTGCTGTATCATCATCTACGACCACCTGTGTATATGCGCGCTCTAAATCTAATGTTGTGAAATACTTGCCTCCAGCAATAATCGCAAACACTTCATTGGCAGTAGGCATAGGGTATGTGTCGGACTCCGTAGCCAGATTAACTGTGCTGCGATAATCTCCACATAAACGAATCTCTCCCGTTTTTTTCACAATTGGTACGACAGGTGTCGCCCACTGTGAAAAAGATACAGGGCGAAGAACTTCCTCTGCCACCAAGCGATCAATTTCTTTCTCAACTCTATGTTTAATAGCAAATGGAACTGGGCGCGCTTTTAAAAATCTAGGAGTGGCATTAGGCTTTAAATGTATCGTAACGGGGTCACCACGGTAAGTACCTAAACCCTCTTTAAAAACTTCACCGTGTTTCCACAGCATTTCGTTAGTCGTCGAAATAATATTATCAGACACAGAATTAATACACACACTAATTTTAAGAGTTGGAAACCAATCTCGACCTATTAAATTCGGGCCAGTACCTCTAGCTACAATAACAGGTAAAACACACTTAATGTCATTAAATTGTACGTGCACCGTCGCCTGGCCGAGTACACAGACACGAGTCGCTGTCCAGGTACGTAGATTGCTAGGTGCGACTCGCAGGGCGGTGTGTGAGCGTGACGCACGTAACCTTCTCCATGAGCGTTCGTTCACGAGCGAGAAGCCAGCACCGGAGTCCACCTGCATTGTCATTGGTACGCCATCCAAATAGACGGTAACATCATAAGCTGGAACCCGAAGACTATCACTCCTGACACTATATATACCGTTTAATTGCGTGTCTGATTCTTCATAAGTACAGTTAACTTTGTTCATAGTTTTTTTCTTCTTAATACAGACTTTTTCTAGATGACCTATCTTTTTACAGTACCGACATGTAGATTTAGCAAAACGACAATCTCCACCATGGCGATCCCCGCAACGGTAACAGAATCGAATGTTTGCTTGAGTTTGTACTGCATTGATGTCCATGGGCTCGAATGTAGACATAGATGTCGTTGCAATGTTAGACGTTGTCGCTTCGGACGCGCCCGTGATGCTCCCAGTATATGTGTTAGAGCATTGTATCATGCGGATGTCTCTTCCTGCACTTTCTGCTGTTAACATAGCTTGAACAACCTGTTCATAGCTTAAGTTATCCTTTTTTAATAGGTCAAACTGTAATTTATGATCGTTCATACCACATACAAGTCTATCACGTAACATACGTTCCAAACATGGAAAATTGCAATCGGCACTTAATTTCCTGAGCTGAGCTATGTAGTCTGCAGCTGATTCACCTTTATTCTGATCGCGTTTATAGAATTTATACGACATCGATATCTCATTAGGTTTTGGGCTGTAATGTTTGGTTAGAATCGTCACTAGGTCACTAAAAGAAACATCACTGGATTTTTTTGGTGTGATTAACGCTAAAAGGGTGTCAAACACTTGCGGTCCACATATTGTATAAAAGTTTGCCCTTTTAGCTGCGTCCAACACAATACCGTATGCTTCAAAACAGTATTTTAGTCTATCAATGTAATTGTCCCATTTGTCCGTTTTGGGATCGAATTCTTTAAACTTCACTGCAATACTTTCCATTTTTATCACTTTTAGTCCTCGTCGCCACTATTATGTCTAATAAAACAAGAGTTTCGAAACTTTGTTTATTAATACGTGTTAAGCACTAGGTAGTGCGTAATAATGACAATCACACATTTTTATGACAAAAGTAAGGTACTCCTAAATATATTATTGTACAATAAGATATGAGTGTACCCTCAATATTTAGACATAACACTAAGTGATAATAAAAATAATAGACTTGAAAACATACCTAACCATGGTATGCCAATAATATGATATGTCAATAATATCAGGTTTGAAGAAGCAGCTCGCAAGGAGGATGAGCCGAGTGTGGAGCGTTTGTTCAAACTGTTCCCGCAGATTGGTCGTGCAGAGGAGGGAGTGGACTTACTTGCCAAGTACCTTGCTACACAAGTTAGTATAAACCAGATGAAACCCCTTCTAAATAATCCTATTAGAAAATATCTAGAAGTACTGTAAGAACAATTTCACTCTCTTTTTTTAGGAACTATAAAATTGGAAGCGTTTTAAGTATCTTAACATATAGGGGTTACTAGACTGACAGCAAACTGAACTCCCATGCTGTCAGAACAGTCACTGCTACCAAGCTAAACAAATATTGTTGTATCACTGCTATCTTCTGTGAGGCGAAGTTACTTTCCAAGTCGGGCAGTTCAATTTGAGCAAAATCTCGTTATGTCCTACCACTCTAAAGATCTAAATGTATTTTGTAGACAGAAGCAGCTATCCGTCGCGCATGTGTGATATCGGACATGAGCTCGGAGGCGCTGGTGTTCGCGGACGCGGTGACGCGCGTGGTGGAGGCGGGCGGCGCCGGCGTGGAGCGCGCGCGCCGGGCGGCCGCCGGCCACGCGCCCGGCCTGCTGCACCGGGCGCTCCGCCCACTACAGCCTGCGGTATGTTGCTCTACCTGTACCTTGGACCGGCATGACTATCAACTCAGCCTAGCAGCCTCAGCAGTCCACTGCTGGACATAGACTCTTTCATTAGGGGGGGTCTGGGTAGTCCATCCTGGGTGGGGCAAGGCCGAAGCTCCCCCACCCTTCACCCAGATATGTGAATAACACTGTCTTCCGCTTTCCTCATCCAGTTTATCCCACTACCTGTTTTGTCTAGCTAACTTTTAATAAACACCCCATTTTGTTCTGTCCTCGTTGTACCAGGTGTGTGCAGGCGTTCGTCGCATTTACAAGGAGATGGTAGTCGCGCGGCGGCTGGAGTCCGACCCGCACCGCTCCGGGAGCTCCCCCTTGAGCGCGGAGCCGGTGCTCGCTGAACTGGCCCTCACACACTCCCGCATCACGCTGTACTTCACTTTCCTCAGGAGGAAGACCGAGGTTAAATACTTATAAATTAGATATAATTTATAAGACTCACCATTTGATCTTTCCAATGACCACCACTCTCAGTTGCAAGTCTTTAGAACCTTTCTGTAAGTTGTGTCTTCTTCTAAAATATGATATGATATGTTTGAACAGGCTGACGCATTACCACTAAAAGATGCCGAGAAGAAAACGTGCACAGACGCAGTAGAGAAGATCATAGCGGAGTGCGACCTCATGCGGACAGCGCAGGACATACTGGCACATTATCTAGCTCTGGAAAGGTAAATCACGTTCATACATTTTAAATTTAAAAACCAAAAACTTCTGACAGCATTATTTACTTGCGTTTTTAATCAAGTTTATTTTTAAAAAATCTTTAAATATTATGGTCACCCTACAAATTTCTTACCTACACTTATGTGGATATTTACGTGGTTTACGGATTTTATTACGGCTTATAGATATTATTTTTATACCTATATTTCAGATACTTTACAGCAATTAACCCGAAACGGTGACATCCGCCATCATAGATGTGATGTACATTCTAATCGCCGGAATAATAATAATACCTATATACCGCGATTGAATCTAATTTATAGTAACCTACTTAACCAATAGTACCCCTTTACGCTGCTAAAGTATTTTTGGTATGATCAGTTTCTATTAGGAAATGTTATTATAAATGGGTTCTTACTGCTTACAGTTGTCCCAAGAAATTTATATCCATAAATTTTTACGTCAATATTTTTTCTCTATTTGTGTAATGACAATTTATTTTTTATAATTAAATATTGTGCAGGTACTTCTTGGAGGAAAGCGTCAATAAGGCGTTGAAGATGGCAACACCACAGGTTGGCGTCACCACGTCCAGTCTTGTCGACGACGTCTTCTTTATTGCTAGGAAGGTTATCAGGTAACTAAATTTTTATAGCAACTAAACGCAATTTTCCACTTTAGAGGTGTCCATCTCCTCCAATATATTCCTGCGTCGGGGACCATCTGCTGTTATTGAACCTTGAGCAGGGACCGTCCGGATACTCCTTCAAAGGGTTTTTGAAGGGGTTTTTTTAAGCGCTTCAAAAATAAACCCCGTGATACGTGTTACACCGTCGAACGGGTTTAATTTAAGCGCTTCCGAACAGGTAACCCTTTCAAAACCCTGTAACACTGTAACAGGGTAACCCATTCCAACCGACAACATTGTAATATGCACCCTTTGGGAATCGACATTAGTTTGAAAATTGCATAACTTC
This sequence comes from Craniophora ligustri, assembly GCA_905163465.1. Classification (NCBI taxonomy): domain Eukaryota; kingdom Metazoa; phylum Arthropoda; class Insecta; order Lepidoptera; family Noctuidae; genus Craniophora; species Craniophora ligustri. The sequence continues at coordinate 16,695,732 of LR990956.1, forward strand.
AACCTCAAATCTTACCTCCCGGCCGGCGGCGGCGGCGGCCCCTTTGATGCGAATATCGAGCGGTTGGTAAACATGAACGAATATTATAGGTATTGAAGTCTTATACTTACGAAAATATTAGAAATCGAAATTATAATAATTGTCAAAATTATTTTACAGTTCAATATTACTTGTCGCACATGTTACATACATTACGTGTTTAACATGAATTATTAGATTTGAATATGAATTTTATTAATAGTTCTGATTAAGTAAAATAAAAAATAATTTTTAATAATAGTGCAATGGTATTATTATATTATTTCATTTATACATTAAGTTGCAACCTAACCTAATTACTATAATTATAGAATAAATATAATTACTCACGTAATTATATTTATTGGGGGGGGGGGGAGGGCTACTATACCATCTACGGGTGTATCAAATATAAAGATACAGGTTTTTCGGTATGTCAGTACCGTTCGGTAACTACTGATAGGTGCTGGTTAAACCACATAATAGAAACAGGTAAATCTGTTCTTAATTACCAGCGTCTGCCCTGTAATTTATGTCTTTTGTCCCACAATTCCCGCAAAGGTGCTTAAGCAAATACCAATGCTATCAATACTTCGCAATCCATATCCATTTTCACGAGGATTGAAGACTCATTACACTGGCAAATGCTTAAACCCCTATAGATCGTTGCAAGTTTCAACCTGTTTAATATGTAATATATTGCATCAAACTAAGATAGAAAATAATGAAGAAACAATAATAAAGCGTAATAGAAAAGAAAATCCAATGCTTACAGTTTTTTATTCGAACGAGAGTCCGGACCAGCGCGAAAATACATAGTAGATAAACAATAGGCAATCGAAATCTGCCCACGTTTATATTTCCACCTAACTCTTAAACTTTAATGATATTTACATCAGGTCAATCTAATACCCTGAAAGAATACGACTATTGGTCAATATGCTATGTGTAATTTCGAAATAATTTTCCTTCAACTCTTATCCGTTGAGGAGTTGTACCTTCCATCATCAGATCATTCATATGAGATGGTTTTTTTTCAGACGCAAATACTTGAAAAGCTTTGGAGAATACATGTAAAACAAAATAAGTGCCTTTAAAATTTGAGGGTTGTCCTCGATTTCCCTGGGATTCCGTCATGAGATCCTGATGTGGTCACAATGGGTGTATCTGTACAGGTTAATCTTTTAAACAACGATAAACAAAGATATAATTTTGCAAATCGGTACCTATCTATATAAAAAAAATTATTCCGATGAATTGAGAACCTCCTCCTTTTTAAAGTCTGTTAAAAATAGTAAGGCGTCAAGGCAATGACGCACCGCTCGAGTGCCAGTACCCCTACCTACTAACATGCAGCTCAGGCCCGTTAGGTTACCCCGGGTAACACGAATAAAAGCTTTTCGTGAAGGTAACCCCTTGATAGGCTTAAGTCGTTGAAGGGGTTACCCCTTCAAGTGGTTACCACAATGAAGGTGTTAACCCTTTCGCTGGGTTTTAGGGAGGTAACCCGATCAAAAGGTAACCCTGCGATATGGGTTACCCTATGTACGGGTTACCCTGTCAATAGGCTTAACACGTAAGCGGTGTTGTACGGTCCCTGACCTTGAGGCAGATGATGTTTCGAATTACCATCAAACTTTTTGTTACTTGGTTTCGAACATTTCGTTTTGATAAAACATTAATATGTTGTGGTTATGCAGGCGCGCGGTATCGTCGGGCAGCGTGGACGGCGCGTGCGCGGTGCTGAACGAGGTGGCTGCGCAGCTGGAGGCGGGCGCGGCGGGCGCGCTGCGACGCTGGCTGCGCGCGCCGCCCGCCGAGCCGCTGGCGCTGGCGCCGCCGCCCGCCCGCGAGCCGCGCGCCGCGCTCGACGCCGCCGCTGACCTGGTGCAGCGCCTCAACCGCGACGTGGACGCGCAGCGACAGCTGTACCTGGTACAACAATACCTACATACATGAGACACACGTCAAAGCACAAATAAGAAATCGCCGCATATAGATCGACTTCAATCTGTTTGCTATGAGTAAATCCTTAAAATCGTTAGAACAAAAACGGCTAACCAAAAAGGACGTCCCTTCAAATTACTCTGACTTTATGAGAGCGTTCGATATGGTCGACCATAAACATAGTTAAAAGGATACTACGGTATGCAGGAACAATTGGCTCATTACTTAGATGGTGCAAATAATATCCTCGCGACCGTCCCCAACCTGTTACCATCCTAGGTTTCTAATCTGGTTTCAAAGCAGTTCCTTCAGGTGTTCTACAAGGATCTCATTTTGGGTCTCTTTTCTTCATTCTGTTTGTTAACGTCCTAGGTATCGCTGAGACAACAAGATTTGCGATATTTTCAGATAGCTTAAGGGTTATAAATTCATATGAAATATAGTACCAATGCTTTTTAATTACATTAAAACAATACAAACAGAACCTAATATTCATATAAACAGCACTCAATCGAAATACTAAATTGAGTTAATAATAAAACAATTTTTGAAACTGTCCCATCAGGCACACATGAACGAAGCCGAGGCCGGGGCGGAATGGGCCGAGCGGCTGGCCAGCGAGGCGTGCGTGGCGGCCGGCGCGCTGGCCCGCAGCTCGGCGGAGCGCGACAAGCTGACGTCGTGCGCGGCCGGGCTGGGCGCCGCCGCCGCCGCCTTCCGCGCCGCGCACGAGCTGGCGCTGTCGGCGCTGGCCGCCGCGCTGCACCACAAGCTGGTGGCCTGGGCCAACCGCCTCGCTGACCCCACGCCCTACTGTGGTATGCCCCTTTATATACCTTTTTATACTTAAATACTCTTTTTTACAGATATGTAGGGACGTGATTTTTTTATATACAAACCAGTCTAGTGATAGCTATAATTATGTCAGCACCGTCCTAAACACATATTTTAGTATATTATTTAAAGTTTATGATGAATTTCCAGAACTTTCTGGTCATTTTGGTTTCGGTTATATTTAGGGATATTCAGCTGTATCTGGAAAGCTGGAAATTGAACATCATTGAGAAAGAAGGATATAATAAGTATGAATATTTTCTAGATGAGATGGAAGATGATGCTGATGCTCTCCCACAAACATTGGAACAGTTCATAGAAAATGCGCGCGCGCAGGTGTCGGCGCGCTCCCTCGACACTTTGCTTTTGGCTGCGATCTCCGAAATTGCGACTCGCGCGGAAGCCGCTATACTGCACAATAGATACGACCGGGTAACTAGCAACCGTTCAAGGCGTTCGCGTTGTTTACAAGTGTTTGAGTGTTGTGTACAGGGTGTATGTGTTATGCGCAGGAGGGTGGACTGGCCGTGGAGAGGCGAGCGCGGCGAGTGGCGGGCTGGGCGGGGAGTGCGGCCGGGGGGGCTCGGGAGAGGTGCGCCCGACTGACGCAGGCCGCCGGGCTGCTGGCGCTGGACGCGGCCGCGCACGCGCCCCTAGCGCTGCGCCCCGCGTCGCGCCTGCCCGCGCCCCTCGCCAGGGACATACTGGCGCGCAGGTACTGCACACACACACCCAGCTCACTGCCACTCCCCGACTGACGCAGGCCGCCGGGCTGCTGGCGCTGGACGCGGCCGCGCATGCGCCCCTAGCGCTGCGCCCCGCGTCGCGCCTGCCCGCGCCCCTCGCCAGGGACATACTGGCGCGCAGGTACTGCACACACACACCCAGCTCACTGCCACTCCCCGACTGACGCAGGCCGCCGGGCTGCTGGCGCTGGACGCGGCCGCGCACGCGCCCCTAGCGCTGCGCCCCGCGTCGCGCCTGCCCGCGCCCCTCGCCAGGGACATACTGGCGCGCAGGTACTGCACACACACCCAGCTCACTGCCACTCCCCGACTGCCTGACTTTTACACGCAGTCAGAAGCAGCGGCATCCCACGCATTCCCTCTCCCACAATGGATAGGATTATGGCCGGAAACGAGAGGTCACGACTACTCTGCCCAGGCCAGTTAGGCCTGGAGTGTATGCTGCGCCGTGTCCACCGTGGTGACAACCGGACGATGGCTCCCGGCCTATGCGACACAGGTATTTGCACCCATACCCAAACAAGACCCGCGTCAGCTGAAAGCTGAGGGCGCCGTGGAGCCTCTCAAACAATTCCTCCATGATGGGCCTTACCGCCACTATGTAAGTCAAATGTTTTTATTTTAATTAGATCAATATTACAGTTAGGTAATTTGAAATGTCGAAACTAGTTGCACGGTTCCAAAAGGTTGGTCTTATGGGGAAGAACCAGCAAGAAACTGCCGCGTGCCCTGTGCTGGGTCGAGCGCGTCGCGTCCTCCACCCCGCCACTAGGAGCCGGCGGAGCTCGGAGCGCGGCGCTTCCGTGCGAGGCGACGGCAGCTCGCCCCGCCTCCGTGCGAGGCGATGGCAGTGCGCCCCGCCTCCGCGCCTCCACGCGCCTCTAGTCTAGCGACGCGACCCTAGCTATCCGAGATATTGTACATCATTTTATTTTATCCTTACTAATATAAAAAAATGCGAGTGTGTCTGTCTATTACCTCTTTTGCTTTTGAGTCACGAGGAAGGGCATAGAACAGTTTTTGTCCCGGAAATCATCCCCTAAATGGGCGAAAACGGGGGTGTAAGTTTATATCGATAATTTCTTAAAAGAGGGTAGAAATAAATAAGCAGATTGGATACAATTACTAATTTCACGTAGACGAAGACGCGGGCAAAAGCTAGTTAATTATAAAGCAGAAAATAAGACAGTTCTTTTTTTCAGAACTGACTTCAAAATGGAAGACATCAAGCGGTTGAAGCTATAGAGCCTATTTATTGTTATATCATATTCTATTATATAAATCCTGTATTGCCTGTTACTATTAATAATTATAATTTATATTATGGCATTTAAATGAAATATATTTTTTATGCCAAAAACCCTTGTTTTAATTTGATATTCATTCAATTGTTTTTATAAATTACCTACAACTATGTGTCCAACTCAAATATTTAATTTTAATTTGACCAATGTTACAGATCCTTTTCAAACATTAAAACTTATCGTACGGTTCCAAAAAGGTTTCAGCGAGTACTCCATACTCTTTTAAATAAATAAATTAGACATTCAAGCTTATGCTAGTCTAATTTTGTTACATTCTCCTCATAAATAGCGCACTCACACGTCGTTTAAAAAATCACTCGGCCTTCCTATAAACTTTATACTTTATAGTATAAAGAGACCAATAATTATAATTTTACTTTTAATTATACTATTCGTTCTTTGGGTTGAATCTCAAGACTTATAACTAGACAGCCCATAGCTCAAATGACGATAACTACTGTGAAATATTATATTAAAATAGGCTTTCAAACCCAACCTGCAGTAGGCTAGCGTGGTGGACTTCAGCCTAATCCCTCTCAAATGAGAGGAGACCTGTGCCCAGCGGTGGGACAATAATGGGTTGAAGATGATGAGGCTTTCAAAAATGATACAACTATTATAATTAACACATTTATTTCTTATTTTCCAAATTGAGTAACAGTGTAACAGCTATACCTTATACTTAAAAGATATTTCAAATATATTGACTAAAATTTACTTCTAGTGCAAGATAGAAGTGACTTGTTATTCAAATGTGTTATATAAAATATAAATACGTGTTACTAACAATTTTATATTTAAGGCACCATAAATTAAAATCAAGTTTACTTTGATTCATATATTTTATTCTTACTAGTTATAATTTATATCTCGTGTCAATATATTTTTGAGCCCGATATGCATATTATAGAAGTATTAAAAATATATGTATGGAATTCTGTAAGGCACCTGGTATTATAAAAGTATATACTATACTTCAATAAATACAATGTGAAAATATATGACATTAATGATATTTCAAAAGAATTTATATTATACTTAATATATTTTTGTCATAGAAGAAAATAGAAAAAAAAACTGTTTTAATGAATTTATACCTACATTAACAATAAGCATTTAGTAGTTTCATCGTTAAAATATACAAAAAGTAACCTAATACTCTCTGAAACAGTGTTCATATATTACCATACTAAAAAAAATCCTCTCAATAATCAGGTCAGTGTCCCCTGGTTTCATGACTTAGTCAAAATGAAAGATATATATTTTTCAAGAAGAAGTAAAATTAAATTGTTATATTATTTATAAAAAAATACAAGGCGATAAAAAAGCAAAATATTACATGAAAATTAATCTTATTAAAATACTTGGCAGTATTACAATAAAACACGAAATATTTGAATATTAATTAATAAAGTAACAAAAACTGCGTTTGAATATAGCGAGACTAGAAAAATAATATTCCTTTTCTAACAGTTTGGTAGCCTCGCTTAGTGACTATTGCGCAAAAATGCATATAGAATATTGTTATATTAAACATACATAGCACACATAAAAGAGAATAAATTAATAATAACAAATGCATCACGCAATAATGAATATTATTATCAGACAAACTTCATTTAATAGCCGAAATAAATCAACGGAAAATATAACAGTACTTGGACAAAGAATATTACAATTTAAATAAAATCTGGACAAACTAGCAGAATTATTATTTTGTAATTATTAAGAATTATTTTATTGGAAATTCCACAGATGATATAGGGCATCTCGTTACAACTTCTATATTTTAAAATATGGAACAACATGTTCTGATCTGAATCCAATTTAAATATAAAAATATATTTATTTACCTATTTTACTTACTGACTTATTTATGTCAGTATAGGATTTCGTCTTCGGTGTATATAATCTGTCAATTTTCAGTTATTAAAAACAATAAAAATATATTATTAATTAGCACAATACATGTTTAAAATCTAATATTTGTAGCCTAAATATAATTAATCGGATTGGATTAAGTTAAAAATACATATTAATGTAAAAGCAATTTGATTTTAAATATAAATCTTACGAAACTAATAAAAAGTAAACAATATATGAATGTATAAACATAGTATACATGCGTACCTGAATTAGTAGTTAATATTTAACACTTAACTCAAAAGGTGGTTAATCGTAACAACTTAATAAAATAACACCATATAACTATGATTTATAAACTCTGTTAAGGTACTCTGGCAGTTAGAAAATGTAAATAAAATTTGAAGTTAGAGGAAAAGTACATAATACTCAGATATAAATAGAAAAAGTTACCAAAAAAACTAACACCTAGCCATACTTCATCGGTAGTCTAAAGTGTACGTTGCATACGTCGATTACAATGCAAATAAACCTCAAAAATAGTTGCCATTTTTAAACTCCAATATATGTTCTCAAAGTCTCACGAACAAGACACAGTGTAAGGCTCATTATTTAGTTAATGTGACATTTACAATAATACGTATTGTTTTAACAAAATATTTAAGAATTCTACCACAATACTACTATTTTAATTTATGGCAACATTGGCGCAACGACATTAAAGACACGAAAAAAACGTCAATTTATTTCGAAACTTACTTACTTCGCTGGCTCACCGACCCGAAGTGGATCTTGGCCTCCGACATGTTTCGAAACTGCGCAGTATAAAAAAGACGACTACAAATTATGAATGTCATGATTATATTTCCATCAGATCATCATTTCTGAGCCACATACAGGAGTTATTCTGATTTCAGAAACTGTCTTCTAATGCAATCAATCTTATTACTTTTTTTATTGCTTACATTACAAATTCAAGATTGATAACTATAAAAGACAACTAATAAAATCAGACAAAAGGTAATTTTTATTCTTTGGTTAGACCATTTACTCCACATTATTTCCCAGTAATATTTCATATAAAAAAAACTATAGTCAAGCTACAGTATATTGGTTAAATATTTAAGACATAACGATTTCATTGGTGTATTATAAAACTATATATGTATATCTTCGTCCCATAAAAAAACGACTAGATTGTCGATTTTTACTATTTCAATAAACTTGTATAATAAAATAATATTTGTGCAAATAATGGAATAATCTTAAGATATTTCATTTCAAAAATAAATTATTATTTTTAATGATTAGCTATTAGCGGCAGTTTGCCAACGGCAAGTGTAGATTAAAAGAAAAACGTAAAACAATAATAATAAGTACACGATTTTGTTCGGGCTTAAATCTAGATAAAAACGATTCACTTAAATAACTAACATTTAGACCAGAAGAGCAGGTTATTGAGCTTAAAAATGTCACCACAGTATATATTAGTAGATTATTATTTGATATATTATTTCATTACCATACAAAAAAAATTATTCTCCTTTTCGTACATGATTCTCTATTTTCGTGTTTTTTTATTCTGGCAACACAGGCGAGCTTCTGTCACGAATTGTGACAGCCGTAGGTAGTAAATATTGATTGATAAATATTTCTTCATGTGGCGACTCCGTCAATTGTTCTACGAATACCTTGTCAAAACACTAAACAACAATGTGCATTTTAAGTGCCAGTGTATTTTAAACATCCTATAAAATCTTTTATCTGCGTTAGATGCGGAGCGTTTTGCGGATAATAAATTTACAACACGATTACCAAAATAGAATAAGCAATAGTCTCTATAACAGACATGATAGTATTTCATCGACAGTTGAATAAATAATCGACGGGGTCAATTCTTCAAGTACAGTATAAAACTATAGTCTCCACAATTCAACTAAATGACAAAATGGCAGGCACTTGAACTCAAACTGATTTTACTTCGTACTACCTCAAGTGTTTGTATGCTTGAGACAAGTTCCGTACTCGGTGGTGCGTCCGCCTAGTACCCCTCGCGGGGCGGCGGCGCCTCCACGGCGGAGGCGGTCTGCTTGGACACGACGCGCGTGCCCTGCGCCAGGCCGCCGCCCCGCACCGCCACCCACTTCAGGTACGCGTCCGCCGCGTACGCGAACATCGCTACGAACCCGAAGAACTGGAAATAATAACATTTTTATATTTATATAGCTTTCTAAAACACCTCGTAGAACCAGTTAAGATGATATTGCAAGTATGGACAATAGGGTAGTTCCATTAAAAACTACACGATTACTGTGGTAGCCTAGTGCTGTGACCAGTGGACTGAGATGTTAAAGGTCTCGAGTACAATCCCAAGGCGCACTACTAACTTTTCGGAAGCTATGTGCGTATTTATCACATGCTCAAATGGTGAAGGAAAACATCGTGAGGAAAGAGGCTCGCTTGGGAGAAGCTAGCGTGGTAGACTACAGCCTATTCCCTCTAAAACTGTGAGGAGACCCGCGCCCAGCAGTAGGACAGTGATGGGTTGATGATACCACATAAGTGTCAGCAACGCGCGACCGATACTTCTGGTGTTGCCAAAGTCCATTAGCTAACCGCTTACCATGAAACGGACCGTATAAAGCTTGTTTACAACCCTTGCCGTGTAGAAAACTCTAAACAAACCTAGAGTTCAAAAGGATTAGAAGTGGCCAACTAATGAAACTTACCGCAGCAGCAGAGTGTGGGTTATCATGCACGGTAGCCGCCAGGATCGACACCAACAAGTAGAAGAAGGTCCATAGAGCGCAGAATCCGAACTCAATCTTGAGCCAAGGTATCTTGTAGAACTTCTCCAGGATGTGAAACAGGTAGAAGCCCAGCAGGATGCCAGTAAACCAGAAGGCGATCATAGAGATCCAGCTGAAGAAGGACCCTCGACTCAGATTGTTTAGCCAGGAGCATTGGATGCAGATGAATCCGAGGAGACTGCATAGCTATAATATAATATTTTATATATGGTTTAATAAGGTGGAAAAATAACATACCTACAAAGAAGAAAGAAAAAAAAAACACTTGCTTATGAACGCTCGATATGTAATTGATTAAGTTATCGAAAAAATCAATTGAATTTAGCGGGCTCAAGTGACCTCATAATGTTAAGACGTTTTTTTTCTCTCTTCCTAATATATAACTCTGAAAATTTGCACGCACACGATTAAGAAGCCGGTGAAGACTGAATAAACTTGTCATGAAAATGTACAAAATAATGGAATAATGCTAAATAAATTATCGCCATATTGAAGCTGTGATAGCTTAGGGGTGTTACTAGTGTGACTGTACTAGTATGTTGACTGCGAAGCAAAGATCCTAAGTTCGATCCCAAGTAGAGATGGGATTTTACCCGGTAAATACCCAAGTTTGGGTAAAAATAGGGTAAATACCCGGGAAAATTCCCGAATCGGGTAAATATTCGGGTTTTTTCGTATTTTGCTTAGGTTATATATATTGGAAATATGTAAATACATGTACATTGTATATTATAAATAGAACATAGTATTTAAGTCAATTAATGAAAAATAAGACTCCTGGTTCTCCTCTAATTATCTTTAATGCCTCCAGCTGGTATTTGGTATTAGCCACCCTAAAGGTGAGAGCAGTACTCCTTGCAAGATCGGAGTTGTGCAACTATCCTAGCGTGAAGTACTGCCTCACTTCGCTAGAACGCCAAGCTTTCTGGAGGCTAGTTGGGCTTTGAAAGCTATAAAGAAGGCAAAGTTGAAACTTGGAGTTATTGAGATGCCAAGAAGCTCAATATGCTGGCTATGGACACTGACACATTTTGGAAAGTGGGAGTCAGGTTGAACGGACTCCTCTTAGTGGAGAACAGACACGCCTGGGTCTTAGCCGCATTAAACATGGCCAGATTGGCATCACCCCCAATCGGAGACTACCTTCAAGGTCAAGTTCGTGCGCTTGACCATCGCCTCCCTAAGACACTGGGTTTGAGCTACTTTAGTCCGTGCACTGGCTGAGTAACTCTCTACAACTGTGCTGTCATCTGGGTATCCATCATACACATTGGGCTTCAGCAGATCGTTGATGTGCAGCAAAAATAAAGTTGCAGAGAGCACAGATCAGTTTTTCTTCTGCAATTAATTGTCACGATATCACGATGTACAGATACAATCTCACCATAAAAACAAATTTCAATGTTTAGAATACCTAAAACTATGAACGAATATTTGTTCCTCGCAAAGAAACACATAACGTCGTAATTGAAATCCATAATTAGTGCCGGCACACATAACACATAGGGCACACGTTGAAGAGCAGTGCAAAGTACCCATTTTTCACCGCATTGGTTGTCAAAGATGAATAAACAATAAGAACCATGATGATTATAATAAATAATGAAAATACCCGTCTATTGGGTTTTTTCCCGTATAAATACCCGGTATTTACCCAAATGGGAATAAACCTGGGTTTATTCCCATCGGGTTTTTACCCGCTGCCCATCTCTAATCCCAAGGCACGCCCCATTGATTTTTCGATAGTTACGCGCGTATTTATTACGTGAAGGAAAATATGGTGAAGGAACCTGCATGCTTGAGAGATTATCTAGTCTGCTAAGCGAACAAGACTAGCGTGTTATACTACTTATAGCCTAATGTATCTTAAATGAGAGGAGATAATATGTGCCCAGTAGTGGACCAAATATAATTAGGTTAATGATGATAATGGCCATCATCAATAATAATGGAATATAAAACCCACGCTGTTGCGGCGGCCTTTTAAGGAATAATACACATTTGCAATGCCCAATGCGTTGCAATTGCATCAATAATTCCGGTGTAACTAATGTTTATACGTAAAAATAAATGAATCATTGCAATAAAGGAAACAATAGGGAAACGCTTTCATTGGCGCGCTATGACGAATTGATTTCATTGAAATGTTTTAAGTAATACCTAATACCATATTGTATTTTATATGCAACCGTAACAGAGTTTCCTTATAAAAATTACCAGTTATGGGGGCTAGTATTGTAGACATAAAATACTATCACGTCTGTCGTCCCCAAAAGGTTAGGCGGAGGTATATTAATGTACACTCGTTTTAGGTGCCATATAATAGGGGGCGAGCTTATTACCATCACCGGGTACAAATCCAAACTGAGCTGCTACTGAGAATTTCATAGAAAAACCTAAATAACACAGCTCAACCTGGGAAACGAACCCGAGACCTCTGGCTACTAGACCAACGAGGCTAGTTTTGTGTCTGATTAATATAGATAAATGACCGGCCTTATGGTATTTTTGAAATTGATACAGTTGTTCTAGTTTGTCTAATATGTATGTAAATCACCTGATGGTAAACGGTAACCGCCCCCCTATTACGAACGCAATGCCCTGTTGGACAACTGAGCATTGCTGGAGGGTAACTTCAAACTAAAATAGATCAGTTATACTCAGTAGTATAATACCTTACCATATCTAAATCAGCGCGGTCTACGATATAATGCTTATCATTTAAGATAGTTTTTAGTTTGCCGCAGTCAATAAGGCGTTTTAAGGACGTGGCACAGATTGGTGCGGCTTTTCATAGCCATCGCTTGTCGGTTTTTTGCCACCCTAAATATTTGTCAGTTATATGACTTATTATACACAAAGTCACTGGTATATACAATTATACATATAGGTATAAAAATATTAAACAGTAAACTATAATATCGAATGTTACAAAGGTCTATAGTCTACTGTTACAGATTGCCGTAAGGTTGTTTACCAGCCTTATGGTCTAAAAAAACTAATTAGGCTTTGCAATTTAAGAGAAATAGTCGACAAATGAGCAACTACCGCCCCTACCTACGCGGTACAAGTCAATGCACACCTATTTTTATGTCAGTATGACGTCATAGTTACACAGTTGATCGATGACGGCATCAGATTGTGATCATGCTCTGTCATCACCGTTGACCCTTCATAATACTGAGAGTGATGCGTACTGTCCGACAATACGAATGAGCTAAGAGCTAGAAGATAAACAATTATTGTATGTATATGTCTGTGTATAACTGTATGTGTTTTTAAAACTGGTATCTGCGAATATTGAAATAAAACTACTTTTTGATTGCGGCCGATTCACGTAGTGACCATGGATACTGTAAACGTCGGGACCACATATAATGTCTTATATTACGATAAAAAATTGAAAAAAGTACTTTTATATCAATAGATTTACTTGTTTAAAACTTATCAAGCGAAAAATGGTACCTAGCTAACATTACAGGTAGCAGCGACCGGTGGCGCGGGCTTTGCTCGTTCAATAATTACCTTGAATATTATGATAGACAGTGTGGTAGGTAGGTGTGACACTATACACCTGTTCAGAAACGACTATAGCGTGTGTGCTACACTAGTCCCGAAGGAGTCGTGTACTTAAAACTGTGTAGTTGTTGTAATACACATAAGGTCTCATAATCCTTCGGGACCGGCTAGACGGTCGCAAAATCAATAGTATTAGGATGTCGTGTTGGTACAAAGCAAGTCTTACGTCACACTTAGCGGCCGTGAAGCGATCAACCCGATAAAGCAACACTGAATTACGTTTTCTACAAGGACTTTACGTTTTGTAGACGTTTCCTCTATGAATAAAACATTTTCTTGGTGTTAGAACTGATTGTGAAACGTACATATTGATAATTGAAGGAACCGCAAAATTTTTACGAAGTTCGTTGAGGACGAATGAAACTATGGTACAAAAATATCTAATTAAACGCCTCGGATCTCCTGGTTAGCCCGCAAAATTCAATATATACTTATTGCATTTAGGGAGTTAAAGAGATCCGCCTAAAATACTAAAAAAATATATAAATATATTCAGTAATTTCTAACTGCTCATATCAGTTATACAAAAAGGAGACGAAATTATATTATTAAACCCGAGGTATTTTTTAAATACACAACTATAAATAAATATATTATTATAAAACTTTAATCAACAATAAATCAGTGATTGAAGTACAAACAGGGACTAGAATACAATATGCTTTTAATTCAAAGTACTTATATAAATAATTTTAAGACTTGTGACACTCTCATACCTACAATGCACAAAACGCATTTCAAATGAGCGTTTGGAGAAGTCGTTCTATATGGTTTACCATCATAATAAACATATGCAAATTTGTTCTATTAAGGAACAATCTGTTCTGAGTTACAGTCACTTTCCAAGAAGCTTTTAATATAATTCTAGTACAAAATACTTACAACTTGAACCACCTTCAGGATACCGGGTATTGTCTTAATGTATGAGGGGTCGAACCGTATATTTGTCTGGACGGCTGTACTAGAAGTCACCGTCGTTGTCGTCGTGTGCTGACCAGGGAAACCAACTTCCGCCATTTTTTATTTAACTGGAGACAAAAACGGTAGATAAATTACATATGAGTAAGGATAAAATTGCATCATTTTACATACAAACATGAATAGTCATATTGAAGAGACCTTTTAAACTGAATATGAAAGATAGCAACGATCATGTTTCTTACATTAAAAAAATACAGGGTCCTATACAACTGTTTCATTTAGTAATTATGGGTAGAATTTCCAAAAATCTTGATGGAAACGTAAAATATTTCAACTACCAACATAAAGTTATACTAATATTTTAGATTGATATTGATCAGTCAGGACAAGTTATTTAGTTATTTATTTCTTACACTTATGTGTATGTGGGAAAAATAATACTTCTTATAGATTTTATTGTGATATACTGCTGTTATTATAACCCAGTGCTTAAATTGGGATCACAACTATAGTGAAGCACTGCAATGTAAAAGATTCATAGTCCTGTATTTGCAGCTGTTAAATATAACACTATGCTAATTGCATATAAAGTATTTGGTGTTTGTTAAATATTTTTTTGTCAACGGATAATCCATTTGAGTCATCGGAAGTACATTAAAGTCAGATAACATACAGTTATCAGTTGCATTGTTTTTCATACAAATTTATACATGGAGGGTGTGATAAAATTTATGAAATTTGATATGTGACAAAGCTCTAATCAGAACTCAACATGCCAATTAGTGATTTGTAATTCAATCTATTACAGAATTTTCCTTATTTTTTTCATTGTGTACTTGTGTCACTTATCATGAAAATCATCAACATTACAGTTTTTAAATTTGATTTAAAACTTTATAATAAGATTAAATAAAAAATATTAACAAACAGAATGGAAGCATATCCTGGGAATCTTGTTAGTTTAATAATTAATTAGTTTTTTTTTGGTTTGTGCTCAACTCATATTTTAGAATTTATTTTTATGTTTAGGTATATGTAGTACTAGACTACTTGAATAGTACTGCCTTGAGCAATTTACAATTAATTTTCTATTGTATTCTCAAAGAATTCGATGTGACCTTCTGAGGTGACCCAGTCAACCAATAAATTACAAACAAAAAAATATTGTTTTTAAGTTTCCAGACGTGTTGATTCATATAAAAAAGAGTACATTCAACAAACTATCTGTATAATTACTTATATCTAAGTAATTGTATAGATAACATATCACAGTTAAACATGAAATTTTTATGCCTCAGCAAAAATTCAGGTTGTACTTAAAAACAATGCTGTCTTGTTTATGGGGACCACACTCTTCACAAATGGGTATGAAAGTGTAACTGGCAGCTCATATTACAAAGAGAAAGTTGTTTTCTGTTCCCACAAGAATTCTAAGTTAGAAATGAACAGATCAATATTCCAGAGTAAATAAATTTAACATACTTAAGTATTTGGTACATTATGGATGGACATTTATTATTTTAACATTTTAAACAATCTATATGTATAAGAGCAGGTTTTTGAAATATTAAATTAATAAAAGAGATGACAGGTTGCAGCACTGCCAATAATAATTTCAAAAGTCTATTATCAGACATCAATACTTGGTGTAAAGTTTCATTAGTCCACAATTCAAATATTTCTTTTTGATAACATTTATGTAATTTACTAGGAAATGATAAATTAAAAACTTAGGCTCAAAATAAGCATTTCCTATAACTTTTCATTAGAACACTGTTAAAAACAATATGAACTAACTTCAGTTTTAATAGAGAACACGACTAGACAGTGTTTGCCGCCTGTCAACTCTTAAAATAGAGATTATTGAGCAATACGCAACAGAAATAAACACGATTAAAATATTATTATTTCAATTCTTACTTAGAACGTCACGTTAAGTTTGAAATCCACTTCTTCTTGTGTAACACTCAGTCACTAAGCTACGACACTTACAAATAATGATAAAAATAGGTGTAAATTAATATCAGGTGATAAATTGAATATGACCAATTAGTATATAACAAAATTGACAAACGACAAAGTGACAAACGTCACCGTCACATTCGGTTACCACAGGAAAAAAAAACGTAGGTCAATAAATAAATATAAATATTCTGCGACATAGGGTAAAACACCCATTTATTGGCACTTTAAGGAGTAGCCTGTATAAAACATTAAAATTAGTCATGTCTTTTTAATTTTAACAAGGTAATGAGTATCCATATTGGTTAAATACACACAGAAGATTGATTATATGTACTTTTTATTTCAATTTAAAGTAGATTATTCAATATTTTTTATGTTATAAAGAAATGTCTCAAAAAACCAAATGTTGGCACAGGTAAACCTTTTACTGGCAGTTAAAATTACCTATTATTGGCACCTCATTCATTTTGTCGGTTTACACTTAAATGAGTAGAAGACAATGTAACAATATTACAGCTATTCTAAATTCTAGGGCTTTAATTAATATAATATATAGACATAGGTATATTTGAGTAGGAACATTAGTTCAAAAATATTAGAAACAAAATCAGAGGGAGGCATTTCTTGGAAAGAGTTATTTTTCTTATATAATTATTTAAATAAATCATGTAACTAGGTAATTTTAAGTCATTCATCTTCGATTAGTCTTCCATTTCAGATAAAAGTTTTTCTAATTCTTCTTTGGTATAAGCCCTACTTGTTCTCCTATTATCGATAATTTCAAGCGCTCAAACGGCGCTGTCGTGGTTTGCCACAAATATATCATTAAGGGTTATAGGATTTAAGCTTAAAGCATATTTTCCTCTGTATACACCTTACGCTTTAATTGCTCCACCGACAAGAGCTGAGCTCTTAAATTAATAATAATAATAACACCTTACGCTTCACCTTTACTGATTTTACTTTTACATAATTTCTCGCCCTTGGTTTCATGTTAGTTAGCTGAAACGAATATCAATTTTACTAATCATGAACACATCAGAATTACCAATTATTAATACATGCCAATAAATAGATCTAACATCATTGGTAGGGGCCAATAAAAGGTTAGTGGCATATTTTAGATACCAAATGTTAGCACGGTTAATAAATATGAAAATCGCCATTAATGCAATAATTTATTTACCGTTGAAATAAGATTAAGCACTCTTAAATCACATTAAATAACATTTGTAGTCAAAATTCAAAAGATCAACTAATACTAACAAGAATAAAATTAGTCTTACCTTAGCAAAAAATTAAAATTTTATTTATTTTTTCCACTAACGTTCAGACACGTCACTTAATTTCTTATTGAGGTACTATATTGAAAATACATCTGTTTCTATGCTGGCAGGGCAATAGAGTATAAAATTACCGATGTATGCCTATTTGAAAAAATATGTTTTGCGTTCTAATAATCTTAATATAGTTAAAATAGTGTAAGGTGCCAATTAATTGGTAGGGTGCCAACATTAGGGTAGTTTACCCTATTACACAGCACCATTGTCCCAAACTAAGCAGAGCTTGTACTATGATGGGTATTAGACAATGGATATAATACTTATATACTTTTTTGTGTCCTGTGGGAATCGAACCCATCTAAGCAATCGGTACTAAACCATAGAGATCGTCAATATACATACTTTATAAATTATCATGTAAGGAGTAAACGAGAAAAGGTAAAGATAGCGGGGAAAGATGAGGAAGGCAGAGGACGGAGTGATAAGGCGCAGTTTGGGAGAGCGATACTTTTTTTAAAAGAAACAATCAATACATGAGGCACACAAGAAGACACTAAAATATCTAATATTTTATTTATCGAATATCGAATTGATATTCGTTAGTACGGTATGTACGCAGCATTATATGTCTGTGATCATTTCGAATAATTTCGATAAGAGGCTGGTATATTTTGAATTCATCTATCTGACAGAAGTGACAGAGCAGTGAGTGATTTAGTATTGGTAATCTGTGGTAGTATAGTATTTTTAACAACATCGTAAGAGCTCGTTCGTATTCATATTGTTTCTTCTTATTAAAAATCTTAGTGGAATATTTAATAAAATCGGGTTTTAGTGTATTAAACTACTTATAATTTACAAAGAATCAAAACAGTTTAACGTTTTACGCTTGATAAATGACATTGTAACTGTAAACTACAAAAAAAAACAGATACCGTACACTATATTACGTCCGAAGACGTTTCGTGCGAGTAAACAATAACACCCGCGAAGTTATGTATGCGGTATGTTATTTAAAAATATGAGTCATTGATGGTTTACACGGCTCAATATCGGTTAAGAATATAGTGTCAAGGCGACTGTGACTAAATAGTACGCAGCTTCCTCGCTTATCGCGAGTTCGTGATGTGTGTGTTTCAGTTTACATGATTCGCTCCTTGGCGGTGTACTTTATTCTGTGTCTTGCATTTATTTGAGAGGAAAACGGGAGAGGAATTGCGCTGTTATTTATGTAAGTATTATTATTTATCCAATTATTATAAGCTAGCGTGATAAAACAAGGCCACACTTTATAGATATTTTTACAGGTTTGGCTGTCAACAAATCCTACATTTCCTATAAATGACTAAGGATGAACAATGCATGGACAGTAGAATAGTGTCAATTAATAATAATTAATACTATACATCAGTGCTTTTTAAATGTGCAAAAATACATATGATTTATTTCAGTAAATGATCATAATATTAATTACCAAGGAGTTTTTCAAAAATTAATTATTCATAAAAGATTTTGTACATTTAATAACATATTGATTTCATGATATTTTATATAAACTCTAAGTAATATAGCCATAAGTTACAGGAGTTCTATATACTATATATATCCTTTAAAAATCATAAAAAAAAAACAAATATTATGTACTTTTTTTATACCACAAGAATAGCAAACAAATTTAGGGCTGCCTGATGGTAACCAGTAACAGTAGCCTATGAATGTATGCAACACCAGTTTTTTTATTTATCACTTTATTTTCTAGGTGCTCAATTATTCACTCTATAAAGCTCTAAAACCTAGAGTAAAGAACCTAGGTAGACCTAAAACTGATAGTGTTCAAACACAAGTCTAGATCTAAAAGAATATTATGACTACTTCTCAGTTTCTTACATACCTATATGTGATAATTGATCTCTAATTATTACCAGTTCAATTTCAAGGACTTTTTTCATTGCCATGTTCTACAGTTCCCTTATTCTGTTATCAGTCATCTAATCTTGTTATCAAGTAGGTACTTGACAATGACTTTAAATGGATATATTGTAATATATCAGGATGATATATCTGATTCTTAAAATTATCTTAAAAAAAATTGTCTTGGGACATCAACTTTATCATCTAAATTCATTATTTCTCAGAGTATAAATGGTTGGTTAAATTTAAAATATATTGCCCGGCACTAGAACTTTGTTACAGCCCTTGTAGATCACAGACTTAGGTCAGCCAATAGTTTGGTTGGTTGCTTTAAATTATTTATTGGAATAAAAAACTCAATTTACAAGAATATGTGTACGATAACAAATGCATTACTCTATAACTGTGTCACAGTCATTAACACCCACCTCCTAAAGTTGAGGTTTAACCATTCTATTTACTAACTGTGAAGTCTTTAACTAAAAACGTAATTAATTACAAAAGCAATGCTTAAAAACTAAATATGTGTGGGTGCGGTCATGTGAGTGAGGTGGGTAATGGTATGATTGTTGCGTGTATATACATATATTGAATAGAATAGTCCACCATCCTGGCCTAGTACAGGTTGGAATCTTCAGACACAAGTAAAAAAGTAACAGGCATACAGGATTCCTCAAAATATTCTCCTTTGCCGTTTAAGATAAAGATAAGTGATTGTTATACACATCAGACATTTCATTTGGAAAGTTGAAACACCTGAACCAAATTCAATCAAACCATTGTGATTTAGCTAGCTACCATATAAAGACATCTGTACCTTAAAAGAGACCATGATTCTCTGAGTTTGATTCAGAATTTCTTCTCTCTAAAATAATAATATACATGTCCTGTAAAAGGGTTCTCAAAAGATCTATTTAAAGAAAAAAACAGAGCCTGATTGAATCAACTTTTAACAATACAATACTATTGTCAAATTGGTGAAAATAACACACAAAGACATTATGGGTTAGCAACAGTATTAACTGCATATTATTTCAATAACCAGTTTATCATAGTAGTATATTTCCTTATAATATGCGGTATACAATAATATAAATTATAAATAACTAATGATCCAGTTATGATGCATCTATATACTCATTTATAAGGTCAATTCATTATTGACCTTGCTGTTCTACCAATTCAATGATTCACTTTACTAATATACCTTTATAACATGGACCTAGAGTTCATCATTTGATTCCAACTCTAATTGAATCAGTTCCACTCAAAGACATGTGACACATTCTATGGCACGCGTGCGGCATAATCTAGGTGTATGGTGTTCGAGGTAACATTCATTTATCCACAAATCAACCTCATGGAAGATTAAAGATAAAGAACCTTTGTTATGTGCGAATTGAGCTGCAACAGCTGAATATTATGTGACTACAATCAGGCTCTAATGGCTCTCTATCGTTCATAGCCTATGTTGTACATACGTGAAACCTGAATATAGTTGGCAGGTCGAAAAACGTACCCTGCTTTTCGGGGCGACCTTCCATTAGAAGGGTCTGGTGGAGATCGTTGCTATCGGGATTAAAGAATATTAATATACCGCGACAAATCCGTAAATAGTTGTTATTATTCAACAACTATATTCCCGAAAATGTGTAAGTAAAAAAAGTAATAGGTGAGCCTTAATCCCAAATAACAGCTCGGGCACTACCTATGTCTATGAGCACTGCAGTCAATTATTTTCGGCGAATCTATTTACGTACTTCCATTGCAGATGAGTGCGCTCCATCATGGCGTACCCAAACCAGCTGCCCCCGCCGCCCCCGCAGACTATGGGGTCCACAAACACCGTGTTCATTACAGAGACGCGGTTCGACCCCTCCTACTTGAAGACGCTGCCGGGGATCATTAAAGTTATTGTTGTTGTAAGTTATGTGATCCAATTCGTCCAGTATCTGGCCCGACTGTATACTGTGACCAGTCTATCTGTCTTCTATCGTCATCATCAACCCAATTATAGTCCCACTTCTCGGCAAAGGTCTTCTGTCATTTGAGAAAGATTAAGCTATAGTCCACCACGCTAGTCTAGTCCGACTTCATTCCATCGAGAGAATCTGTTAGGCATGCAGGTTTCCTCACAATGTTTTCCTTTAACGTTTGAGTAAGTGATAATTATGCACGTAATTTGTAAAAGTCAGTGTTGCGTGCCTGGAGATCGAACTGAGGACTATTTACTTCACAGACCACTGAGCTAGTTAGTGACCACAGCAAAACTCATCTACTCTTATCTACGTTATGCCTGCTGATATGATTGCACGAAACCAGCGTCGCAGAGTCCGACCGCAAAGCATTTAATCTCATTAGATATCACACGCCATTGAAACCAAACAAAACAAATATTTTGTAACGGTGCTACGCTCGCTGCGTCAATCGGCATTATTTACACATTACTTGCGGGTGACTAATCACAAACGCAATTATGATAACATGGCACACCTGGCAGCTATCCAGCCAAAGGTCTTTGCTCCTAGAACAAACATTAGGTGACCACAATCCACAACAAACATACAGTAAAGTTTTTATAAAGACCTCATAGCCAGCCAATAAATGCCCCAGTCACGTTAAGCATGTGGTGTTCCTGGATCCGTTAAACCGACTATCTTCGTTTACATAGGTCTGTAGTGGAATGCTTAAATTGTATTTGATCACAGACCGATCTTCCTATAACTATACGGTTAAGACTACAAAACTTTCGCTCCGCACGTTGGAATATCGCTCGTGCTGTGAAAGTAAATAAAAGCCAATAGGTGTCATGCAATGAATCGACTGGCCGGCTTCACATGTGTAAGATTGGCGCCAAACAGTTTTAATATATTACGTCATCTGTAGTCTGTACTAAGGAAAATTAATCTTACTGCAAAAGATTTTGGATGGCCAGTCGGTTCATTCCAGCATCAACTGTGATTGAATAGCGTATGTGGAATCGGTGTCTCCAGATTCGCAGATAGTTTGGTTACGGTCTTTATAACGTCTCATCTTTCACAGGTATTCAACCTAATAGGATTCATCTGCATCCAGTCTTCCGCCTTCTGGTCAAACGGCCGAGGGGTGTACTTCAACATAGTGGCTCACTTGGGGCTGTGGTTCTCGGGCATCCTGCTGGTATTATACCTGTTCCATGTAGTGGAGAAGTACCACAATATCAAATGGCTGAAGATCGAGATGATCGCCTGTGGTGTGATGGTGTTCCTCTATCTGATCGCGTCGACGATAGTCGTTGCCTTTGGAGCCGCTGCGTATTCCGCTGCTGGGGTGAGTTTTGAAACAAATCTGTGAGTTCTATTGTTTAATTTCCGGATCGAACGCAAATACATTGGCCTACACATTCTGGTTAACTGTAGGTGTGATTTATCTCTTCTGCTTAATCCTTGAGGAATACAGGATCTCCGTATTGTAAAATCTAAATGTTCGTTTTCATTCGACTCTTAAATGTCTCATCTGAAAATGCACCTTTTTTTTTAAATCGTCGGACATCGTGGCGTCATGAGTTATTTTGTATACTAATGACATGATCACGTGTATCTATTTAAATGTTTTAAATTTACATAATAGCTAAGAAACTAGCTCATTTGGGTAATATACCTGTTTATTTTAAATATTTAATTACACTGTAAATAATAGTCACGATTGATTCTCTGTCTTAGAGTAGTACCTAATTACCTTCCTATGTACGAAACTTTGAATGGAGTATTTCGGCCCTTCTTGGACCTTCATTACCCGTATTAAGTAAAAGGTTTTGTAGACACGACAACTAGTGATACTATCGAACAATAATACTACATACATTTCTTTTTATATACATCAACGACTTCCTAGATTGAAAAAAATATTAAAAAAAAACAGCAGTGCCGTTCAGTTTTTTTTAAATAGGGATCGAGAGTCCTTTGAATACTTTTCGCAATTCAAAAACAGTTTCGAATTGATTAAATGTAAAAAGTAGTATAAAAACACTGCAAGATTTAGGACACTTTTATACGAAACAAAATCATTAACTTGATTAATACCGTTTTATAATTAATCCAACAATGACATATTTTATATTTTTTATACAAAAGAGCGTTAATATACGATTGTATCAGTAGAAGTCACCTGTAAATAAGTCATTCAAAACAAAAGGTGGTGTGGTGTATGGCTGGCACACTGGTACACATACTCGCGTGCAGGGCATACGTGACCGAGCTATAAAATATCTATAAATATGCTCTTCTATTGCGTTACACTGCGGTTTTGTATCAATTAATTCTTCGAATGAGGTAAATCCGTCTCCTCCGAGTTCCTGTTCGTTTTAAGATACCGATGCTGTATGTAACTAATTCCTTGTTTGCGAGTTTTTATACGATTTTCGAAAATATTCGACGTATACACGAATAAACGACAATTGATGTTAATTTGTTTTTTTTTAAACATTTATAAACACTTTCCTTTAGTTAGTTGTTCCGGGTGTGGGTGTTTGTACATTGTGTATATATTTGCGTTTGTAAACGCACCCACGACTCAAGACAAATTTGCATTTAGGTAAATTTTCTTAAAAAAAATTAGGCAATCTAATACCGTACTCAGTACTTCAGTAGTAGTCACAACTCTCTCCTTTTCATTTGTTATGGTCGGTATGCGTGACATAACGACATTATATAGTTATGGGTTCATTTGATGACCCTCGGTACCTTTATAGCGATCCTTTATGAGAATTTATTCGTTTATTATATGCGGCACGTTGTCGTTATAAAGAGATGGCGAGAATATTAACTAAGTATAAACTGTGTCATACGAAGTCTGAACGCAAAAAGGATATTTCGTTTTTTATTGCAAATAAAATGCAAAATACTAATGTATGCATACGTGAGTGGCATTCAAATCGTATGAAATTAATCCATTCTAAATTTATAATTGTGCACTCAATAATTCACTCCTCACATAAAACCACACATTGTAGGGCCCCGTAGTTGCCCGTCGATCAACTATATTTGTTGCCTGGTAAAGCCTTTTTACTTTTTAGCTGTAATAGTTTTACTTTTAATCACGTTACCTACATATAGGTACTGCTTTTTGTGTGTATCTCTAAAACACTACTCTAAAATGTTCTTAGTTCTTCGGCTACTTGGCAATGGTGCTGTATGGCGGCGATGCCTTCCTGAAGTACAAGGCGCTGAAGGCTGGTGAGTTGGCCCAAGGACATCGAGTGCAGGCAAAGCAGACACACGTCACCACACCACCAGCGCTGCCCTAGACGGAGACAGGGAACCGTAAGATGGACTCACTAATGGGTTAAAGAATGAAATTATTGAGACAGGAAATGTAAGAGAATGAGATTATGTTTTGTGTTGTGATAGCTTCCAAAAAGCCAATTATGTCACAGATTCGAAATATAACAGAATATTCAGCTGCATAGACTGCCGAGCTCTGTTATAAGCGTCAAATCTTGCAAATAAATGTTAATCTTACACGTAGTATCTATAAGGTCTAAAGTGTATAGCTTGATGCTCACCAATGAAACGAAGTACTGACTATACAATGACTATGAATGATATATCACAATTTACAAAGAGTAGTGTGTAAGTGTATGATCTGTTCTTTTAGTTATCTTATAACGTTGTTAACATGTATAAAATAAACACAAGGTGGAAAGCGCAGAAATGTGCATACTTTAGCAGTAATGTACTTGACAGATGCGGAGTAAGTGGCAACACTGAAACTAACTTAAAAAGTTATTGTTCATGACGTTTTTTTTTTCAAATAGAGCCAAAACAAATGTTGATAACAGTATAAGATTTAAGAGAAACAAACTATAATGATGTTATATTGTATGTAATTCCCACCAAGTTGTTTTAGCAGCCCGGTTTCTGGCAAAGACATTAATCAACTGTGTCAATGATATTTGAGTACAGATGAACTGAAAATAAATCGGCATGAATAGATAAAACATGTTGAATACTGATTCATCGGTGCATTTAGGATGATACGCATTATGAATCATGTTATATATTTTGTATTTACATTTCATATTTTGATTAGAATGACAAATAAATTAATTTTTTTTTGGGCCAAAATAAAAGCCCTGTTAGACTTTTCTCAAACATCACATGATACATTATTATTTATTTATTTTCTTACAATTTTCATTTATAACATTACATAATTCATAATATTTCTACAGTTTACAATTTGTCAGACTGTCAATATTTATTATTAAACTTAATTATAAAATACTAGCTGATTTCCGCGACTACGTCCGCTTGCCATTTAAAGAAAAAGAAATCGAAAAACGGCAAAGTTTCATAATAACTTAGCCCTGTGCAAAATTTCAAGTTTCCAACCCCTATGTATTAATTAGGTCCTGCGTTGATATGTCCGTCGGTCAGTCTGCTTCTCCTTTCATAGATATAAATGTTTCTTTAAAGTTCCAACGCTCATCTATTTTGATCTAGTCACATTATAAAAAAAACTATTTGCAATTGTTCTATTGTCTAGACATGTGCGATTATAATTAAACCTGAGAATCAAAAATTGATCCACATTTGGTGTGCACATTTGTATTACAAATTTATAAAGTTTCTTGTTATTCTCAACGGTGGCTTTCGGTAGATTTTACTTTGAACTCTTTGATGGTATTGACTAATTATATGTATGTTAATTACCTTTACTTCCTCAATATCGTTACAATAATTATTAATTATTTCTTTCGATAATATTGATGTCTTTCGTATTTTTACCTTTACTGTTTTTTTGGCGTTGAATCAGAAACCGGGCTTTTGTTATGTTATAATGCACAAGAGCTACAAATACCTCAATGTGTACTTAATATAAACTATTTTGAACTTTATTTATCCAAGGAGTCAATCATAATATCAAACCTACAATAAACTCAAAAGTGTGATAACGCCGTTTCCTCTTAGGATAGTCAAGAACTGAAAAAAGAGAAGATGATTTTTTCATAGGTATGTAAGAACCGCCCTTGAGTTTTTGCGAAAACCTACTTTATCACAGAGACCAGAGAGTACATTTTGGAGGGTACAGGATGTTGGCGTAGAGTTAGTGGTGCATTATTTCAGCGTAAGAAATGCATTAAAGTCAATCTGATGAATAAGATAAATAAGGTTCAAAAGTAATTATACCTAATTATTGTTTTGTAGATAGATCTAGTTATATGTTACTAAAATCTATTATTATTAGACATATTTGTGATAATATTATAGTAAGCGCTAACTTATTTAATCATGTTTATAAACATTTATTATTATAAATAACAATTGATGTTACTTTTTAATGTATTTATCTACACCTGTCTTAGCACTAATAATAATTGCCGTAACTTCGGGGTACTTTAGCCCTAGGGGGTAACATTGGCCCAAAACGAAAAAAAGATAAAACTTCCCGCCACGCCGCACATCAGGTGCTATGGATGTAGTTCTCGCTACTTTACAATAGATGACCGTTTGAGGGCGGTCAGTAAAACAGTTTCACGTTTATAAAACTGATTGGTCAAGTCGTTATTTTGACGACAAGTTGCTACCAGTAAACTACGTTAATTTATAAAGTGCAAACTTTTTCACGAAATAAAGAAATCAGGTAAGTTTAAGTTTTTGATTATTTACAGTCGTAACAGATATGTATCTAGTAACCTAATGTGATATAAATCAAAGAGTTTAAGACATTTTTGAGAGAAGTATATGATCATTCAAATCACAGTATTCTTTGGCTATTGTTTTCGGGTATCTTTGACCCATGGGGCAAAGTAACATTTTTTTTTTCTGTTTCCAATTTCTTTTTATCAGATAAATATACTTTCTTTTTTTCATTTAGACGTGCCAAGATGCCTACAATTTATAGAAGGAAACCAGAAACTCGTCGTTACATCGATTAAACGAACGAATAGTTACAGCTATGTCTTAACGATGTGAGGTCTACGTTGACTCAACGGGCAGCTTCAATAAAATACAATATTCCTCGCAGCACTATAAAAAATACCCGACAACATTTACAACGGAAGAAGAACAAGCATTTGTTGCCCATATTACATCACTATCCGAATATGGGTTACCAAATTTAATCTAAATCGGTTCATTGGTTATAGCATGAAGAGGTAACAGCCAGATAGACAGACAGACAGACTGATAGAGACACTTCAATTATAGTTACACACGTGAACTACCTACTTCTAATGATTTAAATGGATAAGTTTATAAAGTATTTCTGTTGTTTTTGCCATGTTTGATAAATTTATTACATATTATGATTGTTTGGAAGTTTTTAGTTTAATAAAAACAAATTAATCAAGATACTATGTTTTTCTTTGATTTGTCTAATCAATCTTAACAGGTTTCTTTGTGCTTTCATTATAAACCGCTATGTTTTACTACATTAAAAATCGAGGGCCAAAGAAACGCGCTTCGAAATGCAACTTTGACCCAAACTTTGTGAAAAAAATTAAAATACTCAGGGGTTGTTATATTAAGTTTTACGTATGTGCATGTGTTGATTATATTCACAACTAAATACTGATGCCAATAAAGAAGTCATCATGTCATTTAAATCGGAGTACTCAAACGAGAAGTAAAAAGTTTCATGATTTTGGGACAAAATACCCCGGTGTTACGGTGCTTAAAATCTTAATAAGTAATTAAGATTTTAATCAGTTTAATCATCTATTTTATAATGTACTATATTATAATACCAACCTTAAATACCTATTTTTGTTTTTAACGATACAGAAACCACAGTAAATATTGTTTAAAATACTGCAATTAATTTCATATACTACTTGAAAAAATAATATTGAAAAAATGTCTGGATACTGTTGCAACACAGTCGCGCAACTGTGTCCCCACCAAGTGTACGTAGAATCTTGCTTATTTAACCTGTGTATATTTTTAAGGTTTCGGTATAAACTTCCGTCCACGTATTTTCTACTAAGCTTTGCTCACATGAGGTGTCAAAATTATGACGTGATTTGTGAAATTTGCTCACTCGTGTACCTTTACTACTCTAAATTGTACCGGAATAGCCAACAGACTGAAGTACTATGAATAATTGAAGAAATTAAGTAATGCGTCATAGACTTAGGACACATTTCAATATGAATCATATTGTATTCTCGTTTACAAGGTAATATACCTATGTGGTTTCAGGAAAAAAAAATACTGCACATAATATAATATTCACCTTTTATGCACCCAATCGGTTTTACCGAACAAATATTGGAATACCCAATTTGCCTATAAAATGTAAATAAAAAATATAATCATATAATAACAGGTAAATGGACACATATTTGTCTTGTGTGACTTTGGCGGTTAAAACGAAATAATTCCGTTTAAGGTGTAATGTATTTTCTTATTGCTGTTTATAGAATAAACTATTTCACAGCCAAATTCAATGTATTATCTATATTTTGCGCTGGAATATTTTTTTTAAATTAAACAATCACTACAACTTATGCAACTTTATTTTATTCGCTTGAATTTAAGAATGCATTGTATCCATTCATTATTGGCTGGGGAATATTATTCCTGTTCTTGTATTTTTATCAAATTATTAATGTTATGAAAAAATATAGCACTACTATCTCTCACTATAAATCTGTATATAGATACAGTATAACTAAATAATATAGCAAAACAGATATAAAACATACAAAATACGATCCAGAAACCTCACAGTCAAAAGATGTCAAACTATTCGCTAACATTCCGGTAGGACCGGCCTCTTGTTAATGTTTATATAATCATTGTTGTACCAAATAAAACGATTTAAATGTATTCAGATTTTATTGTGTTAACAGAACATCAACCGTCACCAAACACTCATCATTGGTGGGTAAGTATGTGTTATTTTTATAAAAAAATTTTTTTTACAAAGTTTGCAGAAGACCATTTTCACCCATATGATGCCTAATGTCCAAAAGGCGTTTACCATATGCTTACAATTTACGCGGCATCTCTCGATTATTGATCTTTTCACTTTGTGATGAATAGAAGGTATTTGTTAACTTTAAACCTACGTTGTTTTAATTACATTTAACCCATGAAAAATAACTTCAAGGTGACCTTTTAGTAAATGGGTT
Source organism: Craniophora ligustri (assembly GCA_905163465.1). Taxonomy (NCBI): domain Eukaryota; kingdom Metazoa; phylum Arthropoda; class Insecta; order Lepidoptera; family Noctuidae; genus Craniophora; species Craniophora ligustri. Next base: position 16,725,030 of record LR990956.1, read on the forward strand.
TATAATAAAACCCATTAAATTAATTACATAATGGCAGCGTATATTAAAAAATGGATATAAATCTAAGTATTTTAAATACACAGTTTGCCAGTCTATGGCTTTTTCATTCTGTTTTCTTTCTGAAATAAAAAAAAACATTTTTGGGATATAAGTATTTAAGTATGTAATTTTTAACCAATTTCATTGTTACACAGGTACTGAAAGAAATCTTATTGGCTAAAAACTCAATATTAATTAATACCTTACAAATAATACTAAAACATTAAAAAAGAATTGACTGACAGCAATCCTACATTTAAAAATAAAAAAAAATGATTAAAACCTATTTCCTAACAACCGTTAATAGTAAATAATAGTAAAAAAAAAACAACTTTGTTTAACAATTTATCGTTACTTTAAAGAACATCTTAAAATTAGTATGACTGTTGATATATGAGAATAACATTTAAATTTGGAAGGTTGATGTTATAAGTAACACAACTTCGGTAGGTACTATAGTCACAAATCAGGACACTTTTTAGTTGTCTTTTATTAAGATTCAAAATAAGCTTTTACGTGAAATTTTGCAATCATTTCAAACTTACTACAATTAATAATCCATTAATAAGGCAATAAATGCGAAAAACATCTTTAAAGTCCTCTCCTGTATAATTCGGCACTTTGTTCATGAACCGAAGATGCGATAAGTCCTGATCTCATCATTATATACCTAATAAAAACTATGGTGGGTTATGTTTATTAGTAAAATTACGTCAAAATATTACATGGCATTTGTTTAATGTCTTATATATATACAAAAAGTCCCCAAAATACATAGATATAAAAAAATTACACTTATTTTTTGTATAGTGATTATAAAAATATTTTGATTGTGTGCGAGCCGTAGATATATTAACTTCTAGACAAAATTGTGATTCGAAATTCAAATAATATTATACTAATACTATTGTATATAATATTATACTAATACTAATATTATACTAACAAATATAATAATAAATACAAGCTTAGCTTTATTATATTATCTTTTTTATTCTCGTTTTTGTTTCGTCTATGGATTAATCTTTGTAGCCATTCCCAATATTGTTGTAATTGGTGTTCATTAAATCGCTTCTCCTAAAACCCAGACAACTTTGGTTATGATAAATAAACGTAAAGAAGTTATTTTGTTTTCATTTTGGCCCAACATACTTGTAATAAAGTTTCTTTGATATACATATATGTAAACTATGTTTTAAATCCATGAGATTTTTAATATTCAATATAATATTTTATAGGCATGCAGAATAAGGCACATACATTTTTATAAAGTTAACTTGCAAAAGCATTATTAAGCCAATATTAATATAAGACGTAATACAGAATATTTGATAACAATTTTTGAATTTAGATTATACTTTTAATACACAATATAAACATTATATAAAATTATTCATAATATATAGTTTTCTTAGTCCTAGTTAAACATTCGAATTATTTTATATAAAATACACATCTGCTGACACTTTCCAGATTTATAGGCGTGATAATATGATTTAAAGTTCCAAGTGGATTTTAGGTATGTATCTGACTGCCACAATACTGTGATAGACTATGTATCATATACTACTTATATTTATTTTAAACTTTAATATCAAAATCAACATTTTTCAGCGTATAGTCTTATATAACTTTGACCTGGTGCACTAGATCACAGCTTTGCTGGAATCTATACAGAAGGTAAAAATAATTCTAATTTCATAAAATGAGATAGATTGATGTTAACATTATACAATAATTAAAAATTAACATGTCCAAAAGTAACTTAATTAAGTAAACTAAATTATAAGTGTTTACTGACTTAAATCAATAATTATAAAAGACTAACATAATACTTGGTCGCGTTTGGACTTGGCAACAAATCCGCGGCAAACTATACCGCCAAAATAATAAGAGTCCATAATAGAAAGAAATTATCATTTTATCCCCTTAATCAAATCTACAATTAAAAAAAACTACTGTCAAAAATAGCTGTTTCTACAGGGTCTACAACTGAAAACTTCAAGTCCTCGTTAGAAAAGTAATTATGGCTTTGACACTAGATTCATTTAAAAAAAATTACTCCTTAAATTGCTTTTAAAAATCTACAAATATTGGTCCCTTCGTTCTATTCAACACGACAATAGTATGTTTGAAATGTTTCATGGCTGTAAACTGTTTACAAAACTCTTGGGTAAAATTTTTATCGTTGGAGAAAGTTAAGTTGTTTTGGGCTTATTGTGGAGGCAGACCTCTCTTTAACGCCTTGTACTTCAGGAACCCGTCGAAACCGTATGCGATAATGGCGCACAGTCCGAAGAACTGGAAGGGAAGAATTTTACTGTCAATGATAATGACATTAAATGATTCTGTCCCTATCTAACCCTTTGGGGTTGACAGATATGATAGTATATATATGTATGACAAACAGAAATGTATGCTGGGGAGTTTGTTGCGCCGCGCGCCGCTTCTTCTTCCCTACAAAAACTAGTGTTTTAGGAAGCGGTGAAGGGCGGGCGTTTTTGGTGGCTGTCTTTATTGTCGACGTTCGAAAAGAGCCAATTAAATTTGGCCCACTTTGAATAAATGATATTATGACTTTCACTTTATGTCTTAGGTATGCTTGAATTCTTAAGATAATTACCATAGAAAATCTATACAATAAAATTCTTATTGAGGTAATAACAAAGCTGCAGGTTATAAAACATTAAAAAAGTATATATTATTTTCTTAAACTATAGTTGCAGCATTTACAGATATAAATGCAAAACAAAATGATAAAAATATATCTTTTTGTATCTTCAATATCAATAATCTTGACATGTTAGTAATTCTATAGAACCTATATCATGGTCCAAGATCCCAGGGCCGCCAGACGTCACGTATTTTCTGACGAACCAAATGGGGATAATTGAGTAGTGTCAGTAGGTATGTACCTACTAAGAACGCATGCCTACCAGCTAGCTTGCTTAGTGGGCCAATTTTTTGGTATCAGGTAATCAAGGTACATAAAAATATTACTTACCTCACGTAAATTCTCTTAGCTGCTATAGAATATTGCCTAAAATATACGTAATATTTTAAGCAATATTCTTAATAATAAGTCGCCAATACTCCCAGACACTTTCCGTTGGCTGTATTGCTTTCATCATCATCATCATCATCATCATCATGTCAGCTGGAGGACGTCCACTGCTGGACATAAGCCTCCCAGAAAGATTTCCACAACAACAGATCCAAAGGACCAATCATCCCCCTTAATTTAATACCTCTGTGGGTAGGAGGGTAAGGGGTAGATAATACCCTTACGCTCCCGCATGAGAGTGAGACTGATTGCGAATATGCGGAAGTATAGGGGATGATTCGCCCCTGATGCTTGCCCTTGATGATCGGTCTGTCTTCCCGTAAAAGGTTTTAAAATAGTTGTCTAGTAGTAATATTTTTATGTACCTTGATTACCTGATACCTGAAAATTGACCCACCAAGCAAGGTGCCTACATTCTTAGTACACACTAACTATATTCAATCATCCACATTTGCTTCGTCGGAAAATACGTGACGTCTGGCGGCCCTGGGATCTTACTCTATCAGCTTATCATCTAGTGATAAAGTAGCAAAAACATCTCAGCAATGACTTACCCCAACAGCATATCCCACACTTTCTCCAATTGTAGTAGCGAATATAGAACATCCAATATATGTCAGACTTACAACACAGCAATAAAGGAACTCAAACTTCACCCATGGCCACTTGTCATACTTCTCAACAAAGTGGAATGTGTACATCAGTAATAGTAGCCCTGTGATTACATTAGCGGCCCAATATAGTATATTGTAGAAGATAGCTGATATCCACGACCAAGATATTTTTATACATATGAAACCGATAATGTTGCAAGTCTGAAAAAAATGTTATGTTATAATACTTGTTGAGGTAAATTTTCAAGTCATTTTGTTACAAACAATTAATAAGAGGATGAGATAAATTCTTTATCATTTTTATTTTAAAACGGTTTATCACTTAGCAACCAATGGTTAAATTAATGATACTTTTTTGGTTTTGTAACATAATAATGCAATTATACATATTTTGAGGTTGAGTGGGTGGAAATTAGATTAACAAAGAGTGTTGATAAAAGAAGGCTTTTCCTGGATTCATTTTATGAATCCTGGATATTTATTTCCTGGATTTTTTAGGAGTGTTATGTTATAATCATTTACATTGTCTACAAAGGTAAATAACAATACATACTTTGGTTACAGAACTACATATTTTACATATATTGAGTCCTCAATAAACAAAAAAGGGAACAACTAGACTCAATTAAAAGTCAAAAGTAGTTGCATTCCTTCAATTGAGTTTACAATCCCCAATAACATATTATGTCTTACCAGCTGGACCAGCTTTAACACCCCCGGCACAGTCTGCACAAAGCCCTTGTCCAACCTCAAAACCTTTGCAGGTCTATCCGATGGTGACTCCACATTGCTATTGTAGTTCGACATTGCGGCTTAGATTCTGAAATCAGTTGTATAGTACAATTAATTGATATCTAATAATACAATGAAAATATATTGTGAAAGATATGTATATTGTTATTAATGGATAACAATCAGGGCCTAAAACTTTATTAATTTTATCACTTTCAGGCTTCAAAATATATGGTGAAAAATTACAGGTGATGTTTTCGGCATGTTATAATTATCTATATCTACCCTATTGGGTCCTGGCTCTAACATAGTAGATATTTGTATAGGTCATTAGAAGTAATATCAATCAATTTTTTATCCAAATCGCTTAATCGTATGAGTAGAGAAGAATAAACAAGTCACATTCAACCAAAATCACTCTGTCTAAATGTAGTATTTGTGACAGCCGGCAAGATGAGATGAAGATAAATTTTAAATTATAATAAATAACATAGTATTCGTCACTTACGCAGAATTTATATGCAATATGATCCAGATCCGTTTAGACAACGTTGATCCACTGGCGAAATGGTATTCGTTGGATATAGCGATAATATTAATTTGTTATTTTCCTTCTTCTTTTCCGGTTAAATTTAAGTAGGTATACATTACATTTAAGTCGTATATACTAACTATATATCTGGTATCAATCAGTAGTAAATAATATTCAATACGTTGAAGTTAATATCAACTTCAACTTATGACAGACTGTCTGTCAGACAGCGATAACGATGACAAGACCTTGACGTAACATTGTTGACAACTAGACTGACATTATGCATTTTTAATTGTTTATGTTGAGGTATTTACGCTATGACTCAAATTCGCTTGATGTCTAGAAGCGACTCTGTGATGTATGTACGATGGAGCGCGCTTATCTAGAAGTAACCGATTCACTCTTGATATAGAGACACCCAAATTACTTTGTTTCTGGGCGCAAATGTATAATTTAATTGTGGAAACTGTTATGGATTAGGTCTACTTTACTTCATGTATTCCAATATTGTACTGTAATACTGTTTGTTTCTCAAATAGAAACTAAATAAAATAAAATTAAAAATTAAATCTATCGGGGAAGACCCACTCGGACAGTTCTATGGCTTATTCAATATTTCACCGGTACACAAGATAAAAGTGGAATAAAGAGGTATCAATTATTTTTAATTTGGAGATGTCAATATGCCAATTAAAAAAACAGTTATATTTTAGAAATGCTAATCTTATATTTTAATTGATTTAGAATAATAAATCATCTTCATTGCACATTAATATGTCTGAATCAGAATCAACAATTGGCTTATGCAGTAGGTATCAATAATATTATTATTATCTTTCCATTATCTAACAAATTATTAAAATAAAAAATATACTGCTTAAGTGCATAATAGGACTGTTTTACATTAAAATAAAACAGTTATTATGTGCCGAAAGAAAGACACAGCGTTTATGTGAAGAAGCTGTCTATGATCTTGCCATCAAGGAGCATATTTAGTTAAAAACATACCTGTTTGTCTCTGTTTACTGAAGTTACCATGAATTCCATCCGGCAGGGGCGCTGCGTCCTTCCCGCGCGTCCGTTGATTCACTTCATAGTGTCTTCACTCACCAGCCAGGCCCTTGCTCTAACGCTGTGTCTTTCTTTCGGCACATAATAACTGTTTTATTTTAATGTAAAACAGTCCTATTATATGCCTAGTCGAAAGACACAGCGTTTATGTGAAGACTTGTTTGATATCTGCTGGTGATGGTAACTGCAAACGCTATGTGAATTGGATATAAATGTGTAAAATACCAAGAATTGTTTCTCATACTTTAAACATTTATTCTTATTAATAATCAATTATTATTTTTTCTAACATTATATAACAAAATATAAGTAAGAATTATAAACGACTCATTTATATAGTTATATATTATTATGTAGTATGGTTATCTACTACTACAATAAACAAAATGTTATTAATTAAGATATTATAATAATTTGGCACTCAGTCTCATGATCATTAACAATCAATATTATAAAAAAGGTGCATCTACAGTAGATGCTAATTAAGATCAATTCTATATTTGTAATTATCAATTAAAATATAAACTCTAGACACATGAGAAATTTGATCTAAGTAAATCCTCATTTTTATCTTTCTGAATGATTTCCCTGCAATGAAATAAAATCTTAAAGTTTTATCACTTTTCCAATTGCCTGTTTTTACCCTTTCTTCAATTACAATGTACATTTTTCCACCAGCCTTTGAATGCTACTGCAGCTCTAATACTCCCTGGTGGTGCACTTATGCCTACTGCTTTAAAAACAAATTTAACCCATCCTGCAATTAGGGTTCTAGTAGTTGGCTTAACTTACCCTTTAAGAGGAATAAATAAATAAACTGGATATATTACTATTTACCCGACTATGCTGCGAAGTCTAAATTAATTGTTTGATATGTCTTACAGGACATATATGTACAGGACATTTGGGTGTTTCACCAATGACCATCCTGACTGCCTGTAATGGCTTGAATCTGTTATTATCCAAACCTGGACCACAGCACAATGATGTCCTCTTCTTCTATGCAGTTGTTTTGAGATATGTCTAGTAAGGTAAGGTCATGTATTCTTGGACCTGATGCTAAGAGCAAAATTAATGCAGTTCTTCTATATGTATATATCAAAAAGCGAATTGGTGCTATAAACAGTGGTTTCTAACCAATTAAATAATAAAGGGATATGCCATAAAGGCGATTTTGTAGGTTTGAGTTTAATCAATGCAATGGCTTTTATTACTTGTTAACAAAGGAAATTTTTTGGAAAGGTTTTTGTTCACGCATATGCTTCAAATCTGACTTATTTAGTACCGGTAGCGACATCATGTTCGTAGCCAATCAAAACATCTACAAATGACGTGATAAACGCTTGCCATTGGCTCAACTATTGTCCCCTTTACCCCACTATCCTCGATCTATGTACATACATTTTTTCTTTAATTCGAATACACACGCCTCATGGTTTTCAACGATTACGCATTCTCATTTAAAATATTCCAAAAATAATATCCACCTAGCTCAGCGCTAAAATAGCAAAATTCAAGTACCGACTGTCACAATCCGGTACATGTGGTCCTTCTTCGCCGCATCGATATCGAGAATCAGCATCCTGTGGATCCACTACGTGGTGGAGCTCGTTGCTGCTGAGCTAGACGGAAGACGCATAAATCTGGAGCAACTACTGGAGGCTAAGCGCACATTGGGGCCGAAGTAGGATTGGCTGTCCACTGGAAGTTATACGCAAGCTGGTGGGTCCAACCATCCTCTTTATCCCAACCACTTCCTAGTTCTCTTTGTGATACCGGTGTTTAACCTGATTTCAGTGATTTGCCGTAACGAATCTAGAAGTAATCTGCCTATTCCCGAGGCTGGTGAGTGTGACGTAACCCGTTGTTACTACTGCACCGTGCACGTGGATCAATAGTAAGTACTCCTGTTCTCACTTACCACCAAAATGGCTACCGAAAAACCACGCGATAAATCTCCTCTTACGCTAAATATTGATAGTGCAAATTCTATTTATAAATCAGGCAATAGGTCTCCTAATATCGGGTGTACCGATCCCATGTTACTTCGTGATTTGGTCAAGAAGCGCGGAGTTATTAAAGGTAGACTCACCAAATTTTCTAACTATTTAAATTCATTAGAAGATAATGTAAATCTCATTTCTTCGTTTCGAGATCGCATAGATTTGAAATTACGAATTAAAGGTGCTACTAGTTTGTACAATGAGTTTAATGAAATTCAAAATAAAATTGAAGAGTGTGTTTCCGAGAGTGAGATGTCTGACCAGTTAGATTGCAGAGAATCTTTTGAAACCTCGTATTACAGCATATTAGCCCACGCGGAATCTCTGCTAACATCAAGTAGCAAAGATTCGGGTGAGATTACTGACGGCTTCAATAAGTATTGTTGTAGCGAGCAGTCACAGTCGGTTAAGCTTCCTACTATTTCTTTACCCACCTTCAACGGATCGTATGAGCACTGGCTGATGTTTAGAGACACGTTTGTATCGTTGGTGCATAACTCTAAACGTATTAGTGACATACAAAAGTTTCACTATTTAAAGTCTTCTTTAAAGGGCGATGCTGAGATAGTCATTAATTCCGTAGAATTCTCTGCTGATAATTACCAAGCTGCATGGGAATTATTGTTAAACAGGTTCGATAACCAGAGAATGTTAGTTCATAATCACGTTAAGGCCTTGTTTAGTATTGACGCATTAACAAAGGAATCATCGAACTCTTTAAAGAAGCTTATTGATATTATATTAAAAAACTTACGCGCTTTAAACATACTAGGCGAGCCCACCGACTCATGGGACACGCTTATTAATTACATTATTGTGTCGAAATTAGATAAGACGACCGAACGCGAATGGGAGACGCATAAACGCACATTATACCCTAGCGAAAGCAAGACCAAACGCATTATTAAAGTTAAAGAATTAATTAGCTTCCTTAAAGACCGGGCGGATATGTTAGAAACATTGCAGCAGTCACGTAACAAAAACACACCGATACAACCTGAAAATAAAAAACAGAATTCACATTCACACAGCACATCACACTGCAATGTTTCTACACATAAATCCAACGATGGCCGCACATTTCGTCATAAAAAACCTTGTTTAAAATGTTACGCTAACCATCCACTTTATTCATGCCAAAAATTTATTGACAGTGACTTAGAATCGAAATTAAACTTGATTCGCGAACATAAACTGTGTGAGAATTGCTTGCGTTCGGGTCATACCCTTGATAAATGTATGTTTGGGCCATGTCGCAAATGCAACCGTAAACATAATTCATTAATTCATAAGGATAACGTCGAAAGTTTAGTTGCACTACATGACCATATTACGACTAATGGTCGCGCTGAGAATTCCGTCGCGGGCGCCGTGAAGGCTCCCTCTGACCCCGCCTCCTCAACCGTCGTAGACTCGTCGCCTCCTATTCACGTAAACAAAGCGTATATGCATAATGATTATATAGGTATGCACACAGTTTTATTATCGACAGCTGTTGTAGAAGTTCCTGACGTTAACGGTGTTTATCATCAAGCGCACGCGCTGCTTGATAGTGGTAGCCAGAGGTGTTTCGCAACAAAATCGTTTTGTGAACTAATAAATGTTCCCATGATAAATTCAACCTACGAAATTAGGGGTGTAGGCGATTCGGTGATACAATGTTCGGAAACTTGTAACATTGAAATTAAATCGCTGGTTAATAATACGTTTAAAACACGCATTACTTGTTTTGTATTATCGCAAATAACGTCTATGACGCCAGCTTTGTGTAAGGTAAACGCGCGGTTCTTTATTCCAGATAACATTAGGCTGGCGGATCCACAGTTCTTAGAATTTAAAAATATTGACCTTCTAATAGGCGCAGATAAATTCTGGGACTTGTTAGCGGATGGTAGAATGAGACTTTCCAACGGTTCTTATCTACAGAATACTAAGCTAGGCTGGATTGTCTCTGGCTCAGTTCGTAATGATACGCAGAATGCGAAGCGGGTTCATTGTAATTTCAGTAGTTCTTTAGATTCGCAACTTCGCATGTTTTGGGAGCTAGAAGAACTTCCTAACGTCAGGGATACGCGGACCCAGGATGAGCGTACTTGTGAAGACCATTTTATTCGCACGACCACTCGTGATAGTGAGGGAAGGTTTACTGTACGCATTCCATTCAAGGAGTCACCTGACTTTTTAGGTGAAACATATACACAAGCCGAACGACGTTTTTTCGCATTGGAGAAACGTTTACAACGTTCTCCTGAGTACAAATTATTATATACGCAATTTATGCAGGAATACCTAGATTTAGGTCATATGAGTCCGGTGTGCTCCTATACACATCCGTGCTATTTTATGCCTCATCACGGCGTATTGAGGGAGCATAGCACCACGACTAAGCTCCGCGTGGTTTTTGATGCTAGCGCATCGTCGTCTTCCGGTAAGTCATTAAATGACTTACAGTTAGTTGGACCTCCAATACAAGGTGACCTAGTTTCCATTCTTCTCCGTTTTAGACAGCACATGTTTGTTGCATGTGCTGATGTCGAGAAAATGTTTCGCAATTGTCTCGTCGCCGAAGACCAGCGCAAACTTCAAATGATTTTGTGGCGCGATGACCCATCGCAACCCCTAGGTAAATATCAATTGAACACCGTTACATATGGGACCGCTTCTGCACCTTTCCTAAGTGTTAGGTGTTTGAAACAGCTAGGGATGGACTCTTCTAATCCTGAGGTTCAACGAGCTATTTTGGAGGATTTTTACGTTGACGACTTGCTGACAGGTTCTGATGATAAATTAGTTTTATTACAGCTGTGCACGGATATAAAAAATACGCTTCATGCAGGTTGTTTTCCACTTCGAAAATGGGTTTATAATTTCCCACGCAATAATGATGTGTCATCAAACGATTCAATAAAAATCAGATCTAATGAAAATATTAGTTCTAAAACTTTAGGCTTAAGTTGGAACAATGTTAACGATACATTTCATTTTAATACACAACTGCACAATGACAATAAGCCAGTCACTAAAAGGCATATTCTATCTAATATTTCGCAAATTTTTGACCCACTCGGTTTGTTAAGCCCTACCATAATTATTGGAAAGGTAATGTTACAACAATTATGGCTTCTTAAAATGGGTTGGGATGACATAGTTCCATCTAATATCGCGCGAACGTGGAACCGGTTTGTTAACACTTTACAAGCGCTCACAACAATAAACATTCCTCGCCACGTTATAGGTAGCCAACCTATGTATAAAGAATTGCACGTTTTTAGTGATGCGTCGCAGACAGCGTATGGCGCTTGCATTTATGTACGTACTATAAATATAGATAGTACGGTTACAGTAAGATTGCTTCTTTCTAAATCTCGCGTTGCGCCGTTGAAACCAGTGAGTATACCGCGACTCGAACTTTGCGGTGCTTTACTGGGTGGTAAAATACTTGACAAGGTTCGAAATTCGCTGCGTTGTGAGTTCAAAAATATAGTGTTTTGGACTGACTCAACTATAGTGCTGGGTTGGCTGCGTATGTCTCCAAATAAACTTAAAACGTTTGTCCAAAATAGGACCGCGGAGATTCATGAACTCACACAGAATGTTCTTTGGCGTCATGTAGGTAGTAAGGATAATCCTGCAGACCTGACCTCACGAGGTTCTTACTTGGAGGAGCTATCTTCTTCCAGATTATGGTGGGAAGGTCCCGAATTTTTGAGAAGTACTTGTTTCTCACTTGAGAATTACGGTGTCATGGAAGTAGAACAGGAACTCCCTGAGGTTAGGTCGTCTATTTGTTCTTTCATGATTCATGATTCACGTGAGTCAACTTATTTTTCGTTTCACCGATTCTCACAATTTATGCGTATGAAACGCGCCGTCGCGTATATGTTACGTTTTATACACAATATTCGCAATAAAAATAATAAACGATTCGGAATTCTTAGTGCAGAGGAGTTGCATGAATCTCAGGTAGTTTTAGTTCGGTGGTCTCAAATGGAAAGCTATCCTAATGAATATAAACTTTTAACTGATTGCGCTCAAATTAAGGGTAAAAATAAATTAAAACGACTTAATCTCCTTTTAGATAGTAATAAAATAATTCGCGTTGGTGGACGATTAAGTAATTCTTGTGAATTTAGTTTTAATAAAATGCATCCTATTTTAGTATCTAGCAAACATCATTTTTCTGTGTTGTTGTTTCGTCATGAGCACCTGCAGCTCCTCCACGCTGGACCCCAGGCATTGCTTTGTCATTTACGTGAAACCTGGTGGCCCTTGGGTGGCAGGAGCCTTTCTAGGCGTATAGTAAACGCATGTGTGGTCTGTACACGCATTAAAGGTAAAATTTTAACACCTCAAATGGGTAATTTACCCAGGGAAAGGATAACTTCTGGTTTCCCATTTGTTAAATGTGGAGTAGATTACTGTGGGCCGGTTCTCATACTTAACCGTAAAGGTAGGGGAGCTAAAACTTCGAAGGCATATGTTTGCCTTTTTGTATGCTTTATAACGCGCGCTGTACATTTGGAGCTCGTCAGTGATCTCACTAGTGAAGCATATTTATTAACGCTTAAGCGATTTATTTCTCGGCGTGGCAAACCAAAGGAAATATACTCCGATAACGGCCGCAATTTTGTCGGGTTAATGAACGATTTCAAAGAATTTATTCGTAGATGCCATTTGAATATTAAAGATTACGCTATTAGCCAACAAATTGATTTTAAATTCATTCCGCCGTATTCGCCTCATTTTGGTGGTCTGTGGGAAGCAGGAGTAAAATCTTGCAAGTATCACCTTCGCAGAGTGGTGGGGAACGCGCACCTCACCTTTGAGGAATTGAGCACCGTTCTATCACAAATTGAAGCGGTTCTTAATTCCCGACCACTTTCTCCTCTTTCCTCAGATCCCCAAGACCTTTCTCCTCTTACTCCCGCTCATTTTCTGGTTGGTCGACCGCTAACTACACCAGTATTTGACGACCTTACCGAAGTTCCCGAGCACAGGTTGACAAGATATCAACGGGTGGAGAAAATTCGCCAACATTTCTGGACCCGTTGGTCCAAAGAATATGTGACTGAGTTGCAGGTGCGCACCAAATGGACCGAGAACAAGACGGACCTGAAGGAAAACTCACTCGTCCTGATTAAGGACAACAACCTTCCACCATTAAAATGGCACATGGGTCGAGTGCTTCGGACAATCCCAGGCAATGATGGCATTTCAAGGGTAGCGGACATAAAGACAGCTGCGGGCGTCGTGCGACGGGGTTACGCCAAGATCTGCCCACTCTTCGATGATGAGCAAGATGAGTGACGCTGTGTCACAATTGAAGGGTTTGAAAGCGACTGCTTCCAAGGCCGGGGGCATGTTCATGCATATGCTTCAAATCTGACTTATTTAGTACCGGTAGCGACATCATGTTCGTAGCCAATCAAAACATCTACAAATGACGTGATAAACGCTTGCCATTGGCTCAACTATTGTCCCCTTTACCCCACTATCCTCGATCTATGTACATACATTTTTTCTTTAATTCGAATACACACGCCTCATGGTTTTCAACGATTACGCATTCTCATTTAAAATATTCCAAAAATAATATCCACCTAGCTCAGCGCTAAAATAGCAAAATTCAAGTACCGACTGTCACAATCCGGTACAGTTTTCTACTGTTGAAACACAATAAGTAGAAATAGCAGATTTATGTAATAATATTGTGTTATAGTATATATAACACAATATTATTGTATATAGTGTATATTATATATACATATACACTATAAAATAGTTCTAAATAAAGATTTGTTACAAAACCTTGCAACATCTCTGCCATCTGGATTTTTATTATTAACATTATTTGTGGTGGAAAATGCTAACCACCTGTTTATAGGGGTTTTGTATGTGTTTAGAGTGCTAGTTCGCCAACTGCTACTCAATAATTGTATTTCCTCTCTATTCCAGTTTGAGAGCTGACCCCCCCCCCCCATTTTGGGAGGTTTGATTCAGGTTTGGAAGGACAATTTGTCCACCTGTGGGGGACCTAGACCTGTTGTTTGATCGATTAGATTCTGCTGCAGATCCAATGTTGGCAATGGATCTGCTAGGGCTCTGGCTTTGAGGTCGGTTAACCCAAAGTACTGGTCCCAATGTGGGACTATTAAGGTGAACATTCCCTTGGCTTTGTTCAAATGTGCCAGTACCCAAGGGACTAGATTGGGTGGGGGAAAACCCAGCCCAACTGACAGTTCCAATTTTGACTGGAGGCGTCGCAGAAAACTGCTGACCCATCTGTCGAGTCCCAGGTTACGTACCACGGGACGACTGCGGTTTCTTTTGATGCAAACAAGTATATGTCTGGCACGCCCTATTTTTTGAATATTGCCACCCTGGCTTGGATTTGCAGATGCCACCTGGGCACAGGCTTTCCTCTTGAGAGGTGGTCTGCAATCCTGTTTAACCTCCCTAAGAGGTAAGAAGCCGACAGCGTTATGTTGAGCTGCTCGGTCAAGTGAAGGAGTTTGTCTGTTAGGCCCAACAGGGGTAAGGAACGGGTACTCCCTTCGTTCCTTATGTAGGCTATCAGGGTGCGATTGTCTGAGTGTACCAGTACGTGTGCACCCCTCATGTCTGCACCTTGTTGTGATAAGGCTGCATACACGGCATGCATCTCCTTCACATTGGAGTGCCACTTTAGCTGGCGAGGACTCCAATTGCCCGACAACATTGTGTTGTTCAGGTGTGCTCCCCAGCCCGCGTCCGCCGCGTCTGTGGTTGCACTTTTAACCTTGCATTTTTAAGCCACTTTAGTAACTCTACTCAAGAGTCTACTAGAGGAGGTAACATCCTCTCTTGCCTTGGTCTGCCTCCTCTGAATGATTTTAGTAAAATCGGTGTTCTGCGATAGTGCAGGTGACCATTCAGTGTCGCTAAATTGGTAAAGTTTATTATACCCAGCCATTTCTGTACCTTCCGGAGACAGGCCATTTTCTTTTACAATAAATTGGTTGACATTTCTGTTATATTCAGTACTTTTTTGACAGGAAGAGATATTAAATTGGATTTTGTGTTCCATGTCATGCCTAAGTATTCTAGTTACTGAGTTGGGGTGAAAAGTGATTATTGATAATTCACTTGCCAACCCAACTTTATCAGGGTTCTACAAGCTTTGCTTGGTTTTGATTGGTTAAATAAACTATTAATAATTAATAAATGAAAATTAATTTTTATCCTTATGCCCTGTCTCTGAAGGATTTCCGCAATCCAATTGGTAACAGAAGCGAAAGAGTGAGGGGCTGATGAAAGACCGAAGGTTAGGGCTGTTTACTGCAATATCTCGCCTCCATATATTATACGTAGAAAACACCTGTGGGTTTCCTTTATGCATA
The DNA here is from genome assembly GCA_905163465.1 of Craniophora ligustri. NCBI lineage: Eukaryota > Metazoa > Arthropoda > Insecta > Lepidoptera > Noctuidae > Craniophora > Craniophora ligustri. The sequence continues at coordinate 16,740,467 of LR990956.1, forward strand.
AATGGAAGTAGGCTTGGTAGAGGTCGATTTTTATCATCCAGTCCTGATCTTGAAGGAACAGAATAATATCCACTCGAGAAATGAGTTGGAAATGACGAGTTGAGACATGCATATTCAGTTTTCTCAAATTGAATATGAATTGTACTCCTCGTCTGGGTTTTTATCAAAATCATCTTTGAATGAAAACCCGGTACGTTAATTTTAGTTTCTCTAAAATGCCCACTTCCTTGAGTTCGCTTATGACTTGTGTCATTTTTGCTGATTGCTTTGTAGCAAATCTGGTTATTATTTTCTTGCAAGGATATTGCACGGGAGGTTTTGTTAAAAAAGGGTATACAGCCCCTGGCTATAAAATTTTGAACATATTTGCTCACCCTCAGCTGTGCTCATATCTGAACATGGTACCCCCCTTGAATATCCTGCTTTGATAGTCACTTGTCTTTATTAATGTTGGAGTTGTCATGGGAGTCTGTGAGACAGGGGAATATTTTATATGATAGTTATTATAGTAATTTCTCTCAACTTTTGATTTATTTTCCTTATCAAATTTTCTTGATTTAGAGGACCATTTAATTTTTTTATTTTTTTTTTTATTTAAGTTAGTATTATTATATGCCTAGTCGAAAGACACAGCGTTTATGTGAAGAAGCTGTCTATGATCTTGCCATCAAGGAGCATATTTAGTTAAAAACATACCTGTTTGTCTCTGTTTTTATGAAGTTACCATGAATTCCATCCGGCAGGGTCGCTGCGTCCTTCCCGCGCGTCCGTTGATTCACTTCATAGCGTTTGTGATTTTCGTCGCGTAAGGAGCGAAAATTTTCCAAAGTTGTAAAAGTGAGAACTAAGTGTTCCTACTTTGATTTTTTATTTATTTAGCTGAAATAAGTGCTTTATCGCATAAGTTTAATGTAGTGTGTGTGGGTGTCGTCGTTAGCGGCAGTTAGGTGAGTACCTACTTATACTTATGAATCAGTCGGAGGCTTCCGATGCGCAAGTCGTCGCTCCCGAGGGAGGGCGAAGTGCTAGGAGCTCTAGCTCAATAGAAAGCAGCAGCTCTTCCTCATCTTCAGAAGATGAGGAGGGTTTTGCGGACCCACCACCAAACAATAGATCCAGGCGGATGTCGAAGCAGGTCGAATCCTGTTAGGACTCGCCAATAAATCAAGTCGATTTCCTTTCAGAGTGCGTAGCTCAGATTCCATCATACCTAAATGCATTAAATAGTAACAAAACTCATAATAGTTCAGATAATGCCGGCCATTCCAAGATGTCCGAAACAATTTTTTCTTTTATACCTACTACTAATATGTCATTAGGAAAGTTAATAATAACTTTATACCTAGTGCTGACCCAAGTAAATTAGCGGAAATCAGTAATTTACAACAGTCTAACTCGCAAGCTTGGAAAGGCATAAGATATAAAAAAGCATTACAGGCTCACTTCGCTACCCGGAGTAGCGATGTGATTGTGAGATTTACAGGTCTGAAATTAGATGAGGAGCTCTGTCATTTAAATAAGGGAACAGATTATTAACTAATACTGAACATTTACTAGCGGGATTATCGAATGCAGTCTTACATAGTCGACAACTATTTAAGTAAATGGTTTACAGGACGTCATAGATTAGGCTTCTAATGCAGGTACGGAACTTAATGCAAACTCGGGTAAATTTACAGAAATATTTGGTCTGTTATCTCCATCATATAAAAATATGAAGTCATGTATGCAGGTTAATTGCGCAAAATAGGCAGAATGTATTGAGGTTATATGTGACCGTATTCTAAAAGAAATAAACAATGTCAATTTAAAAATTGCGTTTCAAAACATTCCACCCAGTTTGAAACACCTAATTAATAGGGATGCTCGTATTCCGCTGGTATACTCTTTGGGGAGATCCCAGGTGTGGCTAAACATGCCAAGTTATTTAAAGAATAAAAATAAATGTAGTGACAGTAATAATACTAACTTAAAAAAAAAAAAAAAAAAAATTAAATAGTCCTCTAAATCAAGAATATTTGATAAGGAAAATAAATCAAAAGTTGAGAAAAATTACTATAATAACTATCATATAAAATATTCCCCTGTCTCACAGACTCCCATGACAACTCCAACATTAATAAAGACAAGTGACTATCAAAGCAGGATATTCAAGGGGGGTACCATGTTCAGATATGAGCACAGCTGAGGGCGAGCAAATATGTTCAAAATTTTATAGCCAGGGGCTGTATACCCTTTTTTAACAAAACCTCCCGTGCAATATCCTTGCAAGAAAATAATAACCAGATTTGCTACAAAGCAATCAGCAAAAATGACACAAGTCATAAGCGAACTCAAGGAAGTGGGCATTTTAGAGAAACTAAAATTAACCGCACCGGGTTTTCATTCAAAGATGATTTTGATAAAAACCCAGACGAGGAGTACAACTCATATTCAATTTAAGAAAACTGAATATGCATGTCTCAACTCGTCATTTCCAACTCATTTCTCGAGTGGATATTATTCTGTTCCTTCAAGATCAGGACTGGATGATAAAAATCGACCTCTACCAAGCCTACTTCCATTTATGCATAAAGGAAACCCACAGGTGTTTTCTACGTATAATATATGGAGGCGAGATATTGCAGTAAACAGCCCTAACCTTCGGTCTTTCATCAGCCCCTCACTCTTTCGCTTCTGTTACCAATTGGATTGCGGAAATCCTTCGGAGACAGGGCATAAGGATAAAAATTAATTTTCATTTATTAATTATTAATAGTTTATTTAACCAATCAAAACCAAGCAAAGCTTGTAGAACCCTGATAAAGTTGGGTTGGCAAGTGAATTATCAATAATCACTTTTCACCCCAACTCAGTAACTAGAATACTTAGGCATGACATGGAACACAAAATCCAATTTAATATCTCTTCCTGTCAAAAAAGTACTGAATATAACAGAAATGTCAACCAATTTATTGTAAAAGAAAATGGCCTGTCTCCGGAAGGTACAGAAATGGCTGGGTATAATAAACTTTACCAATTTAGCGACACTGAATGGTCACCTGCACTATCGCAGAACACCGATTTTACTAAAATCATTCAGAGGAGGCAGACCAAGGCAAGAGAGGATGTTACCTCCTCTAGTAGACTCTTGAGTAGAGTTACTAAAGTGGCTAAAAAATGCAAGGTTAAAAGTGCAACCACAGACGCGGCGGACGCGGGCTGGGGAGCACACCTGAACAACACAATGTTGTCGGGCAATTGGAGTCCTCGCCAGCTAAAGTGGCACTCCAATGTGAAGGAGATGTATGCCGTGTATGCAGCCTTATCACAACAAGGTGCAGACATGAGGGGTGCACACGTACTGGTACACTCAGACAATCGCACCCTGATAGCCTACATAAGGAACGAAGGGAGTACCCGTTCCTTACCCCTGTTGGGCCTAACAGACAAACTCCTTCACTTGACCGAGCAGCTCAACATAACGCTGTCGGCTTCTTACCTCTTAGGGAGGTTAAACAGGATTGCAGACCACCTCTCAAGAGGAAAGCCTGTGCCCAAGTGGCATCTGCAAATCCAAGCCAGGGTGGCAATATTCAAAAAATAGGGCGTGCCAGACATATACTTGTTTGCATCAAAAGAAACCGCAGTCGTCCCGCGGTACGTAACCTGGGACTCGACAGATGGGTCAGCAGTTTTCTGCGACGCCTCCAGTCAAAATTGGAACTGTCAGTTGGGCTGGGTTTTCCCCCACCCAATCTAGTCCCTTGGGTACTGGCACATTTGAACAAAGCCAAGGGAATGTTCACCTTAATAGTCCCACATTGGGACCAGTACTTTGGGTTAACCGACCTCAAAGCCAGAGCCCTAGCAGATCCATTGCCAACATTGGATCTGCAGCAGAATCTAATCGATCAAACAACAGGTCTAGGTCCCCCACAGGTGGACAAAATTGTCCTTCCAAACCGGAATCAAACCTCCCAAAATTGGGGGGGGGGGATCAGCTCTCAAACTGGAATAGAGAGGAAATACAATTATTGAGTAGCAGTTGGCGAACTAGCACTCTAAACACATACAAAACCCCTATAAACAGGTGGTTAGCATTTTCCACCACAAATAATGTTAATAATAAAAATCCAGATGGCAGAGATGTTGCAAGGTTTTGTAACAAATCTTTATTTAGAACTATTTTATAGTGTATATGTATATATAATATACAATATACACTATATACAATAATATTGTGTTATATATACTATAACACAATATTATTACATAAATCTGCTATTTCTACTTATTGTGTTTCAACAGTAGAAAACCTTTCCAAAAAATTTCCTTTTTTAACAAGTAATAAAAGCCATTGCATTGATTAAACTCAAACCTACAAAATCGCCTTTATGGCATATCCCTTTATTATTTAATTGGTTAGAAACCACTGTTTATAGCACCAATTCGCTTTTTGATATATACATATAGAAGAACTGCATTAATTTTGCTCTTAGCATCAGGTCCAAGAATACATGACCTTACCTTACTAGACATATCTCAAAACAACTGCATAGAAGAAGAGGACATCATTGTGCTGTGGTCCAGGTTTGGATAATAACAGATTCAAGCCATTACAGGCAGTCAGGATGGTCATTGGTGAAACACCCAAATGCCCTGTACATATATGTCCTGTAAAACATATCAAACAATTAATTTAGACGCAGCATAGTCGGGTAAATAGTAATATATCCAGTTTATTTATTTATTCCTCTTAAAGGGTAAGTTAAGCCAACTACTAGAACCCTAATTGCAGGATGGGTTAAATTTGTTTTTAAAGCAGTGGACATAAGTGCACCACCAGGGAGTATTAGAGCTGCAGTAGCATTCAAAGGCTGGTGGAAAAATGTACATTGTAATTGAAGAAAGGGTAAAAACAGGCAATTGGAAAAGTGATAAAACTTTAAGATTTTATTTCATTGCAGGGAAATCATTCAGAAAGATAAAAATGAGGATTTACTTAGATCAAATTTCTCAAGTGTCTAGAGTTTATATTTTAATTGATAATTACAAATATAGAATTGATCTTAATTAGCATCTACTGTAGATGCACCTTTTTTATAATATTGATTGTTAATGATCATGAGACTGAGTGCCAAATTATTATAATATCTTAATTAATAACATTTTGTTTATTGTAGTAGTAGATAACCATACTACATAATAATATATAACTATATAAATGAGTCGTTTATAATTCTTACTTATATTTTGTTATATAATGTTAGAAAAAATAATAATTGATTATTAATAAGAATAAATGTTTAAAGTATGAGAAACAATTCTTGGTATTTTACACATTTATATCCAATTCACATAGCGTTTGCAGTTCCCATCACCAGCAGATATCAAACAAGTCTTCACATAAACGCTGTGTCTTTCGACTAGGCATATAATAGGACTGTTTTACATTAAAATAAAACAGTTATTATGTGCCGAAAGAAAGACACAGCGTTAGAGCAAGGGCCTTGCTGGTGAGTGAAGACACTATGAAGTGAATCAACGGACGCGCGGGAAGGACGCAGCGACCCTGCCGGATGGAATTCATGGTAACTTCATAAAAACAGAGACAAACAGGTATGTTTTTAACTAAATATGCTCCTTGATGGCAAGATCATAGACAGCTTCTTCACATAAACGCTGTGTCTTTCTTTCGGCACATAATAACTGTTTTATTTTAATGTAAAACAGTCCTATTACTGTCACTAAATTTATTTTTATTCTTTAAATAACTTGGCATGTTTAGCCACACCTGGGATATCCCCAAAGAGTATACCAGCGGAATACGAGCATCCCTATTAATTAGGTGTTTCAAACTGGGTGGAATGTTTTGAAACGCAATTTTTAAATTGACATTGTTTATTTCTTTTAGAATACGGTCACATATAACCTCAATACATTCTGCCTATTTTGCGCAATTAACCTGCATACATGACTCCATATTTTTATATGATGGAGATAACAGACCAAATATTTCTGTAAATTTACCCGAGTTTGCATTAAGTTCCGTACCTGCATTAGAAGCCTAATCTATGACGTCCTGTAAACCATTTACTTAAATAGTTGTCGACTATGTAAGACTGCATTCGATAATCCCGCTAGTAAATGTTCAGTATTAGTTAATAATCTGTTCCCTTATTTAAATGACAGAGCTCCTCATCTAATTTCAGAGCTGTAAATCTCACAATCACATCGCTACTCCGGGTAGTGAAGTGAGCCTGTAATGCTTTTTTATATCTTATGCCTTTCCAAGCTTGCGAGTTAGACTGTTGTAAATTACTGATTTCCGCTAATTTACTTGGGTCAGCACTAGGTATAAAGTTATTATTAACTTTCCTAATGACATATTAGTAGTAGGTATAAAAGAAAAAATTGTTTCGGACATCTTGGAATGGCCGGCATTATCTGAACTATTATGAGTTTTGTTACTATTTAATGCATTTAGGTATGATGGAATCTGAGCTACGCACTCTGAAAGGAAATCGACTTGATTTATTGGCGAGTCTTAACAGGATTCGACCTGCTTCGACATCCGCCTGGATCTATTGTTTGGTGGTGGGTCCGCAAAACCCTCCTCATCTTCTGAAGATGAGGAAGAGCTGCTGCTTTCTATTGAGCTAGAGCTCCTAGCACTTCGCCCTCCCTCGGGAGCGACGACTTGCGCATCGGAAGCCTCCGACTGATTCATAAGTATAAGTAGGTACTCACCTAACTGCCGCTAACGACGACACCCACACACACTACATTAAACTTATGCGATAAAGCACTTATTTCAGCTAAATAAATAAATAAACAAAGTAGGAACACTTAGTTCTCACTTTTACAACTTTGGAAAATTTTCGCTCCTTACGCGACGAAAATCACAAACGCTATGAAGTGAATCAACGGACGCGCGGGAAGGACGCAGCGCCCCTGCCGGATGGAATTCATGGTAACTTCAGTAAACAGAGACAAACAGGTATGTTTTTAACTAAATATGCTCCTTGATGGCAAGATCATAGACAGCTTCTTCACATAAACGCTGTGTCTTTCGACTAGGCATATAATTCATAGTTACACGGAACTTTATTTCACAATAACCACAGCTGATGCTTCAAGTGTCTATTTCACAATCTGGAAAGAAGTTCCATAGAAGTTTGTCACATTGTCCGTATGTCTTAATGTCACTCACTTCACTCATTAGTCTTCATCGTCTTCATCACAGAGTTTATTCATACGATACGCCTGTACTTTGGCCATCGCGACGTTTAGAGTAAAATCTATTAAGTGTAAATAGTGTACATTTTCAACAATCCACTATATTCGTTGCTAGTTGTGTTAACAAAACTACGTTACATTAGTGAAAACTTGGAAAACAATCTCAGTTAAGATTTTGTATTCTGTCCTATAGGACACCGGTTGCAGAAGTTGCATTTCTTGTTATTTCTCATGTGTAATGGGAGATAGAGATTGGAGACCGTTTATTTACGGCGGCCTTGCGTCGATCGTCGCAGAATTTGGTGAGTAGCAACTTCATCCAGTTCTACATAACCTTAAAAATGTTATATGATCCGGAATCTAATTATGTATCTATGATAACATGTGGCCAGGACTGGAGGGTTTCCGTAATAGTTTAAATTAATTGAGTTGTATGGAATGTGTGGTCATCTTCTAGTTTAATTAACCTATGAGTGAGTACTTATCTTGTACCGAATTGTGAATTTCGATAGTCTTTACTGCTATTCTGTAGTTAGCTTGACAAAAAGAAGCAGAAAGGCGCCAATTTATTTAATTTAAATGATAAGAATAAACATAATAAAAAAAATACAAAAATTACTGTTCTCTGGTTTTATAATAATAATTTAAGTCTAATATAGTGTGAAATGTACATAAAATAATGGGTTAATCTGTTATTCTTGATAATAATTAGAAAAATCTTTTATTTACCAATTCGTTAATTATGAATAATGTTGCTCATGAGTATCATCATCATCATCATCAGCCTATATTAGTCCACTGCTGCATGTAGGCCTCCCCCAAAGAGCGCCAACCATGAGAGCTGATTAGTTAAAATGTATTTAGTGTCTTAAATAAATAGGTACATTTTAACTAATCAACTTTCAAGTATAATCTTCTAATATATAAAAAAATCTTGTGTTCATTAACAAACTCCTCCAAAACAGCTTGACCAATTTTGATGTAATTTTTTGGGTATATTTTGTAGAGGTTGGTTAGTGGTTGTAAAATATTTTTCACCCCCCTATTCATTTTACTACCCCCAATTTTTTACGCTAGTTTAGTATTTTTAGTACATTGTTATCCAAGTGCTTTTATAAATATAAAGGATTACTCTTTCACTGCCCAGTACCCGGCTCCCGGGTCGATATTATATTAAGGCTCAGGGCATTGAATTTAATTACTTTATTATATTTATGAAGATTTTCAGGCATTCTTTTCATTTATGTCAAAAAGTCTTCATAAGTATATACCTTTAATATTGAATGCCCAGAGCGGGCCAATATCAGAATCGGGTACTGGGCACTGAATGGGCAATAATTGTTACTATTCAAACATCGGTAGGCTGCACAGCTGTCCAGTAACCCATTTTTGTATGTGACAACTTAAATAAAATTAGTATGGGAACAAACTTTGTACTGACTACACGCTAAAAGCAACCACCAAGCCGTTTGGAAAAGCAACCATAACTGACCATTGTAAGGATCAATAATCTTTCTAGTCAATTACTAAATGATGTACTTGAGAGATGAAGACATTTTGATTGCATTTTACAATATCCTTTCATACCAGGTACATTCCCAATTGACACAACAAAGACTCGTCTGCAGATCCAGGGTCAGAAGATAGACCCGCGCCATGTGGAGCTACGTTACAATGGCATGGTGGACTGCTTTGTCAAGACCTCGCAGCAGGAGGGAGTCAAAGCCTTGTACTGTGGGTGAGCAAAACTGACTTTAATTTCATATGCATATTACATAGATTCATAGAGAGAAAGTAATATTTGTTTAATAATTTATTTTATTATAATTACGGAGGTGTTTCTGTATCAAGTCCATATTCCTACAACATTTATTTAAGCTGTGATAAAATATTCTTAAAAAATAAATAATATAGACTGTTTATGTTAAATATTCAAACTGCCTCAATAGTCTAGTGATTCTAAGCACAACTCCTGACTATGACGTTCTGGGTTCCTAGATTTTTAAAAAATAAAATAAATAAAATAAAGCAGCATTGTTTTGTTTTTATGAAAGATTCTTAGTAGCACTTGTCTACTAAGAATCTTTCATAAAAACAAAACCTGAACGGTTTCAATGGGGTTTGGCAACGCATTTGCGAGCCTCTGGTGTTGCAAATGTCCATGGGCGACGGTCATGACTTACCATCAGGTGAGCTGCCTGGACGTTGGCCCCCTTATCACCATAAAAAAAAACATGACTAGAATTACGATGAAGAACTTAATATGTCTGTTGAAATATAATTAATTTTATTTACCTTTTTATGTTTTTATTTTAATAGCATTAAAGGAAGGCATTGAGTCAATGCCACGTATTTGTGGAAGTGAAAAATAATACAGTTTGATATGTGTTTTGTAATTTATTTGCGATGCGTGCGAAAGCGCACGCAAAAACTGCTATACACACAGTATGTTGTTATTGAATCATACCATGACGAGATAACTGTAGCGTGTTTTTGTGGCGTAGCATTATCAATAGACGAAAACACGGCTATCATAGTGTGGGTGTGTATGTGTGTGTCGTGTCTTGTTTACACTAGACCTCACTATACAGAGTTATCTTATAATACATACTTATTTACAACTGGTTTTTATGTTATTTATTCTGTGCCAAGATTTCATTTGTTGGTTTTAAATGTGAATTAATTTGGCAAAAATATTTGTGCACACATCTTGTGTGACATGCACAAGCCAGCATCATTAAAGATAATTATGTCTGTAAATAGAACTTTTGAAGATAATTTTGCAAGTAATTTCTTATCAGTATAGGCTTTCTTAATTGGCCAACTCTTAGATTAAATGAGGACACATACCCTTTACACTTTGCAGGCTACTGAGAAATAAACATCTGATTATTTGCTCAGACTTTCATCACTGCCTACCACTCACACTATCTAAATTAGCGCAATAGCTTACGCAGCTTTGATTTTTCATACTCTCGTAGGTTTCATTATTACACGAAAGGCACATTAAGTATTTATTAAACGTGTGAGATATCAGTAATTAGATGGTTTCGGCATGATAGGTACTAATTGTTTTATTTTAAGTTTAATTACTTTTGTAATTTAGATACTGCTATAATGAAATATGTATAATTGCTCCTTTACATTACTTCTGTTAATCAAATCTAACGTTTAAGTACAAGGGCACAAACTAAGAACGTTCTTAAATTATCCATGTCCTTGAATAGTTGCAAACCTATGCTTCAGATACAAAGCGATTAAATTGTTTGTTGTTTGAAGACTTTGGCGACATCGCGGTGGCGTGTTCTGACCGCATTGTGCGTCAAGGAAATTCTAAAAATATATTAATGATCCGAGAAAGCCAACTTTTATGTCCTTCGCCAATTATTCCACTGTTTTTTCCTTACTTATATTGTCAACCAATTTATTACTCATTAGGGATTCCTTTGTTTTACCTCTGGGCGGTGGCCGATACTCTTATCATCAGCTTACGGCTCGCCTGATGGTAAGCGATTACCGTAGCCCATGGAATTTTAAAACACCGGAGGTTTCGCTCGCGCGCTGGTCCTGTATAAACCTTTACACTCCTATTTTGAAGAACTTTTTTCTACATGAGCTGACACACCAGCAGATCTCCTTAAGACTAGATGTTAGACTGGTCCTAGGATTAGTAATGTGGCCACATAATGCACTTTGTTTTGATGTGAAGTTTCGCTTCCTCATTGTATATACATAAGTATATCCATATCAGTCCCTACTTCATGCAGTGTAGTGCAAAATTATCATGAAGATTACAGATAGATATACAGAATGATATAACTATATTTTTTATAAACACACACATTATCAAAGAAATGTTTCGTTGACAATTCACGTGTTGCCCTTGTGTTGTTATCCTTTTGAAGTCACCTATTCAGTTCGTGAAGAACAAATAGATATTTACGTAAGACATAATAGTGACTGAAAATATGTTACCTTATAACTGCAGCCCTACGTATCATCAGCATCATGCATATCGTCATACAAAAAACAGGCTCACGTGTTTATGAATTTCGAACTCTATGATCCATTCTACCATTTTATCCTATCAGTGCGTTTGAGGCTGTAATAATCTATAGTCCCGAGCACGCACCTTTAACTTAGTCATGGAACTTTCCACCTACAACATGATTAATTGCTGTCACCAGCGTATTTCTTATAACCTAATGGTATTATTAAGCAAAGCACACATAGCGAAAAGAGCCATAATTAAGGTCAATGGTGAACTGGGACACTTATAAATAAGTGTAATCTAGAAAACACGGATAGGAAAATTATATGATCATAATCTTGGCAAATGTTCAACTTTATGATTAGATCATACATACATACACTCACGCCTTTTCCAATGGGGGTAGGCAGAAACTATGGAATGCCACGCGCTACGATACCTGCATACTACTTTTGCTTCGTCCAGATTCCTTAGATCGAAGAAACATTTTAAATTCGAATGATAAATAAAAAGTTTATGACATCTCGATTCCTACTTCATATATTCATTAGTACCTATTTGCATGGCTAGAGCTTGTACAAAAGTAATCCGTAATACAAAGATAAGAATAAAATTGATTCATAAACAAAACAAAATAATATTTTGAATAACTACGGACTTTTGTTTTGTCTGACAGATAATTAATATATTATGACACAGCACAAAATAGTTCCGAGCTAAACAACGAGGCTTGTGTTACGGCTATACTAAATGGTTGATACAATAAATAGACACACTTTTTTAGGTAAATTCGTAGTATTGTCACATAAATATTTGCCCCTCGACTTGACGCCCCTTACCACAATAGACAGCTGTTAATACCTTTTGTTGTTTGCCGAGTAGTGTCTTGAACTAAGCGTTTGTCCCCAGCATCTGGCCGGCAGTCCTGCGGCAGGCGACGTACGGCACGATCAAGTTCGGCACATACTACTCCATGAAGAAATGGATAGCCAAGCACAGGGCTGACGAGGGCTCGAAGGAGCACCTGCCCACCAACACGTTCTGCGCGGCCTTCGCCGGTGGGCTGTCCAGTGCGATTGCCAACCCCACTGATGTACTTAAAGTTCGAATGCAGGTGAGTTCAGTGTGTAAATATGATATATTTTTTATTGATTTATAGTCATTGTAAAGCAATTTATATGAAATTGTTCATTCCTTGCTGGCTCATTGTTCAATGGTTTGGAATCTGCTATGAACATGTTATGCACATATGGTTTATATCGGACATCATCAACCCAATATTGTCCCACCGTTTAGATACGCACATAACTTTCGAAAAGATAGTCGGTTTGAACCTCTAGACCTTTGACATCTCAGTCCACTGGTCACACAACTAAGCTACCACAGCAACTTCCTATAAAGTAACAATAGATTGTGTTACTCGTGTTTGTCATTAGTTCTGATTTCCGAAGAAAACTATAGTGAGAAGGTACCTATATATGTTGTGGGCAGGTAGGCGACGAGAAGCGCGGTCTGGTGCGGTGCTTCGTGGAGATCTACCGGCGGGAGGGCGTGCGCGGGCTGTGGCGCGGGGTGGGCGCCACGTCGCAGCGCGCCGCCGTCATCGCGGCCGTGGAGCTGCCCGTGTACGACGCCTGCAAGCTGCGCCTGGCGCCCGCGCTCGGCGACTCGCCGCTCAACCACTTCGCGTCCAGCCTGCTGGCTTCGCTCGGCAGCGCCGTCGCCAGCACGCCGCTCGACGTCATCAGGGTAACGGCGATACTATTTTAGTACATCATGCTAGTTTATCACTATCATCATTCCACAGCCAACAAATCTCGAACGCATCATACATAAACATAAAAGCGTACATACAATATTAATATAATATCTAACCTATACATAGTAATTTATTGATGACCACTTAGGATTTGAGGGCTTATCATCGATCCATATGCTTTCCCATTGCTGGGCACGAGTCTCGTCTTTTTTGAGAGGGATTAGACTAGTGCAGGTTGATGCACTTCACATGCTATCGAGAAATTCTCCCAAGTATACACCTTTCCATACAATGTTTTCCTTCCCCGTTGAGCATGTGATAAATACGCAATAACTTTGAAAAACCTTGGACTTGAACTCGAGATCTCTGACTCCACAATCCACTGGTCACACCACTAGGCCCTGACAACTTTTTAGCAACTAGTTGAAATAGAAAAAATATTCGACAATAACAAGCATTGTGTATCTGTTACAGACGCGGCTAATGAACCAGAAGAAACTGAAGGACCACGTGGCGAGGCCAAATGAGATTATATATAAAGGAACGATAGACTGCTGTTTACATGTGAGTGATTGGTCTATCATTACAATATAAATGCCTCTTTATGACTATCATGCAGTTGCACGCGAGTAGGCCTAATACGTAATTACGGAAAGACTTTAGACTTCTTACAAATACGTAAATTAGGGATATTGAAAGCGTCGATTTTGTTAGCGTCGGTATTGATGGCGTCGGTAATGTTAGCGTAGGTATTGAAAGCGTCGGTATTGTTAGCGTCGGTATTGTTAGCGTCGGTATTGTTAGCGTCGGTATTGTTAGCGTCGGTATTTATGGCGCCGATTTTGTTGGCGTCTATATTAGTGGCGTCGATATTGGTGGCGTCGATTTTGTAGGCGTCGGTATTTGTGACGTAGATTTGTTGGCGTCGGTATTGATAGAATCGGTATTGAAAGCGTCGGTATTGGTGGCGTCGGTATTGATGGCGTCGGTATTGGTAGCGTCGGTAATTATGGCGTCGGTATTGGTGGCGTCGGTAATTATGGCGTCGGTATTGGATGCGTGGGTATTGAATGCGTCGGTATTGTTGGCGTCGGAATTGATAGCGTCGGCATGGATGGCGTCGGTATTGATGATGTGTATATTGAAAGCGTCGGTATTGATGGCGTCTATATTGAAAGCGACGGTATTAATGGCGTCGGTAATGTTGGCGTCGGTATTGAAAACGTCAGTATTGTTGGCGTCGGCATTGAAAGCATCGTTATTGTAAGCGTCGTATTGATGGCCTCGGTATTTGTGGCGTCGGTATTTGTGGCGTCGGTATTTGTGGCGTCGGTATTTGTGGCATCGGTATTTGTGGCGTCGGTATTGTTGGCGTCGGTATTGATAGTGTCGGTATTGTTGGCGTCGGTACTGGTGGCGTCGGTATTTTTAGCGTCGGTATTGAAGGTGTTGGTATTGGTGGCGTCGGTATTGTTGGCGTCGGTATTGTTGGCGTCGGTATTGTTGGCGTCGGTATTGCTGGCGTCGGTATTGTTGGCGTCGGTATTGGTGGCGTCGGTATTGGTGGCGTCGGTATTGGTGGCGTCGGTATTGGTGGCGTCGGTATTGCTGGCGTCGGTATTGTTGGCGTCGGTATTGGTGGCGTCGGTATTGTTGGCGTCGGTATTGCTGGCATCGGTATTGTTGGCGTCGGTATTGGTGGCGTCGGTATTGTTGGCGTCGGTATTGCTGGCGTCGGTATTGGTGGCGTCGGTATTGGTGGCGTCGGTATAGATGGCGTCGGTATTGATGGCGTCGGTATTTGTGGCGTCGGTATTGGTGGCGTCGGTATTGATGGCGTCGGTATTGTTGGCGTCGGTATTGTTGGCGTCGGTATTGCTGGCGTCGGTATTGTTGGCGTCGGTATTGGTGGCGTCGGTATTGGTGGCGTCGGTATTGGTGGCGTCGGTATTGGAAACGTCGATATAGTTGGCGTTGGTATTGGTGGCATCGATGTTGTAGGCGTCGGTTGGAGGCGACGATTTTGTTGGCGTCGGTATTGGCGGCGTCGATTTTGTTGGCGTCGGTATTTTTGGCGTAGATTTGGTGGCGTCGTGATTGATAGTCGGTATTGAAAGCGTCGGTATTGGTGGCTTCGGTATTTGTGGCGTCGGTATTGAAGGTGTTGGTACTGGTGGAGTCGGTATTGATGGCGTCGGTATTGTTGGCGTCGGTATTGTTGGCATCGGTATTTGTGGCTTCGATTCTGTTGGCGTCAGTATTTGAGGCGTCTGTATTGAAAGCGTCGGTATTGGTATAGACAGTATTGATGGCATCGGTATTAAAAACGTCATTTTTGTTGGCATCGGTATTCGTGGCGTCGGTATTGGTAGAGACGGTATTGATGGCGCCGGTATTGATGGCTTCGGTATTGATAGTGTCGGTATTAGAGGCGTCGGTATTGTTGGTGTCGGTATTGAAAGCGTCGGCATGATGGCGTTGGTATTAAAAGCGTCGGTATTGATAGCGTCGGTTTCAGTGGCGTCGGTATTTGTGGCGTCGATTTTGTTGGCGTCCGTATTGAATGCGTCATTTTTGTTAGCTTTGGTATTTGTGGCGTCGATTCTGTTGGCGTCGTTGTTGGTGGCGTCGATTATGTTGGCGTTGGTATTGATGGCGTCGGTATTGGTGGCATCGGTATTGGTGGCGTCGGTTTTGTGGCGTCGGTATTGATGGCTCGGTATTTGTGGCGTCGGTATTTGTGGCGTTGGTACTAATGGCGTCGATATTGAAAGCTTAAATTTTGTGGCGTCGGTATTTATTGCTTCGTTTTTGTTGGCGTCTGTATTTGTGGCGTCGATCTTGTTAGCGTCTGTATTTGTGGCGTCAGTATTGGAAACGTCGATATAGTTGGCGTTGGTATTGGTGACATCGATTTTGTAGGCGTCGGTTGGAGGCGTCGGTAATTTTGTCGTAGATTTGGTGGCGTCGTGATTGATAGTCGGTATTGAAATCGTCGGTATCGGAGGCTTCGGTATTTGTGGCGTCGGTATTGAAGATGTTGGAACTGGTGGCGTCGGTATTGATGGCGACGGTATTATTGGCTTCGGGATTTGTGGCGTCGATTCTGTTGGCGTCAGTATTTGGGGCGTCGGTATTGAATGCGTTGGTATTGATGGCGTCGGTATTGATGGCGTCGGTATTGATGGCGTCGATATTGATGGCGTCGGTATTGATGGCGTCGGTATTGATGGCGTCGGTATTATTGGCTTCGGGATTTGTGGCGTCGATTCTGTTGGCGTCAGTATTTAGGGCGTTGGTATTGAATGCGTTGGTATTGTTGGCGTCGGTATTGATGGCGTCGGCATGGATGGCGTCGGTATTGATGGCATCGGTATTGTTATTGTTGGTGTTGAATGCGTCGGTATGGTTGTTGTGGGTATTGAAAGCGTATAATATTAATGGTGTCGGTATTGGATGCGCAGGTATTGAAAACGTCGGTATTGTTGGCGTCGGTATTAGTGGCGTCGGTATTGATAGCGTCGGTTTCAGTGGCGTTGGTATTTGTGGCGTCGATTTTGCTGGCGTCCGTATTGAATGCGTAATTTTTGTTAGCTTTGGTATTTGTGGCGTCGGTATTTGTGGCGTCGATTCTGTTGGCAACGGTGTTGGTGGCTTCGAGTATGTTGGCGTCGGTATTGATGGCGTTGGTATTGGTGGCGTCGGTATTGATGGCGTCGGTATTGATGGCGTCGGTATTTGTGGCGTTGGTACTAATGGCGTCGGTATTGAAAGCTTAAATTTTGCGGCGTTGGTATTTATTGCTTCGTTTTTGTTGGCGTCTGTATTTGTGGCGTCGATCTTGTTAGCGTCTGTAATTGTAGCGTCGGTATTGGAAACGTCAATATAGTTGGCGTTGGTATTGGTGGCATCGATTTTGTAGGCGTCGGTTGGAGGCGTTGATTTTGTTGGCGTCGGTATTGGTGGCGTCGATTTTGCTGGCGTCGGTATTTTCGGCGTAGATTTGGTGGCGACGTGTTTGATAGTTGGTATTGAAAGCGTCGGTATTGAAGGTGTTGGTATTGGTGGCGTCGGTATTGATGGCGTCGGTATTGTTGGCGTTGGTATTGGCAACGTCGATATAGTTGGCGTTGGTATTTGTGGCGTCGATTTTGCTGGCGTCGGTATTTGTGGCGTAGATATGGTGGCGTCGGTATTGAAGGTCGGTATTGATAGTCGGTAATGAAAGCGTCGGTATTGTTGCCGCCGGTATTTGTGGCGTCGGTATTGAAGGTGTTGGTACTGGTGGCGTCGGTATTGATGGCGCCGGTATTTGTGGCGTCGGTATTGAAGGTGTTGGTACTGGTGGCGTCGGTATTGGTGGCGTCGATTTTGCTGGCGTCGGTATTTGTGGCGTAGATATGGTGGCGTCTGTATTGAAGGTCGGTAATGAAAGCGTCGGTATTGTTGGCGTCGGTATTTGTGGCGTCGGTATTGAAGGTGTTGGTACTGGTGGCGTCGGTATTGAAGGCGTCAATTCTGTTGGCGTCAGTATTTGGGGCGTCGGTATTGTTGGCGTTGGTATTGGTGGCGTCGGTGTTGATGGCGTCGGTATTGATGGCGTCGGTATTTGTGGCGTTGGTAGTAATAGCGTCGGTATTGAAAGTTTAAATTTTGCGGCGTCGGTATTTATTGCTTCGTTTTTGTTGGCGTCTGTATTTGTGGCGTCGATCTTGTTAGCGTCTGTATTTGTGACGTCGGTATTGGAAACGTCAATATAGTTGGCGTTGGTTTTGGTGGCATCGGTTGGAGGCGTCGGTATTGGTGGCGTCGATTTTGCTGGAGTCGGTATTTTTGGTGTAGATTTGGTGGCGTCGTGATTGATAGTCGGTATTGAAAGCGTCGGTATTGGTGGCTTCGTTATTTGTGGCGTCGGTATTGAAGGCGTCGGTATTGATGGCGTTGGTATTGTTGGCGTAGGTATTGGCAACGTCGATATAGTTGGCGTTGGTATTTGCGGCGTCGATTTTGAGGGGTCAGTATTGGTGGCGTCGATTTTGTTTGCGTCGGTATTTTAGGCGTAGATATGGTGGTGTCGGTATTGATAGTCGGTAATGAAAGCGACGGTGTTGGTGGCGTCGAGTATGTTGGCGTCGGTATTGATGGCGTCGGTATTGGTGGCGTCGGTATTGATGGCGTCGGTATTGATGGCGTCGGTATTTGTAGCGTTGGTACTAATGGCGTCGGTATTGTTGGCGTCGGTATTGGTGGCGTCGGTATTGATGGCGTCGGTATTGGCAACGTCGATATAGTTGGCGTTGGTATTTGTGGCGTCGATTTTGCTGGCGTCGGTAGTTGTGGCGTAGATATAGTGGCGTCGGTATTGAAGGTCGGTATTGATAGTCGGTAATGAAAGCATTGGTATTGTTGGCGTCGGTATTTGTGGCGTCGGTATTGAAGGTGTTGGTACTGGTGGCATTGGTAATGATGGCGTCGGTATTGTTGGCGTCGGTAATGTTGGCGTCGGTATTGTTGGCGTCGGTATTGATGGCGTTGGTATTGGCAACGTCGATATAGTTGGCGTTGGTATTTGTGGCGTCGATTTTGCTGGCGTCGGTATTTGTGGCGTAGGTATGGTGGCGTCTGTATTGAAGGTCGGTATTGATAGTCGGTAATGAAAGCTACGGTATTGTTGGCGTCGGTATTTGTGGCGTCGGTATTTAAGGTGTTGGTATTGGTGGCGTTGGTATTGGTGGCGTCGGTATTGGTGGCGTCGGTATTGGTGGCGTCGGTATTGGTGGCGTCGGTATTGGTGGCGTCGGTATTGGTGGCGTCGGTATTGGTGGCGTCGGTATTGGTGGCGTCGGTATTTGTGGCGTTGGTACTAATGGCGTCGGTATTGAAAGTTTAAATTTTGCGGCGTCGGTATTTATTGCTTCGTTTTTGTTGGCGTCTGTATTTGTGGCGTCGATCTTGTTAGCGTCTGTATTTGTGACGACGGTATTGGAAACGTCGATATCGTTGGCGTTGGTTTTGGTGGCACCGATTTTGTAGGCGTCGGATGGAGGCGTCGGTATTGGTGTCGTCGATTTTGCTGGCGTCGGTATTTTTGGCGTAGATTTGGTGGCGTCGTGATTGATAATCGGTATTGAAAGCGTCGGTATTTGTAGCGTCGATTTTGCAGGCGTCGGTATTGGTGGCGTCGATTTTGTAGGCGTCGGTATTTGGGGCGTCAGTATTTTTGACGTAGATATGGTTGTGTCGGTATTGATAGTCGGTATTGAAAGCGACGGTGTTGGTGGCGTCGGTATAGATGGCGTTGGTATTGGCAACGTCGATATAGTTGGCGTTGGTATTTGTGGCGTCGATTTTGCTGGCGTCGGTATTTGTGGCGTAGATATGGTGGCGTCTGTATTGAAGGTCGGTATTGATAGTCGGTAATGAAAGCGTCGGTATTGTTGGCGTCTGTATTCGTGGCGTCGGTATTGAAGGTGTTGGTACTGGTGGCGTCGGTATTGATGGCGTCGGTATTGTTGGCGTCGGTATTGTTGGCGTCGATATTGTTGGCGTCGGTATTGTTGGCGTCGGTATTGTTGGCGTCGGTATTGTTGGCGTCGTTATTGTTGGCGTCGGTATTGTTGGAGTCGGTATTGTTGGCGTCGTTATTGTTGGCGTCGGTATTTGTGGCGTAGATATGGTGGCGTCGGTATTGATAGTCGGTAATGAAAGCGTCGGTATTGGTGGCGATTTTGCTGGCGTCCGTATTGAATGCGTCATTTTTGTTAGCTTTGTAATTTGTGGCGTCGATTCTGTTGGCGTCAGGATTTGGGGCGTCGGTATTGAATGCGTCGGTATTGGTGGCTTCGTTATTTGTGGCGTCGGTTTTGAAGGCCTCGGTATTGAAGGCGTCGGTATTGAAGGCGTCGGTATTGATGGCGTCGGTATTGTTGGCGTAGGTATTGGCAACGTCGATATAGTTGGCGTTGGTATTTGTAGCGTCGATTTTGCGGGCGTCGGTATTGGTGGCGTCAGTATTTTTGGCGTAGATATGGTGGTGTCGGTATTGATAGTCGGTATTGATAGTCGGTATTGATAGTCGGTATTGATAGTCGGTATTGATAGTCTGTAATGAAAGCGTCGGTATTGGTGGCGATTTTGCTGGCGTCCGTATTGAATGCGTCATTTTTGTTAGCTTTGTTATTTGTGGCGTCGGTATTTGTGGCGTTAATTCTGTTGGCGTCAGTATTTGGTGCGTCGGTATTGAATGCGTCGGTATTGGTGGCTTCGTTATTTGTGGCGTCGGTTTTGAAGGCGTCGGTATTGAAGGCGTCGGTATTGATGGCGTCGGTATTGTTGGAGTAGGTATTGGCAACGTCGATATAGTTGGCGTTGGTATTTGTAGCGTCGATTTTGCGGGCGTCGGTATTGGTGGCGTCGGTATTGGTGGCGTCGGTATTGGTGGCGTCGGTATTGGTGGCGTCGGTATTGGTGGCGTCGGTATTGGTGGCGTCAGTATTTTTGGCGTAGATATGGTGGTGTCGGTATTGATAGTCGGTATTGATAGTCAGTATTGATAGTCGGTATTGATAGTCGGTATTGATAGTCGGTATTGATAGTCGGTATTGATAGTCGGTATTGATAGTCGGTATTGATAGTCGGTATTGATAGTCGGCATTGATAGTCGGTATTGATAGTCGGTAATGAAAGCGTCGGTATGGGTGGCGATTTTGCTGGCGTCCGTATTGAATGCGTCATTTTTGTTAGCTTTGTTATTTGTGGCGTCGGTATTTGTGGCGTCGATTCTGTTGGAGTCAGTATTTGGGGCGTCGGTATTGAATGCGTCGGTATTGGTGGCTTCGTTATTTGTGGCGTCGGTTTTGAAGGCGACGGTATTGAAGGCGTCGGTATTGAAGGCGTCGGTATTGATGGCGTCGGTATTGCTGGCGTAGGTATTGGCAACGTCGATATAGTTGGCGTTGGTATTTGTAGCGTCGATTTTGCGGGCGTCGGTATTGGTGGCGTCAGTATTTTTGGCGTAGATATGGTGGTGTCGGTATTGATAGTCGGTATTGATAGTCGTTATTTATAGTCGGTATTGATAGTCGGTATTGATAGTCGGTATTGATAGTCGGTATTGATAGTCGGTATTGATAGTCGGTATTGATAGTCGGTATTGATAGTCGGTATTGATAGTCGGTATTGATAGTCGGTATTGATAGTCGGTATTGATAGACGGTATTGATAGTCGTTATTGATAGTCGGTATTGATAGTCGGTATTGATAGTCGGTATTGATAGTCGCTATTGATAGTCGGTATTGATAGTCGGTATTGATAGTCGGTATTGATAGTCGGTATTGATAGTCGGTATTGATAGTCGGTATTGATAGTCGGTATTGATAGTCGGTATTGATAGTCGGTATTGATAGTCGGTATTGATAGTCGGTATTGATAGTCGGTATTGAAAGCGTCGGTATTGCTGGCGTCGGTATTGAAGGTGTTGGTACTGGTGGCGTCGGTATTGATGGCGTCGGTATTGTTGGCGTCGGTATTGTTGGTGTCGGTATTTGTGGCGTCGATTCTGTTGGCGTGAGTATTTGGGGCGTCGGTATTGAAAGCGTAGGTATTGGTATAGACCGTATTGAAAGTGTTATTTTTGTTGGCATCGGTATTCGTGGCGTCGGTATTCGTAGAGATGGTATTGATGGCGTCGGTATTGATGGCTTCGGTATTGAAAGCGTCATTTTTGTTGGCATCGGTATTCGTGGCGTCGGTATTGGTAGAGACGGTATTGATGGCGTCGTTATTGATGGCTTCGGTATTGATAGTGTCGGTATTGGTGGCGTCGGTATTGTTGGTGTCGGTATTGATGGCGCTGATATTGAAAGCGTCGGCATGATGGCGTTGGTATTAAAAGCGTCGGCATTGATCGCGTCGGTATTGTTATTGTTGGTGTTGAATTCGTTGGTATGGTTGTTGTGGGTATTGAAAGCGTCAATATGAATGGTGTCGTTATTGGATGCGCAGGTATTGAAAACGTTGGTATTGTTGGCGTCGGTATTGAAAGCATTGGTATGGTTGATTGTGGATATTGAAAGCGTCGGTATTAGTGGCGTCGGTATTGCTAGCGTCGGTTTTAGTGGCGTGTGTATTTGTGGCGTCGATTTCGTTGGCGTCCGTATTGAATGCGTCATTTTTGTTAGCTTTGGTATTTGTGGCGTCGGTATTTATGGCGTCGATTTTGTTGACGTCGGTATTGTTGGAGACTATATTGACGGCGTCGGTATTGATGGTGTTGGTATTGATAGTGTTGGTATTAGTGGCGTCGGTGTTGGTATTAGTGGCGTCGGTGTTGGTTACGTCAGGTTTGGTGGCGTCGGTATTGAAAGCGTCATTTTTGTTGGCTCTATACTAAATTTAACATAACATACTATTACGCATGTCGTCCCTGAAATGTTAGGCAGAGTTTTACTAATGTACATCCACATTTTATGTTTTAGGTATGTTTCAGGTCACATGCAATAGGGGCTAGTGTATTGCTATTAACCGGACAAATCCAATTACACTATTCCACTTGGGAATCAATTCCAAGACCTTTTGCTCTGCAGTCGCACCGTACGGCCACGACCAAAGAGGCAGTTCTACAAAATTCCCGAGCACAATAAATTTTCTTTTAAAGGAATGATCTGCTATTATCTTATCCCGATATCCTCGTGTTTTGGATTTCATGCTTTACACTTTTTACATATAACCAAATTATAAAACTTGAACAAAGTAAAAACAGCTTGTTCAAAAACAAGGTTTTCGGAGAGATAAAGTATAGCGGGATTTTTCGCTCAAATTGAGCTGGCCGACTGGGGAAGTATCTCCGCATTACAGAGAACCGCAGTGAATCAACAATAGTTGTATTTCTATGAGTGAGTAAGGTTACCAAAGCTCGTTGGGGGAGTGATTATTCTGACAGCATGGGAATTTGTTACTAGGTACGATGCCACAGACAGATACCTCGTCGTTTTTGCGTCGGGGATTAAAAAATAATAATAATAACAGTAATAAGTGTTTTTCTTGAGTTTGGATCTGTATAACGTTTCCAATTTTCCGTATTTGTGCAGACTGTTCGCAACGAGGGTTTCCGCGCGCTGTACAAAGGCTTTATCCCGACGTGGCTGCGCATGGGCCCCTGGAACATCATCTTCTTCCTCACGTACGAGCAGCTCAAGCAGATGTACTGAACACCCACAGAGCCGATGGTGACATACTCAGACTGGTTTAGCTGGTGATTAGGTGAGCCTACAACATATTAAAAAAACTTTGATTACATTGAATGGTTTCTACAGTCTGGTGTTACAAACGTCTATAGGCTACGGTAACCGATTACCATCAGAAGGGCCGTCAGTATGTTTGTTTGCATTAAAATAAATTGAGTTAATTTTTATTTTATCATCTGTTTCAGATCACAATAGCGCAGATAATGGAGGGTTTGAGAACTTATTGAGTGAGCTTACTATATTATTAGCAGTAGGAACTGCACCCGTACGCCGTAACGCTCCGTCTACTGACAAACGCATTATATGGCAGGACAATTTACGCTCCGCTCATAAATATGACTAATTTTCTAATCAGATTTTTTTTGTAGTTCTTAAATTATTAATTAAATCTTGTACAGATTAAATAAGACAAGTACGTATACATATTTTGTAGGAGTACTCTAGTTAATTTGTACGTAGTTCCTTAATAGAGATTAAGCTTTGTTGTGATATACTGATTTTTTATACTTTATATTCCATGTTGCTTTTCAGATTTCTAGAATTTTTCAATGTATGTTTTATAATATATTTATATCTGATGGCAGTCGGATCTAGTCAGACTAGTGACCGACCTCGGTATATTAACTGTGTATATGTTTTGTAGTAGTATTGATAAGTACAGTCGACCAAGAAAGTGGTTTACCAGTTTGTCAACAATTTCTAAGACATCATCTATTTGACGACCCAATTAGTCTAGCGGTAGTTAACACTGCCTTCTGTGCTATGGGTCCCGGGTTCGAATCCTGGTAGGGACAAATGTTTGTGATGAGCAAGAACATTTGTATCCGAGTCATGGATGTATCTATGTATAATATGTATTTATTTATTATTTATTATCTAAGGTTTACATTTTTAACGTTGTAATATTATTGCAAGGAAAAATCGACCTAGTTGTTCCGTGACGTTCAAATAAACCTCAACCTTAAGGTGCTAGCCCACATTTTTGGTCAACTGTACACAGGTAGTCAATAAATATAATCTATACTTAGGTGTTATACACAAGTTGATGTTCAATGTACCTTTTGTGAATTATACGGAATAAGATAAACATAATTATATGATAAAATGTGTAAACGTGTTACCGGGAACTGAACTCTGACATTCAATTCATATGATTCAAAATCCCTTAGCTGTCCCTGAATTGTCCAAGTTACATGAGAATTATACAACATGCTCAAACGGTGATGGAAACCTGATAAAAGAAACCTACATACATGAGAGATTGTCTCTATGGCATGTGAAGTCTGTCTATCCACACTAGTCTAGTGTGATATACTGAAGCCTAATCCATTTCAAATGAGAGAGGACAAGAGCCCAGCAGTGGGAAATTAAATGGGTCGGTGATAAAATAGCACTCATTTCTTAACGGGTCACCAATAACTATGTAGTACTCATAAGTACATTAGTTTTTTTTTTTTTGATACGCTTTTATAATTATGTAAAAATATCCGGACATTATGATACAGCGCCATCTAGTTCCGAGCGAAGCAACGAGACTTGTGTTACGGATACTAGATAGTTAATACACTACTTTTGTTTTGAACTGGATTTGTTGGCTCTTAAGAAGAAGCAGTGTGCACGCAAAGTTACACACGCGAGTTTAAATTAATAATGGTGCATTTAAGTTAATAATGGCGCATTTTTATTAGTCGTTAAGTCGGTTGCTACCCCGCATGCGGGCTCTGAAATAAAACTCATCGGTCGATAACTTGGACGCTTAAAGGCGTGCGGGTGCTCCCCGCAGGCGGGCGCTATCGACCAGTGTTTAAAACCTATAGGTTTTTTAAAATCTCCCGTACCCTGCATGCGGGCGGTAATCATATTTCGTTCGTTCGTTTTGAAAACTGAAGTCATTTTACAGTATGTACAGCATTTAACAAAATTAACTTTCAAGTTTAGGCGTTTTATTGTCTCGTTATGTGTTGTTTTAACACCGCGTTTCTCACTAACCTCGCTTAGTTAGTTTAGCTCGAGTTATTGCGTTATGCAGGTGTTGGCAGGCTCTAAGAGTTTCTAAACATTTGTACTGCTAGATACATGGGTCTTAATTAATTCTACCTTGAGTACTGCTTCTTGCTTGCAATAAAATAAAATAATATTTAGTAACGACTGGCGTGATGCCTGTCGTCCATGAAGGGTTAGGCATGGGGTAAAAATGTGGGTACACCCATAATTTTCTGTCATTTTTAAATACAATATTAACAGTTTCTAATTTACCCTATCCGAAAAATTTCGGCTTATTTTGATTGGTAATATAGATAACTATAAGATGTGAGACTTCGTGTGAGGTATGACAAAACACAGTGCAACATTTTTTTTTTCTGATCGTATATTAGTTATATCTTTTTGCGCAGTTGTTCTGTTGCGTGAGGTTTTATAATAAGCTGTTTTTTGTCACTCCACATTGAGCTTGCTTGTCAAAATGAGTGAACACATCTCATACATCTCTCAGTACAATGAGAGTTTTGCGGGACAAGGGTAGAAAATAACCCCTCAAACTTTAAATGCTTATAAGTAATGATTTTTATCTTTCTTATGGTATATTAATTACGTGTGTTTTCATTTTGTTCGGATACCCTCTTATGTTAAAAGTTTCGATAGATCAGGTACTTATCTAGTCTGACAACATTGAGTATCCACATCAAAATGAAATAAACATAAATAAGACTGCTTTTAGGCGTTTTAAAATTAAAATATGACTTCAAATCAATATTTATGATATCATAAAATATGCATGTGAAAAGTATAGTTTATAAAGTTATAAACTTTGTAAAGTGGTTGTTATATAAGTTGTATAGTTTTTAAGTAGAACTTTTTGTCAATAATTTATCTGATACTGGTTTTTGAAAGTGACTTTCTACCAAACTAAAAACTGCATTTTTCTTACTAAAATATCGAGTAAGTGTTGTTTAACAAAAACATGTTTTTATATTTTGTGGTCCAAGACATACATATACGTATCTTTAGAGCGATATTACTCCGATTTTCTATAAAAAACATTTAATTCCTAATTTACCTCATTTCATAACAAATGAATGATGGAAGTTAAACTTTATTATTGAATAATAAACTACCTATTTAGTTAATTCTCTGCCATTTATATTCTGTCAACTTCGTTATTTTAAATACACTTAAAAAAGGTTTCTTTCAAGTTTAGTCCCAAGGAATCATCTATGATTATTTTTCTTTTTTAATAAAATCTAAAATGATTTTTTTATTCACTTACGCCTTTTTCCCGTGGGGTTTGTAATTATTTTTTTATTTATCAATTTCGGTTAATATTCCTTAAAGTTCTGGATTTGTACTCTGTATATTGTCACTTGTTAGTGCTTTGGATACTCTAGTAGTAGGTACTCTTTTTTATTAATCCTGTGTGTATCATGGGTACGTTTTCAGACATAAATTCTCACACATACACAATATATGTATATGAGACTAGTAATACAAGCTTACTGTGAATATACACTAGGTACAAAGAATTAGCCAAATTAATATAAAAATCCAAATATACATTAATGTATTATATTTTGTCTTTTCATTTATCCTTTTTATTATTAAGAACCTTACCTAAAACTTTCGTAAAATACATAAAAAAACTGTAACAAGAATTATTTACGAATAAAAAGAGTTATTCGTTCCTCTTTAATTTTGCTTTTTTTTTTTTGCTTAGTATATCATTTGGTAATAAACTGTATTCAAATTGTGTTATAATTAATTATAAGTTAATTCAAATTAAGTTAAAATTAATAGTCGGTATTGATAGCGTCGGTATTGGTAGCGTCGTTATGGATGGCGTCGGTATCGTTGGCGTTGGTATTGATAGTGTCGGTATTGTTGGAGTCGGTATTGATGGCATCGGTATTGATAGAGTTGGTATTGTTGGCGTCGGTATTGATGACGTCGGTATTGATGGCGTCGGTGTTTGTGGCGTGGGTATCGCTGGCGTCGGTGTTTGTGGCGTCGGTATTTATGGCGTCGGTATTGAGATCGTCGGAAAATATAGTGTCAGTATCGTTGGCGTCGGCGTCAGTATATTTGGCGTCGGAAAAGGTAGTGTCGGTATTGTTGTAATCAGTATTGATGGCGTCGGTATCGTTGACGTCGGTATCGTTGGCGTCGGTGTAGTTGGCGTCGGTATAGCTGGTATCGTTGGCGTCGGTTTTGGTGGTGTCGTTGTCGTTGGCGTTGGTATTAATAGAGTTGGTATTATTAGAGTCGGTATTGTCGGTATAGTTGGCGTCGGTATAGATGGCGTCGGTGTTGGTTGCGTCGGTTTTGGTGGCGTCGGTGTTGATGGCGTCGGTATTAATAGAGTCGGTATTGATGGCGTCGGAAAGGGTAGTGTCGGTATTGTTGTAGTCGGTATTGTTGGCGTCAGTATCGTTGGCGTCGGTGTAGTTGGCGTCGGTATAGTTGGCGTGGGTATCGTTGTCGTCGGTATAGTTAGCGTCGGTGTCGTTGGCGTCGGTGTTTGTGGCGTCGGTATTGATGGCGTCGGTATTCAGGGCTTCGGAAAAGATAGTTTCGGTATTGTTGGAGTCGGTATTGATGGCGTCGGTGTCTTTGGCGTTGGTATTGATATGGTTGGTATTATTTGAGTCGGTATTGTCGGTATAGTTGGCGTCGGTATAGTTGACGTCGGTATTGGTGGCGTCGGTTTTGGTGGCGTCGGTTTTGGTGGCGTCGGTAATGATGGCGTCGGAATTAAAAGTATAGTTATATACTTGGTGTACTTGGTGTCGGTATAGTTGACGTCGGTAAAGTTGGCGTCGGTATTGATGGCGTCGGTATTAATAGAGTCGGTATTGAGGGCGTCGGAAAAGATAGTGTCGGTATCGCTGGCGTCGGTGTTGTTGGCGTCGGTATAGTTGGCGTCGGTATAGTTGGCGTCGGTATAGTTGGCGTCGGTATAGTTGGCGTCTGTGTAGTATGATTCGGTATAGTTAGCGTCGGTATCGTTGGCGTCGGTGTTGGTGGCGTCGGTTTTGGTGGCGTCGGTGTTGATGGCGTCGGTATTAATAGAGTCGGTATTGATGGCGTCGGAAGGGTAGTGTCGGTTTTGTTGTAATCGGTATTGTTGGCGTCAGTATCGTTTGCGTCGGTGTAGTTGGCGTCGGTATAGTTGGTGTCGGTATCGCTGGTGTCGGTATAGTTGGCGTGGGTATCGTTGTCGACGGTAAGTTAGCGTCGGTGTCGTTGGCGTCGGTGTTTGTAGCGTCGGTATTAATAGAGTCGGTATTCAGGGCTTCGGAAAAGATAGTGTCGGTATTGTTGGAGTCGGTATTGATGGCGTCGGTGTCTTTGGCGTTGGTATTGATAGAGTTGGTATTATTAGAGTCGGTATTGTCGGTTTAGTTGGCGTCGGTATAGTTGACGTCGGTGTAGTTGGCGTCGGTATAGTTGGCGTCGGTATAGTTGGCGTCGGTATAGTTGGCGTCGGTATTGGTGGCGTCGGTTTTGGTGGCGTCGGTGTTGATGGCGTCGGTATTAAAAGAGTCGGTATTGAGGGCGTCGGAAAAGGTAGTGTCGGTATTGTTGTAATCGGTATTGATGGCGGCGGTATCGTTGACGTCGGTATCGTTGGCGTCGGTGTAGTTGGCGTCGGTATAGCTGGTATCGTTGGCGTCGGTGTTTGTTGCGTCGGTATTGATTGCGTCGGTATTAATAGAGTCGGTATTGATGGCGTCGGTATCGTTGACGTCGGTATCGTTGGCGTCGGTGTTGTTGGATTCGGTATCGTTGGCGTCGGTATAGTTGGCGTCGGTGTTGATGGCGTCGGTATTGGCGGCGTCGTTATTATTGGCGTCGTTGGAATTTGTGGCGTCGGTATTGATGGCGTCGGTATCGTTGACGTCGGTACCGTTGGCGTCGGTGTTGTTGGATTCGGTATCGTTGGCGTCGGTATAGTTGGCGTCGGTATCGTTGGCGTCGGTATTGGTGGCTTCGGTTTTGGTGGCGTCGGTATTGATGGCGTCGGAAAAGGTAGTGTCGGTATTGTTGTAATCGGTATTGGTGGTGTCGGTATCGTTGACGTCGGTATCGTTGGCGTCGGTATAGTTGGCGTCGGTATCGTTGGCGTCGGTGTAGTTGGCGTTGGTATAGCTGGTATCGTTGGCGTCGGTGTAGTTGGCGTTGGTATAGCTGGTATCGTTGGCGTCGGTTTTGGTGGTGTCGTTGTCGTTGGCGTTGGTTTTAATAGAGTTAGTATTATTAGAGTCGGTATTGTCGGTATCGTTGACGTCGGTATCGTTGGCGTCGGTGTAGTTGGCGTCGGTATAGCTGGTATCGTTGGCGTCGGTGTTTGTGGCGTCGGTATTGATTGCGTCGGTATTAATAGAGTCGGTATTGACGGCGTCGGTATCGTTGACGTCGGTATCGTTGGCGTTGGTATAGTTGGCTTCCTGGCTGACCTAGGATAGAGCCTTGTGGAACACCCATTTTAATAGTAGAACCAGAAGATTTGACCCCGTTTATCTGGACTTTCTGTATTCTACCTTGCAAATATGACCTTATTAACCTCAACGAGTTTAGCTTAAATCCATAATGTTCCAATTTTAGTAATAAAGTATCGTGATCCACGCAATCAAATGCCTTTGACAGGTCGCTAAATATGCCAACAGCATCTCGCGACTCTTCCCAGGCATTAAAGATGTGCTTTATAAGTGTCACTCCGGCGTCAGTTGTATTGCGCCCTTTGGTGAATCCATATTGCTGATTATGGAAAAGTTTTTTGTATTAAAATGTGTCAACATTTGATTAAGCATAATTTTTTCAAAAATCTTACTAAGTACAGGTAGAACGGAAACTGGTCTGAAATTTCCAGGATCTTTAGAATCTCCAGATTTAAATAGGGGTATTACTTTACTGTATTTCATTAGAGCCGGGAAGGACCCCTGGTCAACGCACTCATTGAATATATTAGCTAGATGGGGTGCTATAGTATTAATTATTCCACTACAAACTTTAGATGATAAACCCCACAAGTCTTCAGTTACATTTATTTTTATATCTTTAAAGACTTTAATGACTGACTGTGGACTAACATATTTAAATTTAAAAGTTTGGTATTGGCGGCGTCGGTTTTGGTGGTGTCGTTGTCGTTGGCATTGGTATTGATAGAGTCGGTATTGTCGGCTTAGTTGGCGTCGGTATAGTTGGCGTCGGTATTAATAGAGTCGGTATTGAGGGCGTCGGAAAAGATAGTGTCGGTATTGTTGTAATCGGTATTGTTAGCGTCGGTATCGTTGACGTAGGTATCGTTGGCGTCGGTGTAGTTGGCGTCGGTATAGTTGGCGTCGGTATAGTTGGCGTCGGTATAGTTGGCGTCGGTTTTGGTGGCGTCGGTATCGCTGGTGTCGGTATTGTTGGCGTCGGTGTAGTTGGCTTCGTTTTAGTTGGCGTTGGTATTGATAGAGCCGGTATTATTAGAGTCGGTATTGTCGGTATAATTGGCGTCGGCATATATGGCGTCGGTATAGTTTGCGTCGGTATTGATGGCGTCGGTATTAATACAGTCGGTATTGAGGGCGTCGGAAAAGATAGTGTCGGTATCGCTGGCGTCGGTGTAGTTGGCGCCGGTATAGTTGGCGTCGATATCGTTGGCGTCGGTATTGGTGGCGTCGATTTTGGTGGCGTCGGTATTAAAAGAGTCGGTATTGAGGGCGTCGGAAAAGGTATTGTCAGTATTGTTGTAATCGGTATTGATGGCGGTATCGTTGGCGTCGGTGTAGTTGGCGTCGGTATAGCTGGCGTCGGTATCTCTGGCTTCGGTTTAGTTGGCGTCGGTGTAGTTGGCGTCGGTATCGTGGGCGTCGGTATCGTCGGCGTCGGTTTTGGTGGCGTCGGTATCGTTGGCGTCGGTATAATTGGCGTCGGTGTTTGTGGCGTCGGTATTGATGGCGTCTGTATTAATAGAGTCGGTATTCAGGGCTTCGGAAAAGATAGTGTCGGTATTGTTGGAGTCGGTATTGATGGCGTCGGTGTCTTTGTCGTCGGTGTTTGTGGCGTGGGTATCGTTGGCGTCGGTATTGATGGCGTCGGTATTGAGGGCGTCGGAAAAGATAGTGTCGGTAGTGTTGGAGACGGTATTGATGGCGTAGGTATCGTTGACGTTGGTGTCGGTATCGTTGGCGTCGGTGTAGTTGGCTTCGTTTTAGTTGGCGTTGGTATTGATAGAGTCGGTATTATTAGAGTCGGTATTGTCGGTATAGTTGGCGTCGGCATATATGGCGTCGGTATAGTTGGCGTGGGTATAGTTGGCGTCGGTATTGATGGCGTCGGTATTAATACAGTCGGTATGGGCGTCGGAAAAGATAGTGTCGGTATCGCTGGCGTCGGTGTAGTTGGCGTCGGTATAGTTGGCGTCGGTATAGTTGGCGTCGGTGTAGTTGGATTCGGTATCGTTAGCGTCGGTATAGTTGGCGTCGATATGGTTGGCGTCGGTATTGGTGGCGTTGGTTTTGGTGGCGTCGGTGTTGTTGGCGTTTGTATTAAACGAGTCGGTATTGTTGTAATCGGTATTGATAGCGTCGGTATCGTTGATGTCGGTATCGTTGGCGTTGGTGTAGTTGGCGTCGGTATCTCTGGCTTCGGTTTAGTTGGCGTCGGTATTGGTTGCGTCGTTATTGTTGGCGTTGGTATTGTTGGCGTCGGAATTTGAGGCGTCGGTATTGATGGCGTCGGAATTTGTAGCGTCTGTATTCGTTGCGTCGATATAA
The DNA here is from genome assembly GCA_905163465.1 of Craniophora ligustri. Lineage (NCBI taxonomy): Eukaryota > Metazoa > Arthropoda > Insecta > Lepidoptera > Noctuidae > Craniophora > Craniophora ligustri. The sequence goes on from LR990956.1 coordinate 16,772,439, forward strand.
ATAGCGATGGTGTTGTTGGCGTCGGAATTTGTGGCGTCTGTATTGTAGGCGTCGGTATTAAAAGAGTCGGTATTGATTGAGTAGGTATTATTGGCGTGGATATTGTTGTCGTTGTTTTTGTTTGCGACAGTATAGCTGGCGTCGGTATTCATGGTGTCGGTATTTGTGGCGGCGTTTTTGTAGGCGTCGGTATTAATGGAGTCAGTATTGAGGGTGTCGGAAAGGATAGTGTCGGCATTGTTGGAGTCGGTTTTGATGGCGTCGGTATCGTTGACGTCGGTATCGTTGGCGTCGGTGTCTTCGGCGTCGGTGTTGGTGGCGTCGGTATTGATAATAATAATAATAATAATAATAATACTTTTATTGTTCAAAAAATAATATTATTTACAAAACAGTGGTTCACTAGCTTCCACACTAGGATTCCCTGTGTCGTGAAGACTAGTCTCTTTCATCGTAACAGAACAATTGTCTCTCAAAAACAAAAAAAGTAATAATAATAGTTAAGTAAGAAACAAAATAATAATAATTCACACTTAAAAATATAAACGGTAGGTATAAAAAAAAATCTAGAGTTTATAAAAGTTTGGCGTCGGTATTAATAGAGTCGGTATTGAGAGCGTCTGGAAAGATAGTGTCGGTATTGTTGGAGTCGGTATTGATGGCGTCGGTATTGATGGCGTCGGTATCGTTGACGTTGGTATCGTTGGCGTCGGTGTAGTTGGCGTCGGTATAAATAGCGATGGTGGTGTTGGCGTTGGAATTTGTGGCGTCGATATTGTAGGTAGCTGTATTGTAGGCGTCGGTATTGATGGCGTCGGAATTTGTGGCGTCTGTATCGGCGGCGTCGTTTTTGTTGGTGTCGTTATTGTTGGCGTCGGTATTATTGGCGTCTGTATCGTTGGCGTCGGAATTTCTCGCGTTGGTATTTTACGCGTCGGTTTTCGTTGCGTCGGAATTTGTGGCGTCGACATAGGTATAGTCGGTATTGATGGCTTCGTTATTGGTTGCGTCGGTATTGGTGGCGTCGGTATAGATCGCGTCGGTAAATTTTATTTTTATATTTATTATTATTTTATTTTGCAGGTATTCCAGCTGGTCGTGTGTATCCGCCCTGATCGATCATCACTTTGATTATTTTAATATTTCCGGATATTATTACAGCGCCATCTTGTTCCGTGGTAAGCAACGAGGCTTGTGTTACGGATACTAGTCGGTTTATATACTACATATACCGGGTGACTTTTTTTACCGTCTCGATAATTATAGGGTAGGTTATATGTATAGAACGGAATCTGCGGACGAGACTATTTCTGTAATAGCATTTTGATTATGGGAGTTCTGAAAATCCAAGAAAATCCAGAAAAAGAGAACATCCTACACGGCGCGTGCGTAATAGTAAAATAGATGCCTACACTGCGTGTAACGTGATTTCCAATGAATGAAAAGTGCGAGCGAAATAGCGTAACTACATATCTGAATACCTAGGCATTTTTCCGTTGCGATTTTATAAACTCCGAATTGTGTTGTAGAGATATCAATCTTCCCTTCATATTTTAAAGAGCTTATGATCTTTTAGCATGGTATAGTTGTGTGTTACATGTTAAACTTTCTCATTTGTCATTATTTCTTTGAATAAATAAAGTATTAATTAGGTATGAGTATGCGTAAACTAGAAATTACTACATACTCTGCGTATTTAAAATATTAAAATCAACTTATTACAAATTACAGTGATTTTAATTACAAATATTAAAAAAAGTACCTTTGAGCGATATCGCAGTAATCACAGTGTCCACAGTTTCTCTCTCTCTGGAAGTAGGTACATTCCCCGCAAATAATTCAAAGGAACGTCTTCTAACATTATATCGATGATGGAATGTTATGGATGGGAGGATGGGACGAGTTTTTGTGGATTCGTTTGAATCGACAGTCCGAATGTCGAAGAGATTGCAGATGGCTTGGTCCTGTATACATTCGCCGTACACCATTTAAACTTTCAAGGGACACGATATAACACTGCACCATTACTAAATAAGTACTCTACATTGTTATATTCGTACATGTTTATTGTTTACGTTAATCACTTTTATCACAGTGAGCGACCGACGGAGACATGCGCGGTAACGTAAACATTGCGAATAGATCACGCGACGTCACTGAGTGCCTAATCGTATGTGACTAAAAATTATTTAAAATAATTAGAATAGGACTGTAGGGCAGTGGGGGTCCAGCGCGGGATGGCGGGAGCGGGGATCCTGTGTCAGCATCGGAAAATCGCTGGCGGCTACACGTGTGCGTTTGTTTGAAGATCTAGTTTTACCTATTTGAAACGATATCATTCATGATATGCCGCCTGTTTATTAGGGTGACTATGTTTACGAATTTGAATTATTTGAATTATTTTTTTAAAATTTCTCTGAAAATTAAACATTTATGTTTTAATATGAAAAATTGGTTGTAAATTACTTGTGTATATTAGTAGACAAATTTTAAATGATGAGTGTAAAACAAAAAAAAATGTAAAATAACTATGCCATAGGCTTCTACTCCATTTACCCATCACACCCTATTTTTATCAAGACGGTAAAAAAAGTCACCCGGTATATATATGGTTTTGTAAATGCATACATATTATACATAGAGACATCCATGACTCGCATACAAATCTTTTAAGCACATCACTCAAACATTTGTCCCTACAGGGATTCAAACCCGGGACCCATAGCACAGCAGGCAGTGTTAACTAGCGTTGGACTAGGGATTGCAACCCGGTATGTTTCTCAACCCGGCCGGGTCTGGTAACATTCGCAGACAATATATTAGGATGGAACCTTTAAAGTATTTTAGAACAATTTGGTTTAAGTAAATGGAGGAAAAATACAATGATTCAAGGATACGGAATAATATTTATTTCAAAACAGCAAATCAACACTAGTCAGTCTTAATCAGTCTCAAAATCACGAGTATTTAATACAGAATTATTTAGTTACTACGTAATACTATACAGAGTTAAGAGAAAGACCTGCTTGCTTAAAGTTAATTACTAATACTAATGTAACTATGTATTTGTAAACCTATGTTTTCAAATACATATATTATATTAGAATAAGAAACTAATAACGCTGCCTAATGTGCTAAAGTTGTCTTATCAACTTCGATAGATAAACTTTGGTAGCTTTAGTTTTAACTATATCCACAAATTTAAAAGAGGTATGGACTTTAGCGAGACGAAGTTGTGGCTGCATTAATTTTGATTTATATCTAGTATTATAATTATGTAGTTCACATTTTTTCGTATGATGTGATATATTTTTCCTAATGTACATTATATTTTCAAAGATATACTGACAGGGAACTGTCATAATATTTATTTCTTTAAAGAGTTCCCTGACTGAATCACGAGTACTTAGGTTATAAATGGCTCTTATTGCTCTTTTCTGCAGTAGAAGACTATTCTAAGAAGAAGATTCTATGTTTGCAGCACATGATGCTATGAAAGTAGCTATAATAAACTAGTCTTGCCGTGCTTGCGGCGGCGACGGAATGACAGAGCAACACACATACTTCGTCAACCAAGGACAAACGTCGACTAAGTCACAGTAGAAATTATACTGTAACTAAGTGAAGAAAAGAAAACACGCATACAGCGAGCAGGGGTGAGAGGTGCGCAAGAGAACGGCAAATTGCCATGCCAATTTTCTACAAGTTGGGGCTTCCGTGCTGCATTTCTCGTACCTATCGGGCCCGGTGACCGGGCCCGGTAGATGTCTAAAAGGGCACCGGGCCCGGTTTGCAATCTCTACATTGGACTAATTGGGTCGTCAAAAATAATACTTATATACTGTTTTTTGTAAATACATACATATTATACATAAATACATCCATGACTCGGATACAAATGTTTATGTTCAAAACACAAATGTTTACAGTTATGTCAGTATTCTTCTTTTCTTTTTTCTAATGTAAACTGATAAGGTTAGATTAAAAGCGATAATATTCCTTGTCGTTAAGTTTTTTATTTTTTATATGCCAAGTCATAAAAAAGTATAAAAAAATATGCTGTCAAAAAATAAGATAGTAAAATCTGGTGAGTGTCATCCTTAATGTAGGGGTGTAAAAAATGGCCTATGACCGATTCTCATACCTAACAGATATAGGTACATACAAAATTTCATAAAAATCCATGAAGCCGTTTCGGAGGTGTTCAGCGACAAACACCGTGACACGAGATTTTTATATATAAGAAAATAGATAAATTATTATTATCAAAAGATTATGATGACGATCACTTTTTATTCAACCAACAATTAATTAGATTAGGTATTACAATTAATATATTTAGTGGGAAAAATCATTCCAAAATGCAAATTACTATCTAGATGCTAATAAATAACAAAAGAGGATTTACTTTCACTTATCAGATATAAAACCTCATTTCAAAATGTCGCACAGGAATACAAGCCATTAACTGTGACAGAACGAAAATCTGACTATCAAAAATGACGCAGCCTGAATTTCGCACATTTTACAATGCAACAGTATCTTTAGTAACTTTATCTTTAATTCCCGATGGATCAAAACATGATGGATTGTGAGTTAGCGGAGAGGGACCCTGGTATGTGTGTGTGCAAGAGAGGACTCACCCTGGAAATACTGAAGGATATACAACGGCTTTATGAGGAGAAGATGGAAGTCATTGAGAAGGCGGGAGGGTCGGGGAAGCTGCAAGTGAGTTTCAATTATTTACTTAGAAATTAGATTCTTATCGTTTACAAATAGTCAAAGAAAAAGCAGCAGTCCAAATGTTCTAAGACATTCCTTGTGAGTTTCTTTTTAAAATTTCATGCCTTTTTCTATAGAGGGTAGGAAGAACGCCACGCGCTACATTCCCTGTATAGCGCTTTTGCTTCGTCAACAAATATACATGACAAGTTGGTCATGCACGCGGACCGGTTTTGGGTACTGCGCACATGACCTTTTTTAAGCAGTTCATCAATTAGATCGATATTTGCCCCTCTAGGGAGCTATTTAAAATTAAACTTTAAATACGCCTATTGGACTCAGTTACTCAAACACTAACTTAACCCAGATGCAAGTGGACGTGTTGAAGTCGTGGGTGGGCGACCTAGTAGGTCAGAACACGTTACTAGCTCGTGCCGTTGAGGAGTTGGAGACGGAAGCCACCACCAAACTTCTCATGGAGCGCCGGAAAAATAGCGAGGTATGTGTATTTCCTACCGAAACGCGAAGAGATCAAACTTACACACCAAACCCAACCGTGTTCTTGTGTTTTCGTAGTTTTCTAACTGCGTTTTGTAAGACTTATTAATATTATAGACCCAACCTAAATTTTACCCGACCAGTGAATATTAAAATGATGATGATTTAACTGGGCGTCAATGAAATTTTCTTCTATACAGAAGGTACTTACATAAAATTTAAGTTTGGTGTTTGTAAGCCCTATGTAACCTAAATACTTTTTATCGATTTTATTGCGGTGTAGGTAGTGTATAGATTTTGATTGAACCAGGGATGCTGAGGATGATCCGAAACGTCAGGATTGAATAATATCAATATACCGCTATAAAATCCGATAGAAGTCGGTACTTAGTTTTATTTCAATCATCATCATCAGCCTATATTCTGTACTGTTGGACGAGGCCAACTGGGGTTTTCTTGGTGATGATTTGATGGGCGTGCGTATCTTATCCCGGCTTAACTTTACCATCTACTTAGTATTCGTTTGGTGCAGTCGTTTTTATTATGTACTAGTCTCCGCCCGCGGCTCTGCCCACGTGGTAGGGAGATAAAAAGTATCCTTCTCCAAGGTTCCGTCTTCATAAATAACAAAATTTATCAAATCGGTTCAGTCGTTCACGCGTGGTGCCGTGACCTAGGGAAATAGGGATTATTTTTTATATTATTATGATTGTATTACTGAACTATGGTACTCGTCCACCACCTGATGGTAAAACGTTCCACCATTTATTGGTAATGGTCCCAAAATCACTTAAATTATTGCAAGCTGTAAGTTGAAACTCGAAGGCGTTGTGACCTGAAGTACCTGATACCTTAGAGTTGGTACCTGTTGAGTCCCTCTGTTCTCCATCAGGTGGTGAGCGAGCTCCGCGCGGAGTGCGCGGCGCTGCGCCGGCGCCTGGCGCGCAAGGACTCCGACCTCCGCGGCCTCGTGGAACTGCTGCGGAGGCTCCGAGAGTTCGACTGCTGCAACGTCGATGACATACATTTCTTTGAAGTCACGCAGTCCGATATACTGGGATCCCTTGAATGGTCAGTTTACAGATTCAATACTAAATTATTGAGACAATTATGTCGGAATTTGCTGGATCTTGAACTATTAATTTCTTTATCTTATGATTTGTATTACTTAACGTAGGCAGTAAGCAGTTTCCAACTCAAGTTCCGTTCTATACATCAAGATCTTGAGAAAATTACGTTCGTTAGTGATGGCTTAAGTAAAGTTGTTGCTGATTTTATTTAAGTTAGGGAATTCATTTAAAATGTGACGTACCTATTTGAAACATTAGAAATCTTCTCGTACCGTTTGACACAGTAATGGGCCGATACAATATTTTTAAAGTACATTATAATGTTTATAAATAATATCATTGCGCAGGCGACAAAAGAAGCCGGAGCAGGGAGACTTGGGAAAGCAACGTGGTGCCTTGAGACCGGACATATTTAAGAACAATCGGCATTACAGAGTCGGATAGTATATTATAGATGCTGTTGCTTTTTACAATTTTTTGAAAATTATATATTTTTTTAACTCTATGAGTCTCTTTTTTGCCTTTAAACCATATAATAAGTACTTACGTACCTACATTGCAAAATCCATAATCATTCGCTAAATATCTTCCAAAAATTTATATTAGGTACGTGATGGATGATACATGATGCGATTTAGTAATTGAAGTGAAACTTCTTTATCGGGGTTGGAAAAAAATTTTGTGTAACATTTTTCCGTTACGCGCCATCTTTATTTGAATATGTAACCATAGCAACACGATGTTTGTTTGACAACTGAAAACTATACCTTTTCCATTACACCAAGACCATTTGTTTTTCTATTGAGAACTTGCTATTGGTTGAGACATCGACGTTTTGATAAATAGAAGATTATGATTGGTTCCCACTATTATTTGGAACTGACAGAGCTACAAATCGAAGACTATTAATTCAAACGCTCTTTTTAAATTCAATGTTATTCGAGTATATATACCATAATTACCTATATAAATAATCATAAAATACAGTTGGAAAACAACTAGTTTAACCAATGCATGTCTATTATAATAAAAGCCTTTTGCATAAACTTTATCTAATTTAGCTTTATTCAACCAATTTCTGTGAAGTTGTAAATGGTAAAACATTTTTTGAAAAATGATATCATAAAGAAGTTTCACTTCTTACGTGTGTATACTAATACACACACACTTTTTTTTTATTCATATGAATAACATAATATTTAGTGTGATTGTTGATTCACTTTGTTGCTATCGTTTGTGTTTTCTTAAATATGGAAATACAAGACTTTAATATGTCGGCAAGTCGATTTTATATTTCGACAATTATTATTTATATATCAATAAATCCCCATTTGATGTCTAGTCGGTAAATTGTAGGTAAATTAATAGCTTGTAAATAATTACAAGCGTTTTATAAAAGACGCTTATAATTATATTTAAAGTGTTATTAATATGTATTATTAATTATTTAAAGTGTCGAAGCGACTGCATTTAACGGATTACTATTTAAAACACTCAACTACACAAACTGTAGATTGTGTAGAAATTTATACTTCTTTATAAAAATCCGTTTATTTGATTAATTAAACATTTTTTGGTTTTTCATCGACGCTAAAAGAGGTGGGAGGATTAAGGAGAGACTATATTAATTATCATCTTAATTTAATTAAGATGATTAAATAAAGAATTGAGATTGCGATTTGTAAGCAGTGGTAAAGTTAAACATTTTGGGAGATACCTACAAATTTTTTATTTTTTAAATTGAGCGGTAGACGAAATAAATTTGAGAAAAACGGATTGTAATTTTGGCTCGCGTTTATTAGTATCTTGGTTTGTTAATATTTTATTTTTTGTTTTTTAGAAGGTTTGTTCGAAAAGTATTTGCGAAAAAGTGTCGGCGCTGAAAATATTGAACGAGTCCCTACACAAGGAGAATATATCTAAAGACAGGTAAGAACATATATACATCATCATCATCATCATCATTTCAGTTATATGACGTCCACTGCTGGACATAAGCCTCCCCTCCAAGGATTTCCACGACGACGGGTCCTCCACCTTATATTTATATCGTGGTATTATTGTAGGTACATGTATCACTTTCTTAGTTTGTCTATTTGGTTTTCTTTTGAGTCCGTTTCTGTCTAGATATGTTTAATAACTCAACGTGAAGTTCAGTCAAGGTCTAGATAGTAAATATATATATGTTGGATTTTTAGACGTAGGTACATATAAAACGTACCACTCAATCTCCCCACTTAAAGAACAAATGCTGAACTATCAACATTAGTCCATTTAACTGCTGTGCTTGGATCTCCTCTTATTTGAAAGAGATTCGGATATAGTCCACAATGACGCCTGCCAACCTACACTAGGCTAGGCCAAGTTGGCAAGCGTCACACATCATCAAGAAAATCTCTCAAGCTTGCACGTTTCCTCACGATGTTTTCCTTCGCCGTTTGGCCATGTGCATGTAACTTCAAAAAGGCAGTGGTGCGTGCGAACGGTGTGCGTTTGAACTCGAGACCTTAGACATCAACCGTCCACTGGTTCCGCCACAGCTACTATGTACTGCTTCTAACTATAGCTTGAATAAATTTGGTAATAAATAAAGTTTACCTACTAATAGCTACCATATGCTGTAATATTTTGTTTTGCAGAGAGATCAGACAACTAAACATAGACGCCCAGTCATACGAACAGACAATCATGAACCTCAGGAAGGAGATGTCCAATTGCCAGTATCATACGCCGTAAGCTTATCATTTTACTACATCACTTATCTTTATTCAACGCCAACTTAGGTCAGAAAAGATTAGGCAATACTAAAAAGTTTGAGAGTCCTTCTTTTTTATTCGTTTACTGACACTTTAGTGTACCTACAATAGGGGTACATAAGGCGGACGTAATGTGATAAAGCAGTCTCTACCAGACAACCCTTGGGTATAAGGAAATAGGTCAAGTAGGTAAAAAAAGACATATATTGTACCATCTTTTAACAAGCTGACAAACAAGCTTACAATACGAATTTATTTTGTACCGTAAGATTATTCTATTCTCATAAATTAATTTCTTGATAATTATAAAAATATACTAGAATTAATTTTAGGACTTTGATCGTTTTATCAATCTAGCTCTGGTCAGCAATTGCCTCTGTTTTTTATCCCCTCGATTATTTTGACCTGGATTATTTTCTCCGTTTCTATTAACTTAGAAACAATGTTGATGATACAACTACCACGAATTTTCGGCTTCTATTTCGAACTCGGCAGGCTTTGTAATGTTTGGTTTATTGAAAACCAATGTTATGTTATGAATTTTAAACCAATGTTGGAATGGGTTTTATAGTAAAAAAAAACTGTAACTTATTTAAAGATTGTCTATAATTTTTACTCTAAAAAACTTGGTATTAAATTTAGGATATACATACATACAGTACACATAGTTCTGTAGGATAAATAAATTACAGAAACAACTGAAGCAGTTTTAATCTTTCGAAACACGGATGACAGACATATTATTATACAAAAAAGACAATGTTCCCTTTTTACTCCCGAATGCATGTTAATCTTATGGTGAACCGCACTCCATTAAAGTGGCAGGTTGTAAAACAAATCATTCGTTACCTAATTTCCTGTTCGTAGCGACGTGTCTAAAAAGGACGCGGAGGTAATGGCCGGCATGTGTTGCACAGGGACCGAGGTACGAACCCATTTATGTATTCCTAGTACTTATTTATAATATTTGTTACTTTTGGTCCAAACACATGATACTTTTTTCTTTTAATAATATAGTATGTAGAACACTAAAACTCAATCACTTGTTGTTTAAATTAATGTCAATAAAATCAACTAAGAGTGCAGGCGTATTTTTTTTGGCCTACACTCGTACCTAAAGAAGTTCGTTGATCAATACGCAATTTAGACGCCGAGTAAATATTGTATGTAGTTGCATAAATAAAATAATAGTTTTTGGATATTGCGCGCTTTTGAATTTGCTGCTCATTTGTAAAAATGGCTATTGGCTCGTAGGACCACAAGTTTGGTAGCCTGCGACTAGTTTCTATAATCTACAACATCTAATTCGACGTAGAATATTAGTTTAGATTTCTATGGGTCTCCGGTAGTTTTCGATGACATTTTAATGCCGAAGGGTCCCATTATATTTACGTGTACCTCCATATATCATTTGGTGTACCGTCTTAGTGTGGCGAGTGGGAGCCGGTGAAGGACTTCAGCGAGTTACTGCGAGACGAGACGTCGAAGTACCAGGAGGGCATAAAGAAGATGGAGACCAATCTCAAGGTAGTATGAATCGTTTCGTTCTTATAATGAAATCAAATGTTCAAGGTATTCTGGTAGAACAGGTCTTTTATTTTCCTAGTGTTGATGTACCATGTTTTGTTTTTGCTTACCATAGAGAATTTCTCCTGAAAGAAGCACAATATCACACCCAGTTGCTGTTCCACGGCTGGGCAGGGGTCTCCTCTTATTTGAGAATAATTAAGATAGCTTAATCCTGTGGTTGACTAAAAGTCCACGTTACCACGTTAGCCTAATATGGGTGGGCAGACTTCACACGCCTTCGAGAAAATCGCTCAACTATGCGCCATTAGTTTATCACAGCTTGTCTCCTTGCTTAGATAGTATTGTTTGGCCTGAATGTAAGTTTTCCTCCAGTCCAGTAGCGACAGCGTGCGCGCTCTCCGCAAGGTGAACGTGACGCTGTCGGAGGAGATGCACGCGATGCGGCGCGTGTGCGCGGCGCTGGACGAGCAGTGCCGCGCCGCCAACCTGCGCGCGCAGTTCAAGGACGACATCATCAAGGAAATGCGCCGCCAGCTCAAACAGGCCAAAGCTAAGGTACCTCACCAATAGGACTTCACGAAATCAATATATACATTTTCTGAAACGTACACATGATACGCGTTAATCTCAAAAAAAATGTGGCTTCGTTTGGCTTCGTTGGGCCAATAACACTGACAGTCCCTTATCCTAGGCTCTGGCATACACGAGGAAATTTCTTCCACAGCTAAAGGAGTCATCGGAATCGATGAACTTGAAGTGTAAGGACTACGTGAGCGGGGACGCGGCGTGCGGGGCGGGCGCGGCGGGCGCGGGGGCGGGCGCGGGCGCGGGGGGCGCGGGCGGCGCGGGCGCGGCGCCGTCCTACGAGTCGGTGACGATCGCGTGCGTGCGCGCGCAGCCGCGCCGCAAGCGCGACGTGCCGCTCCGCCCGTACGACTGCCGCACCGCCGCCAACCTCTCCCATGAGGACTCCATCAATGTCGACTGATCTAGCGCCTTTCTTACCTTATATTTTATTTTAGTTTTTAGATGTGTTAGTTTTTTACTCCGTGTCCAGGGTTGTGAAAATTTCACTAACAGCAACTAGAATTAATTGCTGTAATAAAAGACTTTGTCAAGTACCTCAATACGTGCTGCATGTTTGCTTTACTGCAATACTAAAACCTGTACTTATATTTTATATTAATAGCTCATATTATATGCGTAGGCGCATCGCGATGTTATCTCCCAATATATACTTTATACTTTGATGTACAAATATATTTTTTTGCGTAAAATAGTAAATAAAGTATGAACTTTATGTCGTCATGTGGTTATTGATATTTTGGCTCAATTTTTTACGAGTGGGAAACAAGCTTAGGGCCCACTTGATGGTCGGCAGTTGCAGTTACCGACTTACCGTAGTCTATGGACGTCTGCAACGTCAGAGGTGTATCTCGCGCGATGCAGACTCCGTAAAAACCTTTTCACTGCTTTTTTGGAGAACCACATGTAGCAGTTTGGAAAAACCGCGGCAGAGAGCACTAGTAAGTGTTCAAAAAGTTTAAAGTCAAAGAAAGTATTTTATAGAAAATCAAATGATTTCAATAAATCGCCAGAGATTCTGGTAAAATTTCGTCTATATTTAATTTAGTTGTTGAAAAGCTTCTTTCGCAGTGCGAATAAGATAAGACGAAGCGAAAAGCTCACTCTGTTAAATGTGATATTCTTCTTGAGAGGTAGGATAGTAAATTATATTCTTAAAATTGTCTCGGTCAAGATAATTTGGTAGTATCATACATTTTCGTAGTTTACTCTGTTAACGATGTGTCTCTACGAACACTTATGTTCTGTGCAATTTATTGTTTATATTCTGTGGTGTATATCGTGTTTTTGTTCCGTCATTAATAGCTAATGAATACCAGCAAACATCAAGGTAAGACACTGTGAATCCTATTACCACTGCATTTGAATTTATTTTACAATGAGCTCCCACCAAAATGATTAAATATATTTGTAGTATCTTGTGTTTGGACCAACATCACCCTATTTATGTTTGACAATTTTTTTAAACTTAAAAACTTCAATTAATAATAGGTGCGCAAGTAGTTCGAAGCATAGAGAATGAATTCCACATACTTAAAGATTTTTTGGAAATAAAAGTTAATACACATTCTGTAAATCCTATATAGGTATACATAATGTAGTATATTATGCTTAGATTAGGTATCTTTTTAGTTTTATTTGGTAAGAATCCTTCGTGGTTATGGACAACTCACTAAAGTTTTAGCGTAATCATATGAATAGCAATAAATAGTAGACGAACAAATAAATATTGTATTATATATTAGCAGCTAGTCTAAATATCCAGTTGGACTAATAAGAAGCGAGTGGCATAGGCGTTGCAAGTCTCTTATAACAAATACTGATGAAAATCTTTTTTCCTGTATATTTAGGCTTCCACGTCGTGTGAACTAGTGACGTCGACGCCTAACTCGAGTGGAGTGCACCTGTGTTCGCGCGCCACGTCGGCACCCAACGTATCTGTCATAGAGCGAGTGCGTTTTTTTTTTCGTTGTTTTTTAATTTTGCTTTGATGTCTCGTTCCGTTCCTCGCAGTTGCAATGTGTCACATTATTTATATTTCGGGACCGTGATCAGTAGAGGGGCCCAGTGTAATCTAGAGTTTGGTTTCGTGACGTATCTGATACCTTTAGTTAAGTTCTAAAGTTTAATATTTGAGAGAAACATTGTGACATAATGCTCGCCTAAAGAAACGGCTTTAAAGTCAGCCAAATTCAATTTTGAGAATACTGTGAAGGAAAAAACTGTAAGGAAAACTGTACCCAGCGATATATATTATTTTTTTCTATAGTATCTCTCTGGTTCCTATCTTGTTTAGAGAGGGAGGCGCAGGATATCCTGTTCTTCTATTTACGTCTGTAAGCCGTCACTTTTCTCACTCTGTTCTCAATCAACCTTCCAGTCCTTAATTTACCTTCAACACCCCATATTTTGTTACCCATTATTCTTATATCTGAATCATCTAAGGATATGATCCTTGCACAGAGTACCTCCGCTCCAGTCTTGATATCGGAACTGGACTTTGAGCGCAACGCGAAGAAATGCGCGAAGAGTACCCAGGCACGGGATTCCACCAGCTGCAGCTGCTTACGGAACGGGTCTCCCAGGCCGTGCTTAAAGAAGTTGACACCAGTGCGATGCGTCCACATCCAGACCCTAGACTGTAAGGAGAAGCCTAAATGCATCGAGGAGCTGTATTTCAATGATGAGACGAAGAGTTGTGGTTCCAGTTCGGGGTAAGCTTGTTTCCTATTGAATAAATACGAACTGCCTTATTGTTCTGGTGGTTGTATGTGCGGCTGCTGAGCAAGAGGTCTTGGGTTTGATTCCTAGGTCGAGCAAAGTGTTATTGGGTTTTTTCAATTCTCGTTAGCTGCTTGTAGCTTCGATTCGTGCCCAGTTGATGGCCATAAGCTCGTCCCCTAGTATATGGAATCTGAAAGTTCTGAAACATACCAGCGAAAAGTGGGTGAACGTTTGTACACCTCTGCCTAACCCTTTGGGGATGACAAGCGTAATAGTAAATACAATTTCTGGAAGCAACAATAGAGTACATTATATTTCCCTGTTTCGTACTCATTTAACACAGCAGTGTGGAATAATTGTGGATAGTAGGTAATACCATATGTATTTGGAGCTTTCTGAATTGTGATCTTCTAAGCTGTTTTAATATTCGAATCAAATTTTACTAGCCGTTAACTTTTCCTTGTCCCTGTAATGTAATACAACGTCATAAACATATTGTAAGTTGTAACCCATATATTATCCCCGTCTATAATTACCACAACACCGGCTAGGCCGCGAGTTGCGACGGTGCAGACATTTACGAGTATCACGCGTTTTTATAACGACGCCCTGGTTTCAGGGGTCAATGTATCAAGCGGGCGTGTCGACGTAAACTGGAGGTGAGATATAGCTGTGATAATATTATTATATGTGTTATGGATATATTATTTTTGTTGCTGTTGTTATTGTTGCTTGGGAGTTTGTTGCGCCGCTTCTTTTTCCCAGCAAAAACACTAGGAAGCGGTGAAGTGCGGGCGTTTTTGGGGGCTGTCTTTATTGTCGACGTTCAAAAAGAGCCAATTTAATTTGGCCTACTTAGAATAAATGATATTTTGACTTTGACTTTGATTAATGATATCCACACAGTGTTTATAAACACTCACATATACAAACGCCATGATCGGCGACTGTGCAATATACGTAAATAACTAGTTGTTTTTTGCCGGAATCTGTCGCCCCCTGGCGTAAAAGTCGATCGTCTTTTTACTTAAAAGAACTTAAACTATTGATAGTTTAAGTAACCCCTGACATATAAATAGTAGTTACGAACTATCTGGATCACGTCAGTTTAAAAAAACCGCAGCAACTTGGGTCCTTTCGATAGGAGCTACGATTCCACAGACAGACACGTCAAACTTATTACTACTACTATTATACCCGTCTTTTTGCGTCGGGGGTTAATGACACAAATTGGTGAATACACAGCAGGATCGTATTAATCTAAAGGTTTATTAAGTAGGCCTATTTGTCGAAGCGTCACTTACAAAATCCGCGGAGATATTTTATGTGGAATACACGTAAAATAAACTCTCTAAAAAAGCTTGTAAACTCTAATGCAGGTATTTTTTATTTTTCAGATTAAACCTGTTTGCTCTTCCATGACGTGAGTTCTTTCTTCTTGCTCATAGTATTATAATAACTGACCAAATTTTTTTATATCTGATTCGACACCACAACATTGTTGGTTAACCTGACATTTTCTTATTCTGATCAGAGAGAACAAAAAAAAACAAGATATATTTTTCCTGATAGATACTTAGGTGTAAATTTTTGTACAGGCTTATTGTAAATATGTTTTTATTCAAATTGGTTTATATTGTTACAGAAAGATAGAAAAGGAAATGGTGAATCGATCGTGTGGCATAAACATTAAGGTGAGGAATTATTTCCTGTAATTTTGTGATTTTGTAATTGACGGCCCGTTTAGCTCAGCGGTAGTTAACGCTGCCTGCTGTGCTATGGGTTTCGGGTCCGAATCCCGGTAGGGGCAAATGTTTATGTGATGAGCATGAACAATTGTATCAGAGTCAAGGATGTTTCTATGTATAATATGTATGTATTTACAAAAACACCGTAACACAAGCCTCGTTGCTTACCGTGGAACTAGATGGCGCTGTGTCATAATGTCTAGTTTTTTATTTATTTTTATTTAATTTGCTTCTACACTAGACTGTGTCTATTGCGGGCTAATCTAAGACTAAGTACCTACGCTTAAGGCCCTTTTAGCCTTTTGGGAGCTTTCAATCCCTGAAGAGCTTCTAGTTTGATAACAGCGCCATAGTTTCGGAGTGTTATACCAGTCTAAGTTTATCGTGTTGTGATGAAACGAACGGACGTGCCCGTCGGAAACCGAACGCCGAACATGCGACGCGGGTTATACTAATGAACTACATGACTATACAGCGTGATGTTTGATGTAAGGTGACTCGATTGTCATAGTGGCGGGTGACGTGTTACAGGTTCGATCCCCGCACGGCAATAATATTTATACAATATACAGGTAGTTGTTCCGGTCGTTTGTGTGTGTGCAAAACAATGTTTATGGTTGAACTGGTGACTTATTGATGGGTAGTTAGGAATTTAGTAGCTTGTTATAGAATAGGGTGATATTGACGATGGTAAGTAAAGTATTAGACAATATCAAGTCGACAAGTAATGTGTTAATAAGGTCATGCTGCCACATTCAAATGTTCTGCGACTTTAATGTTGCAGAAAAATGATGAGAGATGTTCGCAAACGACGCCTCAAATGTTAGTTTAATATTCGCGATACATGTTTTAAAAATATGCCTATATTACTGGAAAAAAGTAACTAAATATTTGTAAGTGATATCAATTAATAAAACATGTTGTACAACAAATAAAAACACGCTGTCCATATTAACGGGTGCAGCTATGAGAATAAAGAACACAAGTGGGCCACCGTCCCTTCAAAAATGACTATTTACGACGATCTAAATATACGCACCGTGCACCGTCGCGGGCGCATCAACTCGCGCGCAGATCAACGTGCACGCGCACCTTATTGGACGTCGCTGTTTGTCAATAACATTGTAGTGAGGTGTAAACGTTTATTATGATGTTCAATGGACTTTTGATGTGCGCCGATTCTGATGCTAGTGATGTTACTAAAGTAAGTGTTTTATTGTTGTGTTGTGTGTTGCGGTATTTACACAATGGTTTCTTGTGATTGGAGATTTCTTTGATCTGTCTTTATATTTTACTGGAATACTTGAACGGTATTTAGATTCTTCCTTTCTTCTACGGAAATTATTTGTTTAGAATTAGTCCATAATTTTACGACTTCTACTTGTATTAGGTATAGTGTAAATAAATAGTAAAAACCCATATTTAGGAACAGTAAAGTTAAAATAAATACAGGTCTCAAATGATTTGGTGGTATTTAACGGATTTTTTTAAAATTAGTTTGGGTGCCGTTTAGTATAAGTTGCTTCAACTTATAAAATAACTATTGATATTTAATTTTACGTGTATTTGAATTGCATACATCATATTTCTGATTGCATATCCTGCTAAAACAATGGAAAATAACGAATCGACAAGTGAACCTGTAATACAGTTAGATTTTTCAAACTGCAATCGTAATGCCAAGATGAATTACATCTAACCAAATGTTGTGTACATAAGTAAGAGTTGCGGCTTCTTTGATCTTTATTAGTATCTCCAGTTAAAATGTTATGGTCATCAATTTGCCGGAACACTTAACGATGAGTGGCCATTAGTGGTTTGTATCCATATAAGTTATAAAGTTTTATTGTTTTTAATTGATCAAGGAGTTCATATACCTACGAAGACTGTGATGTGAATTCATGATATTACTTTGTTTTCTGTTTTTGGAGTAAATGGCGGAGATTGCTCCCGCGTTAGTATAAGTAAAGAATAAACACGTGTGCATTTTTTTACAAAAAGGAACCATTTTTTTCAATAAATCCAAAAAGTGAGTGCCCTTTTGATTTCAAATACTTTTCGTTTAGGTACATCAAGATCTCTCATTGTTTTTAATCTAGATATCAAATATTTGGCAAAAGTAATGCGAAAGTCTGTATGGATATATTGATCTGTGGATGTTTATTACTATTTTACGCAAAACCGCTTAACGGATTTGGATGGAATTTGACATACAGATACTTTATCACCTGGATTAGCACCAAGACATTTTATCTACAACCTTGCAGGCAAAGCTTCGAAGTGGAAGCGAGTTGTGAAATGTATCTTGACGTCTCATATGATATATCACATCGGTATAACATTACTGACACCTAACCCCACAAGGTTCTTCACACCTCACTACCTACAGCTGGAAATATAAACAAACAGTAGAGTTACTGCACGAAACACATGTGGTACAGACTACAGTAGTAGTTGTCGGCTGTCGGGAACACTCGTGTATTGAACACCACCTATCGTTGTCGGCGTAAACTGGTCTATATTACATCAACAGTTATTGATTGATTGTAAACATAATACAACTTCACGGTTCTCTTCGAAAGGTGAGGCAGAAGTAAGCTGTATAGATCGGATTGAAGTAATAGTATGAAATTATACTGATTTATTAAGTACGTTTATGAGAATAAAATACATTGAAATAAAATTGCTTTTTATGGATTTAATTTCGATGCTTCAAACCTTTTATAGTATCTATGGCATTGTATAAAATGTAATATCAACAACGAGGTAATATCCGTAAAAACAATTTTTGAAGTGTTCATCAAATATGTTAATTACAGAAATAAAGCTAATCACGACGTTTTGACAATAAGCTAGTTTTAAGTATGTTATACCAGGTAGAATCGAGTGTGAAGTAAAATACCTGTCCAATACTTTGGTCAATGTGTGATATTAACGAACTCACCTTACATTTTTAGTGCTGTTTTGAATGTCGACTGTTCGATCGAAAACATTGAAGCTCGCCCCAGAATTTTTAAGTCTTGTGCAAAACGTGTGCGCTTCGGCGTACTTACATCAGAATTTTTCAGGCAAATAGTTATTTTCTGATAATGTGCGGCCTAAGTGAGGGTCGGTATAACAACATTTTGTGTGTTTGCAGGACAGCGGTGGCCCGTGCAGCTTGGCCGGCAGCACGAGCGCTACATGCGACGCGAGTGAGCGCGCACAGTACTACCAGAACAAACTACTGTCAGCTGAACAGATTGTGAGTACCTAGCGTATCTTGTATATAGAGTATCTTGTCTGGTTTCAATTACACATCAAATTTAAAATGTATAGATAAATGTCATCCAAGAAAATGTGGTATGTGTTCTGTAGTTTCTGATATTTCCCCCACCAGAACAAGGTGTAAAGGTACGTATATAAATCAAAATCGGTTCATCAGTTTAGGCGCTATAAAACTGTCGCTAGATACACATGTCAAACTTATAACAAATTATTGTTTTTGTTAAATTGTTTTGTCAACAGTTACACAATAAGGAGGAGACGATTCGGGTGCAGGCGGAGAGCCTGGCGGTGGCCGAGGCGCGCATCGCCACACTCAGCGACCGCTCCAACAACTTGAAGAGAGAGCTTGACAAGAAGACCAAAGAGGTGACGAGTACGACACTAGCTTTTACACTAATGTCCCAGCGACCCGATATAGTCGTACGACTGATCGTAGAGTTCCCTATATGAATGTTTAAGTGACCTGACATACGCCGTCATACGTGCCACTGATACAGATCAACTCAAAGTTGCCATAGCACTTTCTTCAATAAGCCATTTCGGATTGTTCTGCCATTTATGATGCTTAAACAGACCTCGAAGATCTGAGTTTGTTTTGTCGTTTGCTTCTTAATTAATTATGATATGATGTGAACTATCCCTTGATAACTTTTCTCATATACTTTTAGTATCAGTGTTTACTCAAGACGGTTGATTGCTGCAAAGTTCAGAAGAGCGACGCATGCATCATCACGGATATGCAGGTTAGTGATTATGACATAAATTTAAAACAAAGTAAATTAGTTATATTTTAAATAAGCTTAATTTTTTTTTTAACTTTTTTAAGTAAAATAACAAATATTATGTGTATTTAAAATTGTATAGATTACTGCTATGCTATTGCTATTTTTTTTGGTAAAAGTATAAGTGTATAACGATGTGGTTGGGACTCGTTGTAGCAGGACGAACAGAGGGATATAGTGAGCACCTTGCAGGACAACCTGAGTGTGATAGAAGAGTTGTACAGAGAGTGCTTCTACGAGGTAAGTTGTTATTAACGTGTTAAATAAATTAAAATATTATATTGCTAAATGCTATAAAAAGCATTTAGCACGGTTATCTGTTGCTGCTGTAAATAGGTCGTAGATTTTTGTTGATTTTGCCTGTGAGGATGAGGTGTATTCCTTATGAGTTCAGGAATGGCAGGAAATTTATAGTAGAACATATTGGTATAAAAAAGTAATGTATCTATCTTATACCTAACAAAAATTATCCGTATTTTCATAAATGGGACTTATTTCCAGACGGCAAAACAGGAGAATTTGATAGACATGCTTCGAAGTTCAATTTTGGATGTGCGACTGATGGACAAACAGAAAGCTGACAAAATTGGACACCTGCAGACTGTCATCAACAATCAGAAATGGTCACTTGAAAGATGTCAGGTAGGAGATGTACCTATTTTGTGCATATGGGAATTGTTGTACTGTTTGTATTGAATCAGTGGAGTTCTACAGAATGTTTGATATATTTCTATCCTTGCAGGACATTGCTTTAGAAGTGGACAGCCTTAAAATGGAAATATCAAACTTCTTACACAGTTCTGCGTCAACAAACAACGATTCGGTATTTCTGGAAAATCTTTAAACATAACTAATACTGCATTTTGAAATGACAACGAAGCTAAAGCTAAACGTTTACCGATATTATTTAAAGTTACTGTAGATAATACTACTAACACTATTAGTACAGTCGAACAAGCTAATTGGTTTATATCCACACATAGATCGGTCGAGAGTTGCATGTATACCAATTAGGTTGTTCGAGACTGTACATTGCATGGTATAGAAGAGGATCTTTCATCTTATAATAATATGTAACAAACTAACAAATAGCGCGCTATTATAGCACGAGTGACTAATACATAACAGCTTTTGTACTTATAATAACACGTTTGTAATACATAATAATAACTATAAAATAAAATTATTGCTTTCTACCTGCTGTTTTATTGGTGCCAGGGGATGTGGGAACGCAGCGAGGAGTCGTACGCGTCCGCGCCGGGCGTGCAGGAGGACTTGCAGGACCTCACGGAACTACTCCTGCGGCTGCAGGCCTTGCTCACTGTACGTGTGTATCAAAGAGAGTGCGAGAGACACAAAGAGCTTTTTGAGAGATAAAATTATTGACTATTGTTTTTGACGCTCTAGACTTTTATTTGTTTTTTTTTTATATTATGTCACAGATTGAATGTACATGTGGTTTAAAAGAAGAAAATAGAAGATTGAAAGAAGAAGTCAAGCGTCTAGAAGTGAGTACAAGATATTTTTTATGTATTTTTGATATTATATTAGGCCACCAAACCAGTATTTTGAACTAGATTAATCTGTCATCTTAAAGGCGGGGAGCCGTCGTAATCATCATCATCATCATAAACCCACTTCCTGCTCCACTTCTGGGCACGGGCTCGGGGCCTGTCATTCGAAAAGGATTAGAATATAGTCCCATTGGCTAGTCTAATAAATATAATGGGTCGGCAGACTTGACACGCCATTAAAAAAATCTCTCAAGCATGAAGGTTTCCTCACGATATTATCCTGCACCGTATGAGTACGTGCTAAATATGCATATGGTGTGTGCCTCAGGATTAAATTGGAGACCTTTTATTTACAGTCATCATAGTTATCATAGTTTTGATAATCATATTTACTTGATAAACCCGTGTATAAAAGTTTACTAGTTAAAATGGCTACTATTACAGATAACACTAGGTGAATTACGAGGAAGATTATGTGAGTTGGAGTGCACCCTGGAAAGCAAAAATAGCTCTGAAGCACTGTACCAAGCAGAGATTGCGTCCAAAGACAAGGAGGTGAGTTTCCTCGCCTAGCTTACGCCAGCCATTTCTTCATAAATTTCAGCTGTTTCGTGGTCTATAGGCAGTGTGGTCTAAATGTGACTTAGCGAGTTTAAAAACTAATTACAAATTCGATTTTATCGTTATCAGTATCGCTTTCATTGTCCGAACCCCATAAAAAATTACCGTCTGCAGTTAATCAGTGTTAACACTTGTTCAATTTAAAAACAAAACTTTAGTAAATAATTTTAAAACATAAGTCACCAATATAGATCGATAATATCTGTTGTGTAATCCCGAAATAAAACAGTAAGATTGACAATCATTACTACACTGATCCCAATTAAAATAGAATAAAGGTCCGGAGGCTGGTTATTTTGTTATTTTTTTGTAGTTGCTAAGCCTAAGAGAGCAGATATCAATATTAGAAGAAGCCTCGAAAGATCACATCATTACGTGCGACGCGTTATCGACACAGCTGCGACATGTCAAAGGTAACACAAAATTTGGTCACAACCACAGCTAATATACGTCTCCATGATCCGTTTACCAGTAAACCAAGTAGGCTGGAGCGTAGCTCGTGGCATTCTGTAGTTTCTGTCTACCCCCATGGGAAAAAGACGTGAGTATGTATGTATGTAATACTCAAGCTGGTCGCTTATTTTGTAAGCACGAATGTAGATTTAATTGTCAAGAAAAAAATGTAATGTGAACTAGGCTATTGAATTGCAAATGTCAATAGATGGATAAATTATAATGGCGGCATATAAAATATTTATAAATATTTTTACAGTATGGACCCATGAGTTCAAAGAGAGGTTTTTATATCAGAAATCAAGTCATATCAAATCATCGCACCGCCCTCCTCCCTGCTTGTTATATACTAGGTATTGTCTTTTATAGCATTGCTCGACGAAAAGACTGCAGAATTGGCGCAAGTGCAGGAACAAAATGACTTACAAGCGAACACCATCAGGGTTCAACAGGAGGAACTGGACAAAGCTGATCAGATGATCGGAGAGGTAAACGTGCAGAATATAAAAATCTGATTAAATTGAACATTTGTAGGTATAAAATTATAATAGTGATGTTTACAGTTAGATATTTTTTTAAATAGCTAGGTACTTCCTTGTCACGGTTTTTTCAATAATACAATTATGAAATACAGCGTAACACTATTATGTTAGATTTCAAAACATATCATAATGACACCTTATTTTTTTTAACTTTGCCCCACATTACGATTTTTTCCTGTGTCGTAGGTGCTTTTACAAACACAATTATTCCCATGCACAAATGCCCAGACCCGAAACAACTACTTGTGCAAATATTTGCTCAGTTCACAAGCCGTATATTCAATCACTGCGTCAATGGGCAGTCAAGTTAAATGACTTTAGTATAATTAGAGGCTTATAAATGAACCTATAGGTAATATGTTGAACAATTATATTGCAACTAGCTTTGAGAAGCTTGAAGAATTTTTAATTTTAACGAAACTGCTTCTTCCTCAATATGCTTAATTATTTCATACTCTCCTTCTTAAAAAAATGATTCCATATACAAACTTCCACCCTCTCTTTTCACGAGGTAACAAGCATACAGATAGACGATCATACTCTCGCATTAATAACATTAGCACTGTTCCGCAGACCTGCAAGCTGCGCGGCGAGGTGTCGTTCCTCACCAAGCAGGTGTCGCTGCGCGACGCGGCGCTGGGCGAGTGCCGGCGCCGCGCGCGCGCGCGGGACGCCGAGCTCACGCGCGCGCAGGCGCACTGCACTCAACTCGAGACCTGCTACCGGTACTCACGAACTTAATTGGACAATCTACACTATTCTAGTGCATTGTACCTATCTACCATCGAACCTTTCGCCATTGTCAGAACCACGCACGATCAGACGTGTGTGGTATGAGCTGGGGTGCTTAAAAAAGGAGTGTAAAGCTTTTTAGTAAACGCGCGAGCGACGATGGTGTTGCAATCATTCATAAGCTATAGTAACCGCTTACCATCAGGTGAGGCGCAAGCTTGTTTGCTATCCTTGGGGAATGGCGTCGGAATTCATATTAGTTAGTTAGCAAGACTGTCACAATTAGCGTCGGTATCAATTTCAGCATTACCTAGTAATAACTCTCATCAACCCATTTATTCTCTTTCTGATGGGCACGGATCTCCTTTTATTAGAAGTAGGCTATAGTCCACCAAGCCACTCCCAGCAAGTTGATAAACTTCACACGCTATCAAGCTGTTATTACCTTCATCGTTTGAGCATGTGCAAAACATGCAAATAATTAAGTGGTCCAATGTTGGTGTAAATGTTAAAATTATCGTCAGCTTCGATATTCGGGATTTATAGTTACCAACGTATTAAGCATATAAACTAGGCTGATTTCTTTTCAAAAGAGGCACAGTGCACTAAGTATTTCAGCAGCTACCTAGATGTGTACATTAGTTGTAACGTACCGGCCGGTTGCAGCGAGAAGGTGAGCACGGTGTCGCAGCTGGAGGCGAGCCTGAGCGAGCTGCACGCGCACGGCGCCGCGCTGTGCGGCGTGTCGCGGCACTGCGGCGCCGCCGTGAGGCACTGGCAGCGCCGCGTGCTCGACCGGATCAGGTGATACACTACCGACACCAACAACTAAACACATCTTCCGACCTTGCCGTCTGAATTACTCTACAGCATTTTGACCACAAGTGACATGAATTGAGTTCTCTAAAGAATAGTGCCAATGAAGATTAGACTGAAATTCTTGTGCGGTCGAGGTTGAAGGGACCAATCGTAATCCAATTTTTACTTAAACGTCCATATATACTGGTTCATAAGTGTTTATATATTTTTACAGACAACAAGAAAATATAATCAAAGCAAAAGATGAACTCCTATCGGCCCTCCAGCGACGCCTGGAAGAGAGACAGAGCGAATCGCAACGGACGAGTGCGAGCGAGAACACGACTAGCTGCTCCAAGTGCTTGTCCGACGGGACATCAGGACGGAGGGACCAGCGCTGTCTCTGCTCTAAATCGGCGAAGCGGCGTCAGAGCCGCGCGCCCGCCACCACCAGC
Source organism: Craniophora ligustri (assembly GCA_905163465.1). Taxonomy (NCBI): domain Eukaryota; kingdom Metazoa; phylum Arthropoda; class Insecta; order Lepidoptera; family Noctuidae; genus Craniophora; species Craniophora ligustri. The sequence goes on from LR990956.1 coordinate 16,797,236, forward strand.
CCCGACCTAACCAGCTTGTCCACCATGCCCGACCTGCCAGCCTGTTCTAGGACACTGGACCTGCCCGCCTGTTCCAGGGCACTCGACCTGCCCGCTTGCTCCGGGACACTCGACCTGCCCACCTGCTCTGGGACAATTGACCTGCCCACCTGCTCCAGAACCATAGATGTACCCCCCTGCTCCAACCCAAGTGTACCAGTGCGGGTGCTAAGGAAGAAGCCGGGTGCCAAGGTGAGAACAAGAGGGATCAATACCGCAAAAGGAAAACGACCTCCCTAATCCCTCGTAGATTGGGATGGGAGTGGATTCTGGACGAACATTTTCTGCCATAAAGTCCAGATTTCGGATCCCACTCGCTCTCCGACGAGGACTTCACATACTGCTAAAATAGCTGTTTTCGGCGGAAAAAACATTGTCAGTCACTGTTACTTTATAAAAATATTCATCTATTAATTCCCTTGTAATATAATGTCTTATCAGTAGCAGCTGATGATTATAGGCGCGCTCCCTATTACATGGGACCTAATACATACCGGCGAAATTTGGGTGTACATTAATACCTTACCTTACCTTTTGGGGATGACAGGCATGTCGTATCTATATTATTATATCTTCGTAGTCATGTGTTAATATTGTTGTCGTTGTCGGTAGCGATACGCGTGGCTGTGTGACGCGTCCGTGCAGGAGCCGGTCCGGCGCGACGCCGGCGCCAGCAGCGTCACGTGCTGCGACCACCGCGACGTGCGGCCCGTGCGGGTGCGGATGGGCAGAGTGGTACGTGTTGCGTACTCTGATTATTTGACTTGTTATATCATCCATTGAAGTTATAGTTTCCCATATAAGTACGATTTGCTCAGTTATAGGTCTCACGTTCAAATTTCAAACATCCAACTTGTAACTTTTAGGAATCTTGCGCGTTTTAATTAAATAAAAAATCACTGAAACATATGTTATGGATAATATACCTCTAGGGGTGAAAGCATAAATACTTCAGGAATGACTTTCACGGGTCCACAGTAAATAATATGGCGGCCTTGTTGTATCCTAACTTCTCTCAATCGGGCGAACACCCGTGTTCAGAAAGTGGGACAGTACCTAAATATTCATGCTATGCAGCGTGGAGAGAGGTTTGAACTCGAGACTTTTGACTCAACAGTCACATTATTACTAATAGGGTTACACTTTAGTTCGTCCTTTCGCTTGCCCTGAACTGTCAAGTAAATGTAAACTGACAGTGATATCTGAACTGCGGGGCTTTGAAGTAATTTGCATCGGCAGGGTACGTATGGAATTCCAGTAAGTATTCAAACCTATTTGTTATTATATAATTTTTCAGCGGCATGTTTTCCCAACTGAAGAGTTTTTCTACGCTTGGAGCAGCTGTCGGAGGCGCTGGTCGTCAGGGTCTACCGCTGGGCCGGACACAACTCGCCGACAAGAATGACAATGTACCATGGTACTAGGCCAATCTGTTGGTAGTGGTGTGTAGAGTCGCTAGATAATGGCTTCTAATATAATGGAACATAAGTATTATTATTAGGTCTTTATCGGATGGGATAACTATGGCTCAGCTAGGTATGCCTGCTTATGGCGAATAACAATTCGAATAAAATAATACTGTGAAATGGGTGTCCGTAGATTACCGTAAAGGTTTGTTTGGAAGCTTTGGATTCGATCACTGGAGTTGATACTTCATAATTACTGGATAGACAAAGGACTTACATATCATAAATAAAGCAGTTCCATTACTGATTTACCGTTCACTTGTAACAGGTTATTGAATAGGGTAGCAATCTTAAAAAAAGTATGGCTAGTGTTGCCAGATTAAGGCATAAAGTAGTTTTATTTTTAAAGACACTTTATTGTATACTACGATGGTGGACTCTTCTATATGTATGCTTGTATAGTTCGGGCACTGTTCCACATTTTAGTGCATTTATTAATTTTAGTAATATCAGTATTATTTACTAGTCTTATTTATAGTAGATTGTATTTACTAATAACAATTTTGTTTCGTTACTGGTTTTTTATTTACATTCTTTCTTATTTATATCTCACTGGTATAAATAGCGTTAACCGGTCACGTATGAGTTGCCTTATCCACACATATTGTGGTCGACAGTGGCGACATCTAGTTAACAACTAGACACAAATGTTTTTACAAAAGACACACGAGTACTTATTCGTTGCGTGACTGTAAAAGGATTGGGACAGGAAATACACAACAAATCACGTTGTTACTTGCCTTGAATGAATAAAAAACTTTTTTTATAAAACTATAATATAATATTTATTTATGTCATTAATGAATAAAAATATAAAAAAGTAAACTAATAATTTGTCGATAATTCGATGAAATTAACATTAAGTGTGCACACAACCCGCTTAATACTTAGGTACGTGAGTTTATTCTGATTGACGTTCAAACTAATACGATAAATCCGCGCGAAATGGAACTATTTTGACATCTGTCAAACCGCCATATTGAATTAGTATACAGGGAATAGGTTAGGCTTTTTTTATGCCAAAAAATTAAAAGTTAATGGTTTAATAACTATGTATAAGATTTTTTTTGCATTTCTAGTAATTGTGTTACTGGACAACCTCAAGGTATTTGAAAAACAAAAAGGGTGGCAACACCAGCGGTGCTTTCTGACACGGGCAGAATTAATCATCGTCCTCGCACATTATTTTAAACAAACCCTAAAATTACATTACTTTCCGTTTGAAAGGGCGTAAGACACGTTAAATAAGGTGCTACTTATTTAATTGTGGATATCAAAATATGAGGTGTATTCGAACCTGCGATTCTCGTATCAATTACTACATAGGCGGATAACAATGTTCACAAAAGCGATTGTTGTCTTCTTAATAGAGAATCTTCGCAATAAAGTTCATTATTGCTTGGCTCATACGATTAATATTGACTATATGCGTTGAACTATAAGAAATATACTATGTACAATCGCTCAAGGAATTTAGTAGATAGTATTAATGCTATTATTGCACAGCCAATATAGAGTCAATTAAGCACACTTCGGTTGAAGTAACAAGCGTGTAAATCATGGTCTGAATTCTTACAAGCAGTAGCTACATTTTTTTTTTCACTAGCAGTCTATATCACTAAAAGTCTACTGCAAAAGCAAAAAAGATCTTTTGAATTTATCGAAGAATATGTGAAAAAATATTAAGACTAAGCGTAACTAAGAAAAACCGATTACAGCAATACCAAAAGCTTAAACGAGCGTCATTCTCTAGGGTTGTTTCACATTTATTCAATTTGAAGAAATAACAATAAAAAAATTATTTTAGTTCTTCATGTTAGCCAGAGGGCTCTGCAATCAATTATGGACCGTTTTTGCTCTTGGTAGGGCTGTCAATATTTAATTGGATGGATTTAATTGCAATGGGGTTTACGAGTCACATCTATTAGCAAAATGATTAAATCTAGGGTTGCAAGGTATCATAGTGCAGAGTATTTTATTTATCAAATTAAATTGAAATGTAAATATACAAAATGTCTGACAAAAAATATTACTAGAAACAGGACTGGATCTCTTCAAATGAATTAATTATTTATTATAAGAGGTACTGACATTCGTCTATTTCGATAATATTACCTGTGATTTCAAATTCAGCTTAAATTTTAAAAAACAGTTTATAGGTGAAATTGTGAAGGCAACATTCCAATTCATCACAACTCTGGGGTGATCTGAAGTTTATACAATGTTTTATATACATAGCTGGACTAGACGATTGTTAACATAAGAGTAACTAATAAATGAAGTAACCGGCGCCCGTGGCCGGACAGCAATATGAAACAACTATTTATTATGTGTGTAATATTCACGATAGCCTCTTCATGTAGAGCTTTATATGCGCACTCCATTTAGTTTCTACTCCGTGATTTATATTTAAGACACACATTGACACATACCTAATATACTCAATAATAGACAAGTTTATATTTTTTTTATATTAAAAGGAGCATATTATTGCAGTGAGCGCGGTGACAAAAATGTATATATTACGAAAAGATTGAGAAAAGGAAGCATACTATATTGTCGTATTTTTAAAATGTTAATAGGTACATAATGTTTGCTACTCGTGAATGCAAAAACGTGAACTATATTATTTCATATTTTATTCATTTCTGACTTCCGCGATTATTAATTAATTGAATTGAAATAAGTAAATATAGCAAAAAAAATATTACTATTGTTAGTTTTGGTATGAATTGTGATAAAATTGCAGCTAATTTATCAGATTCGTTTTCAACGTGATGTAACTTGTCCATTTTTCTTCTAAACTCATCTTTACTGCTTTCAACGTCAGTATATGTCGTTGGTGCCTATAGTCTAATAAGAAAAGGAGCAATTTTTGACAGGCTGTATTTTTCAGAAAAATTATCGTATCCATACTCCAAGTTACTCTAGTTATAAAATTATGTGGGTAACATTTTTTTACCGGAAATAAAATTTTGGTCCTTTTTTTCCATCAGTGTATTAGACCAACATTATACCATGCAAGCTAACTGTTACGTGTTTGACTATTTCCGACTGTTTGGAGTAAGTTAGAATGCAAGTGTGCCCCCCCCCCCTGGGCCCCGGCCCCGGCCCCAGCCCCAGCCCAGACTGCGGCCCCGGGCGGTCACTTGGTGAACACGCGCCACATGGAGGCCAGCGAGGCCGCCGCCGATGTCACCAGCGATGCGCCCGGCGCCGGGGGCGTGCCGCCAACCTCCTCCATCTATTGGGAACAGTTCAACTCAATCACAACTTCTGGAGTAAATACCATATTATATACAGCGAATAAACTAGAATAATTTATTTTAGAAATATAATTTTATTTCCTGTGAATATGTTCGATTTTTATCATACAATCCTTGTCCAGTAAATAACGAACACAATCCAAGTTGGTGAAGTTTTTACTTATATAGATTGGGATATTATACTAGGGCGAATCCAGAGGAGAGTTAAGGGCTCATGAAATATTATTGCTGTTATTGAATTGGAGCTTGTCATGTCTAGCTCGCAGGTACCTACAATGTAACCCCCCCCCTGACTTGAAAGCTACAGAGCTAGGAGTACAGTACTGCACATACCTCCATGGTCTCCGGCCAGTGCAGATGTTCGGGCGGCTCGTTGTCGTCGGTGTCCAGGTCGCCCAGCGCGGCGATGGCGTCGGCCCACACCGACTGTACCGCCGCTTCGCAGCTGCCCATCCAAGACTCCACTCTGAGATACGCAATTCATGTATATTTTATAATATCAACAATTGTATCGTATTATCGCGGTACCTTTTTGGCGGCAAAAGTGCATCGGTATCTGGTGTACCTAATAGTAAATGATTAAAGAAGTGTCGGAAGGTAAAAATTATTTGTCCTTAGTATCAGCTACGTGTAAGTAGGTAAAAGTAAATAAGTTACCTTCCCAGCATGGGATCGTCAGTGTTAGCGGCCACCACGAGCGTGTGTAGGGCTGCGAGCGCGTGCGGCGGCGGCGGGGCGGGCGCGGGCGGGGCCGGGAGGGCGCCCGGGGGCCCCGCGGGGGGCGCGGGGGGGCCCGCGGGGGGCGCGGGGGGGGGCGGCGGGCGGCGCGGGCGGGGCGGGCGGGGCGAGCGCGGCGCGCGCACACAGCGCCGCCCCGCACGCGCTGAGCCGCCGCGCGCGCCACGCTACACCCCCCTCCGACACGCGCCAATTGCAGTACTCGCTAAACACACGAATAATCTAATTTAAAATTTATCTAAATTAAAAAAAAAACGATGGACACCATAAATAATCACACAGCCCACCGTTAAGCACTCTTATGACAACAAGGTGGTTTAATCAAATGCAATTTAAAATATTTATGAATTAAATAGCTTTAATAAATAATGTCAAGAGGTCCTGGGTTCGATTCCCAGGTCGAGTAAAGTGTTATTGGGGTTTTCTATGAAACTCCCAGTAGCAGCTCGGAGTTTGGATTTGTGCCCGGTTATTGGCAATAGGTTTTCCTATTACATGGGACCAAAAAACACCGGCCAAATGTGGGTGTACATTAGTACACCTCTGCCTAACCTTTCGGGGACGACAGGCGTGAATATGATAATTTTACCCCTAGGTACTTTGGCAGCATAGGTACATACAAAATAGGTAAAAAAAAATTACAGCAAGGAATTCGAATCAAACGAAAAACATATGTGTGACGTACTTATGTGTTATGTAGTATTTTACTTGAATTAACTTAACAAATCTCCATAGTAATATTTATATTATACCATCATAGTCATATTATATAGTCATACAGTCAAAATAGAAACGTCTTGAATATTACAATAAAGAATTTATATTATCTTACTTCAGTTCCATAATCTTAGAAATGGAATTTGATAATAAGAAAAGATATTCATTACATGACAATCGTTAGTGATAGCATAACTGACAAACCGTTTTAGGAATATTAGGTTAAATAAATTGTCTACTGATAAATAACGATGTAGATTTGATAAATTTAAGTAAATACAAAGATAGGAAAGAAGTACAACATTCATTAGATCGAGTCAGATTAATGTTTGCATTTGTTAACAGACAGAACTGTGTTGCTAGGGAGTTTGTTGCGCCGCTTCTTCTTCCCAGCAAAAACACCAGGAAGCGGTGAAGGGCGGGCATTTTTGGGGGCTGTCTTTATTGTCGACGTTCAAAAAGAGCCAATTAAATTAGGCCTACTTTGAATAAATGACAGTTTTTTTTTTTTTCATTTAAAAAATGTTTCTTCATCTTAGTATTTTCGTCGTAGGCAAAGTAAAAAGTACTGTGTATTCATTGCGGGTAAGTTCAGATTAGATTACAAACTCGTGTGGTATAAAGCCTTCGCGAAATCAACCTCGTTAGTAATCCGTTACTTACGTCACATTTAATCATATCGTAGTTAATCGAGTGAAACACAGAATAATACTTTAATTAACGTAATAAAACTATGTATATGATTTACGAAACGGAGTCGGTGATGCATAACATTTTATAGAATACTATAGAGTTAAATGAAATATACAAAGTGCGACATATGAATCCAAATAAAGTATTAAAATGGCTACTCAGTAAAGTAAATAACAGTTTTAATGTGAAGTATTTGTAAAATAAATGCGGAAAAACATAACAAAAACTATTAAAAACATATTTGAAGCAATGCCTCCAGAGAGATTTGAACTCTCGACCCCTGGTTTACAAGACCAGTGCTCTAACCCCTGAGCTATGGAGGCGTATGCTAGCCTCTCGATATTTAGCATCTAATGTTGTAGCAGGCAATATTATTGTATTTTAATCGCACATCAAAATGTGGAAATGACTTGTTAATGGATTGATAGATAACATTTAATGACCTAATCAATGTTATTTTCATAGTTTTGACGAGTGTAAATGTAGTATAATTATGGCGGCAAAAAATATTTTTTCTGGTGGACGAGGTGGAAAACAAGCTTACAAGCCGCCCGGTAATCAGTTACCATAGCTTATGGACGTTTGCAACACTAAAAGGGTTACCAGCGCGTTGCTGACTCTATAAATCTTTATGCTTTCCTACAATCACAGCGCCTGGCGGTCAATGATAGAGGGACAACAATAACCAACAAATAACCACATATAATCGTGAACAAATAATACTAAAAAAATATGAATATCTAAAAGGTTTTTAACATTGTAAGGAGAATATTATTTCGTCACTAATATAATTATGATATACCATCGTTATTTTTATTAACAGCAATAAACTAACCAAAAAAGTTACACGCAGCGTCCTGCCTCCAGAGAGATTTGAACTCTCGACCCCTGGTTTACAAGACCAGTGCTCTAACCCCTGAGCTATGGAGGCGTGTGCGAATATGTTGGTATTTAAGTAGCACTAGTGGTTAAGGTACTAAGAATTAAACCAGTGTCTCGAACTTTTAGATTATTTGCGCGCCAAATCTTCTGAATGTAGGATAAACGTACAGCCTATACCACTGGTCGTAGAGACATGAAACTTGGAGGGTGTGTTCTTTATATGATGGAGGCATCCGATAAGAAGGGATTTTCCGAAGTTCTTCCCCTAATGGGATGAAAGATGGGACAAAGTTTGTATGGGACAACGTGAATCCTTGGTTCAATCTCTTTCAAATTTTGCATAAATATTCTTTAATAGAATAGATGGTAGACGTGTTTCGTATTTTATCGAAATTGGCTAAGAACTCTCTCAATCAAATAAAACTATATTTATCATACAAATAAAATTTAAGTGTCTGTTTGTAATTTCAAATTAACCGCTTTTCACGAAATGCATATGAAAATATATGCAGTAGGTACTTACATAAAAAAAACAATTTTTAAATTTATGTCTGTTCTTACTGGACTGCTGGCTGAACCGATTTCAACGGGACTTTCACTATTTTTCTTTCAGTTTTAAGATACTTCCTTATATTACTCCTTACCTTTATTAATTAAAGAAAAATATTGGGCGGGGTTGGGGTTCCGCAGGACTAAAATGATTTTCAAGTGTTTTTAATTTAACTTGGATTGACGAAGCGGTAGGATCTGAGTGCGAGTGGTGGCTGTGTGGTACCTGAGCGAGATGGTGATGGGCAGGCGCGCGTCCAGCGCCCACGCCAGCAGCGCCACCAGCTGCGCGCACAGCGCCAGCGCCGCCGACACGCGCGCGCCGGGGCTGTCCGCCGCACACGCGCACGCACTCGCCTCCTTGTTCTGCCGCACTGCTCACACAGACAACAAACAACAATAAATAAGAAACCTACACATCTGAGAAAATTTCTCGATGTCGTATGTCGTGGTGGACTACAGCCATATAGTTACCCAACTCATACTTACACCAAGCCTGCACCTGCGAGTAGTCACCGTCGGTGTTGATCCACGGCGCCACGATGTGCAGCTGAGGCCGCTTCGGGGGCTCCTCCTCTGTGTCCTCGCCTATGAACTCCATATCTTCTATACTTTCACTGGAATTACAGTGACATTGACAGAACTCAAAGACAACACAATCTATTCACCATTTGAGCATGTGGTAAACGGTAAATCACACATTGATTCACAGATGATGCCTTTCCTAATAAATCCCAGACAAATTAAACTCAATGTTTTATTGCAATTAAAATATTATCGGTACTTTCGAATCGCCAAAACAATTAGTTTGACTGTTCCAAGATGTGGTTTTATGGAGAAGCGTCAGCAAGAAACTGCATCAGTATTTTACTGTCTTCCCTTAATTGATGGTTGTAATGTACCCTAGGATAACGTAGTGTAGGACGGCCGCCGGCCAGGTGGAGCGACGACTTACGCAAGGCAGCTGGCAGTGACTGGAGGAGAAGAGCCGAAGATCGAGCTCTGTGGCGTTCACTAGGGGAAGCCTACGTCCAGAAGTGGACGAATATAGGCTGATGATGATGATGACGTACCCTAAGTTATCTGTTTTAACAGCTGTTGGGCTTAGTTAACGAAATCATGTTTGTTATTTCCTATAACTAATGTGACTGTGATAGGGAGTCCATATAAATATAAAAATAATAATAAGGGTCATTTATGTGGTGTGTCAACCAAGGGAAAGAAGTAGTCAAAGGTCATGAGTTTTCAAAGTTATGTGCATATTTAACACATGCTCAAAAAGTGAAGGAAAACATTGTGATGAAATTTGCACACTGAGATATTTTCTGGATGATAATTATGTAAAGTTTGGCAATACCCTAGTGCGGTAGGACTATAGCCTAAGTTCTGACAAAAGAGAAGAAACCCGTGTGAATCTGAAATACAAATAACTTAAATGGTAATTTCTTAACATACAATGTCCAGTACAAAAGTATATTTTAGAAATATAGGTTAATTACCAAGCTTTCAAACTAATATCTCAATACCTACAAGTGTTAGTCTTTATCAGATAAATATGACCCAGTTACCGTGGCCTAAATAGATAACATTGTAAAGAAGTTATTACTTACAAACACTGTAATATAAAACCAATTAATATTTCATAAATTACTTCAAATCTTGATAGGACTTACCTAGTATCATAGCTCATATAGACTGGGAATATATATTTCGTGAGCTGCCGAATTCGTGACCGACGTAAAGATGCCAATGATTCTGCTTGTTCATTATATGTACTAACTTTGTTCTCAAGCTCCATTCTTTGCATCTGAGCATGTTTCCCGAGGCTCGATACTCGTTTCTGATACCTTGGTAGCTTTAATATTAACTCATTGTTGTAATTTTTTAGTTCTGTCAGTTCTTTGCGCTTCTCTTCGATATTGCTTCGTCTCTGTTCTATAGCTAACCTAAGGAGATCCAGTTTGTCTCTAGACTGTTTGGCTTCTGTCAGCAACGTATCCTTTTTCAACTTAGAAGCTAGTAATTTGTCGCATCTGTCCAGAACATGTTTTCGGTTAACTTTTATTCGAAGAAGTTTTGCTTGTTTTTCTGCATATCTGTAATATTTATAATATTTAAGAATCTATTTTGTTGTGCTGCGATGATGAATGTAGATATGTTTCATAAATAACACCTCATACATTTCAATTCATTTGTATCCCTGAATACCCTATTAATCCAATTAATAATAATAAAGCTATAATATCTAACAAATAACTTGCCAAAAAGTTTAGCTGGCAACTTAGTAACCAGTATTAAAAAAGCTGAGTCATAAACACGAGGCGACACAACAACTACACATCATAACATTTCACAATTCAAGGTTATGTAAGTTTGTAAACATTCATTCAATAGTATCTGTCACCACAATTATGACTTATCTCCGCGTGTTTTAGCAGGAAATAATTTACTTTCCACTTATCTTGACGTAATCATACAGTGCAAATAGCATTTCCTCATTGTTTACCAATAATTTCGACGCATATGGTGACTCAAACGAAACTTAAGGCGTAAAAAGGTATATATTTGGCAATCGAGAAAACAATCTCCATTTGATGCAGAGTAGGTCAGACTGTAATAAGTAAAGGAGTTAGTTGATATAACTGTATACTAATGCTAGAAGAACTCACCTGTCTGCGTAAGGCATTGAGGAATGCACAAAATTGCCCGCCCTGACGCAATCGGGGCAATAAAAGTTCTTTTTCACGGTATAACACAGGAGGCATTTCTTATAGTGGCCATCACTCTCCGTGGAAGACACTCGGAAATCTCGAGGCGCTTCACTTTCGTTAAAATAACTCAACGCCATAGCATACACAACACTTTTTACGTATTTATTTGTAATATTGTTGTAATGTAATGTTGAAACACAAAAACCTGTCAATGTCAGCTGGCGAGATACACAGATATAAAATATGCGAGCGTTTCGTTTAACGCATTTTATTTATTTAAAACCAAACAGCCGAATTTATTTAATTTTGTACAAATCTGACTTCAACTTAATGAAATGAAGCAATATTACGAAATCCGGCTACATAATTACTACATACATAGCGTATGTAATATTTTTTTTTATGTATAATTTAGAATGGGTGTACCAACTTTTGCCAAGGTCACATTCAAAACTTTGCCCGCGAGTAGGTTAATTATTATTCATTGGCATTTGCAACCATACCTATACAAATTATTTACATATATTGCTATGGAATGGATTGTACTTTTATTATATAGCAAGTGTTTTTTTGGCAAATGTTACTTAATATTATTTTAATAAGAATTCTCGCGGGAAAATTTTGGTTTGCCATTGGCAAAATGGTAAGGGATTTTGGGATTTACGCGAGCGCGGCAGATTAATATAAGGGAGGATACCTTACATAAAATATGATAAGTACCTCCAGTCAATATGAGCCCTTAATAGTAAAGTCATGGTTAGTGCACTCAGGTGACCCGAAAAAAAACCAACCATCTGAAATACTCGAGCGAGTCAGATTAAGATAGGGGAGGTTAATTACTTGCAAAGGAGTAACATTCGCTAATCTGATGACTTAGGCGTATCCTGTGGGAGGAAAATAAAATTGTAAAAATTAGACTTACTCGAGGGCGGTCGTTATTGTATTTATTTTAGAGGTAATAATGCCAGACCAAATAACCAAACAGTATAATGTGACGATTTCCGCAAGCCGGGTGTATTAACAGTGTTGAAAATTGAAAGTGTCGGTATTGGTGCGTCCGGTATCGGTGACGTCGGTATAGATGGCGTCGGTATTGGTGGCGTCGGTATTGGTGGCGTCGGTAATGATGGCGTCGGTATTAGTGGCGTCGGTATTGGTGGCGTCGGTATTGGTGGCGTCGGTATTGGTGGCGTCGGTATTAAAGGTGTCAGTATTGATGGCGTCGGTATTGGTGGCGTCGGTATTGGTGGCGTCGTTTTTGGTGGTGTCGGTGTTGATTGCGTCGGTATTAGTGGCGTCGGTTTTGGGGGTGTCGGTATTGTCAGCGTCGGTGTTGATGGCGTCAGTATTAGTGGCGTCGGGTTTGGTGGTGTCGTTATTGTCAGCGTCGGTGCTGATGGCGTCGGTATTAGTGGCGTCGGTTTTGGTGTCGGTATTGTTGGCGTCGGTTTTGGTGGCGTCGGTATTAATGGTGTCGGTATTAGTGGCGGTGGTATTGGTGGCGTCGGTATCGAAAGCGTCGGGTTTGGGTTCGTTGGTATTGGTGGCGTCGATACTGGTAAATGTGTCTGTATTGTTAGCGTCGTTATTAGAGGCGTCCGTATTGGTGGCGTGGATATTGGTAAATGTAACGGTAATATTGGCGTCGATATTCGAGGCGCGGTATTGAAGGCGTCGTTATTGGAGGCGTCGGTATTGAAAGCGTCTGTATTGGAGGCTTCAGTATTAGTGGCGTCGGTATTGATGGCGTCGGTATTGATGGCGTCAGTATTAATGGCGTTGGTATTAGTGGCGGTGGTAAAGATGGCGTCGGTATCGAAAGCGTCGGGTTTGAGTTCGTCGGTATTGGTGGCGTCGGTATTGGTGGCGTTGATATTGGTAAATGTAACGGTATTATTGGCGTCGATATAGGTGGCGCGGTATTGAAGGCGTCGTTAATGGTGGCGTCAGCATTGTTGGCGTCGGTACTGGCGGGTCCGGTATTGGTGGCGTAGATATAAGTGGCATCGGTATTAGTGTTATCGGTTTTGGTGGTGACGGTATTGTCAGCGTCGGTGTTGATGGCGTCAGTATTATTGGCGTCGGTTTTGGTGTCGGTATTGTTGGCGTCGGTTTTGGTGGCGTCGGTATTAATGGTGTCGGTATTAGTGGCGATGGTATTGGTGGCGTCGGTATCGAAAGCGTCGGGTTTGAGTTCGTTGGTATTGGTGGCGTCGATATTGGTAAATAATTCTGTATTGTTAGCGTCGGTATTGATAGCGTCGGTATAAGTGGCGTCAATAATGGTGGCGTCGGCATTGATGGCGTCCGTATAAAAGGCGTCGGTATTGGTGGCGTCGGTAAAATTGACGTCGATATTGGTAAACGTAACGGTGTTATGGGCGTCGATATTGGAGGCGTGGTATTGTTGGCGTCGTTGTTGATGGCCTCGGTATTGGTGGCGTCAGTATTGGTGGCGTCGGTGTTGATGGTGCCGGTATTGATGGTGTTGGTATTTGTGGCGTTGGTATTGTTGGCTTCGATATTGATGGCGTCGGTTTTGATGGCGTCGGTAATGATGGCGTCGGTATTGATGGCGTCGTTATTGATGGCGTCGGTACTGGTGGCGTCCGTATTGTTAGCGTCGATATTGAAGGCGTCGGTGATAGTTACGTCGGTATTGATTGCGTCGGTATTAGTGGCGTCGGTATTGATGGCGGCGGTTTTAATGGCGTCGGTATTGATGGCATCGGTTAGTATTGAAAGCGTCGGGATTAAGGACATCGGGATTGATGGCATCGGTATAAGATGCCGACGCATCGACGCTAACAAAACAGACGTGGTGTCTGTTATTAATATCGACGCCATCTTTACCACCGCCAATAATACCGACGCCATTAATACCGACGCCATCAATACCGACGCCTCTAATACCGACGCCTCTAATAACGACACCTTCAATATCGACGCTAACAATACCGACGCCACTAATACCGAAGCCACCAATACCACGGCCACTAATACCGACGCCATTAATACCTCTAATACCGACGCCTCTAATAACGACACCTTCAATATCGACGCTAACAATACCGACGCCACTAATACCGACGCCACCAATACCACGGCCACTAATACCGACGCCATCAATACCGACGCCATCAATACCGACGCCACTAATACCAACGCCAACAATACCGATGCCATCAATACCGACGCCATCAATACTAACGCCAACAATACCGACGCCACTATACCGACAACTTCAATATTGGCGCTAACAATACCGATGCCACCATACCGACGCCACAAATGCCGAAGCCACCAATACCGACACTTTTAATACTGACGCCATCAATAACGACGCCTAATTTACCGCGCCACTAATACCGACGCCACCAATACCAACGCCAACAATACCGACACCACCAAACCGACGCTACTAATACCGACGCTAACAATACAGACACCTTTACCAATATCGACGCCACCAATACCGACGAACTCAATTCCGACGCTTTCGATACCGATGCCACTAAAACCACCGCCACTAATACCGACGCAACTAATACGGATGCCACCAATACCGATGCCAACAATACCGACACCAACAAAACGAACGCCACTATACCGACAACTTCAAAATCGACGCTAACAATACCGACGCCGCCATATCGACGCCACCAATACCGACGCCACTAATACTGACGCTATCAATACGAACGCCAACAATACGACGCCACTAATACCAACGCAAACAATACCAACGCCATCGATACCGACGCCTACAATACCGACGCTACCGATACCGACGCCTCCAATACCGACGCCATCAATACCGACGTCACTATACCGACGACACCAATACCGACGCCACTAATACTGACGCTATCAATACCCACGCCAACAATACGACGCCAACAACGCCATCAATACCATCGCCATAAATACCGACTCCATCAATACCGACGCCATCAATACCAACGCCATCAATACCAACGTCACTATACCGACGACACCAATACCGACGCCACTAATACTGACGCTATCAATACCGACGTCACCAATACCAACGCCACCAATACTGATGCCAACAATACCGACACCACCAAAACCGACGCCACTAATACCGACGCCATCAATACCAACGCTAATAATAACGACACCTTCAATTTCGACGCTAACAATACCAACGCCACTAAGCCTGACGCCACCAAAAGCGACGCCACCAATACCAATACCACCAAAACCGACGCTACCGATACCAACGCCTCCAATACCAACGCCTACAATACCGACGTTACCGATACCGACGCCTCCAATACCGACGCCATCAATACCGACGTCACTATACCGACGACACCAATACCGACGCCACTAATACTGACGCTATCAATACCAACGCCATCAATACCGACGCCATCAATACCGACGCTACCAATACCGACGCCACTAATACTGACGCTATCAATACCAACGCCACTAATATTGACGCTTTCAATACCAACGCCAACAATACCAACGCCAACAATACTAACGCCATCAATACTGACACCTTTAATACCGACGCCACCAATACCGACGCCACTAATACCGACGCCACCAATACCGACGCCATCAATACCAACGCCAACAATACCGACGCCAACAATACCGACGCCACTATACCGACGCCACCGATACCAACGCCTCCAATACCGACGCCTACAATACCGACGCCACCAATACCGACGTCACCAATACGGTACGCCACCAATACCGATGCCACTAATACTGACGCTATCAATACCAACGCCACTAATATTGACGCTTTCAATACCAACGCCAACAATACCAACGCCAACAATACTAACGCCATCAATACTGACACCTTTAATACCGACGCCACCAATACCGACGCCACTAATACCGACGCCACCAATACCGACGCCATCAATACCAACGCCAACAATACCGACGCCAACAATACCGACGCCACTATACCGACGCCACCGATACCAACGCCTCCAATACCGACGCCTACAATACCGACGCCACCAATACCGACGTCACCAATACGGTACGCCACCAATACCGATGCCACTAATACTGACGCTATCAATATCAACGCCACCAATACGACGCCACTAATACCAACGCCAACAATACCAACGCCATCAATACCGACGCCATCAATACCGACGCCATCAATACCGACGCCATCAATACCGACGCCATCAATACCAACGCCAACAATACCGACGCCACTATAGCGACAACTTCAATATCGACGCTAACAATACCGACGCCACCATACCGTCGCCGCCAATACTGACGCCTTCAATACCGACGCTTTCAATACTGACGCCACCAATAACGACACTTACAATACCGCGCCACTAATACCGACGCCACCAATACCGACGCCACCAATACCGACGCCACCAATACCGACGCCACCAATACCGATGCCAACAATACCAACACCACCAAAACCGGCGCCACCAATACTGACGCCAACAATACCGACACCGCCAATACCGACGCCAACATACCGACGCCTACAATACCGCGCCACCAATATCCAATATATTATATTATGTAGAATAAACCCCTATTTTTATATAATAAAATTGTTAGTGGCAATTTTTTTAATTATACTTATGGTTTTCCAAATAAGTAAAATCATTTGTAATTGGTACTAGAAAGGCGTGATAATATGCAATATTTTTGCTGTAAGTCCGGTAAAGCCAACATAAAGCTGTAATAACTTGGTGGCGTGACCGGTGGACTATGAAAGCCAAGTCTCGAATTCGGACTCAAAGTAATAACTTCTAGGAAATTACGTGCCTAATCCATCTCAAATGAGAGGAGACCTGTGCCCAGCGGTGGGACACTAATTGAATTCATGGTGATGAGAGTTAGTGGAAACTGTAACTAATCCTACAATTTATTATGTAAAGTTAAACTCAAACATTTGTTGAAAAAGATTCCGACACTTTGAGCACATCCTCCTTTTTTGAAGTCGGTTAAAAATAAATACACATTGAATTGCACAGTCTTGGCGTCGAATAAAGGGTCAATGTGAATCAACGAGATTGGATTACCGTGTAACGTGTGCCGGAGTAACGAGCTGCCATTTTGTTTTTATTTTCGCGGGAAAATTTTCGTCGCTGACCACCATTACAACGTTTACTGTTCAGAAAATGGGAAACAACATTTTACTTAATACATTGTTTATTTATAATTTACTGAGATGGTGTGAAATTATCTTTTATTTCTATTTCAGTATATCAGTATTTAGTTACATACTTTATCTATAAAAAACTTGATAGCCTATTGAGTGAAAATGAATAGCTGCAACAACTGCAAAGGTTTAAGTTTGGCTGCGGAACTAAATTCTACATATAATAAAGTTGAATTTTAAATTACATTTTCTACATTATTGCTTACGAGTACTGATAGCAAAAGCAACATAAAACAAATCTTGCATGTTGTGGAATACCATATAGCCCCGGGACTATTTTATTCTAATGTTATTAGGTTTTGGCTTAAACCACTTATTGCGATCTTGAACTGCTCCATACATGGTATCCATGGTCGGCTTAAATTTTAAATTTATAAAAGTGTGACAAGTTTCTACAAAAATGTAGATAAAACAGTTATATGTCGTTTAATTATTTTATTTCCATACGAACAATAACAAAGCTAATAAGATTTTCAGAATCCCGGCGTCCGAAGCGTCCATTTTTGCATATAATCAGGGAAATTATTAATTCCATTAACAGAGGCTGGCAATCACGGCCTAACGAATGTTACATAACATTATGTTACATAACATTATGTTACATAACATTATGGGCCGCACGTTTTTTACCTTTGCCTTCATTCTCTATGGCTTTTGTTGGGGCCACCCTAAAGCAATTAACTTTTGTATGAACGATTTTATTTTGTTTTTTCATTTGATTTTTTTAATGTCTTTCCTGGTCATTTCAAAAACTCATTTTCTTTAATTCATTGGTAATTTTATTAGAACCAGATGAAGTAACGTAGGTCGACGAAATTGAAGAGAAAAAGCGTGTATAAAGATGTAGGTGATTAACAAAATAGTTTAAAAGAGAGGTTCCGGTGAACGGGGAACAGGAGTAAGTTTTAGAAAGAATATATCAACTTTACCCTTTTTGCCCCTGGGAGGTTGAAAAATGGGTTGACTGTAACTGTTAATAATATTATGGAACAGTCAGCTATGAAGTCATTTGGAAAAGGTTAAGGTTAAATTGATTGAAAATAGATTTTTTAAATGTTTGTTCAAAATAATTATACATTCCCACATCTTACTTTGTTTTTAGTAATTGTGGAAGTGGAAAATGCTTTGATTTTACATATTTGTAAGTATATAATCAAAGGGAAATAAAGTTTTGCAAAAGTTTTAACATCGACACGTTACTATAAGCCGCTAGTTAATTAAAGATGATATGGCATACGTACCTGTTAGTTACGGTTACTGAACTTATAAAATAATAAATAAATATATACTTTTAATTACAAGTAGGCAGAAACTACAGGTTACAAAATAATCAATTATGAACAATACCTACGCCAAAATTAGCGCGATCACCTTTTTCACTAATTAAAAATATAAGAAACAAGAAAAATGCCATTCAGCCTAATGTGGTTAGTGTAATTATTGCCCGCTAGAAAGGTTTCGGAACGCACGGCGCGTTGATTTCCCTCGGGCGCCTGACGTGGTTTCCGAACGTTGTTTGCGCCGAATGAAGACGTCTGTGGTTTTCATTAAGCGGGAAATCTTGTTTCGTTTTACTGTTAACAAGTTGTGAATGGCGGTTATGGTTATACTTCGTATTTATGCGCGTTCGGTTCGCTGTTTTATTAGAAGAGTAATATAAATCGCTCGGTGAAACCTTTTAGGGGTCGGAGTTTCTGGATTAATCAGGACTAGGTATGTCGCTACGCTTAAATGTTCATGTAGGTAGATACATGTAATTGTGATATCGAATAGCCATGCCCAGTAGTGGGACAGTATTTGGGATGATAAAAGTTATATTGGGTATCAAAGTCTGAGCTGCCGGTGCCAAATATTAAAGTAATTCACTTATGGAGAAAACTAATAAAATGTTATTAAAGTTATAGCTAGAAAAACCGTGTGGATGCCTCATTGGTCAACAATATACCGTCTATTGGTCGTAAGGCCGCTGTTAAACATGAGGTCTTGGTTTTGATTTCCAGGTCAAGCACACTAGGCTGGATTTTTCTATGAAATTCTCAGTAGCATCTTGTAGTTTGGATTTGTGCCAGGTTGGTGGCAATAGGCTCGCCCCGTATTACATGGGACCTAAAATATACCGGTGAAATGTGGGTGTACATTAGCACATCTCTATTTAACCCTTTGGGAACAATAGGCGTGATGGTATGTTATGTACACTACACACCAAGTGATGTGTAATTAATAAATAAATAAATGTTACACAAATGACGTTACATAAAAAATCTGCGTTCGGTTCAACGAGTATCTAACCAGTCTTTGGTTCAGTTACAACCTTCTTATACACAACACTTTTTGAAGTCGTTAAGTTAAGAGCATTTATTTAGAATCCCAATTCAGTTATATCTTAAGAACTTGTCATAAACGAAATCACTTCAGCACGATGGGTGTCCATTTTTATAGTTCTAGTTTAATTTAACTGGTCCAGACTATTTGGAACTTTTATAGTAACAATGAAAATTACGACGTTGCTTTGCCAATGTGCCTTTTAAGATTAAGCTGTCTTAAAAATAATTCTGGTGCAGTATTTCGGAAAAATAAGCTCTGTAAATAATATAGCAATTTAATTAAATTATTTTTGATTTCCTTCAAAGGGAGCATACGTCTCTGACTTTGTGTCAGAAGAAACAACAACCAACACTGGCGCCAATTTTCATGAAATAAAATAGAATATTTTCTATTCATAACTGCATTATAATAGGTATATATAAATGGAATAAAACTTACTGCTAGCCTTTTAATAGGCAGAAGTTTCTAGATTACCGCACTTCGGTGCCGTCGTGTCTTTTGCAGTAGGAGTTACATTGCTTCTAACCTAATTTATTCATTTCGACCGGACACGTCGTCCTGTGGGAGCCTGGGAGGTACTTGGCTCTCTGCCTACTATACCTAATATATCACGACGTGGTTTTTGCTACCAAGGAAGAGGTTGATAGTGCATTTATACATTAGTTACTTATATGTAGCTTTGATAGAACCTATTGTCATTAAAAAAAAACATATTGCCATATGCAATGGTTTAATAATAATAATAATAAATATTCAGGGACATTTACACAGCACCATCTAGTCCCAAACTAAGCAGAGCTTACAGAGTACCTACTAGACAATGGATATAATACTTATATTTTTTTTTGTAAATACATCTTATAATACATAGGAAACACCCAGACGAACACAAATACTTATATTGATCACATAAATATTTGTGTCCCGTGGGAATCGAACCCACGACCTCGTGATCAGCAGTCCGGTACTCAAACCACGAGACCACATAGGTTTCTTACGTTTATGAATATTAGACGTCTAAATAAAAGCTTTTTTTTATTGAATTTAAAGCAACTTATTGTCGACCCTATTAGTGAAGAGATTTTAAAGGCTACCTCGTGTGCTAAGGTTTGTGATGATGATAATTTCTACCTCAGTCATCGATATATAACATAATATGTATAATATTTAAAATAAAATAATATTTATGTAGTGTATCAATCATCTAGCACCCGTAACACAAGTCTCGTTGCTTAGCTTGGAGCTAGATGGTGCTGTGTCATAATGTCATTCAATACTGTTGAGCCTGCTTGTCTATTGGCTGTTGGTGATCGGGACTAAGGTACGTTTCAGTTGGCTCCATCATTTCTGTGTTCCAACATGGGGCTATCATGCCATGTTGGGTGACACAACACGGTATCATAATGGTATGTAATGCTATCTATGAGAACTATTTTGGATACTGTTTACCTGCATGAAATACTTGTAAACACAGTTATATACCTATTTCTTCCCAAAATTATCTGTTCCCAAATAAAGTATAATAAAATATCTGCCGTGAAATTGGATAGGCCTTTGGTGTGGCATGCAATTTTTGTCGATGACCTTTCTTTAAATATCAAAATAATATCAAATGTTAAAGACAATGAATATGTAGTTATGTTTGTTTATAAGTCATATAGTTAACCAATTACACCTTGCTGTGTTGAATTGAATTTAAGTTCAAGATCGGAGGTGCCGGCGTTAAGTGTTGCTAGTTACTTATTCAGGGGTCCGCTCCAAGGAAGTCCGAGTGATTTCCCCGCGGACCGGGGCTTGAGCCATCATTCGAAATGGCCCGCCAAGGTATATCTCGAAACATTTAGATAATTTATAGAAAATAAGGTTTTATTTAAGATTTTTATGTAATATAATGATAATATTCCTGGACATTATGAAACACAGCGCCCTCTAGTCCCGAGCTAAGCAACGAGGCTTGTGTTACGGATACTAGTTGGTTGATATACTACATATATACTTTTTTTTGTAAATACATACATGTTATACATACATAGATACAACCATGACTCGGATACAAATGTTAATGCTCATCACACAAACATATGTCCCTACCGGGATTCGAACCCGGGACCCTTAGCACAGAAGGTGTTAACTACCGCTGGACTAACTGGGTCGTCAATAATATGTGATAGTAGTGTTTAGTTTGATGATAATAATTATTTCAATTTTAAGGGTCTGGACGGCAATACGTTAATTAATTATAACTCAATACAGTTGAAACCCAATATTACAACACCGGTTAAAACATCGGTTATAACGACTAAAAGGCAAGGTCCCGGATGATCACCTATTTAAATTAGGTACCCACCTATGTGCATATCACATATATTTTTACAATGTTTACAGCGAATTTTCACGAGAAGTAAAACGTAAAATGCAAAACAGTTTTGATATAAAATAAAAAGAAACAGACCAAAATGACCGATCTGAAAAACTATTTTTTTAAGTGTATTGCTTATAACGATTGGATATGATTATGATTATCTTATCTTGAATATCATTACCTCGAGTTTCAACTGTATTTTGAAAATATTATCAACTATTACATCATCATATAACTAACAAAGACGTCAACTGCTATGTCCACATAAGTCTCCTCGAAGGATCGACACGATGAACGGTCCTGTGCCACCCGCATCTCATCCCATTTGGTAATAATACGTCAAGATCGCAAGTAAAACCAAACAATGAAGAGACTAGAAAGAAGGTATTATCTAGCGTGTACTCTTCCTAAAGTGGCTAAATGTCATGTTCGCTAGTTTAGTCAACATAATAGATCTCATACGAGTACGTAACATTTTGTCAAGGACAGATGTTGTGACAGACAGTTGGGATGTGGACATACGTCTTGCAGATTTCCCCCGGGTAAGTCATGCTCATACACCATTGTTCACAGAGCAGTAAGTAATTGGATTACTAATTTATCATGCACATCAAAATTTTTAAACAGTGAAAATAAGATGTGACCCGTCCCTTGGTTGCTATCGTTCTTTATGTAGTAAAAAAAAAATGTCATTTTCAATTCAATAAACTCATAAAATAAAGTAAAAAAATCTCTTACCTTGTTGCCATCAACCACATAAGGACCAATTAACGCCACTTTGCAACAAAATCTTTATATCTTATTCGTACTTTGACTATTATTTTTCAATTAATCAATCTGTATGTATCATAGTGTACCTACTTATCTGTAAGCATTGGACACTTATTGTGCATTCGCTATAATAAGTTAGGCCTCTGAACCCACTCTACTCCGTGGCATTGTCTTAGGTGCCCCAGTAATTATTCGATTCCCTCTCTGCATACATTGTTCTGATAGGTTTATGATGCAACGAAGGAATTGAATTGCGGTTAATTTAGTCAGGGCGAGTGTGGATCTCGAATGATTTCCCATGAGCTACTGGTAAAGTCTGGCATCGATTTTGCAATGCTGTTTAAATCGCACATATAGGTTTTTTTTTTAGAGAGACGAAAAAACGAATTTGCACGTTCATTTTTGTCTGGTTGACGTGCGAACATAGTTATTTTATAACGTGAAAAGTATTCTTTTGATACTTTACGATTCTACTGCACATAATAACCGTTTGCAATAGACAAGTGATTTGCTAATGACTATCTATACAAACTACAGGTATATTTATGTAAGTCGTTTTTATATTTAAATGTTTGAAAAGGGTTAAGAAGGTTAACGTAATTCAAGTTGTAACTCACACTCCCACTTGAACTGTCATGACGGAATACCATGACAAGTTAGTTGAAACCTAGATCATTGGATCCTAATCAACATACAAGTTTTTTTTGAGAATTAATCCAAGGCATGGGTAAACTTATTATTCTTCAGATGGGGGAGCGGGGAGGGGAGCTAAGAAATTGATTAATATAAAAAAATGAATAAAGGCTTATATTTACTTTTCTTTTGCGTGTAAGTAAATTTGGCGAACTGTTTCACTAAATAAAGTTACAACTAAAATTGGTTTTATATTTACATGAAACTAAAAACTAATTTCAAAGAGAATTTAATAAAGAATGCAACAGTGTTTTAAGTGAACTAATTAGTTTTAGTTTATAAGGTGCACTAATTAAACTGTTGCTAATTTGTTTAGCGAGTAGGGGGGAAGTTGAGTTACTGGGGGGGTGGGGAGACTTGTGGATCCGTTTATGATTTCCCGTGAGCTCGGTACTTAGGGTTTCTGAGTGTTTGGTGCAATACTTAGGTATAAGCTTTCCTTAAATTTTTATTTGATACAAGCGGCCCGCTCCGGCTTCGAGCGTGTATAAACTTCGAGAGACATAATTTTCTCTAGTAATAAATATAGCTTATGTTACTTATGGATAATGTAGCATTATAATACTTACTGAAAGAATTTTTGTAATCGGTCCAGTAGTTTTTGAGTTTATTCGTTACAAACATACAAATCATACCTCTTTATAATATTAGTATAGATGCCTGATTTACTCAGTCCTCATCCTCGAAGGAAGATGTTGAAAATTTAGATTGTACCTACAAGCATGGTTAGCTTTGTAGAACCGATAACGTTTGGTTTGAAACCAAGAATCACTCGCCTAAGTCCACAGTTGAACAAAAGCCTTTCCCAGCGTGCCTCCGAGCTGTTGTGTTAGAAATATTTTGATAGAATTGCTCAATAACACTTTACTCGACTTGGGAATCAAAGTCATTTAACTAAAGGTATTTAACTTCAGGGTAAGTTCGGAAAAACTAGATCAACGGTAAAGAGATTCCGTATAGGATTCCGTATCTGGAAGACTAAACTCAGCACCCATTTACGATAGCCATTTCGAAGAATGGTGACTTTACAGACCAAAAGTCCGCGACTGGTCGCACAGAAACTTTAAACTTGGCTTACGTTAATCACACAACTATAAACTCAGTTTTACTTGACCGGAGTTTACAACGACAAAACTTCACCGCGACTTTTATAAAGTCACAAGAATCGAGTTACAATTTCTGCAGAGATAGCCGGGCGTCTTCGGGGAGTGGCTGTATGAAATTCAAAGGTTTCTCATGCTTGGCTTGTAGTTATTTTATTGTACGACGAAAAATGGTGGAGCATTTTCTGATTTTCCCAAAGGAAAAGTCACGTCTGACAGACGTGATAGACAGGTGAACTGAAGGTTAGATAAAAGGTGAGCAGTGTAAGAAATATATATTCTATACTCCCACGTCGGTCTAGGGGTCGTAAGTGTCATTAGCGAGCAATAGGTCTTAGGTTTGGTTCCCATGTCGAGCAAACTGTTATTGGTGTTTTCTTTGAAACTCTCAGTAACAGATTCCTGCCCGATTGATGGCAATATAAGCTTGACCAGGCGCAATGTGGGTGTATGCCTCTGCATAACCCCTTCGGGAAACGGCGTGATGGTATGTGTTATAAATTCTAAATGTTATTATTTTATTTAACGCGGGCGTGGGTTAAGCACCACCATGACTGATGTATGCGTACTGTCGGCATGGACAGCTTATCCTAAGGTTGTAATGGTGTTTTCTTCAAAAGACTTAATATTATCAGATTACTTGGTGACACACGCATATCATTTGTAATAGGTATGGACTTTAAAAGAGACCATGCTTCTGAGTTTGTTTTTGTGTTTTTTCTCAGAGGTCGTCAGTTCGGAAACGTCGGCACCACCTAGTCAATTCATTGACTCGTTAAACTATCCTTGAAAAAAGAAATACAATTTCATTTCACCAAGTCACCTTAACCCGATATTGAACCCACGATTTGTAGCATACAAGCCAATTTTTTTGCCACGGCCCTAATCATCGAATAATATTAGCTTTATGCTCTGTTTACCTTTGTTTCAACGCCCTTTCTATCTACCTACGAACAGCGAAGTAATATTTTCCTGCTCAGTTCGATCTCTGCTTACCCTACCGTACACAAGCGTGATGAATGTTCTGTCATATGTTTCCTACTGAGGATTGTCAACTTTAGAATATAATATCGAATATAATTTAGGAACCTACATAAGCGTACGCGATATTTTAAGCAAACAAATGTATAATTTCTTAAAATAAATAAATAAGCAGTTTCTTTTTCCATTGAGACATAATATATCACCACATCACTGCTACTACGGAGTACGAGGGCTTTCTTTAGAGCTTGTTTCTTCCTATCTCACAGAAAGACGTCAAAAAGTTAGTATAGACGGAGTCACTTCCTTAGGGTCTATTGTTAGAATGGGTGTACCCCAGGGTTCAATTTTAGGTCCTTTTCTTTTTCTAGCTTACATAAATGATCTTCCCTACATGATGTCAGATTTGGCTAATATTGTATTGTTTGCTGACGATACATCACTAATTTTTAAAATCGATAGAAAAGATCGCGTTCTTCTGAATGTTAATAAGAGCCTAGAAACGTTATCTAAATGGTTTGATGCGAATAACCTACTTCTGAATGCTAATAAAACTAAATGTCTAAAATTCGCGTTACCTAACGTTTCTCAAAGCGATACTAATTTAATGCTTAACGACAGCAAACTCGAGTTAGTTAATGAAACTGTTTTCCTTGGTATTACTGTTGATTACAAATTACAGTGGGGGCCACATATCTCATCTCTATCTAGAAGGTTAAGTTCTGCTGCCTATGCAGTGAGGAAAATTAAGCAAGTCACTGATGTACCTACAGCTAGACTTGTATACTTTGCTTACTTTCACAGCATTATGTCATATGGCATCCTTCTATGGGGTTCAGCTGCGGACGTTGATTCTATATTTATCCTACAGAAAAAGGCCATCCGCGCAATCTACGATATGGGCCCCCGCGATTCCTTAAGAGAAGTGTTTAAAAATATAAATATACTTACACTTCCGTCACTGTATATTCTCGAAAATATTTTGTATGTCCGGAAAAACCAGGATAAATTTAACATCAATAGTGACTACCATAGCGTTAATACTAGGAATAAACATAAATTAGTGGTACCTAAATTTAGACTTACTAAAACAAATAAATCATTTCTAGGGAACTGTGTACGTTTTTATAATAAACTGCCGAAATCTGTCACCGATCTCACTGGCAAGACATTTAAAAATCATGTGAAATCTGTTCTTGTCAAGAAAGCCTATTACAAAATTAAGGACTATGTTGACGATGGAAATGTATGGAGTTAAATACGGAAGTGCTTGTGGCCTCCCTGGTACCCTGAGGTTGTTTTTCATTAATATTGTAAAATAATTGTTGTTTTCATTAATATTTTTTGTAAAATCTTACTGTAAATGTTAGGTCAATGTAGTTAATGTCTGAAGAATTATGCATACGGTATTATTTTATTTTGTTCTTACTAATTTGACTATTGACGATTTGAGACATTACATACATTACATTTTTTACATTGACCTCGCACACCATTGCCTGAACATTGTATTCAATACCCATTATTTTAAAAGAGTGTCTATGGAGTTTCTTGCCGGTTCTTCTCCATAAGATCGACTTCTTGGAACCGTGCAACTAGAATCATAACGTTTTAAAAGTGCTTGAAAAAGTTTATTTGAAATAAAAACCTTTTTGATTTTGATTTTGACCAAAAAATCCTAGGTCTAATAGTCAATTACCAGGTTGAACAAAACTTTATTATTTTATACCATGAAGTTCTATTTATTCCCGATTAATAACAATATCGCTCACGCTTAAAATATGAGATCTAATATATCCTTATTGGAGAACTGTGATTGTCCGAATATTTCTGCCTAAGCCTTCATGGATACAAGCGTGATGCATGCATGACAATCAACCAATTTATTATCTCACTGCTGGGCACAGGTCTCCTCTCGTTTGAGAGGGATTTGGCTATAGGGTTGGTCAGAGCATTCATAATATTTTACATTAAATAAACAGTAATTATTTTAAAATGTCTACCCGGCTAGCCTTCGTTTTATAGACATACATTATCGTTCCATGAGTCTGGTAGTCAAAGTTAAACTTTTCCACATCTCCTTCTACTCAGGGACCAGGAAATAAATTTCATTTTAGCGCATACCAAGACCAAAAAGTTTTAAGCTATGTGTGCAACATCATAAGCGACATTGTACCCCAAAAATTTACGGTTGGCAGCCCTGTTTAGAGCGAAGACGGAATATTTTAAAATGTTGGCACCGAACTGGTTTCCTAGAGCAACATATTTCAGGCATCCATTTAATTTTGTATGAAACTGCCACGACATTGTCGCTATTTAGACTTTTTAACTTACTTTATTGCTTCTTTGTGGAAAATAATGTATCGTAACGTTTGTTATGACTGTTATAAAACTTATAATAAATTGTTTATCTTCCACTGCAGGCTCTCTTATGATACTAGATATATTATTGTTTAGTGCTTAAAGATATTAGTTATAAAATACTATGTGTGATACATATAACATACTACTTTTTGCCTGCGATTTCGTCTGCTAATTCTGTATTAGTAATTTTATCCAATCTACTTATACATTTCTCACCTTCTTTTAAAGAAGTACTGATTCCGCATACCTATAAACTTCCACCTCCTTTTTATCCTTTTAAGGGATGATTTCCCGGACTCAAACTATCTTCATACTAGATTTCGTCTAAATTTAACCGTTGAACCCATCGAATTATGGTATGAACATAGTTTGATTCTCGGAAATCTATACCAGATTTCATCAAATGGGTTCAGCGGTTAAAGCATGGAGAGATAAAAGACAGACATACTTTCACATTTATGATACTGGTATGGATATGGATTTCGGAAAAATATTGACTAAGAAAATGCTTGTAGTTTCGAACTTTTTCAGTTTTTTTCAGTTTAACACTACAAATAAATCCTGCTCCGCTATTTGTCGTTGCAATAAATGTAGTTTTCTATAACCAACGTGTTAAGGCACTATTATCGCGTGAAGATAACTTTAGACAACTATATTAGATTTAAACCGACTTTGTTTAATGTTCGTCGACCCGCTCGCCTTAAGGTTAAGCGAGCGGGTTCGAAACTCTTGGGGAATCTTTTGGAGAGTACCACAGGTCTGCCCCGATAGGATAGTTTCTAGCCATTGGAGCCGTTTCACCTCGCTGCATACACACTGCACCAGTGGCAGTTTAAAACATTAAGAAGTCTTATATCTGCAAAAACCGATTGTAAGAAGTGAATGTTAAGTGGTGTGACTAGTGGACTTAGTAGAAACAGTTCTCTAGTTCGATCTCAAGGAACAGTTTTGTGGAGGGTGAAGGAAAACATCGTGAAAACATACATACAGAATGCAAAAAATTTCGTCGATATCCCTCTCAAATGACCGATAGTTTAGTGCTTATGGGGACTGCATGTCGTGCACGGTAGGCTATGATCAAATCTAAGATTCTAAACATATTTTTTCTGTTAGAATATAAGGGTATTCTTAGTATCGAATGTAAGAGTATTGGCCTAAAGTTTTGTAATATCGATAGTAATATAACTTCCCACAGCCGCAGCGTGGCGTGTTCAGCGGTGCCGCGACACTAGTTCCATTATCCTCTGCCAATACTATCGGGAAATACGAGCGTAATGTTATGTTCGGTCTCTAAGCTCATCCACAAACTATCGGTATCACGTCACAGATTTACAATACACAACTATTTAACTCACCAACTTTGAGTTGTTGACAATCATCTGCCGTTAACACATCCGACGGAACCCGCTCGCCAAGTATTTCCTACAATTCCCTTGCCAAATGTCGTACTCTACTGAACCTTTACCTTTCATACCACCTCGACTTTATGTCGTGAGTCATAAGGTAGCTTTTTGCAAGTTTTACTGGTGTGTTAAGTTGGTCCAAGCAATTTCCCTGTGACGGTGCTTTCTTTATGTGCCCGTAGCTTGGAGACACTTTATTGGGCCTCTCTAATGCGTTCCGAAGGACTCATGAGGGAGAAAAATGAGTCTCGTAATGGGAATAATTCTAAAATACGAGACATTCAATTACGTATAACGGAACGTAACGCGTTAATGCACGCAAATCTTGAATGGTACGCGAGTGGAAGCGGCGGGGTGCGTATTGACGAGTACCCTCAGTTCACCGGCATCGATATAATATGGAAAGGACTACAACAGTACCTATATTATTTTAGCACTGTAATATTATAGGTATGTACTGGTTTTGGAATAAGTAATTATTAAATAGAAACATATTCTTCATAATCTAGCTGGTTCCTTCTCACAGGAACTTTATTGAATGAATAGCATATACATAGGTATGAAAACTTATTTGATCAAGAAGTTAGTTCGACAGTACCTATGCCAAATTTGTAAAATTATATGATATTAATTAATTTCGACGTTTCGGATCCTTTACAGCATCCAAGATCTCTTAGTTTGCCCGTGAACAGTAATATACCAAAAACAGGCCTGGTATATTATATACCCTAAAAAGTAGGTTTATTTAAACATCATCTACATAGTACCTATTCGCGTAACTATAAGAAATCAGTAACTACATATTTTTAATTTTTTTAGTCCAGCGGTAGTTAACACTGCCTTCTGTGCTATGGGTCCCGGGTTCGAATCCCGGTAGGGACAACTGTTTATGTGATGAGCATAAACATTTGTATCCGAGTCATGGATGTATCTATGTATAATATGTATGGATTTATAAAAAAAAAGTATATATGTAGTATATCAACCAACTAGTATCCGTAACACAAGCCTCGCTGCTTAGATCGGGACTAGATGGCGCTGTGTCATAAAGTCCAGGGTTTTTTTTTATATTTAATTATTTATGAATTTCATTTTATTCAATTAGAATATTTTCAGAGTGTATACATAATAATATTTATTATGATTACCTGTTTTATTAAATCAATCTCCAAAGTTGGAACAAAGTTGTGAAAAGTTCCATTAAAATCAGTTCATGGCTGAGAAACAGCGTGACTGGATTGTATAATACAGATTGTGAAAGACATATAGGTACATACATATATTTGTCGTCAAAAAGTGTTAAGTAGAAGACATTTAATTACACGATGTATGTACTTGTGTGGTGTATGTCGGGTGTGGAGAGCGTGCGGTCGCAATTAACTGCCGGAGAAACCCCTCCACAGTAATGAACCCCAATGTAGATGAATTCAGACTCACAAATTGGGAGATTTTGTTTAATTTGTCTGTTATACATATGTATATTATAAATAGTAATGTATAGCTGCCATTTTGGGCTGTGAGTAACGTCTATGGCTGCAGAGACCTTCAGCGTTTTCAGTTTTTATTTTTATTAAAAAAATTCAGTGTTGCTCGGAGCTTAGATTCGTCCGTGGGACCTAATAATATATGTACCTTTGTAATTTCGGCTACACATCAGTACCCCTCTGTCTAACCCTTTGGAGGAATAGTTGCGATGGTATTATATTTTTTAATAGTTATAAAATATTTTATTAATTGTAAAAATATAATCAATGTATGTAAAAACTACTATATAAAAAGTTACTATATAAAATAAATAAACAAAAGAAAAGAAATATGTTAAGTTATAGGCCGTCAAAAAACTCATCCCCGACGCTGCCACGCCAGGAGACTGGCAGCATTGCCACGTTGAATGGCAATGCTAATTCTTTGTCCGAAAAATACGCCAGCCTTTGGGTCACGTGAAATGTCGACCAAGCGTTTCAAAATTTCCTTGAAAAGTGCTAAGGCACTCAGACCCCATGACCCAAGCGTTTCAATCCCAAAATAATATAAAAAAAATATATAAAATTGTCTCTAATATCAACAGTGTTTAAGATCAAGCCGATAATATAATACAAGTCGCGGGTTGCGATTGATTGAACATTTTCGCTTCAATTAATTGTTGAAACTGTATAAAAATTGAATTGATTAAAAATGGAACGCAACACAATAAATACATTTTCCCAAAATAATTGGTTTATTCGTCGCGAAAACAAAGAGTATATGTATATACATACATAGATAAAGAAAATTCATTTAATATTCAAAATGGAATAAAATTGTTCGTTCGAAATGTTTCTGATTGACTTTATAAATATAAAATTGAGTATAAAATATTTCGGTTCTCTGTGCAGCTAGTCGGGCGTGGTGGGTTCACGAAATTGAAATAATTCACTGTTAAATGTATTTATACATAGTTGTATACTACCCTCCACCCGCGACTTCACCTGCGTAGGTTTTGATAAAAATTGGCCTATGAGTTATAATAAAAATTTATCAGTAGGTACGTTATTAACATCGCTGAATAACAAACATATAACGAACAAACTCACAAATATAATAGTTTTGTTTGTAATTATATATATTTATTCCTCTGTTCAATGTTACAATGTTATACAAATAGTGTGGTAGGCTTCTACCGATTTATTTATTTATATTTTTTTTGTTAGGGTTATTCAAAACAAGTAATAACTCTTTCGGGTCCTAGCTTCAAAGAGCACAGTGTAATCAACCTTTATTTAAATTAGTACCTATATTCATATATAGGTAAGCTTACCTATACCTATACCTATATAAGAGTTTCATTGCAAACCAAAATGATAGTTTGCGCGACCTGGAAATCCAACCCAAGATCTCAAGTCTTGCAGTTGTCAACGTGTAACTATGTACATATTTCAGAAAATGATCGTGAGAGCGATCTTCAATTGATATAGCCAAACTATTAGGAATAAACATATAACTACATAGGTTATTCCCATGGAAAAACTAGCAGCTTGTTTTCCTAACTCAATTATATTTTACAGCGGGTCGAAAGCCGGTCGCCCCCATTTTAAATAAAGAGAAGGTTATTGAGTGCGCGGCTCGCGGACGGCGTTTTGGGGATTATCAGTAATCCCCAGGAGCTGGGGATTCGCGAGTCGCGTTTTAAGAATCACAAATAATCGCTAAGTCAAAGTGGGAGGGGGAGGGCGGAATAATTTTGTCATTTTATGGATGATTTGTGTTGTCACGAAAATGTTTTGCGTGTCAATATAAATTAGAATAAGCTTATAAACAGGGTTTGTTTATGCCGCATCTGAGATCATGACTTCAGTTTACTTCAGAGGTCAAATCTTGTGTCCTTGTGACTGTTCCTAAGAGACCAATCACGAGAAAGTCACCAGTTAGTCAGTTAAAAGTTGCCTTATGATGTGATTTTCAATATAATAGGAAATTTACTTAATTCTGTTTTTTGTTTCTAATCTGTAGTGTTGCTATTTTAAATATAGAGTTCCGGGTCATATCTGCAGGTCATGTCAAATCAGTTACAGATTAAGTAGAAATCTTTTTACGGAAATAAAAGAAGGATGAGCTACTAAAGATTCATTGAGTTCTTAATTGTCCATTCTTACAAAGTCACGGCATACATTCATACAATTATGCAAACGGGGAAATTGGCTTGTTTTAAGGATAAAATGAATATCTACGTGTATATTTCAAAACGCCTATGTAGGTCATTCCAAAAACTAATTTCGCTTAAGCCGGTGCTCCGAAAATGTTTAAAAACTTGGCAAATCCGGTCATAACTAACAAATTACAATTTTAGCGTTTACAGCGGCTGGAAGCGGAGCCGGGCTGCGGAATTAAAACCGTCCACCCCGATACAATTGCCGGAGACTTCGCAATAACTGCGGCTGGTGGTCGCTTCTTTTTTTGTAACACGCTGCGATGGTCCATTGTCGAGCAAATTCTACGGTTTTATATGATAACTATACTCTTATTACTTTTTTTCTGTTGCGTTGGTTTTCATTTAAAATGTAAAGGTGTGTCTTCAGTGTGGGAATTTCTGTCTGAGTGTTCATTTGAGTGCTCGTTTTTGGGATGAATGCTGCCTTTAATAATCCTGCTAATATTATCAACTTGAAAATTTGTATGGATGTTAGTTACTCTTTCACGCAAAAACCGCTTAACGGATTTGGATGGAATTTGGCATACAGATGTTTTATTAACTAGATTATCATATAGGCTACATTTTAACTTTAAACCAAGCGGGCCAAGCCTCCCGGTAGAAGCTAGTACTAAGTAAAATTTATTTTCACTCGTGTCAAATGAAGATAATAATTGCGCACACACAAGTCAATACTACTTATTTTTAAACTTTAACGATGCCAGCTCTAAATAGAAAGGAAAACTCAAAATTCGAATCACTGATAATTTTATTCCTCAGCCATTTTGCGCGCAAAAGGCCAGTTAAGTGGCCAGTCTGAATATTTTTCCGTCTATAATTATTCATAATACGCAATCAACCCCGTTCTGGCGAGTGCCCGGGGGTGAGGGGGTGTGAGGGGGGTATTAATTTGTTTTCATTCAATTAGCCGTCGCTATTTGATTAGGATTGATCATGTTTGTACTCGATTCGTTACGGAACCTTATTAGTAAGATTGTTCGGGTACAAAACGATACAGTTTGCTTGAGTTGTCTTGATACGGATCTTGGGTCTTGATTGCTTAACTAGTATATGATAAAGTGAGCGATTCACGTATAACAGATAAATAAACATTTATTTATTTATTTCTCCATCTTACAGCTATCATTCCAGGATTTCTTTTTTTATAATCTAATGCAAAAATGCGATAGTGTAGTCAAACAGTATTTGTATTATATTATGTTAATTATGACGTTATGTTGATAGTACTTGTAGATTTACATGCGTTCAATGTATTTGTACATTTCCAAGTTATTTTATTTGTAGGTACATGTTAAATCACATTGGCGATTGGTTTCTGTGCCACTAGCCGTTAGTTCAATTCTGATATATAACATAATTATACAGATATAACATATGACTAAATATATAAACTTTTGTTCTAAATATTTCTGTGTTGCCAAATTGTGACATTTAATTTGTCCATTTTTACAACCATCATCACAAAAAAATCCCAAACAAATCATATAAACTCGCAATCTCATCGCATTACGATCCGTCAGAAGAATTATTGCCATCTAAATTGTAGCGAAAAATAACAAAAATTTAAATAAAAACGCATAAAGTTGCCATCGTTAAAAATACCGCCTGTCATAGAAATAAAGCCAGCTCATAAAGCAGCTGTTTTACGAATTATTATCATCCTGCGACTCTTTGGCACTTCAGTAACACTAGGTATGAGCTTGAACTGGAATATGAACAGGATAGGTAATGGTGAAGTTATTTTAGCACTGTAAAAGCAACGAGCTGTATTTGATAGGTCGGAAGTCTAGACACAGACTAGATAATAGTACTAGATATAGTCGAGAGATTGACGTCGTTTTGAAAGCGTTTTGGCGACTCGGTGGCGCAGTGGCTGAGCGATCGGCTTGTGCGTCACGGGTTGCGGATTCGATCCCCACACGGAGCGAATATTTTTACGTTCTACAGGTTCCGGGTCTGGGCGTTTGTATATGTGAAAATTTGTGTTTGTAAACGCACCCACGATACAGGAGAAAATCCTAGTGCGGGGCAGCGTTTTTTTAAGACAAAAAAAATTGCCTACAAAATTTGCAACAAATAATAATAAAAATACAATACCTGTATATTCGAAAGAGACTTAAGCCTGAAATTGCATTGGCTTTTTTATAAATAAAGAACGTTCACCCTTGTTTAACGATAAAAGACTTATTACTTTTAAAATCTCAAACGTTGCACTGAACAATTTCCCATTTTCCTCCCCAGTTCGAAACTATCATCAATCTCGTGTGCCATCAAAACTGCAAGCTTCACACAATAACATGGCGGATTAGAACATGTCGTCGGCAGCAAATGGTAGGAAATAGGATCCGCGGGCTCAGCCGGGGAGAGTAATGACCGGCGATGGGGAATCATAACAACAGCGCTGCGCGGGAAATAAGAACACGGGGACGGATGTGCGAACATCGGTGGATGCGGCGTCAAAGAGATGAGACATCAACGTGTTACAGTCGCTTTAATATGAGACCAGGTCCATGCCAATACAGTGTTAGCGGAATTTGAGTGAGTTGTCAAGGCCATAGCTAGCCTTGATATAAATCCAGGTGCTGTGCGTAGCCAAAAGCCAGCTTGGAGACAGGGCGACAACCCAATAAAATTATTCGGCGGATTTCAATGACAAAACAATATTTACACTTTATTATCACACCATCTGACAGTTTCGCTAATAAGGATTAGCGAAATTGTCAGATATATAGTATAACGGATCCTGTATTAGTTTAACCTAAAGCTAAATCTTGTCGATAAGCAATACTAAATGAATACATGGAAGATCTCAGCTCAGATCAGGTATAAACACCGTATCCAACATTTCGCGGCTCCACTATCGATATGTCGCCGTATAGTGGTCCTGATTGGATCCCCTTCAAGAAGCGTCGCGTTGTCGTCGCGTAGTCGTCGCGTTGTCGCCGCCCGATAAATTGTCCGAGCGCGACCTCGGTAATTGGACGCGCGTCCCTCAGGATGTAGCGCGCATCAACATGCAAGTAAGCTGTAATTGCTTCGCGCACACTATAAAATAGAGTGCAGATACTTGGGAATAATTGAGGAGATTGATTAGAAAGCGGTCCTCAGAGGAAAAAAAGTGCAGTCTGATAAAATAGTATACCTACGTATATTAGAAGGTGTATGGGTAAGATATTTTTTGTAATCGAATATTGGCTCCGAAATAATATAATATCATATGTTGATATTATATTATTTCGGAGCCAATATGTTAAAGATAAGGTACGTTATACTTATTTAATTAATTAACAAAATGATATAAGAAGTGCGATACCTAATCGCATAATAAAATATACAGATGAAAAATATTTTATTTACGACAAAGAATGACAGTTTCAAAGCCTTTTGTTTATTAATTCTTATATATAACACTGGAAACGAGTTATATGTTGTATTTTAAATTAAATAGGGTAGGTAGCAGCCGGCACCAATTAAGTACAGAAGTAATCAAAAGCCGGACATGTAAGCCGTGGCCGGACGGGGCGGTTCGGACGCCCGCCGTCCGATTAGGACGCGTCCGGCTATTGAAAGGAAATCCGGATTTAGAATTCTTTGCTGAGATTGGAAACCTTCTTTTCGCGTCTTCGCCGGTCGTTATCTCGCGTGTTTTGTAGGAAAAACTAGTACAGGGGTTTTGTGGGCGATCTATAGTATTTTATTTAACTGCGCTTTATATGGGAAGACGTAAAGTGGGAAGCTGTGTGTGTACAAACGAGAGAGGCCGGTAGGTACTTAGTATTTATATTTGTTTTTGTTGGAAAAGTGGTTTCCTTTTTTTTACTCCTTCAAAAAGGTCAGGTGCGCAGTACTCGTAACCGGCGCGCGTGCATGACTTGATGTGTGAATGTGGACGAGGCAAAAGTGGTATGCTGGGATCGTAGCCCCCATTAGAAAAAATCGTGAGTGTAATGTATGTATTTTTCTCTTGGTAGGAACTTAATTACGCTTTCATAAATTAATGATTATTTTGCTGCCTCATATAAGTCATACTTCATTGTATAAAATATTATATTTAACTGCAATATATGTTTCCAGACTTATTTTAATCCTCGAGTGATTCCGTGTTATTTCATTTACGAAGTTTTTTGTATCTGACCCGAAGCGGCTCAGTGTTTTTGTATTCAGTTGCTTTGTTCGCACAACAAAACAAATGGGATCAACAAATAACATGTTTATATTGTTGTATTCCTCGTGTAAGTACGTACATTATCATTCTTTTCTGAAGTGGAAAATTTCGCGAAATCCTCCCAAGTCTTGGTCTATTGTTTTTCACACAATAGGTTTTCCGTGACAATGGATTTCCGTGGAATTTACTAACTTTTTTAAAACCTTAGATGGAAACGAAGGGACACAGAGAATTCGTTTTAATTTTAGGAGGCGTTTCAGAAACCTCGAATTGTCCATTATTTTTATACATATAGTGCGGTTTTAAGGTTACAGACGTATAAATATAACTATTATTCAAGTGCAATAAAACGTTTCATTCGTCAAGAATTTTATGATGAAACTTTACGACGGTACAGCACTGGGCGGCTAGGGCTGCCGCTAATTTTAAGGAGACTTTTTCCACAGGAGACTCATCTTTTTTATTTCTTTAGTGTACACTCGAGAGGAAATTTAATATTAATAAGCAAGGCGGGGAACTGCAGTTACCTGGGGTATGGCGGAATACAGAGCTAGAAATTGGTGAACCATTTAGATAGGTAGAAGGTATTTCTTCTTTACATACACAATTACACACTCAACATAAAAGAGTAAAATTAATAAATAAATAATAATGTATGTACAAATACAATACATATGTCTAAAGAAATCTCTCACAGTAGGCTCGAGAGAGGTGTATAGACAAAAAATAATTCAAGAGTCAGGTAAAGATTTATTAATGTTTTTTTTTCACACGATGTATGTTCCGTGACGAAAATTGCTAGAATCAGCCACGATTTTAAAGAAGTTCCAGAATATTCCGTTAGAATATCAAAAACCCCACTATCGTTTTGATTGACAGCCCCATGGCTAGTGGAAACTGAGTCATGAAATAATGGCGAAATTCCGGAGTGACGATTGCTGAGGTGTAAAATAAAATATGTCCTGGGGGTGCCATCTAACTCATCTAAGGTAATTTACTAAGAAGAATCTTCTCGAGATCAATGAAAAAAGTTGGTCCTCAGTACAGACGTGAATGCATGCAGACGAAGTTGTGTATTCTTCTTATTTTTATCTTCTCGAGGGAGAAACCACCAAATAACTTTTCAACGTACTTATATAGAACGGAGTTGATTAACAGTTTGTAAGTGAAGGAGGTTCTCGAGTCGATATAAGGAGGTCACACTGAGAACTTAGAATAGGCCAGTAAGGAACCGATTTAAAAACTATTTAAATACCCATTATGACTCTTTTTTTATTCGGTTAGGAATACCCCAAAGCAGGTCCTATTTATATGACTAAACGCTCAAGGGAAAACTTTAAAAAAATAAAAAGTTTTACCTTAAGCGTTTATAGATATTGTAACAATTCAATTTGCTCACTCAAGTTAAAACCATTTTAAACAAAAATTTAATGGACAAAAAACTAATTCTGTAAAGAAAAGTAATAAAAATAAAAGAAGGGACGCGCTACGCATCTAGTAAAATTCAATTAATTCAATTATGATTATTTGTTCAGTTTTGTTTGTATAGCTATAACCGTAAAAATGATTGTTTAATTAAAATTTAATTAAGTTTTAGATAATTAAAAAAATGTATAAGTATAATAAGTAAAATTTTGTCTCCTAAGTTTAAAAGTTAAAATTATGATAATGTTGTTTGCATTATCCGTCGATATTAAATGTAATACTATCTGAGGAAACTATCTTGGATACTGTACCTATATCTACATGAAATACTTGTAATTGTAATTATATATCTGTTTGTTTCCAAAATAAAATAATAAATAATTGTATTAAGATATTAAACACATGGTTGATTCAATACACTGCATAGCTCTTTTTTTTTTAATTATACTTTGAAACATCCAGCACTCTGGTACAAATATCTATGATCATCACACAAACATTTGCCCCTACCGGCATTCCTAACCTGGGACGCTTACCACAGAAGGTACCCTTCAAAACCGCTGCGCAAGCCGAGTTGTCAAAACAAATAAAAGCGTTCCGTCCTGACGCCATTCCAATAATAAGACGCGAGTTTAAAATCGAACCTTTGACTCGAAGCTTAAAAACAAATAACTAGCTGCTAAGTCCTGTGTCAATGTTCTTTCTTTGGTACAAGTTCGTTAAAGACGGCGAGCGAATGTCTTTAATGGGCTAGTTCGCTTCGGGTGCTAATTGTGCCGCTCGGCGCCGCCTGTAATTACCTCCAATGTTCATTACACAGATTCATTGGGAACATATTGAAACTTGTTGTCAGTAATGAAGATTAGTAAAGTGCAGCCTTTCGTTTCGTATTTATTTTGAACGAAAAAAATCATGATATTTAATGGTAATAGCGATAAAACAATTTTCAAACAAAGCACTTGACCAAATTTTTACCGTAAGAAAATAGTTTACAACTTCCTGAAATAGAAATTAATATAATACTTACGTAAATAGCTAGGTAGGTACTAGATATTGAAACAAAACGATTTTATCGGCGTATATGTTTTAATGCCAACGTTTCAGATCCTCTACAGCATTCATAGTCACAGGCAGGCTCATAGAAAAATGCGTAAAAAATGATTTATATCCAAAAAAGCTCTGTACTTTTCTTTTAAAATTATGTTTATTATTTAAAACTCTGCAGAGAAAAAAAGGAACGTTTTTTTAAGGACTTTATGTCTGTTATATTAGAAGTAAATAAATAGCCTGTTTCAAGGTCTATCTTATAAAGTAACCTTTTTACACTTGAATAAAGAAGTACAAAAAGGTTTATCCAATAAGTTCAATCACACGAGTACCTGTACCGAGACCAAGACATAAAAAAGAAATTCGCTTACACACACGAGGCGTCGCTCGAACTCTTGGGTGGAACGTAACAAGTTTTTTATAGTAAGTATTAATTTCCGACAGTTACAAGAATATAAGTCATTGAAATAAAGCTATTATTCAATCTGCCCGTGACCTGCTATTTATATAAGAGCTGAAATGTCAGTATCATCGTTATTTCAGTCACAAGACGTCCACTGGTGTCCATATGCCTCTCGCAAGCATCGCCACAACGATCAGTCTGGCTACCCACATCTAGCGAATTCCAACCTTACCTGAAATGTCAGCCATCCGTATTACATATACCTAACTTAGTTGGCATTTTTTTTTTAATTGCATAGAACGCAAATAAGTAGTCTGTTAAAACACCAGCACGTAGTAAACAACAGCCTACACGTAGTTTTTGCACATATCTTCGGCTGCGTAGAATTATTAATTTTGTGCAATATCTTTATTTATTTTGCTTAAAACTTGCACCCCCATTTTTGTCCCGTTAACAAAAACACCCGTTGACATAAACTGTCCTATGTCCTTTCTCGGAGCTTAAACTACCTCCATACAAAATGTTATCTAATTCGGTCCAGCGGTTTACGCGTGAAGAGGTCACAGACAGATTTGACTGAAGTAATCTTACAGATCAATTGATCCACGTATTAGATATTATTAATTAGCTACGACCCATTCATGAGGAGTATTCAATATAAAATGATATAATTAATTAACTAATTAGTTGATAGTATGTACACAGCGCCCCGTATTTGCCCGGGCCGTGTGTTTGTCTGTTTGTACGTCATGTTTGCCGCGCGTCCGGGATTAAGCGGCGGCTGTTGGCTTTGATATCGATGTGCGTCAAGCACTCTCACCGGAGAGCATCTCGCGAGTGGCTCGCTGAGAAATGGTGCGCAACTGAGAAAAATATTGAAAGATTTTAATATCGGTCTATAGAAAAAAAAATATCGATTATCGCATTAGGCACAGCGTTACATTTACGAAACAGACATGCTTCGACATTAAGGTTGTGATAGCCTAGTGTATATTGAATATAAATACTATAGTAAATATACATAATATACTCAATATGTTATGGTTATAAATACTTAGTATGGGCTATAGAAAATATGATTTCAGTGCCGAAAGAAATTATTATTATTATAGTCTATCACGCCTAGTACGATAGAAATGGTACTATCAATAAAACTATTAAATCAGCTTATTGCACTCCACTGGGACTCCTAGTCATAGGGTTCTCCTAAACTGCGCCATAACATTGTATCCTCCGCCTTCATCATGCAGTCTATTCCCATTAACCTTTTTAGGTCGTCGGTTATTTTGTTTGTCGATGGTACAAGCCTAATTTTGGTTATTAATGTCACATCGTGGGGACACCTGCATGCTTGAGAGATATTTTCGATGGCGTGTGAAGTCTGCCAACCTGCAGTAGGCTAGTGTGGTGGACTATAGCCTAATCACCTCTCAAATGAGAGGAGACGCGTACCCAGCAGTGGGACAAAAAAGGGGTTGATGGTGATGATGAATGTCAAATTAACTATTTCTACACCTATAAATGTTTTTAAATACTAGTCTTATTTTCTGCGCGTTGTCACGTACACCGCATTGCACTAGCGCCGTCATCTCCGTGGATATAGTTGGTAAACAAAACTGAATAGACTGTATATCGAGTTATCGACCAATTTAAAAATATAACTGCTAGTATACCTACTCATATCATAGGGAAATAATATTGATATATTAATCTTGATATAATTTATATAAAAATATTTTTTCAAACTCTCAGTTTGTCTCAGATCAGTCTCAGTTTTATTAGTAGGTCGTAAGTGAGGGGTAGTGTTAAATTGAAACAGTATTATTTAAATTGTAGGAACAAGCTATACAATACTGTTTAAACACGCTGTGTTACGGGCACGGCCCTACTTTCGTTGATTTAAAAAATCTTCCTTGGAATTCAACTTGGACTGACGATACTAGTGATTGGCTGATTTAAAGAAAGAACTCTATGTTTACAAAACTCGTTCGTATTTATATTAAAATGACAGAAAAAAAAACTTTTACGTATTTTATCGCGGTATATTGATGTCATTTTAACTCGACGCGACGTTTCAGATCCTTTACAGCATCCATGGTCATTAGTAGACTGACTTTAGACGGACTTATATTTCAAAAAACACAAAATAAATAACGTCAGCAATATACGAAGCACAAAGTGACGTCGTACTCATAAATTGTATGCTCTAAATAACTGCGCGGAGAGACTCGAGCTGGTGTACGACAATATTTATATGTTTAATATTGCAGTTCCGGATATAATATATTTTAAAATCTTATTTGTATAACTGCCTCTTTGGTTTAGTAGTCGTAAGTGCGACTACTGAGCATAGGGTCTTAGGTTCGATTCCTAGGTGGAGCAAAGTGTTATTGGTTTTTCTTTGAAATGCCTGGCCTGGTCAGGCTTGCCTATACATGGGACCCAGAAGATACCGGGGATGGGTACCCATATTTTACTGGAATCTTTTAGGTCCACGTTTAGTGAGGGTGTACAATAGTACACCACTACGCAGTGGTGGATTGTACACTCTTCGGGGACGGCAGGCTGTTGTATTAAAATCTTTATTAGGTGGCGTCCTCTGAGAAGAAACACCGACACAAAGACACAGAACCATTATCTATATAAGTATGCAAATGTTAAATACATTTTCAATTTTCTTTCAATTTAAAAGTCATGAAAATTCAAAGAGATTCCTTAAATAAAAAGAACCTCTTTAAAGTACATTCACACGTGTGCTTCGCAAGTAAGTATATTCGATTGGGTACGCCTGCACTTTGCGCCAAGACAAGCTAGATTTTCCAAGAAAATATGCTCTTTCGATATTGAGTGTTCGGTTCAAAGTACTCGCCTATATCCATATCTGGACTTTATTGTGTTCGCGTGTTGAATAAAGGAATTTGATTTCGATATTCGTGACTTCATAACAATACTTTGGCTGCATTTCTCGTCTCGATCTTGCGAAATTGAAGATGTTGGTTCTAGTCTTTGTGAATATGCTTTGGTTTTGTTGTGACACTTTAACTATTTGATTATCTTAGGTAGGTACTACATTTTTGTCCCTTCATTAGGAGAACGATGCCCTACACTAGGATTATCTCCTGCGTAGTCGGTGCTTTCACAAACACAATTTTTCACATAGAAAAACGCAAACAAATATTTGCTCCGTGCTAGGGTCGAACCAGAAGCCTCACTCAGTGACAGTGCCAATCGATTCTTCAGAA
The DNA here is from genome assembly GCA_905163465.1 of Craniophora ligustri. Taxonomy (NCBI): domain Eukaryota; kingdom Metazoa; phylum Arthropoda; class Insecta; order Lepidoptera; family Noctuidae; genus Craniophora; species Craniophora ligustri. Next base: position 16,840,474 of record LR990956.1, read on the forward strand.
TCATTCAAATAATTAAAAGTTGGCAGTAGCATATCAAAATCTGCATTTGTCCAAAACAGCGGAACACGTCTGACAATTCTATTAAACTAGAACTCTATAAAACAAATGCCAATAAAAAATGCAAAAATATCCAGGTGTGAATATGCGGGTATTGTTTTTATATTCTTCTGAAAAAGGGTTGTGCTCCAACACAGTGAGAGGCCGTAGTAGCAGGACGTTTGTGTTTTTCAGTTCTATTGCATTACTTTTTCTTGTTGTGGCGTTACTTTTGGTCGTGTTGTCTCGGACATGCAGTGCACACCAACAGCCACTACAAACAATAGGTTTAGTTGTACTGCATTTTGTTCAGACTTTATATTCATTCCGTTCTAGAATTCTAAGCCTTTAATTTGTCGTCATGAAAAGGAGTAGGTACTAAAGGCACATATTTCTGCAAAATTTTTGCCTCAGTTTGATAGGATTCCACAGATATTGCTCCTTTAAAGGATAGGTTTCTTGTTATAGACCATTATTTATTATTAAGATGCCTTTCCTATATTAGTAGTCACAGTGTGACAAATGGATTGTTGGAGTCTATGTGTTTAATAACATTTTATTGATCAAATTGCATAGCACTTTTAAAACTCTTCATTTTGTCTTTACGAGTGCTGCGGTACTTGTTTTTTCTGCCGTCAACTATCGTGCAACAATCGTGCGACAGAATTGTATCTCTGTATGAACACGCCGTTTCACCCGTGCACCACAATTACGTCCGAGCAATGAAAGTGTAGATACAAGATAAACTCCGATACTGTGCGACTATTTTATGGAAACATTTTCAACCGCTCACCAATATATTCTTTTTTAGTTTTTTATGTAATAGGTGAATAGTAAACTGAAACTTTTAATACCATGTTATTGTTTATGTTCCAATATTTCCAATGAAAATGATTTTCTAGGAAATGCCTTTTTTAAGAAAAGACTTTTAGCCTATCACTATAATACTCTGATTCTTATACCTTTACTACACAAATCTATACCACTAATAATATAAACGCGAAGGTGTGTGTTTGATTTGTGGGCGTTTATTACTCTTTCACGCAAAAATTGCTGAAGAGATTTGAATGGAATTTGGTATACAGATAGTTTGTTGCCTGAATTAACACATAGGATAGTTTTTTATCTATATACCATGCGGGTGGAAGCTGTTATACAATAATACAACAAACAAAAAATAACAATTACATACTTAAAACTACAAAATGCAAAACCTGGAGAAATCGCAAGAAATAGAAAATAACACAAATTTATCATAAATGTTTAAAGTGTCTATATTTGTTATTTTTATATCTAATTCTGGACACTGTAACCAGTTCTGTAAACATTCATTGTACCTGACAGCACTATTAAATAGATTACGATAGAGAATTTATTTTAAAAAAAAACGTAAGTTAAAAAACAGTGAAAAAACTGTACTGTAACTTGTCATGGTGCATGTATTGTGCGTAACAGGAAATATTTAATCGTGTGTCAGCCAACTTGATGCGCGCTGACGTACAATTTATCTAGCTCCAGACATTTTGACAGTGTTGTGACACTGTTATACCGCGGCTGCTCTTGTCATCGCGTTGGAACTTGGGGGCCTGATTATTAGGTGGATAAATTATGTTAGCCCAGTCGCAACAGATGTCAGACATAAGCTCATGATTTGCATAGTGAAGGACTAGCCTAATTTCGCTTCAATAAAATATAGATTGAGAGGCGAATTCATTATAATGCTGTTATCAGCATCATAATACTTGACAGTTGTTTGATTTGATAAGTTTATTATGTTGTTGCTTAACTGTCAGATACCAGTCATTGTGTTTTCTGTCATACAAATATGTGTGTAAGAAAAATAAATAAATAACTCGAATCCATATTATATGTATAGACAAACAATATATCGGTCGATAATAGACTCGGACTCTATCCAAAACGCCACAGTTCACCTCTGATGTACCTGTTTGGGCTACATGCTTGATGATATTGTATGTTTTTGTAATTAAAAACTGTAATAATGTTGAATACTTTACAATTTAATTTTAATGAAATATAATAATATTTGATTTATTCTAAAGCTATGAAATAGATCAATAAGTACAGGTGTACTGTCTGAATTTAAAGCGCATGACTGAACAATAGGTGTCTGTCAGTTGTGTCGCGTAAATAAATGGAGTGACCGCACCGTGCGCCGCTGCCGAATCGAATGCATAATCGATATGCGAGTACTGGCGAGTAGCAGCTCTAAGCGTAGGGTTGCGTTGCTAATATCATTAAATAAAATCTTTTTGTATTTTTTAGCTTATTTCAAGCTCAAGCTCAAATCATTAAATAAATAAATATTCCTGGACATTATGACACAGCCCGATCTTGTTCCGAGCTAAGCAACGAGGCTTGTGTTACGGATACTAGTTGGTTGATATATTTTTGTAAACACATACATATTATACATATGTAGATACATCCATGACTCGGATACAAATATCGATGCTCATCACACAGAAATTTTCTTCAGCGGGATTTGAATCCGGGACCCATAGCACAGAAAGCAGTGTTAACTACCGCTAGACTTATTGGGTCGTCAAATTACTACTATCATTTGTTACTTAGGCCGTCAGCACCAAGTCATTGTCTCAATCTCCAGTGAAACATTTTACACAAGGCAAACTCGCCGGCAACACCGCTGGTATTGCAATCGTCCACAGGCTACGGTACTGGTTTCCATCAGGCGAGCCGCAGGTCTTATTAACGTTATATTTGACAAGTACGTCGTATAAACAAAAAAAAAAAACGCAGATAGGGTTATTGTCTATAACCACTATTAATTTCTAGACGGTCTATGTGGAAGGAAAATAACGTTTTTAGTATTTTACGTTAGGACAGCCCTAGAGCCTCGGTAAAATTTGCCGCGCTCTACTAGTATTCAACCACAATTCGTTTCAACGGTTAAACACGTTTTGGCTCTAAAATATACCTGCAATAGTGCTGCGTGGACCTGCGGTCCTTGCTGTGATTAGAGCAGCTTTATTACATAAATATGAACGGAGGTGATTAAATAATATAATATAATAATAATAGTTTATTTTCTCTTCTTAAATTATAGTACCTACAAACTTATATATTACTAGCTGACCCAGCAAACGTTGTTTTGCCACATTATAGGGGTTGGTGGACTACCCCTAACTTTTAGGGGGATGAAAAATAGATGTTGGCCGATTCTCATAGATACCGGATAAGCACAAAAAAAATCATCAAAATCGGTCAAGCCGTTTCGGAGGAGTATGGCAACGAAAACTGTGACACGAGAATTTTATATATTAGATATACCTAAATATCAAAAGGCTGTAATAGTCAAAGTTCTGAGCTCGATCTTAAGGGTGAACCGCTGACTTTTCGAAGTGACGTGCTTATTTACATGCTCACGATATACAATCCGTTAATATTTCTATTTTTTTTTCATTTATTTTTCACCTCAATGCTTTGTGTTGTTCCTCATTTGTCATCCATGTAAGCACAATGTATCACAGAGCGAAGTGTGGCTGAGTACATATAGTATTTTAGATACCATACAAAAAGAGTACTATCTCGTTGACCATATGGTTCGATTCTCAAAAAGAGCAACGTGTTATTTGGTTTTTCTATGAAATTTTCGGTAGCAGCTCGGAGTTTGGACTTGAACCATATCACCGAAATACAAGACTTCCAACTATGTACATTTATGCAACTGACAGCTCGGCTCTACTGAGGGCACCTCGTTCATCGTTCACCGGTCACCTAGGTCACCTAGGTGACCTCGTTCACTCGTGCTCATCACGTCACCGTGCCGCGGTCGTGCGGTTGCGGTGCAGACACGCCTCGTTATGATCAGTTCATTTGCTGCGGCCATTTTATGCATCATCAGTTTGTTATTATAGCTAATTGATGTCAATATTTCGAGTCTATTTAATTATTTGCAGGCAAATGAGATCTAGTCTCGTTCAGAAGGTTTTACAGCTTTTTTTCGAGAAAATAAACTTTATGTTTGTGTTGACTTTTTCAATAGGTACCTTACCATACACCATATATACATATTTTTGGTTATAATTTTTTTTTCTAGCAATTATACTATAGAAAATTTAATTGAGTGATGTTCAATTATCATTAATTTTTTACTTTTTTTATCGCTGTATATTTTTCCAGTAATATAGTTTTTAAAACCAAGGTTTTGGATAATCTTCAGCAGCCATCACTACGGATATACTGACCGTTTTCATGAATGCTGTTTCAATTCGAATATTCACGTAAGTATAACAGATCTAAATGTAAATAGGTGAAGAGAAATAACGAGGTTTGTTCAAATCCGCGTTTGTTACGAAAATCGTCCAATTTGGCATACAAAACGTATTGTGAAGTTAGTTAGCTTCATACCTATTAACTTGGATAATTATTTATCAGTGCTATTGACCGACACATAAAAGCTCACTGGTCTATTATTAGCTAGACCCCGCCGACCATAATACTGCGTCTTGCCCTAGTTTTCTAAGCACAACAGATTTAATTTACTCCATAGTGCTAAAGTCATTATGCTAGAGCCGTATTGTGTCTTTTGATGTCATATCTGATACTCGAACGTCTTCTGAGGAGGGGGGAGTGGGTGTCATAGTGTCAGACAAGTCCCCAGACTTAAGGCGATGGCTCGCAACTTTGCGAAACTGAGCTCGGAAACTTTTAGTTCGATTTTTATTTTGCCTTTAAAGAGTATTGGCAGTTTTAGTTTCCTGGTGTGCTTCCTTGGGGATCGTTGACGAATTAATTATGGACCTTATTTGGTTTGAAAATATATATTGGCTTGAACGGAGCAAAGATAGTGGGCAGGAGTTGTGGCGCGTGGTGTTCTGTAATTTTTTCCCAATGGAAAAGGCACGAAGTAGTATTTTGTTATTATAAAACTATACATAGTTGTGATATCCGCACGGCATACGGAACCCCCTAAACCGCCTAAATATTCTACTAACAACTCGTCTACCATTTCGACGACCCGATTTATAGTCCAGCAGTAGTTAACGCTGCCTTCCGTGATACGGGTCCTGTATTCGAAAATGTGTGTGTGATGAGCATCAACATATAATATAAATTTATTTACAAAAAAGAATTCTATGTATTGTATCAACTATTTAGTATCCGTAACACAAGCCTCGTTGCTTAGCTTGTTATGTACGGATATATTTAATTTACTGAATATCCTACTTTGAATTTTAGTATACTGATCATTAGGTAATCCTGAATTACTGAAATACAAAAGATGACAGCCGCTTCTTAGAGAATACTAGATTACAACGAACAGCAATCATTCTGTTTGCCTAACAATGTACCAATGCAAATTTATGGTTATTTATTATTTTCATTGTATGCGTTTATTTGCAAGGAATTGGTCTCCTAACTACAGCGTAAAAAAGCCAGTAGTAGTACAACATCCTGCAGATGATTATTATTACTCGTGTGGATTGTCTAATCCAACACAAATTGCGATGGGCGTTGACAACGCTTACTGTGATTTGTATGGATTGTTTAGAAATCTGAAATAAATTGATTATAATTAATAATAATGAAGGTAGGTAATGTAAATGTTTTTCATCCCCTTAACATGATCTCGGCCGATGAAAGGACGGTCGTCAAGTCGTCAGATAAACAGTTGGCGCTAGAAGTGCAGGACGTGGCGGCGGGGAGGCGGGAAGACGACTGGCTTCCATTGAGTACCCACGTCGATGTCGCCAGTAAAAAGTGAGAGGTATTATACCGCCCGGTGGCACTAAGCTAACGGGAGTTTAAAACCACAGTTTAAGATTGATTTCGTTAGAACAAAACATCTTATGTCAGACCTGCTGTGGTAGGCTGACACTCTCACATCGGTTTATTTAGCCACCAAATCGTTGTGTCACAGACAATCCATCATAAATCGGCTGGACTAGACGAAGAGGTCATACATCGTTAGAAATAAAACGCCACAAAACAAACGTTTGCATGTTGTATTATTTCTTGCATTGCCACTACTGTTGAGCGGGTAAATTTCAGAATGCGGTGGTACTTCAACTGTCGAAAAATTATTGTTATATGTATTTTTTATATAAAAAATATATAATTATATTTTTGTATAATTTTAAGTAGGTATATAGAAGAAAGAAGAAGAAAGAAAGAAGAAAAAGCATTTATTCGGCACAAATATGAGGCACTAATACGGTTAACAAAGTACATATACAATAGAAAATGAGAAAAAAAAATAGAAATAACAAAAGAATACAAAACACCTATTATTACAAGTTTTACTCATTATGTGTGTCTCAACATTGTACCAAAAAGGTGTCTAGCTCAGCGTATGCCAGGAGGGTATGCCTGGCTCTGATATTCTGCTAGAACCCTGTATCGAATGCACAGATGTCGAGCAACAGTTACTAAGCACACGATGTACTCCAATTTAAGGGCAATTAAATTAAAAATTAAAATTAAAATTATTTATATATAAAAAAATAATAATATATGAAATAATTAATTAATTGTTATTTCAGTGACTAAATACATATATGTGTAAAAAAATATATGGTTTTTTGTAAACTACATGGTGCAATAATAAATACGTAAATACATGAATTGCCAATTGTGCCTCTACAAATAAATGGTGGTTTATTAGAACTACAATTTAGTAACGGTGCAACTCTCTTTTGAAATGACACCTCTGACTAGTGAGGGCTTATCGGCACGGCTCCTCAAACTTGAGTTATGTTCCTTTCGAAGAATAGCATTCTCTCTTGAAAAGTACGCTTGCTCGCTTGCAAGCTCAGAAAATTGCGGTTTTATCTACAGTTCATTTAGTAGCAAACGGTGTATGTGGAGTGGTTTGGTTTGGGCGATATTTTCAAGTGATGGACTGAAGGAACATATTTTTGTTACGGCTAAAAAGGAGTAACTAGCAGGCAGATATTGCCACTTCGTAGACTATAAGACACCATTATTGCTCATATACATCAATCATACTGTTGCAATGTGCAGAGAAATGTTAGAAATTTGTGTGATAAGTCTTTTATCGTGAATACCCGGTGTATAGCACGGGTCTCTTTACATTTGAGAGGAATTAGTCCATCATAGTCCATCACGATAGCCCAGTGCGGGTTGAAGATTTTGCACGCCATCGATAATTTTTCTTAGACGTGTAGAAACCTGCTGAAACGCTGAAGGAAACTATAATGAGGACACTCTTATTATGTTTTCATTCACCGTTTAAATAATAAGCATGTGATTAATACGCACATATGTACATATTTTTGTAAATTTGTGGTCTTAGGATTGAATTCGTGACTTTTGACTTCAAAGTCACATCTTCACACATATGTCAGACCAACTAAAAGTTGCCTACAAAAACACAAACCCATTTTCAAATTTTTTTTTCTAAAAAAGCTTTTCACCGTTCAAAACTCTAAAACACCCAGAACTGGGCGAACGACTCCGGCGTACAAATCCAAATGAAGTTGCTAGTCGATCAGGCTTTACGGGTCTACGGAACACAGATATCACAGATGAAAAATAAAGGGTTCCGTATGCACAGATCCGGTGGCAATGGGTTCGTTCAATTTTCCAATTTAAAGAAGCGTGAAGAGCTGCCGTTGTGTGCACCGCGGTACCGCGGCACCGCGCCTCTGCGAGGAACGAACGCTCCATGTTATTTCGTTTTGCATGTCGTGTTTTGGGGATGTTTTTTTGGAAAGTCATATTTATTAGATACGTTTTTGGAAATTTTTACTATCTTGTGCAAAAATTGCAATCGGCAATAATAGATCAAATTTAATAAGCTGTTATGGCACTTTCTTTAACAAGACATTTCAATAAATTGATACTCTCATATTGTGTATAAAATGTCTGTAGGTTTACGAATATGAGACTACAATTCTGCAGTTGGGCGTTGACGCTAATAAATATATTTAAAGATCTATTTACACTTTATTTAAAGTGTGGAGCAACAATTTAATAACTAATTCCTATCAATAACCACATAATAAAATATGCCATTGCTTTTAATGCAACCCACTCACAATGAAGACTCTCATTTCAAATCGTTTTCAATAATATTTTCTAGTCTATAATAACACATGCTCCGAGACGCAGATGGCGCCACGAGCGAGCCGGCTTCAGCGCCAATTATTATTACCCTTAACGTTCATCTATGTAATATGTATTGCATTATGTTCAGAGAATAAGTATATTAAAGTATGCGTAAATACGGAATTAGCTCTTATGTGCCATATAATTGGGTCTAATTTAAATAACACATTTAATGAAGGCCTTTTTCATTTTAACTTCCTAATTTGAATGTGCAATCGTTTGTCCGTGTTTGTGTGTACATTAAACGACGACCTGATTAGTGGTGGGGTTCCGGATTCGAATCCGGGTAGGGGCAAGTGTGTTGTGTGATGAGCATGGTCCTACTTACCGCCGGGGTGCATGCTTTCGCGAATCCCATGGCGTTTTTTAGTCGGTATACGTTCAACCGGAGTCAGATACACCCGTTGTCTCCCCAGGCAACGGGAGGGTCCGTAAAGGATTTTTCCGCACTTAAAAAAATGGTCCTTTACCTGAGTCAAGGATATCTATATAGTATATCGACTATCTATCTATGTAGTATCCGTAACACAAGTTTCTGTGTCATAATGTCCGAAAATATTTGTTTATATTTCTTATAAACATAAAAGTTTAATTTAAATAACATAACTTTTTGATGGTGACCTTTTGAAGTCCAGCGGTAGTTAACACTGCCTTCTTTGCTATGTGTCCCGGGTTCGAATCCCGGTAGGGACAAATGTTTATGTGATGAGCATAAACATTTGTATCCGAGTCATGGATGTACCTATCTATGTATAATATGTATTTACAAAAAAAGTATATGTATATGTAGTATATCAATTAGTGTCCGTAATACAAGCCCCGTTGCTTAGCTCGGAACTAGATGGCGCTGTGTCATAATGTCCAAAAATATTTATGATTATTTATTATCTTATCTTTCCAATTTGAGTGTTTGTTCTGTTGCCTGTGTATTTGTAGGGCACGACAATACAAAGTAAATAAAACAGACAGCTATACCTATATGTAAGCCAAGTTGTTTCATAATAGTATCCCATGTATGTTATATGACGTCCGAATAGCCACCGACACACGTTACTAGTTTATGGTGTCATAACTCGCGGGCCTGGTGTAAAATATTGTCAATTTTTATAGGTTTAGCTTTTGAACGCACTGATATGATTTACTAAAAGTCTGTTAGTTTTTATGAGTTTTTATTTACGTTATTTATTTGTACAGTTGGGTTTAGTATCTGTAGTATTTTTACCACGTAGGAAATAAATCTTATACATTTGTACAGCTAGCCGCAGTCGGGTGGGAATATGACCAAAATAATCTGGCCTTTTCTACTACTGAAACTTCCTACTTAGCTGAGCCAGTTTTATAGCCAAAGTGGTGTCTGGCTGTAGACAACTTCTAGAGAAATGTTTAAAATCTGTGTAACGTCACTGATTTGGACAGTTATGGAAGTATGGAAAATGCGAAGTGAAAATCTTTGTGTACCTAGTCTAAGTAGTCATGATACTGGGAAGATTGTAAAAAGAAAACATAAATATTTTGGGCTAACTCTGGAAGTCAGAAGAAATTTCGGGGAGGACCTAGCATGAGGCCAAAAAGCTCATATTTTAAGTATACTGGTGATTCTGTTATCGTGATTTTGTTATTGTTGTACGTTCTTGTATCTCCCAAAAGACGCGGTGAAAAGAGAGACAGAAATCTTAACCTCTCTCCGCAGCAGAGGCACCGGGCACGCCGGTCGACACTGACTGACCTCCAGCCTCCATTCCTTTCATTCCATCAGAGAGAGAGGGAGAAAAGAATAAAGAATCCAGGTCTTTTTACATAATTTTCATGTTTAAAACAACTCAAATAAGTATGAGAGCATAATCATAAAACAAAAGAATAATGCCAATTTAACTGAAATTTTAGCGTGTCACATAATTCAGTCACTCAAATTCCCCTTGAAGTTTAACCTTGTTCCAAGCATATTACATTATTCACCGTGTTCTAAACATGAAATATAAAAGTGTTCCATCAACTTGATGTCGACAAGTGACGGTGTGCGGTGTCACGAGAGCGGTGTCGGGTGTCGCGTCACTACGTCAGGCGAATGTCGCGATGTCACCGGTGTCGGCTGTACTAGCCGCATTACAACTCGACCATGATGAAGTGGTTTTGCGTTGAAAAGCTACATACAGTATTGTGTCTTGTGATTTTTTTTTAGATAAATTTTAATGCCCCACAATATGAATTTCTTAAGTGTCGTGGGGCCATTTCACAATGTACAATCACCCAGACTCGGACCTCCCATTAGGCCAAACATATATTTGTTCTGTGCGGGGATCGAATAGCAACCCGTGCACTCGTCTTCTGCACCAACTGTGCTGTCGTTTATAAGGATTATAATTTTCTAACTAAAATTTGAAATATTCTAATGTTTTTAAATTTCACTGCTCTGATATGTCTACGTATGTTCTACGTCTCTTTTTCCAAAACAACCCTACAGATTTTCCAAAGCACGTCACCTTCAAAATGGTAGTTCAGATTTATGAGTGGCCGGTGTCTGCAATTCACGCCGCTATGTCAACACTATATAAAATACAAATTGGCGTGACACCGTCACCCTGTGTAAGATATTGAGTGTCGTGATTAATGCGTTTTGTGATCTTGCACATTTTTAATGGTGTTATAATATAAATTGAGTTTTTCGAGGTATACTTGTATTTTGAGCACGTAAAAAGAGGATATAGCTATTGATTTTTTGAAATTAAGAATATTTAAATCCATCTTAAATGCGAATACGTCTGCAATTCCTATCGCAACCTTATCGCTACACGGACGATGACCCCTAACATAAGGGTTCAATTTCTATTCGGGGCAAATGTTTGTGTGATGTGCACGGAGATTTGTACCTGAGTCATGTATGTTTCTATATATATTTATATAATATGTAATGTATTTACAAAAGTATTGTTTGTATGTAGTGTATTGACTATCTAGTATCACTAACACAAGCCTCGTTACATAGCTATCGCTATATAAAAAAAAGGCCGGATATTTTTCTTAACTACATTATTAAGGTCCTATGTTCTGATGTTAGAACTCGTTATAAAATATTCGTTATTTGTGTGTATATTCAATAACCACAGAATACACCAAAATTCGTCGATAACGACTTGTTGTTTCGATCGTATTGTCGATAAAAAGTTGTTTATGTGCAAACTTTATCGACATATTGTTTTCGGCGACGTGAATTTTAATATTGCAAGCCATTTAGTCCCAGGATAAAATGGGGTGTAATTTTTTCAGCGCATTTTGTTTGAGTATTGAAATCAATTGTGATACATACGTTTTATGAATTCTGTAATTGAATTGTTAAGGACATAAGAAAATTAATAATTCTCTAAGTAGCACAAAAATAAAATAATTGAACTGAAGATAATAAACATTTGACGTCGTTTAGTAAAGCAGCCTTTTACTTAAGTGTAAGTAGATAATGTTATTTTATAATGTTTTTGTGAGTTAGTTACAAGAAGCTTTTCTTAGAAGCTTTTTTCTGTGTAAGTACATTATTATAATATGTATTTACTCGCATTTATAAGATATGACATTTATGTGATGTACATAATTGAACTGTAAAATTAAGTAACCTATTATACATTATTTAAAATAAAACTCTATAAATCAAATTGTTATTTTCGTGAATGATTGAATGAATGATTGAATGATTGTTTATTTCTGTAAATAGATCTTTTTAAAGACACTTTTACAAGTCATGTATTGTTATTTTCGTGGAATGATTGAATGATTGAATGAATGATTGAATGATTGTTTATTTCTGTAAATAGATCTTTTTAAAGACACTTTTACAAGTCATGTAATATTTATTTTTAGTATCTAGTTGACATGGAAATGGGTTATGAAACAAAAAAGATCATTTAAATATGGTGGATACCTACGCAATTTATTTAATGTTTAAGTAGGTTCATATAATAAATCTCATGTTATGAGCGAATGAGTCTTATTTAGTTAGTACCTGATCAAATAGGTAGTAAATACATTTTTATCTCAAACTATGGTTACATAACATGTTCTGAAGTCGAGATCGAGCCGCTTTCCTATAGTCATTAAAGTATTTATATGCGTTATAGTCTGCGCTCGTCGACACGTGAAATAGATTCTTCGAGATACGACCACTTACGTGATAAAATAACTCAATGGGTGCAGTAAATGGCCGATCGGCTTTTACACTCTAGAACCTAAGTTTGGTTCGAATAGGTATTATATAGGATTATAGTCCTCACGAAGATTTTCTTCATAGTTGGATCATGTGATAAATACGCACGTAACTTCAAAAAGGCATTGGTGCGTGTATATGACTGGATTTTAGGACCCTAGACCACCCTAATACCATGGTAATGACAGTGTTATATGATGAAATTTATTCATTAAATATCTACAATTCATTCTCTTCTCAAAGTGAGCACATGAACACATCAATTAGCGGAGAGCTGTAGATTGCAAGCGCCATATATCGGGGTTCTTGTCACGTACCGTGGAATCGTCAATAAAAACGTTATACGACCGCATCCGGCGGCTCTGCCGGCTAAACTGCCGAACTTTCCCCGTATCAGGCGGCTATCGCATCATCTGCGCCGCCGCACCCGGATATATTTACATGGTGCTGTAACAATATTCATAATAGTTATTGCTCGTACAAGGAGCGGAGCGCGCACCCAACGCCACTTTGAAGCGGAAATTCGGTGAAATTTACGAATCGACTTAATGAGCTATTCAAACGGCTGCTCATAAAATAAACGACACACTGAAATAAATGATTATTTTATAGCAGGACATATATCGATCGAAATAGTGAAGTATTTCAAAAAGTTTAGGTGCGCAGTACTCGTAACCGGTGCGCATGCAAGATGTATGAATGTGGACGAGGGAAAAATGGTATGCAGGGATCGTAGCGCGTGGCGTGTTTCGTAGTTTCTGCCTACCCCCATACCCCATAGGTGACAGGCGTGTGTGTATGTACATATGAATTTATAAAAGCAAATTGATTCCTTTGCGAGCATCACAGATGTCGTAAAAGATCTGTAATGTAAAATTAAAAAAAAATTAACGTGTCAAATTTCATAAAAAGTAATTTTATTTCGAATGTCTTATTAATATGTTCGCGTGAGAGTAAGAAATTACTATTGTAACCTTAACTAAGTATTTCTCGACCTAGTTAATGCAGTTGTTAGTTCATAATAATGTATTAAATTATTCCCTAAATCCGTAACAACGCAACGTTGACCGCACGTCGTGTTCAGAAGGTATCGCGGGTGTTCGCGAGTGTGTAAATAATGTTTTAACGACGGCGGGTACAGGGTGCTCCAACTCGCGTTATATGTTTATGGTCACCCCTGTAACTACTTGATTAATTAACTTTGAGTACAGTTTGCTGTTTAGTTACCTGCTCGTCAGTGTAAAGTGGTTTTGTTGTATAGTTTTGGTTTTATGGAATATGAGTTGTCTCTTTATTTAAGTTGTAAAACTATTATTAAAGTTTTAGTAAATTGAGTAGGCATATATTGAATTCTCTTTCAAATGAGAGATTAGCCGTGCCCAGCAGTGGGACGACAATTCGATTGATGATATTGATTTGTTACACTTACATAAATAAACTACTATTTATGGATTTTGTTGCAGTCTATTCACTACTCCTCGTATAGTATGGGAATTCCGTTTGCTGTCAGTGTAGTAGCTCCCCTATTGTAAGACACCTAAATGGTTTCAACAGGGTCTGCAACGCGCGAGCGACACTACTGATGTTGCAAAAGTCCACAGCCTACTTACTGTAACCGCTTAGGCTTGTAGGCGACCCGTAAGCTAGATCGCTACTTTCTTAGTACACACAGAAATCTTTTACACCATTTTGCCTGCAGCAAAAAGATTTTGAGCTCTTGGACTAACTTTGTTTAAAATGAAAGCTTTTCTTACCTCCCTTTAAGAGAGAGGAAACTTGGAACTTTAAATTCATCAAAAAAACGACAGTGACTTTGAAAGTTTTGAAGTCTCTTTTTAACCCCTCGGCAGATTTGTAACTTTCGTCCCCAGAAACTAATTATAATGGCGTGTAACCATCAAGCGTATACATTTAATTAGAATATGCAGGAGTGTCGGCATTGTTCGAAGTCACAACTCCAAGTTAGTCAGATGTCTTGGTGAAGTTTTGTGTGTAAATATAACTTTGTGTGAAGTGCTTGTATTAATTTTAAAGTGAAACTATGTATATACAACTATGTATATACAACTATGTATATACAACTATGTATATACAACTATGTATATACATAGTTTTGATAGCTGTGATAGAGTTGTATAAACAGTGGACTTGAGTGAATTTCGTTTGCTGTCAGTTCAGGTCAGTAACGTAGGTTTCTAAGGGGTTTGGCAACGCATTTGCAAGCCTCTGGTGTTGCAAATGTCTATGGACGGCGGTCATCACTTACAATCAGGTGAGCCACCTGCTAGTTTGCCCCCTCATCACAATAAAAAAATATTTATATTAGATCGATATTTCCCATAAGGATATGCCTGGATAATGATATTTATAATTTTAAAATTTTGCGCAATAACAGCCGCCATGCTTATGTCGCTGTGACATCAGTCTCAGAGAAAGCACTACATCAGAAACAAAGCTGTCACAACAATAAGCGATACAAACGAAGATAATTACAGTTTTTTTTAAAATGAATTTTATATTTTTACCAACATTCAATTAATATAAAAACTACCAAATCACATACAAATGAAAAAAGTCTGGTATAGGACTTGCCCACCACCCAAATCCCTACTACTGCAACTCCTGTAAACCAGGATCAACAATAGTAACTATCCAGAAAATCGTCGAGACAATGAAGTCCGACGGGTCCCAGGGGAATGATTTTAACTGTCTTGGAACCCGCAGCGAAATTAATCATGATGTTATATAGGAGGAGTAAGAAAAATATCAGTTTTTTCACTTCCCTCCTTATCAAGCGAGAGACAGAATAGAATTTACATGTCATTGATATGAGAACAGATGTTTACAACTGAGTTAAGCCCAGTTGCCAGGCACCACGGATGATAAATTAATAAGTTATGGGTCCTAATAATGTGAGCTATTATATCTGATTCCAATAATAGGTATGGCAAAAACGCTTAAACGCACGGAAATTCATCCTAGTCGCAACAAGGTCCG
This sequence comes from Craniophora ligustri, assembly GCA_905163465.1. Classification (NCBI taxonomy): domain Eukaryota; kingdom Metazoa; phylum Arthropoda; class Insecta; order Lepidoptera; family Noctuidae; genus Craniophora; species Craniophora ligustri. The sequence continues at coordinate 16,855,814 of LR990956.1, forward strand.
AGTAATAAATCACCCCAGATATAATTTGCAAACTATCGAGCATAATATTGCGTTCACTTTGCCATAGACTACACTCCCACAGGATATGATGTGCAGATTGCTCGTATTCACAGTTATACGTTGAACAAGGGCACAATGGTGAGGAGACAAGCTTAAATGAAAACAATTTACTTTTAAAGTTGCCGTGTCCTGTAAGGAATTGGGCAACACAGTGGCAAAAGTCGGGTATATGTATATTAACAAGTTTTAACGCCACGATTGAAGGTTACATGTAAGCTTCATGCCCTGTAACACTTACAAAAGAAACATCGATTCCCATTACCTTGGAACACAAGCAGAGCCTCGTACATGTTGAAATTATGTGCTATTACTGTAATGGGCCACAGCGCAATTTGCTTCCGAATAAATGTCGTAATTCGAGGCCCTCCCGCCTCTAATGCACTGTTATAATATCAAATGCTAATATTTCTTCGTCTTCGAAGCGTTTTGGCCCATTGCCATGTTCCAATTTACTTAAAAGAATGGATTCAAGGAATCACGTTGTGATTTTTTTTATTGTCAGCCTATTTCAATGTTCATAAAGGATGCTACATTACAATTAAAGCAAAAAATAAGTATTAGTTTATGAATAAGAGAGTTGAAAAAAGATCGCGATTTTGCCTCGCATTCAAAGTATGATGGAATGGATGACCGCGAGTACCAACCAAAAAAAGTGTGCCTGTAACTAATGATATGAAGGATCAGAAATGTCAGTATTAAATACATAACATCATCAAGATAAAACCCGTGAAAGGTAGGTATTTTTTCAAAGCATAAACAATCTAAAAATAGAGGAAAATTGTACGTCAGTGGGGAAAAACATTATAATAATAACGCCTGAAAATATTACATTAAGTACCCGGTATATATTGGAGCTAAGTTAAACGAGTTTTGCAAACTGAAGTTTATAACTACTGCAAAATTGTTTCAATATACTTCATTGGGGGAGGAATCGAGCAAGTTTTCCAGTTCCACACTGATTGGAAATGAAGGTTGCTAGCGTTATATTCTTCGTTTTTCTTACCTTTTGTCTCCCCCTCCCCTCCAACAGGAAAAAAAAACTGTCTATTAACACGTTCGGTGCGGTATCGGGTTGATTATATCCGATGCCCAACTTTCCTCCGGTGCGGCGTAAAAATTACTGTGCTAACCGCTAGTGCGGGACAGATATATTTGGCCTCGTTATGAATATGAATGAGACAGTTAGTGTTTTGGAATTGTCTCGTTAAAATAATAATATAGGTAAGAAAAAATTGAATCGGGTTCTTACGACCCGACGCCGACTGAAGCAAAATGTTTAACGTCTAGTGCGTTTATCGGTTCTAAACAACCCGATACCCGATAACCCGATAGCCGCACTGGATTACATGCTAGTTGAGCTAGTGAGAAAGTGAATGAAACATGAAGCGATCCAAGAAAATGTTGTTTATGTCATGTGAAGGTAAAAAGCCAACGAAAAATAAATTGAATTCCGGAAATGAATTCAACATTAACTTTACCAACATCTACAGCAGAAACAGTTCATAACTTAATCATGGGTAACAAAAAACGAAATTGTTCAGGATGTCACAATAACTTACGCCAAACACTAAGTAGCAAAGTAGCCGGTAATAAAGTTAAAAACGATAAAATCTTATGTAATGCATGTAAAGAAACATTATAACGAGAATGCTATATATAATGAAAATCACACGTCTAATATTAGGGTATAATATTTTTTTATATTTAATCAACAGATCTCAAAAATATAATTATAGGTAAATTGTATCGCTATCGATGTTTTTTTTTATCATCCACAACACTAAAAATGTATCGACACTTTTACTAGCCAGTGCGGATAACGGGTCGTAAGGATCCGACAGGCAATCCCCTTATTTACAAATAAACCATTCATTGCATATACCTACGATTTTAGCCTTTTATTGAGTGTTTATTTGTCAAAATATTGCTTTATAGGAATAAGCTTTAATCATGATACATATAAAGATACGTCCTCCTAAACAGATGGAAGTCGAACGGGTTTTTTCGACCCAACAACGCACCAGGAACAAATCATGCTTCGGATATAATAGACCCCATGCCGCACCAATTGAAAGTCGTCAAATTTGACTAACGCAGTGAACGTGTTAAGGGGTGCGGATTAATTTTATGCTCAGAAGAGCAGAAACTTCAAAATTGTTGTGTGGGTTCACCCAAAACCGGGTACTATCTGTTTGTTTCTTCAAAATATATAGATTAATTGGTGCAAAATTTACCTCCAATATATGACTATCTTAATTATATCCAGCACGGGTCACTGGTTATATTTCCGCAGAGAATAAATATTATTTTGGTCAACAAGTAGTCTGCAAGTCTGGCTATTTGTTTGTACGTAAGCATTAATTTTAGCAAACACATGATTTTTGTACTGCGAAAATCATCATCTACTGATTAGTTACTCCTTATAGGGCACCTCTATGTTCCTTTTACTCCCATTTTACATAATTTCGTCCCATATGTAAGTACTTATGTTTTTATTTCCTTCAACAGGCTGAAATACGTTTAAGATGTACATAATCGAATAAACTGTCTTCCATGTTTTTTACACTCCAACTCCAACATGATATAGGTACTTGGTTAATACCTCGGAAAAGAACATTAATTCTGGATATCGGTGACCTAAATCATAATGACGTGACGTTTCACAGGTGTGCTAATTTGAATTGGGGAAAATACTCAATACGTCTAAATCAGTTCTCAAAACAAGTTAATCAAAATCTACACATACATACGTTATTTAGTCAAACGCTCTCGCACAAAGACGTGTAAGCGTATTGGGGTAACATACGAGTTGAGTGAAGGCGTATATTCAAAGGGTGGCGGTAAGAAATAGCGGCGGAAGGGTGACCACGTGAGAACATTTTGTCGGATACGTTTAGTTTTAAACGATAACGATTTAAACTCAAAATTTTCTGTCTATTGTTTTGAAATTAAGCTACGCCTTTTACCGCTTTGTAGTGTTTAGTAAACTTTTAATAACTTACTTTTTCATGTTGCATAATCATAAATACTCTCATATTCTAGGTATTGGAAATATAGAGAGTTGTCTTAAAACCTCAAAAACCACTTGGCGGTTAAAAATTCGGCATAGACAAAAAGGCTGCAAGATTCTTTGCTTTTTTCTGCTAAATTTATTTCGTTATAAATAATATGCTTTGAAATGTCATAATCCTTATGACAAGCAATAGTGGTGGCCATATACCCGAAAATCTCTTGCAACACCTGAGGTTGCCACTCGCGCGTTGCCGACACTAACGATTTTTTTTAACGTGAGGATGTGGTTACCCTAGCACAGGGGTAAGATTAACGGGTCCCGGTAATGGCGGACCTCGCCAGCTCAGCTGATTTAATGTTTAGATGTGTGTAGTTTTGTACACGGATATATGTCGTTTAGTTAAAAGAAATCTGGCCGACAGTATTTTTTTCTTGTGGTGAAAGTTAGCGCAACATTGTTTTTTTTAAGAATACCTTTTTTGGACAATAGCGATTGAAAAGGGTAGTTTCGCTATATTATTATCATTACTCGGTCGAATGTTTGTTACTTTTTCATATAACATGGGCCCTTAAATGGATACAAACTTATCATTCAAATGAATTCCAGCACAAAAAAGACATCCACCAGGGATTTTGCCGTGATGTTACTTACATAGTAAAATCTTTAAGAGATATTGACGATCAAATTGTGTTTGGTAACTCTGATATAAATCAGCCTACTCGAGTCCACAACTGGGCATAGACCTCTCCCTGTACGCGCCACATTGTATACACATTCAGCTGTAAGTGATTAAGTTACGGCTTCTTAAATAAGTTGAAGATTTTAGTTCTCAAGCTATGCCAAATAGACGACGGACAAGAATAATAATTCTGTCTTAAATGGCACAACAAGGCTGCAAGAGTTTCAAGTATTTATTAAAAAGCAATTATATATTTTTGTCTCTCTGATTATATAGAATCAGAGGCACGCTAGGACACTCTAGAATATTCTTTTTCCAGGTTCAACATCCGACTGTTACAATACGTTTAGGTAGTAATTGCAGGCGGCGCGGTATTTTTCCGGACGCCAGGCTCTGCACTTAAGTGAGGAAGGAAGCTGCAGTAAGTGAAGGCTTCGCGATAAATTAACTTGATTTACCGCCGCGGTTATGTTACTAGCTGCCAACGTGTCTTAGTGGAACCTACGACTTTGGCTGTTAATGTACCTGCAAAAGAATATCATTATAATTCTTTAGGTTATTATACCTATATTGTATGTTCTCCTAGATTAAATGCTTTGTGAATTTGTGTTTGAGCACACAATTAGTTGTCTGTCTAAATAGGTATGTGCAATTGTACTATAAATTTAGCTAATTTGCAGCCTAAGCATTAAGCATAGTTCCGATAGCTGTATTTCATAAACAACATTGTGCAGAGCAATTCAAATTGATAAATAATTTATTCAATGTAGATATAATTTATAGAACATCGTTTGTGCGTTGTTTTTGAACATCGGCAATAAAGACAATCCCCAAAGCGCCCTTCTCCGGTTCCTAGTGTTATTGCTGGGAAGAAGAAATGGTGCAACAAAGTCCCTGGAATTATAAGGCTAAGGTAACTTGCCAGAATGTGTTCAAATATTTGTGAAGATAATGTTATAAAGCTAATTATTCTTCCCAGCGTGCTGTGAGGACGCTTTATTGACGTTTGCCGACACGGGCCAAAAAAATAGGTACAGTATCATTATTTTTCTACTCTCTACTCTACAATATTACGATAAATAAATAAATTTTCGGGCATATAACACGGCGCCATCTAGATCCGATCTAAGCAACGAGGCTTGTATTACGGGTACTTGATGGTTGTCACACTATATATACTTCTTATTTGTAAAATAATACGTGTTGTATGTACATAGAAACATTCATGACTTAGATCAAATGCCCATGCTAATCACACAAACATTTGCCCCTACCGGGATTCGAACCCAGGAACCTTACCACACAAGGCAGCGATTAATACCGCTGCGCTTATTGAGTTGTCAAAATTTCCGTTTACAGGTGTGTTGACGGAACTTATAAAATGTTACATAAAGTTTTTGTTATCCTTCCAAAAGAAAGATTCTATTCGACTTCGGCACGACTTCGGTACACTTTTACAGACTTCGATTCATTGCAAGAACAAGTTTTTCTAGTTAGGTAATTAGTATCGTCGTGAAATCGCCGAACAAAGTAATTATAGCAATTATTTATAACTTTAAAGACTAAACTAACCAACGTACTGCCTACGCGGCTAGAGAGCTAGAGCTTCTAGCTTCGATTCCTAGCTCGAGCAGTATCATAGATTTTTTCTAGTTTTGATTAGTATCCGGTTGGTTAGGAATATGCTCGACCGTATCACATGGAGTTCATATAATAAATCGTAAAATCTGAGATAAGCACATCTGCTTAGCATTTAGGCTATTCATTTAAGCCGTAATGGTATTTTACTTTGGTCAGTAAAAAAGTCTAGCAGAACCTAGCTCCCAGTAGCCATTGTTTTAGAAAAAAACATTGCATATTCTATATAAAAACTTTCGAGTGCTTAAAATGGTGTTGTACACAAACCTACAAATATATAATTTAATACTACAAATATTATACAGGCCATACGAATATCTATCTATCCAGCCGGTGACACCCACTGCTGAGTAAAGGCCTCTTCTCTATTACGCCACTGTTGCCGATCTTGTGCAAGTCGCACCCACCGATTCCCCACTGCCCTCACAATGTCGTCAGACCATCGGGCTGGTGGTCTGCCCCGAGTTCTTTTAACATCTCTTGGCCACCACTCGGTTACTGCTTTGGTCCACCTGAGATCTTCCCGTCTTGCTAAGTGCCCTGCCCATCTCCACTTAAGTCTCGCGATCCGTTTACCTACATCTTCGACCTTTGTTCGTCGTCTAATCTCGACGTTAGGTATCCGATCTACGAGATGAATTCCTAGCATGGCACGCTCCATGGCTCTTTCAGCAACGCTAATAGTATATATGTGCTCCTTTGTGAGCGGCCATGTTTCAGATCCGTAAGTGAGAATGGGCAGCACACATTGATTGAATATCTTGGTCTTTAAACATTGCGGAATTTTAGATTTTAGAACATCTTCCAGTTTCCCAAAAGCAGCCCACCCTAACTGGACGCGCCTAGAAATTTTTCGCATCTGTGAGCCTCGTCCAAAGGATAAACGATGCCCAAGGTATACATAATCATCAACTGTCTCTATATCGTGATTATTGACAGTGATATTAGGTATGCGCGACGGATGGTTTGTCATTACCTTTGTTTTAGTCATGTTCATCCGGAGGCCTACACCTACAGAAGCCTCATGCAGTTGGACGAGCATGTCTTGAAGGTCGTTGGCGGTTTCTGCCACTATAATGAGGTCATCGGCGAATCGCAAGTGGGTCAAATTACGGCCATTGATATCGACACCTTTCTTTTCCCAGTTTAAGGTCTTCATAACGTCCTCCAATACACCCGTAAAAAGCTTTGGAGAGATAGTATCTCCCTGGCGCACTCCTCGGCCAATAGGAATAAGGTCCGATAGCATGTGCATTCGCACTCGCATCGTGGCAGATTTATATAGCTCCCGCAAAATATCAACATAACGCTTGTCTATATTGCAACGATGAAGAGAGTGAAACACCGCCCAGTGCTCTACTGTGTCAAAAGCTTTTTCGTAATCGACAAAGGCAAAGCATAACGGTCGATTATACTCTCTGCATCTCTCCATCAGTTGCTTGACAGTGTGTATATGATCTATAGTTGAATACCCTCTTCTGAATCCTGCTTGTTCTATTGGCTGATATTCATCAAGTGCAGGAGTTAACCTATTACAGAGGATCTTTGCAAACAATTTATAAGTCTGGGATAAGAGGCTAATGGGCCGGTAGTTCTGTAGTTTGGTTTTATCTCCTTTTTTATGTAAGATGGTAACTATAGCATTCTTCCAAGCTCTAGGTGAAATACCTTCGTTCAATACCTTGTTGAAGAGTATCGTCAGTGGTTTTAGCACCGTCAGACCACCTGCCTGCAACATCTCAACATAAACTCCATCCTCGCCAGGTGCTTTACCGCGTTTCATGTTGTTCAAGGCAAATTCTATTTCTGAATCGATTATACGTGGTATGACTTCACTATCTGAACGTTCTATAGGGTCTGCTCTTGGATCATCCGCATTTAAATTCGGTTCCACAACTTTTAAAGTATATAGTGTTCCGTAAAACTCTTCAACGGCGCGAACAATACACTCTCGATCTGTTATGACTTCACCGGTATTATTAGATAGATAGATAGATAGAATATGCTTTATTGTACACCAAAATTAAATGATACATTACTGATACAATGATACAATGGCGGTCTTATTGCTGGATAGCAATTTCTTCCAGACAACCTATGAATGGATAAGAAATACCTAAGTCAAATTAAACGGGTGTGGCATACTAGACTAGCTAACCTAGAATTATTAATAAATTAAAGCTACAAAACAAGAATACAATAATACTCAAAAAGACTATACATACAATAATATAACATATATAACACATAATAATTATATAAATATGTATATATATATATATATATATTGCAACATATGACGAGACACTAGTATAAACGTACATTATTGTGACAGAAAGTGTTCTTTTACCAGAGCATTAAAAGAAGTAAGTGATGGAGCACGCTTTATCGATACAGGCAAAGCATTCCACAACCGGATAGCCTGGACAGTGAAAGACATGTCGTACACTCTCGTGGAATGCATTGGCATTTGGAGTATTAAGTTTTCCGATGACCTTAAGTTTCTATCATGTGTGTCATTGAGGAACTTAAATCGTTCTTTGAGATAATTGGGGGCGAAGGGATTAAATATGATATTATATAGCAGAGATAAAATATGAGCATTCCGGCGAAGACGGATTGGGAGCCACTTGAGCTTGAGACGAAATTCTGAAACATGATCATATTTGCGCAGGCCAAATATGAATCTAATGCAATAATTTTGGAGACGCTCAAGTTTATTAAATTGTTCCTCGGTAAGGTCAGGATAGCTGGTATCTGCATAGTCAAGGATAGGAAGAAGAAGGGAATTTGCAAGGGCAATTTTGGTAGCAGTTGGGAGAAAATTTCGCAGCCTATATAGAGACCCTCCAGAAGTGAATAATTTCCGACTTAACATCTGGAGCTGGGGACCCCAAGATAAATTTTTGTCTATATAAATCCCCAAATCTTTGACGGTTTCGCTAAAAGGGATAGCAGTACCATCAAGAATTATCTGAGGAAGTGTAGTCCAGTCGATCCTTGATACCGCACTAGAGCTACCAACAACAATGACCTGAGTCTTTACAGGATTTATTCTCAAACCGTAATCGGCACCCCACTGCGCAATTTGTGCCAAATCTTTGTTGACCATTTTAATGGCCTCCGCCAAATCGTCCAACGGGGCCTGGGAGTAGATCTGCAGGTCATCTGCATATAGGTGGTAGGATGACAGAAGTTTATTGGAGATAGAATTAATAAATAAAGAGAATAGTAGTGGTGAGAGAACGCCGCCCTGTGGTACGCCAGCAGAGGTGTTACACCAAGAGGAAGAGCTCCCATCAATGCAAATACGCTGCCGACGGCCACACAGGTAACTACGAAACCAATCAACTGCTGTTGGAGATATGTTTAAAGAGCAGAGTATGCCATATTAGTTAGTTTATTTATTTAATATTTGTGCGCTTGTAATTTGCGTCGAAATACTTTGGGGCCCCTATTTTGTTTAATCGTTTCAGTTATAATTTTCATGTTATATGATCTTAAGTCAAATTTAATAGATTTATATACGAATATATTCCTAATATAATATTTGTATGGGCTATAACACTTGTCGCCTATATTATACATATTTAATTTGTCACTGGACCAAAGAAGCAGTTATATCTTTTATGTATTTACAATATACATATTTTATAAAATAAGATCTATGTATATTTATGTTTGTGTGTTGTATAAAATAGTACATAATATTCCGCGTTGGGAGCAATAAACTAAGTATCGATGACGTCATACATTTCGGTTCCCACTGGACCCGCTGATAATATAACATTGTTCGTTATGGCGCGTTCACATTGAGCTAGTTACTTGCTTCACATTTTACTTTCCAATATCTGCTAGAATGCAGATTGCATACTCAAAGGTTCTTCTTAACGACGTGTGAAAACTGCCATATGCGGGTTGCATTTGCTGGCGCAATAGCCAAACTTCAACCAATTAGAGACAGAGAAGATTTGTGCCATTTATTAAGAGATGCTAAAAGCGGTAATGAATGTGATTTTAGGTAACCACTAGGCTCTTAAAATCTCTTTATATCAATAAGCTAAAATACAGTCAATTTTTACAACAAGGTCTACAGATCAAATATGAAACATATTTGATCAAAGTACATCTTTTTGCGACGACAATGTTCATATTTTAATTCGAAGTAGTTAAAATATGAACATTGTACTATCTACTACTTACTTATCTGCTATCCTACTACTGAACACGGGTCACCTCTCAGTTGAAAAAAATTAGGCTGTAGTCTACTACACTGGCCTAGTAGAGAATTTCGTCACCATTATGTTACATGAGATAAACACGCTAATAACTTCAGCAAATCAGCAATGGAATCGTACTCAAAACCTATCATTTAAGATTTCACTGGTAACACGAAAGCTATTGCAACTAATATATACACCTTATAATCGCTCATACATTCTATATATGTACAAGTAGACCCACACAAAATTTTCTGGATGAGTAATCGTGCCAGTAACTAGCCCTCCCGCTGGCTGCAATGCAAACGCTCCTCGGCATTGTCTCGCTATCTCGCCGGCACATTTGTTCCCTTCCATTGTGTCCGCACACGCTCCCACACGTTTATTTACTCCAATAGTTTACACCGAACTTATTTTTATTGTTTTATCATCGCCAATATACGAGGTGCTACGTCTACAATGGCCGGAGGAACTTGCTTTTATTGAGAATAACAGTAAAAAGTTTCCGTGTAAAATTTTAACGGCAAGATATTTTCGTATTATTGTGTTATTTGGTTCAAAAGTTTTAAGACGTTACTCGGAAACTCGGTGTCAAATTAATAGATAGCAGCTAATGTTTTGTGTAACTTTACGTTATCTCGTTATCTTTAATCTGATGCTACATTAGATTCTTACTACGAACGAGCTACGGCTACGACGCTCAGGGACTACGACTTGCTACGCCAATTTCGTAGTCACTGCAATGTTCTCGTAGACCCACGTAGCATTGCGCTACGCAGAAATTACATCATACTTTACTTTAATTAAGCTTCAGTAACTATATAACTTAAATATATATAAATGACTAAAATATTTTATCAAATTACCACTTTTACAATAACAATGGCTATAAAAGAAATCTGAGTCTTGTTTGAAACTTCCGACTAAGTAAATTGAATAAAATGAGCATGAAATTAATAGTATAGACATTCCATTAAGCCGCACCATCCTCTAAACATGACTAACAATACCTTATTGACCAAAGAGCAACCAAGAGTAACGGCAGTTAGGAATACAGAATAAACATGTCGACCACTTGTTTGTTTGTGTTTCTGCTCACTCAACAACCAAATACAGAAGACCCATTCATTAATTTAACCAGCACAATTTTTAAGTGTTATAGAACAATAGTTTATTATGGACACTGATATGTTTTAAAATAATTTTAAACAATGCAGTAAAACGCACGTTTCGAGCAAATATTAAAATAGTAAAGAGAGATAATTATTATGTAATATGCGTGTAGTCAAAGCTGTCGTATAATTTCATTACAAGGTATTTCAAATATTTTAAATATAGCTTGTTATCAGAAGTTAATTAAATAAAAGAGTGCTATATGTTTAAAAACTCTCTAGTTATATAAAGAAATTAAGACCCTGATATATTTTTTTTATTTGAGACTCACATTTGATACTCATTTGATATTTATTACATTCTACAAATATTGAACTCTAAACTAAGCTTTTTTTTATATTAACATTTTTACATAACAATTGGAGAGAGCCTTAATTTTCAATGTCATTAAGAAACAAATAAATACGAGAAGACCTCCCGTATTTATTTATTTCAGTGTTGTTCTAAGTGTGCCTTCTGTCACCAACTCCATGGTGGCGCGCCTCAGCTGCGGCGCGTTACCTAATCCTGGCTGAAAAGTCACCTCCAGCTTCTTGTGGACCAGCTCTGTGTAATAACTAAACATTATAACTACTGTAAATACTGCCGGATTCAAGTTTAACGTTCATTGTGTATATAAATAATTGATAAAATTATGTTCTGTAAAAGCTATTATGCTTTAATTTAATATGAATATAATATTTGTTATTCCGTATGAACTATATTCCGAGTATAATAAACCTTATAATTTACTTAAAATGTGTTTTTTTTTGCAATGCATAATAGAACCTAAGAAAAAATTACTTTATCAGTCTTCAGATAGTTGCTGTAACAAGCAAGATATGGGTGCTTATAAGAGATATTAATAGCAGTATTTGCTTTTCGCACCTACTTCTTTTACTAATTTTGAATATGTGTATTAATTTGATGCATATATTTATTATTCCACTGTTGGGCACTGGTTTCCAAACATTTTGAGATGGATTGCGCTGTATTCCACCATCACTGGTTTGGACGGTGCAGGTTGGCAGACTTCGGAAGACATATTGAGATAATCGAGTCCTTTTAGGAAATCTGTCAGTAAGAGTCATATTTTCTCTTAGATTTTTTTATTGTAGTTTTGCTAGAATTTTTTTTTTGGGGCCAGGTGGAACAAACCCTCTGGGTGCGGGTAGCAGGGGTCAGGGCTATATACTATATCCTAGGGAGAGCGAATGCCATGGTTTCCTGTCACGGGTTCAAAGCTTATATGTATGTAAATACACCTCATTGCCAATATCATTAATCCACGTCTTCATTACTTCAGCGCCAGTTTTTCTCGCGGTAAACTATTGCAGGGTGGGAGGGGAGCAAGGGAGAGGGGGGCGCCACCGACTCCCTCGTTTGTTACAAACTTCACGCGCTGCATAATGACGCTGTGGAGTGTCCTACGTGATGCATGCTAGGCGACGCGATAGTATGCATTAAAATATTGATTCTAGAAAAAGTTAAAACAACGTATAATAAATCTAAAGTAAATCTTGTATGATTTTTGCTTCAACGATATGAAGTGAACGTGAATTTCTTGCGGCCTTTATTCTCAAAAGTGATCTGATAGGAAATGCCTTCATCTAGGTTTAAGAGGTTTATTTTTATTATTTATCTATTTTAGTAGCTTTTATAAGCATACCATTTGGAAAAGGTTTAAACACAATAAAAAATGACAAAAGTAATTAATATCTTTCATTCATCATTATTTCATCATTATTTTCTTAAAACTATTTCAAAAATTCATTACACATATTCCAGTAAATTATTCAGAAAAACAAATAGCACTAGTCACCGTGCGATTATTTATAGCATTCATCTCGCCTGTAGGACACACGCTTTACCTAACGAATGTCCTCAACGGTCCTCGTTCAAAAAGAGTACTCCTTATTTTTCAACCGGTTTTAGTGTTCTCCAGGATATGAGAAAACGGAATACTTATGGTCCGGACGCTGAGAGCTCCCCGGACACCCGGACACCCGGCATGGCGTGCAGTTGCAACTTGACGAAATATTTCGTTTAAGCTAACGTATGACTTGTTGTTTTAGTCGCTGAGTATTTTGGTGGGACGGGATTATTTTTCGCAAACAAATGACACAATTTTTTCTCGAATTTATAGCAAAGGTACAATTTATTTTGAATAATTATTAAATATGAGTAATAAAGTTATGTTTCTTTTCATAATCTTTCGAGTTTTTGTCAACTATGTTAGATCTGATTTTCATTCTATTTTCATTCGGCTGAATATCAGTATTTTACACGAAGCGTCTACTATTAGACCTTCGCAACCTGTGCTCTTTGTACTTACATGATAAGCCGACGTATATACATGATATTACATCAAATTTGTAGCTCGATTTTCAGACTATTATAATAATTAATATGTAGGTTAGACAGGTAATAGAGACTTTAACATCTTCATATTAAAAGGTAGGTACCTACCTACGTTGTATTTTAACATAAGTACGTTAAATTATCGACACTGACACTGTAATTGCTCACAGGATTTAAAACCTGGCCAGAGACACTACTCGCGTTAGGGGCTCCGCACAAAAGTGTACAAACATTTGCCCAGCGAGCGCCGTGTGTACAAACTGGCGTATTTGCACGCTACACGCGGCCGGTGTCTGGTGACGCTCGCATTTAGGCATTAATGTGTTTCCCCGCCCGTTGTTTGGTATTGACCAGACTGATTCCGTTGTTGATCGAGAAAACGTTTATTTGTTGGTATTGTACGTTTCCAAGTAATGCTACATAATACTAATAAAGAAGATTAAGCTTTCATAGGGATGATTTCAGAACAGTAAGCTCTGATGAGATTTTGGTTTAATTATTTGTTCAGTAAAATTGTAACCCCTTTGTATCTTAGTCGTTGATATTTCCTAAATAACTATCCTATTTATATTGATTTCTTATACTTATGTGGATACGAGTCATTAAAATATAATTTATACATAGTAACTACATTTTATACCCATTTTATCGCAGAATTAAATCCCAACGTTTCAAATTTTTCCTTTGCAACAACTATTAGGTCGTAAGCCGATGATGACAGTCTACTGGTGACCATAAATGCTGGTCCACGACATAATATCTAAAACATAGATTTATTTCAATGCAAACAGTAAACCAACGAAAATATTTCTTTCAACAATCAAGGAGAAGGTTTACAAAAACTAAGCACGCTACATGTTCCGAAGTCATTATGCACAAAGAGGCAACTTGAGACATTCGAAGTATCTGTTTGTCGAGAGACTGTATCTCTCAGAAGAATCTCCTGAAACGAGATCTGGAACTCTGCGCCTCTGGGTGTGTATAAGAGCTTACAATTTTTCCTTTCTGCTCGCAAAGGGCGAATAACATAAATTCTTGTGTCGCGTGAAATATCATATAATATCTGAACTGCTACGAAATCTTTCTTAGCCTTTGTGCTTTGTATGTTATTTGGAACCTCAAAATACCTATTTGTATTTCAGTAGGTTTTCTTGTGAGTTCTTTTGAATTGCAAGTGATAATGTGAAAAGGTGTTGTGACCCAATTTATTTAAGTCCAAGTACCTTTTATTTAAACTGGCACGCACCACTGACCTTTCGATACTGAAATGAAACCTGCATGCTTGATAGGTTTTCTCCATGGCGTATGAAGTCTACCAAACCACACTGGACTAGCGTGGTGGACTAAAGCCTAATCCCTTTCAATTAGGAGGAGGCCTGTGCTGTGGGACATTTAATAGGTCGGTAATGACATTAATAATATATTGATAGTATGGACTTAAAAGAGTACATTTTTGTAGCTGTGTTTTATGGCATAAAAGTTACAAAGAATGATTTTGTTTGTTACTTCTTACACGATTCGTAAATCCCTGTTACTTATTTGTCGGCGGTTCTTTGTTCCACAAACTTTAACCGTAGTTGTTTGTTTCATTAAAGCACAATGAAATACATATATATAATAAGGTAAGTAAGCAAGTACCTGAAATGAGTCTTTGTTCCAGATAACTGCTGTTGTCTAAGATATCTTAGTAAAGGAAAGATTGAAAATAACAAAGTGATTTATGTCTAAACGTCTTTATGTACCAACTATAAATTTATCACAGATCCTCGAAACACAAACGTCTGAGAATAGGTATTTAATTTAGGTTGTTATTATTATCATTGAATAATTTTCACTCAAACAATTAATTTAACTGTTGAAATATTATAAGTAGGTAATGGTTATTTGCTTTAAATCTACATTACTCTTGTGTCTTTGTAAGGCAGCTATTCAAGTGTAAATGTATTCTCGTACATCCAAACCAACTTTTTTTGGGACCACTAGAACAGAGTCCTATTAATTGGCCAATTACATGGGACTAAAACATATCGGCGAAACAGACTCACTATATTAGTGTGTACACCTCTGCATATGCCTTTGGGGACGACATGCGTGGTGGTGTATGTGTAAGAAATAAATCTACAGATTCACCATTATTTCTGTAATTAGTTCTACAAAATGATGAACTTCTTAGCTCCTCCCAGTATCCTGGCACGCTCGCTGGCCAGGGCGGGCGCCATAACATGGGAACACGCGTCAGTGGGCGCGCGGCTTTGTGCGGCAATCGCGCGTCAACACGTAATTACACGCGGGCTATGCGATGCTTGATTTAACACGATTGGAGCCTAATGATTCTGCTATTCGTGTCAATGAAGGATTTAGAGCATCATTCTTGTAATCTCCAAAGTATGTATATTACAATATACTATCTTATTTGTTGATAATTGATAAGGTTCTACAGAACCTTATCAATTATCAACAAATAAGATCTTCACCTTACTTAGGAAGTTAATAAGCTTGTTGTTTTTTGCTAAGAATCACTTTGAACTAGACTGTCCGCCACGTAGTAAATTCAAAAGAATTGTTGGAGTTAAAATTATTTAGAAATAAACTCGATTAGATAGATAGTAACTACCTAAGTATAGAAATCATAAAAACAAATATTAAGTCATGTAATAATATCTCTATATAACTGCAATTCAAAGCTTTTAACAACACACATGACTTTAAAACCGCAACTTATACTTTTATTATAAAAAACGCTAACACTAAAAGTACACAAGTTAACGCTAGAGTTATGCACTAAACGTCATCACCGTTTAGTTTGGGTTCCGGTTTTGTGATTCTCCAAGGAAGTCGGAACACACTCATGTGTCAGATGCAGACGTCTGCGCTTGCTTTTGCCCTTCGGAGTAATCCATTAGCTTCAGCAGTCTTCAAGTTTATAAAGCATAAATTATATTTACGATAGATCTTCGATAGACAATTATATAACACAACGTTTTATTAGTTTTAGATATACGATTCTAAAATTCTGGGCCATTAAAAGAAATAACAAAAAAGAACTTCGAGAACAAGATTAGGTTTGAGGCGACCTATTCCCAAACTAATAAAAATAATAATAAACAATTTAAAATAATTTATATACTAAATAAAACAAAGATGGTCTAGAAACATCAAACAAAACCGATAGATATATTCTTATTCTATCCAAGGAAAGTGCGGGATGCATAGAGTCATTTAATGATGATGACATCATCATCATCAGCCTATATTCGTACACTACTGGACGTAGGCCTCCCCTAGTGAACGTCACAGAGCTCGATCATCGGCTCTAATACCTTACTTAGAGAGCTATTACTTCTAATAGCTCTAAGTCGTCTAGTTACTAGAACACTTAATAAAATATTATAATGTTTAGCTATAATTTGAAAACACTAAATCCATTCACATAAAAACTCTCATAAGTAACATATGACATACAAAGACAATCCACGCAAATAATAAAATTCAATTAAACTGTGCGTTCTGGCTAGACTCACATTTTATTGTGTCATTAATCGCATATAAAAAGGAATAGCCCATGATACGACGCAATAAATACTAGAAAATGAACCGAACAGACTTATATTTTGACCAAAAAGAGGTATACTACGTCAGATTGTGGTACTAACTAATACTTCTCGGTTTATGAACCATAATTTTGCAATTATATTTATCATGTCGATGTAAGTTGAAACAACGATGAATGATGTGCGTGTATTCAGTTAATCCATTATATTACCTACATCTCACGCAATGGAGATTTTGGAGGATCGCTGTTCCTAGCTGTTTTCTCAGCAACGCCCTAATCAGAGGTCAGAGCCCCTTAGTTATTATTTTATACTAGCTTCTACCCGCGGCCTTGCCTGTATATTATAAAGATAAAAAATAGCCTATGTGTTCCAGGTAATATTCTATCTTAGTGGCGGTAAGACCCATCATGGAGGATTGGCTTGAGAGGCGCCACGGCGCCCTCAGCTTCCGGCTGACGCAGGTTCTTGTCTGGGCATGGGTGCTTTGGCAAGTACCTGTCGCATAGGCCGGGAGCCATCGCCCGGTTGTCACCATTGCGTAGGTTGCCCCGAGGACACGGCGCAGCCCACACTTCAGGCCTGCCCGGCCTGGACAGAGCTCAGAGACTCATAGCGGCAGTCGGCGGTGACCTCTCGCTTCCGGCCGTGATCCTATCCATGGTCGGGAGCGAGAACGCGTGGGATGCCGCCGCCTCTTACTGCGAGCAAGTTATGCGCGCAAAAGAGGCGGCGGAAAGGGAGAGAGAAATCACAACCTCTCTCCCGATCCGCAGTAGACGCACCGGGCGCCGGAGGGCGCAAACAGACCTCCGGTCTCCATAAGCTGTGGCCAGCGGGTGGGCGCGACTAGGGGAGTCCACCGCCCGAACTGGTAATGGCCCCAAGTAGGCGGCGCGCGTGTTCATCACACGTGCGCCTGCGCGGAGGATGCGAAGCGAGCTATGCCTCGCTCCTAGCCGGGGTCCACCGGCAATAGGGTTAGTGGCGTTGACGCGTGCGGTTTTTTAGTCGGTAAACGCTTAAGCGGAGTCCGACACACCCTGTCGCCTCCCCAGGCGATAGGACGGTCCGTAAAGGATTTTTCCGCACTTAAAAAAAAAAAAAAAGATAATATTCTATCTACATGCCTAATTCCATCCAAATTCCATTTCATTCTTTCTCTTTCCTTATTTAAATTCGTTAAACATATTTTGCATATAAAAGTAACAAACAGGCACTTTTAGTCCTGTCCAAGTTCCAGGGTCAATGAAATATATTTGCGAATCCCATAGCCCTGAGGATAGGGCTGGCATTTGCAATTGCACGAACGAGACTATTACTATCTCGCCACCCTTTCTAATCAAGTAATCAAAGTTCTCTTGAACTAACTATAAAAAATATACACAGACCCTGTGCCACACACGATCAGGCTGTGCCACAGTGAGATGCGTGTGTATGTGCGTCGTAGGATGTCCCACAGTCTTTACAAATGTTGATATAATTGGTGTGTGCAGGCTCTCACTCGCCGCGACGAGGCGCGTTCATAAAATTTTTTATGACCGCATAAATTACGCCAAATGCCCCGATAATAATGGGGGCGGAAGGCTCTTTAAATGCTTTCGTTTCAGGATAAATTATAATTAATTCCAGCGTTTATTCAACAACGATTGAGTCGCTGTCACGGACAAACACAACGGAAACAATATCAATATTTTGCCATAATAGCGTATCGTATTGAATCCATTTTGTATTCAGCACCGGCTAGTATTGGCGACGATGTTGTATTTACGGTATAAATTTAAAATGTTGAATAAAAGAATCTTACGAAAATCAGGATTATCATATAATATACATATTATTATTTTGTGTTAGATATGTGTAGTTTCGGACATATATTTATTTTAATATTCAATCAATAAACCTCTATATATCTTCAATGACCATTAAAAACTGCCTTACAAAATCAAGTACATACCTCTCAAGCAAAATGCTATCTCTTTCATTTTCCGACATCGATTCATAGCGGACATTCCAAAAACCCGAACGAAACGCTTTAATTTCACTTTTTTCACGCGTACCGCTAAATGTGGAATGCACTTCCCGAGTGGGTCTTCTTCGATAGCTTTAATGAGGGTGTCTTTAAATCTAGAATGCAAGCCCCCTATCCAAGATCGCTTAACATCAGGCGAACTGGCGGTCAAGCGGAACACTTTTAATATAAAAAAAAACGGACTGCTGATCACGAGGTCGTGGGTTCGATTCCCACGGGACACAATTTATGTGATGAATATAAGTGTTTGTGTTCGTCTGGGTGTTTCCTATGTATTATAAGTATGTATTTACAAAAAAAAGTATATAAGTATTTATATCCATTGTCTAGTACCCATAGTACAAGCTCTGCTTAGTTTGGGACTAGATGGTGATGTGTAAAATGTCGCAGAATATTTATTTATTTTATTTAATAGGTTGTTTAATCTATGGCGGTGTTGTATTCATTATTAGACGGAAGTCAAGCCATTTAGTAGATTGGCAAATCGCCAATCGGATGTGTTGATTGTACCAATTAAATCATAATGAATGTTGATATTATAAGAAGATCAGTTTATAAGTTGATTAGTGGCGTAGGGAAGTATATTGCTTCATCGTTTAGTCACTGCAATAAATCTTGTTTCATTTAATGTTAGGAAATGGATAATAGTAGATATGAAATATAGGTTAGCTTTTCTTACGCTTTGAAACACACACAACTACGTACACATATTAACACACAAATATCTATGCCCGGCACTAAATATCTATGGTGTACCTGCACTATGAGCCTACCTACCCTAAAGTACCTACGCCACAGAACAACCCCCTAAAGTTTTATCACAATGTGATCAATGATTTATCTTATGTATCTATTATATAAACAAATAAAAAAAAAACATTTTTTTTGCTTTTTTTTCTATCAAAAACAAAAAGTGTTTATCGAAGTAACCTCACGTTGAAAAATAAATACAGATCGGTTCAATTGTAATAACAGCTGTTTTGGTGAACCCGCTCTACATAATATTTCACACGGGTTTTAAATAAATACGAGTATTACCATTTAATACTTTACAATCAACAATTCCCCGTGGTTGTCTGATTAACCAAACTTATTACCGAAATAGATATGTATGGAATGGAAGCCATTAAATAGCAATTCGGCAGGCTTTTGTAGTTAGTTATCATAAATACATATGTATTGACGTAATACAAATTTACTTTGATAGGATTTACGTCCCGTCCCTAGGATTAGGTGGCTCCTGAATATTCAGGCCGGATCCACTAGTTACGGACCGCGGATCCCTGAATAAATAGGTGGCCACGTAAAGATAATCCACCAGGTCTTGTTTGCTATGAGTATTTTAACTTTATTGCATTTGGGGCACTGTGGTGAACTGTATGGTTTATCCTGAGCTGAATGGTCTTCCTTTATTCCAAAAAATACTGCAGAAATATTAAAACCGCGATAAATTCATAAAATTGTCTTTTGTTGGGAAATTTATTAGTATTTAAATGAAAGTTATTCATTAAAAGAGTTTCACCAAGAATGACGATATAATAATACATGATCTTTAAGCTATTAAAATCACTAACAGCCAACTGCTGGGGTAAATTATTTGCCTCTAAACGGTACGGCAAAAGAAGAATTGAAGTTATTATAATAAAGATTATATAAAAAGCTTGGGAAAAACAAAAGTTACAATTAAACAGTTGACAGTTTCCAAACAAATAACAATGTCAAACACTAGTGAGGCGGACTGCAGCAAAAATTTTCTAGCTGCTATTTTATGAGTTTGTGGTTCAAACTTAACAGTATAATATTTCTGTCGCGTAATAACCCTGGAATTGCAGTGGCCAAGTTTTTGAACCTAGTTGCAAGTTCTTTCTCAGCAAGTCGTATAAAACACAAGAGTCCTTCTTGCTGTTTATTTGGAAGCCAAATTGAACGATCATTTCGTATTCTACTAGAGTTGTTACAACAACAAAAATCTTGTGTTTTGTGTTGTTTAATGGCATCATTTGTTTGGTTTCTTCACTTTAAATATAGCAAGTATAAGATTTCTAAAAATACGAATAATTAATGTAAAAAAGAGACATCACTAAATAAATATATCAACATATTTTGCAACCCATAATTTTATCATAGTCTTCATTTGATCTGAAAGCCAAAAAGGTCTTCCACATTATCATCATCATCAACCCATTAATGTCCCACTGCTGGGCACGGGTATCCTCTCAATCGAGAGGGATTAGGCTATAGTCCACCACGCTAGCCTACTGCGGGTTGGTAGACTTCACACGCCATCGAGAATTCTCTCAAGCATGCAGGTTTTCTCACGATGTTTTCACCGTTTGAGCATGTGATAAATACGCACATAACTTCTGAAAAGTCAGTGGTGCGTGCCTTGGGTTTGAACTCGAGACCTCTGACATCTCCGTCCACTGGTCACACCGCTAGGCTACCACAGCTGTAAATTATCTCTCACAGCTTCCAAATTATGCCTAGTCGCAATATCATTCAATCTATTATAACAACTTCATATTTGGTACATCCGAAAAGGTATCATTTTTTTACAGTGCAGTAAATATGATTGCTTTAAAAATATGTTTTTTTAGATTAAAAACGTGCTGGCCCATAATTTTACAACGCTAATTGGAACTCTTAATACCAAACTTTTTTCACGGAATTGAATCAGTTAATTCTACGAACAAGTCTATGGGCTACTTGTGTTCAAAGTTTGGCTGCGAATAGCTTGGGGTCTGCAGGCCGACGATAGTTTAAGAAGTGATGACTCTGGTTGATTGAAAGAGAGTTGATTGTATTAGTTGTATTGTTTAGTCATCGGAGATTTTATTGTTTGAGTAAATCAAATTCATTTACTTGCAGAAAAGATTATTTATATTTTATAGGGTTTAAATGTTCATGGTTAAATTAAAAAAATTGTATCGAAACTGTTTTGGCACGGTTTGTACATGGCTGTAATGAGTGTAATTGGTGAAGATTTTGAATACTGCATGCCTAAGGTTATTCTGGTTATCATACCAGAACCAAATTATTATTACTGGAACCCAGGTAATATGTGTTGCAAGTAAATGTACCTAATTACACATATACAAAAACTTTCAAGCTTAGATTAGATACCAAGAATCATTACATCCATCCGAAGCTGGCTTCGACGCCTAGGAAATTGCAAAAAGGGTCGCTCAAACCTCCTCCAAAGATTCCCGTTTTTCCTCAATCAAACATCAGTGTAATCTCAGTTAATACTGACAGTATGGATTGATGGCGAGTGTTTGGTTTTAATTAAAGTGTCCAGGACGAGCGATGGCGGTGCGATTGCCGATATAACTCAGCCTGCCGTGCGCTGTATGATAATAGGCGATAAGTGGCCAATAAGTGGTTGTTTTTGGTCTTCTGATGGAGAATGTAAGGAACCCCTTACTTATTTTTTGCTATGGATTGGCACACGGCACGGTACCTACTTCAAATAAAAGTGGATCTATATTTACTTTGTATAAACTACAGAAAGAAAAAAGAAATTAATTTGGTGTTCTGTAGGGAAGAAACCTTCTAGCTATATGCTGTTTTAAAATGAAGAGTCCCTGGGAATTAATAGTTTTAATTCAACAAAGTATCTATGTATCCTCAGTAGGAAACACTTAATCTGAATTCTATCGTTTTGGAATGCAACGGCAATCTGACCTTTTATAGCCAAGGTTTAAAAAAAAACGACGAAGCCTTTCGAGAAAATGTAGATAGTGCACCCGCGCTTCGCTTGGTTCGACTTGGCGGGGGCACTACCGTACACCTAGATACAAAATGTCGTGTTAAATACGTATTATAATATCAAATACGTCTGCATTATTAGCCATTAAATAGGTCATAGAAACTGGTCATATTTACCTTCACCATGAATTTTCATCGGCACTTAACCATTGAGCCAAATTTCAACTCCGTTAGATAAGAGAAAGTTGTTCTAAATCAGCTTACAAGATTTCATCCGAACAAACTGGCTAGCGAGGGAATGGAATCAGCTGCCTGGGTCTATATTTCCCGACGAGTACAATTAAAGAGTATTTAAGTCACGAGTGAATATATATCTCCTAGGTTAGGGTACCTACTAGGTACACCACATCATCACGTACTATCAGGTGAGATTTTAGTCAAGGCCAAAAAACAAATATTGTAAGTCAAAATCAAAGCTTGTAAGTAAATAAATACACAGATATCTGATTCAAACAGTTAAAAGGTACTCATAAATTATGTTATATTTAGCCCGTTATTTTTCATAAAGCATTATGATAAGATCTGAATAGATTTGAAATAGATAAAGGGGCTTTTGAGGGTCTCTTCCTGCCCGCTGTTATCATAAAACAATCAAGATGTTGCTGGGATACTGTGTTTGTGCCTCAAGAATATATTTATAGCTTTGGAATAAATTTATAACTTTTTATAGCAGTGGAAGATTTTATTTTGAAATCTAAAAGGAGAGGAAAAATTTGGTTAAGTTTACTAGACACTCACTTTGTAGTTTGTAGTTAATATTTATTATTATATAATTACTGTAATAATATGACAAGTAGGTACGCCAACAACAAATGCATACATTGCTCATAAGATCTTAGTAATAAGCTGCGACAGATAGACATCTGCCTAACCCTTTTAACCCGACAGTCGTGATGGTATGTTATGTTTAATCAAATTGTTGAACTGTACTGCTTCAATTATAATTAAATTAAAGAACGTCGGAACTCGGTCGTCGTGTGATTAATGTCGCGCGGTGATCGATCGCTCTCCGCAGTCGCCGCCGACGTGATTACCGACGCTAATTATGACGGATAATACTGGACAAATCGCCGGAGTTTCAACTGTGTTTATTTTTCTATACCTACTAATAAAAATAATCTATAATAATATGATAGACAGGTAAAATTGATTTTTAGTTTGATTTGTATTGAATAGGGGCTGAAACTACTGAACCGATCTGAATAACCATTCTAATGGTTAAAGAATCATTAGAATCTTACATTATTCGTGAATTCTAATTATGTGACTGTGAATTCATATTCGTGTTTATTAAAAATATTTAGAGATCCCTGATGTCGCCTGAAGAAGATATGTTTTTTTTAATTGATTTATTAAATACCTAAATCTACCCATGTGAAGCCGGGTCGGGCCACTAGTCGTTAATAAATCAATAGGGATGTTTGTTGAGTGGAATATACAGATGTTTCAACAGGTTGCCTGACCTTTTAATTGTAATTAACTGAGTTAATAGCTTTTTTGATAAATAATATAAATAGTTCACGTTATAAGCTGTGTTTTTGCTTATATGATGTTGCAGCAATATTACTAATTTTTACTTTTTTATTATACCTTGCTGGTCACGGATCTTCTCTCATTTTAGAGGGATTAGGCTATAGTCCCCCACGCTAGGCTACGGTCCCCCACGGTAGACTTCACATGTTATAAAAAAAATCTCTCAAGCATGCAGGTTTCATCACGTTTACCTGCACCGTTTGAGGATTTGATAAATGCGCACATAACTTCCGAAAAGTCAAAGGTGAGCCTTGGGTTCGAAGTCGAGACCATTGACATACACAGTCCACTGGTCAAGCCTCATCACAGCTCTTAAATGGGTAAATGTAGTCAATACGGTTTCTATAGTCGGCAACGGGCAAGCGACGACTGTGGTGTTGCAAACGTCTACAGGCTACGGTAACAGCTTACCATTAAGCGGGCCATCAACTTGTTTGCCACCCTTGTGATTAAAAAAAACAATATCGATAAAAATTCCCACATACCTGCTTCAGAAATCAGATTTTCCTACTACTAGCTACTAGACTCCTATCGGGTCTTTGTAACTAGATTATTTCTCATTCCTATAGTTCCCATTCTCGATAGCTGTGGTGCAACTGTTCTGCCACGCAGATCTCGCCTCTAATAGCACCCGATACATTAGCAGGAGCGTCTTGTTTACCGTGGCTGGTAATAAGCAATCAGCCGTCTTGGTAATTCGGTTACCAGATAACTGAGTTATGTGTCCGACGATTGAGAGCGATACTGCATATAACTACATGTACATATGAAAGATGGCTTTACAGTGGAAGTTGGTGTATTATTCTTTGAACATAGTAAGTCAAAGTTATATCATCATCATATCAACCGTTAGACATCCTCTGCTGGACATAGGTCTCCTCCTAGGATCGCCACGACGACCGGTCTTGCGCCACCCGCATCCAGCAGATTCCAGCGGCCATTACCAGATCGTCGGTCCTCCTTTCCGGGGGCCTATCCTTGTTGTTACAATTTTGTTGTTTTACACAAAATGGTGGTTAATAAAGATTATTTTCGATGAGACCGGATTTTTATATGGGTCAAAACAGCTAAAATTTATTAATTACAGCTAAATTGTAACGTACTCCTAAGAGTACCGAGAACCTTTCCGTCAATTAAATCTAGGATTCAAAGTACATGTAAAATTTGGTCATAATTAAATGAAATATTTTACTTTGACATTTTAAAGCTCGGTTTAAAGAAAAAAAAAGAATATTTTACTATCCCTACGAAAAAAAAAAATAAGAAAAATTTGTTCATTTGATTCGTTTTTTGTAACATCTTTAAAGTCCATAAATGCTACATCTACAAATTTATTATATGTTGTTTATTTTCAACCTGCATTATGCGGCAGCAGTTTCTTTTTGCTAGGGCAAGTGCATACGTAGTAATATCTCGTTATCATCATTAACGCGTTTGCTCAAACCTCCCAATGCTCAATGCTCAATGTTCCCAAACTTCTCTAATTAACCTAGTAATTATTTATAATTCAGGATAAACTTATCATAGCCGTTACTTGTTATAACAATTATCACAACTTTTACGAGAAACTTGTGATAAATCTGTCGGATAACTTCCAAAAACTTAGATATAAGTTTGCAAGAAGATTCCGGGTGGTCTCCACTGATATAAGTTATGTTACGTGTTCTTTGGGTAGCAGGTCATTCTTGATAACTTTGGGGAACAATGACGAGGTTCTGGACAATACCTGCGGTTGGGATGTGGTCTTGCAAGCTACGTGACGCTTTCTTAGCTGGATACTCATCATACCTTCAGTTCCTTTTCATGAGCTCATTTATAGAACACAAGGATCGCAATTTCTAGAGATTTTCTGTTGGTAAAGATGCTTTTTTTACGGTGATAAGGAGGCAAACAAACAGGCGGCTCACCTGATGGTAAGTGATGACCGCCGCCCATAGACATTTGCAACACCAGAGGTTTGCAAATGCGTTGCCAAATCCCTTAGAAACCGTTCAGGTTTCTTAAAACAGGGAGTTACTGAAGTGTTCACTGAACTGTGTTGAGTTCACTGCCGTCTTCTGTAAGGCGGAGGTACTTCCCCAGTCGGGCAGCTCAATTTGAGCGAGAAATCTCGCTATGCCCTACCTCCTGCAACCTGCTTTTTACTTTCTATTAAACTAGTCATATTTAGCATCCCAATTCCCGACTTTTTTATACCATGAAGATGGCAAATAAGTTTATGGCCCACCTAATTTCGTAAGCGGTTACCTTAACCTATGGAGGTCCGCAATACCAAAGAGGTCGCTCGCTTTTGAAGAAAACCGATTGGGACTCGGTCCTCACTGGGACTGAATATATCTACTGTGTGTTATTTACAAAAACAAATAAGCATTTAAAAATAACGTACGTATTTAACTAAGCCATTAAAATAAGGTTCCCGCCACCGTTCACGTCTAGCAATTAGTTTAAGCCCTTAGATACGCAGCCTCACCTAAGTATAATAAAGTGCCTAATTTCTTTCCAATTTACTCGCTGAACTTTACTGTTAATGAGGCGGTGGCGCTACCCTCGCTTATTACTAAAACGATCCTTTTGAGTAATTAAAAATTATAAAGGTGGGCTGTGTGACGAGAGCACGCGTGAGCCCTTTTCGAAAGATTTCTCGCTCAAATTGAGCTGTCCGAAGTACATTGCTCCATTTGCTGTTCGTGAAGCATGTAGGCATATTTTTAAAAAACCTGAATCGTTCTCGGGATTGTAAAGGTTACAGGGTCGCCAATGTGCGAGCGGCAGCCCTGGGCAATACAACTATAGGCTACGGTAACCACTTTCCAGCAGGCGGGCCTTAAGCTTGTCTGCCAGTCTCGTAAACAAGACAAGTAATCAGAACAAGTTCTTCCGACATTATAAGACTGGTTATTTCAAGGGATGCCTCTCGTGATTTAACAAAGAAGCATTGATTTAAATACATATGTATGACGACTCGGTGGCGCAGTGGCTGAGCAATCGGCTTGTACGTCACGGGTTGCGGGTTCGATTCCCGCACGGAGCAAATATTTGTACGTTCTACAGATAGTTGTTCCGGGTCTGGGCGTTTGTGTATGTGAAAATTTGTGTTTGTAAACGCACCCATGACACAGGAGAAAATCCAAGTGTGGGGCAACGTTTTTAATTAAAAAAATATATATTTGACATTTCGAAGTTACGTTATCGCGTGATCAAACGGTTATAGGAGATATCGTGCGCCATGCCTTGTCTTGATGACGTGTGAAGTCTACTAACACGCATGAGAGAGTTAATATATATGGATATAGGTTATAGTTCAATACCCTAGGGTGAATTATAGCCTAATGTCTCAAATAAGACGACACCCGTGCCCAGAAAATGAGTTGATTATGAACTATAGTACTAATATGTTATGTATTAAAACATATTATCGCTTGAACTTAAGCTTCGTGCCACAAAAATCTGAATTATTTTATTCGTAGCGCGGCCCTACCTGTATCGCCGGCACAAAGCGCCGCCATAAATAATTCAGAGGACAGCTATCAGGATTGTGACGGATCCAGAATCTTCGTAATCTCTTTACAAGTTACGAGTTGCCCAACTTATTGGGGACGAGTTGGGGGCATTCTGTTTTGTTTTATGTTTCGTAACTTATGAAATGATAGAAACGCCATAAATATGTCGTTGTTTTATTAATAACGTTTTTATAGTTATTTGATTGTAGCTTATTACTATTCCAAATGTTTTTTTTTAAATTAAAAATTGTGAAAAATACTACTACAGTAATGCCTCCTTAGTCTAGCAGAAGTGCGATTATTGTATGTTATGTCTTATAATCGATTCATCGATTCTCATGTCCCATGGTAGTTGTTCCGAGTCTAGGCGTTGGTGTAGGTATGTGATAATTTATATTTGTAGACGTACCCACGACCTAAAATCCTACGAACTGAAAATCCTAAGTGTCCCACAGTATGATTTTGTTACTCCATTAATAAATTTTGTATCCATAATTTATTTCCTTATACCTATTTCTTGCTCGCGTTTTGTTAAAATCTAGAAACAGTAAACTAAATATGGCTAAAAATAGAGGCTTACATGTTCGACGTAATAATAAGTTATCAGCGAGTAGATAATGTGAGCCTTTAATGGAAACCATTCATAAGAGTGTCCGTCCGGCCCTCAGCCGCGGACAGGGCTGGTACGCTGGACTGAGACGAGAATAGAAAAATAATAGCAAATAGTAGCATGACAAGACATAATTATACTAGTTGAACCCTGCTGCGGTTTGCCGTTGTAAACTGTGGTTGCATTAAAGTGAAAAATAATCTTTGAAGCGGGTTGTATATTTAATTTTATTTGACGACCCAATTAGTCTATCGGTAGTTATTACTGCCTTCTGTGCTACAGACCTCGGGTTCGAATACCGGTAGGGACAAATGTTTGTGTAATGAGCATAAACATTTTTCCATCATTTATTTATTTACATATCCGAGGCCGAGAGTTTTTTCATTGCTGCAAAAACTATAGACCTGAGTATTTGATATTAACTTTTGAACTTTATATCTCTACGCATTCTTGAGGAAAATTTTCTTGATAAACGGACGGACAGGCACACGGACTACAAAGTGATGCTATAAAGGTTCTCTTTTTGGTACCTACGGAGTACGGAGCTCCGAACTCTGCAGTGAGAAGAAACATTTCACAGAAAATGAATACATTCGGTTCTCAGACATAAAAAAAGTAAAAGTATTTTTTATTCTTAGTAAAGTAAATATCTTACGATATTTGCTTCTGAACATATGCGTGAAGTTTTCTTTCATACGTTTGTGTAACAGCCCTATTCCGCCCGGGTGGGCTGTCCATTATAATTATGTATTATCTCGTTCGCCGAAATAAACCTCGCCAGATGTTCACTACCTACATAATTACAACGTTACATCTACGTTTAAACCTCTTAAAATAATAACTAGCGGACGAGTAACAGTTCTGAGAACATAATAAAGTAACTATGAATAGCTGATGTATTACACGTCGTGAATAAATATTTCTCCACATTGTACCGGGTACATTAATTATCTATTAAGTTTGCTTCTTCATATTTAAGAATGACAAGGAATGGTGATCGTAGGTACTATCAAGTGAGAAAGAGACAGATTCATTGTTGTCTCTTAAATTTTCTGAAAGTGATTGAAATTGTTGAAGTTGTCACGCGGATGGTGGCGTAGGCGGTTTTTGCGTAGGTGAGATTTATTAGTACGCCCACGTATCCGCACACAGGCGCCGTTGTATAGGGCGATAAGTTGGCTATAACACTCAAACAAACCACATGTCTGTCGGCCCTTTTGTGGATCCGAGCGTGATGATTGTAGGTTGGCTTCAAAGTCAAGGGGACCCTATCACAGCCAGCGCCCGTGCGTGAGCTTACGTGAGCCTCCGCCGCGCCGCCAGCCGGCAAAGGGTTACGTGAGCAGAAACAAATCCCCAGATATGTATTGCTTTTTGCTGATTTGACATTGAAACGTAAAAACTTAGGTATAATAATTAAAACATATAGCTATACCTACAGCTTTATGTTACTTACTTATTTTGAATTAAGTGTAAAATTGTGGACAGTTCATTAATATACATACCTACATGTTATTATACAGCGTCATCTTGTTTTGAGCTAAACAAAGCACACCACATAAATATACCTACTAATTTGTAAATACATACATATTATATAAAATAAACATCTATTACCTAGGCAAAAATCTCCATGCTCATTACAAGAACATTTGCTCCTTACGGGATTCGAACATGACACCCATTACATGGAAGGTAGCCCTAATACCGCTTCGCTAAATGTCTTTTATATAATAATGACAAAAGGTTATATTATAAAACCTACACAGTATTAGCTCTGAATCACGGAATCGACGGGTTATAAAATAATATACAGTATTAGTAGTTGGCTTCAATTCGTACTATCTCACAACGTGCGGTGTCAGATTTACTAAAAAGGTTAAATGCCAATGAGTGTTTCATTGGCACGGTTAACCTTCTCGCTATCACGAGTTCCAAAGTATCTAATCTATATACACTAACACAAAAGACAATATAACAATCGCCTTCCCGCTAAGCCGTCACAATCTGTTATTTCATCTCTCAGCCCCCAGTTTTTCTTCCACCCTGATCACAAAACCAAAATGTTATTATAGCTTCACAGTGCGAATTGTTACAAATCCTGCTGATTATAAACAAACAACGGGCCGACGGCCGAAAGCCGAAAGCCGAGTTCGGGAATCAATTAAAAGTTATCGCAAGAATTGTTGTGATTTATACGGGAGCCACCCTATGCCTGAATATTATATAAAAATAAGTTCAAAAGGCTTACACTGTACAACGTCAACAAACCGACACAAACAATCGTAATAAAAATCATTTCTTTGAGATTCTACAATTTATTTGTTCTGATATTATAATATCGCTAACCACTTACGTATTTCTAGCAGTATCAGTCTATTCTCTCGGAAATGTTACTTCTTATATTAATTACCTTTAAGCCAGACTAGACGGATAACTGATAACTATTATATATAAATTCTCTTATCATCTAAAGGTTTCCATCCTAAGGAGTAACATTTCTGAGAGAATGTGGGAGGAACCAGATTCCCAATTAAAAAAAATCGATGACCAATCTTTCGTCCATATTCGGAATCCCTAGTTGAATTATGAAAAATTTGAGTCATAATTTAAGCAGTGTATTTTGCGTTATTCAAATTCTAGAAACGGTGAACGCTGTGCAATGGTACTTCTGCGTTATAGTTACGTGCCGGTATTAGGGTACTTATGTATCGGGGTATTGGGGGCATTGATAAATGAATTTGCGCTATTGTGTACCAAAATTGGGGTAGCAGTTAACTGATGCCATGTGTTGGTATTAGCTTAATTGATTATTGGTTTATGTTAACTGTTTATGGGAAATACGTTACCCCGGGGAATGGGCAGAAATGTAGTTGTTTAACATTTATGCTGATAACGGAATTTATCTATATGTATTCTCATTAGTATTTTAATTGCATTAAGGGGACAAACGAGCAGGCGGCTCACCTCATGGTAAGTGATCACCGCCGCCAGAACACCAGAGGCTTGCAAATGCGTTGCCAAACCCCTTAGAAACCGTTCAGGTTTCTTAAAATAGGAGTTACTGAACTGACAGCAAACGGAATGCTGTCAGAATAGTCACTCCCCCAATGAGCTCTGGTAACCTTACTCACTCGCAGAAAGACAACTATTGTTGATTCACTGCGGTCTTCTGTAAGGCGGAGGTACTTCCTCAGTCGGGCAGCTCAATTTGAGCGAGAAATCTCGCTATGCCCTACCTCCTACAAAATGTGCATGTGTGTTTTTAACTTTGTAAGAAATCTGAAACTATAGAATTGAATTTACAATGAAGGCTTTTCAGTTTAAGATAGCTGACTCATGTGAACAGACACCATCATTAAAGTAAAACTATTGTGTACAGACTCCATTGCGTTATATTTATAATAGTACACTCACATTTTATTAGAGAAAAAGAGTATGTGACTGTGTGTCTATCATGGATGCTATAAAGGATCGAATTAAGATTTCACGTGTGTATAAGAAATCAAACTATAAAATAGTAAAATAAATAAATCAGTATGTATGTACAAAGCCAGCAGTCAACGATACGCTACAGAAGGAAGTATTCAAGGCGACCATATAAAGTGGCAGCAAGTCAGCCAAGTATTTAAAGTAACAAATTACAGCTTATAACCAAATTACAGGAATAACACTCGTCACCGTCACGTCGCAGTAATTTCCATTGTTATTCGTCGCTTCATTTTTCGATATGATTAATAAACCAAGGGTAGTATCCTTATTCTACAGGCAATGATCGCACAATACTTTAAGAGATGCTTTATTGACTTAAAAATGTATTTCCGTTATCTGTGGACGGCCCGCCATCGTGAATATAGTTCATTCCTTTTTTGTGCGAGGCAAAGAGCGCACGCGCCTTCGGAAGCAATCATGCCAAAGCGAAGTGCGCAAGAAAAACTCGATTATTACACAAGAAAGATTAAAAAACTTGAAGAGCGACAAAATCGCCGGAGAATTGTTTCTCCAATTCCATCATCAGATGATGAAGGTTAGTGAAGTGTTTATTTTTCTTGAATATTGGTCGTTCATTGTATAGTATAAACTTACAATAAGTACCCACATATCACATCTAAACTTATAAGCTATATCGTTATTTTAATTGCTTGGGGATTGACTGCGAGTCAATAACTAAGACATATTCTAACAAATATAAGTAACTAGTACCTAACGACCATAATACTATTTGCATCGGGGTTGACTGCGAGTCTCCAACGATGACAATCTAGCAGAAAATATGCGTTTTCTGAAATAGTTATCGCATTCCTCTGCATAGTTGTAATATTGTAAAACTGATAGTTTACAATATGAAAAGTTTGTTTCAAAACTACCTTCAAAATGACTTCACATCCTAAAATGCAAATTGTATTTTTAGGAAACGAAGATATCAGTTATACCATAGCTGATACATATGGTATGAACCAGGACAAGCTCCAGGAACCAGCTGCCATCCTCCCGGATAGCGAGCAAAACATCGGCATTGTGGACATACCCATAGATATTCCCACTCAACCTGAAGACCAGCTTTGTGAGACCGCCGCAGCGGCCACGACCGTAGCCATAGCCACAACAGCATCCCCACCTGCGGTTATCTCCACCGATGAACCTGATTTGGATCCCGAATTGCTGTCAGCCCTAGGTGAATCCACGTCTGATACTCCAGATTACGGTGATAACATTCACAATAACCTAACAAAATTATGGCTTCCCCTTCTAAAGAAAGGAATGCCTAAAGAATGTAAAGAAAAAATGTTAAAAGATTATCTTGTACCCGATAACTGCCGACTTCTGCAGACACCTAAATTAAACGCCGAAATATCTGCTGCAGTACCTGACATGGTACGCAACCGAGACAAGGCGCTTTCTGCCTCTCAGCAACAACTTGGTCTAGGTCTAACTGCTATCAATCGTGGCATGGATCTTCTATTGAAGAGCAATGATAAAACTCAGGCTTTGAAACATCTAAGCAACGGCTGTCGATTACTATGCGACTCTCACTATTCAGCAACACAGAATAGAATTAAACTTTTAATGCCTAGTCTCGACAAAACTTTTTTACACATCATTCATGATTCCGAGAGAGACGAAACCTTGTTCGGCTCATCTCTATCTGAAAAAATAAAGACGTCAAAAACCATCGAAAAGCAAGGTCTGCTGATAAAAAATAAGCCAACAAAACCCCAAAAGCAACATGCTCCCCAGACAAACACACGTTCCAATAATTATCAGGGAAACTGGTCGGCGCCTCCTCGGTACCCGGCGAACAGGGGGGGGCGTGGAGCCTACAAGAAGCCATTTCAGTCAACATCAACAGCAGCGCGCCGTCCATACATAGCACCGCAGACGCGCGCGCCTGTCTCGCACGAGAAACCCCGTGCGCCGGCTCGTCACTAGCGCAGGTACATGCCGGTAGACTTACACACTTTTACGACTGTTGGCTAAAAATAACCAAAAATCCTGTCGTGTTAGATTGGATTAAAAATGGTTATACTATACCATTAGTTTCAGCAGTAACACAAACTTCTATACCCATAAATAGTTTTTCAAAAACCGAAAACAAGCAAATGTCTGACGCCATAGATAATCTAATGAAATTAGGAGCAATTTCAGTGTGTAAAACTACCGAAGATCAATTTATATCTAAGATCTTCCTTACCCCAAAACCTAACGGTGACAAACGCTTTATCCTTAATTTAAAACCTTTGAATAAATTCGTTCGTAGCGATCATTTTAAAATGGAAGACTACCGAACTGCTTGCAAATTAATCCCCCAGGGTGGTTACCTGTCCACTATTGATCTCAAAGATGCATATTTTCTCATACCAGTACGCGAATCAGACCGCAAGTACTTGAGGTTCCAATTTCAGAATAACTCTGTTGAAACCATCCTATATCAATTTAATTCAATTCCGTTCGGATTGTCAGTGGCGCCAAGAGTTTTCACAAAACTTATGAAAGAAGTTATAGCACACTTACGACGTCGCGGTTATACTTCAGTCTATTATTTAGACGATATTTTATGTATCGGCGATACCTATAATGATTGCGCTGGAAACGTTAACGAAACTTTAAAGTTACTTCAATGTTTAGGTTTTGTGGTTAATTATAATAAAAGTAATATATTACCACAATTGACATGTAAATTCTTAGGATTTTACTTTAATACTCAGAATCTCACGATGTACCTCCCTTCCGAAAAACGTAATAAAATTGCGAAGTTAGTAGCAAAGTTTTCAAAACTACCGTCGTGTACAATTCGCGAATTTGCTCAATTAATCGGTGTACTTGTTTCCGCCTGTCCGGCAGTTAAGTATGGGTGGATGTACACAAAAATATTAGAACGTCAGAAATATCTTGCCTTACAAAAAACTAACGTTTATGAAGCTAGATTAGAACTCCCAAAAATCATATTACATGATTTAAACTGGTGGTCATCAAACATTAAAACCACATTTCATTTTATTAGACGACCCAATTTCGCACTCGAAATCTACACGGACGCATCTAGATCTGGCTGGGGCGCCGTCTGTGACCATAATAAAGCGTATGGAAAATGGAAAGATACTGAACAACAACATCATATAAACTATTTAGAAATAATGGCAGCTTTTCTAGGTTTAAAAACATTCACTCGCGAATTAACCAACTGCGCAATTTTACTTCGCATTGACAACACCACCGCAATTAGCTATATTAATCGTATGGGGGGTATTCAATACCCCCATCTGAATGACTTGGCTAGATTACTCTGGCAATGGTGTGAACAGCGTCATCTTTGGGTATTTGCATCTTATGTAAACACGAAAGAAAACTGTGCCGACGCAGTATCCAGGATAGTTAATCCGGACACTGAATGGACGCTTTCTAGGCACGCGTTTCTAAAAATCGTACGCCAGTTTGGTAAACCAACAATTGACCTATTTGCGTCTCGAGACAATACCAAATGCTCTAAGTTTGTGTCGTGGAAACAGGACCCCGACGCAGTAACCGTCGATGCATTCACTTTAAATTGGAAAAACTATTTTTTTTACGCGTTTCCACCCTTTTCGTTAATACTTAAATGCATTAGGAAAATTATAGACGATAAGGCAGACGGCATCATAGTCTACCCCTACTGGCCATCTCAGCCTTGGTTCCCTCTCTTACAGAGCCTTTCAATCTCGGACATATTGTATTTAAATCCCAGTAAGTCTTTATTACAATCTCATTTCAGAACACACCACCCTCTACACGAATACCTTACGTTGGGTGTCGCGAGGCTTTGCGGCAGTCGTTCATGCGACGAGGTGCTTCCGCAGACTCGGCTATGCTAATGTTAGCGTCATTCTCAGACAATACCATTAAACAGTATAACACCACATTTAAAAATTGGTGGCAGTTCTGTGCTTCCAATCGCGTTAATATGTTTGAACCATCTAAAACAGCGGTTTTACATTTTTTAACCGAACAATATAATAATGGCTGTGCATATGGTAGCCTAAACTCTCACCGCTCGGCAATAGCGGCCATTATAGGGAACAATATAGGGTCTGATGAGTGTGTAAAGCGGTTACTCAAAGGTGCATACAAATCTAAACCACCCAGACCCAAGTACTCCAGTACTTGGGATCCTCAGTTAGTTTTAAACTATGTGAGTAATTGGTACCCCAATGTTAACCTCTCCCTTAAAACAATCACCACAAAACTAGTAGTCTTGCTGGCACTTTGTACCGCTCATAGAGTACAGACACTTTCTTTAATCAAACTCGAAAATATACAAATTTTACAAACCGGTATTAAAATTAATATAACTGATTTTATTAAAACATCAGCTCCCGGAAGAGAACAACCTGTTTTATTTCTGCCATTTTTCGCTGATAATAAAACGATCTGTCCAGCTACAGCTCTATCAGACTATATTTCTATGACTAAAAATATACGAACTGAAGAGAACTCTGGTGATACCCTCTTGTTGACATTCCGAAAACCACACAAGGCTGCCACCACACAGACGATCAGTAGATGGATCAAATTAGTACTGTCTGAAAGTGGCGTGGACATAAGCGTATTTAGCGCGCACAGCACGCGACACGCGTCCACCTCCGCCGCCAGCTCTGCCGGCGTCAGCATCGAAACGATCCGCAAAACTGCCGGTTGGACGGACTCTTCAAATGCCTTTTGTCGATTTTATAATAGAACTGTCGTAGATGAAGGTATCTTTGCGCGATCTGTTTTTTTCCCGAATGATAACTTACATCACTAGGGTTTATACATATAATTAAATTATAATTAATATCCCACAAAATCTATCGATAAGTTGATTATTAATAAGTACCTACAGCTAATATATATTTATTTTTGTTAAATAATGATTACCTACTTTGTTCAATAAAAAACTATGCTTATTTTCAATAATGATAATTGTTTTATTGTGTAATGAAACACAAAAAACTTGCATCTCTTAACATCTACCCTTGGTTTATTAATCATATCGAAAAATGAAGCGACGAATAACAATATATGATCAAACGAACTTCCTGGACGTGAAGTTCGATCATTATTGTTTGAGTCGCTTCATTTGAAGATATGAGGTCCCTCCCTCCCATTCCCATGTGGAATAGTTTTTTGTGTAAACTTCTCTCTAAAAGAAATGAACTATATTCACGATGGCGGGCCGTCCACAGATAACGGAAATACATTTTTAAGTCAATAAAGCATCTCTTAAAGTATTGTGCGATCATTGCCTGTAGAATAAGGATACTACCCTTGGTTTATTAATCATATCTTCAAATGAAGCGACTCAAACAATAATGATCGAACTTCACGTCCAGGAAGTTCGTTTGATCATATATAATAAGTGAAATATAGTAATTCCCAGGTAACGACCGCATTACGTTACAGTTTTTATGACTGTCACATGCTGTACTGGTGTTACTCCACTAATAAAATTGTAATGAGTCTCCCTAATGTGGACTGGTCTTTAAAAGTGTGTATTTGCAAGTCCGGTAACCATACAAGAGTAGTATTGGCAGAAGGACAGCTGGATATTCTGTAATATTAAGAGTTGACGCACCTTGGCATCGCTCAGGTAGCACTATATTTTTTTGTAGCTAAGCACAATTCAACCGTTAGACATCATAATTCAGAGGTCCCCAAAACATCAAACCGTCATTATCACAATCAGTCAAGCCTTTTAGGAGAAGAGTTGTTAGTCCTACTCCTGGCTCTTATGCGGCCGACAACGAGCTCTGCCTTGGGAACTTCAGACACAAGATGCTCTTGCATCTCTGTATCTCAAGACTAGCTCTCTCTTGCCCGAGTGTCTCCATCAGTGGAGGTGCCCAAAGTCTGAGTGATGATGATCTAATGATCATTTTTAACTTGGACTAGTCAGTGGGATTTTAATTGACTCTGTTGAGTTTAATTATACGGATTAGCACTTCTGTTTATTTTATTCGACGTCGAAAGTTTAACTAGGATAACGTTTTAGTGTGTAAATGCCTGTTTAAGGTTCAAATGTACTTTTTGTGTTCAAAATTGAGAAAATAAAAGAGTTGTGTTGTTACAAAGTTTTAGCTTTTTTATGATGACTGTAATGTCTCTTCATGGAAGGTCTCTTGAGGGGTAAGTTGGAGTATAATGGTAATTATGGTGTATGGTTGTTCATAATTTGTTTTTTTAACATAAGTTATGATGTTATTTTACTGTAGAAGTGGTATGTTACGAAGGTGTCTCACCACCAGTTACCACAAACTTCGGTGTTTTTCTCACGCATCAGTATACCATGAATTGTCTGGAATAGACGAAAAGGTCATTGTGTGTTTAAAATGATATGACTCTACTACAAATTAATGTTGTTCTCCATTTTCCCCCACAACA
Organism: Craniophora ligustri; assembly: GCA_905163465.1. Classification (NCBI taxonomy): domain Eukaryota; kingdom Metazoa; phylum Arthropoda; class Insecta; order Lepidoptera; family Noctuidae; genus Craniophora; species Craniophora ligustri. Next base: position 16,893,825 of record LR990956.1, read on the forward strand.
CTAAGTTCTGTTTCAGCACAATAATAGGCCACACAACTTATAGTGTAAGTGTAAAATTATGTGGAAAAACTGTCTTTTCTTTCTTTCTTTCGACGTACAACTCATAAACCAAAGTCACCATAACTGGGACACCACACTATTTTCTCGCAAACTTTCTTTAAAGTAATAGAAACAGCAACTAATATTTGTAGGAGCAACATCAATCACAGGACCCGTCTCTAGATGTAGTCCGAGAGCTCTACTCCTCGGGGACACATTCCGTTGTTTAACTAAGTTTTATTAGTTCTGACGGTTGTCCCACAGTCTTGGCAGACATGGGGTTTATAGCATATAGTTGGAATTTATGTGTTTTACATTATTTTGGTAAAAGTTACATACATAGTACATTTGTAGTATCAGTAAACATATTCAATAACAACACAGGCCATTTCCAAATGGCACGACAACATTCAATCTTCTGCATAACGTAGGTACTATTATGATCTACCTAATATAATAGAGGCTAGTATTTACTAAGGTATGAACACGTAAGTTTGAACTTACGATATCAAAAATCAAATTAAAAAAATGTATGCGATGTTGACTATTTAAAAAATGCTGTCCCATAAAAAAAATATAGTGTAGTGTTTTAAGTGACATAGACAATAATAGACATACGTACAAACCACGACAATCTGACATTTAACTTGTTCACAACATGATAATAAATTCACTTGATTATTCTTTCCGAGATAGAGGCGCGTCACCGATGCGTACAGATAATATAAAAAAATCTCCCTCGCACATCCCGCACACAGGTTTATTTACATGGTACCCTACGGTACGTTAAGTGTTGACGAGTTTTTCACGAGAAATTTACGCATAACATGTAAATTTCCTTTATGCTCCGCACGCGAGAGGGCGCGCCACACCGCCAGGATTAAGGCCGTCTGGCGATGATGCAGTCGTATTGAGGAACTGACAAACTTCTATTTACTTGTATTGATAGCAAAGCAAAATATAGCTGTGTTAGCCTAGTGTTGTGACCAGTGGACTGAGATGTTCAAGGCCTCGGGTTCAAACCCAAGGCATTGACTTTCGGAAGTTATGTGCGTATTTATCACATGCTCTAACGGTAAAGAAAAACATCGTGAAGAAACCTGCATGCTTGGCAGATTTTCTCGACGGCTAGATGTGAAGTCTACCAACCCGCAGTAGAGTAGGATGGTGGACTACCGCATCCCTTTCAAATGAGAGGAGACCCGTGCCCAACAGTGATGATTATGATACCAAAATATACAGTATCGGGTAAGTTTTTTTTGTATTACTTTATCATAAATGGACGCTAACTGTAAAAAGGTGTTTTTTTGATTACTATTATTAACTAGACGAATCTTTTTCTGGATTTTGAAAACAACAACGTTAACCAGATAAGGCCAAAACATGGTTTGCTAAATATATTTAGGTCTTTAGTTCAAAAGGATTTTTTTTAGAACTTTTTTTATCTCAGAATGTCTCAACAACTACTCTCCCTATATTGTACTGAAATTCAAATATATACAAGAGTAATTACGTCAGTACTCCTCAGCTTACCCCTACAGGGATGCAGGATATTTCAAAATCATAAAATTTATTTCTAAAGCATATTGAAGAATTACAAACGAGTTAGTCCACGTGTAGCCGGCCTAAAGTTTAACAATAAACACAACACGCTGTATAGCACAAAACGTTTTATCAGAACTCAAAGACTCAATACGTACGTACTTACTTATGTATGTGTGTGTGTGTGTGGGGAAATTTCTAAAATTATTACTCGGTACATGAAACAATTCGACTTTTTGTTACTTAAGAAGCAATTCTGCCTTTCATCTTTACCAAGTGGGTTGGCGGGAGTTATAAAATAAGTTGTAATGTTATAATTTTGTCTATTTATATTGTGTAAACGTATTAGAATTATCTACCTATATCTAAAGTATACTTAGAGTGACAATAATTGACTTTATAGGCGGGAAATTAATATGTTACGTTTTTGATAGTTTGAGTCTTCATCAACCAATTATATTGTCCCACTGCTGGGCACAGTTTCCCCTCAATTTTAGGGGCTTTATGCTAGCCTAGTACGAACTAGCTGACTTCACACGCCTTCGAGAAGATCTCTCAGACATGCAGGTTTCGCGATATTTTGCTTCACCGTTTGAGCATGTCAGTGGTTCTTGCTTTTGAATGAACTCCTAACTTTTTCACACAACTAGGCTATCACGGCTAGTTTTGATAATAATATTTGCAAGGTTTTAGGTGTGTATGTCAGGTATTTATTTGTACCCTTTATTGTATGACCCGTGCGGTTACTGTGGCTTCAGATGTCTTGTGTATGCGGCTGCCATGCGATACGGGTCAGAAGAATAGATTACCTGATGATTTGCTACATATAGTTATAGCTATCTAATTGTATGTTGAACATCTCTCTGTCTGAGTAAACTACAGGCATTTATGATAATAATATATCCGTACGTTATGACACAGCGCCATCTAGTTCCGAGCTAAGCCACGAGGCTTGTGGTACGGATACTAAAAGGTTAATATACTACATATATATTATTTTTTTGTAAATACATACATATTATACATAGATATATTCATGACTCGGATACAAATGTTAATGCTCATCATACAAACATTTGTCCCTACCAGGATTCGGATCCAGATCCGAACCCAGTACCCGTAGCACAGTAGCGTTAACTACCGCTGGGCTCTTCGATCGTCATTTTCATTTGAAAATAATATATTGAAAAAAGTACATAGTTTATAAGTAGAACTACTTTTACGGATTTTATAGTATATTAATATTATTTTAATCTCGAAGTTCGGATATTATACAGCATCAGTGGTCTTAATATAAGAAGATAAAATCCGCACAAAGTAGTTATAACAAAATAATGAAAAGTTCAATATTCAAATAAATTCTTTGAAATTATATGTCTCTGAAAAAAACTTGAAATATCATTTAAAAAAATACTAATCAGTTAAATGACCAGGCAGATTGTTTAAGGTCTTATAGATAAGTAGGTTCTATTTCTAATGCCGTTATCAGATTATTGATATTTATTTAGTTCGTTCCTTTTGCGAGTGTCTCTGCTGAGCGGGAGGCGAATACTAATAAGGACATATTGATATCATATATGTTTTGAAGTCCTTCGGATAGAATAAAAAATTTATAGAGAGAAAGTAATTTACTGAAACACGTCAGTTTCTATCTTAGGACTACTCGGTGTACTCTAAAGGTGGACACGTTTTTCGACTTTAAAACGTGATAATAGAGGTCCAATATTTTTTGTATTTTTTTCTGAGAGGAATAAGGCTATGTTTAGTCCACCGTGCTAGCCTAGTGCAGGTTAGATGACTTTCCACACCATCGAGAAAAAAATCTTAGCCGTGTACATTTGTTCATGTTTTTAAACCTCATTTACTAATCAGTCTTGGGATCAAACTGTTACCAGTGGCGTTTCATCTTTGACTCACATAAGATTATCATAATTCTCAAATTTTAAAGAAGAACCTATGAGAATTGAATCCAAAACTCACACTCGGCAGGAACACTTGGGAGCGAGGAAGCAATTAATAGATTAAAGCAATTTACATAATACGGCGAAAACCAGTTCAGAATGTAATATGAAACAGAATTGCAATTTCGAAATTGAAACACAATGGCGGCAAATATTAAAGTTGCATTCGAAAAACCAAATGCTACGGCTACGGGATATTGCAAATACGTGCTACAAATGTTGCTTGTTAGCTACGCAGCCGCTACGGCGCTACACAGCTACGAGGCGTAGCTCGTAGCATTTTGTTGCTGATATTCGTGTCGTGAATTTGATTATACAATATGAGTTTGAGATATTATAAAAGAAACTTCTATGTAGCTAGTTGAAAACTTGTAGTTTTGTGTAAAATTATTTTTAGTTCTTGGTAGATAAGAAATTACACTATTTTTTTTAAGTTTTTTGTATACATCAAATAGACTCTACAATAAATATAGTTTTATTATTATTTATTAAAATTGTTATAGTTAATGCATAGTTATTTTTTTATTATGTATTTTAGAATTGTAAAGGTATTAAGTCTATTGAATATATAAAAACTAACTGGGTTCGATTTAGCATGTATAACTAAACACCATTTTTTTAACAGCGATATCTAGTTCCGAGCTAAGCAATGCAGCTTATGATACAGATACTAGATGGTTGCTACACCACATAGACTTTTTGTAAATAAAAACGTATATAATTATTATACATGTATCAGATTTCCATGATCATCACACAAACATTTAGTCAACGAGGATTCGAACCCCCTTACCACACAATGCAGCCTTAAATACAGCAAAGTCTAATTGGGTCATCGTAATTAATAAATAATGAAGTAAAGACCAGCTTCTGATCAGCATTAAAACGCTTCTTCATTTAAAAATCAAAGAATTCTCATAATTACCAATAGAGCTATTAATTACAGCTTTTCAGTAAACACGCCGATTTGAAATAACAATCTAGATAAATCTGAAGAGAGTCGTTCGTTCTCGACGATCTATTTCATTCAATGGAACTGATTACTGATTTAATTCGATCATACAGTTATTAATGAACTGAAATATGCAATCACGGGGTAATCGCGAGATATTCAGTGAACACACCAAATTGTTTTCATTTCAACTGACTGATGATTGCAATTGTGCATTAGTGGACGTTCATGTTACATACATTGACAATTGGATCATTGTTAACACATAATTATATTATATTCTCCAAATTATGACCTATGTGGTCTAGTGGTTCGAGTACCGGACTGCTGATCACGAGGTCGTGGGTTATTATAAGTATGTATTTACAAAAAAAAGTAAATATAGGTATTATATCCACTGTCTAGTACCCATAGTACAAGATCTGCTTAGTTTGGGACTAGATGATGATGTGTAAAATGTCGCAGAATATTTATTTATTTAATTACGATGGCTTGATACTAGGGTTAGCTTCAGCTAAAACTTACGGTTTGCAGATGGTACGCTGTTACCATACCGTATAGACGTTTGCAACACCAAAAGTATCGCTTGCACGTTGCTGATCTAAAGGACCTAGAGTTGTGGAGCCGTCCAGTTGCATCTAGTTCTGACCTAAACAATGAAGCTTTGATACTTATTTATGCTAAATATCCCTTGATTCGAGTCTTCGAAAACAGACAGACAGACAGCTTTAAAATACCAACTTAGTTCACACCATAACATCTGTTCATAAAAACAAATCCAAACTTAAATGTATTATAATACTAGCTTCTGCCCGCGGTTTCACAAACGTGTATATGTGTAAATGCTAAATTCCTTCCAAATCTGTTGAGCGGTTTTTGTATGAAAGTGCAACAAACATCCACACATCCATCAATACAAACTTTTGCGTTTATAATATTAATATACCTCGACAACTGTATGTATTTTGGGTGTATACCTTGCCCGAATATTCGGTACGAAGAAGTATCATTATCCAAAAGTTTCATAATTTCCATATTATTCATTCTATTCTGAAACTTGCTCACAACCCATTATCCCTATCATTGATTCTAATAAGAATTATTTACAGCATACGGACGCCCATTAGCGGTACGCGGAGCATTAAAACCGATCGGATTTGCAAGTCGATCCGACCAATTACATCCCACAAGTGGAATAAAGTGGCATAAACTGGAATAAACTTCATTATGTGAACCGTTTCGAATAACTAAGAGATATCGACGCGGAGAGAGTTACCGTTTACTTCGTTATTGATTTATTAGTTCAAAGCTTATTAGATTTTAATTTGTATTTATGTATGTATGAGATGAAAAAGTATAATCTTGTTAAAATGTTGAAGGTTTTTATAGTTATACTTCTTTATCTATACATAATGATTATAACTTTTTGTTGACAGAAGATTTTTGAAAGATATCTTATAGTCAAAACAAAATTTGTCTGGTTTTTCGAAGACCCAATTAGTCCAGCGGTAGTTATCACTGCCTTCTGTGCTAAGGGTTCCGGGTTTGAATCCCGGTAGGGACAAATGTTTGTATGATGAGCCTAAGCATTTGTACCGAGTCATGGATGTATTTATGTATGTATTTACAAAAAAAAGTATATATGTAGTATATCAACAAACTAGTCTCCGTAACACAAGCCTCGTTGCTTAGCTCGGAACTAGGTAGCGCTGTGTCATAATGTCCAGAAATATTTATTTTTATTTATTTATTTTTCACTATCGACTTTGAAGATATACAACACAAACAGCATAAAGATGATTATTGTAGCTAAGCAAAAGAAAAATTGTCCATTCATTTATTATTTCAAAGAAAATTTAAATCCAATTAGAAAAGCAATTAAAACTTAGATTACAAAAAACCATTCTTTAAATTAAAAATAATCATTACCCTGTGCGGGCCCCGTGCTGCAACAATCCCTCGTGTGTAGCCATCCATCCATCCATCCATCACAGTAGCGTCTCGGAGGACCAATTACTCGCGATGTAATTGAGTGTCGCGCGCCTTATCTCGCCTCGCTACAGCGTGCGCCTTATTAAAAAACTTTCTGATTTTCTATAATATTACTTTAATGTTTTAAATTAATTTTGTTTTTATTTTATTCAATATAGTCTTTTTTGTTCATACTTTTTGTGGTATATTGAGAATTTGCTTTCTAAGTGAAAACTAATTAAAAGTGCATTTATATCTATAAATTAATTAGATTGCAGCTAACCTAGATGAAAAGATTAAGAAAAACGTAAATAAATTATTTAGTTTGCGACAGATAAACTGGATAAAAAGATTAAGATACATTTATTTGCTGTACCTACCAGTGGATTACGATATAAAGACACAATAGTGTTAAAAAATTATAGCAAAATTCAACACGGATTCAACCAGACTACTATGATTTTAATGTAATACCTTTTATCGACGACCCAATTAGTTCAGCGGTAGTTAACAGTGCCTTCTGTGCTATGGGTCCCGGGTTTGAATCCGGGTAGGGAAAAATGTTTGTGTGATGAGCATAATAAACGTTTGTATCCAAGTCATGGTAGGCAATTAAAGTATTTTATAAAATATATCAACCAACTAGTATCCGTAACACAAGCCTTGCTTACCACGGAACTAGAAGGCATAATAATTTATTTATTTATTATCATAATCTATTAGATTCGCGGATATATTTTCTACAGCATACGTACATCATATAAGAGCCAGAATAGGAACTATCTAACTAGAATCATAAGGATATGTAGACATAGAAACTCACTCAACACTATCCGAAGTCATAGCAACGTAGCTCATCAAAAACTTGAGTCCTGAGCTCAAGTCGAGTACAATTAGTTTTACACGAGAGCTAGGTAACATCGATCGTTCAGTCAATATCGCCCCGCAGCATATTGCTCCAAGTTCGGCAACAAAGACTAAATGCAGCTCTCTATTTGCGACCTTGTATGAACCGGTGTATGTGTTACTGTAAAACCATGAACGTCAGTAAATCTTTAGATCTACTGGTAATAATAATAATAAGATTTGTTCGGACATTATGACACAGCGTCATATAGCTTTGAGGTAAGCAGAGCCTTGAATTATGGTTACTAGATGGTTAATATACTACATAGATATTTCTTTATAAATACATTCTCATTATTCAAAGAAATATCAGACTCAGGTCAATTGTCCATGCTTATCATACAAACATTTGCTAGCGATACTGGGATTCAAACCTAGCACCATTACCACAGCAGGCTGCCTTAAATACTGCTGCTTTAATCTGGTCATCAATAAGTAAAACTTGATTGAACAACTGTTTTACGATCGCCGTTAATATTAAAATTTTGCTATTATGCACTCAATGAATCTTTGGTTTAACTGATCATCTTAACGAAAAGACATCGACTGATCTGCTGGTCATCGACCTCTATAGGTTCTCACGCAGTAAAAACTCTTATCATTGTCCTCTCCATCGTTTTCTGAGTGACTGTGAACATTCTTATTAGGCCTATTATAAGCGGCCACGTCTCGGTGCCGTAATTCATCACTGGCAACCCACACTGGTCAAAGACTTTCGTCTTGAGACTCGGCACTAGATGGGACGAAAAGATTTTAGCTTTCTACCTCAGAGATATGGAAATGTGGATAATATAGTAATATCTTGATTCCGACTCGGATAGTTTAGGTTAGAAGGGTAAGTCCCCGACGGAGATTTACCGTCGTGCGAGCTTTTAAGGTAACATAAGGCATTGGAAATGTTTTTGAATGTTTTAGTCGAAGTAGCTTCATAGATACCTACATTTCCAATGACGCTGTTGCTTTTAGGATTGCTATTACTATCTGTTATTTTGTTATTGTCTTTATTGTTACATTTCAGTGATGATCCTATGGGTATAATGTAGGTAGGTATATTATTTAGATTTTCGGTTTGATAATACGGCCTGCGGTCAATCTATATCGATATTCAATGTTACTGATGTGATATCTGACAGGTTTTTAATATCCTACTAATAAAATAATAGTATGGATGAAAAACTAAGTTTTTTTAAATAATTCTATGTTTCTGTGCTAGCTTTATACTAGCAATATAAACTTTACAAAACTATTTTTTTTTTAATTGTGATAAGGGGGCAAATGAGCAGGCGGCTCAGCTGATGGTAAGTGATTACCGCTTTCAATGGAAGTTTGCAATACCAGAAGGCGTTGCCAAGACCCTGCAGAAAGCGTTAAGGTTTCTTAAAATAGGGAATTACTAAACTGACAGCAAACAGAATGCCCATGCTGTCAAAATAGTCACTCCCCCAACAAGATCTGGTAACCTTACTCACTCACAGAAATACAACTATTGTTGATTCACTGCGGTCTTCTGTAAGTCTTGTTTACAACAATTATGGCGTTGATTAAATAGCACAGAACAATCAAATATTACAATCCACTTTTACTCTCGTACCCAAAGTCCCGTTTATTACACTCGGGACTAATAAATTCGGGTCGGTCACAAAGTTTTATATTGCAGAAACTAGGAATCAGCTTAAAAATAATAATAACAGTAAACGGGGTTTGTAGTTTTAACTTCCCAATTTTTATTCAGACTTAAATTTATTTCATAGTTTTATTGACCTAGATTTAGTAATAATAATAAGTTTATTTGTTTTTTCATCGTAGATACTACATACAGTACAATTCACAAGAGTGTATTCTACACAGTCTTTATACTGTGTATTCTCTTGTGAATTGTACTTACCGTTAATTGTATAATACTCTAGCCTACTGCAGGTTGGCAGACTTCACACACCATCGAGAAAATCTCTAAGACATGTAGGTTTCTTGCCCATATTTTTTTCACTGTTTTAGCATGTGATAAATACGCAGGTAACTTCCTAAATGTCAGTGCATGCTTTGGGTTCCAACTCGAGATCTTTAACTTGCACAGCCTACTAAGTAGTCACGCCACTTAGTAAGTTGTTATAATTACAGATAGTTGAAAGCCCAACACTCCCTAGAATACTATTAGTGATGTGCCGTGTTATTTATGTTTCTTTGAACGTAATAAAATAATAATAAATATGTCTGGACATTATGACACAGCGCCATCTAGTTCCGTGGTAAGCAGCGAGGCTTGTGTTACGGATACTAGTTGATTAATATACTACATACATACATTTTTTTTTTGTAAATACATTCATATTATACATAGATACATCCATGACTCGGATACAAATGTTAATGCTCATCACACAAACATTGGACCCTACCGGGATTCGAACTCGGGACCCATAGCACAGCAGGCAGCGTTAACTACCGCTGAGCTAAACGGGTCGTCATAACGTAAGTTACTTCTATAGGAAGAACATTTTACCTTTTCTTCCGCTCTCAAGACTGCGCAAAGTAACAGAAAGGACGCAGAGCATAATTTAGTTAGCAACGGCAAAGTTCTCACGTACTTCTATACCTTGGAGAAGAATGTCAACTTCACGAAGAGTATGAATAGGCTGTAGAGCGCTAATATTTTTGAAAATGGCATTTTTAAAGCCGTCAGTTAAACTCAACCTCTGGTGTATTGTCGGAAAAGTCTATTGTTAGCCAAACTCATAGCTCAAACAATTTCAAACGTTAAAGTGAACGAAAATAAATGACTTTAATGACTCGTTTGAGCTCGGTAAAAGGCAAATATTAATATTATAAAGCCCGTAAATAAATATTTTATTGCTTAGGTAATTAATGTTCCTTTTTTATTTACCTTTTATTGTGATGGTTCGTAAAATTAATAAAGGTATACAGTGTTCGTTAATTTAAATGTATTCTGTGTTTTTGTTACATTTCTCCATTATTTTATTTTTATTCATTTTTATTACACAATTAATGATATTCATCTTTACCTATAGATCTTCTGAGATTATTTTTATAAGTCATAAATGTAAGATGATTTTCAGCATTTCCTAGGTAATGACCTCAGAGAATATATCTCGAACCAACTCAGAATATTATGGTTTCTTTTTAAGGTAAGTCCAACAATGATGGTCAATTATTTAAGTGACCTTTTGAAGAAAGCACCAGTGCAGGTTTGTGTTGACATGTCCCTACCGATGGCACGCATTTATTAAAATCGGGCAGCTCAAATAAATTCTAATTAGTAAAATAACTACCAATACATATCAAATCGGTTCCTGAAATATATGTATAACAAATTATATTATTATTAAAAGCTGTATACACGGTAACAGAGCACACATATAAAACCATGTAAATTTAAGATTAGGTGTATAGGTTTCCTAATTCATACCCTAACTTGCACCCTTTCAGTCCCTTCCCCCGTTCCCCTTCCCCTCAGCTCCCCTGTCGGATGTTTTATTAAGGAAAAGTTTAATCACACGCCCCTCACAAGAAACTCGTGGAATTTGAGAATTAACTTGTGCAGGTAATGAGTTCACAGGAGTGTGGCATACGTTAAAGGACCCTGATATTCATGGCTTTGGTTATGATAAATTAAAGTATAACGTACCATCATCCTGTAGCGTTGATGGTGTAGGTAGAGAAGTAAAGGTGTTTTCGTGTTGTATATAAAAATAGTAAGAGGTGATTCAGCTGGTAGTAGCTCTTTTGACCTCGTCAGAAAATAAGAATCAGTCTACAACTGAGCTGACGGAGCTATAAAGATCCTTCAACAAAAACTTTTAAAAATATTTATTAGAGATGTACTGACTATGACTGGCCGATTATCTGACTAACCGATAAGTCAGCTGCTGCTGGTTAGGGCTGACTAATCACCGACTAATCGAAACAATTCTAATAACTATTGAAGCTATGGTTTTAATTATGCAATGTTTTATAATTACTCCCTAAAAAGCGTAATAGAATTAAAATCTTCGTATAAAATTCTAGAAAATAAATTCCCTTTGAAAGAATAGTGTGTTGTGGAGTGAGAATGAGATTAACGACGACTTTTATTGTGGCCGCGTCAACGTTCACGAGCGCTTGTACGCGATGTTTTTATTTCCACAATTTATTTCTTAATATTAAGGACCAGTATCTACAGCTTATTATATTTTTCTTTTTGGTTGTAATATGATCCGTCAGACATTGATAAAAAAGATACAATGGATCGGAATTGTCACTCCTTGATACCGGTTATAGAGTAATTTAGTTAGAATGAACTTCATCTACTTAAATTGTAGTAAATCTATAATTTTATCATAAGGATGTAAATTACTAGCTGACCGGCGCAATCTCGTCTTCTTTACATAAGAGAGAGGGGGTACAATTTCCTCGTATACGCAACATTTTTCCTACTCATATACCTACGTCGTAGCGTGATTTTAAATAGTCTATAAGAGTTTCGTTAATGAATAAGCTTTCTTATAAAGAAATGTTTTTTCAAAAGGAACTGGTACTTCGTGAGATTTGCAAGTTCATACAAATAAACAAAATTTTCTGCTATATTATATTAGTATAGATATACCCATGTACTGCAATTTTTTAAATTTATCAATTATTGTAATGATAAGTAGTTGTTAGTAATTTTAATATCAAGAAATCAACACCCCTACCCGTGACTTTTTTTTGACGAAATATTTTTTTGTAGTTTTTTTATAATTTGACATTTAAAAATACTTGTAATCCTTAATTGTCACATCCTTACTCTTCTACCACCAACCCCCATAATGTGGAAAAACGAAGTTTGCTGGGTCAGTTAGTACAACAATAAAATTACTTGTTTGATATTACCAGATACCTACAATACATTGGAAACATAATAAACTCAAACTCACCTAAAACAAAATAAAAAAAAATATTGTTGAAATCATCCGTAGAAACAGTATTCATTTACATTATTGTATTCCCGCGAACGATGTAACTTAGTATACATAACAAAAAGAAACAAAAATTACTTCATTTGTGGAATAATTAACACATATAGTACTATCACACCTGTAACCTTGGAGCAAGGCAGAGATGTACTGATGTTCGTTCACAGTTCGTCAGTTCGTCATTTTATATGTATATATAGAGCTTTATCCCAGGCTAGAAATCTTAATTATATAGTACCATGCTATACTGAAAATTATAACCGTTTTGCATGTAGGATTAATAATAATAACACAACAATAATAGCATTAGGTATATTTTTTACAGAGCAAAAAAGCCCTGATTTCTAAACTAGGTATTATGATTATCTTAATTTGTAGACAGATTTAAAAGTACTGTAACACTAATTACTCAAGCACTTACACCTTATTAGAACTACTAAATGGGATTAAAACTTAAGCTGGCAACCCTGTTTGGGGGATTATTCGCTCGTGACATGTTTTGCCCAGCAATTAGTGATGTACGTCATCCCTCGTGGTCCACACGGTCGTAAAAAGTGATTAGAAAAGATTACTTAATCTTGATCTAACATTAAATACGATTTCGACGAATAAGATTTATAGTCGGAATGAGGATCTTTTTTCTAGGGATTCCTTGAAGTTTAACTGGGTAAGATTGCGTTGAGAAAATAAATTAGAAGTAATTCGGCCCAAGCTGGCCGATTTCCGGGACAAAAAGCAAACTATATACATACCAAACATTGCAGACTTTCGCATTCATAATATTAGAATGGAAGCATGGTTATGGATTGAATGGTGTGCTGCCTGCTGTGCACAAAGACAGAATTAAACGTATTCAAACTCAAATATTTTATTTCAATTAGACAATATTTAATATTACAGGTACTTTTTGAGTTGCTAAAACTAGTCGCACGGTTTCAAAAAGTAATTTTTGCGAAGAAGAGCCCGCAACAAACTTCATAGATACTTTATTACTTTGTGACCCTATCATCACACCCCGACCGTATTGAATACATAAACAATTAAAAAGAAATCCCAAATAATGCGAAGGTAATTATCGGACGGCCCATTCACGTCAGTAATTTGTCGGGTCATCATTTTAATGAGGTGCCAATCGCTATAGCATTAGCAAATAAATCAATCTAGGGGCGCCGACACGCGATCCAAATTGACTGTTAATTAGCGCGCTTGTTACTCTCTGCAAACAGACTAAACTGTGGTTATTAATTCCATTTTATGTGAAATTACATTTCAAAAGCGATACGTGCATAAGAATTATATTATGATTGATTTTATATTATACCAACGCTCCCCGCAATTTTGCCCGCATGGTACCTACATAAATAAAAGTAGCATATGTGTCCCAGGTAATAATCTAACTATAGGTAGGTAATTGTAGGTATCTATACAGTTTTCAGTTTGAAGTTTCCTTAAAATCGGATCATTTACCTACCTATCTATCTTCTATATAAATAAAAATGAATCGCCTACGCGCATAACTTCCGAACGCCTGCTTTTTTGTCATGTTCTTTAGTGTCAGGACAGGGTTTGCTAAAAGAAAACTTAAAAATAAAACGAAAACAAATATAGTGGCACGAGGTTCGCCAGGTCTGCTAGTCAGTCATAAGTTCATTGTAGACAAACACACAAAATTAAAATACATAAATAAATCTAGTTGTATCAATGTATTGGCCTAGTTGGCGTCTCCACTGTATCTACGTGCTGCAGCCGATTCCGTTTACTTGTGGAGTACCAACGTAGGTAAATATTTGTATCTGGCAGATCCGTTGAAGATATATCCAGCTTATGCACTTTGTGTTTGTGTTTGTAAAAGCATATTTCATCAATACAGATAGTCCAAGATCCCAGGGCCGCCAGACGTCACGTATTTTCTGACGAACCAAATGTGGATTATTGAGTAGTGCTAGTATGTACTAAGAACGCATGCCTACCAGCTATCTTGCCTAGTGGGCCAATTTTCAGGTATCAGGTAATCAAGGTACATACAAATATTACTTACCTCACGTAAATTCTCCAAGCTGATTTTTACGTATATTGTAGGCAATATCCTTAAAAATAAGTTGCCAATACTCCCAGACACTTTCCGTCGGCCGTATTGCTTTGCAGACGCTTTAAAGCTCCCGAAGGAATTAATCAACTTCACGTAAATTATGATGTTCCATTCTAGTAAAAGGTTTCAAAATAGTTGTGACAGATGACAGACCGATCATAGGAGCCAATCATCCCCCTTAATTCAATTTTAATGCCACTGTGGGTAGGAGCGTGAGGGTATTATCAACGCGCATGAGAGTGAGCCAGATTGCGAATATGCGGAAGTCTAGGGGATGATTGGCCCCTTGGATCGCTCTGTCTTCTCGTAAAAGGTTTCGAAATAGTTTTCTGGTGGAGATATAAACAATGGAACATCATAATTTACGTGAAGTTAATTAATTCCTTCGGGAGCTTTAAAGCGTCTGCAAAGCAATACGGCCGACGGAGGATGATGGATGAGGTGATGAGGAGATGTTCGTAGGTAACATAATAATATGGTATCGTAAGTTATTTACCAGACCCGGCTTAGTGCGGCTTATTCCGGAGGTTTATAGTCACACCGTTAGGCATCGGTTAGGTTACGCATATGTTTCATAATCGCAGATCTTCAATATCGCTGAGATAGTTTAGGACCGCCAAAATTGTGGCCGTGTAATTTTGTCTTAGGTACTAGAGTTTCTAATCCAAAGGTACGTTGATCGTAAGTAATACTTTGCTTTATAATTTTTTTTATAAGATATCAAGTAAAATCATAACGGACACACCATTTACACTGAAAACCTGACCATTCTAAACAAATTATTATTTTAGAGTGGATAATAAATACTTAGTCAAATCTTTCTAACTTGCCACGGTCAAGGTCCATAAATCTTAATTCAACGCAAACACAAAAGCAATACGTACTAGAGACATATCCGAACTTATCAGCCGTAACGTTTTCTAAGCGGGTAAACTCCTTTCACCCTTTTTTCAACCCCAAATTCTTTCAATAAGTTACCGCGACCCTGTTTTCTTCAAAGATTTTACATGCAAAAGCAGCTATTTATAAAGATCAACCCGAAATCGTCGTCTACAAATCTAAAGGTTGGCAGTGTGGGTAATGATAGGTAGCATTTATCTGTGGAGGCGGGCTGTCGCCGCGCCGCTCATAAACACGGGTCTGGCAGTCGTCAGGTGTGTTGCGGTGAGCCATCAAATAGCCAACCCTCGCTCCGTATCACTTGTCGATACTGCTGGCTAATCGCTCCCCCGGGCGACCCTCGTCGGCTCACATTAGCTGGGCCGCTTTAACGACCCGGTGTAAACACGGAACCGTTAAGATTTTTATATCCCAAATCTCTGTTGTAAGTTCCATCGATATATTTTCATATTTTTTTTATAATTATCTGCGTCAGGTGTGTATATGAAAAGGCTTATAACATGATTGACCCAGTTTCTGAACAAAGGATCGATTCCTGGCTTAGATACGTATAGTATACTTAATGCACTGTTAGCTAATGCCGTAGACTGCGTTTATTTGATTTGATGATATAAGCAAATATACATATACTCATTCGATGTTTCGCTTGAAGGCTCTAACTAAAACACAAAACACGGGCTTTTGAGAAAGCAAAAAACACAATAGAAAATTTAAAATATTCAAGGACAAAGTTATTGATTTTTTTATTTGAAGTTTATATTTTTACTTATATGGTTTATTCTGGATTGATCGTACTGGATGTTATTTTTTTCATTTTTTAATAATATATAATATATTATTACATAGATCGATAGAGGATTAAATACTAAGTAATAACGTGTGAAACCCCTCGAAATCTGACTTATCAGGTCGGGGACTTTATCGCATCTCCCTTAACCAATCTTCCAGATTACTGGAATAATATTTTTTTTATCATATGAGTCGTCTTCATCATTTCTTATGTGAGGTATTATTGTTTATATCGCGCCAAAATCACTGATCATAATTTTCCTTATTTCCGATCAATATTCAGCAAATGCTAAAGCAATATTGTACGGAATAATCTAAAAGCGCTCAGCTCAATCCAATTTCTTGTATAAGCCTAAAATGTTTTCAAAATAAACGGAATACCTACGTTTCAATCGGAACATCCAATACACAAAATAATCACGTTCCTTACTTGGATTGACGCAGACGCTCGTTCACTCACCGCTCCGCTCGATGGAATCCATTCACTCGTTCATTCGCTCAATCATTCACCCCGCTTGCGAGTGGAAGTGGATGCAAGCCTTTATGCAGAATTATTGAATTTCCGAATCCACGTAGCGCCTGATTCGAAGCGCGGCGCGCACACAAAAATCCATTTGCAAATATTTATACGCGTAACGATGGGGAAGGCACTTAATGTTGATAATAAGTTTTGGAGCGCGATCCTCATTTCCATTTTGCTCAGGAAGGTGAAAATGTTATTAATTTGGGTAATTACGGCGTCGTTCTAGTTCGGCAGAACATTTAATTGTGACAATTTGGTCATTGAGTTTTGAGTGGCAAAAAAAGTCTAGCTAGTTACGTTTTTTTTTATTAGTCTTTATTAATACCGACTCAAATATAAAAAAAATCATAATAGTGCATTTGTTATCAAATCCACTTTTGAACTTTCAATTTTCAATTATATAAGTACACTTTTTTTAAATACCGTTGATCACGCGATACACCGACCGAATCCAGTGCATAATGTATTCAACTTTTAGTTTTAAATTTATTTGTCGTTTTTCCACTCTCATCATGAACAAGCCAAGAGTTCTATTTATTGACTATCACCAAGGTTTCAACCTGCCCAAAGTGTTGAATAAATTTACGAAAGTAAAAACTGTGTAACTAAAATAATTATGTATAGTTTAATGTGCTGATGCTTTACACAATATATCACATACCAAGACCCAGACTGATCTTTGCGGATATCGAACCCGCGACTCGTAACGCAGACGCCAATCGCTCAGCCACTCGAGTCGTCAAGAACGCGACGAAGCTAATAACACTTATCGATAGATAAAATTAAAGTTATCGAATAGATATACAAAACAACTCTCAAATAGAACAGTCTAACAACCTAATTGGCATACATGCCGATAACGACCGATCCATTTGTAGATGTAAACCAATTAGCTTGATAAAGTGTACATAGATCAACTTCATTAAGCACCGGGTCTCATAGATGCGACACGAATGCATATTTTTTTTATATTTTATGATTTTTAATATATTTATTTTTAATTTTAAGTATTATGTCTTCATACTATAAAATAAATGAAAAAATAAAAATAAATAAATGATTTATTGGTCATAGTCATTAAAAGCGGGTATTATGACGATTCGGGACCGTGCATACTGAGCTTGATACCCTGATTTTATTTCTGGGATAAGTACTTAGTAATATTCGTTTGATCATAAAATTGTCAGTAGCAAAATTTTTATGAACTGTCTGTAATATTTTATAAATATTCCTGTACATTATGACACACAGCGCCATCTAGTTCCGTGCTAAGCAACGAGGCTTGTGTTACGGATACTAGTTGGTTGATATACTACATACAATGTGGAGATGACAATATGACTTTAAATGAAAACACTGGCAATACTGGTTTATAGAAACATTTGTAAACTATCAAATAAATCCGAACATGGAAATTAAAAAAAAAAAAATTTTCTTACAAACTAAATAGCTTAAAACTGCAAACAAAATAAAACACCATTTATAAAAATGGTACACTGACCTGCGATAAGAATGGCAACGCAGCTTGGTTTCATTCATGTTAAAGCTGTGGCCGACGCAGCGACGTAATGTTTGGCGCCATTATTCTTATTGTTATTAATGCTCAATTACACAAATCAAATCACAGAATATTAACCAAATAGTCGGGCATCATTCACCCGCGAGTTATTCACTGATCAATTTATTATTCACAATCACTTTTCGATCACATAATTATGTCGCCAGTCATTAAATTTTTTTATTTTCAATATGTCCGCCGTGTTCTTGAATACACAAACTACACCGACGTATAATGTTATTTCTCACTCTTGATAATAGGTCTCACGGTATGTCCGTACAGCTAAAGCGGCATTACCGTGACACTCCCCATAAATTAAAATCATATCAGTGTACTCCGAAGCGGTATAATTGTAACGAGGCATGATTATTTAATAATAAAACCTTGAAACACCAAGTATTAAGCGTCTAATTTCGCAAAGTTCACTTAGCTATTTAACTAAGTACCTATAATACGTTTATGTGTCCTGTCACTATTAAAACAAAGCGTCAAATTTCGCACAACACAACACAACACAACAACAAAGATACGATAACACTCGCGCGGCGACTTCAAACGGGCGCGGGCGCATCCGAAATTCCAGAGAAAATAAAATGCGTCACAGGCAGTAAGGACGTCCGGTGACACACTGACCGCGTAACCTAGACACGTCGACAAGTAAGCAAAGAGGAAACAAGCAAACTTACCTATCTCTTTCGCACATACATATTTTCTTATCTAGCTGTGATGACACGCTTTATGACTCTTATGGCTCGGGCATAAAGTATAATTTGCATTGAGAAAATAAATTTGATAGAAAAGGCGTAGGTTTTTAAAGTGGCGAGCTGGCAACGTAAGTCGTTAACCTGTCGCGTGCTCTCCTGTTTACAAAACATCATGTCGAAAATACTTAAAATGAAAAATAATGTCCTGTGGCTAAACTACTGGATATATTCATTTGATTTTTTGTGTGACGGTTGGGAATATCATGACTTATACGAAGTTTCATTTATGATCATATTGTCCTCCCCACATTGTATATACTTTTTTTTTTGTAAATACATACATATTATACATAGATACATCCATGACTCGGAAACAAATATTAATGCTCATCACACAAACGTTTGTCCCTACCGGGATTCGAACCCGGGACCCATAGCGCAGAAGACAGTGTTAACTACCGCTGGACTAACGGGGTCGTCATATATAAACCATTTTATGTTGCCAAGTTAATATTAATAGTTTAATATTATAAATATTCAACACTGGTCACATTCTCATATCAGTTTAAAAAAAAAGCGTCATGTGTCAAATGTCAATGTACCGCGATGCTGTAGCATAGCGTCCTGTTTATTTTAAAATTATTTGTTTGGCTTAATAGCTTTATTAATTAAGTGTGAAAGACTAGAAATAGTGTTATTGTGAGTTTTCAAGATGTTGGTGTTGTTCGAAACCTCGGCGGGGTACGCCATTTTCAAGGTAATTTCAACACGTGTGTATTCTAACCTCCAAGTTCGTCGACGAATAAAGATTAAAAGAAAAAAATATAACATTTATGCCTTTCTTTCATAATATATAGACATAATATACAGGTCCTCTATTATAATTGTACAAGATTATTGAACTACTGCAACTTATGTAAGAAATGTTTACTTACTCGTTAATGCTTAATGTAAACACGTTTTCTAAAGCATGGTATTTGAAAATTTGTAGTATATTATGTACTCGTACTGCGGTACAACAGTTTTATTACATATATAAACCATATTGCAGTAAGTTGTTTAATATGTGTGTATTTACAGATGTGATAACCTAAAAAGGAAATACTGTTAGCCAATTAGTAATTAGTAACTATTATTAGTAGCTTTAAATATGGTATGGTACAAAGAAATATACAGTCATTTGGCCACTATATAAAAACACTAGTTTCTACATACATGCTATCTGCTATAAATAAGTAATTGATAGATAACAATGAGAAAACAACACAAATGACATTATATTAAACATATTGATGGTGATAATGTTGTGTTTTTTTATACTTAAAAATGAATGATGGATAGTCGTACTACTTTTAAAAGATTTTATTGTGGTATTTTGATAATATTGTATCTCTTAATTCTGGCAATGCGGTTGTTCTAATAGACATGCAAAATCTCTTGTAGTCCACAATTTATGTACCTATAATTGTTGACATTTAAATGGATTGATTTTAATTACAATATAAAGGTAGTTTTCTAAATGAATTATAGTAAACCATAAACTTTTTAATGTTGTCTGTTACATTTTAAGGGATTCATTATTAAACAGGCTGGCCGTTGTATTGAAAAAAAAATCAAGAATTCTTCTATAAAAGACTTACGAAAAGTTCTTGTGGATGATGCTCATGGTATAAGCTACTAATAATATTATAAAACAGAGTCTAATTTGTTGTATCTTTTCCAGTTACTGGATGAGTCCAAGTTGTCAGAGATTGATGACTTGTACCAGGAGTTCAACACTCCAGAAGGAGCTTCTTCTGTGTAAGTTTACTTTCTATTTTACTTCATTAGTTTTAATCAAAATAGCCAACTTATAAAGCAAAGTGCATTTGATAGGTTCCAGTAGTTATTCTTCATACTGGTTACTTATTTTTTGTTTTAAATTCTTATATTTTTATATAAGTTTTCAACTTTTGTTTTAATTTTTATTTACTATACAAATCTTTACAGTGTCAAACTAAAGAACTTCGTAAAGTTTGAAGACACAGCGGAAGCATTGGCAGCCACTACAGCAGCTATTGAAGGCAAGATTTCCAAACCACTTAAGAAGGCTCTTAAGAAGTATATTAGTAAGGATGTTCAGGATCAACTACTTGTGGGAGACGCCAAGCTTGGCAGTGCCATTAGAGAAAAGTTTGATTTACAATGTGTGTCAAACAACAATGTTCAAGAACTTCTGAGGTGTATCCGCTCACAGATGGACAGTCTTCTGGCTGGTCTGCCAAAGAAGGAAATGACAGCCATGGCCCTCGGTCTTGCTCACTCCCTCTCAAGATACAAGCTGAAGTTCTCACCGGACAAGATAGACACAATGATTGTTCAAGCTCAATGTCTGCTTGATGACTTAGACAAAGAATTGAACAACTATGTCATGAGATGCAGAGAGTGGTACGGTTGGCACTTCCCCGAGCTCGGCAAAATTATCACAGACAACACATTATTTGTCAAAATTGTCAAACTGATTGGCACGAGGGATAATGCTTCACAGACTGATCTTTCTGACATTTTACCTGAAGATTTGGAAGAGAAAGTCAAAGAGGCTGCTGAGATTTCCATGGGCACAGAGATTTCTGATGATGATATCTTGAACATACAGAATCTATGTGATGAAATAATATCAATAACAGACTATAGGACTCATTTAACAGACTATTTGAAAGCTAGAATGATGGCTATGGCTCCGAATCTCACTGTGTTGATTGGCGAGCATATAGGAGCTAGGTTGATTGCTCATGCTGGTTCCCTTATGAACTTGGCTAAACAACCTGCATCTACAGTCCAAATATTCGGTGCAGAAAAGGCTCTTTTTAGAGCCCTGAAGACAAAGAAAGATACACCAAAATATGGTCTAATATACCATGCTCAATTAGTTGGTCAGTGTAGTACTAAGAACAAGGGTAAAATGTCCCGTATGCTTGCTGCAAAGGCCGCCTTGGCGACAAGAGTCGATGCTTTCGGAGAGGATGTGTCTTTCGAATTGGGTGCTGAACATAAAGTGAAGTTAGAAAACAGACTAAGGCTGCTCGAGGAAGGCAATCTGAGGAGAATCAGTGGCACCGGCAAGGCCAAGGCGAAGTTTGAAAAGTACCAGAGCAAGAGGTTAGTTATTTTCATACTGGTTTTATATAACAATTTTCTATGTATGATTATGATAGAAGAGACAACTATTTTGTGTTGTGTCCAAAGCCAACAAGGCTAGTACCTGCCCCTAGTTGAAAGTCTGTTTGTGCTATAATGTTCCTTTCCCTTTTTTAGCGAGGTATTCCAGTACCAAGTGGCAGGTGATAGCACTCTGGGTCAGAAACCTGTGAAACGTGAACACTCACCTGATGAAGACGGACAAGTCTCCGCTAAGAAGATCAAATTGGAGGATGGTGCTAACAATGTGAGTTATTATGCCTTTTATATACCATGAAAAGTACTTGCAGGAACACAAATATGCATATGACGAGCTCTGCTCTTCAAGTATATCTTCTGAATGTGAAGTCCTTGGTATCAATTTCCCAAGTCGAGCAGTGTTATTGAGATTCATTTTGTATCAGGAATATGCAGTAGAATTGTTAATGACATTAAGCTTGTTCTTAATTACATCAACGTGATATGGTTTTACATAAGTATAGGTGCCGTCACGAGTTTAGAGCGCTGGCCTTGAATGCGCAGATATCAGTTTTTGGGTCCGTTTGGCGGGGTGGGCGGTGTGCGGAGGGTGAAGCGGCCAGTGCCGGCGCCGTATTGGTGTATCGCCCAAAGTACATTCACGCACATATTGCTTTCGTATTTTTTCATCGTCTTGACCTTTTACCTTTCAACAAGTAGTTCCAGTCGCATCCATCTACAAACTTCGACTTCCTTAATTAACGACGATTTGATGGAAGGAATAGGATTATTGCCAAACGATTAGAATTTAAGTCTTTTAAAATATAATTGATTAAAGATAGATAGAATACACTTTATTGTACACCAATAATTAATGTACACATTACATTAATTTTATTATTGATTATGTAATATTGATTCTATAGGTATCTACAAAAAATTATAAATTATATTTTTTATAAAATAAACCATGGTTATATTTTATTTTTCTCTTTTAAAATACCTATATAAAACTTATATTTCTTTTCCATTAAAAGTGACAACTCAAGTTAATTTAACTTTTCTAAAAACACTTCGTAATATATGTGAGCACGAGTGTACGACCTGCGCAAATCTCCCCACTACTTTCGTCGAGCGCTCTAAACTCGTGACGGCACCTATACTGTTTACCCTTTAACGACGCGATTGTATTTCATGTAATGCAAAAATAAGTTGCATACATCAATATTAGGAGTTTACATCTCTCTTGTGTGATGTTGTTGCCTTTGGTTTGAGAGCTACCATTTGGTCCAGATTTTTTACTAATTTTCTACCGGTATTTAAGTATTAATAAAATGTATTTTTAACAGGTCATACCGAAAAAACAAAAGAAAATCAAGACCGAAGAGACAGAAGAACCTGCAGAAGAAAGCCAGGAGCCAGTATCAGAGAAGAAGAAAAAGAAAAAGAAGAAGTCTGAGAGCCAACCCGCCGAGGAGGCTGTAGAGGCAGCCGAGGTTGTTGAGGAACCTAAGAGTGAGAAGAAGAAGAAAAAGAAACGACAGTCCCAAGTTGAAGAAGAATAGACAATAAAATATTAATTCCTCCAGCTCAAAGGGAACATAAATGGCTACCAGAAACAAGTTTTATTCTATCAAATTGAGGTATAAACTACGATCGTATTAGAGTCAATAAAATCACACAGCAAGCCTTACATACAAAAGTATTTTACTTGGTCGTTTAAACCATACTATAATTATGCTGGATGACTTAAATAGAACGTGTGTTGTCAAAATCAGCGTTTTGAACGCGACAAATGGATTGTGGTGCTCGCTCAACAATTTGGACTATCAACGCATATACATATAATTATGTATATAATGCACTGCCAACTTTGTCCGCCCACCATACGTTGTTTACGGGTACTTGGTAGTACTATTAGTAATTGTTATGGTTGCGAATAATAAATGTTGCCTGAACTGTACAGCCTAGTCGCTGCGTACGTTACAAGTTTAGTTTGTAAGTAAGAATGTATTATAACAGTGGTTATAATAAAAGATTTATATTTCATTGAGTGTTTCATTTCATTTGCTACTGATTTAGGTATTTAAGTGATTATAATTTAGGTTGTGTAGAAATTCTGACAACGAACTGGCTCCTTTTACATATCTTGTCATTCAAAATGTTTTTAAGATCCAAAATGACTGATCTGAGATTACATCAAAACAAGTAACTTTTCAAACAAGTTCCAAGTTCGGCTCATCCGACACACGTTAAACTGGGTTGCATTAAACAATTAAATTCCATTCAAATTAGTATTTTTTGTGCACATTGAATAATGCCAGTTATAAGGTCTCCGAAAAACCCTTTTAGTTCTTTAATCTTAAACATTTTCCTGATCCGCCAGTGGGGTTAGAGCAATCAAATCTGACTCATCCAGTACAAGAAGCGCGGCGCCAAAATCTCCCAAAGCAACAGACGTAAAGAACTCGTCCTTTCAACAAACAGTGGCGTGTCCAGTTAAGTCAACAGGCAGCTGTGAGCCAGATTATCCCCCAAGAAGTGAATCAAAGCCCTAGCAACAACAGCCCGCCGTTACGCTGCATAATGGACGTGGGTTAGCGCCCTAATGTCCTTGCCTTTTTCGAGGGTAGTGTATTTTTTTTGGCTTTATTTTTGTCGTAAGTGTGTTCGCTTGAAGATGAAGCGATTATGGTGAAATGTATCTCATGTTTTGTCTGTAAATGCTCGTTTTTATTGAAAAAGTTTTTGGTAAGTATGCATCTACACTGTACATAACAGAGGTAGGTACCTACTTAATACTTTACGTACCTAAGTACATACAATAGCTTTCTTAGTATATAATCTCGGTAAGTAGGTTGGGACTGCGATGATAGCGAACGATTTCCGCCACAGACTATCGCTTAGATCCTCACGGAATGTCTTATTGCCCCACGAAAGCATTATTCTCATACTGATGTAACAATCTTTGGGATCGACGCTAAATATTGTAAAAAACTATTTATTTTAAAAGAAACACCTTCAAAGTGAAGTGGCAGTGGGCTAGTTACGTTTGCAGTTGAAGTAGGCGTCTTGAAGTGAGGAGCCTGGCAAACAAAGTGTATGGTACCCCCTAGCTAGATGGATGGAAAAACTTATATTGCTGGATCCCATTGGATGCGAAATGATGATGTCAGAGTGTCCGAGAAGTTTATGTGAAGCGGTGGAATGAGATAGGTTTTCTGCGGCTAATGTGGAAGAGTAAAGTTGGTAACCACGAACTAAAAATAAGATTTGACAGACAGCCAAGTTCGGCCATTACAGCTTGTCCGAAAATTGCTTTCAACACACAAACTTAAAACTTCACAGAATAAATCTTAGTTTGTGCTGAGTTTTGTTCTCAAGATTCTCAACTCGTTTTAGACTTGTATTTTATTCACTTTATTATCGATGCGAAGTTTTAAGTTAAATTTTGAGGAATAACAACTTTTGTAGGAGTCTAAAACTGATTTAACTATAGGTATCGTCTTATCTATACTTAGGTACCTAGGTAGGTATATTATAAAGTGCTAAATCTGTATGATCTTTATCTAATAGGTAAGTATTACAATACCAATACTTATAACAATAATTAAAGTAATTCATCATAGGTACTACCATTGGTAGATTGTAGTAACATTACATACCTAGTTATTTACAGGGTTGACAACTTAAAAAACCAAAAGAACCTAGTAAAACTACTTACATCTTGAGGCATTCTCATATTCATATAATTCATACCAAAGTACTAAGCACTTATTCTAAGTTTCTAAACGGTCCTCTGGGATTTTATGAGTGATCATTACTGGCGCCAGGTGTGACTTCTTTAGAGAAAAAAATACATTTATCTCTAAAAGCACCTTTATACGTGTAGTGACTCAGACGGAGATATGTCTCAGCAGCCACTATCATCCCTGCGGGAGGGGCTTTGAGTTTCAGACTAAGGCAGGGTAGGGGAGAGTGGGTAGGATTCGTACACCTTTTACTTTAAGCCACATAAAACAAAAACTATCCATTATTTAAAAATAACTTTAATACTGTCACATACCGCACTTATCAGCCTTTAAGATGAATGATGTGTTGTTTCGATATAAGAAAGCATGGCGATGCTACGACAACTTTACTAAAATGAGAAAAACGTACGAACCTACCCCACACGTGGGGTAGGTTCGTACCACATAGCGTAGGGAGCTTTCGTACATAGTGGGGTACCTTCGTACAATGAGAGAAATAACCACTATTCAATGTAATATTATCATTTATTGAGATCACAATTAACACAGAATCAGCCTTTTTTTAGGAACAATTATCAATTATTATTTTGTGTACCTCAGTAGGTACTACAAACTACTTACTCTTAGTAACAAAAACGTACCTCAGTACTAAAAATGACTACTTAGTCTTGGTAACAAAAACGTATTATAACTTTTCTCTTATTAATATAATAAGTAGGTACCTAATGAATCAACATAATAAACTCTACCATTACAGCAACAAGCCTTAGTCTTAAGTATTAATACACGTACTATCCGACAGCATACATAGATAAGTTTTTCTCGAAGCTATAAATGTGGGACGTTCTCGCTGTCAAAGCAGATTTTGATGGTGTTAGTATATGTACCACATCTGTTATATTGACACTCCCCTCATCCTTGGTGGTGGGAAAAACAAATTTCCAGGAACTAGGCTTCTTCCTCATAAATGAAACTATGTATTCAATAGGACTGTACTTTATAAGCACTTGCCCAACATAATATAAAACAGTATTTTTTTAGCAAATTTGACTAGCACGAAACATCCGTGGTTAATGTTCATAGACATAACTGGAGTTTCATCTTGAACATCCAATTGCTCGGACGCTTCTTCGATGGGAGAACAAGAACTTTCTCTTAAACTGATATTAGTTTCATCCTCAGAATCAGACTCGTCCTCACTGACAGGCTTGAAAGTTTTCTTTTGCCTCTTTGATTTAGTTGTCCTTACAGTTTTCTTCTGCCTTTTTGGATTGGTGTTGGCGGATACTAAATTTAATGCTCGCTTCATCTCCTTAGCCTTTTGTTTTATCTCTTGCTCTTTGTTTCTTCAACTGTTTTGCTTTCTCTATTTCATGCTATCTTCGTCTACTTGTCCCGTTCTCGTCCCCTTTTTCACATACTTTCGCGGCATTTTGATTCTGTAATAATAATATATTCGATAAAAAAAATGTTTAATGCTATGCAAGTTAGTGTGGGGAGGATTCGTACAGTACGAATCCCACCTACCCCACTGCTAACTGCACGAAGGTACCCCAAACCAAAAATACAACGATTTAATTTAAAATAAAAATACCCGTTATAGTTATCAGAAAACAACTGCGTGCATTTAAGACCTCGATACCATTCCACCAACTAAATTGAATCACTTTTATAACTAGAGTAAAACTAATAACATTTAAACACGTTTCAAAGTGAATCCAAAAATTACTTACGTGGAGCGAAAACATGAACGGGCCTGTTGTGTCGAAGCCGGGAGCCGCACTGCTCTGCCGCTCCGCGCGTAGCCTATGCGCCCGAGTGGGAGTTACGCACACAAACATGAACACGCCAGTGTGCTGTATAGCTTAGATATCACTAATGTACGAATGCTCCCGTTGTACGAATGCACCCCACTCTCCCCTACCTATTTATATAGCTACCTATTATCAAATAAATATCTACCTATTATCAAATAAATATCTACCTATTAGTATTATTACAGAGTTTACGAAATGAGCCTCAATTTAACAATGCCAAATGTAAGCAGTAAGTATTTATTTAAGAATTTATTATTATTTATTGCCTGCTCCGAGCTTCGCTCTAAGAATTTCAATAACACAAACTTTCAACTGGAGTTTTTGAAGAAAAACACGATGGTTTTTTGTGGTTGAGGGCGAAGTTGCTTCAGTAATTATTTTTCAACAACATTGTTATTTTTCAGAAGTCCGTAGTTTTCTTATTGGAATGACTAGTATTTAGTTACTAGTGACAGAGTTTTTAGTAAAAAATGTATTTAAATATATATTTAGGTAGGGCTGCACTAACCTGAGTAATAAGTAGACGGTTTGTCGTATTTTGTTTTGTATTTTGTAACGTATTAAATTATGTGTGTGTGTCTGAGGTGAAGCATTGCTTTTTTATTTTATGTAGGGTTAGTATGTAAGCTCTTTATTTTTATGCGGTGTTTTACTTAACAATTTGGTCGGTGGTTCACTTTTAATACAACAATATAATTAGTCTAGTTAAAATTTGAATTTGTTCGTCGTTTAGGGCATTGTTGGGTAGGTTTAGTTCCTGGTGTCTCATGAGTTTTTCAGTGCAGATGGTGCCTAAGTGGGCAAATCAGTTACTGTAAGGTTTATGTAGGTACTTCTCAGAATTTGATCCTTATAAGCAACACTATCTACCACTATCTATCTGTATATCTATCTAACACTGTCTACCAATAGTATGTTATAATTCAGTCTCTTTTTCAGCTAGTATTTTATAAGTTCACAAATCCAATACATTAGATATTATTAGATTAGATATTACAAAAAATAAAAGGGCTAAAAGTCAGGCTTTATTGAATTCAATAAGAGAGACCCACATCCAGCAGGTTTCATTTAGTTCCGAGCTAGGCAACAAGGCTTGTATTTTATAGTTTTTTGCTTGCATAAAGCATAGAAACAACCATGATTCAGGTCGTAGATCCATGTTCATCACACAAACATTTGCTTCTACCGGGATTCGAACTCAGAACCCTTACTATAGAAAGTAGCCTTTTATTTGGATGTATTTACAAGAACTTAGCTTAGCTCGGAACTAGATGGCACTGTGTCATAATGTCTGGATTATTTATTATTATTATTATTAATAACCTCTACTCTATCTAGATTTATGCTGATAATGATGAGTTTAACGTATTGAATACCTACGATTTCATTTCATTATTCATATGTACAAAACTGGCTAAGTACCTACTTATAGCAAACTTTTAAATAAACTTATCCTCTTCTAATACCGTTCCACAGTTCAGTAGGTACTTAGGTACCTAATACGTGTTTATTGGAATAGTTTTGTCCTCACTACACTACACGCTCTCAGCGAACTAGTTATAAGCTGTCTAGGTATTGTTGCCACAGACTATACAAGCTGATTGTTATCTAGTTTATTCCCCTTGAACCATCACTAGATCGATATTTTTTAAAACAAACCCGCGCAATTATTTTCGCACTGCTGGGCACGGGTCTCCTCTTGAGAGGGATTAGGCTATAGTCTACAATGCTAGCCTAGTGCAGATTGGCAAACTTAACGCGCCATCGAGCATCTTTCAGGCATGCAGGTTTCCTCACGACATTTTCCGGCAGTTTACACCGTTTGAGCATGTGATAAATACTCATGTAACTTCAAAAGTCAGTGGTGCGTGGCTTGTGTTCGAACTCGGGTCTTTCATATACCACTACCCTATTACAGCTTTTTAAAAATTTTGCTTATTAAGTACTTAGTAACCCGCTAGTGTACCATTTCGCTTATCAAATAACTTTAAACAAAAAATCAGAAGATTTTGGTAGAGTAGCAAAGTATCACAAAACCTATTACTTAACGTAAACGAAAATATAATAACGTAACGTTTACGTAACAATCATAAGTCGGTTATTACTTCGAACCTATTCCTTTCTATTTCATCGGCATTGTCGGCGGATATTGTATCATAAGCTTAAGTTTAATCTCAGCGGAATTGACCGGGAGCCGGGGAACTTTACAACTCGGTACATTTAGTTTAGAACTTAAAACCTACTTATTTTTATTTTCCTTCTACAAACAATTGAAGGGAGGATTTTGCTTACTGTAATAAGGATATAAACTCTTATATTTTTAGATTGGCTACCATCCGTGGCTTTGCCTACATGGTATGTTAATAAAAAGTACCTAATAACTATATAAATTACTAAAATAAGTGTAATGTGAGACCTGACTACGAAATAGTATTATAATATAATAAACATCTATATTAACTGACAATTCAACAACACATAAAATAACTGTAGCTGTGGCCATAATCATCAGAGTAGTAGATGGCGACCGCTTTATGTCCGGTCCGGGGGCCACGACCGCGGGATTACCTGTCCCGCACTAGCCGTAGGGACGGGAAAGTGGTCCGTGATTGATGGGATGACAAATTCAGTCTCTCTAGCTCGTTTTGGTCTACTACTACCTACCTACTCTCTAGTTTGGCTGTTAGTGTTTGAATGTTATATTATATTATGTGGAACTGTTGCGCGAACGGAACGGATTATTACGGAACTAAGACACTGAAATAAACTTTATTTTTACATTGAAACTGTGTATCGTTGTGGCTGCCTATGGCATTGTAGCATCCAAACGGATGAATTAATTTCGTAATACTTTTGGTGACTTAATTCAGACTTTTCTTAGCTATAATTTAAGAAAATTGGTTAAGCCCTTTCCATATACATAGTTATCTTCCCTCGAGATTTTTTGCTAATATTTGGTGATTCCTTATATTAGAGTAACTTTTAAATATACACGAAGGTACGTACTGTAAAACTATCAAATAGTTTAAGACTCAACTTATTTCACTTTGAATGAAAGCAATCGGTTATAGCACCCATTGCAAATATGAAGTCACGTGATGTTGGTCTTTTTAATATATCAATGGCAGCTGGAATACAATATAATTGAAAATCTGTTCCCAGTTTCCCACCCCTAGTTATCGTTCACAGCACTGAATATTTTATCATGATAAGTATATTTGACATTTCGAGGAAAACATATTATATTTATTTCCGAGAAAGCCTCTCAGTGCGGTTATCAGATCAAATAGTCTCTCCCTCTCGGCTCACTCGCTTGCCCATGTAAATTACGAAGGCTTGTGTTTATTTTTATCAATATGAAATATTGAAAAATAAGTGGGAGTTTCCGCAAAGTTTCGTAAACCGACGAATAGATGAACTATTGATAAAATATTGTGTTAAAAGCTAGCGTTTTACGGTTTAAAAATTTTTATCTTGTGTTATTATTATATTTTTAAAATAACAACTCCGATAGAAGGCGCAGCTTGCATCCGGCTGTTAAGTTCGATTGTGGCATACATGTGCGCCCCTTACTAGGGTATTAAGGCTGATCATCTGGCGGCTTTCGACGCCTGGTCTTCTGCGGATAGGGAGGGTAGCAAATGCTTTTATCTCCATATATGCCGCGCCGCCTGATTCGCGCCTAATGTAGTCGAATAATGCGACTTCCGATGCGCTCTCGACCCCCATTATGAATTGAACTAGGGTTGAAATAGCGAAATTTTACTATCCTAAGATGGCAACGGGAAACAAAACAGGACATCCTGTCAGCTCAGCAGCCGAGCTAGTAATCACTCTTCAATTGTTACCAACAAGTTAGTTTACAGGAAACAACAAAACCAATTACAACTTAAGAAAATATAACTCCTTCAAATTGAATTCTAACAATATTAAGTCTTTATCAACAAAAGACGTGTTCTAACGGAACAACAACAAAAAACAAATTTCTCACGGAATATAATTCAATAAGTGCGTTGGCTGACAAACGAACGTAAAACAACACGCCGACAATTCAATTATAAATAATCTAATAACTTACTTCTTTCACTCCACACTTTATTGGGTGAGGATTTCACATCGCCAGTCTGTATCGAAGTAAAACCGCAGGGAGATTTAAACTTTACATTGAAAACGGAGTTTCGTACCGTTTGAAAGTTATTAAATCAGAGCACTATTTGATTATGTAATGATTGCATTATATGAATTTCTAGTAGACCTACCTACTTATTGTTGATTTAGAGTATCTACATAGGAAATTTTACTGAAGCGTGGAAGTTTTTAGAAATAGAAGTAAGATGGGAAAGTCATAGTTAAAGTTAAAATATCATTTATTCAAAGTAGGCCAAATTTAATTGGCTCTTTTTGAACGTCGACCATAAAGACAGTCCCCAAAAACGCCCTTCATAAGGCAACTACTCTTCAACTACAAGCAGCAACTAAAAGTGTCCCGTCTGTGCGCACCTTTAAATAATATCACCCTGGACGTTATTTGTTCCGGGTCAAACGAGCAAAAACATTGGCTCGTATCTATTGCTTCGGCAAAAAAGACGATATATATCACGTCGTTGTATTTTAATTCAATCCTATGTTATGTTAGGAAATTAGTTTTTCTTATGGACGACGCTGTTTTGCTGTCGTGTTTGGTGTTAGGTAGTGAAGCGGGTTTTTGTTTAGAAACAAAGGATCTAATAAATTGAATAGCGTTCGGCGTTTGGTAAAGTTTTTATGTATGTTTGTTATGTATTTTGAAAGATTTAGTACCATTTATTTTTATATTTGTGCACTTATTTAGAAAAATATTGCTAATAATTTAGATAGTGTTGCAAACGTTTATAGGCTATGGTAACGACTTACAATCAGGCTGGGCGTAAGTTTATTTTCGCTTTGGGTATTGTCGCTTTTTGTCACGATCAGACGTGTTGATTAACTGCATAATATAAATTAACAGTTTATTTTTTTATGCTGAATCTTGACCTCGTTTTTGTGAACAGCCGGTAGTAACATAAACTGTGCCACAATAATTATGTATAAAACTAATATTTCAAAGAAATGTTAAGTGTTATAAACCTATAATGGAAAACAGTCCTTTCAACCGAAGCGGTAGGACTGCTCGCACCCCGCCGCCTACACCGGGACCCGCAACTTCACCCGCACCTACACCTCACCCAAACAACAGTGGCGATAATCTGGAAATTATTTCCACACCTGAGATCCAGAACTGGATGACTGCAATTGAACTGAACCTAAATGAGGTATGCAATATTGCCGAAGGCGGCAAATTGAACTCGGAGCAAAAACTTCGAATTAATGCGCTATCTCGTAAAGTGGGTCACCTTACGTCACAAATGGCTGTCCAGTACCAGTCCCTTAAGGCTAAAGCAATTCAAGCCCATTCGTCTATGCAAGTGCTAAGAAGCCAGGTTGACCTATCCCAGCGCTTACTTGACCTGAAGGAAAGTATTGACCAATCATCGAAACCTGCCGCGGGGTCCTCTTTTGCTGAAATGGTTAAAAAAGGTAACAATAGTTTTATTCAGCCGACAAATCAAAGTGCCGTTGCCATTTATCCAAATGATAAATTGAAGTCCAGCGAGGAGACGAAGTCCCTGGTCCAAAAAATTATCTGTCCTGAGCAGATGAAGCTCCATGTTCGAGGCCTACGGAAGACCAAGAATGGTGGTGTCATAATCAGCACTGACACAAAGGAGGACGCGGAGAAGCTGAAGCAATCGGTGCAGTTGAAGACCTCGGGATTTACTATCGACGAGCCCTTTAAGCGGAAGCCGAGAGTTATAGTAATTGGAGTTCCCACATCAATGCAGGAAAATGAGGTTTTCACCTGCATGTACTACCAAAATTTAGCCGAAAAACTACAGGATTCCTCCCTTGAGAAGTTTTTGACCTGTATAAAATTAAGCCACAAGTCAGGAAGAAAGGATGCTGCGACCTGCAACTACATCATAGAAGTACCTGCAGTCATACGTAAAGCCCTAATCACCAACGACAGAGTATTTGTGAATTGGACTTCTTGCCCAGTCAGAGACTTTACTCTGGTCACAAGATGCTTCAAGTGCCAGCAGTTTGGTCATGCAGCCAAGTCATGTCGGCAGGCTACCTACACTTGCGGCCACTGTGGTGAGCTAGGTCACTCTATTAAGGACTGCTCGAAAAAAGCGGAAGATCCTAAATGCGCTACCTGCTTGTTCTTCAAGAAGCCTTGCAATCATGCTACAGGATCTGCTGACTGCCCGGCGAAAACAATAGCCGAAAAAAGGTACATTAATTCAATAGATTATGGGGGCGCCTAGAGCGCCGTTCTCCCCTTACTTGTCTTAGCAGTTACTAGCGTATATACTTTTCTTTAAATGGCCGACGTTCTAATGAACGATCTAGATAATACTTCTGTATATGAATCTAAACTGTGTGACTCGGAAAGCTGTAAACAATATCTCTCTGATTACAATAACCCATTAACTATACTAACCCAAAACATCCGGAGTATTTATAAGAATATAGATAGTTTATACATTTTTCTCCATAGGCTTAATATCGAGTGTGATATAATTGTGCTTACCGAATGCTGGTTATCCAACCGTGCGGGCCGCATCCCTGAATTACAGGGTTATAATAGTTTTTACAGCTCGTCATCTTTTAACCAGAATGATGGTGTGGTAATATACTCAAAGAAATCTTTACTCCTAACAGTCGAGGAACCAGATGTTCAAGAATGTAATTGCCTTGTAATCAAAATCGGCACTGACATCGTAATTATTGCTATTTATAGACCTCCTTCTTTCAGACACTTAAACGTTTTTAACAGTGAATTAAATAATTTAGTACAGTCCCTTTCCTCTTTTAGAAATATTATTTTAACTGGCGACATAAACATAAATATTAACTCTGATATTAGCGATGCAGGGACCCAGAACTACCTTAATATATGCGCATACCATGGACTTTTCCCTTCCCACACTTTACCAACACACCTAAGCGGCTCTAGTTTGGATCACGTCATGCTTAAAACCAGACTTCCATGTTTAACACTTGTAACTAACTCGACAATAACAGACCATTGCGCTGTCCTACTTACCCTCGATTTGTCGCTGACTAAGCGCATTGCTCACCCGCAACTAAAAACAAAAATTAACATGTGTAGCCTTGAACACAATTTATGCAATATTGATTTTAACCCAGTTTACTGTACTGCTGACGCTAACATTTCCTTGTCATATGTTATTAATCAAGTGCGTGAAGCTATTTTACGAAACACAACGCTTATTAAACTGAGCAAGAAAATGACTAACATTAAACCTTGGATAACCCCGGGCCTTATTCGATGCATACGGCACAGAGACAATTTACATAAGAAAGCTAAGCAATTTCCTGATAATCTTATTCTACAGTTATCTTACAGAAGGTACAGGAATTTCTGTAATAACCTATTGAAAAAAATAAAAATTGAATATGACAAGCAACAACTTCATCTAGCGGGAAATAACAGTAAACAGCTCTGGAAACTGATTAAGAACGTCACTTTCACGTCACAGAATTCTAACTCAGACTCAAGCTTATTGCACACACATTCTAACCCTATCTCCTCTGCAGACAATGCAAATAGATTTTTTGTAAATATTGGGAAGAATCTAGCTGAAAAGATACAAGTGGGCAACAGTAGCTCGACACTCAATCTGTCCAGTGGCCAGAGTGGAAACTCCTTTGTTATGCTAGATCTAGACGAAAGTGAAGTAGACAGAACTATTCTAAGTTTGAAAAACAACCGAGCGGCTGGGTGGGATAACATTAGCAACACAGTCCTGAAAAGATTTCGACATATCTTAGTCCCTCCTTTAACTTACATATTCCAAATCTGCCTACGTGAGGGGATTTTTCCTAAATATCTGAAAAAGGCTGTAGTTATTCCCATTCATAAATCTGGTAGAAAGGATCTCGTCACAAACTATAGGCCTATTTCCCTATTGCCTTCAATCTCTAAAGTTCTGGAAAAAATAGTCAATAATAGACTAGTATCATATCTTGAAAAATATTCCCTTTTCTCCCCTTACCAATTTGGTTTTAGATCTAATTTGTCAACAGCAGACGCGGTTCACCATTTGACCGACTATATCTCTGAGGAACTGGGGAAAGGTAAACATGTAACAGGGATCTTCCTCGACCTGGCCAAAGCTTTTGATACAGTGTCTGTTTCTTTACTTCTAAAAAAGTTAGAGGCAATAGGAATAAGAGGCACACAGCTTCAATTTTTCGAAGATTATCTACGTGATCGATCTCAGTGTGTTAAAATAGGCAATTTTACAAGTGCAGATATGAAAAATCCACCTTTTGGCATTCCTCAAGGAAGTATACTTGGTCCTACCCTATTCCTGGTATATATAAACGATCTCTGTAAGTTAACTATAGACTACGGCAAAATTATTTCGTATGCAGATGACACTGCTCTAATCTTTTCCGCTGACTCGAGCTCGGACGTCCACGATTATGCACAACGAGGTTTTAATGTCGTTATTAACTGGCTAAATCGCAATCTACTAACACTGAACACTGAAAAAACTACTTTTATTAATTTCTGCATGCGTCAGCCTGAGCCTAGTATTAATCAATTATATGCACATTACTGTCATGATCCCCTGGTTGACACTTGCAATTGTCCTATTATTAACAACACTAGTTTTGTTAAATATCTAGGCATTATAATCGATAGCAACCTATCCTTTAAAAAACATATAGCAACTCTAGCTAATAGAATACGTAAGTTAATTTTTGTTTTCAAAAAACTTCGTTATATTGCGGATTACAAATTAATTAAGCAGATATATCAAGCACTTTGTGTATCTATTATTAAATACTGCATTACTTCTTGGGGTGGTGCCCCAAAAACAGTAATGCTAACCATTGAGCGAGCCCAACGTGCTATCTTAAAAGTAGCCACCTCCCGACCTTTCCTTTTCCCCACCGACCTATTGTATAAAAGTTGCAATGTTCTCACAGTCCGACAACTTTTCATAATGCAAACTGTGCTTAAAAAACCTGCCACCCTGTCGTATAATGATAACCTCACTAACTCCAAAAGGCGGAAAGATATTGTATGTACTTCACTTTCCGAGTCGAGGTTTGTTTTCACAAATAGGTTTTATTCATTTTTAGCCCCTTTCCTGTACAATAGACTAAATAAGATATTATCCATATATGCCCTTAATTACTATAGTACTAAATCAGTAGTGTATAAACATTTACAATCCTTGTCCTATGATGACACTGAATTTCTAAT
Source organism: Craniophora ligustri (assembly GCA_905163465.1). Taxonomy (NCBI): domain Eukaryota; kingdom Metazoa; phylum Arthropoda; class Insecta; order Lepidoptera; family Noctuidae; genus Craniophora; species Craniophora ligustri. Next base: position 16,930,737 of record LR990956.1, read on the forward strand.
GACTGTCATAAAATGAAATAAGTTGCTTCCCCTAATAATCTTAGAATTTAATTAATTTAATTTATTCGTTTTTGTGTTTTTAGTTTATGTTACTTACTGTTTGAGTTATTACAATATTTTAATCGTAATTAAAATCGTAGTATTTTATTAATTCATAAATAATCTGTTAAGCACTTGCCGCCTGTGACACAGGTTCATCCTAGTACAGGCACCTAACATTGTATTTACCTCCTAATTATTTTGTAAGTTATTATTGTAATATTTTACCTCTGTATGATCAATAAATTATTATTATTATTATTATTATTATTATTATTATTATTATTTGCCATCGTTGTGGTAGGTATACAAAATATTGACCATTAAGGTCAAAGTTATGAGTTATGAGCGTCCTGGTTTTGACTGGAGATCTAGCTATGCCTCAGAATATATTTTTATGCATTTAAAAGCTTATAATTCCACCAATGATTGGTGTGATTGAGTGTGGGTACTGAGTGTGAGGTTTTGGGGTCGTATTCCAACTCGTGCAGTGTGCATTTCTTTGAAATTCTCAGTAGCAGTTCAATGTTTGGATAGAATCCCGGTTATAATATGTGACGTAATACAGACTGGTAAAGTGTGAGTGAGTATACATCAGTGCATCTCTGCCTAATTAACATAATGATTAGGTATTCGCAATGTAAAAGCACTCGGGTATGGAACATATAAAAGGCCGGAGCTTTCAGCGTTACATTCTAAAGCCGTGTTCACAGGAAAACTAGCACAGTACAGGATTTACAAAAACTAATTTGCATGTCGACGAATATCGAGCATTGTGTCGGATGGACCTGTCCGTGGATTCTGTGTCCGGAAAACTAAATGAATGATACGAATAAAATTGTTTGTACAGAATTCAGGTGAGTAGAATCCTACTATTTCGAAACATGAAACTATAATTATATATTAATTGCTTTGCAAAAATAAGTTTCTGTCTGTTTTAATAAATAGCGGTGTCATCGCACTGGTGCCTTTTTTCCAAAGCCTATTTTAATTCAATAAAAATCTTTTTAAACGTACACTTGGGTTCGTTAAATAAATAGAATATGTAGTATTAAGTGAGTTGGTTTGCTTTGCTAAGTCATAGGTCTCTCGTCGTATCATGGGGAAATTTGCATCATCATCATCTATCTGTTTTGCACGGGTCCCCTAATCCGGATAAGATTTAAAGGCAACGTGGTCTTTTTAGTAGACCAACTAAAATAACAAGTTTCATGACCATCTTCAACAGTCTCCCAGTGCTCTGCACGGCAATGCTAGTCGAGTTCCGGTTCACATACTTCACATGGCATTGATAAAATGTCTCAGGCGTGCAGGCGCGACGTTTTCTTGTACCGTTTAAACATGCGATAAATAAGCACGTAACTTCAAAAGTCAGTGGTGCGTGCTTTTGGATTGATCTCGATATCTTAATACCAAACCATCTTAAAACCCCTCTCATTATAAGAGAGATTCATGCCTACTCCGAGCACTAGTCTAATGTGTTACTTGGAGCATAACGTTATATGAAAGTGTCAACCTCTCATCTCATGTGTTTTTTTTAATCCCTTTTATTAAATTTTCAAACTATCCTGGGTAGGGCTGCTTACGGTAAAATTATAAAAACCGGGCGTGGGCATCCGAGCAGCTGCCGCCCCGATTTTTGTGGTAAACTTTAAAAATAAAAATATAAATATAAATAAATATTCCTGGACATTGACACACAGCGCCATCTAGTTCCGAGCTAAGCAACGAGGCTTGTGTTACGGATGCTAGTTGGTTAATATACTCCATATATACTTTTTTTTTGTAAATACATACATATTATACATAGATACATCCATGACTCGGATACAAATGTTTATTGCTCATCACACAAACATTTGTCCCTACCGGGATTCGAACCCGGGACCCTTAGCACAGAAGGCAGTGTTAACTACCGCTGGACTAACTGGGTCGTCTATCTACTCAGTACAAGCTGATTAAACTTTAAATTCCGATGATAACACAACATTTCGTATCCAAACACACTACAAAACTACATCTGTAGTCTTTGCAGAACATTTTCTATATTGTGCGTCATTTACAGTGCAAACACCGCCACAGTTCTACCGAGGCCCGTGAGGCGTGTATTTTTCCGCAAATAAACACGGTCTGTGCAGACGAGCGACTGTTTGTTGCTCACTCAGATGAACTGGAAAGCTTGCAGTCTTCCTGTTTCCATACACTGTTGATCGTGGTAATTGCTAGGTATGTTCTATAGGCACGCTATTGTATAAGTCCTGCCTTTTTAAAAAAAGTTGCAGTTGACCGAATGAGTGCTTATGTACAGGAGTTAAAATTTATTAATATTTGTTGTTAATTTTAGAACTTATTATAAATATTCTGCGACATTTCACACAGCACTATATAGTCCCAAACTAAGCAGAGCTTGTACTATGGGTACTAAACAATGGATATAGTACTTATATACTTTTTTTTTGTAAATACATACTTATACTTTTTTTTTGTAAATACATACTTCGTATTGTTAAGCTATTTTAAGATAAAGGAAATTAATGAAATGTATGTTATAAGACGAGATGTGCTTGTTGTGTCCAGTGGACTGCGAAGTCAATGGGCCTGTTTTAGATCCCAAGGCCACTGACTTTTCGAAGTTATGTGCACATTTATCACATGGTCAAACGGTACAGGAAAGCATTGTGAGCGAATCTGCAAGCCTGAGAGATTTCCTCCATGGCGTATGGAATCCTAGTCAAAACACAAAAGTGGTGTGTGGATTATAATAGCATACCTTTCCAATGAGAGGAAACCCGTGCCCAGCAGTGGGATAGTAATTGTGTTGATGAGGATGATTTCATCTAATCGATAATGATTAAAAGCTCATAAAAAGATTATAAAGATCACTTGGCATACTATTAGCTATTACGATCACACTATCTAATGAAATAGTTCATCTTTTCACTCGGAAATATTAATAAGGTACAAATATTACACACGTTAGTTATTTAGCTATACCACTTTATATTAAATTAACTCCCAAAAAACTCGACAGACGATAAAAATGAAGCAAAACCTGTTCAAATCAAATAAAAATAAGATCTTTGCCTCCCTCACTGAAATCAATATGCAAAAAAACATTTAATCGTCTTACGAAAGAACTTATATCGAAGGATGTGTAATATCTTCGTGACAACTCGTGCATGATAACAAGTACCCACAGAGTTCAGTGATCGACTCAAAAGCCGATAACTCATTTTCTCCATATTAATATTAAATTTTCTTCATCTTTTTTCTAAATTGTATGGGCTCGCGAGTCCCCCGCCCCCGCCGCGCCGTCCCGCCGAGGTAACCAGAGCCGGGGTATGGAATTTCTTTGAGCAATATTCGGACTGTCGTTATGGGGTTTCTGTTATAAGTAGAAGATTAGTAAATGTGTTGGGATACAACAGAGTTCGGTAATTTAAAAGGTTGTTTGTATCGCTCCTACAGCTGAATAATAAAATCATTACTTAATCATGTTAAGGACAATAGTCTAAACGTTTTCCCAAAATACTACTGTATGGAGTTTTTCAATAAAGCCATGATTATGTTTAAGTTTAAGCCAGTAGTAGTGAGTCGTCTGAAAAACTAGAAAACTCTCAGTTTGTCACTTCAGTGGTACCTATTAAAAGAAAAGAAATAATTCCCATGTAGGTACATATAAGGATACCTTTTGCCACATACCACTGTAGTTATCTTAGATGGCGAAGCCATGTTAGACATTTCAAGTGATTAGTGTCATTTATTTTACTATTCTATACAGCGTTATTGAAAAAAAAACAAGAATCTCATATGAAATCGCGTCTCTTTCATATGACCCTCAATTAAACCCGTTATGTATCCGAGATAGTGAGGCCGTAATCACCAGAAGATTGTCTCTCCCCCCTCCCCCCGGGGTTCGGGTCTCAATTGGGTCAAGACGTTGTAGAGACAGTGTCGCCTTAATCGTATTCATCTGTAAGCGTTTAGGGGCCTTTTCCGGGACCAAACTGATGTTGTGGAAATTTCCCTCACTATATTCGGATAGACCAAACAATATTTTGAAGTGCCGTTAAAACACACCCAGCGGTTTTGGAGGAAAACTTTATGTACATATGAACTTTTGTCCACTCCACTGAGCTTCCCGTTTGTGATTGAATTTTTAACATGAATGTGTTCGAATTTTAAAATATCTGGGTATATTCGAAACGGTTCCAGTTTTAGGAAAAGTGTTGGAAAACTGTTTGTCAAACTACGATTTAATGTCTAGGTATAGAATATTCGCGACCTTTCTGGCGACATTTGACATTCGCCAACTTTGACCATTGACTGCGTAGCCTTTTCACGAAAATTTCTATTTTACGCCTCAGTGGGCCGCACGCATGCCGTAATAAGGTAAGTAGGGACAACAAAATACCCACGAAATTTAATTCGAAAACTGCTTTTCGCAACTGTCGAAAGCCGACAACACCGCGCGAAACTTTGCTAGTTCAAAGCGTATCTATTGAATAAACAGCGGTTTTCAACAATCCAACTATGTCTCTAAATTAGCATCTATGGATTTAATTGGCGACTGTGGAGAATGGGGAGGGGGAAGGCGTGTGTCGTTCGAACAAAGCCTGGCTGTTGGCCCCGACACCGCACTACGGCCGTTCTCAATTAATTTCAACACAACTTGCGGGGTTCGACTCCCGGCTGAAGTACGTGCTAGTGGTTCGTAAAGTTTGGATTGTTTCCCCCCGTGTGGAGGCTGGTCAAGTGAAATTAATGTTCGAGGATTTCATGTTATTGGACTCATCGTACACGAAAGTATACTAATTGATAAAACACTGCAGCCCAGGTATATGAATACGTCGGGTATACGTCATACAACATATGTTATTAATTACGATTATCAAAACTAATGAGTTAATCGTAATTTTTTAATTGAATTGAATTTTTTAAGGGAATTGTGACTCCCCAAATGAGGGGAGTGACAATTCGGACAGCAATGGAATTCCGTTTACTGTCAATTTAGTTACTACACTATTTCAAGAAACCTAAACAGTTTCGGTCGGCAACGCGCGAGCACACCTCCGGTATTGCAAACGTCGGTACGGTAACCGCTTACTATGACAGTACCAAGTGAGCCGTCAGCTTGTTTGCCACCATTGTGGTTTATAAAGAAAGGTTTAATTTCAAAGTTTTTTAATGAAATACCTATAGCAAGCCAAGCTAGATGCATGCTTTCAATAGGAATTCATTTGCGGCGTGTAGGTACCTACTGTGGGCGGAGGCACTTGAAGTTTGAGAGCCTGTGGCCTATCCACATGTGACGCTGTCTGCAACTTTGCATATTAATTTGTTATAAGTTATTTATTGTGGAGTTAGATAGTGAAAGTTGCGCTACTGTGGCGCCATCTACCAAAGTGGATTCTGAGTAGGAATGTACCATGTGTAATGGTGTTAATGAAATACATTGAGTGACTTAGCTTCTTGTTGTAACTATTAGTAATTAGGTACTAACTAGGTACCACCACGCCTACGTTCCCGGAGGGTTAGGCAGAGGTATACTAATGAACACCCACATTTCGTGGTAATAGGTAGATACCATATAATAGGGAGCGAGCCACGAATCCAAACGAGCTGCTAGTGAGAATTGCATAGAAAAACCCAATAAGACCTTGGAATCCAATCTGTCTTTCTTGCTCAGCAGACCACTAGAATAACTAGGCAGTTATCTTAGTACTTTGTGCAGTAACTTGATGAAAGTACTAAGTAAGGGTTCTAGATCAAAGAGTACCTACATAATATTACCTATACTCAGTCAATAGCTGAAGTACCTACGTAGAAAGTTGAAACGTTAATTCGTTATTAGTCGTATATTGAACTCTCGATACGAGACAGTCTTTCGATTTTCTTTAATTTTCTACACGAGACTTGGAAGAAGTTCTATAAAATTGAAACTGTCCGCTTCATTGAAGCTATTTATTGCGTGTGTGAAATCTGAGTAGGTACTCTTTACTTAAATTTCATAGACACAATAATAATAATTGGTTGATTACCACGGAACTAGATGGCGGTGTGTCCCAATGTCCATATTCATATTATTCCATTTTTTAAATACGAAGTATTACTTCAAATTATAGAAGAATATAATGAACAAAGTGCTCTTATAAGGGTTCCGTTTTTTTCCTTTTGAGGTACGGAACCCTAAAAATCGTATACGGGTGAGAAATTAGCGACTAAACTGCACTAATCCGGCGCAATAGACTATTATAACCTGACCCTGACTTCTCTCACTCTGAAAGGAATCCCGTGCCCAGAAGTGGGAATATAAATAGATTGATGATAAGGCATATTATTAAAGTGATTATTTTCTACTTTATATGAGACAGTAACATCAATAAACATACATACCATCACGCCTGTCGTCCCCGAAAGGTTAGGCAGAGGCGTACTAATGTAGGTACACCCACGTTTCGCCGGTATGTTTTAGGTCCCATGTAATTGGCGGCGAGCCTATTGCCATTAACCGGGCACGAATCCAAACTCTCAGCTGCTACTGAGAACCCAATAACTTTTGCTTGACCTGGAAATCGAACCCAAGATCTCTTCAGTCGCACTGTATGACCACTAGACCAACGAGGCAGTCAAACATAAATATAAGATGATATTATAGTCTGTGCATGTCACCACATATTTTGATTCCAGAGGCGTGCACAAATAAAGCCGTGGCCTTTTGCAATGATATTAATAATGGCTTTTTCGTCAATCGTGGAGTAGCCCCTAATGGATAGCGGAGCCCCTTATGAATATTGATGTCTCGTCCTGACGACTGCGGTTGTTGCCACCCAGCCATTGGGTAGGTTTCCAGTTGAAGGTATTACGTTAAGTCTTCATCTAAAGCTAAATAATATAGACATGATGCCCCTTTTTTAACCGACTTCAAAAAGGAGGAGGTTCTCAATTCGTCGGAATTTTTTTTTATGTATGTTCACGAATTACTTAAAAACGCCTGGACCGATTTGCAAAATTCTTTTTTTGTTTAAAAGGGTAGACTTTACAGATGGTCCCATTGTAACCACATCAGGATCTGATGATGGAAGGTACAACTCCTCAACGGTTAGGAGTTTAAGGAAAAATCTTCCATAATTATAAGTATATATGGATCGATAGTTGTATTATTTCAGGCTATTAGATTGACCTGATATGAAAAGTTTAATATATATATATACAACACTAAAAAGAAAAAAATGAATTAACTTTAAAAAAAAAAGCAAAACCAACTTCAAAAACTAAAAGGCAAAAAATAACTTCATACAGTTTTACCTTTTTTTTAGTTTTAAACGTATGAAGTCGGTGCCGATGATGTGGTGGTTGTAACCACCCCGCTCAAGGTCACTCGTAGGAGAGTGTACTTAGGTACTATTACGTTTGGCTTGGCACCGACTTTATAAGTAAGACCTGTCATTAAATTTTTATCAAATGTGCAATCAATGATGATAATTAAGATATTTAACCACATCCCAAAATATATTCAAGAGTCGACTTCCCACAAATTTAAAATACAATTAAAGGCTTAGCTTACTGAAAACTGCTTCTACACTATAGAAGAATTTTTGAATTATAAATACTAGGATTGTTTAGATATTATTTTTATTAGATAGGTACTTATTATCTGTTTTTTTAACTTGTTTGTTTAAAATAACAAATAATTTTCGCATGCCGACTAAAGGCGAGATGTGCTGAGACTAATATTGTATTTTGCTAACAACTTATGTACAACCATATCTCTGGCAAATAAAGATTCTAAGGATTCTATTAATTTCTATTCTATGATTTAGAAATGTTCGTGATAGAGGATATTTAAATATACAACTGGGTACCTAATTTTCGCCCTTATAGGTAATCTTCTTATCTATAACTTATAAAATCCAATTAGATTTGTTATACTTATGTGAATATTAGACATTGGAATAAAACTACATACATTTTACTGCTGACCGACTAACTTATCTTTCAACGCATTTTCAAAACTACTAAGTCTAGAAAGCTGAAGTTTGAAACAGGTTTGCTACGTAGCAAAGGACCCGCTTAAAAAAAATTAAGGGCGTAAATACTCAGATTCTCTCTAAATCAGTGTTGTTATATGGGATTTGAATGGAGTAGCAGAAGGTAGAACAACTTCAGCTATTTGTAGTTGAAAGGTTTTAATGTTAGTAAAACAACATCCACTTATGAAATGACATAAAACCACACTAAAAATAGATTTCAATTTTCAAGGTTCCATAAGACAATGACCAGCACTTTAAACTTGAAGGCAAATGGTGTGCCCTAACATTTTTTCCATGTTCCATATATCAAAGTGTGCTCCAAACTCCGTGGATGTGACACGGAGGCGGCGGTGTCCCCGGGCTGCCCTGCCGACCCCACTTTGGCACCGCACTTAAGCCGCGGGCTTTGACTCGCAATAAATTTGCGAAATTTGCCCTCCCACTCCTCTGGTGACCTCGACTCGCTAATAACAGAATTTGAGATCATATTGAAAATAAGATTTTGGTTGTGGTCGCTTGGAAATTAAAGCAGATCGTATTTATATCTGCTTTATTTTAACTTATGGTAATCTAAGCTACTGTGAATTTCATAATGATTAGAAGGATAATGTATTTTGCAGTGACGTACTCCATATTAAATGTTCTAAGATGTATTTAATACTTATCAAAACGTGAATTAAAATAATATGCCTACTAAAAATCTTTATTGGGTTATACTGTTTCGTCGAACGATGATTTGAAACAGATTTAGTCGTACATAAGTACTGAAACTTTCTAATATTATAATATATTTTTGTTATTCCATTTTTTAGGTGAATAAAGAGGGTATTAGGTAATACAGAGTATAAACTATTTTAACCCTCAAATAAAATAAAACGCATTTCTCATAACATAAACGAAAACATTCCCCTCATATTCAAATTCGACGTTTGAAATCGTCGATTTTGAATCGCATCCATCCATATTTATGGAACATCAAAACCTTTTATCTAAAAACGAAAAACAAAATGGACGTCCGAAATATGTTGATGGATACGTTATGTCGTGCGACAGTGATATCAAAAGCTTATCTACAACAATTTATCTGTTGCGTCCGGCGCGGGTAATGGGTTCGCAGTTGAGTCGTGCGACAGCCGGACCGGCGTGCTAAGATCGATATGTGTTTGCTATCAATATAGCGGTCGTTCATGACATAAGCATAAGCGTTTTTATAAAATTTGGAAATGGATTTGAAGTATGGGCCGAATTCATTCATAATGTGCTTTCGTAAAATCGCGCTTCCTTTTGGTGGGTAAAACAAGAACTAACCTAGTTGTCCTTGAAGTAGAAGCAGTAGTTTTTGAAATTAATTACGTTGTACGTTGTATTTTAAAACTCAAGAACAGGGATCGTGTCTAACACCGTGCGTTGTTTATATCCATGCGTTCTTTAGTTGCTCCAGTTAAACGGAAAAAATCGTGAGGAAACCGTATGGTCGTGAGATTTTCTCAGTGGCGTGTGAAATGTACCAATCTGCAGTAGGTTAGCGTGTCGAGGTATATCCCCTCAAATGAGAGGAGACCCGTGCCCAGCAGTGGGACAATAATTGGGCGGCGGTTGGTGTCAGTCGCGGCCGTTAAGTGATAAGTTTTGGAAGCCGTTGAAAAATATAACCCATCATTCCACAAGTAGAGACCAAAGCATGTTGATATTCCAGCACATTTCTGTCATTATCTTTAAATCGCTTCTCCGTATGACTTGGCCCACTCACAAGCGAGGGTACACCGCACAGCGCCGAATATTTGCGTTCTTTGGCCGCTGTCACTGTCACTGCTTCCGAGTAATAACGTCCGAACAAAATGCAATACCTTTCATGACCAAATGATATAAGAACGGGAAAGAAAACAAGGGAAAAACAACATAGCGTTAAGTACTTAAGATTTTACTCGTCATGTCACGTCACGCTTTCTACCTGTAATTTCAGAAGGGTTCTGCAGCATAAATGAAACTATTTATCTCGTACATACTAAATGCTGTAACTAAGCCTTTCCAAATCGACAATCGATGCGACATATAACATAAAAATGGACACATATTCTTACCCTAAGTTGGTTAATAAACCTGATAAGATCCCTCGAAGATCTTATTGGGAAATAAACCCGAAATCGGACACTTAGCAGCCGCATTTTCGACCAGTTGACAAATGAGATACGAATCCATTTTGATTCTTATTGTTGGAAACTGTCACTAGACGAGCATATCGCTAGAGGAATGCGAATATGAAATTTATGAGTTGAGAATTTGCGAATTTTCATATATAATATTCATAAGTTCAGTAGTCTATTAGCTGCATCTGCTAGAATTTGAGGTATCAGGAAATCAAGGTACATAAAAACATGACTAGGTAAGTAAGTCATGTATGAAAAGGATAGAAAATACTAGGGTGGTTATTTTAGTACAAGTTTATTGGAAATGGTTTAACGACTGATTGAAATGGGTGTTTTCAGTAACTCTCATAATAAATAACACGGAATGAAATACAGCTTTAATAATTGCGACTTTCATATTCTTGAAGCAATCAAGTTTTACTGCTGCACCGTTTATTTCCTTTTTTATTAACAGTTAACTGGTTGGTTAAATTTAACCGAGACCGTTAGCCGAGCGTGACATAAGTTCTAAAACATAACAACTGCTATTCATTATATTTTTCTTTTAGGTACTGTATAAGGTAAAACGTTCATTTGAGTATGGACTTTGGTTCAAAGAATTTAAAGTTTAGTTTTGATGGTGAGGTTTCATGAAATGTTTATTTGTATTTATAAGCTAGTTAAAACTGGGGTTTCCCGTGGACACATTATAAAGAGTATTTCACGTGATTCGCATGGGCGAATGTGGCACGGTTCATTTAAATAACATTGGACAAGCGACACGATAAATGCATTGTTTATATAATACTTAAACGCAAATTGTAGCAATTTGAATTAAATAGTGACAAATAATGCGATAACGACAGGGAATTTATTATTTTAAACAATGATCGATTTTGTCGTAGCTACGGTATTTATTTTTAATATGGTAGGTAAATATATGGTAATGAATGTATTGGCTCGGAGTTTTGGGTTGGGTCGCAATACTAGCGGGCCGTTGTTGATAAGTGCATTAAGTTTTAACTTTTATTGTGTCGGAGCCTTAACCGGACTGCCGTGTCCGAATGTTCCACAAATTCACAGCTGAATTGCTTCCTTGCTTCCCACGGCTATTTTAGTTTTTATATAGGTAGGTACAGTTTTGAAAATCAGAACGGAACACACGGAACAAACCTAAATTCTAGGATGGGGTCTAGACTTCCTAACACCTAATATCACTGTATTTTAATAAAAAAAAACACTTTTTTCGTAGACTCAATTAAAGCCACTGTTATTCTAGTTTATACGAGGTTCAATATAAAAGAACGCTGTCAAGACCAGAAATATGTAGTGACAGCAGCGTTCTGCGCGACACAGATTAATTAGTAAATAAATGTTTAATTAATTAGTGTTTGCCTAGGGCCGCCGCCGCCGCCCGCGGCTGCCGGGCGAGTGGTGACACCCGCCGCTCGCGAGCTGGCTTTGATTACATGTTGATAATTAGATACTTATCAACTTATCAACATGTAATCAAAGTACTACAATGATTTGTAGTTTTATTAGGAAATATATAAGACAAGCTTGTCTAAACCTTTTGTTAGGTTTCTAGTTTCTACCATCCACTTATTCATTTATACGCTCTTTTAAGAAATTATCCATTCCGCATGCAAACTTCACGGTTTTAAAGGATGATTTCCGGGACTCAAACTTTCTCCATACCTATCAAATTTAATTTAAATCGGTTCAGGGGTTAAAGCGTGAAGAGGTAACAGACAGACAGACGCACTTTCGCAAATATTAGTATGGATATGAATATATTGGAACAATGAAATCAATATTATTTAAATAAATCGTGGTCTTTGGGATTTCTTTTTGATATTTGCGATCTCATTTTTTTATGGCACATCACCGTTACCGTAATAGAAGTATTTGGACGTTTGTATGTTGTAATATTATTTGTATGTAGTCGTGTATATTGTATGAAGCTAGCTGTTATTGGTAAATCATTTTAAATATTTTCTTCTTTATATTCATGAAATCTAACTAAATCTACACACTTCTTTACCTTATTCTGATTTTCTGTTACACAATCATTACAAACAAGGATATGTAGTACGTGGTACATACAACGCGGACGGACGGAGGGTAGTTATCTAGGCATGTTTTATTCAAACTGACCCGGGGGGTCCAGTGGGCGGGGGTCCCTCGGAGCAGGGCTCTCGTATACACTCGATTTCATTATATCTCTGGCGGAATAATTCGCTCATTAATTACAGGATTGCAGTTGATTTGCGCGTAGCAGACACTGTCAACGTGTCGTGATTATCATGATTAACAGACGGTGGGTGAATAGGATTGTGTTTTTATTTCAATAATGTGAAGTATAGGTTTCGATTTGTTCGATTTTATTTACCTATTTTTTAAGAAGGATTCGTTAAATATTTCTCAAAACCCAGATCGCTAGTTATAGAACCGATAAATTATAAGGCCTTAGAAATTATAAACGGATTTTGTTGGTTATCGTATGTCGAATGTGTAAGAGTTGCAAAGTTCGTACATAGATACTGAAACGTGAATTAGCGCCTTAATATAAAAAGAACCTTCTGCACCTTAATGTTGAAACTAATATTAACTAACTTTTCAAGCATAAAACCGAATCACTGATAATGCCAATCAACAGGTACAATTCAAACTTAAAGAAAACAGAAATCACTTAAAAGTCTAGAGCACTTGACGGAAAGAGTATCAATCATTTTGTATCTGTGGAATATTTCTCGCCAAGTTCAACAGTAACCGATCGCGCGAAAAATTGAAAAATTATCTCGAGACGTTCCCGTCCGTTAGATCGTTAAAATTTATTATTTTGTGAGGCTCTTCATGACTTGTGGAGAGGTCGCTGACACGAGGATTTCAGTCGTTTAGTTTTTTGACTGGAAATTAAAGACTGAGAGAGTAGATGGTTGAAAATTGACGTTTTTGGGAATTTAGTGTAGACATGTAATGTGAGATTTTTACTCAACAACTTTCTCCTAGATGTTGTGAAAGCCTAGTGACGTAACTAGTGGACGGAAAAGGTCAAAGGTCTTGAGTTTGAACCCAAGGTAACCCATCTCACTGATTTTTTGGAAGTAACTATTGTCGCTTTTATCGCAAGCACCGTTCACCGTTTGAGCATGAAAACATCTTAAAGAAACTTTCACGCTTGAGAGTTCTTTCGATGGAGTATGAAGTCTGTTAACTCTCAGTAGGCCAGGGTGGTAATGTTGATGCCCCCTGAAAATGAGAGAAGACCTGTGCCCAGCAGTAGGAAAATGAGAGAAGACCTGTGCCCAGCAGCAGGAAAATGAGAGAAGACCTGTGCCCAGCAGCAGGAAAATGAGAGAAGACCTGTGCCCAGCAGTAGGAAAATGAGAGAAGACCTGTGCCCAGCAGCAGGAAAATGAGAGAAGACCTGTGCCCAGCAGCAGGAAAATGAGAGAAGACCTGTGCCCAGCAGTAGGAAAATGAGAGAAGACCTGTGCCCAGCAGCAGGAAAATGAGAGAAGACCTGTGCCCAGCAGTAGGAAAATAATTGGGTTAATGATGAACTCTCTTATAGTCTAAGGACTATCTAGTCTGAAAAAATCTAGGTAATATTCAAGACAGTTGTCACTTCCACTATTTAAGAATATAGGGTCCGCAAGTTCTTCTATCAATATATTTCTTTACTTATATAAAAAAATACTGATTTTAAAAGCTTTATACTTACAGATAACACTCGCATAAGCTTATAAACCTGAAGTGTTTTTTGTCCTAAATATTAAATCTAGATTGAGTGCTGAAGTTTTTCTTTTTCCTTCACAATGGAGAAATGTTTCGGTATAATATTGAGATAAAATTTCATGGCAGGCTCATATTGTGTAGTATTTACATAAATATACCATAGAGCTAAGACCCCTGACCTTGGCGCCTGCACTTAAGGGTCTCAATTTAGGATAAACTCCTATCATCACATTGTAGAGATGTCTTCGCTAGATAGATCAACTGAAACAAGTTTAAAGGGAAAATAAAATAATTAAAATGAATTTGGATTATGAAAATACATAATAGACATACCTACTTATTTATCCGCTCTTAATATACATTTACAAGAGTATAAATTATGACAAATTAAAACCCACTCCCCACAAATCCCGCCCAACTCATCATTAACCCAATTATAAATTGTTCAACTGCTGGGCAGGGGTCTTTCTCATTCAAGAGAGATCAGGTTATACCTAGTTCACTACACTAGTATAATTCGGGTTTGCAGGCTATACATGGTATCGTGAGGAAACCAGTATGTTTGAGAGAATTACATAACCTCCCAATCATTTTTTAATTCACCGCTTTGTAAAGACAGTGGTGGAACATTAGTTTGATTAAAAAACATTAATAAAATCAAATAGAAAGCCAATATTTTCCCTAGTCCAATGAAGCAATAAAGCTGTGTAATGAAGTTAAATATCTGTCTGCGCAAAAGGAGCATCGTTCCGGGTGCAAAAGAAAAGTCAATGAATAGCAAAGGGGCGGCAATTAATCCGGCGCGTCAGTTGCAGCGACCCGCTCCGCCGCGCCGCCGATACGAGCGTAATAAGGGAATAGTTGGGGATTTCGCTCTGGACATAATGGAGGTTAAATTGCTGTGTATTAGGAACGTTTGCCTGCTTCCCTGCTTTGTGTGATGTCAGACGGTATCAATTATGCAATAGGAAAGGTATTAATAATCTGTAAAATCGTTTGATTGGCTGATATTATTTGCTATGATTTTTATTTAGGTCATGATAAAAGGAAACATATTTATGCTGTGTCAGGTTTGATGTCCAACCTTTTTCGGTGAATGAGTATCAACTAGCCTTCCTTTCAAATTTTAATCGTATATTCTGTTGATAGTATTACGCAGGTAACTTTCAAAACGGCAGCAATTTATCATTATTAACAACCAATATGCTGTCCCACTACTGGGCACGAGTCTTCATTCCTTTGAGAAAGATTAGGCTATAGACCACCACGCTAGCCTAGTCTTTTTCTTATCGTGTCAATGGCCTAAACAATGTCTGAATAGTAACAGGCCACTTCAATGCCTAGCCTAGTGCCGGTGGACTTCACCTGCCATCGAGAGAATTTCTCAGATATATAGGTTTCCTCACGATGATTTCTTTCACTGTTTGAACATGCGATAAATTCGCACGTAACTGCGAAAAAACAGTGGTACCAATGTGCTTTGGAATCGAACTCAGGGCCTTAGATTTCACAGTCCACTAGTCACGTTACTAGGCTATCACAGCTGCGAAAGAAAAATAATTATGTTCTGGGTAAATTTCGGTATCAAAACCTTTTTTTGGTAAATGAAAACTTCGATTCCTCTTCTATTCAAATTGTATAGTCTGTAGATATTACTGCACAGGCAACACTCAAAACTACGGCAATTACCTTGCCAATGCATCATCAAATTTATTCGAAAATTGAACCCATATGAAACCAACTCATACACAGCAATCTATTGTTTATTGCAATAGGCATAACAACGTTTACGTCACGCTTTGTTTTTATTTATCTCGTATCAGTTTATGGATGAGGGAGGACGGGGTTTAGTAAATTGAAATTGGCTATGTTTTGAGTAAGAAAAGTGTGCTGAGACGGTTTAGATTTGTAAGAGGTAAAAGGAAATTGACGAGACATAGTATAGATTCACGTATGAGTGGACAATCAAATCGTGACTGATCTCAGAAAAAGCCCAAGTAATTGATACTAACTTAAATTAAATGAAAGGGGATTATCAGAGTATTATCAATTTATATTCCCTTCATGTTGTAGACTAAATGTGGCAGGGCTTTGTTGCCATAGACTGGCGAAAGCTACGATGAACTTAAGCAGAACTCCGCAGCGGAGTCTATGACTGGTGATAGTGGTGATGGTGGTTATACTCGGTTTATCGGTTACCCGGAGAGTCCGACATAATCGTCCCGAATCTCCGAGCACATTTCTACGAGAAAATGGAAATGGTGGAAAAGTGCAGTCCCTGCTTACCCCGATAGCTGTCAGCTGTGATAGTGCGTTGAGTCCGCCTTCTTTAGAAAGACTGCACAGCCAAGTCATCACTGCCAACCTCACTCCCCGGCGTGATTGTATTTAAGTGTTTACCGATTCGGTTCCTCTTCACCACAGCAATATCGTAAAACCGAACATATTCGCTTTCGAACCGTAATTCCGTGCAAATTGCCTCTTCGCTGTAGGCCAACGGAATTATCCAAAGTTAGATTGTAGCGTAGAATTTTAAAGTTTAATTTAAAGGGCGCAAGCTGCAATTTTCAATGGCTGGAAACTTTTTTAACTGAAGGATTATTACAGGCGTTGGTTATCTTGTAAACCTATTCTAGCATCATTGAGGGTTCTTAACGGTTATATCATAATTAGTTAATTATCGTAATGAATTTTATTTGGTCTATTAGCCTAGTCATCATCATCATCATCAACCTATTAATGTTCCACTGCTGGGCACGAGTCTCCGCAGAAGGCTAGCGTGGTTGCAATAATGAGTTGATGATGATGATAAGCCTAGTGGTGTGACCTAGTGACGTGGACTCACACTCCATGTCACTAGTAATAAAACTTGTACCTACACTAGTAATCAAAGATCCTGCTAGATAGATCGCTAGTTCCCAAGGCACGCACCACTGACTTTCGAAGTAACATGCAATTTATCACATGCTCAAACAGGGAAGGAAAATATCGTGTTGAAACCTGTGTGCCTTAGAGATTCTCTTGATGGCATTTGATGCATGCCAATTCACACTAGGCTTGCATGAGAATCTAATTCCTCTCAAATGGGAGGAGATCGGTGCCCAACAGTAGTGGTACAATAATTGGGTTGTTTATGATGAATGTTACCATTATTTATTGCTATTTTAACTGTACTTTTGCGTGAGGCCATTATACGAGCATTTTCAGTAGCAATTTACTCTGTGAGCCTGTCTGTTAACTATCAACAATACTCGTACACCAACAATCCGTTTTACGTAAGCTGTGTGTTTAGGGTGTTGTGTAACAAAGTTTTAGAATCCTTGGACGAAACTTAACTTTTACATTGAAATGACATCTCAGTTGATCATTTATTGACGATTGATTTCAAATAGTTATTGTAACAACTGAATTCATACACTTACACGAAAATTATTATTACATTACTCAACTACATCAGTATTGGTAACATTAGGTAGGTAAAAGATGTGTATTTAATTTGTAAATAATTTATCGCATAGAAAACTAAAAAATAATACACACTTTACTAGCTTTATTACCAGAAAAACTAGTTTCACCGTCTCCAGAACATTTTCAGTATTTTTTTCACTGGCAACACAGTCTGACCAAGTGCTCAGGTAGGCACAAAAAGCTTTCATTTCTCTCCGCAGCGACTTACAGTTATTTACGCGGAACCAAATTGGTTTCTCGTAAGTCCAGTTTCATATTCGAGTAGGGTCGCCATTAGTTTTGCATTTTTGATTAAGATTTTTGATTAAGTTTTGCATTTTACTGAAGGACTGAGGACCGCATTGCCATATAGGTTCAAGCTAAGCAACGAGACTTGTGTTACATACAAGACTCAGATATAAATGTTGATACACATCACACAAACAATTGTCCTTAGCACAGCAAGCAGCATTGGCTAACGCTGAGTTAAACTGGTCGTCAAAATTATATTATTCAATGTCTCGGCAGATTCTTGGCAGAGTATTTGCTCCGTGCGTGAATCGAACCCGTGACGAACAAGCCTATAACTCAGCCACTGTGACAATCGAGTTGTCAATGATGATTGTTAGAGGCTTGTTTACACTGGTCAGAATTAAGCGCTTGATTATAGCTCCGTTCACAGCGTACCGTGCAGCTTACAGTTAAATGTCTGCCAGCTCATGTAATTAGTAACTGTTTGGATGTGTAATTTTGCTCTCGTTAATTCCGTCAAGCTCACTTAATACTTTGATAGCAGCTCATTCAGTACATTAAACGTTCTGTGAGTTACAATTATGTATTAATTGAAGGGCTGCTTTTTTATTTAACTATAGATAAATGACGAAAAACAAAATTGTACTCATTGAACTCTCGCAATTTCAAAATTTTTCTTCTTTTTCGTCTCAGTAGTCTGGTATACCCTTCTTAGGTAGGTACACCACCCAAATACTTGCTCATATAATTTAAGTGAAACATTACCTCTAAATCCTGAGCTACTCCCATAACCTGGCAACCCTGGCCAGGTTTACGCCGCGTAACGTGAGTAGCCGGCGCCATTCGAGACATCGTTAATCAGAATAAGACTTCGCCATTTTAAACGAAAGGAGGTTTGTTAAAAGTTTTAACGATGTTTTTTTTATATACATAAAAAAAAACTCGGAAGTGGGAAGTAAACGAGGAAGAAATTATGTAATACTCGATAGATTGGTTATTTGTTATAATGAGGCAACTTTAACTGGCAGGTTTTAATGAAACCTTTTTATTAAGATGAAGTTGTTATTAAAATACAAGGGTTGGAAATTATTTTCAATTTTGTTATTCGGATAAAATACCTACAGAGGTGGAAATCAGCAAACCATGCACGATATTGTGCATGGTTTGCTGATTTTTGTGCCTCTCAACCTTTTGGATCCTTTACAGCGTCTATGGTCACACAATACTGCTTGTTTGTGACTACGGCTCCTGTAAATCTAGGATGTAAATGATCCGCCCATGGTTTTGTAACCAGTTTAACTACTAAGCTATTAAAATGAATTACTTCAACATATCGTATTTATTAGCTAACTTTGTCTCCATGCACCGCCTGCTTTCCTCAACACATTCAAAATTATAATCAGCTTTATTAGAACCCGTGATCGTTGCCTTTAATGCGGATAATTAGTCCTTTATAACTTCGCTAAAAATTAACATATCATCAAGCATATCGTCCCCGAAGAGTAAGGCAGAGGTAGACTAGTATACTACATTTCACTGGTATGATTTAGGTCCTATAATGTAAAAGAAGGCGAGTCTGTTTTCATCAACCTCAAATCCAAACTCCAAGTTGCTACTGAAAATTGAACAGACATAACCCCTTAACACTGCTCGACCTGGAGATCGAACTGTAGACCCTTTCCTAAACAGTCAAACTTATGACCACTAAACCAATGAGGCAGTTATAAATTAATGACAAAAAATTCTATAAGGACTTAAAATTGATGGCATTTTAGATAATCTCCTTGATACGAATAACAAGTACCTACTGAAAAATAAACAAATAAACCCTCTTTAGAATACCAACACCTTTTTACGGTTAACATTTTAAATTAAGAACACAGTTTTTTGCAATAATCTGGATGGTTTCCATTTAAAAGCGCAATCATCATGTTGGGTACCCAACATTGTGATTGCCACCTACCTAGCCTGTATTGGTTACTCAATAAGGTTGTAAGTCGTGTGTTAAGTTGTTAAAATGCGTGGTAAGCTTGCAAATGAGATGGGCAAGGGTGTAGTAATAAGATCAAATTAAAATTTCCCACTCTCGTAAAATGCATGTGTGCTTTATTTTAGGCTGGCAATATCTTCATATGTAATTAACTACAGGAAATCCATATTTGTATACATTTCGGATAAATTTGAGAGACTTTATAATATAAGTAATTAAGTAGTTATTTGAATATTAATCTAATTCATTTAATATTTATTTACTGGATAGAAGCGGTTTCTTTGTTGTAAGGGTGGCAGTCTCCATACGCATTGATAACATTTCTCAATTTTGAAATAAAACTACTTTTTACGGATTTTATCGCGGTATATTTGATATTATTTTAACCCAACGTTTCGGATCCTTTACAGCATCCATGGTCACGGGCAGACTGAGGTGTTGGTCGTCTTGAAGTCATAATTACTAACAGCTACCCTACATTTTTAATTATTATTGACAATCCGATTTACACAGAACGAGCTCACCGTAATGCATCTTGTAGAGGTATGTGACACTTGACTGATGGTAAAAACTGACTAATCTTCTTCAGCGGCTTGAAGTAGGTTTTGATTGAAGCGCGCTTCAAGATGTAGCCAATCTTGTCCGTAACTCCTCTTACATATGGTAATACAGCAGGTAAGCGCTCAACTGTGGCACGTTTCACACGGTTTCTATGTTGAGGGTGAGAAACCGTGAGTATACAAACTCGATTGTGATTGCGGTCTCTCTTACATAGGCCAAACAAAAAGAAGCATAGGGACCCGCGTAAAAGAACACATAGCAGATGTTAAACACCGCCGTGCCAAGAAGTCAGCAGTTTGTGAACATACCATAGACAAATCCCAGCATTACATCAGATTTGATAAACCACAAGTCCTCGCAAAAGAAAACCGATTCCTACCCAGGATGATTCGTGAGGCTATTGAAATTAAAAAACACCCAAATTTCAATAGAGAAGATGGCTGGGTATTACCACCTGCTTGGAACCCTATCATAGATTCTATTAAATCTAAATCCAAGAACAAAACTGCACGACCGAAGGATACGGTGAGCTCGTTCTGTGTAAATCGGATTGTCAATAATAATTAAAAATGTAGGGTAGCTGTTAGTAATTATGACTTCAAGACGACCAACACCTCAGTCTGCCCGTGACCATGGATGCTGTAAAGGATCCGAAACGTCGGGTTAAAATAATATCAAATATACCGCGATAAAATCCGTAAAAAGTAGTTTTATTTCAATGTCTAATATTCGCGTAAGTGTACGAAATCAATATTTCTCAATTTTACAAGTTTACTGCTAAGATTTTCCTTATGTATCACATCCCGACGAAAATCGACGATCGACTATGGTTCTGTATACCCCGAAACCGACTAAACGCGTGAATAAAACTTAATTCCCTGTCATCGCGTTCAGTACTACTGCGGAGTCCAATCTGCTAGTGCTACGTGATCTAATTAGGAAGTAAACACAATGACATCACCGGTAAACAGGCGGCGGGTGGCGGTTAAGAAAGTATGAGATGCCGGGACCATTTACTGATGCTGTGGTCGGGGGATAAAGAGCTTCTTTGTTAAGTCTTCGTAACTTTACCAGGTTTCTTTTTCTTTCAAACTATGAGATAAGCGATACTACAATGGTTTATGTTGTAGTTTTAAATTGAATATTACTAAGTTAGAAGATTAGCAAAGTTAAGAGCACCGGGAATGAGCTGTAAAATTGTAAGGACAGTTAGTTTATAATAAATCTAGGCAGATTGTAAACTGTCTGAAATTTGAAAACAGAATATCTGTTCTGTTTTCAAATTTCTAGTTTATTGATGGCGCCTTTTGAATATTCTACACCACCCTATCTTAATGCCAATAGAGGCTGGTCAGGGAGATAGCTTGATTCATCTACCTGCGTGGAATTCCATCATAGATTCTAAATCTAAATCAAGTATGAACTGCAAAATCAAAGGATACGTTGAGCGAGTTCTACTTAAAATAATATTATTGAACCTTTGTGATAAAATCCTTAGTTTTATTTCATTGTATAGTATTCACGTAAGTAAATCATACCTTTACAATCTTTTAGCTATTGCCCGCGGCTTCGTTCGCACTTGTAAAGGATAAAATTAGTTGCATAAAATGTCTATGATTTTCAATAATATGATCCTTATGAATTGTAATATCATACATAAGAGATAACTTCACTATTTTGTTAAATATAACGAAATGTTATTAAATTTATCTTAATTGATTTTTTAAGGATACTTACGAGCCTTACTTACTACTACCCGTGGCACAGCGATAGCAGATCGGTGGGACATTTGCGCAGGCCAATTGATATTCCCAATATGGGTATGATAATAATATACGTCATTATGTAGATTTATAATTACACACTCTAAAGCATAAAGCTGCAGAGCTATCATCGTCGGTCCGTTTGGAAAACGTCCAACCTCGTTCATAATCCTATTTCACAGACTGCCAGCAGAGCCTAATACAGCACATTATGTGTTACATGAGTAATGCAGCATATAATTTGAGAGCGCCGGCCATCGATATAGCTTGGATATTGTTACGTACTTGATCTTACTGTCCGTTACAAGGAAAATTATTACTGATGTAGTATGACGATCTGCCTGATTGATTTAAGTGACTCTAGTAAGAATTCCCTCTAGTGACTCTATCTATTTTGTTTGTGCCCCTAGCATGTATTTATAATATGTTGTTTGCAGATTGTGGAAAATGGTGTTGAGTGTACATTTTTTTAATTAGATATTAAGTACCATTGTTTTATGTTACTTGTAATGTGCAATGGTTTATTTTTCTGAAATATAAAAATAAAATAAGACCACAGTCACACCCAAACTTGCACTCAACAGGGCATCAAATGCTCTGTTGAGTGAGAGTTTGGGTGTGATTCCTAAGTTGAGAAATATATTTTTTAGGTAATTCTCAATCTGAGCTTAAAGTTTGAACTTGTGTCAAACTTGAGGGCAATAGGCTCGCTACTTAATCAAAAGTGTAACCTGAGTAGGAAAAATTTAATTGGCTCCTTTTGAACGTTGACAGTAAAGACAGCTACCAAAAATGCCTTCACCTCTTCATAATATGGGAAAAACAAAGCGGCGCAACAAACTATTCCCAGCAACGTTTAGCAGTGCATGAGTCCCTGAATAATGGGAGTACATAGTACTTCTCTGTCTACCCCTTAAACGGCACAAGTAAATTATGTTAAGCACAAACTATTTATTGTTTGTTTTTAAACCAATATCACAACAACAGCAAAACAGGAAAAAACGTTGTTCCAATCAGCTCTAAATACGTCAACGGCGTTGGCCATATAAACCTGTCTCCCGAACTATCGGGCAATCTTGCCAGATTTAGTGGCGCCCCCAGCCGGTTGCCACGCAACTCACGTCGCGGCTTAATTAACAGCGCGCTGACTAAACAACAGGCAGTTTAAGTAGTCCATAATGGCGGAGTAGAATCGTCGTAATTGCGGGCTTGTGATCAGTACGCAAATACGAGTAACGTGAGGCGAGGAGAACTTAATGGCGCACCAAATTATCTTTTGTTTGCCTCGCCACCGTCGTGAAGACTGGGGGAGGGGGGGTGGACGAAATCTATCTTGTTCTACGAGACAAATCGTATGTACACAGGAAGTTAGAGTTGACTTGGTATGGTATCCGCGTAGCGAAAAAGTTTGCCTTAGCTCGTTAGTTTCTCGTGTGGAAAGTGTAGGAGTATCGTAATTTATTATGAAGCCTACATTGGTCTTATAGTCCACGAAGACGATGATTGCGGAATAGGATATTATTCTAGTCCACTTAATAGACATCTCAATAGGCACATGCTACGCTTAAAACGTATTGAGAAATATTTTCAGATTTCGAAATTTGAATAAATATTGCGCTGTTTCAATATACCTACACCCCTAAACAACACGAAGAATAGTCAAAGTTACCTAACTCGTCTAAACTCCTAAACAAAAAGATGTTACCTAATTTGGCCTTGAGTCTGTTAAGGTGGCGCCCGGACAGATATCCTCGTAATAGCATTACACCTCTTTGTCCACCTTTACGAAGGAATGTCTTTGGAGCAAATCTAATAGATCTGTAGCGACCCCTATCTAACTTTATACGAACGATGTTCACAGCGACGGAGAAATGTCAACTGTCAACTGACTTGACACATCGTACGCACCAATCACGAAATATAGATGAAGATAGTGAAGTATTCAAGATAGTGATAGTGAAATAGGTGTTCAAGCACAATTAGCATAGGTATATATATACACCCGACATCAACCCAAATTTGAAATTGACCCAAAACAAATATAGAAATACTTATAAATACGATACTATAATGATACATATTTTAATGATATAATTTAATTTAATATACTTTTTATCTTATTTGACAAAGAGCGCCTTCATCCTCTCTCCTATTAAAAATCTTTTGCTGTGCCCGACAGGGTCCATAATTGATCCAATGTTTAACATGCCTACCAACTAATGTACACATTATGGAATGCAATAAAGAATTGAGTAATTGAGTAATCAACCGTCCAGTGCAAGCCCGCAAGGGCCTACAACTCCTCGATTGTTCGGAGGATCCTCCTTTTCCAATGGAGGGGACAACACCCCTTTCCCTCCACAGACCTATGCCTACAGAAAGCTGGCAATAATCTGCCAGCCAGAGTCGACCATTTTTAATATTGGTACGTTAAATATAATTGTGTATTTTTTAATTACCTTGCGGGGATAAAATTGCATTCAGTTTTTACCAGTAATCATCTGGGAACACGCGTTACGCGAATATTGATTATACATTAAAATAAAACTACTATTAACGGATGTTATCGCGGTGTATTGATAATATTTTTTGCCGATGTATCGGATTCTTTATACCATCTATGGACACGGGCAGACTAAGATTTAGGTTGTCTTGTTGTTATAATTACTAACAGCATATTAATTAAGTTATTGTCAATCCGATATACACTGAACAAGTTCATTGTTCCTGTCTTTTGGTCGTCGTGTTTTATACTGTATAAGATCCAAAAGTTTAGGATACAAATTTCTCATGTCTTAAAAGACAATAGCATCGTTTCCGAGCAAAATTTAAATGAAAAATGTATTAATCTCACATTTAAAACCAAATATCGTGTTATTCAAATTATAATTTTAGCAAACACATACGAAATTAAGCTTCTTGAGCAAACAAAACATGTCTTTGAAGTCCGCACATTGCAGAGATTGCACAAAGAAACACAAACAAGTCGCGACGTGTTTAACTTTCATTTTAATCTCAATACACACTCATATCACGCGCGAAGAGTTTGAAGAAAGGAAAGACAGAAAACTAAGTTAACTTGAAATTAAAAGCACATACATACACTTAAGTCTTTTTACCATGAGGGTAGGCAGAAACTACAGAACGCCACCTACGATCCCTGCATAGGTACTATTTCGGCGTCGCGTCGTCCATATTCATCAAAAAGTACGCAGATTATATTTGCGCAGTATTATTTACATACATAAATACATACCATCACGCCTGTCCTCACCGAAAGGTTAGGCAGATGTGTACTAACGTACAAGCTCGTTTTACCGGCATGCTTTAGGTTCCATGTAATAGGGGGCGAGTCTATTGCCATTAACCGGGCACAAATCCAAACTCCGAGCTGCTACTGAGAATTTCATAGAAAAACCCAATAACACTGCTCGACCTGGGAATTTTGATTTCTTGATTTAATGACAAAGCACCTTGTAAACACTGAGCACTTATGTTATTTAGTAGTTATTATTAAATTACATGTGCTTTATGTGGATTAAATACTATAAAATAAATTAAATTCGAACCCAAGACCTCTTGCTTGGCAGTCGCACTGTGCGACTACTAGACCAACGAGGCATTATTATTTTATACATCATTATAAAGGAGCATGAGTTGTATACAATACAATTCACAATTATTTTTTCAATTCAATAATAATTTCCATAAAGTGATATACTGGCTCATATAAATGTACGCTGTGTCTCAAGCATGTGAATTTAACGTTCCTTGAAGAGATTTTTCTTTTCTGTTTATACTTTGTTTTGACTCCGATACAGATCGGATATTGTCTCATTCACTGTGCCACAGCATTCTATATTGTACGTATATCTGCACACAGTATAGTGTAATACTATGTTGCTATGAATGTGTTTCTTAAATATTTAAAACTATTTTTCCATTTTTGAGGAAAACATTACCTGATAAAATTATTTCTAAAATAATTTATCGCGATTTCTTATACTGCCGCGAATTGAAATAAAAATACTTTTAAGGATTTTGTCGCAATATGTAGATATATAGTTAATATTCCACAATGTATCAGTTTTTATACGAACTATTTTATGTTTCTAAGTGAATACTAAACAATATAACGCGATAAAATCCATAAAATGTAGTTTTATTTTGAATATTTTATGCGAAATTCGAAATATTCAGTATTCTCTCAGTTTTCAAAGAAGATTCAAATCTGGCAGCAGCTTAGCTTGACATCGTAAACATAATAACATTTATGTTTGATCCGCGGCGTGCCCCCACAGGCTCTAATGAAGTACAAGTGGAACGGAGCTGCATCGTCAAAGCCGCGTCTATTCGTCCACAAATTATATGCAAATAGCTGCTAAATGGTTTTTTCCCGTATCTCTTTAATATGCCGGCGGTCGTTTAAGGCATTTCCATTTTAATTTCGGCGAGTTTAAGCTCCCCGTGCACCGGGGTGCTCGCTTTATTGTCACAATGTGTGAATATTCATGTTCGCCAAGAATTCTGGACGCCATTTTTGAGATGAGTGAAATTTGTGTCAGCTTTTGTTTTTGTTGTGATATCATTTAAGTTGCTATCGTATGTTATCTATGTAAGAGATATGCTCATTTTGTAATAGTTTTTATAAACATTGCTATAAAACCTTTTTTACGTTGGGTTTATAATATTAATATACCTACCGCGAAAAGCTCGATGGCCAGTGATTTCCATAAATTTTTAATGTATGAATACTTATTATAATGTTTTTATATGTTCAGTATAGTTGCCATCCCTGCACAAATTAAGCTTAACTTAAAGTCAAAGTCAAAGTCAAAGTCAAAGTCAAAGTCAAAGTCAAAGTCAAAGTCAAAGTCAAAGTCAAAGTCAAAGTCAAAGTCAAAGTCAAAGTCAAAGTCAAAGTCAAAGTCAAAGTCAAAGTCAAAGTCAAAGTCAAAGTCAAAGTCAAAGTCAAAGTCAAAGTCAAAGTCAAAGTCAAAGTCAAAGTCAAAGTCAAAGTCAAAGTCAAAGTCAAAGTCAAAGTCAAAGTCAAAGTCAAAGTCAAAGTCAAAGTCAAAGTCAAAGTCAAAGTCAAAGTCAAAGTCAAAGTCAAAGTCAAAGTCAAAGTCAAAGTCAAAGTCAAAATATAATTTATTCAAAGTAGGCCAAATTTAACTGGCTCTTTTTGAACGTCGTCAATAAAGACAGCGCCGAAAAACGCCCGCCCTTCATTTTTGCATTCTGAGCGCTACGTAGCATTGATAGCGTGCCAAATAGGGGAAAAGCAATTTTAATCTCTCGATAGCCAGAACGCCAAGTGCAGAAAGCACAGTTATTTAATGAAATCTTATCTTTATTTTTTTCTAATTCTCTGAACTACTAAATTCCTGATTGTATTTTTTATCAATAAACTATAGATTACAAAAAAATCTGAAATAAATGAAAGCTTTGCTATGCTTTGAATTTAATACTGGACAGGCGCCAGTTAGTAGTAGTTATTTCTTTCCACTGGTTAATTTTCTTTCGTTATAATCTCTACGTTGAACATGCCATAGACAAACCCTACCATTATATCAGATTTAATACACCACAAGTCCTTGCAAAAACGTAAAAGATTTATACACAGGATGAAGTACTGAAGTTCAGAAACACTCAAATTTCAATATAGACGATGAATTTCAACCTTGATTATCATAGAAATTCTTTTCCATTAAATTCGAGTAAAACATTGCACGACCATAGGAAACGGTGAGCCTCATCTGTGAAAAGCGGATCGCCAATCATTAACAGAAATATAAGATAGCTGTTAGTAATTATAACACCTAAATCAGATAAAGCAAGGTTAGGATCAAAATAATATCAATATACCACCATAAAATCGGTTAACTTTATTTAAATTATCGATAATAATGATTGCGAATATCCATTCAACTATTCTCTCTAGAGTGAGAATAAATTTGTGGCAACATTTATATAAAAGCGACAAATGAATATCTAAATATATTTAACCGCAGGGTCACGTGCCTGACCACAACGTGATTATTATATCCATGATTGATATTCGATAGCTCCAATTCAAATGCTGGCTTAAATCTGTATCGATAACGCTTAATAATAAATATGGTACTGATAAAATAACTACAAGAAAATAAACAGAAAATGAGTTGTATTAAAACGGTGACGACCCGATTTGTCCAGCGGTAGTCGACGCTGTTTATGCTATGGATCCCCGGTTCGATTCCTGGCAGGGACAAATGTTTGTGTGAGGAGCATCAACATTTGTATCCGAGTCATGGATGTATCTATGTATAATAAGTATGTATTTATTTTAGGGATCGTAGCTCGTGAAATTCTGTGGTTTTTGTGTACTCCCATGGGAAAAAGGCGTGAGTGTATTGTATTCATGTAATGTATCAATATAAGTTGACCTATCCATAATTTAACTGTCTCACCGCCAAGTGTCAAACTGTCAAATGATGGTAAAGGCCATCTTGCACTATGATGTTTCAGAACATAGATAGGTAGATTGCCCCTAAGATCTTATGCAGGTTGACGGACGTATAGATTCAAAAAGTACTATAATAATATTAAATCTGATGCTGAGCAATCGTTACACAGCAGTGTCCAAGAAACCTTATAACTTATTTATAATTCTGGGCTCACGAAAAAATATAATAATTGATTAAAAGCTTTTAGACTGGTTCATTTTTGGTGCAGTTTAAAAAAAACCTATTACGGTCTAACAGTCCAGGATAACACCGTCATATCCAGCATATTTGTACATGTATGCAATAGGTATATGTAATTATTCATGGCTTTCTAGAATTACTCTACTTGCATGTGTCTGATCGCCACATTTATAGTAAGGTCTGGTCTCTAAGGTCATTCATATTTGAAAGTACTCGTGTTAAATGATGACTTAAAGAAAATGGAGCTTCTTGTTAATTCTTAATGATATTGATGATTTCTTTTTGTGTTTTATTTTCTTGAATATTTGGTTGTAGCTGGTTGATAGTAAATGTATACTTATTTTGTTTATACTGAAAGTATTGATCAGTATTCGTTAGGGTATGTTAGACCTATGTACCTACCTATAATGTGGTCTGTAAAACGCCATATTCAGACAGCGGAGGCTTAAGCCCGGGTGACACGAGGCTAGTAAATCAAGCTAGTGAGCCAAGCTAGTGCTGCCAAGCTAGTAAGCTAGTGACACTAGCTTCGTGTAGACGGAACTAGTTTCGTTTACAAGCTAGTAAGCTAGTGTGGAAGCTAGCAAGCTAGTGCCTCAAGCCAGGATAGTTTTAATAGCTTGGGGTTCTATTTTTCAAGCTAGTAGGCGCCCCCCACCACCCGTTTTACTATCCTGGCTTCGTTACTAGCTTCGTGTCAACCGCGAAGCTAGCGAACCTAAGCTAGTGTGCAGTCGGAGAGCGTGGTGAGAGTGCGTGCAATTTGTTAAAATGCCGAAATTAGCGGACGAAATTAATTTAAAATTCGTTCAATTGTACAGAGAAGAGGAATGTTTGTGGAATGCAAGTATTCCATCTTACAAGGACAAGCAAATGCGAGACTCGTCACTAGAAAAAATACGCGACATACTAAATAAAGATGGAATAGAAATGTCGATAAAAGAGATTAAAAATAAAATTAAAAATCTAAGAGCTACATATTGTCAAGAATTAACAAAGATAGAAAAATCTGAGAGGTCTGGAGCAGGAACTGCAGAAGTCTATAAGCCAAAAATTATTTGGTTTGAGGAAATGCATAATTTCATAAAAAAGGTGCCAATGAAGAGAAAAACTTCGGTAAGTTATTTTAATATTATTTACTCTTTACAAT
This sequence comes from Craniophora ligustri, assembly GCA_905163465.1. Classification (NCBI taxonomy): domain Eukaryota; kingdom Metazoa; phylum Arthropoda; class Insecta; order Lepidoptera; family Noctuidae; genus Craniophora; species Craniophora ligustri. The sequence continues at coordinate 16,960,528 of LR990956.1, forward strand.
TATTTACCTTAAAAGTACTTATTGAAATATTAATAATCGTCGGCATTTTTAATTTTTCTTGTAGTTTTGTCTGAATTAACGAATCATTCTTGCTTGCCATGGTACTGCTCCATCATTGTTGAAATATCTCTTAAATTTCTCCCTTTTTTCGATAGCTGACAGAGAAGAGTGGTTACTTCCCTGTCGACTGATACTGGGTAAACATAAATTTTCCATTCTCCATGAACCGGGAATAATGTTTCCCGCTTCAATGTCTTCTTGGTCGACATCACTACTAATGCAATAAGTGCTTTTTTGCTCTTTTCGTAACCAATTATGCAGAGCACATGATGCTAGTACAATTTTGTCTACTGTTTTTACGTCAACTGCGATTGGTCTTTGATAAACACGAAATCGGCTTGCCAATATGCCAAAGGCATTTTCTACAGTTCTTCTGGCTCTACTTAGCCGGTAGTTGTATACTTTTTCTTCATGTGTTAAATTGTCACCTGGGTACGGTTTCATAATATACGATTTTAATGGGAATGCAGCATCCGCCAAAATTACTCCGCCTTGTGGTATAAGGTTATTTTCTAGTTGATTATATATGGAGCAATTCCTAAAAACACTTCCATCAGATGCCATTCCACAGGCGCCGACGTCAATATAAATGAAATTATAATCGTAATCAACAATAGCCATAAGAACAATACTGAATGTTTTTTTGTAATTAAAAAACAAACTTCCACTGTTGCCAGGAGCTATGATTTGAACATGCTTCCCGTCGACGGCGCCATAACACGCTGGAAAGTTCCATTTCACTCTGAAACCATTTTCTATAGCTGCCCATTCTTCAGTTGTAGTTGGAATCTGTAACAATATTTTTAACAATTTTTTTATTTTCAGAACAATCAAGATTCTCCAAACAATAATAAAGATGACAACAGTGCAAGCAACAGTCAGTCATTAGAACCACCCGTAGCAGAAAATCTGTCAGAAAAGACAGTTGAAATGTCTCAACCTGCAAGCGAAATGTCGTCTATTCAAGATAAAACTTCTAAATTTATTTCCCCCGGAAGTAACATTCCGCAATTTAAGAAACGGAAGGTTTCGCAAGTGAGTTCATTGATAAATGAAATTAAGGTGATTAAGGAGGATTTAAACAGTTCACGAGAATTTCAGGAACCAGAGCTGGATGAACATGAGATATTTGCAAAATATGTAGCAAGTCAGTTGAAAAAGCTTTCACCCGGACAGGCCATTTTAGCTAGGGATCAGATCAACGCAACACTATCCCGCTGTCGGATGTATGATTTAAACTTCGGAAATACTACATTTTCGTACCAGTCACCTATCAATTCTTCAGACTCCAATATGTCAACCACATTTTCTTACAATAGTTCTGCAGCAAGTCCACTCTACACTAATCCACCATCACAACTACAACAGACTGAGCAACGTGATGAACCCATCATCCATCCGCCACCACAGCAAGAGTTGGAGCAAGATGAAGATCCCATCTATCAAGCATTTCAAAATGCTTGATACATTTCTCGCCATTTATGTAGCGTAAACGTACATTTTGTCGTCATTTATGATTTCTCATTTTGTAATTTAGAATTTAATCTCGCCATTTATGTAAGCGTAAAAGTACCTACTTTAATTTGAAATAAATAAAATTCTACATACCTGTATATCTTTCTTTAATGCCTTATAAATTTCACTGCAAACTTCTGGTATAAATCTAGATATAGTAGATCTTGAAACACGATACATGTGACTTAACTTCCTGTAATTGACACCAGATGATAGAAAATCCAGAGTTATTTCCAATTTTATTTTAGCCGGTATGGCTTCTCTCATATTAGTATTTAATTTTTGTATTTGTGGTCCCACTAGATTCAGTAAATTGTCAAAAATATTAGGTGTCATTCGCAAAATACTCTTGAATTCGCCGGAATCCTCAGATCGCAGTTCTTTTAAAAGTAATGCAGATGCTCCATGACTATGTCTTCTTAAGATCCAGGGTCTTGTCCAAGTACGCTTTTCTTCTAGCAGAGCTAATATTTCATCTAGCGCATGTTGACACAACTTCCGAATTAACTTTCTTAGTAGAATTGCTTTTCTCTTACGCACACTGTTCATTTTTACGTATACGTGTTATCAGGTTAAGCACAACTCACTACTGACTTGACTAGCTTGAAATTTCCTAGCTTCGTGTAGACAGCACTAGCTTGGTTACAATCCAGGCTAGTAGGTAAGCTAGAAACCAAGCTAGTGACCCCTTACTAGCTTACTATCCTAGCTTCAAAATACTAGCCTCGTGTCACCCGGGCTTTACTCCTATTTCCCATGCAGCAATCGACAGTCCAGATTTTATTATTGAAATCATAATATGTGCTTCGTTCGTGAAATGAAATTACATTTTATCTCTAAATAGCTTTTTTATTTACAGAAATATAAAATAAAATAAATTAATTAGGGGCTGTCCATTAATCACGCGAGATTCGAAAGAGGGGGGGACGGGTTCAGCAAAAATCACTAAATATCACATGGGGGAGGGGGGGGGGGGGGTTATAGCAAGATATGACGTGCAATTATTTTTTCGTCTAACGCGTGATTTCTAAACCTAAAACTAGTAGGTATTACAAACATTTTAAGATCCTTTGTAGGTACTAAAAATACACGTGATTTTTGGTGGGGGGTGGGGTAGTCTTAAACCTCACCACGTATCACCATGGGGGAGGGAGGGGTTAAAAAATGTTAAAAAAACATTACGTGATTAATGGACAGCCCCCTAACTAGATAGCATCGGTATTTCCTAACCGATGAGGTCATCGTTTAGGAAATACCGATACTGAGAAGAGACACCAAAACAATCTCAGAGAATCACGGTCTCTTTTAAAGTTCAGTTATAAGAAGTGTTCTGTTACTGCATAATAATTATATTTTTATATAAACCCGAATAGAACCGGCAAATAATTATAAAACAAAATAAAAGCAATTCTGAAGATAGTCTGTATTGTGAATATTTCAAAACTTATTAAATCACTTTTCATGTACCTTAATTGTAAAGGATTTGTCGTCGGCTGCCTCAGTGGGGCAACATAATGAGTTTTAGTCCCGTAATTATACTTGAACTCAACCCCTATAGATGAAACAACTGCTTACAACCCTTTCAGGGGCGGATTTCAAAGGTTTCTGATTCAACCTCACCCTCGATTAAATTGTGTCAAATATTGTGGAAGCTATTTTTTGTAGGTAATTTGTTTGAAGGTGAATTAATTTGTTTTGTGCTCGGAGTTTTTGATGTTTTGGCTAATTTGTCTATTGTAGTGGAGTTTCAGTATTTATTAAGGTTGAACCGCACTTGCAAATAGGCCGAGTATCACTTATTACACACGCGTGCGTGTTATGTCGTGTCTGTGAAATTACACATTATACATAGATACCCATTCGAACAGTTATAATATGTACACACGAACTAATCGCTAACCACTCTCAAACATGTGTTACGGTGTCCAGGCTTTGTTTTAATATGCACGCGTACCGCGATTTTGCCTAAGCTTGGACACACTATCATTATAACATGTTTCTTTTCTTTCATTAATTATACTAATGGAACTGAATTTCTAAAGCACATATACATAAGTATATTCTTACCAAGAATCTCCGAGATTCTTGAGAATATATTCTCATGTATGTTGCTTTTGAAATAATATCAGGAAGCTAGTAAGTGTTTTCCACCAAGAATGCGGCGTGTCTCGTGCAATAATTACAACTGCATTACACTATACCTTTTCTTGCATTGTAACACACGAAATGGAAACAGAAGTCACACAAACATAGCCACATAAAATAGGAATGAAAGATAAGAACTCCGGATAACATAATATTTATAAAATCTATTATGTTATAGGTATATCTTTAAATAAGTTTTCTTTGTGTTTCTGCGTGTTCTTTCTGTGTGTTTGTTCGTGATGTCAGGGTTATTGCGAAATTTGATGACCGGATTAGAGCAGCAGGATTAAAGGCTACTGTGGTAAGGGTCATGGTTTCGAGTCCCGGTAGGGGCATATGTTTGTGTGATGAGTATCAACATCTGTACCTGTGTCATGGAAGTTTCTATGTATTATGTGAATGTATTTCCAAAAAAATAATCTATAGTAGTGTATCAACCGTCTAGTATCTGTAACACGAACCTCGTTGCTTAGCTCAGAACTAGAAGCGGTGCGTCATTATGTCTGGATATTTTGTCGTATTTAAGTTTCATAACACGCATAACGTTTTCAAAGATCAAGTGAAGTGATTCTTCTGTTTTCTTCTGTTTAATCAGATTATTCACACCTCATTCCTTTGCACCGCGGAATAACTTGGATTTATTCCCTCGAGGTGGGATAAATATAGCTCTGGCAACACTGATATTACCACTGTGTGTAAATTTACCGCTAGCAACACTGATATTACAGGTGTGTGTATTAAGGCTCGGGATTTAATAAAGCTATTAGATGAGTGGGTATTCTTTGCTGAACAAAGGGGATGCTTTTGGCTTGACAGTTCAGTTGTCTTGTTTTATAATATGGTGCTTTACATTGTTGAATACTGCGTCGTAAACCAACGCTTTTTAATGTTTTACATTTACTACTTACGTGAATAGTAGACTTTGAAATAAAATTACTTACTAGGTACGTCTTTATGTGCTGTAAAGAATACGAATATAAGATAGAAATCCATAAAACGTAGCTTTATTTCAACTTTTATATTTCATTTCAAACTTTATTATAAAAGGCATCAATTTGGCCTCCATACTAGTTATTATAATACACTTTTGATTATCCAGGGCTTCAAAAAAGGTTAATTAAAAAAGTACTGAACAATAGATATTTGAACACTTAATTATCCAATGTACCTAATGTAGGTAGGTCCTGAAGTATCCTTTATAAAGAATTTAATTAATTGTTTAATCTTAATCAACTTGACGATTGCTAAACCTTTTAAATTATATACACATCGTCTGTTGTTTGTCAATTGTCTAGTTTTAGTTAGATGGATAAATGCTTAACTTTAATTAATTTGGGAGTTTTAAATTCAGTTTTAGCTTTATAGAGTTCAAAATTCATCATAATTCCTAATATACTTATAATAATATTAATGCGAAAGTGTTCTGCCTGTCCACTGTTCTGACTATCTGTCTGTTACCTCTTCACTCTTGGGTCCCGGGAAAATACATAAAATAGGTTTTGTTCCGGAAATCATCCATGAAAAGGGTACCTAATGCAAGTTTGTATGCGGAATCAATAATTTCTTAAAATAAGGTGGAAATAAATAAGCAAATTGTATAAAGTTAAAAATTTTACACAGACAAAGTGGCAGGACAAAGCTAATAATAATTTTCCGCTGAACTCCTCCGAAACGGCTGGATGAATTATTATTATTTTGTATGTATATTTGGTAGGTCTGAGAATCGGTCATAGGCTATTTTTACACCCAAACGATACAACACCAGAGTTTAAAAAAAATATTTTTGTATTTTTTTATGATTTGGCATCAAAAAATACTTATAACTCTAAATTTTCACCCTGCTACCACCAACCCCCATAATGTGGCAAAACAACGTTTGCTGGGTCAGCTAGTAGGTATATAATATGTGCGTAGTGCCTATAACAAATGCAGGCCTACACACCCGAGGGAAAAGTCAAACCGTTATTAATACGCCGATTGAATAATAAGCACGGTGTATCCTGAGCGGCCGGGTGGTCCGTGTTTACTCAATATGGCTCTGGTGACCTTGCCTGGTTGTAGAATAACTAAAATAGTATATCCGAAGATAATAACAGCCTCGGATAAAGTGTTGACGGCCTTGCCAATACAAAAACTGTTTTCAGCGATTGGCAGACTTCATAAACTAACGAGTATATGTCTAATACATGCAGGTTCCCTTACAATTTTTTTTATGTTGATAAGCGGGCAAACGAGCTTGCTGCTCACCTGATAGTAAGGGATCGCCGCCCATGGACATTTGCAACACCAGAAGGTTTGCATATGCGTTGCCAACCCTTGCAGATACCATTAGTTTCTTAAAAATAGGGAATGACTAAACTGACACCTTATCCTGGCTCTCGTAATCTTACTTACTCACAGAAATACAACTATTGTTGATTCACTGCGGTCTTCTGTAAGGCGGAGGTACTTCCGCAGTCGGGCAGCTCAATTTGAGCGAGGAATCTCGCTATGCCCTGCCTCTCGAAACAATGTTTCCTTACAATGTTTTTCTTCACCGTTTGTGCATATTCGAAAAGTCAGTGATGTGTGGGATTCTCTCGAGAACTTTGACGTCACAATCTACTGGTTTCACCAAAAGGCTATCACACTCACAGGCTATCTTAATCCTTGTTTACCAAAAATTTATTAGAATGTGTTCCTGATTCAAATACTGGTCCTAAAACGATCCTCTATTGAGACCGACAATGGGCGCGGGCAGTCGATACGTTTTTGTCGATCCCATCCGTTTCAGCAGTCTATTGTCGGAGCTCTGCCCACGACAGTTCGTGGGAGGCGTGAAGTACGGCGTCGTATTTCATCTTTGCTGTGGGTTTAATTATATGGAATTAATTTGTGCGTTGCTTAAGGCTTTGAAGAGATACTGTTGTTGATGTGCGATTGTGCGTCAAGGCGATTGGCGATTGCGGCTATCTTCTGATTTATTAGTAATTTTTCCTTAGATTATTAGGAAATTAAGGCAAATTAAATTAATTTAACTATTTTCACGGATTTCATCGCGGTACATTGTTATTCTTCATCTTCTCTTCATCAGCCCATTAACGTCCCACTGCTGGGCACGGGTCTCCTCTCATTTGAAAGGGATTAGGCTATAGTCCACCACACCAGCCTACTGCGGGTTGGCAATGTTATTATTTAATGCAAACTGATGAATTGGGTGACTTGATGTTATAATTAATAACAGCAACTCAATTTCTTTTCATAATTATTGACAATCCAATTTACACTACCTATACTTATTTCAGAAATCATCCACGTTGCCCCAGTTGCATCCAGCCTCTGCTGGATTTATAACGTTAACTGATCCCAACATAATCACAAGTCCAGCTGTGTTGCCACCATAACTCATGGTGTCCCCAGCACTCGGCAAACAGCCAAGAGTTTTAAGTAAAATCACTTGATTCACGCCATCGTTAAGTGAACGTTTTCGCTAAAAACGCGTTCTTTTTTCTCATAATTCTGTATAACGTGACGGCTTTGAGTTATGAGAGCTTGGTAGAACCAAGCTCTTATATTTTTAATTTAAACATGCATTGTGGTTCTACGGCACAGTTGGTGCAGAGGCTGAGCGAACAGTTTCTGCGCCGCGTATCACGGGTTCAATCGCCGGATGGAACATAAATGTGTATACGGGTGCCTACAGGTAGTTGTTCGGAGTCTGAATGTTTGTGCATTGTAAATATTTGTATTTGTAAGATAAATTCTAGTAATTTCTCTTATGTCGTTTAAAAGAAATTCTAGTAATTTCTCTTGTGTCGTGTTAAACATAAAAAAAATAAGGGTAACCAAAATAGCTGACAATGTCTACAGCATTTTTTCAGTGGTTCCTAGTAATTAGCATTTGTCAATAGCTTATTATAGTTTTAATTCACCCTGTTTTTATATAATCCTTTTAATTTTATTAAGCTTTTAACTTTTAAAGTATTAGAATTTTCGCGATTATCCGTATTTATCGCTCTCTAGTCCTCAGTGTATTTAAATAGATTGGAAACAATTTGAGAGTAAGTCACAAGGGAAATTGCCACGCTTAAGGATTCCCCTATCTAATTTAACTCATTATACACCAATCATTACACATGTTTATTGAATTTTGTACTGTTTATTGAAGTATGTAGTGCCAGCAGTGAACTATGCACAATCGGTATGCGGTGAGAAGTTAATGTAGTCAGTTGAAGGCAATGCAACATATAAAACACAATAATATTCTATTTATTTCTGTAAATTACGTTTAAATAGGTACACTATTACGATATGATTCGATAGAGCCAACTACGTAACTTATGGAATTTAAAAAATATTATTACTTTATGAATATTATGACACAGCGCCATCTAGTTCCGAGCTAAACAAAGATAGCTAGATAAATATTGTTGTAAATACATACATATGTTATACATGGAAACAAATGACTGACAAAAACAAATGAATCAGGGCAAAATATCCATCCGCTCACTACAAACATTTTCCCCTACCGGGATTTTAACCCATTACCCTTAACACAGAAAGCAGCCTTTAATATCGTTGTGCTAGCCAGGTCGTTAAATTGTAAAGGAATTGTCTGAAATTGTAAGCGAACTTCTTACAATGTGACTACCTACATATAATCAAATCAGTGGTGCGTTACAGATGGAAACCTTCCACTTTTTCCACTTTCAGTTTCCAACATTAATTTAAACTAAATTACAAAGGTTACATGAAAAACAGTTTTTCCAAACACAGTATCAATGAAATCGCAGACCAAACCACGTAACATTCAGATTTATAGTTCTAATTCGAGTACCAACTGTACCGAAACACAACAAAGTTTTCAAAGGGGTATTTTAGGACTTTGTATCATTGGAGATTAACTATACAATACCTCAGATAAAACTAAATTCAAACTCGAATAATTTATTTTATTTAGACCAATAATATATATTTTTTTTTATGGTGATAAGGGGGCAAACGAGCAGGCGGCTCACCTGATGGTAAGTGATGACCGCAGCCCATAGACATTTGTAATACCAGAGGCTTGCAAATGCGTTGCCAAACCCCTTAGAAACCTTTCAGGTTTCTTAAAATAGGGAGTTACTGAACTGAAAAAAAATAATTTTAAAAACTAGTTGGTAGGTTTCATATAGTAGGCACTGGTACGAAACTCCACAAACACTGTTTAAATAAAATGTAATACCGTAAAAAGTTGTGAGATCCATGTAATACCAAGTCGGTTAATTTATTCAGTCCCTACTTTTAGATTTAGATTGACTTGGGCATCGCAATATACAAACTTATTTAATACTCGCTGCCTCCTGCGGCTTTTCCCGCATGGTATATAGATAAAAAGTAGCCTACGTGTTAATCCAGGTAATAAACTATATGTATGCTAAATTTCATTCAAATGTGTTAAGCGGTTTTTGCGTGAAAAAGTAACAAACATCCATCCATTCGTACTTACAAACTTTCACGTTTATAATTTTAGTAAGGATAATATGTAGCACTTGTGAGATACTTTGTGTTTCCATGCGATGCCCAAGTCAATCTAAATCTAAAAGTAGGGACTGAATAAATTAACCGACTTGGTATTACATGGATCTCACAACTTTTTACGGTAGGAGAACTGGATTGCGCGACTTGGATTTTTTACAAGTATGTTTTTGATGGCATCTCATTTCTTTTTGTAGATTGTCCTACAATTATTTCTTTTTTATTTTTTCTTTCTTATTAAAGCCCACTCTCTGTAAGTTTTTCTTTTTTTAACCGACTTCCAAAAGGAGGAGTTAATCAATTCGACTGTATTATTTTTTGTTTTTTATGTTTGTTACCTCATAACTGTGGATTGGGTGAACTGATTTTAAAATTCTTTTTTTATATGAAAGCTGATGCTTCCCGTGTGGTTCCATAAAAATGGTGAGGATCTGATGAGTGGATCCTGGGGAAATGGAGAGAAACCCTCATATTTTATTCGCAGATGACGCGTTTATTGTTCAACCTCTTACATACTATCACGCCTGTTGTCCCCGAAAGTTTAGGCAGATGTGTACTAATGTACACCCACGTTTCACCGGTATGTTTTAGGTCCCATATAATAGGTGGCGAGCCTATTGCCATTAATCGGGCACGAATCCAAACTTCGAGCTGCTACTGAGAATTTCACAGAAAAACCCAATAACACTTTGCTCGACCTGGGAATCGAACCTGTTACCTTTAACCTTAAAACGATCATGAACAAGACGAAAGTGATGTTGAATATCCATGTTGTATTGGCTAGAACTCCGCTGAAGGTCGGTAGCTCTGTCCTCGAAGTTGTTGACAATTACGTTTACGTGGTAGGTAAGTCCAACTTCTTAGAAAGAGTTCAATCGTCGGACCCATCTCGGCTGGGTAATGTTCGGGAAGATATGCCAATTCATTTTCTCCCAAATAGCACAGTGTCTATAGAAGACAGTGTTTGACGAGTGTGTGTTACCAGTAATGAGTTACGGCACCGAGACGTGGCCGCTAACAATGGGCCTTTTATGAAAGCTGATAGTCATTCATAGAGCGGTGGAGAAGGCTATGTTAGGAGTTTCACTACGCGATCGTATCAGAAATGAGAAGATCCGTAGAAATACCCGGGTCACTGACCTAGCCCAAAAGAAACGCCAAACTCAAGTGGCAGTGAGCAGGGCACATTGCTCCGAAGAACTGAAGGCCGGTAGGGCTCGAAGTTTCTAAAGTGGCAACTGCGATCAGGAAGTCACAGCTTATCTAGGCCTCGGGCAAGGTGGACCGACAACCCGCTAAAGGCCGCTGGAATCCGCTGGATGCGGGTGGCGCAGGACCGGTCATCGACGAATTCCTCAAGGGAGGCTTATGTCCAGCGGTGGATGTGATTTAGCTGAAATTATGATAATTGTTAAACATAATTATATCTAGGTACCTATCTACACCTATTATTCTATAATTACGATTCATTCTAAATGCAACGCAAATGTAACTTTGTAATCCTATATATGTATATAGGAATACAAAGTTATTTATGCAGTTAGTGAAACTAAAAAACTGGACTGAAATCGCAAGATATTTTAGTTTTCCCTTTATTTGTACACTAAACACTCATTGTATTCTAAATGTGAAGCTTCTATGTCTGCTAGAAGTACCTTAGAGTTTTGATGATCGGTCAGTCAGTGAGTGACAAAATTTAACAAAATTAAGAAAGTTTGACTAGTTATTATTCCTAAACTACTGGTTCAAATTGAATGAAATTTGAAATATGCCGTATTCGCACAATGCGTGCTTGAGTCATGAAAATTCAGGCTTCTAGTTTAATCCACAACGAAGTTATAGGGGGTCTAAAATGGCCTGAATTGGTTCGAGAAAAGATAGTACGGCCGTGCCGCTTTTTTTTTTTGCTCGACTTGGCGGGGGCACTGCCGTGCCCCCAGATAGTTGTAAGACACATTCCAAGTTTTATTGTAGACTAGCTTCCGCCCGCGGCTCTGCCCACATGGTAGGTAGATAAATAGTAGCCTATATCCTTCTTCAAGGTTCCATCTTCATTAATAGCAGAATTGATCAAAATCGGATCAGCCGTTCGCGCGTTATGCCGTGACCAAGGGAAATAGGGATTCATTTATACATATATAGAAGATATATTGTAGAAAATATCTACCTACCTATTATAAACCTTCTGTGGAATATAATACTGGCTTGGTGAAGAAACAGCAATTCTAATAACTCTCAATTCTTAGTTTTCTTAATCCTGTTAGGATCGGTTAATTCAAAGTCAAAGTTAAATGTATATAGCTGATAGGTCGAACCTAACAATGACTATAACTGAAAGTTACTAAAGATTAATTACTTGTCCCGTACAAGTACCTATACCGAATTTTTCGCACGTCGGATCTCTCTGTACAATTTTATTTAAACTGGGTTCCGCCGTTTGCGAAATTTTCGGTCAGCGCAGGAACAACCCTAGGCTTTTAGCGTTAACAGTTGTAAAGCAGTGCAGGTCATGTCGAGTAGAGTTTGTTTCACAAAGGCCAGGTGCGCAGGTTTTAGCAGGTTTTTTGTGCAATTTTTCTGTTTGCCCCCCCTGCGAACTCACAGTTTGTTTGTCGCTGTTCTGAATGGCCACTTGAATTGTATAACGTGTTTTTACCTCTCGTCCTTTCTGTTTGGACATTTTCGTCTAAATAGACGACTAAAATGACATATCGATCGTGTCAGTTTGACATTTAAAGCTGATAAAATGATATTCGCTACTGTAATGTACCTCTGGAGTACCTTTTTTATACTATATATAAAGTTTGCGAATGACCACTGCGATCTATGATGGAGCGCGCATACCTAAAGGAAACAGATATTTGGGATTAATGTATTGATAAATTATATTGGGCAAGATCCACTCTGGAAGCATATTCCACATTTCAGCGGAAAGCATGATAAAAGTGGTCTGAAAGCGTTCCTTATTTATGATCACTCACTATGGGCTTTATAAGAAAGTTCAAGGTCACTTAGCAATCTATAAAGGCAGCTACGCTTGAAGTGCGCCGAAGAAAATTAATTAGAAAGAAAGAGATCATTACAAGAACTATAGGTGCCGACAAAGTTGAAAGGATTTATAAGCTAAAGTGGCAGTGGGCTTTGACTGGAGGCCACAAAAACGCAGGCAGGCCACAAAAGAGGCAACGTGAGAAGGTATCTGATGATATGATAAACGAACGACCTTATAAAAGCCGTTAGAAGTCGTTGGATAGGGGTGGCATATAACAGGTCCTTCTGGAAATGTATGGGGGAGGTTTTTGTTCACCAATAAGTTTCGTCGATTGTCCTTTATTATGAAGATGATGATCGCTGTGTTCGACTCAAAAACTATATTACATGTGGTTGTCGGGAACATTTTATTGCTTAGACTGTTCCATTATTTTGTATACATGTTACATAATAAGCGGTACAATAAAAAAATACACCAATAAACTGGCAACATTGTCCACATCTAATAAAATACTCGATATACCATAAAACCTCTTATGAAATCAATTTACAAAGGCGTGGCTACACTGTTTATGATCGCCTGGTACCTACTAATGGTCGGGGGAGGATTTACGAGCAACCCTTCGGACAAAAACTTTATGAGCCACCCTTAAGCAAACGAGCCACAAATTTTATGGCTGTATTACTTCTATGTTAGTTTACTATGTGTTAAGCAGTTAAAGTGACGGGACGCCATTTTGTAACTATAATCACACATAGTTGAGCCGTTGTGACGTCGGTATTTGGTCTGTATCCGTCTTTATAAGGAGGCAGCTTTGTGTACAATTTATTTCTATTGTAGGATGGAAACTTCTCAGCATTTCATTCTTACCAAGAGTTTATATGCATACAAAATTATTTAAATTATATGTATGATGTAGAAGAGGTCCCCTTAATTTTAATAAAATAAAATATCGAGTCCATTTGTTGCTAAAAGTAAAGTCTAAATGAAAAGATTGCTAATGTTCAAAATATCTCCCAACTCATCTGAATCTCCTCCTGTGGTAATTAATTTGATTCCCAACCTACTGCAAGTAATCATTTTCTACAAAAACAAAATACATGATGTATATTATGGAGACCACTGACCTCTGCCCCCTATCCTCTGACCTCTTAACACAATACAAACTAGATACTGTAGTATTCCTTCCTATATATACCGTCTCTATTTATCTTGTTATGCATTTAGGAAACATACCGTATGTAACCCTTTCAAGTCGTTAGCCTGTGTTTAATATCACCTTGGCACCCTGCCAAGCCTCCTCTGTGCACGACTTTATAATACGTATGTGTGTAGGCAGATAAAATGGGACGCCGTTTTAATGGGTACTGATAAATTTAAGTGTGTGAGTGTATCAGTATTAATTAGCGAGAGGCCCTGAAATGTCGATGTAGGCATTTATTGAAATAGTTTTATTTTATGATTAGTTTTACATGTAAACTAGCTTCCACCGTGGCTCCGTCTGGGTAGTCAGTAAAGCTCATGTTTTACATACATACATACACTCACGCCTTTTACCCATGTGTAGGCAGAAACTACAGAATGTCTCGCGCTACGGTCCCTGCATACCACTTTTGCCTCGTCCACATTCATACATCTCGCCATGCACGCGCGCCGATTATGAGTACTGCGTACCTGACCTCATGTTTTAATCCAGTGAATAACTATGTATCTGTATGCCAAATTTCAACCGAAACTGTACAGTAGTTTTTTTGGGATTTAGTAGCAAACTTGCCTCGATATAGGTACCTAATAAAGAGACATAATAGAGTGCATGACGCGCGAGCAACACTTCTGGTGTTGCCAACGTCCATAGGCTACGATCACTTTTAAACATCAGGCGGGCCGCAAGCACGTATAGCTGCATCGATCTCAGACAGTTTCAGTGACGACGGTGTAACAGTTGTAATATATACATATTATAATGACGTCATAACGGTACGATTAATGGCGGTATTATCGCGCTCGTTAATTCAACGGCCGTTAACTTGACGGGGGTTGGCCGAAGAGAGGGTGACCTTGATAGTAAAGGGGAGACAGTAGGTCACGGTGCCACGGTTACTTTTCGTCATCAATCTTTCTTCTTATTCTTCTATAGCGGGGGAAAAAACCTAGCTATAAAGGGCAAGCCTGACTGGTAAATGTGAGCCAAATCAATGGAGGCTTGCTTTTTGTGTATTGAAATATCATTAAATACATATTTTATTTAATTTTGAATAAGTAGTCTTATAGATTTTACCTAGCCTATGGAAAAAAGAAAGGTTATATATATATACATATAACCTTTCTTTTTCCCAATTTATGTACGTAATTTAAAATGTCACCGAAATTAATTACCTAATGTTTGTCCGGTTATTACCGTGTAGGTATTAATTTTATTCGTTTAATATCTTTATGTATACGCATATTGGGGTACAATTCTATTATTGATAAAATTCGTAAAAAGCGTGCTGTTTGGAGTATATATTTATCTACATGACTATCTTAAACATATGTTCCTTACGCCTGAAAAAAGTACCACAGTAGAAGGTATAAACTGTTATAACGCAAAAGGTGCTTAAAAATCTGATGCAAGCGTTAATGTTTGCCTGCGATAAGGTTGCTTGCATTTAACCCCGCGTCGGCCACGTTAAATGAAACGTTGAGATACTTTAGATGGTGGAGTTTAAGTTAAAGAGGTCATTTGTTGTCCCTAACATGTATTGCGCACAGTCGGCGACACCATCAAAGAGCCAGCGATAAGTTCTTATGAATAGACGTTTATGAGACAGAGAGATTGAATCTTTTTAACATCATCTTAAGTAGGCAGATTTAAACAGATAAGCAGCTATATAATTGCCTGTAGGCTCCTTTCAGCTATGATAAAATGTACCGTAAATATTTTCCATATTCTTCTTTGATCTTAAATAAATAAGTAAAATGTTATATTTTCTATAGAGCAAATAATTTGTGTATTATATGGAAAATTATATTATATTGTGAATAAAGAAGGTACTTTTTCTCTTTCTTACTAATCGCAGAACGTATCTGAGTTAATACGTTAATAACGTTTATTTAGTTTTACACTAAAGCTTTTTATTTATAATATTAATAGATAAATAATAATGCGGTGATAGTCTAGTGATGTAGGCAATGAATTTTAAAGTCAAAGGTTCAACCCCAAGTCACAAACCATTTCGTATTTATGTATGTCGGTATTTATCACATTCTTAAACGGTAAAGGAAAGCACAGTAACCTGCATGTTAGAGAGAATCTCTCGATGGCGTGTAAGTCAGCCTCACTAGGCTAGCGTGGCAAACTATAGCCTAATCTCTCTTCAATGAGAGGAGACTTGTGTACAGCGGGTCCATAAATATGTTGTTCATAGGTATATTTAATTTTTTCATAATGGTTTTCATTTACACCTTCATTAAATTGAGTTTTCTAGCGTTGTGATCGAATTTTGAGCTATTTTTTAATCTTTGAAGTCTCTAACATATTTATGTATGAGTAAGCTAGCTGCACTTATTCCGCCGAAACAGATATTCAGCAAAGCGAGTTCATAAAAATGTGGTAAAATAGTTTAGAGAGTGGATTCACTGGCAGGGCGCGGCGGTCAGCTCAATTTACTAGCGTAGCTCATAAACCAGTTTGACGAGCGCACAGGGTGGCAACACTGCGCAAGCGCTGCGATATGCGCAGTAGAGAGTTCCCTCTGGCGGTTCCGCCATCACACAATAAACTACGACGCTGTTCTCAAGATCTGCGATGTTGAGACAAACAAAAGATCATCTAGAAAGAAGAAAGATATGTGTAACCCGAGTTGGAACGTATGGAAATAAATAATGAAGACAATAATCAGAATTAAATATGTGCATATTTGTTGTAAATATGTACTATGTATATATGTGTGCGTGTTAAAATATTAGACCATGACCTACTGAATTATAAAATAATATATTAAGCGGCAGCTCATTTCAATTCAACTGTTATAAATAATTAAATTAATAATTATTCTACTGATTTTCAGATACAGCCTGTTAGGAGCTTGTCCTCTCCACAAAAAAAAAACCTAAATCTTATGAAATCGCAAAGCAGGGCTGTCAAAACCGATCCGTTTGAAAATTATGTTATTCAAAATAGAAGTATAGCGAACATATTATCCCCACAAGAACTTCTCCCCCCACCATTATTGAAAATAAAGTTCTTAAAGATAATCCGACTCCCGTTTCTTTCTATTCGCTGCACCATAACGGTTGTATATCTCATAATTAGGTAAAGAGCTCATAAAATGCGGGCCATTTAAGTTCGAGCCGGTGGGGGGCGGCAAGCGGCTCGTAAACCCCCCCCCCCCCCATTGCATGGAATGATTGAATGGGATTGATTTGCTATATTTATGGGAAGTGGATTGAGGCTGTTAGCAATGTGATTCACTTGTTGGTTACTGGAGAAGTGGAGATACACTAAGGACAATGGAGTAGTTGTAAATTGGGGTTTCTGGATCAGAGGAGATCCAGAAACACCCAATTTACACTATCATTCGTTTTATTCAGAAGAATTATCAAGGGCCTCTATATTTATCTACTCAAATTACCAAAGGATCTGAATCAAATGAAGCACCCCAAAATCTATGAATAATTTCAAACCATTCGTTCAAGTTACTTAATCGTCAATCGATTTATCGGTAAATTTTTATATATTTATGATATGAACTGGGCAATCAGTACATTCTATTTTATCATTCATACATTCAATTATTCACGAGAGGAGATCTAGAAGCACCCAACCCACAAAAAAATCCAGACTGGACCAAATATCAACTTGTCCATGCGGGAATCGAACCCACGACACTTGGTTTAGATGGTTAAAGAACAAGTGCGTGCATATAATTGTGACCATGTCTTAACCATTAAGCCAAACGTGTCGTCAAATATGAGACAAAATAACGGATCACTTTATGCACTTTGTTTATTTTAATGAAGCGTGTGTGTGTGATGGCATCATTCATTCAATGTGCTTCCCATATATGGTTTTCATTACAGATTTGTCAAATGACACGTATTACATATTTCATTTAGAAGTTTGTATTCATATTAGATACATGTTTTATTTATTTATTTACTAGTTCTTGATACTAATATACTCTTTATAATCATGATTGGACAGGATCGGGAGGGATGGTAAACTTATTATAAAAAAAGCAAAAGCAAACATTACTTCATAATAATTTTATTATCAAGGCACCATTTATTTATACATAATACATTTTTTAAAGCACATACAGAGCTATGATAAATACAATGATAAACATCTTGGGAATATTTATATTGATCGTATAGACTTATCAAACTAGGACAACCTTTAACTTCTAAATCAAATATATTTCTATTACTATTTTCTAAAATATGCTTTAGCCATAAAACTTTTTCTGAACCTTTAACGTAAACATATTTATCTCTTAATATATCTGAAACCAAAATCCGGTAATTGGAAAAGGGTACAAAGCCTTCACTCCAGTATATCTTTCTATTACGTTGAATCCAACTGACTTGCTTCTTTTCTGCTTCCGATAAATTTTTAAATGAAAATGGTGGCTTAATCAAAAACACTTGTAGTTTTTTGTTATACAATATAGCGATTTCTTTTACTATAAATTCGTTTGCTTCTGTTGTAAAGCCTTGAATATCAACAATAGCAATCATGATAACCTGCGCACAATATTGCTGAGAGGTTTGTATTCCACAAGTCGATCATTTATAATCAAACAATACGCAGTTGTCTTATCTGGTATTGGTGTGGAACATTCAATTTCCAGCCGTACGTCCACTGGGCCTGTTTTTAGACAATCGTTTTGTCTTGAACAATCTAAGATAAAAAGGGGGGCTTTTTCTTTAAAATCTTTTAGATCTAGCAAGGGGTCTACAGGACTGTTGTAATACGACTGACGAAATTTCACATACATTTCATATAATATACTATACTTGTTCTCAGAAAACTTTAAACTCAAAGGTTCATAGGGATAATATTGCGAATTCAGAAAGAGCGTTACGTTGGTCACTTCACAATTATCAAATAGTGAACTGTCTTTAGATTTATTATTTCTCCTATTAGTTTGCAAGCAGAATATAACATATCTAGGTTTTTCTAATTGTGAAGCAGTCTTAACTGACCAAGAATGCTTTGTGGTTTTAGGGAGTAATGGATACTCATATAAATCCCAATTCCTAAAAGCCATTTGAATAGGTTTATCTCTTTCTAAATGTTTTAAAAGTGTCAGTCGTTCTCGATCTGAAACTTTTATGTGGGGAACCCTCCATTGAACTCTTTGTATATCTATTTCAAAATGAGTAATATCATCAGTAAGAATAACACTGTTTAGGTTAGAGTTACTTCTATTCATTATAAGTTCATGTTTACAATTTATCACAATTTTGTTATAATCCTCTGCAAATCCTAATAACTTGTTTAAAGGTATCACAGCACTAAAATGCCCATCACTTTGGAACCCCTTTAAGTTCCAACCCCATAATGCAGCAACTTTATTTTCTGCTTCATTTAATGAGATATATGATTTTATTGTCGACGTTATTCCTGAATTTTTTATACGATCTATTTCAATACCATTCATTTCGTACCTGATGTCTTGAAACAAAAACATAACAGGGTTATTAGTGAACGTCACAGTTTTCTTGATCGGATTCCCATCTTTACCGAACAGCCTTGCCTGACCTTCGATGTAAATTGAACTGGCTGATGGTAGCACGTATATGTCTTGCTGGTGTATGGGGATTCTGATTTCATCATTTTCTCTAAAGCTGTTATTGTAGGGATTGTATGAATGGACTTCATAACTTTCGATTGAAGTATCAAAGTGCGGTAATTCAGTAAGCTGTAGTATATTCATATTTTAAAACCTAGAGCTTTAAGAAAGTCTTTATTTGTTTTAGTCAATTTCTTCACTATTTTCTTGCGTCTATGCACTTTAGTGAGCTTAGATGGAATGAGACGTTTTATTTTTATTGGAGTGTTTTTATAATAAACTATCATTTTGTTTTTCTTAAATGAAGGCGTAATTCAATATATTTTTTTTCTCCAAAGTCAATGCAGCGGTTAAACTGGTCGATAATCCTAACAGATATAGATGGAATTATATTTTTGTTTATTGCAAAGTAAATAACACTTCGCGGTATTTCTATGTAACAGTGATCTGGACCAGTATCAGATACAAATTCATGAATAAAATGAGTTGTTAAGCCGTTACAGTATGAACTGTTTACAAGATCACATTCGATTCTGGTTACAGATAGACCGCTGTTGTTGATTGTCACATTTGGTCTTGAATTTAGTACCGAAAAGTGTAGCAAACCACACTCGTATTGATCAGATAAATGTAGCGGTGGTTGAAAGTACGAAATCAGTTCAGATGTATTTCCAGAGATGGTAACCGTTGTAGACATGCTTGCATACTAAACACATTTTGATGATCACGTTTATTTTATTCCTTGATTAGACCAGAATTTTTGCAAGAATTTTAAGCAGAGATGACCACAATTGTATGGGTGATCCCGTTGTATATTGTCATAATTATATTGGACTTTAGAACCTACGTATTTTATGAATTCCTTTGGAGGCTTAAGATTTCCGTAACTGTCGAAATACTCAATGTAATTATTATATTTTGCATAGGCTACCCAATGAGAACCTGGATTTTTAGAACTATCTAAATTAATAACTCCACACTCTTTTTTAAAAGGATATTTAGGGAGTTCATCTCTCATAAATACACCTCTAAAATAAGGAATACTGTTTCCAAATTTTAAAATATCAAAGTTAGTTAAAGCTCGTTTGGGTAGCCGATATCTTAGTTTTTTTCTTTAGATACAAAAATTCCAAGCCCATCTTTATGTGGTTTAAGGTGTAATCCTTTCCCGATACATAGAGCTTCCATTTTTTCATTATGTCTCTTCGATTCAATGAATATCTTTTTAGCCATCTTATATTCATTAATGGTTTTCGCAATACCAGCTGCACCGCCTGCTAAAGCTCCCACCGCTGATAACCCCGCAAAAATAGGAATCAAAGGTAATACACCACCAGTTTTTGGTATAGGAATTACACGAGGAAGTTTAAGGGATGAATTATCAGCCAATTCTCTGGCGGCGGCAATAGCTAATTCTATAGCCATCTTCTTGGTCTTTGGTTTTAATTTTTTGATGTGTTTTTTAGTTTTAGTAATAACATTATTCAATTTACTTTTTAACCCTTTTCCAGAAGTAACTTTTTGAGAATTCCTTTTGCTACTTGTTTTTAAGCCAGAACCAGTTTTGATTTTGGCAGACATAGCTTTGCTTACTAAGCGTGCCGCGATTTTTTCACCTACACTCGCATCCAAAGCAATTGCTCGCCTTTTCGCCATTTTTAATAGAATTAAATCAGCCTTGTGCCGATCTTTTAAGTTTGATGATTTGTGATAAGCAATGTCGTGATTTTTGCAATATTCGTCTAATTTGTTAATACCACTATCTCCACGTATAAGTCTTTTAATTAATTTTGTACCTGGACCACAGTAATTGTATCCAGGTAAATGTAATTCAAATGGTAAATTATTTATAAGCCAATTGAGAAGACTACTCTCCCCAAAACACATTATAAGACTGATGAATCTAAATTGAACGTACTAATAAATACTTAAACGATTCATCTACGATTTTGTTATTAGCTTAATGTTATAGTAATATATTCGATTTATCAATCCAACTATTTTCAGCTGCAGATAAACCTAACCATTTTACTAAAACCTTGTCACCTTTTCTTCTGAGAACTTTTTCAACTAGATATACATTGGGTTGTTTTGTTTTTTGAAGCTCTTGCGAATAAAATGCACCTAAAATGGGCTGACCTCTAATAGTATCTTCAATTAAGTAAGTTACAGGGGCTGTATTTTGTATTTTACGAATTTTAAATATTTCTGTTGACCAATTGGGAGTGTAACCTTTTTCAAACGTTCCTTTATATTTACTGATACGCACATAATCACCTACTTTGTACTTACTTTTTAAATTATCATTTTTTAGCAACTTTAAATACCTTACTAATATCACTTTTTTATTAATATTGTCTACATTAGCAGGAATTTCATTAATAGTACGATGGTAAGTGTGATTGTATTTGTGAATAACATCATTGAGGGTATTATTTATCCAATTGTAATTGCCTTTTAAACTAAATTCCTTATAAATTTTAGATTTCAATGTTCTGATAAATCGTTCAACAATTGAAGCCTTTTTTGTTGAGAAGGTTGAATAATGGTTAATATGATACCATTTTATCAGCTGCTGAAATTTGTTATTATAAAATTCTGTTCCATTATCCGTTTGCAGATTTTTAGGAACACGCCCTTTTTCTAACAAAGTTTTGAAAGAGTTACACACATCTTCTTTGGTTTTACTTCTCATAGGAAAGGTCCAAGCATATTTCGAAAATGTATCAATAATGGCAAGTATATATTTGTAATTTTTATTTTCTTTTGAAATTGATTGCATATCAATTAAGTCAGCTTGCCACAAGTCATCTATGTCTTTCATGATAACATGTCTTCGCGGATAGTTCACCCTCGCATTTTTATGTATTTCGTTTACCACGTCAGCTTTGCTCATGTTCACAATTCAGTATATTTGTCTTGAATTCAGCTATAATACTGAATAAAAAGCACAATATTATACCTATTTATTGCTTAATTATATCAGCCTCTTTTAATTCTTCGATTATTGATAAAATTTCATTATCGTGGTTTGTATTACCGGCGTCTCTCGATGCAATTAATAGTTTCAATCTATCAACAATTTCGTTAGGATCATCCCAATACACCAAGTCAGTGTTATTTTTGTATTTCTTTAGTGTAGGTAAGCTTCCTCCAAATTTATTGACAATATTACTGTTTAATGATTCGGAGAACATTGGTTTGATTATTTCCCGATATTTTATACCTTTATCACCTCTAATTTGTGCATTGGGATTAAAATCTCTCTTATGTGCATTTGTATAATGCAACATATCCTTATAGACAAGTTTATCTTTGCTCGATATTAGTTTTAAATCAGGTTTTCTTCTAAGTAAAAGTTCTTTTAAACCAGGGGTTAAATTGTAGGTTTTGTTACCAATTTTAATTAAAATAACATTATCGTCATTCAAACTATCGATTTTAGAAAATGAAACTATTGAATTACCCATTAGTATTTTTTTGTTATCACTTCTTATTCCAAAAGGTATGTTTACACCGTCATAAATATTATGGATATCACGACCCTCTAATGATATTTCTAAATCTTCCGGTAATTCTTTTGCAGGAGAATTTTTAATGAACTGTGCAGAATTCAGTTTTGGATCATAACAGTCTTCAAACTTTGTTGATGAGCTAGTATTATCATCATCCAAATCTATATCATTAGAATTAGGGTGTGTATTTTCAAAATCTTGAATTTTTTCATTTGTTTTATTCGAATTAACTAGTGTTTTAAGGGGATCTGTGACAGGTTTTAACATTTTATCAAGTGACAAATTCATTGAGTGTTCCTGATTTTTCATTTGTTTTATTTTATTCTTTATGGAGTCTACAGACTTCATTAATTCGATTTTAATATTTTTTTCCATATTATATTATAACAACTGCGTTCAACTGAAGAAAAAATAATACTGACATATTTTTGTGTGTAGGTCACTTATATTTATAAACCATCAGTCAAATTTAAAAAACATATCAAAGTTCTGTCTATATCGTCCATTATTTAATGATGATTCTTTGTTAATAAGTAAAAAATTATAAGGTTGGCTCCAAACAGTTTGACAAATATTTTTGAACTGTTTCCATTGTAGATCAAAACTAACATGCTCTTCATAAATATGTTTTAAATTTACATCGTCTTGTTTAAATATTATAATCAAATTAACATTATCACGTAGCAATTGTTTGGGAATTTTAGAGTAGGTTTGAGATAAATAGAAACAATCGATTTGTTTATGTCGACCCATACAGAAATAATTGCGGATATTTACTTGATTTTCACATGCAACATCATCAAATATAAACACAGAATTTGTTAAAGCTTCACTCGGTGATATCACATCTTTATCATCATTGAACTCATAGAAATTAACCTGTGGTACTCTTTTCAATACTTCGGTCAAGAACCGGTATTTAGGTTGAAAATTAGTTTTAGAATACAAGTATAGATTGCTAAATTTGAGCCCATTTTCATGCAGCAGTAAACTAATCATAACATTTGTTTTACCACAATTCGATGGACCACATATTATACAGCGAACAGTATTTGGCAATAAAGTGCTGTGTCTGATGTGATGAGCAGAGTCACTAAATCTTATATTATTAACATTTAGGGATATGGGTTGCTTGATCAACTTCATCTCGTCAATTAACTTAATAACTGTCTTTCATACATATTTATAGATTATTCCCTCTCAATTTAGGTAGGATTTAATTTAGGTAGTTGAAATTATCAGTAATAAAAAGAGGTAAGGTCTGCTATATTTTTATTTTTATTTGAATATCTTTAATCACAAATATTTAAAAATGACATTTAATCATCATAATAATAACAATAATTTGCTGTTTACAATTTACGGATAAATTGATACAATCTATACAACATTTGAAATTAGTTTTGATTGCTCACAACAACACTGCATGCTTATCCAATTTCGCATTAGCATATATTTATGTGATTTATGAACAAAACAAAAGAAAGATACATTTATGAGCAAGATATGTATTTATTAGTTTATTAAGTAAAAATTATAAGTATGCAAATTATACTATCTACATTAATAAATCTTATCATACTACAAGTTTCAAATCGCACCATAGCGCAACATATAGTTACACGTTTTATGATAAATTTGTTATAACATATGAAATCACAATGACTTAAAGATAACAACGCTTTTACAGGATGGCATCACAATGACCCCAAGGTAGTGTATTTATTTGATTCGACTGAACTTGTATTTTGTCATCCACTCTTTTCAAAACGACTTTATTAACATTTTGTGAATATAATACATGTCTTATAGATTTGATCATATTCATTTTACGCTTTAATTCAACATTGTTAAATAATGCTTCTTTATAGTTGGATGTATTTAAACTTTTTGTAATTGGCTTTGATACTCCTTTCGCTTTTTTGATTTGAGTTTTTAGCGTTTTAATGGAGTAAAGTTTTGCTCTTAATCCAATAAATTCTGTGATTATATCACCACCCAATTCGTCCTTAAATAAGCCAGGTACTTTTTCGTTTACTCGTGGTATACCGTACGGATTATTAATTTCAAAATTGCTAGTATCAAATTCATGTATATTATCATGCATGTCTTCATAAAAATCAGGTGTATGTATTAAATACAGTAAGCTATCAGTATCAGTATAACATAATTTGGCATTATCACCATATTTACTTCTAATGAAATTGTAATGGAAGTTATATAAATGCTGTTTTGAGTATTCAAGCACAGCAAATCCAACATATATCGGTCTATCTAAAATAAGCTTTTCATGACTCAGTTGAACAGCAATTAAATCTTCGTTAAAAATAGAAATACTTTTTAGATTTGGTTTTGTAATCAATTTCTCTGCACCCAGTGACTTATTTGTGTTATTACAATTATCGCTCCATTTAGTGACTAATTTGACATCTACCTGTTTATGCTTATTCTCGATTGTTTTACCAAATATAGAATTATTCAAAAGCTTAAAGAAATCTTTTTCAAATGGTGTCAAAGCTGCTTGACGTAGTGTAGTATTTAAATCGATATACGTTTTTAAAAAATTGTCTTGTCTAAATTGAAGTATTTTATGAACTTTTTTTAAAACTAGACCGTTTCTAAGACATTCCTTTAAGTGAACATAATGTATTATGTAATTATATTTATCGTACAAGTTAGCAATTAATTTTGGTGTCTTCCCCCCGATAGGTACAAATTTTTCTGGAGCGAAGGGTAAGTCACTATGTAAATTATGTAAATGATTTGGATATATAATATCAACTTCTAAAATATAACCGTGGAAAGCGTCATCAGGCACATCAAAAACATTAAAATTCATAATGTCATCATGTTCCATAAATTTAAAATCTGATATTGGTAATTTCTTTGTCATAGCATAACCGTAAAGATTGTTACAATCTAGATATATTAAATAACTTGATGGTTCGGTATCCTTAAAATTAGGTAAATAAATATTATTGGCTTCAGCATATCGATGAGTGCATTGTGCCAGCCCACCACGTATGCCTTTTTCAAACATTTGATAAATTTCTAAATCATTAATCAGCTCTAATTGAACACCTGTGTAAAAAAGCATAGCATCCCAACTGAGACTGGGCGAAGTAACATAGTAAGCAGGATCAAGTTTATAGTTCTTTAGACATATATTTCTAAAATTTTCGAATACATCACAAAGCAAAAGTACATCACCCTTTAAATATAAATCAGTGTATTCACCAATGGAACCAATATTAAAACATTTCCAGACAGTTTGAACATGTTCATATTCATCATCTGTTATATTTTTCATTTGCAAGCTGTTATAAAAACAATATTTTGATGGAAGTTCTGTTTCATTATATCTTTGCCATGAATTTACATATTCATATGGATATATACCTTTTTTTCTTATTAAATCAAACTGGTCTTTACGTGAGTAATGAAGCGATAAATGTATGAAATCATTATCGGATAAACTTTTGGTCAACGTATCAATGCTTGAACTGAGAAACTGAAAAGAATCTATAAATTTTATTTGCACTGGCTTTCTATCATAATCTGATTTTATGAATTTTGTTATCGATAAATACTTTTCTTTTGTTTTAGGTATAATTTTTAATTCACCATCGTATTTAGACAATTCAGTAATAAATATGTGGGCATCATAACCAGATAAGTTATGAAATATAACCGGCACGAATGAACACACTTTATATAATAAATTACAATGCGAATGAGCTGCACCTCTGTATTCAGAAGTAATATGATCATGATCACACACTTTATCGTCAAACAGTAATTGCTTACAAATGTGGCATAATGTTGCATGACAATAATCATCGATTTGTTCTTTAGTCATTGCTTTCATAGGTTTATTTGAAATTAAAATCTTATGAATTAACTGTACATCTTGAATCAATTTTTTAACGAACACTTGCACACAATCACTTCCTCTGTATGTAACAAATTTATTCAAGCTTTTATCATGGGAACAACATACGTAGTAGGCAAAACAAGATGGTTGGTGTAATTTATTTCTTACGGTATTTTGATCAGAATTTGATTCTTTAAATTCTGACAGTAAACATTCAAAATCTGCATATATGACAAAGTTTATTTTTAGTTGTCTCTCATAATGTTTGAATCTTAAAAAACTGTTATTTTCTGGTAATATCGTTATAATTTTAGAACAACTATGCGAAGTGTATTTTGATTCACTAGCAAAAAATTGTAGACATATTTCACATAAATACATTTTGCCTTTATGTCGTGAAACTTGTCGTCTGACTAGGCGCGTAAGATCTTTAATAAGACAATAATGTGCTTTACAATTTTGTTCAAAATACAGCAAGTTAATGTGTTTAATTCTCTTACTATTGGTGACATATAAAGGACCAGTAACAGTATGATGCTTGGCTAATCCGTAAACATTGACACTTATTTCAGTATTATTTTTTTCAAACAACTCAATATCTTTGTGTGAGGGCGGAAATGACATCCCCTGTATATTAAATATGGTATTTAAATCGGGGTACGAGCTAGTTCTACAGACATTACTTTTAGCTGGAAATAATGCTGCAGCTATGCACCACAGAAAACAATAGTTATCATTATTTTGAATGTTTAAACAGCTCTTTGTATTCTTAATTTTAGTAGGCAAGTCGATGAAGGATCCACCCCGCATGGGTGAATACTTGTTAATATTAACTTCTAAATGACTTACAGACATGAATGACCATCCAGATTGACAATGTTCAAATTCAGATAATTTCATTTTATAAACATCTCTTATTCGGGAATATAACTCATCGTAATTAGTACTTTGATATATAGTTTCATATTTTGTATTAAATGACTTCAGTTGCTGCTTACTCGATGCAGGTAGTACGAAGTAAGCAAACAACTCGAAGTTCAATTTAATACAGGAATGTTTCATTAATGTCAATTCAATTATTTTAAAAAGATCGTCTCGCTTCCCATCTAAGAACGCCTCTATCAGTAGGTACTCGTCTTCTTGAGATGGGTTTAAACGATACGTCATTATTCTGTTTTTAAATGCTGTTGCAATTATATCAACATTCGCAAACTTTGACTTTATTAAACAATTTGATTTATGTATATTAGTTCTATTATGATATCTGTATTCATGTTCTGGGATCTCAATTTTACATTTGTTACATATAATATGAGTGCTTGACGATGAATTAACGGATGGTTTAGCTGAAAAAAAAAATTCAAAATTGGCATTGTACACATAAGTATGATTATTTATTTATTTAATAAGAATAAACAATGGAGTACATAGCGATTAAACAATATTGATTATAATAATAAAATAGTGGTAAATATGATTATTATACATAAGTACTTAAGTTCATATTAATAATAAATTATAATTAAATACATTTTTATTGATATGAACTTATAAACGTAGGGGGACAGTCCTTAAATTCTTTTCTCACACTCTTAACATATGCGTTTAAGTGATTCCACGACTCAGAATTTGTTTCGCATTTATTTTTCACAGTCAACACAGAATGTCGCCATCTATTAACCGGTGGCACGCGTTCAATGTCATCGCAGTTATATATTTTTAATTCTATATAGTAACTACCGGTCTTCCGATCATCCATCTGCCTCGAAAAACCATTAGCTAATCTGCGCGTGATGTATGAGTATATAGGCTGCATTTTTTTACCAGTTGCCTCCAACTGCTCGTCGCCGGAATCACTGCCGAATAAATCGCTTGCTGTTGGTCTGGTAGCGGACTTCTGCCTCTTACTAGTCGACGGCTGGCACTCGGCGGACCCCTGGGTGGACTTGCGCTTCCTTTTTTCTTGCTTTGATTTCACCGGGACCTCTACCTCCGAGTCGTCGGATGGGAAAAGCTGGTCTGCCATTTGCTTGGACCTGAAAAATTAATAAATAATAATTAATTAAATATAATAATGTAATACTACATCAAACAATAATCTTCTGATAGTAGAATAGTTGCAGTATCACTTTATTTTAAGGATGATTTATTAATTTATTGAATAGTAAAATTATTGAGCACTTGAATGACTGAATAATAGAGTTATGGAATTAAAGAATTATTTAATGGTAAAGTTATTGAATAGTTGAATGATCGAATAGAAGAATTAGATAAACATGATCATAAACCAAAAGTAACTTACATCTTAAAAAAAAACTGGTCAGGTATCTGGTAGGTAGATACTGATGAATGGTGAAGCTCTTGCTTGTAGCTCTTGAAGAAATGCTTTGTGGTCTTACTTCGACAGCTGCACTCTTAAATAGTGATAAATCCACGTCATAATATCCCGAATATGGAACAGGGCACGTGCTGGTAAAATGCTGTGTCAGATCACTACACCCAAATATGATTTACTTTTTAAATAATATTATAATACCTACTCCTGTTACATATCACACCCATTAGGTTTGATACTCACTATGGCAATCTGAGTACAATAGTTCCGATACGAACATTATATTTTTTCATATGTTCGGAGTACAACGCATTACACTATAATGTTTGCACTTGTAATCAATCAACTAACACTTACTAGACTACAAAATAAAACACATCTTCCATGGAATAGTACTAATAAAAATCATCGCAAATTAGTTTTAAGGATTTTATAACTGCTCACAGTGAATACTCACCTTATATTTTAACCGACTGCTTTAAAAAATGGTGAGTTATGTGTAGCATTAGCATTTATTAGACGGTATTATTTATGTTCCTAACGTAAAGTATTAACAATTATATAATATATGAATAAAGTTAGGTTTATTTATAATTTATAATTAGATGATAACTACAACTTGAATTTGATGCTATACTTATACTATATTTGATTCCACAAACAAACACACACATTACGTTATTCTAAATAATAGCAGACGAAACTGAACGTTACAGTAGTATGTCAATGTTGCTGCATTATTTTGATCTTCTCCTTATACATTAATACTTACGCTGCAATAATAATTAAGATTGATATACTAGCTATCTACGATGACTTTGCCTGCCGATTTTTCTTTCAATTGCATGTGTGAATATATTGTAAAAAGGAACAATGAACAAACGCACTATAGTATTTATTTTAATCATATTATTTTTAGTAAACAATAAGTGTTGGACACGTGTCGACTTGTCAGGGTTTTAATTTCATCGCACCATTTTTATATGCCCTAGACAAAAATGGTAAGATGATGATAATATGTAACAAAAACGTGCGATTTTGAACTCTATAGTTTAAAATAAAATTTTCTATAAATATAATATATAAATAGCAAAAATCTTTCTAAATCCATTCAAATTCTACATCTCACCGTTGAAACTGTCTTCATCGTGTAATATCAGTAAGTTTTAATATTATTTCTCAGTATTATATCTAACATTTAAAATAATATATTGACTTATATTATTATCAGACAATACCTATAATCCTGATTCAATATATGTATGTGTCGGGTACATAAGTCAGTATTTATTTCGACTACACACATGTTTCAACCATAATTATTGTTCTGAGATAGAATAATAGTAAATGAAATATTCATTTCTCGTTTTTTCTAGGTGTTTAACAGAGTCTGAACATAGAATTTAAGTATGTCACGCTCACCATCCTATAGTCCTGTATTCGATAACATTGACCAACAACGTAACGTAAGTATTTCAATGACTATTAATGTTAATTAATAATTGAATTGATGTTTGATGCTGTTTTACAACAGGAAATCATTTATTTTTATTCAATTTCAGAATTTGATGGGGGGCTCTGATCCAGTTTTAAATCCATTTTATTATGCTCAAGATCGAGAAAGCTGGTACGCTGAAGTAGCGTCAACTGCATGTGAAGAGAGTAGACAGCAAGAAATAGAAAAGAAAAAAATGAAGAAGAAAAAAATAAATGAGTCAAAGGTTTTAAAAAACAGATCTTTTATCATGCGGAAAGAGCCTGGACATATTCGCCGTATAATAAAAATAATTATACACGATGTGGATGGTCGTAAGATGGAAGACGTAGACGGTGACCCTGAGAGTGCAAGTGTGAACATTCAATATTTAGTAAAAAATTATTTCGATGAAATCATGATTGAGACTGATTATTTAGTTAGTAAAATAGTTAAAAAGTTAAGTTCAAATTAATGTAATTGATTTAAAATATAGTTATACTAAATATTATTTTCTTTTTATTTCTAAGTCATCCATTTAAAGTAAATAGCCACTACGCTGCATATATAAGGCAGCGCGATGGATAATAGCGAGCGCATTACATTTTCGTAAGGCTGTCGCATCGAATAGATTACACCGTCTGTTACTCGAATATCATGCGCATGTTTGACTTGTAGAATTGAATTGATTGAATCGTGGAATGAGTGTAATAATTAAAATTCTAATAGTTAATAAATTAATTAATTAATAATTAATAATTCTATTAATTAATTTTATTATTTAATTAATTAAATTTAACGATGAAATTAAGATGCATGCTGTGATCCAATGAATGTGGAATTATGATAAATGTTTAAATACGTTTATATTGAATATTTAAATTACTCATAATTTCCATTAAATGAATAAAAACCATAAAATAGACTATCAAAATTATTAAGCTGATTCTGATCATAGAACATATATTCATAGTTTTATAATTTGAGTAGATAAATACGGAAGCCTTTGATAATTCTTCTGAATAAAACGAATGATAGTGTAAATTGGGTGTTTCTGGATCTCCTCTGATCCAGAAACCCCAATTTACAACTACTCAATGGGAAAAGAGAAATTGACATATTAGCCTTTTGTTTTGACTTCTCGATTAGCACAGTAGTACTAAGACCCGCCGACAAACTGTCACGCAGTTTTGTGGGATAAATTTAATTTGTAAATGTTTTCAAGTCAATAAATATTTTAAATTAAAAAAAGGCCTTCTGAGGTAACGGTTTTGGGTCCGTATTTCGGTAGGGAAATGGACGTTTGTATGTGAGTCATGGATGTTTCTATGTATAAAATGTTCAAAAAGTATATGTAGTGTATCAACTTTACTACTGTATCTACTTTTACTATATTTTATGTCAATAAATAAATTATTATTATTATTATTAAAGGCTATTTGAATATTAAAAAAAAAAACTAACTAGTATCCGTAACACAATCCTCGTTGCTTAGCTCGGAACTAGATGGCGCTGTGTTATATAGTATATAATATTCGGATATATTATTTCATGCTTCTTACTTTGAAAATGGTCTTCCATACAATCATTTAGGTATCTCGTATGAGGAAAGAATGAAAGAGTTGACTCGAATTGTATCGAAGAAGTGAACCTTTTTGGGGAATATACAAATACAATCTTGCTTTTACGGTTCCAATATCATACTTAAAGGTATTGCGATAAAGTAGTCGAATTTGTTCCATAACAAATTCAATTCGCTTAAGACGTTAGTGCATAAACCCATTCCTTTCATTTCCCTCTTTCAAGTCCTTTCAACAAACTACATTAGCAACTGGAACGACAAGTGCAGTGTAAATAATGCAAGTAACCAAAGGCGAGAACAAAACGGTGGCGTTATCAGAAGCCGCGTGAAATCAAGACGTCTGCGAGAGGGAGCCGGAGGCTGCGGCGCGCACAGATAACGACGCACCTCCCGCATTTGCATACAGGCGCTGCGTTTGGAGAGGCCACGAGAACCGCTACAAAGATGCAAGAGCTAGAAGATCTCGACGACGCGGCGACGCTTCGGCCTTCGGTAACTGTCAATATGTCGTTGGTCACGCGGTCCCAAACGTGGTTACTGCTTGTAACGGCCCTAACGTCTCCTAGATTGAGCAAAATGTTATTGATTTTGGTAATGTGAGTAGATTTGTGTTAAATAGAACTTAAAAGTGGTTAGCGCACTGTAGATGTTATAATCAGTTCTCCAGTTTAACTTTTCATTGTATGCTTGAAGATATGAGAGAGAGTTATAGAGTAAATTAAATTAATATAAAGAAAATTTATAATTGACAGGATCTGTAAGGGTAGCAGACGTACTAAAAGTATAATTTTTAACAGCTTTTACATATAGTTAAAGAGTAATGCAGAGGAACCTTCTGTGACCTCCTTATATGTGGTATATCGCTAAGCTGATACGCTTGACGTATGTGATCCCAATGGACTGGGATGTAAGAAATCGCCGTTTTCCTAGCCCCGTGCAGTCTGCCCCAGAAGCAGATATACCCACTAAGATACATGCGAAGCGGCGTGCGCTATTCAACGTTCACGCCGGCAATATTTGTGGAGCAAACAGCTCCCCAGCACCTAGCTGAGTCGGGTGCACTTAACGTCCAGCGCACACACAATACTTCTGACGATGGTGACTAAAATATTCACAGATACTTTGATAGCGCAAGCTAGTTATATATACTGAGAAGCGTTTGAGAATACAAACACTGTGACGTATCCTTCAGTGATAGAAATAATATTCAATTGAAATTGATGATGAATCAGGGAAGTAACAGATAATGAAACTAAGTAAACGCAATAATTTATAGTAAAAAAGGAGGAGGGTAGTAGTAGTACGAGTAGGAGTAGCTACACAATTGGGTTACGAGCCACAAATAATAACGGGTTTAAACCCTCTCCCTTGCACGCGACATGGATTTACATGGCCTATGAGAAAGAAGAAAATCGTACTGCAGCTTAATTTAAAAAATAATCATAATAAATATTCTGACGACCCAATTAGTCCAGCGGTAGTTAACACTGCCTTCTGTGCTATGGGTCCTGGCTTCGAATCCCCGTAGGGACAAATGTTTGCGTGATGAGCATAAACATTTGTATCTGAGCCATGGATGTATCTATGTATAATATGTATGCATTTACAAAAAGAAGTATACAAGTAGTGTATCAACCAACTAGTATCCGTGTCATAATGTCCAGGAATATTTATTATTTATTTAAATAGATAGGTACAAAAAAAAAACAAATGAATGCCTATATTGTTGTAAAAGCGTTTATTTTCTGCATGTAAAACAGTCGGTATAAATAATCGCGTGGTCGTACAGTGTGCGGCGAACGTTACTATTGTAAAAGGTGCCACAAGAACAATGGCCCGAAGATCGCGGTACAATTAAGTTTTAAGCCACTGTTGTTTGCTTCTTAACTTCATGTTTAGGAGACGACGTAATTACATTCTCATTGGAAGATGCTCCACGACTTGTGACTCCTATTATCTATGCAGTAAGTGTCACAGTTTAACAGCATGATGCTTGAGATTAAAAACAGATCTAGGATGTGTCGTTTGTTTCGACGGTTTGTGGGTGGTCAATTGAAGAACTCCAGCGATATAATTAAATTTAATTTGGGTTTGGTAACATTTGTCATGGATTTTTCTTTATATAACATGTGTGTATTTACAACAAAACAATATTTATGAAGTGTCCATATCTAGTATTTGTAACATAAGCCTTGTTGCGTTACTCGGACCTAAATGGCGCTGTGTCATAATGTGCGGATGATCGGTTGTTGCACTATTTTTTTTATACGTTTTGGCTTAAAACAAATATTTGTTTAAGACCTAAAGCCACAGCATAGTACTGACTATGCTGTGGCTTTAGGTGTGTGTGACTAAATAGTATCTATATATTTACTGAAAAAAATAGGTACTATTTAGTGAATTAATTATGTTATAGTTGAAATTATAGGCACAATTTAAATATAATTCATTAATATTCATTATTCTATATTGTTGGGTTTAAAATTAATATTCCCTAAATAGAACCGTAACCATTGTACTCCGCAGCAACAACAACATAACAACATTTTTGTTTGCCAAACAATCCTTTTCAGCTGCCTCTATTAATCAAAAACAACTCAGTCTACGAACAAAACGACCATTGTCGCTACAATCGGGACAAAAGCGAATCATCCCGAACGTAACCGAGTATTGCCGAACATTCCCGAGCGTGGTCGAATGCCTCGGTTTATTTAGCCGCGTAAAACTTTAACGAGGCGGGGGATACAGATTTTTACGCGCACCACGCCGGGTGTACGCAATGGCGAATATATCGCGCTTGAAACATTGGACCACCGGCCTTTTAATAACAAATGGACATTTAAAAATACGCGAAATGCGCGAAAACCGGTGAATAAATGTAAATAGTTAGGAGAATTTCAGAGCTTTGTAGCACACCCGCTGTAAAACAAACGTGGCGCAGGCTTTGTACTGAAATGAGAATGTTTTTAGTTTTGCTAATATTGTGTTTTTGTTGGGTACCGGCAGGGCGGAAGGCGGGAGGCGGCAACACTGCACGTCATTATTTTATACGACTTTTGTTATGCCGCATAAGCCGTGAATCCCTACAATTATTTATTTTAAAACAAGGTTAGTCAAAGCGAATATGGATAAAAAAACATGATATTATTGTCACTCTCTGTTACTACATAGTCAGGAGCTCAGAACTACACCCAATCTAATTGCACTAAATTTGCAATTTTACTATGTATGTATATTATACCCATTTACTAATAATTTTGTTCAATATGATCGATCAAAGTTAATAATAATGGGTGCTTTTCAGTCCTTTCCCAAATAAAAAAATACTACCGCATAATGCTGACAACCTTGCCGAGGATATTCTCGAGTTCCATTAAACTTCCACCCACGTATGGTAAAGTTCCACTTTTCTTACCTTACTTGATTTAATTAATGTCCCACTTCTGGGCACGGCACTATTGTCCACCACGCTATGACGCTAGCCCACTGCGGGTTGGCAAACTTCACACGCCTCATCCAGAAACGATGTCCAGCGTGCTGGTTCCTTCACCGTCTGAGCATGTATAAATACAATTCAATACTATACTGCACATGACTTACGAAAACTTTGATTTTGCAGATGGGACCTATTGCCGCAAAAAAATTAGCAGATCGGTTAGCACGCAAATACTAGATAGTACGTAAATCTTCATCATCATATCAGCCTATTGCCACCCACTGCTGAACCTAGGGCTCCCCCAAATTTATGGGAAAACGTAGGTACATACTATATCTAAAAACGGATTTGATTTCCTCGATAATGTATGAAATAATATGACTATGTGACGAAAAATATGTTTTCCATTATTTTATTTGAATAATTAAACTCGGTATATTAATTAAAACACATTCGGAAGGACAGTCCTTCGATTAATAAATATTCGATGAAACGTTCATTCGAAGTAGCGTTTGTCGATGAAAGGTGGCTTCGCAGTAAAGCGCATTCGAACAAACGTTCAGTCGACTTTCCATTAATCGACCATATGAGTTTCGCAATAACGTTACGGACCCCACGCAAATAGTAGCTACCAAACAGATTTTTATGATATTTGGTAATAATATAGTAAATATATCAAAGTATCACATAGGCTATACTTTTTATCAAGAAACCACGCGGACGAAAGGAAGGTGCTTATCTAATAGAATCTATAAAACCACATTTTCAATCAATTCCTATTGATCACAAAGTGTATCGCCTAACTTGAGATAAGATCACTTGTGTGCAATCGTCCATGTTTACCAACAACGCAGCATGTACGCTCCGCCGGCCAAGCATGTTGATTGTACCTATATCCTACCTTGCCGGCTAATGTCATCATCGGTTTTAGAACAAAGTGGAAAATGGAATGCCCACTTCGCGTTTTGATTATAATATTTACTTTGTTAGTGGAAATGTGTTTTGAAATTGATATCATTAGAATAAATATAATAAAATAGTAGCTATAAAATTCCATAAATATTTGAAGTTGTTAATATTTGAGTACCTTTAACTAAGTATTCAATAAACATGTCTATATTAACCGTATAAATCATAGCCAAAATTATATAATTATGTGATATATCACCTAACTACTTAATCAAACCTGATCAAAAATGAAACAACCGACTACCTTTTTAAAAAGGGCCGACCGACTTTAAAAAGGTAGGAGGTTCTTAATTCAACCGTATTTTTTTATGTTTGTTACCTCATAGCTTTCGACTGGATGAACTGATTTTGATTGGTCCAATTCTGACATTTGAAGTCGGGTTTTTTGTCAGAATTATTAAATTTAGACAAAGCATACGTATTGTAAGTATTTATTAATATTACTTTCTTCTAACTCCATTTCCTACCTACTCCGTAATGACGTTCAATAGACTAGCGCAATGAAACGTCTTGAGCCAGTGGTTTGTATCGACGCAGACGATGCAATTACCAAGCTCGTTCGAGTGACGACAGGTGACGTCATCGTGTCTGCTGCGATGCTACAGTGATTTAGTGATACAATCTGACCATTTGTGTCAAACACAGGATAAATTGATTTGTAATATATTATGAACATACATATCTGAATAATTATTTTCTATAGAGATATTAATAACTGTGGCAGCCTAGTGGTGTGACCAGTGGACTGAGATGTCAGAGGTCTCGAGTTCGAACCCAAGGCACACACCACTGACTTTTCAGAAGTTATGTGGGTATTTATCACAAGCTTAAACGGTGAAGGAAAACATCGTCAGGAAACCTGCATGCTTGAGAGATTTCTCTCGATGGCATGTGAAGTCTGCCAACCCGCAGTAGGCTAGCGTGGTGGACTATAGCCTAATCCCTCTCAAATGAGAGGAGACCCGTGCCCAGCAGTGGGGCCTTAATGGGTTGATGATGATGGAGATATTATTATCCTTCTAGAGGTACGGCATAGCGAGATTCGTCCCTCAAAGTGAGCTGCCCTACTGGAGAAGTACCTCCGTAGTTTACGGTAACCGCTTACCATAGTGTGTCTCGCATTGGTTTATTTAGCCACTATAAACGTTGTCTCTCGGACAGTACACCATGAATGATCTGAAATAAACGACGAGGCCATACAGAAGTTGACTGGTAAAACAGTGGACATACTGAAAGAGCAGTAGCAGCTCAGAGTTTATAAACCTACATTTATATCGTTGTCCCTGAAGTTTTTGATACATCATCTGACATGCAAGTCGTCCAAGATTTGAATCTAATCGTAAACTGAGACCAAGATATAAGAACCAACTGTAAAATAAGGTATTTTAACAGCAGCACCGTGGAATACCTTCCCCAGGTGCTGCACGACGTAGTGCCGTGAACTGCAATAACGTACAAGTTTAAACATTCAGCAGCCCTCGATGTTTACAGGCTGCAACCCGATCCTATTGCCAATATACCAGCCCATTTATGCGATTGCCTGTCTGGGAACAAACTATTCCTCGAGAATTAATGTTATTTAAGGGCATACATTCAGTTATAAACGGTGACTTGCAGTTGTTTAGTGGGGGTGTCTATAGCCTTTATTTATTTATATATATATAAATAAATAAAGGATATAGATATTTGTACCAAAGCTTTCAAGATTTGGTACAAATATCACTATCAGTGAAGTATCAATGTAGTTTATTGATTATGATTGCTCACACTAGATTTTTTCCTCTCTTTCATGTATCGTTGATGTGCATTCAAACACAAATTGCCCCACTTACAAAAACACCCAGATGTTTTCTGTCTCAAGATGTCACTACAAAACTAATTAAAATAATTTATTAGTCGAATTAGGAAACTCTAGAAAAGAATAGGTCCAGTACTCAGGTCAGTCAAATTATTATGCGGTTTTATGCGAAATTCTCATCTGATTTTAGTATTCCCTGCAGACGACAGGTTACCCACATGGCCTTACGCAAACCTAAAATAATAAATAGCTATACAAAAAAAAAAGAACCTGAGCTTAAATACTATTTACTGTGTCCGAAATATTAAATAAACCATTTCCAAATGCGAGGAGACCAGCATACCCATACCATATAGCATAGATTCAGAGATTTTAATTAATTAAAACCTTCATAAAGGCTGTATTCAGAGCAAAACAGCCTCCGGGATCAACGTGTTCCTATCTACGAGAGATAGTTTACTATCTTGATACCCACCTAACTAGTTCAGCACAACAAATACTTGGCAAGTCGTGTAGCTGCCTTCGAGATGTAAATTACAATACATCGACGCGAGTGTCTGTTAGCTGGGTCAGTGCTCTTGACTAGCGCACTCGCTCGGCAACGAGGTATTATGGCTATAGTTGCTACAATATAATAGACGAGTAGAATGCATGGTTTCTGAGTATAGATTAAAAGTGGTGCTTCCCGTGTGGTCCCATTTCAATTTGGTCGAGTTCTGACTTTTGAAGTCGGTTAATTGCTCGATAAGAACACAACCACGAAGCTATTATAGCCATTAGACTGCCAAGTTAAAGGTTCAAAATCAAGGCATGCATTCCACTGACTTTTTGGAATTTCCTTGGGGATTTTACGACGGCGGGCGTGGCGTAAAAAGTTGACCAACCGGTATGTACAATATACTGTACATACCATCACGCTTGTCGTCCCCGAAAGGTTAGGCAGAGGTGTACTAATGTACACCCACGTTTCGCCGGTATGTTTTAGGTCCCATGTAATAGGTGGCGAGCCTATTGCCATTAACATTTCGAAAAACTCAATAACATTTCGCAGAAAGTCTGCAAAAAGCATTCGTATTGACTTTTGTCATCCGCACAGCGAGAAAATGGAATCGATGACCTTAGTCTGTATTTTCCGATGAGCCCAATTTGGGGATCTTCAAGTCACGAGTGAAGAACTGAAGATACCTATCTTCTAGGTAAGTGTGCTACATCTTAGGCCACATCTTCACTTTGGTCAAATGCTAACCAATCTCAATAATAATGGAACACATATGTTGAGTGCGTATAGAGTCAATTGTATCACTTTGTACAACATACAAGGCGGCTCATCTTCGTGCTAATGTCGTTGGACTATGCACTAAGTCAACGTATTGAGAGATGTATATTGCGGTTCATAACACATTAGGCGGGATGGTGTTATGCGGTCGGCACCACGATTAATATGAATTTGTTTAGCGAATTAATAATCAATATTTGTCAATTAATTATTGAATCATGAAAATGTTTGGTAAATTTGCTTCTACAGAATTGTGTTGTATGGATAATCAAATGAACATTTAAATTGCATCAGATTATTATATCTCTGTTTACAGCTAAGAGAACCGCTATCGACCACAGATAAAAAACAATGACTAAGTTATATGGCTGATTTAGCGAACTGTAACGTTAAGCTACTTCAGCCAAGTCAGTATTAAGATGGGTGAACATTTTTTACGTATCGATACCCCTCAATTTATTCCGGTTTTCATTTTCATCAAAGGATGTATTTTAAAGTTAAAAGTAAATCTGGTATTCTAGAAGTACGTACACTCTTAAACACACTTAGACTTTCTATTGTAATCTAACCGAGCTCGCAACTAATATCGAATATCATAAGAGATTACCGACAGAATTAATGGCAGAGTTAAATACTCCGGTCGGGAGAACCCACAGTTATGAGTTGGACGTAGTTTTAAGCTCTAATTAAATTCTCACTCGCATTTGACTTCGTTCAGAAGCCAACGGAATCGATGGTCAGTTCGTGTTTTAATTTCATGTGTGTTATTTAAATTGTCTTGATGGATTTTACAGTAGTGGGACTGCGGATAGTCTAGTTATCGTAAGTGCAACTGCTGTGCAACTCTTGGGTTCGATTCCGAGGTCCAGAAGTGTTATTGCTCCTGCTATGTTATATTTGCTTCTTTGTTGGTTTATAAGTAATGTTACAGTTGCTTTTAAAAAAAAATTTCTTCTTCTATTTGATATTCCCTAAGCTTTACTTCATTTGGTAATAATATACATTCTCTACTTCTAAAGAAATCTCAAAAGAGGTGTTATAAGTTTAACATCTCGTAGCTTCTAAATAGATGAATTAATTTAGTTTTATTTTTTTTAAGGTTTCTTGTTCGTGTATGTTCTGAGTTATAAATCAAAAGCTTTTGCGACTTGTTTTTCATTTACCTATAGAGGGTGCGTTTACCATAAATCTCAAATATACATTTATATCATACCGATATTAATTCCTGTTGACATTGAAGCCACGACCCGTGCCGCAGCAGCCGATCGCTCAGCCGACACGCCAATTTATATTCTCTTTAATTATGATAAATTTTAGTGCAAAACTGTACACTAAATGCAAACTCATATAATTTGTAGAGAAGTTGATACATTTTGTAATATTTACAACATAAATTTATGGCTGTGTTTCTCTCGCATAACATCGTCCTATACAATAGTGGCACAGTGCAAAGCCTGGGGGATCGCGTTGCATTAGCCAGCCTCGAACCCGCTGCCCTGACCTAAATACCGCAGTCTTCATATGCTCAACGATTCGCTGCACCACTGATTGGATAGCAGCGGCTGAACGTTGGCTTATACAGGGAAATTTTCGCATGAATCGTTTCGTAGTAATACGATTAGGTTATCTTTTAGGCATTGCTGGGTAATCACAAAGGATTTCCTTATAATGTTCAAGATTTTTAAGAACAACATAATATACCATCACGCCTGTCCATCCCCAAAGGGTTAGGCAGAGATGTACTAATGTATACTCAAATTTCACCGGTATGTTTTAGGTTCCATATAATAGAGGGTGAGCCAATTACCATGAATCGAATTCAGACTCCTGAGAATTTCATATAAAAACCCAATGACCCAAGACTTCTGACTCAACAGTCGCACTTACAATCACTAGACCAACGGGACATATTTTTTTATTTTAAAGAACTCAGACTACAATTAATGACTAATTTTCCAAAAAAAAAATTACTTCTGTCTTATCGATTTTAATCTTTAACAAATACTATTTATTGTAACTGGGTTGAATAATATCAATATACCGCGACAAAATTCCGCAAAAAATATTTCCATTCAAATGCCATTTTCACGAACTTAGAATTAATCAACTAGCCTAGGGGTAGGCTTCTCCAACTATTATAATTAGGTGCATTCAGCGTTGTATTAAGTTCGTTGTTGGACCGGATCTCGGCAAAACTTCGTGTATAATCTCACGTGTGCTCTGAAAGCTTGCCGACCGCACATGGCGGAGCAAATACCGGCGATATACATGGACGCAGGTATAACTTGACCATTCAACATTTGTTTGGCGCAAGTCGAGCTGCCTTGCATACTCGCATGTTATTTAATACAGCAATAAACAAGCTTGTTTATTGCAATT
Source organism: Craniophora ligustri (assembly GCA_905163465.1). NCBI lineage: Eukaryota > Metazoa > Arthropoda > Insecta > Lepidoptera > Noctuidae > Craniophora > Craniophora ligustri. Next base: position 17,002,159 of record LR990956.1, read on the forward strand.
TGCATTTTTATAGTAATTTTCATGAAAATGACTTAAGTATAAAAGTAATTTAAATATAGAGTCACGAAGCTATGTAACAAGTTTAAATATTTTTTGTTCAATATGTTTAGTAGTTTGCAACACAAAAAAAAATATTTTCAATTAAAACTAGTTTTTCGGATTTTATTCGATTTTGGATCCTTTACAAGATCCATGTTAGTTGGTCACCAATAAAATGTGGTGTTGGGTGACTTTATGTTATAATGCCTACGTTAAATACCCTATACCTAGTTTGTTAATTTTATTGACAATCCGATTTATGTAGAACAAACACACTGTACCTATTCTTCGGTCTTACAGTTTTATAGTTTATTAAATCTGACATGATGGGGTTTTATGGATGGTATATTCTCAAACTGCTGACTTCAATGAATGACAGTGCTTAAAGTCCGTAAAAAGAAAACTTAATACTATATCATATTAATATTCATATGAGTGTGAGAAATGAATATATGAAACTGAATATATTTTGAAACAATTTTTGTAAAAATCGTACAAAATTATACCAACAGAAACGCGGAAAAAACAAACATGAAATAATAAACTTTTCGAATGCAAATGTCGGGGGAAAATTGAGGTCGCATTACTCTTAATAATAAATAGTGGACAAATGTGTATGGCAGCCGCTGCAGCGCTCGCTTATCGCGCCGCCATGATTGATTCATGGCTCGTATCAGGCGCGCGCGCCGCTGTTTTGTTTAATTATTGCAATTTAATTGCCTTCGCCGACTACTGAGGAGGAAAGATAATAAATACCACATGATGCTGTAAAGCAGTGCGTTAGCCTTTATTGGGTGGAAAACACGTTATTGAAAAAGTGGATCTGGACTAAATGATTCTGATCTGGACTGATTCTGTCAATGATTTTTCTCGTTGATAAATATCATTATCATTATCATCCCATTATTGTCCCACTGCTGGGCACGGGTCTCATCTCATATGAGAGGAATTAGGCTATTGTCCACCACGCTAGACTACTGCGGGTAGGTAGACTTCACATGCCATCGAGAACATCTCTCAAGCATGCAGGTTTCCTCATGATGTTTTCCTTCACCGTTTGAGCATGTGATAAATACGCACATAACTTCCGAAAAGTCGGTGGTGCGTGCCCGGGTTTGAACTCGAGACCTTTGACATGTCAGTCCACTGGTCACACCACTAGGCTACCACAGCTCTTGATAAATAATTGGAAATTAATTAGATTGCCTCGGTGGTCTAGTTTTTGCAAACGCTACTGCTTCGCCTATGGTCGTAAGTGTGATTCCCTAGTTGAGTAGGTAGGTACTGGCAGTCCGATGTTTGGTTAGTGAGAATATACTCGCCCTATATATTGTATTTGCTGTGGATCAATACACCTCTGCCTAACCCTTCCGGCATAGAGGCGTGATGGTATCATATATTTATGAAAATAAAATTATACTACTTATATCTAGAATAGCTAATATGAATTGAAAATTATTTGAAATATAAAACATACATACCATCACGCCTATCGTCCCCGAAGGATTAGGCAGAGGTGTACTAATGTACACCCACATTTCACCGGTATGTTTTAGGTCCCATGTAATAGGGGGCGAGCCTATTACCATTAACCGGGCACGAATCCAAACTCCGAGCTGCTACTGAGAATTTCATAGAAAACACTTTGCTCGACTTGGGAATCGAACCTAGGACCTCTTCCTCGGCAGTCGCTCTGTACGACCACTCGACCAACGAGTCAGTTAGTTAATATATAACATAATAAACAGAAATTAACATTAAAAATCAAAACTTCCTTCCTTGTCTTTCATACATATTAAAAATTAGAACACGCAAGCACTAGTGCATCGAAAATTCTTTATGCAAATTAACGCAGCTCTTTTTTGTATAAATAAACAGTACTGCACGATGCACGTCGGGAAACTCATAATTTGCATCGTGCGGCAGCTTATTCGTGTCGTGTACACGGGCCGGACTGAGTTGTAAGTTCTTTTTTAATTTAACTGTCACGTTGCAACTGTTATTATAACCGAACTGGCGATAAAGTATCTCGCGGTGAAATATTGTGGATTTAATACCGGGTAGATTTGAAACAAAATATGATTCAATATCGTTTGTTGGGGAACGACATTTCTATCGGGACTTAATAATAATACCGGGACACTAATCGTGTAGATTGAGCGGTGCTGTGATAGCCATGTGGTGTGACCAATGGATTGTTATTTCAAAAACCTTGAGTTCAATCCCAATGTCAGTAACTCTTCGATGTTACGTGTGAATTTATCACAAGTTAAAACGGTGAAGGAAAACATTGTGAGGAAACCTGTACGCTTGAAAGAATTTTTCGCGATGAAGTCTGCCAGCCCGCACTAAGATTTTACTAAAGTCCACCACATTGGGTAGACTTTAGTCTGATCCCTCTCAAATGAGAGAAGACCAGTCCCCAGCACTGGCACAATAATTAGGTTCACGATGTTGAGTGTAGATTCCTCAATGCCTGCACTTTGAAAATAGAGGCATAATGGTATATGTATCATAAACAGGCCTCTTTTCATCTGTTTTAGATCTTATGACCTTTTTCAGATCTTAATGATTATTTTTTCCAGATTTAATGATGCATGTATGTAAGTGTTTTATTAATATGAACGTTCAGTAAAGTTTAATGCGGTTGATATTTCAACAATAGCTTGGAATTACGAGTATAATGGTTAACTTTAATCTATCATTCGTTAGGTTAATGGTGTGAAATCCGTGATGGCGGCATCGGATTACATTATTATGTTTTCACAGCGGTACTTAATAATAAACAGATGTTGGTTCATTTATTCCACAGTTTCATATTCATATTTCATTTTGTTGCGTTACTGTACTTATACTAGGTACTTTCACGTCTTTTTCCCATGGATGTAACTAGAAAGTACAGAATGCTATGTGTTACGATCTTTGCGTACCAGTTGTGTGTCGTCTCGTTTTCATACCAATACGTTATGTATGCGAAAACAAAGCATCTGATTCTGATTTATTATATTAATATCAATTTACATGTGTCGTGAAACGAGTCATTCGAATAGCTTATTTTTTTTTTATGGTGATAAGGGGGCAAACGAGCATGCGGCTTACCTGATGGTAAGTGATGACCGCCGCCCATAGACATTTGCAACACCAGAAGCTTGCAAATGCGTTGTCAAACCCCTTACAAATCCGTTCAATTTTCTTAAAATAGGGAGTTACTGAACTGACAGCAAACGGAATTCCCATGCCGTCAGAATAGTCACTCCCCCAATGAGCTCTGGTAACCTTACTCACGCGCAGAAATACAACTATTGTTGATTCACTGCGGTTTTCTGTAAGGCGGAGCTACTTCCCCAGTCGAGCAGCTCAATTTTAGCGAGAAATCTCGCTATGTCCTACCTCCTCCTCCTCTTTTTTTATCAAAAAGGTAAATTATAAGTAAATAATAGTCATTTGGCATCGATCGGCAAAACATACAAACTTCCCCGGTCCTCTTAAGGGGTAATTTTCGCCATAAAAACTATCCTTCATTCTTCCCCGGAACCCAAATTATTTCCATCCCTAATTTCAAATAGTTTAAGCGTGAAGAGGTAACAGACATACAAACATACATACTTATGCATTTGAAATATTAGATTAAATTTCGACAGTATTGTCAATATTAAAATATGGTGAATACAATACATTATGTAGGTACAGAAATTAATTTATGCAAGCAACACACAACAATAATAACAACTATAAATTCCCAGTTACCTCATAAACCTTTAAACACTTAACTGAATTTCAGTCTCCACAAGCAGCTACCACCACTTACTTACAAACCCGACCAGCAGTCCTCGGTCTTGTATTTTAAAAGCTCGTTAAATACTGCACTGTCGGTAATTAGATATGGGCTGAGCTCTTAATTACAAGCGGGCCCATTTAAACTTGCCTCAAGGCCACACAGGTCCGCCGGTCTCGCCATTCATCTGTCTCGGCCTTTCATACTGTGAACTGCTGTGAATAGCTGTTTTATATTCGGATTTTTGAAGAATTGAATAAATGCTTATGGAAAAATGTACTGATAATTTATTTATATTTTATAATCTACAGTAGTAGAGATAGATTTTCAAATGGGCTGTATTCATTTTGTTTCAGTCTTACAATAATAATTATTAATTATAATTAATTTCTTAGCCCTCCGAACATAGAATAATTTCAAAATGATTATTACCGTAATTTAAAATTAGCATTCATAGCACATTGGAATCAATTAAAACCACTTTCCCAAAGATACTTGATATTAATTTTCTAGAAATCGATCTTTGTTAAGGATGTACTGTAACTTTTTGTAACAGACAAATTCTGAGAAGAAACACCGGAAATTTAAAATTTAAAAAAGAAAAGAATGGGTAGGTACACTTTCGTGAATGCATTTTTTCAAAATTAACATATAACTACATAGACACAGGTATATCAATTCAACAGTAGTGTACCTAACGTCCACAAGCCAGGCCCACCGTTCCGGGTCGGAATGTTCCCGGAATCCGGCGAGGCGAATGAAAGGGATCAAAGGATTGATACCGTCTGATCCTTTAGTTTTGAACTACTGCTATCTGCGGATAAAACTGACTTGTTTGGAACATACTTTTATACCGAATCAAGTTTTGTGATTACAAGTCTTTTATTTTGATTGTGATTTTGTTAAAAAATGTGTGGGTCTTGTTTTAAGCATTATAAGTAGATTAACCCTAAATCACTTAAAGACTGAAGAGTAATTAGGGTTTTTTTAACTGTCATTAAATTGTTGTCAAAGAATTTTCAGATGTTTTTTTATTGAGGATTAAACCTTCCAAACCTTAAGACAACAAATATTGAAAAAAAGATTATACACGATATTTTTTAACATCAGACCAATACCCCAAGAATAAACAGGATATCGAGGCTTTTTCGGAGTCCTGACTAACGATTATTATCGGACAAGGGGGACCGATATCATATCGTATTTTCCGAAGTACCTACGGAGGAATATTGCAAGTTAGGACTGTTTTCCCATGCATCATTTAACTCAGCTGGCACAGCTTAATCTTACAGATCTATTGATCAGCTCGGCCTATATTTAACTCTTAGTCCCTCACACTTCCCATTGTAAATACAGTTTTAAAATAAGCCCTAATAAGAGCCGTTGAGCTCGTCAGCCTCCAACTGGTGGCAACACCTTAAGTAACCCAATAACATGGCATCCGGATAAGTTCATGCCAACAAGCGCAATATTCTGAATATTTAAGCGTCCCAACTTAAGTACACACATTAAAGTTGTCGAACAACGTCTCGACGCTCGAGTCGTCGTAATCCGCACAAGTTTGCACTCGAGATTACGTTCAACTGCAACTTTGAACTTTGCCGGTACCTGCGAGAGTTATCGATGGCTCAGCTATAATTGAGTATCTACACTCGAACGTAGTTACTCTTAACTTGTCAAAGAATATATCGATTAGATCTGTCTATTCGATATATTTTTTGGTTCTTCAGGTTTATAAATGAAATAAGGTCTTTTCATTTATTTATCTCGTATATGCAGTCGGTATCAAGAAGATGAAATAATACTCTCAGTAATAGAAGGGTAGGGTATGTAGGTATACATTTAGTGTTGTGATTACTCTGGAAAAAATTATCAAAGAACTGTATTCTTTTTCATGCATAATTAAATGTACGCGCATTGGTAGGCTACCCTTGAATTTTATTTTCTCATAGTGATCACATATTTGAGCATGTTAATGAATTAATATGGTAGGTACAAGAAGTTTTTATTGAAAATTCTAAGGTAAATTTCGTAATTTTATAGATTACGTTTTATTGGCCTTTACTCAAGTTTTCTAAAGCATGGTAATTATTATTTTAGACACATTGCATAGAATTTTATTCTACCATTATAGTTCTACTGGCTCAAATAATAACGGCCCTGCTAATAGGCTGTAGATAATCGTGCCAAACGTGTAATTTATTCCAATGGCACAATTTAATATATCAAAATTATGTACTGGTATCGGAGCGCGGTCACACACATTTTGAAATGTGTTTAGTGTATGCAATCTCCGCTCTGGATAATTGCAATTTGGGTATTAAAAAAAACTAGCCTAGTCTAACTTGACCTCGTATGGAGACGATCCGGTACTATGAAATTTATATCAAGTTTGACCATTAGGTACAGTTCGTACATTTTGACGTGATAAAGTTTAATTTATAAATCGATGAACGCAAACGTACCGATCGTGCAAGCGAGAGCACAGTGCAAGGGATAGAGAGGCACAATTGGCCTAAGCGTTCGGCTTGTTATCACGTAAAATTATTGTACGTAAACCGACTTTACAGACAAGTTTTTGTTTAGACTCCCGATAGCGTAATGAAGTCTGCTAATCGACAAAGAGCCTGCCGGACTATAGCCCAGTTCCTCTCAAACTAGATCTATGCTCCACAGTGAGACAATAATGGCGTTGAAGATGATGACAAGTGCCTTAATTACAAGGCACTGCAAAGTGCAATCTATAAAGTGGACCATTGATCTATGAGGCAAAACATTTTACCAGTTACAAATCCGGGAAGCCGAAGAAAGACGACCAAGTTGCCTTTGATCTTGATTTATTATAATGGCATTAACATTTTTACATTACTCTACAAGCCTAAACATTCTTTGTCACATGACAAAGTTGCTTGCTGCGATGCTGTTTATATTGCTTGTGTTTCTTCTATAATCCTATTTACAAAACGATATATTTGAGCCCAAACGCCAGCTTCCTAAGTGCCACATAGTTTGTTAATTTTGTTATTCTAATCAACCATCAGACCTTTAGTACTTCATGTACAAGGAGTCCATACCTAGTACATACTATCCATGCAGCTGCCCGGCTACTTGAGATACAATTATAAATACTTGGGCAAGTATTATAACAGACTTTATATACGTAAGTACAACAACAATTTATTTAACTTTGAGGATGCCCGTCCGGAGATTTTCAGCATATTGTCTCGTAATGGATGATCTCTAGTGTCTATAAAAAGTTTGCTTATATGATATTTTATGTTAGAGCACAACACGAGCACAAGTAATACCATACTGACCAATTGGTCTATAAAGTCAACCTTCATTCGAGGTCAGTCTGTGGATCTGTGGGGTCCCAACACGTACAGATTCCTTCATGTCTTGTAATCAGTTAGAACTCGTAAACCCTAACAACTCGTTTACCCCTTAAGATAAGTAATTAGTATTCACCAGTTATGGGCTGAGGTTTGGTGGCAATCACGTCATGTAAAATATTCAGCTGCACCTCGGTAAACTGTGAGCTTACTTGAACATAAGTTGGGAAAACGTTCGAAAGATAGTAATAGTAGCAATTTTAGCAATTTTTCTTTCCGATATCAGCTAGAACCAGCATGACTTAAGTTCATAAGAGATTGACGTTGTTGTAATTTGTTGTATACTTGCGACGAAAATTGTTATAACTGAAATTATGACGTAAGTCCCTGATTAAAATAATAAAAAATCAAAGCAAACATTGCATTTTTAAAACATGTTCCTATACATTTAATACGTGTACAGTATTAAATGTATAGGAACATGTTTTAAAAATGCAATGTTTGCTTTGATTTCTTACAGTTTTTCTGTAAGAAAATTTTAAGCTTGATAGTTTCACATATGGGGGGAAATGATAAGTATTATTTTAAAATTGTATAAATAAAAAAAAATGTGTACAGTTTTTTTTTAATTTATATTAAGAAAGAAAAATTCAACCTCAGTTGAATTGTTGATTTGTTTTTTTTTATGTTTTAATTAGCTAAACGTAAATAACAATTGGAGAGCTAAGATTTCAACCACTATCGTAGAACACACTATAAAATATGATAAGTATAATGAGTGTACGATATAATCAATACTTCAACATATTTTAACTGCATTCGGTGTCAAAACAAACCATTACGAAACTACACTTTTATCGGTAAAACTTGGCACATTCACGAGTTCATCGTTCTATTGAATAAATAAGTGATAAAAATCTGTGGAATTCACGACAGACAGGTACGTTGCGTTTATTTTGTCGCCGGAATAAACCCGTGCAATCGTGTGGCGAGTGCAGAAAATTATTTATAGAAATAGAATTCGAACAGAATTCAATAGAGCTTGCGTTTTATTGCCAGCCATATTGCGCCGCAGCTAATGTTGCCAGGCTTTCCTAGGTTTAACATTTTTATTTTTTCCTTCCTTGTAAGACGGATATAAACCCTTTTACTCGTAATCCTGGCTCTCCGCGCTTTGTATAGCTATAAATAAAACTCCAGAATTATTCACAACTTAATATTTTAATATTATGACGACAATCCGATTAGAGCAGTTACAGAAATATTAAAGTTATATTCTGGTAACGGGTCTCGGATCCAAATGTTGTGATGATAAATAATATTTATTTTTGTAAATAGATCTTTGGAGAAAGCTTTCAAGTTATATTTATGATTGTTTAGAATCTAGATACAGATAAAAAAATAACAAACCACATTCGGAGAATCATGGCCTTTTTAAAGTCTGGATATTTTTGCAAGATGAGCACATGAGTCGTTTATCTTTGTTTCTATTCGGGCATGTTTATCAACCATCTAGTATCATAAAAAAATCTTGTTGTTTAGGTTGAAACTAGATTTATTTGCATGGCAGCAAATAAATCTTACCTATACCTATAGTATATGTATCTAATATGCTCCTAACACATTTATATTTTTCATTACTTTTCCGTGAAACCAAAACCGTTCATAATGAAACGATATTTTCGTACCTTTCGTAGCTTAGTGGTGTGACTAGTGGACTGCAATATCAAAGGTCTAGAGTTCAAACCCAAGGTACGCACCTACCACTGACTTTTCAGAAGTTATGTGCGTATTTATCACATGCTCAAACGGTGACGGAAAACATCGTGTAAAACCGCAGTAGGTAAGCGTGGTGGGCTATAGCCTAATCCCTCTCAAATGAGAGGAGACCCGTGCCCAGAAGTGGGAAAATATTGGGTTGATTTTGAAACCAATTTCGATAGCTTAGTTAGCTAAAGCACATATCAAACCGGAGGCTACAGGTTCTAATCGCAACCTAGGTTACATTAATCATTTAAACAATAATAATACTTTTATTTGGTTTTACAATCAAAACCCATTTATTTATAAATGAACAAAGAATCTTATAAAGAATCGAATTTTAATTACAATGCGCAGTATAAACATTACCCAAACAACCCTTCCAAACTGTGTCCCAATTTGTATAAAGTCAAGGTCAACTCACACACGAATGACAAAAGCAGTCATCAAATCTATGACGAGCCCATTAAGTGGCCGTTATACCGGCAAATTGACACATTTCGGTACGGAATTAGATATTTTTAGTCCCCAGAGCTCGTTAGCAGGAAAACTCCGTTTGCATTTAAAATGACGTCATTACGGGTTCGAGTTTGGGAGACAGTCGGCCATTGCGGTAGGTATTGCATGCGGTGGGATGAGTTTGGAGGAAATTGTCGTGGGTACATACCTAGTTTATGTTGTATCTATACAATCGCTGAGGTAAACAATGCTTAATTAACAAGCTGTGATAGCCTAGCAGTACGACCAGTGGACTGTTCTGTCGAAGTTCAATACCACAGCACGCATCACTGGTCTTTCAGTAGTTACATGCGTATTAATCACATGCTCAAACGGTGCATGAAAACTGCCTGCCTGAGAGATATTCTCAATGGCTAAACCCGCACTAGGCTAGCATGGTGGACTATAGCTTAACCTAATTTCAAGTTAATCGGACGTTTAGAGGTGGGGGCAAATCAAGATCAAATATTGCTTTACATAATATATACCTATATATTATGTAAAGCAATATTAATAATAATATTAAATACCTATTTTCATTATTAACTCCACCTGGAGTTAATAATGAAAATAGGTATTTGTGTACCGTTTATATAACATGCGTACGTATTTATTTTGCCAAAGTTCGTAAGGTCACGTGACCTCCACCCTGAAACTTAGTAGACAGTGTAAGTAACCACAAAGCCTTATTTTCACGTTTTAGAACTACTTAACGTGAACGTAGTAGCCGTAAACTTTGGTTACGCTAATTATTTTCTTGTTGATATTACGGAGGCTTTGTGTTCTAGTTTGAAGTAGTATTTTCACTCTATAGTTACAAATTTCACTTTATATTATACTTCATCCACTACAACTACTATCTTAGTTTTGATTATTATCTCTAAATATATATAACTCAAAGGTGACTGACTGACTGACATAGTGATCTATCAACGCACAGCCCAAACCACTGGATGGATCGGGCTGAAATTTGGCATGCAGGTAGATGTTATGACGTAGGCATCCGCTAAGAAATAATTTTGATTAATTCTACCCCCAAGGGGATGAAATAGGGGATGAAATTTTGTATGAAACTTTTATTTTTTTAGTTAAATTGCACGCGGATGAAGTCGCGGGAATCAGCTAGTTATAAATATTATGGGAAATAACAGTTTTTCGTTGTGAGGTTTTAAAGTTTATACTGTATGTCTTCAATAAAAATAACGTAATTTCAATTACGAAAATTAACACTTAGTAATAAGAGTATTTGTGAAAGTTCATACCTACTAGAGAAGGCATGCATGCATTGTAACCGAGCAACTAAAATTGATAATTTACAAGTACCTGTTATTAATATAGGTCTAATATAAATAAAACACTTAACTTTGAATATCATGTAACCGCTGTTCAAGACCTATTTAATATTGAAGCGAAGGTTAACCGGTGCGGGATTTTAGTAATTGATGTCTGAGGAATATAGGCATATTGTGGTTTATATATTCCTTTTCGACCTGGTTTTATGCCTACTTATAGAATAACAACTAATGTGATGATTTCTTACACTTACGCGAATATTAGACATTGAAATAAAACTACTTTTTACAGATTTTATGGCGGTACCTATATTGATATTATGGGTATTACCACCTGCTTGGAACCCCATCATAGATTCTATTAAAACTAAATCCAAGAACAAAACTTCACGACCGAAAGATACGGTGAGCTCGTTCCGTGTAAATCGGATGGTCAATGATAATTAAAAATGTAAGGTAGCTGTTGGTAATTATAACTTCAAGACGACCAACACCTCAGACGGCCCGTGACCATAAATGCTGTAAAGGATCCGAAACGTCGGGTTAAAATAATATCAATATACCGTGAAAAAATCCGTAAAATGTAGTTTTATTTTAATTAATGTGTTGTTAACAATTAAACTATCGTTCCCATAGTGTAAGGCAGTGGTATACTAATGTACACCCACATTTCGCCGGTACGTTTTAGGCCCCATTAGGGGGCGAGCTTATCCATCAACTAGGCACGAATCCAGTTTCCGAGCTGCTATTGAAAATATCGTAGAAAAAAAAACCCAATTACACTGCTTGATCCGGATATCGAACTTAAAACCTTTTGCTAAGCAGTCGTACTTACAGTCACCAGACCAACAAGGCAGGTAGATACGGAACCGTCAACCATAAATATAAATTATAGAATATAAAACCGGGCTCCATATACGAGATTTTAATATATTGCGCCTTACTTTGATTACGCGTTTATAAGCCGCTTTGGTCAGGTTTATATAAATTTAATTAAACTCTTAATCGAATAAGAATAGGGATGACTGACCGCGATACAGATATTTTGTAACGTATACCTACTTTTGTAACCTCTCGGGGGCTGTTGGCTAGTTTCTATAGTAAGCATATTATACTGAAGTTAAACATAATTCAAAGTCGTCTAATTTTTCAAAAACTTGACAACATTTGAAATCTTAACACAGAGAGAAGAAGAGATTACCTATTTGTGATATTAGATTGTTTATTAAGTAAGACACAAGTAGAAGGTAAATATTTTAGTGTACCTACCTCTGTCCCTGAATATTACACCAACACCCCTAACAACGTAGGTACCTAGTCACATTTCAAGTCCCCAGACGTGATTACAAAATGTAACTGGTATGTAAGCACTCGCGGCCAATTATACCGTCGGTACCTGGCAATATTGTAACGGAACAAACACTTAGGTACCACTTAGTACCCCTTAGGTACCGCTTACATCGCTCTAATAAAACGCCGGTACTTCGGGTCTGTTATTGAAATTCATTAGCCGCGGTGATGCCACTTATATTTACATTGTTGCGGGAGTATAAAGTTGATTTGATTGTTATTTTTAACCGATCTTAAGGTTCTTTTTACTTTGTAAAGTATTTTACCCGCGTTACCTTATATCCGGAGCAGGTATTGAACAGCTTTGAATAATTATTTTTTGTGCAATTTGCTCAAGAAGTCTAGCCGTATAGCCATACAAATAAAAATTGTTATGCCAAATTATAGCCAATAAGCTGAGTTTGATTACTGGTGTGACTGTGAAATCAAAAATCTTAATTCATTCCCAAGACTCAGCTGACTTTTCGAAGTTACGAGTGCAATCTGCACAATCACATCACACACTCACACCACACACTAAGAAATAAGCATATCTACATGATGAATGAGACATCAGATTATGAGCGTGAGTGAAAGCTTTTTATTTAGAAGGTACCTACCTATGTAATACATAGATAAGCCGAAGCATAGATTTATTCATGTACAATATTTATGTTAAGTTAACTTCCTTCAGAAGTTCATCTCACAATAAAAATGTACTCGCAAAAAAATGAAATTCAATAATCAGTAAATTCACTTCATTCGTAACACAATATTTTATGGATAAATCTTTTTCCTGTTTCTTACAGCCTTGGCGTTGTTGTTGTCGAGTTGTATTTGCCTAAGAAACGCGGCAAACGTGATCAATATGAGAGATATGTCTGTCTGTGTAATACAAGATGTTATTTTTCTTCGCTCGGTACATGCCGCCATAACCGTTGCTTATTTATACAATATAGAGTACCACGGCTGCGTCGGTGTGGGTGATTGATTACAAACATCCCCTCGTAGTGCTATATCACAATCCTTCAGTACAATACGTACCTAACAGCATAATAAATATCCGTGTTATGTTGTATGTTACTCTTCGCCCATCACTATAATTCATGAACGCCCCGAACAAAGTGTCGCTCCCGATTCATCTGGACTTGTCCAACAAAACGATACGCAATTATATGTACACACACATGTAGTGTTGAGCAATTGTGAAATGCGCGCTGACGCCGAATGCGGATAGTATCCGGCTTAAACTAATTGGATATTCGTACAAGGTGTTGTTAAAATAACGCATAATAAAAATAAAAATAACCCGTCTAGTGTGAGCCGGACTCGTGCACCGTGACTTCTGTACCACCCTGTTCTCCAAAGGATATATTTTCATATGATATAGAAATGCTTAGATTTTTGTGCTGTAAGTACTTGTCCTTGTTTTCTCGAAATTTCATTGTTAGTGAATGGAAAGTTATGATTTATTTTTTATTGTATGCATTGGCATACAAGTTTTGTTGCATTACAGCAAAGTTCCATTACCAGGTAAATATCCTGATTCTAGCCATATTTTATAAAACAAGATCAACTAAAATCTTAATTAAACAGATTATTGGTGGTATTTTTTATTGCATCGGGATTAAAACTTGATATTTTTGCAATATCTAAGGATCTGTAACCTCAAGTAATGACTGCAAATTCCTAACAGAAAGGATCTTGACTGGCCCGGTGGATGGATAGACAACGACGTGAGGGTTCCGTTTTGCCTTCAGAGAAACTATAAAAATGCAAACAATTCTCAATATTACGATGCGGATTTTGTTGGATTCTATTTACTAAAGTCTGTGGATAGAAATATGCCCCTGATAAATCAATTCTGATGCTGTTTAGATAAAATTTTATATAACGTCGGTTTTATTTGATATTTTATTGGATCCACTTCGATTTACAATATAAATGTACCATTGATTGAGTTAGACAGTTTTTTTACAATAAATGATCATTCGCTAAAATCAAGTTTGTTTATATTTAGGCGCCTATATTGTATACATCCATAGTTGCAAAATATAAAATACTAAACCCGTTCTCAATGTTAAAACAGTAGAAAGTTTCAGATGTGTACGATAAAAACAATAACAATGTTTTCTCGCTAATTCAGATTAACTTAAATCAACGCCGTAAACTGCTTCACCTACTTGCCCGGAATAAAAGCGTAAGCCAAACTTTAACACAGTTTTCTACTCAAAGCCACAACTCTTTATCAATCAGCAGACGATCCATATCTCGTGTATGCACGCATTCGGTTATTATATTCATAACAAGTGCTGACAGCTTCCACGTCTCGGGAGCCGGATACTCATTACTTACAGAGCGGGGCACGTCACTACTAAACATGCATTATAACAGCCAGTAGGTATCTGTTTGAGTAGAAAAGCTTCCTGAGTGATATTGATGAATAATTCATGTGGCGTCGGCGTCAACAATAAGGAAGCAGTAAGTGTTTACCGTTTGTGAATAGCTGAATATTTGATAGGTGGATATTCGCCAAACATACCTAGTATCCGTCCGGTAATTACGTCCGTTCGATTTATGAGTTTGTTTAGCTAATGACGGCACTATTTCAGCTGCCTGTTCAGGCTCATAAATAGGTTTAGAGACCAAAAGCTGCGCTCCGCAGTTAGTTTAGCTTAAACCATAATACCTGTCTATGCCAAAAGATTTTGCCTTGGAAAATATAAACAGTTTAAAGCGGTCTGTTCACTACGATTTTAAAATACCTGGGATATAAAATAGTTCTGCTAAATAATTTCCATTTGATTATGAACAAGTTTTATTATACGGTTTTATAAACATTTTCTGGGTCAGTGTTTTTGAAAGTATTTTAATGAGATTGCTGTCACATTTAAAAAGTATAAAATACTTTAAAGAAAATATTTATATATTTTTATACTGTGGTAATTGGGTTCAATTAAGATCTAATGGTTGAGCACATGATTTAATAAAACTCTAGTGTAGTTTAGAAATTCAATATTAAATAAAATTATTCTATTTTATTTAATAAAGGGATGGTCATCCCTCAGTTATATACAAATAGGTATGTTAATTAAATTTGATATGAACTGTAGTGCTTTATTGAATTTAAAACATATACACAGGTTTGTTTTAAAGCCTCATTAATCAATAGAGGTTTAGTCGACGTCTAATCGTTTGATAGAAGGCATTCAACTCATTTACTGCAGCAGAGCTGGTGACGGGTCTCCTCTTATTTGAGAGGGATTATGCTATTGTCTGCCACACTAGCCTAGTGTGGGTTAGTTAAACTATACACGCACTTATTGACGACTCGGTGGCGCAGTGGCTGAGCGATCGGCTTGTGCGTCACGGGTTGCGGGTTTGATTCCCGCACGGAACAAATATTTGTACGTTCTACAGGTAGTTGTTCCGGGTCTGGGCGTTTGTGTATGTGTACATTTGTGTTTGTAAACGCACCCACGATACAGGAGAAAATCCTAGTGTGGGGCAACGTTTTTTTTTTAATAAAATAAGAATAAGAACTTAACAAAAACAGTAAAACAGGTTTTCTCAAGATATTTTCTTTAGCCTTTTGGCCATGTGCACATAACATTATAAAGTCAATGCCTTGACATCAAACTTGAAACCTTCGACTTCCTAGTCCACTGGTTTAATAAATTGACGCACTCATTTAAAAAAAATATCTTTCGTTCTGTCAATAATTTTATGCCTACGGGCAAAAACGCTGCGTTATACAAACATGACTTGCTGGTATGGTTTAAGTCCCGTGTATTGCTAAGAGCGAACTAATGGTTTTTAAAGCAGGTAGTTTGACATATCCATGTATCCCAGACGTAGCACTTTGTGGAGAACCACTGCGAAGGGTGGACAAATTTAAATACCTAGGTCACTGGGTCACTGAAGACCTTAAAGATAATTGTGACATTGAAAGGGAACGTAGGTCGCTGGCTGTCCGTTGTAACATGCTGGCCCGCAGGTTTGCACGTTGTACGAGGCCTGTTAAAGTAACGCTTTTCAAAGCTTACTGTCAGTCTTTCTACACGTGCAGCCTGTGGGTCGACTTCACTCAGAGGGCATACAGCGACCTACGCGTTCAATATAATAATGCACTGAGAGTGCTGTTGCGGCTGCCGTGGCGATGTAGTGCGTCGGGGATGTTTGCAGGTAACAATATTGATGGTTTTGCCACTATTATTAGGAGCAGATGTGCATCTCTGATGTCTCGTGTTCGTGGCAGCACCAACAGTATTCTCAGTGTGTTCGTAGATCGGTGGGATTCCCCGATGTTGCGGAGGTGGATGCGGCTCCACGCCGAAATTTAATTGTACCTATATTTTTATGTAACTGTATCTTACTAACACTAGAATTTAAGTTAAATTGTTACTAACCCTATGGACACCTGTCTGAAATAAAATTATTCATTCATTCATTCATTCATTCATTGAAGGCAACTGCCATCAATCGGAGATAAATCTAAACTCTGAGCTACAGAGAACTACATCAAATACAGTTTTAAATTGTGCTATTGGTTAATAGCACATTCGACTTAGAAATCGAATCTAGAAGCCGCGCTTATAACCACGACCGCCAGATAAACGAGTAAGGAAAGGCTAACTTGTAAAGAAAGTAAGTCCATTGTTTGTAAGTGTTAGACGCTCAATAGGATTCACTCTTTTTTTAATGAATAAATACTCACAAATACAGATTTATATCTTTAGATCAGATTTATAGTCATAAAGGATGCTTTTGTGGATATAAAACTGGGACTCATGGCAGCTGCGCGGCGGCGCTCGTAAAAACTTAAGCGTGTCGGTGCATTACTGCGGAATAGTGGACGTTTAGCTAAACGGGCGGCGAGGTAAGTGTGTAAGTGTATCTTGTTTTATGCTTCTTCGCTTTTATTGTCGAGTTGCTGCAGGGTTCAGTAACTTATGTCGAGATCTTACTCGGCTGTTATTTTAAATCTCAACGTTCCAGGAAGTTAGTGATGTAGAGTGTATGAAAAAGGTGAATAATGGTGAACATGATCATAAGATGTATGTATATCTTTTTATAGCTTGACTATAGGCAAAAAGAATGCATCCTTTTAGTTTTCAAAATATTGGTCTAGAATTTTTTTGAATGAAATCCAATTGAAATCCATTAATTTGCTCAGATTAGAAGAGAAGACTATGAAATAATTAAATTTAAATTGATCGATGGATTTAAGTGTCGCGCGCCGATAGCCTAACCACACGCATACAATTTGTTTGAAAGAAAAAATGACACCATTTTGATTTAATGCCTGGTTATTTTAAACACGATGCTCGGCTACTTCTGTGAATATTGCTTCACCATTTTGATACATAGTGTACATACAGTACATACGCACTAAACACATTATTCCACTTTGGTGTAACCGCGGATGAGTGTCCTGGACTTCTGAAATACAGGGTTTCCCTTGTTCAAGCTCCCGTCCACTATTTTTAAAACTGTATACAAATATTTATCTCATTTATTGGTACACAAAGCATGCAAAATACCATGGTATATATTTAGTAAATGTGGTGGAAAAAAATAAATGATGTACCATTATGAATACTTAACCATTAATAATTGTACACCATTTAATTTGAGTACATTTATACAGAAAGGTGGTTGACCTGCCTCGATATCGTCTACCTACTATCTCTGTTTCAGGTGTTAGCCTGTGGAGTAACTTTAAACGCCTACTCAAGTTTCATCTTGGTCTAACTTGGATCAACAACAGAAATATTATCCACCTACTTCTTAAGGTAATAAAAAATAAATCGATTCTCCTTATTCGTCTGTACTTTATTCTTTAGAAACATATTGTTCCAGTGGGATGTTATCATGTATTGTTTGTGCATTTTTAATAAACTCACAAACATAACATAAAAGTTGTTTCATGTAGGAATCGATCATAAGCATACTTGCATGCCTGAGAGATTATTCGCACTAGGCTAACGTGGTAGACTATAGCCTAATCCATCTTAAATGAGAGGAGATGCGTGCCCAACAGTAAATAGGTGAGTAATGTGAATCGACACGAGATGTACAAGCAGATCTAAAGTTATACTTATATATAACTCAACGGGCGTGACATACAAAAGAGTAGGTATACATAATATGTAGGTATATATAACAAATCCAAGCAAAGCGACACACGATGAATTCAAACTGAAGAGACTATTCCTTCCCCAGTCCCCATTCTAATATACTATATCACACTCGTCCCACAGATAAAAATACAATATTAAATTCATAAATCAAGCCCTGCGCAAACAGGATTCGCTGTAACAAAAGCCCTTCAGCGCTTCACACTAAATATTGAAGCAATGTAAGCAGCAAGCAACGAAAAATAATAACCTTTTTCAAATATTGCAAGACTAAATTACACATCACATAAAGTGGGGCCATACGTGACGGGGCAGGGGTGGTGCGCAGTGGGGCGAAACGAAAATAATATGTAGTTAAGACGGTCCCTTTACGGACTAAACTAAAGAATAGGAGTAAGTCTCCTTCTTATAGCCACAGTGTGTAACAAAAAATACATTGAACTAAACAGTTCTGGAGAAGAAAGAACATCAACTAATGATTAATAATAATTAATATACATAATTATATTTGTGACCTGAATTTAGGTATTTCAAATAAACCTCAAATAATATTTATTAATAACAGTCCATGGTGTACATGTCTTTGTTAATTTAATTGAGAGTTTGACTTAATAAAATCTAGGCCTAAAACGTAGATTTTATGCTCAATATTAATTGTGTTACCCCCCTGATTGGTGTGCTACGCGAGTGTCTACGTCGGTATGAGATACTACGAGCTACGCGCTACGAGTCAAATGGCGACTTGTTACAAAAAGCTTTAGCGTGTTTCAGCAATGAGTTTAATTACTGCTGAGGGTAATTACGGGATTTAGTGCTTGGTTTGGATTCTGAATTCCAAATGAGGACTAAAACTACCAACTTGGGATAGCAAAGTATTAATTATTCATATAAGTACTGTGTTAATTAGCATGTTATTTTAAAAACATTACAATGTTGTCTGTCTTAGAAGCGTCTGCTAACTTAAATGTAACATAATAAAACGCGCTCATCTATTAAGTACTGTGTGTAATTTATCTATATATATATGGCGGAATCTTTTAACGTAGTTAGTTATTACAATAATTTATAGACCACTGTTTATACATACATAATTATAATATTTAAAAACCGATAACTGATAAATTAATTTGAAACATAATTAAAAGAGGTGGGCCACATTTTATCGCGATATATTGATATTGACTTATCCACACAATATCCACCACCATAAGTTACCGTAGGCCAGGTTATCTAATATATAAAATTCTCGTGTCACAGTTTTCGTTGCCATACTCCTCCGAAACGGCTTGACCGATTTTGATGAATTTTTTTGTGCTTATCTATGAGAATCGGCCAACATCTATTTTTCATCCCCCTAAAAGTTAGGGGTAGTCCACCAACCCCTATAATGTGGCAAAACAACGTTTGCTGGGTCAGCTAGTATTTAATATAATTATGTAAACGATCTAAAACGATTACAACTGTTATTGAAATCTCAAGGAACTTGTAGTTTCTTTTTTTAAGTCATGTACAAAGGTAAGTTTATAAGCTTACTGTGAGGAATGCCACAAACATTATTCGTAACATTATAAACAAACTTAATAATACTGATCGGCCTGGGAATCAAATAAATTCTTTGTCACAACAACAACAAACTACTCTCGACAGATCATTATAATTTTATGATGGCAACATCTAAGCCCACAATAACGTGTAAAACAGCTAATATTTGCTGTGGTAACATTACGCCTCGTAATATGATAGAGACAATTAGTTTGTGTGGTGTGGAGCGGTGTTGTGACGCCACACTCAGCATTTGAAACAATTATGAGAACAAACATATTACGTAATTATTTATTATAGTTATTGTCTTTGTAGTTTATAGGTAATATGGAAGTGGGTTTTTGTGTCGGTGATGTAAACTACTATGTACGAGTACATTAGTATAAACATACATACACATACATAATAAACAATGATATAATAATCGATAGTAGATTTTGCCAAAGCTAACATTTTCTTACCTTAGAGTACCTTAGTAGGAGGCAGGGCATAGCGAGATTTCTCGCTCAAATTGAGCTGCCCGACTGGGGAAGTACCTCCGCCTTACAGAAGACCGCAGTGAATCAACATGTTGTCTTTCTGCGAGTGAGTAAGGTCACCAGAGCTCATTGGGGGAATGACTATTCTGACAGCATGGGTTGCCGTTTGCTGTCAGTTCAGTAACTCCCTATTTTAAGAAACTTGAACGGTTTTAGAGGGGTTTGGCAACGCATTTGCAAGCCTCTGGTGTTGCAAATGTCCATGGGCGGCGGTCATCACTTACCATCAGGTGAGCCGCCTGCTCGTTTGCCCCCTTATCACCATAAAAAAAAAAAAAAACCTTTTTCACTTTAAACGATTTACCGAATCTAAAGGAGTTAAGAAAATTAATTGTACTTGTAAAATAATGTATTTTTTGGTAAATACATAACAATTGAAACTTTTATTTGTTGCATCTTTGCTAGAAAAAACTATAATAAATACCCCGGTTTTACAAAGTTTATTAAAATAGTGCATTTATATGAAAATATCACTGCAGTCCAATCCAGCCGTTCAAGAGCAAAATCACCAGTGATTTTCCTGAAATAAAGGACGTATACGTGCACTGCTAGAAGAATTACGAACTGTTATACCTTTAAACCTTCTTGTGAATAATATATCGCATCTTGTCCCGCCACCACCGCGTGGCGTGTCACGGGGACGAGTCGAGTGACGTCACGCGTACCTAATTCACTAAGACATCACGAGTAACCCCTGATTTATTTCTAATATTTAACAGAGATATATGTTTATAAGGTTACATAATATGTATTTTCTTCCTATAATATGTATTTTGCTACATCTACTATTTTTTTACGTCACTTAATTCTAGTAAATTATTACTTTGTGGAAAATCCATTATAAACTCTATTTGCTCTTTTTAAATTCGTATAAATATTTCTAATTTTTTTGTGAAATGATTTTATGTCTTTGTATTTTTCTTAGTGGTGAATTAAATTTAAAAGATGATTTAGATAGAAACACCAAATATGACTTTCTGAACGAGTTGGAAGAGCTTGTTATGATAGTAACGATTCCGGATCTATCTGAAGCTCTAACCAAACTATGTGGCTCTCAACTTCCACCTCATTACTGAACGTGTAGCTAGAACAACCTGATCTGAACCTACATGATTTGTATCAGATTATGGGAATGTTCAGAAGGACCACTAATAATCTATACAATACATTTACCTATCTTTGTGAATGTGTAGTGATGTTGATTACCTGTTGCTTGCAAACATTTCAGTGAATTTGGTTAATGGTTGTTGGTAAGTTTGAATAATATTATGGAAATATTATTCAAATGTATAATTATTCATGGAATTCTTCATTATACAGGATAATACGTTAACAAACTGACATTTTCATTTCACAATTTAAATTTAGTTACCTAATGGTTTTGTACCAAAAAGCGTTGTATTAGCATCTTATTTTTTGTCGGGCTGTATTGTTTCTTCAATCTGTAGTTCTGCCTGAAGACAATGCATGCCTACCTATCATTAAAAACCATTTATCGTTATTTATAGGCTTTTCTTCACCTATCTGTACAGTGGTATCAGCCTGAGGCAAGCTCTTGGAGCCTAATATCGCGCTGCTATTAATTTAATAAGCGCTCGCACGCCGCGGCGCGTTGCGCTATATTAGCGCAGTAAAGAGCGCACTCGGTAATCCCGACCGGAACGGGGCTTATGTCAAACACAAGCGGGAGGAGTGCATAACGTGTCAGATAGTCCGTGTGCACGAATACCAACCTTATTACGAAGATTTTTTCGTGTTTATATCCTGTCAGGAGAATATTCAAAACGCGATTTTTATCGAATAGTTAGCATTTTTGTAGTTATGTATAATGAAACTACGACTCAATGAAGTGATCAGCGTCTACGCCATATTTAAGTGTAATATGTTAATTGGTAAACCTATGATATTCACTTGATAAATATGCTCATAAATGTAAGCTGCGACATTATTTTTAAGAAGAAGAAGAATTTTCCTTCAATCCGGAAATCCTAACAAAAAATCCAAACAAAAAAGGTGGTTACAAACAGACAGAAAAAAATGAGAGAGTGAAATGATAGAACAAGTTATTCATTTATAATGATTTTCTGTTTCATTTTAGTTAATTTATTACATAATTCTATCGTTACCAATGTAGGATTACTTTTTGCATTTCAATATTACCTACAACATCTTATATGCAAAAATCTCGTGTCACAGTGTTTGTCACTGAACTCCTCCGAAACGGCTACACGGATTATTATGAAATGTTGTATGTATATTTGGTAGGTCTGAGCATCGGTCGTGGGCTATTTTTTAAATCTCTCGGTGATAAGGATGTCACTCAACAGATTTTTTTTTCTTTTTTTTTTTACAAAATATTTTATGTATTTTTTTTTTAAGATTTGACATAAAATACTTTTAATTCTAAATTATAAGTATTTTCGCCAACCCCTATAATGTGGCAAAACAACATTTGCTGGGTCAGCTAGTAGGTAATCTGTATAAATACATTAATTCATTAGAAGGACGAACGCACCGCCCGTGTGTGGTAGGTACTTTTAATGCATAGGAATTAGCGCGTTTTGAGAAGTCTGCGGGACTCCATACATCCATATCGCGCTGCAACCGATGCGTGCGATACAGGCGACCGAGAAGACGCGGGTGACCGACGTGACACGTGCTATTGACGCCACTCCAGATTGATGCGAACTGCATTCTAGTGATAGATTATGTTAACTATGTAGGTTGGTGTTTTAGTAGATCTGTGTCTACATATTGTTGTTGAGTCAAATGTAATGTGTTCGCAACATGCAACACACTACTAGTGTTTGATTATTACTTATTGTGCAAGCTTAGGGGTGTGACCAGTGGCATGTGAAGTCAAGGGTCCTGTTTCACTGACTTATCACAGTTGCGAGCGTATTTATCACATACTCAAACGGTGAAGGATATTATCCCAGGCTTTGCTCACGCGTAAGTTTAAGTAAATAATACCTAAATGGTTGTATGGGGTTGAATTGCCACAAATGACGAAATACGTATGCATTTAGTTTTGTTGAGAAGATAGAACATTAAATTTTACTTGACTTTTCATATAAACTTTCAACTCTTATTTCACTTTCACTTTAATTTGTAAAAATCCTGAAATATGTATTTATTTATAGTTTAAGCTCTGTGTTGATGAATCAAACAGGACAAGTAATTAGATATCCATAAATAGAATATAGATTACAACATATAGTATTTATAACTGTTTAGTCTACTTACGATATGTAACTATTAGATATATTATATTACATAATAATTACTACCCTAAGTATAATTAATGATAGTTCATAAATTATACGATGTAGATGTCTCATACAAGAATTAGGCCCTTAAGACAATTTTGAAATAGAGACAAAGTACTTACATTTGTCATCATTAGTGAGTGTACACTGCGAGTAAGTACTCGTGTTACGCTAATAAGTCTCTAGAAACCTATCATAAAAAGAAGAGAGAATCCTTATAAATGTACCTATTAATCTTGACACTTTTGTCACGGATCTATACGAAATATAACGGAAAAACGTAACCGTCGTCACTGTTTTAAATGTCTATTAGTCTGTCAACCAATTTGTCCGAAAATACTGAACTGATTAACTTAAAATTTGGTACACACATGGTGTGTTGTTACTCAACCAAGAACGTATTGTATATAGAAAGGAAGAAAATGATTTAATTGGCACATGACAGTAATAATAGTATACCAAAGAGCTATCAGCCCATTATGTCAAGTGGTAGTCGAAGTAATCGATAACGAATAATATACGTAAAGTTAAACTCATATTTAGTTTGCTTATTTAAATAAGTTTTGATAATTATTGGGCTACTCAGAAATATCTAGATCCAAAAATAGATTCAAGACTTATCTGATTAACTCGCAAAAACAAAAAACTTGACTTACCTATTCGGCAACACTTTAGTAGACACAGGTCACTGCAGCGTGGTTATCGTCTCATCTCAAAATTTCTTTATAATGTTATAGCGTTTTCAGGAGGACGCTATGACAAACGCGATGTATTTACACACACAACAACATAAATATTACACTGCACAAGATTTATAGAACAATACAACGAACACTACACTGCAATTTATAATCTTAATATACCTAAACAAACTATTAACTACCTACTTCAAATTTTCGTAAAACATTTATAAATTGAATAATCTTAATGTCAAATGAAATTCTAATTTCGAAAATCATGCGAACCCCGCGCCTTTCCTTGTCACAGATAAAAGATCGGATGACACGTAAATGGACGAACCGATCGAGTACAGAGTCGTCACAGATTAAAATATGGGAATTTTAGTATTTTGTCCGGTCTGTCTGCAACAGAAACAATGGTTGATTTTCAATTATTATCTATTTTCCATTTTTAAGTAGATATGTAGGTATGTGTGATGTATATTTATAGTGTACTAGATTTTGCCCGCGACTTCGTCTGCGTAAAATTAGTATTTTACGGCTTTTTTTTTGGTATTGATGGTGTCGGTATGTTTTAGTCTGTGATGACAGCTCTTGATCGGTTCGTGCATTTACGTATCCGATTTTTTATCTGTGACGGAAAGACGCGGGGTCCTCATGATTTTCGAACTTACATTTTCATTTGACCATTTGTGTTTATTCAATTTCTAAATGCTATATGAAAATTGGAAGTAGTTAATAGAGTTTGTTTAGGTTTATTAAGATTAGGTGTATAGATTATTGCAGTGTAGTGTTCGTTGTATTGTTCTATAAATATTGTGCAGTGTAATAATTCTGTTGTTGTGTGTGTGTAATACATCGCGTTTGTCATAGCGTCCTCCTGAAAACGCTATAACATTATAAAGAAATTTTGAGATGGGACAATAAATACGCTGCAGTGACCTGTGTCTACTGAAGTGTTGCCGAATGGGTAAGTAATTTTTTTGTTTTTGCAAGTTAATCATATAAGTTTTGAATCTATTTTTGAATCTAGATATTTCAGAGTAGGTCAATAATTATCAAAACTCATCTATATAAGCAAACTAAATATAAGTTCCACTTTACGTTTATTGTTCGTAATCGATTATAAGACTATTTAAAATTAAAAGGGTTTTACGTACAGTCGCCAGCACGTCAAGCTACCCCACATTGACCTTGAACGCATTATGAGCAGCGACAGCGCGATTCGTGCGAAAGAGATAAATAGCGTTTTGTCAGTTCTTGCTTGCAATGTTTCGTGCTGCAGTGCTTTCGTGAAATGCGCGCCAAATATGAGTTTTGTACTTTCTTTGTTAGTTACGCATCATCATGAAATGTTGCATGTAACACGTTGTCAGCGGTACTGACAGAAAAGGATATGGGATCCGTGAGAAATCGCGGCAAAAATATCAAAATACAATGCGGAATAATAATCTTAATCTTTTTATTTAATATAAATTATATTAGTTGTTGTTTAGGATGGTAGGTAACTACCTAACTACAAACCTCATTAAAATCTTTTTGGTTGGGTGTTGAAAGCATTTTTTTTCCGGCGTCCTTCAGGCGCCTCCTGACTATATACATGAGTCCATTGAAATCTAAATCTAAAACAAAGAAAATAAGATTCTTTATTGTGATAAAATAGTACGGGCCTAAAACTACTTAATTTTTTATTAAGAAAGAAAAATTCAACCTCAGGCGGGACTCGAACCCGCGTCTCCTGGATAAGTACTCCAGACGCTCTGCCAACTGAGCCCCCGAGGTATCCGACTGATGTGTTGAATTTTGCCTTCTTTATGTTACTTATGTCTTACGGCGACATAGCAACATCGATTGGACAATTCTGTCCGACCCAGAATACTCCCTTTA
The DNA here is from genome assembly GCA_905163465.1 of Craniophora ligustri. Classification (NCBI taxonomy): domain Eukaryota; kingdom Metazoa; phylum Arthropoda; class Insecta; order Lepidoptera; family Noctuidae; genus Craniophora; species Craniophora ligustri. Next base: position 17,028,242 of record LR990956.1, read on the forward strand.
CAGCGAGTAGATTCCGGATGATATTGCATTACCTTTATACAATCTTTTTGTATTTTTTAGCATATTTCAAGCTAAGATTTTTAAATTTTTATTAAGAAAGTAAAATTCAACCTCAGGCGGGACTCGAACCCGCTACTGAAACTGAAAATACTATTTACCTATTACTATTAACCCGACGCGACGTTTCGGATCCTTATCAGCATCCATAGTCAAGGGCAGTCTACCCGTAGTATCAATATACCGGGATAAAATCCATAAAAAATATTCGCCTAAGTGTAAGAAATTAGTGACGCCGTAAAATACGGGCCTAACTTAACTAATCTACATTCGCGATTTATTTAATCAAGAACTGACGATTTATCTGATAGTAATTAATAAATAATAAAAAGTTCCGGACATTATTAAACAGCGCCATCTAGTACCGTGCTAAGCAACGAGGCTTGTGTTACGGATACTAGATGGTTGATATACTACATATATATATATATTTTTTTTGTAATTGCCTAATATTATACATAGATACATCCATGACTCGGATACAAATGTTGATGCTCATTACACAAACATTTGTCCCTACCGGGATTCGAACCCGGAACCCATATCACAACAGACAGCGTCAACTACCGCTGAGCTAAACGGGTCGTCAAAGGTAATAATAATAACAACTACCGAGGCTGGCCGCGCGGCGCGAAATACCGGTTTGAGTGTGAGCGCGGATGCCCTTATAACTACCTACTCTAGTTGAAAGGGCGCTCGGTGCTCACGTAAACTGGTTTTACGCGCGCAAGTCTATTAAGTAAATTAAATCAGTTTTGTTATTCACTTTTTAAGAAAACCATATTTTATGTATAAGTTTAGGTGATAAATGTGGTGTGTGTATGTGTAATAACAAGCCACACATGGACTCACGCTGTAAGTTGAAGTGACTCGTGTGGTCAAAAAAGGACCGGCAGAGTGTGCAGCGATCATAGTCGCATCGTCGGTCGCCGCGCCGTAGTGGCTCTCGCGCAGAGTTGGCGGCGGTGGGCTTTCAAGGTTCCACTTTCTTCCCACCGCCGAAGCCAAAAGTAAACAGTTTTCTGGAACGAAACTATAACTATAGTTTATTTGCCCATTATAAATCAATTACAAAGCGTAAATTAGTTTCGTAAATTCTATAGAAAAACACCATTGACACATATTTTCAATTTAATTAAAAAAATATAATTACAAAAAATATAACTCATCGTTATATCAGTCTGCTAACAAATATCATTCATCCACTCAATCGAAGCGCTATGATTTCTTCCCCTTTTTATTTGGTTTAATTATGGCGCCATAATTATATTTATAATTAAGTATCAGGTGACGTGTAAATCGTGTAAATTGCCTTAAAAGCCCTTATTTGATTATTTCGAGGCAGTTACATTTATCCCTATATTCTTTTTTTTATAGTATGTAGACGGAGATATAATTTAGATATATTTAAGGTATTTATGGCATATCAAAAACCAAATAAGTTTTAAAAGCCCTGATTCAAAATTGGTATTTCTGAGATATCTTGTTTTTGATTCTCACGTCAGACAGTACGATTCCAATAACTAGCCAACAAACAATAATTATGCCAATAACTAGCGGCTTTTATCTCTTTCCATTTTTTATTATCCTCTGGACCGTAATTTTCCCTTAAAAGGGGGAAATTCTCCTCATTGTGGAAACACTAGCATCAAATGCCGTACGTAACAGCTTTCGTTTAATTTCGTGAAAGATCGGGAAAACTCGGGAGCAATGGCGGACGCGCAAGGTCGAGTGGGTGTGGTTTATTCCTAGTGAGATATGATAATTGGCTCCCAATTATTAGAATGTGCAACTATTGGACAATTGTAGAAACTTTGAAAATTCCACCATTCTGACAAAAATACTTTCTTTCTAACACTCCATAGCGTATCGTAGTTATAGATATGTATAGGGTTTACGTTGATGTGCCGCCGTCTGTACTTAGACAACCACTTGACATAATGCTGAGCTGATAGCTTTTTGGCACAAATTAAGTTCTTGTTTTTTATTATTATTATTATTACTGTCATGTGCCAATTAAATAATTTTCTTCCTTTCTATTGGACTATGACCTGACTGAGAGCAAATTATTCTAAAAAAAATGCACGTAGCTCCCCTTAATAGTTGAATATACATTTATATATCGACAATTATATATTTATTACTTTACATCACAAATCTAGCCATACTCTCACAACACCGAGACGACTGTCTAAATACCTCCCAACACTTACACACACTACATTCCCTATATAATAACCTACTGTTTTCTTTGTGTATCGTTTGTTTACTTTTGATTATATATATTTATAATTGGTGGAGACTTAAAATAAAAATGTAACGTAAAATTAAAAATGTAAACGGAACGAAGATGCCTGGAACTCACGACACAGGGAATCCTAGTGTGAGTTTCAGGAATCAATGCAATATTTGTAATTTCTTAAGCAATAAACTATTATTATTCTTATTCTTATATGCTATACGTTCTTAGTTATGAAACAAAACACCACGTGGGTACCAAATTTTAACTTAATCAGTTCAGTATTTTTGGAGTAAATTGTCGGTATTGTTGGCGTTAGTATTAATGGCGTCGTTATTGGTGGCGTCGGTATTGATGGCGTTGGTATTGGTGGCGTCGTTATTGTTGTCATCGGTATTGGTGGCGTCGGTATCGATGGCATCGGTATTGATGACATCGGTATTTGGGGCGTCGGTATAGATGGCGTCAGTAATGTTGGCGTCGGTATAGCTGTCATCAGTATTGCTAGCGTCGACATTGAAAATGGCGTCGTTATTGTTGTCATCGGTATTGGTGGCGTCGGTATTGTTAGCGTCAGTATTGTTGGCGTCGGTTTTGGTGGCGTCGGTATTGGTGGCGTCGGTATTGGTGGCGTCGGTATTGGTGGCTTCGGTTTTTTTGGCGTCGGTATTGCTGGCGTCAGTATAAATTGCTCCGGATTTGGTGGCGTCGGTATAGATAGCGTCGGTATTTTGCGGCGTCGGTATTGGTGGCTTCGGTATTATTTGCGTCGGCATTGCTGGCGTCGGTATAGATTGCTTCGGTTTTGGTGACGTCGGTATTAGTGGCGTCGGTATTGTTGGCGTCGGTATTGTTGGCGTCGGTATTGTTGGCGTCGGTATTGTTGGCGTCGGTATTGTTAGCGCCGGTATAGATTGCTTCGGTTTTGGTGGCGTCGGTATTGGTGGCGTCGGTATTGTTGGCGTCGGTATTGCTGACGTCAATATAGATTGCGTCGGTATTGTTGGCGTCGGTATTGATGGCGTCGATATGGATTGCGTCGGTTTTGGTGGCGTCGGTATTGTAGGCATTAAAATTGATGGTGTCGTTATTGATGGCGTTGGTATGGTTGGCGTTGGTATTGTTGGCGTCGGTATTGGTGGCGTCGGTACAAAAGCGACGGTTTTGTTGGCATCGGTATTGTTTGCGACGGTATTGTTAGCGTCAGTATTGTTGGCGTCAGTACTGGTGGTGTCGATTCGATTGGCGTCGGTATAGTTAGCGCCGGTATTGGCGGCGTCGGTTTTGGTGGCGTCGGTATTTTGCGGCGCCGGTATTGTTGGCGTCGGTATGTTTGGCGTCGGTATAGATTGCTTCGGTTTTGGTGGCGTCGGTATTGTGCGGCGTCAGTATTGTTGGCGTCGGTATTGGTGGCTTCGGTATTTTTTGCATCGGTATTGCTGGCGTCGGTATAGATTGCTTCGGTTTTGGTGACGTTGGTATTGGTGGCGTCGGTATTGTTGGCGTCGGTATTGGTGGCGTCGGTACAAAAGCGTGGGTATTGTTGGTGTCAGTACTGGTGGCGTCGGTATTGTTGGCGTCGGTATTGTTGGCGTCGGTATTGTTGGCGTCGGTATTGTTGGCGTCGGTATTGTTGGCGTCGGTATAGTTGGCGACCGTATTGTTGGCGTCGGTATTGCTGGCGTCGGTATAGATTGCGTCGGTATTGGCGGCGTCGGTTTTGGTGGCGTCGGTATTGGTGGCGTCAGTATGGTTGGCGTCGGTATTGTTGGCGTTTGTAATGATGGCGTCGTTATTGATGGCATCGGTATGGTTGGCGTTGGTATTGTTGGCGTCGGTATAGATTGCTTCGGATTTGGTGACGTTGGTTTTGGTGGCGTCAGTATTGCTGGCGTCGGTGTGTTTGGCGTCGGTATTGCTGGCGTCGGTATAGATTGCTTCGGTTTTGGTGGCGCCGGTATAGATAGCGTCGGTATTGTTGGCGTCGGTATTGTTGGCGTCGGTATAGTTGGCGACCGTATTGTTGGCGTCGGTATTGCTGGCGTCGGTATAGATTGCGTCGGTATTGGCGGCGACGGTTTTGGTGGCGTCGGTATTGGTGGCGTCGGTATTGGTGGCGTCGGTATTGGTGGCGTCGGTATTGGTGGCGTCGGTATTTTGTCTTGTCGGTATTGTTGGCGTCGGTATTGGGGGCTTCGGTATTTTTTGCGTCGGTATTGTTGGCGTTGGTATTGGTGGCGTCGGTACAAAAGCGTCGGTATTGTTGGCGTCACTACTGGTGGTGTCGGTATTGTTGGCGTCGGTATGGTTGGTGTCGGTATTGTTGGCGTTTGTAATGATGGCGTCGTTATTGATGGCGTCGGTATGGTTGGCGTTGGTATTGTTGGCGTCGGTATTGGTGGCGTCGGTACAAAAGCGACGGTTTTGTTGGCATCGGTATTGTTTGCGTCGGTATTGTTAGCGTCAGTATTGGCGGCGTCGGTATTTTGCATCGTCAGTATTGTTGGCGTCGCTATTGGTTGCTTCGGTATTTTTGGCGTCGGTATTGCTGGCGTCGGTATAGATTGCATCGGTTTTGGTGGCGTCGGTATTGGTGGCGTCGGTATAGATAGCGACGGTATTGTGCGGCGTCGGTATTGGTTGCTTCGGTATTTTTTGCGTCGGTATTGCTGGCGTCGGTATAGATTGCTTCGGATTTAGTGACGTTGGTATTGGTGGCGTCGGTATTAATGGCGTTGGTATTGTAGGCGTCGGTATAGCAGGCGTCGGTATTGTTGGCGTCGGTATTGGTGGCGTTGGTATTGTTGGCGTCGGTATTGGTGGCTTCGGTATTGTTGGCGTCGGTATAAATATTGTCGGTATTGGCGTCGCCGGTATAGGTGGCGTCGGTGCAAAACTGTAGGTATTGTTGACATCGGTATTGGTGGCGTCGGTATTGTTGGCGTCAGTACTGGTGGCGTCGCTATTGGTTGCTTCGGTATTTTTGGCGTCGGTATTGCTGGCGTCGGTATAGATTGCATCGGTTTTGGTGGCGTCGGTATTGGTGGCGTTGGTATTGTTGGCGTCGGTATTGGTGGCTTCGGTATTGTTGGCGTCGGTATAAATATTGTCGGTATTGGCGTCGCCGGTATAGGTGGCGTCGGTGCAAAACTGTAGGTATTGTTGACATCGGTATTGGTGGCGTCGGTATTGTTGGCGTCAGTACTGGTGGCGTCGCTATTGGTTGCTTCGGTATTTTTGGCGTCGGTATTGCTGGCGTCGGTATAGATTGCATCGGTTTTGGTGGCGTCGGTATTGGTGGCGTCGGTATAGATAGCGACGGTATTGTGCGGCGTCGGTATTGGTTGCTTCGGTATTTTTTGCGTCGGTATTGCTGGCGTCGGTATAGATTGCTTCGGATTTAGTGACGTTGGTATTGGTGGCGTCGGTATTAATGGCGTTGGTATTGTAGGCGTCGGTATAGCAGGCGTCGGTATTGTTGGCGTCGGTATTGGTGGCGTTGGTATTGTTGGCGTCGGTATTGGTGGCTTCGGTATTGTTGGCGTCGGTATAAATACTGTCGGTATTGGCGTCGCCGGTATAGGTGGCGTCGGTGCAAAACTGTAGGTATTGTTGACATCGGTATTGGTGGCGTCGGTATTGTTGGCGTCAGTACTGGTGGCGTCGGTATTGTTGGCGTCGGTATTGTTGGCGTCGGTATTGTTGGCGTCGGTATTGTTGGCGTTTGTAATGATGGCGTTGGTAATGGTGGCGTTGATATTGTTGGCGTCGGTATTTTAGGCGTCGGTATTGTTGGCGTCGGTATAGTTGGCGACCGTATTGTTGGCGTCGGTATTGGTGGCGTCGGTATTGGTGGCGTCGGTTTTTTGCGGCGTCAGTATTGTTGGCGTCGCTATTGGTTGCTTCGGTATTTTTGGCGTCGGTATTGCTGGCGTCGGTAAAGATTGCTTCGGTTTTGTTGGCGTCGGTATTGGTGGCGTCGGTATAGATAGCGTCGGTATTTTTTGCGTCGGTATTGCTGGCGTCGGTATAGATTGCTTCGGATTTGGTGACGTTGGTTTTGGTGGCGTCAGTATTGCTGGCGTCGGTGTGTTTGGCGTCGGTATTGCTGGCGTCGGTATAGATTGCTTCGGTTTTGGTGGCGCCGGTATAGATAGCGTCGGTATTGTGCGGCGTCGGTATTGTTGGCGTCGGTATTGTTGGCGTCGGTATAGTTGGCGACCGTATTGTTGGCGTCGGTATTGTGCGGCGTCGGTATTGTTGGCGTCGGTATTGTTGGCGTCGTATAGTTGGCGACCGTATTGTTGGCGTCGGTATTGCTGGCGTCGGTATAGATTGCGTCGGTATTGGCGGCGTCGGTTTTGGTGGCGTCGGTATTGGTGGCGTCGGTATTGGTGGCGTCGGTATTGGTTGCGTCGATATTGGTGGCGTCGGTATTTTGCCTTGTCGGTATTGTTGGCGTCGGTATTGTTGGCGTCGGTATTGGGGGCTTCGGTATTTTTTGCGTCGGTATTGTTGGCGTTGGTATTTTTAGCGTCAGTATTTTGGCGTCGCTATTGGTTGCTTCGGTATTTTTGGCGTCGGTATTGCTGGCGTCGGTATAGATTGCTTCGGTTTTGGTGGCGTCGGTATTGGTGGCGTCGGTATAGATAGCGACGGTTTTGTTGGCATCGGTATTGTTTGCGTCGGTATTGTTAGCGTCAGTATTGGCGGCGTCGGTTTTGGAGGCATCGGTATTGGTGGCGTCGGTATTTTGCGTCGTCAGTATTGTTGGCGTCGCTATTGGTTGCTTCGGTATTTTTGGCGTCGGTATTGCTGGCGTCGGTATAGATTGCATCGGTTTTGGTGGCGTCGGTATAGATAGCAACGGTATTGTGCGGCGTCGGTATTGGTTGCTTCGGTATTTTTTGCGTCGGTATTGCTGGCGTCGGTATAGATTGCTTCGGATTTGGTGACGTTGGTATTGGTGGCGTCGGTATTAATGGCGTCGGTATTGTAGGCGTCGGTATAGCAGGCGTCGGTATTGTTGGCGTCGGTATTGGTGGCGTTGGTATTGTTGGCGTTGGTATTGGTGGCTTCGGTATTGTTGGCGTCGGTATAAATATTATCGGTATTGGCGTCGCCGGTATAGGTGGCGTCGGTGCAAAACTGTAGGTATTGTTGACATCGGTATTGGTGGCGTCGGTATTGTTGGCGTCAGTACTGGTGGCGTCGGTATTGTTGGCGTCGGTATTGTTGGCGTCGGTATTGTTGGCGTCGGTATTGTTGGCGTCGGTATTGTTGGCGTCGGTATTGTTGGCGTTTGTAATGATGGCATTGGTAATGGTGGCGTTGATATTGTTGGCGTCGGTATTTTAGGCGTCGGTATTGTTGGCGTCGGTATAGTTGGCGACCGTATTGTTGGCGTCGGTATTGCTGGCGTCGGTATAGATTGCGTCGGTATTGGCGGCGTCGGTTTTGGTAGCGTCGGTATTGGTGGCATCGGTATTTTGCGGTGTCGGTATTGTTGGCGTCAGTACTGGTGGCGTCGGTAATTGTGGCGTTGATATTGGTCGCGCCGGTATTGATAAAGTCGGTTTTATTGGCGTCGGTAATGATGGCGTTAGTATTGATGGCGTCGCTATTGTTGGTGTCGGCATTGTTAGCGTCGGTATTGTTGGCGTCGGTATTGTTCGCGTCGGCATTGTTGGCGTCAGTATTGTTGGCGTCGATAAAGATGGCGTCGGTATTGTTGGCGTCAGTATTGGTGGCTTCGGTATTGGTGGCGTCGGTATAGATTGCGTCGGTTTTGGTGGCGTCGGTATTGGTGGCGTCGGTATTTGTGGCATCGATATTGATGGCGTCGGTATTGGTGGCTTCGGTTTGGCGGCTTTGTTATTGTTGTCGTTGGCATTGAAAGCGTCGGTATTTTTGGCGTCGGTATAGATTGCGTCGGTTTTGGTGGCGTGGTTTTGTTGGCTTCGGTATTGTTGGCGTCGGTTTTACTAATAATTGCCATGAATTAAGAAATCGGAATTAATTATAATCACACGTCACGCGTCATAAAACAATATGTTCGAATTCCCGCGCAAATAGTGAAGTGACGAAGGACAGCGCTCCATTCATCCACCTTACTCCTAAAAAGTATTTAGTCTCTCGAAATTAGAACATACGAGCGATTGCTGGTTATGTTGTAGGTCATCATCATCGTGACCCAATAAGCGTAATAAGCATCGCGGTATTAAAGGCTGTCTTCTGTGGTAAGGGTTTGAAGCCCGGTAAGGGCAAATGTTTGTGTCATGGGCACGGTACCTGAGTCATGTGTGTATATATGTACATAAAAACAGATACACATAGTGTCTCTTATATTGAATGTAAAAAGATGCCGTGCAAATATAGTCATTCAAAGGAGACTAATATAAATTAATAGAATATCTTTAACGTAAGACAACGTATATTTTAATCATTAATATTTTAATCACCAAGTTTCTCAGAATTACAAAGAAAAACAAAAGTTTTGAATCCTAATTACCATCTTACTAGAATTTATGAACCTCCATTATAAATGTAGATGTCAAAACTTTATATATTTATCCAAAAGATAATTTTGTTAAGCAAACACAAAGGGAACGCAAGTGAGTGACAGAATTCTCATTTTCCACTCTATAAAAATAATAACCTAAAGAGAATATAATTATTGTTTGTTTTTTTTTGACGGAGCTAATTTTTACTGGAGTGAAATTTAAATTATCCAGTTTTCACTTAAATGAGGTTTGTTGGTAATTTTCGGACTGAATTTAAGGAATATAATCTAAATATGTAAGAACTTATTTGTTGGTGTCTTATAAACTAAAACTAAACATTAGATAATGTTCTTGAGTTTTAACATTTATTACTCTGTAAAGTTTAGCTTTATGGGGTATAAATTAATTCTGAAAAAAATAAACATAAGTGGTAACTACAACCGCTTCATAAAACCAGTATATTTAGGGTAAATTACTAATTAGTTATTTTTATTAGCTATGTAGTCACCAATTTTTGATACTAAAACCTAAAAATAATTGTGCTCAACTGAATCTTTCGAAGAACATTAGCAGTCAGCGATTTTTGAGAGCCTTTTAGTGACCGTTATTAATTAAGTCTGCTTGCTATAAGTAGGCCAGTGCGCGCGCGGGAGGGCCAATTAAAACACCCCGCTCCAATGACCCCGGGATAACAACAAATAGCCGAACCGGCCGTTCTATTGTAGCTCACAAACACTCGTGCCACTAATTAAAGGTTTGTTAATCATTAATGTGGATGTTAAACAGGTAAACTATAGGAAACACTGGGTGCAGGCACTTTTTAGTCTTGAAGCAAAGTAGGTACAGTTTTTTTAAAGCTTAACTACATATCCTAAAAAAGACATGAAATGATTCTCGTGGTGAGAATATATTTGGTATCCTACTCAAAAAAGAAGAATAAAAGAAGTACAAAACAGACTAGCGTAATATAGGCTTGAGTGGATAAAGTTCAGCGGTGCATTTTTAAGGATAGAAATTGAAATATTTGCATTCACAGCCTACTCAACACAAGGTTTAATACAATAAGATAATCCTGCAGTGTGAGCGGTTCGACTCCGTCACAATAGTGCCGAGCAAACAGCCGGGTGATATTACAGCTACAAATTACAAATGGCACTTCCTATATAATAATGTGGCTGACTGACGTGATAGTTGGGGAATTGGGGCAATAACACTCCCACGTGGGTCCCAGAATGGGAGGGGGGGCGTGTCGTGACGGGCCATCGGTTTGGGGTGTCAGTACATTTGGAGATATTTGGTTGATAAGTACTTGTACTTATGTAAAGTTACACGTCGTGTTTAAAGCCCTTTAAAAACAGAAGATTGAAATAAAACTACTATATATTGATATTATTTAATCCCGACCTTTCAGTAAATTTCAGTTCCTTTATAGCATCTATGGTCACGAGCAGACTGAGTTGTTGGTTGTTTTGAAGTTATAATTACAAAATTGCTACCCTACATTTGTATTAATTATTACTTACCCAGCCAACTTCTTTATTGAAATTTGGTTGTTTCTTCATTTCAATAGCCTCACTTAATTCCTCTTCTCTGACTTAATTTCTGGACTGGCTGGAATTGGGCGATTCGATTGCCGTCAATACCAGCGCGGGATTGCAAATTATGCTAATGTGGCGACACATTTTTCGCTTTTTCTCGTTATGACGGGAATATCCGAGCGATTTAGTGACACTTTTAGACTGTGTATCTATATCTATGACGGGTATTATTAGTCCATTAATAGGGAATATGCGTGTGATTTAAATGAAGATCAAACACTTTCTTATTCAATTTTATTGCTTCAAAATTATGCCTTTATTAATCTTTTTAACGTTTTTGTGTCATTATATTATGCATCTATGATCTGCATAGATACCATCTTGCTCGTGGATAAAGGGTTGTATGGGTCTCCTGTGATGAGATAGGGATTAGGCTATAGTCCACCACGCTAGCCTAGTGCAGGTTGGCAGACTTCACACATGAGAAAATCTCACAAGCTGTTCCTCAAGATGTTTTCCTTCACCGTTTAAATACGCACATGACTTTCGAACAGACAGCGGTACGTTCTGCGTTCGAACTCGAGTCTCAATCCATTGGTCACACCACTAGGCTACCACAGCTCATTCACACATAGTACCTAAATGGGTTGATCATGAAGTTAAACTGAGAATTGGTTTACGTAATTGTGGCACCTTGATGGCACAGGATGGTATATTAATTAATTAATTAATCAATAATGTATAAACATCAGATCTCTATAAACTAATCCGATAATAGGATTAGTTCAGCTGAATCTCGAATATTCTAACAATGATACCGGGAAACCATTTAATAACCAAGCAAAACTTTTCTGTTTAATATTATAATCTGTGCTGGCGGCTTCAATTCAATTTGCAAAATTAAATATAACACAGCTATTTTTCTTTTTTAATATGAAAAGGAATAAATAGTGGCTAAGCGATTAGCTTCGTTTAAGTTCATTCCTTCAACAACAACAACAACATATAAAAACTAATTAGTTTATAAATAATTATCTTATATTCGCGTAAGTGCGAGAAGTACGCGTAAGTATGCTTAGTAAGTATATCGTTGTTGAACCAAAATCAAAATAAAATTATATTTCGAAATTTGCTCATTTTATTGCAATGACAACTGACACCAAGAACTTATTTCAAGCTTCTACCTATAACGGGTCTCATACAGGAAATAATAGAGAAATTTCCTATTTTATCTGTATCTGCTTGACAAGTTATAAAGCCGCAATACCGACGGAGCGGAATAACCTATTTCAAGCCGAGTACGTGATTGTTAATCGAACGTCAATCAAACGAAATGGCAGTTCGTATCGACGATACACAGTTATTATGGAGCTGACTTTCACCCCGACATCATATTTTTCCTCGTCTTGAGACGGATGGTTAAGGACACGTCACGTTAATCGTGAGAGTGGGAGGGCCGGGGGAGGGTCGTACCGTATTGCTCAAGGCATATATTTTTAGTCTGTATATGTCATAATATCCACAGAACAGAAAAAAGTACGTTATAAAAACAAAAACACTTTAAAAGACCGGTATATAAGTACACATAATTGAACAATGGTACCCTGTCTTCTTGGCTTTATGTGAAGTCAATCCCTAACGCAATACTTTGACTGTGTCTGTCCGGACGGGGAATGGGGAACCTCTCTACTTCTGATAGGAAAACAAGCCCTCTAATAAAACAATATTTGGGTTGATGATCATCAGATCTGCTATGAAATGAATACACATTTACCATCGAAAGCAGAGCTTGAGCCTTGTCATCCCGTTGCCTTCCGCAAGTCTTCACTTCACCTAGTCTGTTACAGTGAAATTAAATATTACGCCGTCTTATTTTCTACAAGCGAAACAGTTCCTACAATCAGTTAGTGTTTGTCGAAACGGCGAAAATTAATCCGTAATAATGCCGATTTTTCGAAATCCTGATCATTATCTCTTATCGGTCAAGATTTGTTTTAAATTACATTTTTATATTGTGAAACAGCGTCATCTAGTTCTGTGGTAAGATATACTACAAAATTATATACTTTTTGTTGTTGTAAATAAATACTTATTATACACAGATACATCCTTGACTCTGATACAAATTTTGATCACACAAACATTTGTCCTTACAAGGATTCCAACCCCGGGACCCGCAGGCAGCGTTAATCGGAAACGTAGGTATTGCTTTAAAAGTTAACATAGGTCACTGGAGCTGTCTCCTTCAGACAGTCTTGGGTATCGTGGGAATTGTCACGACTGCCTGCTTCGAAAATGTTGTCCCTCTAATTCAAAATAACAATGTTCATACAGTAACACATACATATGAACATACAGTAAGAAACCTTATCAGTGACATAAAACTTCGTGTAATGTAATACGTGGTCGTAAATTCAGTGAAACAACAGAGACGCGGTCGCAACTGCACTCTCGGTGTAGTATAAACATGTAGATTTTAACACAAAAATGTGCATAATTATGTATGCAGATATTTGCATAAGCAGCCAACGTTTTGTGTCCCACGCGTGGATGTACTGACCATGTCTGGGGGAGAGGAGGTGGCGGGGTATTCCAAAAAAAAATTTTAATGAGACAATAGGTTGTGATTTCAATAACTTATGATACCATTAATACACTTACTTTCATAGCTAGCTATTGGCGTAAGATTAATACTTCCTTTTTTCTTTATATCGCGACCTCTTGTTGAATCTAGTATACCTAATAATATAGCCGTAGTCGAAGAAGTAATGAGAAAGTTCATTCATAACTTTTTACTGTTCATGTAGTCAGTCATCCATAGTCTTACTAATTGATATCTATAGCCTGTCATACCATTAAAAATGGACTTTTATTTGGATTGTGTGTGTGTGTGTACCATTAGAAGTGCGCTATACAACCTATAAACCTTCATCTTTCTCATTTTTCCGACTTAGTCAAGGTTGTTTTAACACGTTGTGGAGGACACACGGAGGCTGGAATCTTTCTATTTCTTTTTGCAACTATTCGACCAAATGAATATGAATGGTTTGCCTAACAGAAACATGGATTACACAGAAAAAAATAGATCTATTAAACTTGGACGGATATTATCTAGCATCAAACTACAGCAGACAACATTATGAGGGTGGCGGCGTTTGCATCTTCATACGTGACAACATCGAATCCCAAGAATTAACTGATATAACGTCTATGACTGTTGAGTTTGTTTTTGAAATTTGTGCAATAGACATTGTTCAACAAAACTTAATAATTATAGTTATATACTGGCCTCAAAAAAACAGAGCGCCAGATTTATTTTATGACACACTTACAAAACTTTTACAAAAAATATTAATAAAATATAATAAAAAAAATATTATTATAGGAGGAGATTTTAACATCAATATTTTAGAAAGGTCAACATCTACTCAAAATCTAATAAACCTTATGAGTAGTTACAATTTTCAACAATTTATAAAAGAACCGACTAGGATAACCAAGACTAGCGCCACGTGTCTAGACTTGCTATTCACGAACTTCAGCATCAAAGATTTTACTACATCTGTAAACGAATACGGACTCTCAGACCATAAAGGTGTCCTAATAACAATACCAAAACTATCAATAATAGACGATCGAAAAACGTGGTACATAAATAAACGAACTTTTAATGAAAAAAATATAAATTACTTCAAATTAACATTGGGTAGAATAGATTGGAATTCTATTATTGCTGATAACAGAGACGTCAATACCAATTATGAATTATTTCACCAAACAATAAAAGACACATTAAACAACTGTATACCAAATAAAATTGTAAAATTAAAAAAGTCCATAAAAAAGACATGGTTAACCACTGGCTTAAAAATGTCCTGTAAGCATAAACGTCTTTTAAAAACATTTATAACACAAAATAACGATCCAATCTTAGAAACCTACTACAAAAAATATGAAAAAACGTTGAAAAAGGCTGTTATACAGTCAAAAAAAATTCAGTACACACAACGACTAAAAAAAAGTGAAAATATTCCAAAAACAATGTGGCAAATCATAAAAGAACGTACAAATAAAACATCAAAAAGAACAAAAAAAAATATAAAACTTAAAATAAAAAATACAATAACGGAAAACCCAGAGACAATAGCAAATGCACTTAACAATTTTTTTGTGTCAGTAGGCGGCGAACCTGGTAAACAAGCTGGTAGACCAATAATAACGCGCGCAGAAAATTCAATTTATATTAAACCAGTTGATCCTTGCGAGGTTTCTACCATAATTACTAACTTAAAAAATAAACATAGTTACGGATTTGACGAATTACCCCCAACACTAATAAAAAAATGTAAAAATGAACTAGTCATGCCACTCACTCTTCTTATAAACCAATCCTTTTCAGAAGGAACTGTTCCCGACCTACTTAAAATATCAATTATCAAACCAATCCATAAAAAGGGATTACAAACCGACTGCACTAATTACCGTCCAATAGCACTTCTACCTACCTTCTCAAAGATATTTGAGACCGCTATAACCACACGGTTAAACTCTTATTGTGAAAGTTTTAATATATTCCATGAAAGTCAAAATGGGTTTAGGAGAAATAGATCGACCACAAAAGCAGTATACAGATACATCCAGCAAGCTTTAGATATAATAAATGAAAAAAAATATGCAATAGGTATTTTGCTCGACATGAGTAAGGCATATGATAGGGTTCAATACAACATACTCTTAAATAAACTGGAAGGCATTGGCATACGAGGTGTTGCACACAAATGGTTCAGTTCTTATTTAAGTAACCGTAAACAATATGTAGACATTGAGCACCATAATTACGAAACTGGACATATCACAAATATAAGATCAAAACCATTAAATATAAACAACTCAATCCCACAAGGCAGTGTACTTGGATGCATTTTATTTTTGATATACATCAACGATCTGCCCAAGATAATAAAAGAGGTTAGTGTTCTATTTGCAGATGACATCTCAATAGTCTTCCCCTGTGCCAATAACAATACCGAAAACCTATGTAACCAAATCTACCAAATATTAACAAACATATTAACTTGGTTAAACGAACACAACCTAGAATTAAATTTCCAAAAAACAAAAATAATGCAATATAAACCACACCAAAAACTATCCATAGCAGAAAATGTCTCATTTAATAATACCAAACTAGACTGGGTTGATAACTTCAAACTTTTAGGTTTAAACATAGACACACACCTCAATTGGAAATCCCACATACAAACTATTGCCGGTAAACTGTCGAAATTCACGTACGCACTATACGAATTAAAAAAAACTACAGACGTCAAATCCGCTAAAGCAGCTTATTATGCATATGCCCACTCCTGGCTACGTTACGGCATCATGCTATGGGGAAATAGTGTAGACGCGGATATATTATTTAAATTGCAGAAAAAATGCATACGAATCCTTGTTAACATTGATGGCATGGAAAGTTGTAGACCACATTTTGTGGAGCAGCAGATCCTGACACTAACATCCCTCTATATCCTAGAATTGGGCCTCTTTGTTCGGAACAATAAGTCCCTCTTTAAACAAAATAAAGACCATTACACACAATCACGCAACCTGAGACATCAAAACCGTTTAGCCCTTCCAACATCAAGCTTATCGCTATATCATGCTGGTCCTTATGTCATGGCCATTAAAATATATAATAAATTACCCCAAGATTTAAAAGATACACTAAACGATAATGTGTTTAAAAGTAGACTAAAAAAATACCTATTACAAAAATGTTACTACACACTTAATGAATATTTTGATGTTAAAAATAATTAATTAATTTGTCGTCAATTTAAACATACCTAAGTAAAGTAAAATATAATAAGCATGTGCAATAATTATTTGTTTTATATTAGTTATTATAATTTATGTTAATCTTTTATTTTATTCCATAAATATTTGTGATTTGTGATTCGTAGATATAGTATTTCTATGCTGTGCCCTAACAGGGTTTCATGTTGTTACCTACCTAATTTAAAGACCTATGTATTATTTACACATGAAGCAATAAAGAACTTTGACTTTGACTTTGGTACCTATTAAAATATTTTTGTTTCATTTATGTTAGTCAAAACTTGTATGAACTCAATTCTTGTGCTCATAATTATTTAATAAAAAAATAAGACGATTGCATGTGAAGGTGGTGCAGAAAATAACTAACGTAAGGTACTCACGAGTAGAAGCGTGCGGTCAGCGCGTGGCCCGTATTTGCACTAGTTTTTTGGTTGTTGCGCCCCCGCGCGAGTGATTTTACAAAATGGCGACGCGTGCGAGTATCCCCGTCCCGCTCTCGAGGTCCCGCCCGGTCGTAGGTAATGTTTTGAGTTACCGCGTCGCTTACACCCCCCACCCCAGTGCTGCTAGCAGCACTCCTCAGCTATGGGAACACGAGCGACGCGTGCAGCCGATCGGGCAAGTGTCCCAGCCTTCGTTTTAACCTTCACCATTCTGACCCGTCCATCTTTTCCAGGGCAAACCTCCTGGATTAAACCTTTCGGCCACATATTTCTGGGGCTGTCAGGACTGACTATGAAAACCAAGTCACCCACTTTTAGGGGCCTCTGTTCCTTGTTCCACTTTCTTCGCGGTAGTAAATCAGGTAATACTTCTCTGACCCATCTGTTCCAAAACATGTCTGCTAGGCGTTGGGATATTCGCCATTGTTTCCTTAAGGCTAGGTCAGAGTCATCAAATCTGCTTATACGTGGTAAGTTAGAAGATGTTCCAATTAAAAAGTGGTTCGGCGTCAATGTTTCCATGCTTCCAGGGTCAACAGATACGTGTGTCAATGGTCGACTATTAACAATATTTTCCACTTCTGCTAATAACGTAGTCAGCGTCTCTTCACGTGGGGCTCTTTCTTTCAAGATAACTTTCAGTGATGTCTTCACGCTACGAATGAGGCGTTCCCATGCCCCACCCCAATGTGGGCTCGCCGGCGGTATAAATGTCCATTTGGTACCACGGTTCTCAGCCTCATTTTTGATGCTTTCTGTATCTAACTGCTGTATACAACTCTTCAGTTCAGCGCTGGCTCCTCTGAGATTAGTTCCATTGTCCGAGTACATGTGATGGGGCCAGCCGCGCCTCGCGGCCATACGTCGCAGGGCCATGATAAACGAGTCCGTTGTTAATGTAGCAACAATTTCAATGTGAATAGCCCTCACTGTGAGACAGGTGAATAGTACGCCGTATCTTCTTTCATGTCGTCTCCCGACGGTAATCTCTATCGGTCCGAATAAATCCACTCCACAGAATGTGAATGGTCGCTGATGGTGCGCCATTCGTGCTGATGGTAGATCACCCATCCTTGGTACTTCTGGCTTACTCTTGTTCAGTCTACAAACCATACATTTGGATACAACATTTTTTACAGTTGGTCGCAGTCTTATTATCCAGTACTTCTGTTTTATTTCATTTACCACCATTTCCTGGTTACCATGAGCGGCGGCGACGTGGTATTGTCTCACAATCAACCTGGCGATATAATTACGTCCATCTAAAATTGCAGGTCTTCTCATCTCTGGTCTCACATCAGCAGCAGCGTCAATCCGGCCACCAGCGGGTCTAAAAAGGCCACTTTGTCAGAATCATATTAGGATAATAATAGGAATCCTATTGCAGATCGTAAAATGGTCACAAATTGGCAATTCATAATATGACCAGCGTACAACTCATATCCCGCAATTCGTCTATTTGACAGTTTTGTATGGAGATTCGTAAAATGGTACACTAATGCTGAATTGCTTTATTGTCAGTTATCAGAATCATACGGAGTTACTCAAGAGCAACATCTTACAATTCATTTCGTAGATATTTTTAATAAAAATAATATAATGTCATATTTAGGACTATATGAAAATTTCCTTGAACACGCACGTGTCACGGAGAGAATTTTATATCGTCGCCGAAACGTAGCTTTACGAAAACTGGAACTGGCTTTTGAAATGCCAGACACCGAATTTATTGGACTCTATCGGTTAAATAAATGTGTGTGTCGTGACCTCATACATGAGTTGGAACCGTACATATGCAGCAGAGGTGGTGGAATAAGTGCTATATCTGAGGTAGGTGAAGGAATCATAAAGTAGGTAGCAGTTATTATTTTATTTACTACGTACCTTTACATTTATATTAGTTATCAGTGTTAAAGATCTTCCCTGGTGAAACAAGGTAGACAACATATAGCCTACCTACCTACTGATTTACCCCCTATGCAAAATACTATCTTATGAACCTATTTGTATTTTAGGTGCTGAGCGCACTAAGCTTTTATGCCTCTGGTTCTTATCAAAGGTTCATAGGGGCTAGTGCACACCATAAGATGCACCAAGTGAGTGTATCTAATTGTGAGACTGTAACATTAGCTCTTAATAATAATCACTTCCGGCGAAAATATATCCACTTTCCACAAACTCGGGAAGAAAGGAGCGTCATCAAAAATGGGTAAGTTAAATAAATTATTTGATACATTTAAAATATGAGGTGGTAGCCCAGTAAATAAAGATTGCACTTGCGATCAAGAGGTCGTAGGTTTGAACCCCAGTGAGTGAATGGCGAGACAAATGCTATAATTAATTGGTTACACTCCACACACATACAATATAGTACACATATAAACTGTGCCCATAAATAGTTAAAAAATTTCAGATTTTACCAAAAATTTGGAATGCCTGGGGTATTGGGTTGTATTGATGGGACCCACATTGCGATCGTAAGGCCTGCTGAATATGAAGAGAGGTTTTTTAATCGAAAACGATATCGCTCTTTAAACGCTCAAATAGTAAGTACTTGCCCCAGACATAACTGCTTTTGGCCTCATAATGAAAATCAATTGTGTCTGCAAATGATAGGCCATTCTGGTACTCATGTCCTCATTTATTAAGTTAAGGTAGGTACACTTTGCTATTTTTATGACCATATAAAATATTATACATACTGTAATAATGGGAATGCTAAGTACTTCAATTAAACACTAGGTATTTTAGATGAAACTATTTAATTTATCAATTTATATAAAATAAAATATATTTTAACATAAAACTAACATATTTACTTCTTCAAGGTTTGTGACTCTGATTTAAATATATTGAGTGTGGACGCTAGCCATAGAGGGGCTGACCACGACTCTTTTATATGGAACCACCATATACTCAAGTCTCACTTAGAAGAACTTCACCAGGCTGAAAATGAAATAGTGTGGTTTTTAGGTCAGTATCATTAATACACAACATTTTGAATAGTAATAAAATTTAAAACATGTAGGTATGAATTCAAGTGTTTTGACAGCAGAATTTGTTCCAGGTGATTCAGGTTATCCATTAAGATCGACACTAATGACCCCAATAGTGGACACAGAGCCCGAGACACCTCAGCGGTACTATACTGAACTGCATTGTCGAGTTCGAAATTCAGTGGAGCGGACCATCGGAGTGCTTAAATCACGTTGGCGGTGTTTGTTAGTAGACCGCAAGTTACATTACCATCCCAGAATGGCTGGTCTTATAACGAATGCTTGTGTGGTATTACATAACATTGCCAACAGTGCTAGGCTACCGGTAACAGCATTATCACCTCAGGATGAACAACATGAGACAAATATGCAAGTCAGTAATTTAGAAAGAAATCAAATCAAAACAAAGACCAACTGATTCTGATAATAATAACACTAAATGCCTATAAAAATTAACCATTAAAATGTATGTTTCAGATAAGAAATACACAAAATGAAACTGCATCACGACGAAACCACAACCTTGCTGCTGGTGAAGCAATGAGAGAAGCTCTTGTACAACGGCTTTGGTCAGCAGATTGATTAGGATACCTTTATTTTACTTTATTATTGATTTTTATGTTACTAGTTAAATTTTTGAGAATTATATTATATTTTCTGCATTAATGTGTTATAAGTGAAATGATCACATAATCTACAAACCTAGTTATATAAATATTTTTCGGCTGCATCTGCTAGCCGCCCTATATTCTGGCCTATCAGATGGAGAGCACGGGCATTATCAGCATCAGCTGCAGCACGCTGCATCTCCACTTGAGATAGTATTCTCCTTGCCTCATCTAGTGGAGCCAGTGGGCGACCTAGTATAACAATTAAATTAATATCAATGCTGTTTGTTATGACATAATCCTACAAATTCTCAAAGATTGTAAGTCTGTGATACTTTTCAAAGGTAATATTATAGGAATTAATGGCAATATGAATAGTCATAGGGTTAAGTAATTTCACTTACTGCGGTATCTTGTTTGCCGAGGTCGATGGCTGGGAACTGAGGTACCAGTCAGACTAGTACTAGGTACTGCGGTACCAGGTAGATTGGTACTGGGTACTGAGGTATCAGCTTGACTGGTACCTGGTGCTTCAGTATACCCACTTGTGGGTTCAACATTTGAAGGGCTCCTCTCCATGTTGTCTTCATCCATTGTCACAATCACCACTACCTCTCTATAATACACAATAATTTGAATTAGTGTAATGTCAGTATTTAAGAAAGATTAAAAAGGGTATATGTGTGTGCCTTAATAATGCTATTTGATTTAATTTGATAATAGGACTTATTTAGGCATGCTAAAACATACTGAACATTATTTTAAATAGGCAAGTACACTACATAATGAACTATTAACTTACTGTTCTTCTTCCATACCAGCATGAAATGTTTGAGGCATGGCAGGAGGGGTTGGCTGCGGCAGGTTCTAAAAATAAAATGCTTAAATGTTTATAATACTCTCATGATGATTAGAGTACTGAGAGAAGAAAAAAAAGAAAGTAAGAAAAAAGTAAATTCAATAACTATTAAATTTATTACCATTTCCATAAAAGGATGGACGCTAACCAGGGGACTTGCACTCTGTCCAAATCGGTGCCCCATAAGAGAGAGAAACCTCTGCTCTATATCTGATAGAGTACTCGATTGAGGAGGCCCTCCACCAGTTGCATTAGAATCAGCATTTATGTCAGCAACTATTTTCTTCAGTTTACTTTTATAGTTACTGAATACTGAATACTGAAATCAAAATTTGAAACAATAAAAGGTTAAGTTTGGATGACATTAAGAGAACACTGTAGGTAATTATTTAAATACTTACAATGGACCACTCCTTCGGAGTTTTGGTTGTGCCGCTTCCCTCAGCATTGAGCATTTCTGCCACCTCCATCCACATGCGCAAAGATTCTGCTCTTCCTTGGGCGCTATTGTTATAACCCCGAGTTCTGGCTAGGACAGGGTGGCGCTCCATAAAATCGAGCAAGATATTAAACTGCGCCTCGGAAACTCGAGCAACACGTTTTGCCATTCCTACAAAAATTGTCAATACAAATTAATTTCTTTTCATAATTAATATTAAGTATTCATCAAGAGTAAACATAGTTAACACTTACTTTAATAAAAACGGTCCAACTCTCACGAAACACACTGGGAAAATAATGGTACGCATTGTACAGACGTAGTCACGAAATTTACAAGTGGTGTAGTTATAATCTCTGTTTATAAAAAGCACAGTCTTGGGGTGTTGAATACGCAGAAATGCACTTGAAACCATGATTTATAGTCTCTCGGCCTTATATTTTGAAATAACTCTCTTCAACTTGAAGTGGTTGAAAATTTGACAAAAAACATTAAGAATGTATGATAATAGAATCAGAAAGTACCAAAACTACATTATAAGTGTTGCCAGTCTGCTAATGTCAATATTATCTCAGACTTCTTTTTTAAGAGCTTGTTTGCCATATTTTGTTGATTATAAGCGTCTATTATCTGAATTATGTTTTGATCACACAAATTCTGCAAAAATAACCTACTTAGTGTATAAAATCTGCAAAGAAAAAATAACCGGCAAAAATACGGTCATTACTTTTTTCGTGCGGCAACATTTACACCAAATATGATTCTGCTTTCAAATGAATTGTGTATGATTCTGCTAATTTGGGTAACCATTTTACGAATATTAGAGGAATTGATACAGATCTGCCGGGAATTCGGAAAGTGATTCACTTTTAGATGAAATGCTCAATGTGGCCTTTTTAGCCCCCCAGCTCGTAGGATGCCGTGATTATCGAGGTATGGTGATAAGGTAAGTAGCTTACTAGTGGTAGGTATTCCCCTCGAAACTTTAAGCAGATTAATTTCTTCACTGAATGATTGAGCTTGTGAATATCTTAACAGTAGGCGCTCAGCTCTCTCCATAACATCGTCATTCAAATCATAGGTAAGCTTATCACATCTTAATTTTCTCTTTACAGCTTTAACTCCAACATCAATAAAGGTAAGTACTCGAGATGTGCATCTCAGTAATCGAAGCCACGAAGAAAACTTAGTTGGATCCGGTACAGGTAAGTCTATATCTTCAGTATTAGTATTTATAAGTGTTATACATTCTAACGCACACTTTTTATTTTCCAGGTCAACGACATCCAGCGGCCATTCATCAGAGTTTTTGTATAAAAAGGTAGGTCCGTGCAACCACTCATGTTGCAGAACAGAGCATTCATAATTGTCCCTTGTTGCAATATCAGCGACATTTAATTTCGTAGGCGCGTAACGCCAATCATTTACGTTCGTAAGATCGTCAATTTCGCCTAAGCGATTGGCTATATATACTTTATAATTGCGAGCATCATTGCGGATCCAGTGCAGCACAGTTGTTGAGTCACTCCAAAATATCCGTCGCTCGGCAGTCATCTTGTGCTCTTTAGTAATCGTGTTTGCCAGTCTAGCCGCTAGGACAGCGGCCTGTAGTTCCAATTGCGGCACGGTAATAGGTTTATTCCCGGCCACTCGACACTTGCTTGCAATAAATGCGACGCGTATATTTGACTCGTTATCAATCCATCTCCAATACGCGACAGCGCAATACGCTTTAGTAGATGCGTCGCCAAATATATGCATCTGTAGGTTTCTATAACAGGTTGAAGTAACGTTTTGATTATTATCATTGTTGCTAGGCGCAAGCGGCGTAGCACACGTAGCGTTCCTGACCTCGGCTACGCTCGTAGCATTCGTAGCGCTGTCGGCAGACGCCAGCTGCAGGGGCGACTGCGATAGCAAGCTTATTCCAGTCTCCGTCTCACTTACTCTTACAGTAGCTTTTGGGTAATATCTAGGTAATCTGACGTCACTCAACGATTTCAATAAATAAATCCATTTTATCCATTTTAAGTGGATTTCGTTGGGGACGGGATCGTCCCAGCCAATTTTCGAATGCCAGGTGTCTTGTAGTAATAATTTACCTATTATTGTGACGGGTGATAGGTAACCATACACATCGAATATAGACATAACAACCCTCAGCATCTCCCGTTTGGTAGGTATTTTCTTTCCATTCATTATATCTTCAGGGACCTTTTTAAATGATACATCAAATCTTAAAGTGTCGTCGTCTGTATGCCATACGAGACCGAGTATTCGTTCACCGTCATGTTGCCCGCCCAATTTGAACCTTACAGCAGAGTCTCCGAGAGTCTCTTTTGGCACGCTATTAAGCACCGCTTCACTATTGCTGTTCCAGTTACGTAACTCAAAGCCTCCTTGTGAATGAATCGTCATAATATCTCTTATCAATTGAATCGCAGATTGTTCAGTAGGTACACTATCGATATAATCATCCATATAATGTTGAGTGTATATAGCTGCAGTGGCTGTAGGCATAGTTGACTGGAAGCGTTGTGCATTCTTGTTTTTGATAAATTGTGCAATGAATGGTGAGCAGTTAGCGCCAAATATTAAAGATGTCATTACATATGTTTTTATCGGTTCTTGTAACATTTCAGGGTTGTACTGATCATTAGGGTTGCCTCTAAAAATAAATCTTAAGGCATTTCGATCTTCGGGACGGATTTTGACTCTTAAAAACATATCTTTGATGTCCGCTGTTACGGCAATTTTATTTTCTCTAAAACGCAGCATGATTCCAAAGAGGGACATGAGGAGGTCCGGCCCTTTAAGTAAATTGTCGTTTAGTGATAGTCCATATGATGTCGCTGCAGCGTCGAATACTAAACGTAATTTCTTTTTGTTCGGGTTGTGAACGCCAAAATGTGGTAAGTACCAAATTTTTGAAGATGTTTCATTATTATTATTTAGTTCTTCCGCGTAATTATTCTGTAGTAAGTGTTGTACACGTTCGTGGTACCTTTGTGCATAGTCATCACTCTTTTTCATCTTAGATTCTACACCTTTTAACCGGGCCATAGCCGTAGGTAGTGAGTCGGGCATCACGCTATTATTGTCCTTCCAGGGTAAGCCCACTTGCCACCTGCCATTTTTGAGTATAGAGGTTTGTTCGAGATGATTCCAGGCACGTTGGTCTTCTGAGTTCTGCCGTGGCTTAGAAGCAGAAACTCCCATAGATTCGACGGAGAAGTAACGTCGTACATCCTCATGAAGATTACGTAAGTTGTAGTCTTCACAGTCCTTTGTTTCAGGAGCGTCTTCAGTGATTAAGAACGCGGAGTGGTGCGCACGGATCGCGGGTGATACACGCGGCACCCGGCCGTGCACGCACCAACCCATCGGGGTACGAGTAGCGCACGGCTCGTTCGGTTTGCCGACAACAGTCTCCAGAGGTAAGATTAAGTGGTAATTATCTTGTCCAATTATTAATTCTGGTTTTAATGTTCCGGAACACAGCTCACTTTTAAGTTTATTTAAGTAGTTATAGTTCTCACAGTTCAATACAGGTATGTTTTGTGTCGGAAGATTAAGTTCTTTTACACTGCGTACACTGATGCTATATTTATCACCACATTTATTAGATACGGTTAGGTCCAATAGTTCACTTTCACACAATAACGTCGTGCTGTCCCATGCACCTCGCACTTGCATCGGTTGTACGCGGCCGTGCAGTCCGGCTCGCGCGGCTAGCGAAGCGCTCAACATAGACACGGTCGAGCCGTCGTCGAGTAACGCGCTCGTATTAAACATACCATTGGGTCCGTGAATGTTTATGGGTACCACTTTTAGTAACACTGAGCAATTGTTCGTGTTTATATGAGTTACGGTTTCACTTTGAACACTGGTTTCAGTCTGTGCTGTTATCATATCACTGGGATGCGATTGGTCTGTAACATTGTTTTGGCGCGCACTCGGAACGTAATGCAGCAAGCGGTGATGAGGCTCCCCGCACCCCTCTACGTCACACGCGGCGGCGGGACACGTCTTTCTATCATGTTGAGATATTAAACACTTGTAACATATACCTGCGCGCTTTACATACGACCACCGATCTTTACGTAATGACTTCTTAAACTTCTTACAATCTGTTAGTTTATGTTTATAGGTGCGACAGAAACGACACTTATTATTGTCACTTTGTTCGTCACTTTTTACAGTTTGTAATAACACAGTCTGATTATGATAACGGTTACTTTCATTATATTTACGTTTATAATTATTATTGTCCCAGCGAATGTTCATCAAGTTAGCACTGCACGTAGATGTTTTAATAGCTTCTTGGTTAAGGAAGTCTGCCAGTATGTCGAGTCTGTACTTCTTACTCTCAGTTATGAGTGGATAACTATAGTCAGCCCACTTAGACACTAGCACTGTAGGTAATTTAGATAGCACAATGTTGACGACACTAACACCTTGTAGGTATTCTTCCCGCTTTAGTTCTCGTACAGAGGCTACGTAGTTTTTGACTTTGATGGAGAATGATACTATATCCTTATGGTACTCCAGTGGTAAGGGATTCAGCTTTTTTACATCATGTAAAATTCTTGAGATAATAATGTCTGGGTTTCCAAATTGTAGTTCCAGAGTAGATATTACGATTTCAGGTGATGACGTGCTTATTAGCAGAGCCGTGACGGCTTCTTTCGCTGGACCGCGAAGACACTTCCTCAAGCGCCACATATTCTCCTTTTCAGTGAATTTACATATGTGTGTGGACTCATAATAAGCGTTCTTGAAAGACAGCCATTCCATGGGGTCACCAGAGAAAAGAGGGAGTTCTCGTGGTGTGCTGATGCGGCTGAGTAGGTTGGCGTTGTGGCTGGTGGATGCGGAAGTGACGACTAAGTCCCGTAGTGCGCTAGCCAACTGCTGAACTGGACCGTTAGTGCCGTCGTCATCCGGCGGCGGGAACAGCGGGGCTCTGGGGGTTCCATGGGTGGTAGCTCCGTGTTTCTCCAGTTCGTGGTGGCTGTGCTCAAGCCACTTCTCTATATCCTTGCCATCGCCTTGAGTGCTGGACTCCGATGCATGTGGACTGTATTTTGCTTCAACAGCTGCTAAATCTGCTGCTAGTTTCTTATCGAGTACGTCCATTTGAATACGGGCTTTTTCCTTTGCAGCTTCCAGCTCAATCTGTTTTTTCCGTGCTAGCATTGCCGACGACGATGTCTTACGCGATTTAGAAGATCTCGAATTTTCCGTTACGTGAGAGGTAAGTAGACCCATCTCTTTCACACTTTCGGCACTTGTTCTAGGTCTTTCCAAATTGCTAGCTTCTGGCTGTGCTGGAGCTTCAAGTTTCAGCTGGCTTTCCTTCCGCGTGGTACTGCGAGTGTTGACCATCTTGTTCTGCGGTGGCGTACGGTACATTGGATCCGGCTCGAATGACCAATGAAGGTGGTGCAGAAAATAACTAACGTAAGGTACTCACGAGTAGAAGCGTGCGGTCAGCGCGTGGCCCGTATTTGCACTAGTTTTTTGGTTGTTGCGCCCCCGCGCGAGTGATTTTACAAAATGGCGACGCGTGCGAGTATCCCCGTCCCGCTCTCGAGGTCCCGCCCGGTCGTAGGTAATGTTTTGAGTTACCGCGTCGCTTACAGCATGCATGATTAATATTCTTGAGATATAAAATAGAGTTTTGTGTACAGACCTATATAAAGTCAGGCCGTGAATTTTCACAGAAATATTACAGCCGAGTAACTCGCTACTAAAATAATATCTGCTTCTTTATCTATTACAAACTTGTATGGGGTAAGAGAAAAGAGAAAGCGTTCAAAGAAACTACTAAGTCTATTGAGTACCCTGACTATATATTATTCAATTCAAATTCAAAATAATTTATTTCAAGTAGACCAGTATAACAGGTGCTTTTGAATTGTCAAACTAGTTGCACGGTTCCAAAAAGGAGGTCTATGGAGAAGAACCGGCAAGAAACTCCATAGATACTCTTTTAAATAAATAAAAATTACAATATAGGAAGTCAATTCCTTTACAATTTTAATTTGCAACATCAATATGAGAATAATGCAGTTTGATGTGAAATGTATGAACTATTCACCCAAGACAAAATAAAACGAAATCAGAATGCCACCGCATGTATGTCCAGTCACCACCGACAGCACCCGTTCACGAGTATGATGTGTGTATCGGCGTCGCTCTACTCAACCATGTTGTAGGGAATAAAAACGACCCGACACACAACGCCGCCATCGGCAGGACATTTTAGTGAGCATGACAAGCTCAAACTGCTCGGCAACCTGTGGGCATTTTTACATTTTACAAAAGCAACATCAAGGTCGACATCAGTCTCATATTTTACAGGCTACTTATTAATTAATAAATACAACAGTAATATCTCTCTTGAATACACATCTCATGTCACTTATGTGATCAATAATAAATTAATATAATAAGTTAAGATATAATATAACTTAACATGTCAATTAATAAAATAATTAGGAAATGTCGAAATATTAAAAAAAATACAAAATAATGCAATAATAATGTCAATTTCACTCCACATCATCACAAAATAGTAATATTAATTCAGTCTGATAGCCTCGTTCACCAGAACAGCTTAAACCCAGGCATTGTTATCTTCCAAGAATTCTTTCAGCGTATAATAACCCTTAGCACAAAGTCTACGCCTAACCACAGATTTAAATTTATTAAGGTTCAGTTTCTGTATATGGCCTGGGATTGTATTGTATAAGCGTATACATAGACATATTCCTCATAAATATATTTTCTTTCTTTCTTAGTTTTTGATTAGGTAGGTTTGCGTTTGACCACTATCTCGCATGATAGTAAATGACGGTGTGGTTTAAAATTTAGCACGAGCCAAAGATACCTATTCACTCGTGACTATATGATAATTTTATACTAGTCTCTCTCAACACTTGCAGCTTGTACCTCAGACACATACACAGCAAACTTCCGCGAATGTATAACTGACGGTTTTATATGCACGCGTGACGACCAAGCGGCGCGGGCCGACACGGGGTGAGGCAAGCGATACGGGGGGAAATGTTTGTAGATAATCTTTTAATATGAAATATGGTTTTTATTGCACAGTTTGTTCGTACCATATAAAACTCAAACGTATCTTCAATTTATATTGATGTAAATACTTTTACAAGCATCTTTTAGAACCTTGTTTGTGGACCCTAAACAAAGTCACTTATGATAAACATGTAAGTTTTATTTACGAAGCCAACTAATTGCAGATTTAGGTAGTGAATTCTTTTGCTTACTTTGTAACAAAATTACAATCAGAATTCTGCTCTGCATCATTAACCTGAGGTTAATAACCTCGTGTGTTTTATATCTAGTATGTTATTAAGAGTAATTAGAGAGTGAAAGAACTGCGAGACGACAGGAAATCATTTAAACCCTGTAATTACGACAAGCAACCTCAGGGTGCATGGAGACGTCAGTTGTAGCGGTGCGTTTCTTTATTCAAAATCCCCGACGCAAAAAGAGGGGTGTTTAATCTGTATATGTGCCTACATATCTGTCTATCTGTATTTCAGTCGGTGGTATGTTAGTTCTCAAATGAA
Organism: Craniophora ligustri; assembly: GCA_905163465.1. Lineage (NCBI taxonomy): Eukaryota > Metazoa > Arthropoda > Insecta > Lepidoptera > Noctuidae > Craniophora > Craniophora ligustri. Next base: position 17,057,369 of record LR990956.1, read on the forward strand.
CGTATCAGTCGCGAGTGTTCTTGGCTGTAATTTACAAACGTTGAGGTCCCTCAATAATGGTTGAGCTACACGATGGCTGACGTATGCGTGCTGTCAGTATGGACAAGTCAACTCAAAGCTGCACTGGTGCTTTCTTCAAAAGGCCATCTCAGACTTTGACCTACATCGTCAGGCTTACATACTATAAACAAAAATGTTTGGACTTTAAAAGAGACCATGATTCTCTGGGTTTGTATCGGCATTTCTTTTCAGAGGTCGTCAGTTAGGAAATGCCGATGCCATCTAGTTCATAAAATAATGTTACACGTGACTTGTAAAAGTGTCTTTAAAAGATCTATTTACAGAAATAAATAATCAATCAATGAATCAAAATTTGAAGAACATCGGCACTGGGCCATCGGGGTCATCACTATCAGAGGTGTTTTAATTTGTTTTATATAAACTACTACATCTTTGCCAATTTTTCTTAACTCAAAGTACTTTTTGTATGACAGAAAATACACAACCCTAGAAAGAATAATAATAAAGAATTTCACGCAGTCGGGTAAAAGCGAAGTATACAATAAAAAACACCATTTATGTTAATATTATAAACGCGTAAAGTATGTCTGTTCTCGTCGTTACAGTATAACCAAAATTTAGATGAAATTAGATATGAAGATAGTTAGAAAATTAGATAACAAAATTGATACCCAAACTACTAAGCCAAAAAATACGGAGACAACGTCGCGGGCGAAGCTAGTTACGCTATATTTGCTTCACATTCATATTCCATTCCCTATTACACTACTTACTTCCCTACTACACTAGTGTCCGTACCTTATTCACGTCGCAATCCAGGCCGGATGCCTCGGATCCCCCCCCCCCTCCGGCCTCACTAGAACCCGGGCAAGGTTACCCGGCGCGCACAATGCACCCGGAGCCGTGTACTATCACAAAACATGGCTGAACCTCTCAACTCACATCTAATTTCGTCGCGAACTCGCTGACATAACCACATCACATTACCTTCACACACTTTATGGGGAAACATACGGAAATATGATTTGGACGGACTGCTTCGCTTAAACTCTATTAGGTAGATTGCTGCAACCTCCGTGAATCCATTAGAATTTGTTCCTTTTTGACTTAGGTATAAATTGTTCTTATAAATCGATGAACGCTGACTGCACGCACGAAAAATAGTCACGTAGGTAAATCCATTTTGCTTTTGTGCTCTCATTAAAATTTTGTAGTTTTGCGTTTCGTTTTATGTGTGGTTATCAAGTTCAAGTTGAAATAAGACGAATTTATACAGATTTTATCGCGTTATATTAATTTTATTTAATTAAATCAGTAAAAAAAAGGCAAAAGTGGTATGCAGGGACCGTAGCGCGTGGCATTCTGTAGTTTCTGCATACCCCATGGGAAAAAGGCGTGAGTGTACATACACTCACACTTACTGATTTACATACATACATACATACGTATGTATGTAAATCAGTAAGTTTTTTACTGTATCATATCGTTGTCATTACGCGTAGTAGTTAACACTAATATTTCTGTCACTAAACTCTAAATACCTTAATGTAATTACTATACTATGTAATAGATAATTCATTATTTAGCATTATAACAATCCTGATTTATATCAAAACACGCTGTAGCCGAAAATGATAAGCTAACGCATAAATTATACGATAATCTCATATAATTCCGTGTTTGGTTATGTACATGACGTTGCGATCATTTAAACTACATATTTTAGATAAATGAATACCCACTACCAAATGGTTTAATGGAATAGATATAATAAAAGCATTTCACACTTTAAAAAAATATTGATTAGTTTGGTTTTGGATTATCTGTAATAAAATGTGAAGCAATCCAAAGGAATTGCGCAGTCTGAGCCATAGGATTTGAACAAATCCATCCATACTATCCTACTACTATAAAGTTTATCTTGTCTGTCTGTACCGTACATCTTTACACTTTGACCGATGAACCGATATGGATGGCATTTGATATAAAGATAGTTTTTGCCCCGAAAATAATCCCTTAAGACGCCGAAAGGGTGGTGGAAGTTTAAAAAATAAATAAACAGTTTGATGAAAAAATACAATGGATAAATTTACTAATTCTACGCAGACGAAGTTGTGAGCAACAGCTAGTATGTGTATAAAAAAAAAATACATGACTGGCATCAACAATTTTCACTTATTCCACAACTCCCACGTAGTATCGAATTCGAGCTTCTGAGAACTAAATTCAAATCAAGAACGTGAGTGAATTGGCTCGAGTGTTTTTCGATTCGTTACGATAGCAGCTGGCGCGTCCGCACCGCACTTCCCGTGTGTCGCCACTCTTTCTACGGAAATTGCCGCTTTTGCGAAGTCAATGCCTCCTCCCCCGCCTACGCCCCCCCTCCCCTCGCGCTGGAAAACTTTTTAATTCCAGTGTAAACAGAACAAAAGTTGGCTCGCTTTAATTCAATACGTGAATTATTCATATGTACGAGTGCCATTACTCCATTAGCAGTCGCGTTAATATTCACTTGGGTATTATCATTTTACAACACACGTATAAAGTATGTTAAGCCCTCCTACATATCACATAAAGTTGATTTTCGTTTGCCGTATGTGTTTTGAAGACATGTGAATTCGGGAAATTGCTTATGAAGAAGCAAAAGTTTGAATTATTGTAATTGTACAAGTTTCTTGCTTTTATGTTAGTTTAATCGCTGTATTACTTGTCTGTGGTGTATCAGGCTGATTGAAGATGGAATTGTTTCATTAAATTACTTGAATAAACAATATTTTTGGCGCTAATGAGAATAGAGAAATGTCATGGGAGCCGTGATGTGGTGGGACCGAGGAACTTTGAAGTAGAAAGTCTCGATCCTAATGATCACTGATTTTCAAAGTTATGTGCATATTATCATTTACTCAAATGACGAAGGAATCATCGTGAGGAAACCTGCAGGTTTGAGAGATTTCCTTGATATAGCCTATAATGTTGCCAGCCCACACTACTCTCTATAAGTGGGTAAGTTATTTGTTGTGGTTGTATAGTAGCTGTTTCTAGTCCTTGGGCGATGTCAGGTAAGCATGGCAAGCCTTGATACGATACAGGTATAAATAACTTCATGATTGGTAGATTAGCCGTCAATCGAGCAATGACCAAAGATGTCGCTACTAATCTGTTATTCGAAGTTCACTTATTTCACTTATCAGTAACGTAACTGCAGACTTCTTGTTTACATTGTACAGCAAACATAATAATTATTATCGCGGATTTTAGCCTTGAACAGTGTCAGTTGTGTAAATAATAACTTAGGCCAGTGCGTTAACACAATATTATATTGTTACTAGCTGATTACCGCGACTTCATACGGTTTCATATTCCACTTCATATTTATCTACTTCACCCGCTCCCGCATTTTTAAGTCACGTGGTTTTAGATCTGCTGAACCCAATTTTTTTTATTTCCTAAATTGAATTCTAACTTACTCCTTATAACATTAGCTATCTGCCAGTAAAATTTCCGTTAAAATCGGTCCAGCCGTTTACAGAGATGAGCCGGAACAAACAGATCGACAGACAGACTTTTTCTTTGTATGTAAGTACCGTATATACTTTCGTATGCATTTAGTGAAAAGTGGTTAATTTGTAATTACAAACAGACACTTCAATTTTGTTTATTTGTATGTATGATATAAGACAAACTCACAACTCACAGGAATATTCATGTAGTGTAGGTACAAGCCCAGCCAAATCAACAATCGGTTTCAAATCAATAAACAGTAAGAATAGACACAGTATCATATACTTTAAACATAAAGAATTTATTCGAAGAAACATATAAAATACACGTACTTATGTAGTTTTTACCCTCCCTACAAAGATTAAGTGTGCTTAGAGTCCCACACGTATTGTTAAATTGTTGAAACCTTTTTTAACCTCTCCACAGAGACTAAATGTTTCTTTGGAGTAGTGTTGCCCAAATGCAAGAACAAGACGAGACTTAGCCAGTCTTGGTCTTGGTCTTGCGCCAATACACCTGGTCTTGGTCTTGGTCTTGGTCTTGCGCTCCCAGTCTTGGTCTTGGTCTTGGTCTTGCAGCAAGAGTCTTGCAAGTCTTGCAATTACCTATTAGTCTATTACTATTTATTAAAGTTTACTTTAAATCTTAGAAAAACGTATTAGAATTGGAACATTGTGAGCTTGAATTAACATAACCATAGTAAAGATCAAGCAGATTAATAAATAACTGAAGATTTGATAAGAAATTCGAAAAATCAACTGACCTATATGTCGTTTTCCATGGAAGTAACTGTTTCTTAATAAACATTTATGATTTATAAGCTTATATTTGCTAAAACATGTAAAAAAACAAATTAATTACAATAACTTGACTGTATTTTAAAGAACAATACTTATCTGTCTAGAAAGAGATTGAACCCTCAACTTATAAGAAATTTAATAAAAGAGATTTAATTAATAAAAAATAAAATACAACACAAATCAACAGCTTTATCATTAGGTTATGATACTTTATATACATTTTTTTGACCAAGAATTAATACAAAGTAACCATCTGGCTGACTCATCACTTAACCTATTTCTATGTTTTCTAATTACTAATGATGCTTTAGAAAATAACCTCTTTAACAGGAAGAAATATTTCTGATTCCTTTTTGTGGAAAGATATTAGATGTTTCCTTAAGCCTGAAGTGTTTCTGTTTTTCATTTTTATTTCAATCTTTTTATGTTGGCACAATTTACAGAAGGCAGTTTGGGATGCATGAATTAATTCGAAAAACTCCTCAAATTTGCTTTTGGGTCTTTTAGATCTGTGACTCAAACTCTCGTTACTCGGACTAGAATAATTTGAATCTTCATCACTCATATTAAATTGTACACGTGATACGTTTTTAGAAAACAACGAGAATTAGTAAAAACAATTATTAAGTTAGACTCGAAGCACAGCTCAATTGGAAATTACTGGAATTAAAATAATTCCTTTATTTATAGTACGTTTCCTTGCTTTCTACCGCGCCGCCTCGCCACGTGCCGGCTCTATGAAAAGGATGCCGCCGCAAATCAAACAATGCCGCGTGCGGCGTACAAACACACACTAAATATTACCTACTTGTACAGACGCGACGCGTGAATAAAATAGAATTAGTGCCAATCACTATTCTTTACATATAAGTGAATGTTTTGGCGTACATCTATACTAATATTATAAAGCTGAAGAGTTCGTTTGTATGTTTGATGACAGAAGTTTTAAAATAAATAAATAAGTCCTGAACGTCACTATACCTCCAAAGTTACTATTCCTCGTGGACGAAGTCGCGGGCACAGCTAGTAAATACTTACTCTCATCATCTCTCTCAGAGATATTCGGGCTGGTAAGTAATACAATACTCTTATCGCAGGCTTTTTATTTTATTAGTAGGTAAGTACCTACGCTTTTTATATTATTTTATTAGTTTTGTAGAATTTTTTTTCACGTTTCAAGTATATTTAAAAGTGGCTACAATATTTATTAAACGGGTGATATTTGAACACTTTTTTTGCTATTTTTTCTTGTAAAAACTTAAGAAATATAATGACTAAATGTACAATAATAGTACCTAAGTAATTAGTTTAAGACCATATAAGTAATCAATATTATAATATATACTTACTAGAATGAATTAATATGACATCTACTACCTATCCTTACCATTTTATCCTAATCATAATACTACTTGCGTGATCAGTATAATGTATTCATTTTCATTCTAAGCACTCTGAAACTTATTTATTCTTTGGAACACCTGTAGGTACTCTTAAAAAAATTCGAAATTATTTTGCATGAGTATACCTACGCCCTATGGCGGCAATCAAATAGTGTCACAAATGTTATGATTTCGGCGTGGCGGCAACGATTGTTTTAGATTTCAAAAGAAGCCGCCGGCGCGTGTATCATAACCATGTACTTCCGAAAAGCGGCAAATTTCTTTGAGAAGTAAGTACAAAACCTTTGATGCCGCATTATCAAAGTGCCGATGGTTAAAACATAACTATGCATGCACTCAGTTTGATTTTAATAGATATTTTTTTATTCGCTATGTTTATGGTATTAGTCGTAATGCGCATAGGTCCAGTTTTTCATATTCTTTGATACAGTTTTTTGCGTCTCATAGAATTCCTAAGCGTGCCTACCTATACACCGAACTGTTACACCTAACTACTCAGTGAAATAGCGCTAAGTCCTAGCTGCAAGACGCAAGAGTCTTGCAGGCTATGTCTTGTTCTTGCTCAAGTCTTGCACGGTCAGTCTTGGTCTTGGTCTTGCTAAAAATACGCGGTCTTGTTCTTGGTCTTGGTCTTGCAAAAACGCAAGAACAAGACCAAGACTGCAAGACCAAGACTGAATTTGGGCAACACTACTTTGGAGTCCAAGAAAATGAGTTTTTTTTTACATTATAAACCCTAAGATAATGAAGGTCTTTAACACTAGATTATCGATTAGACTTTGTAACCGGACTATAATAAATAAAAACCGGTTTTAAGTAGGTACATAACAAGTCAAAAAGGTTATTTTGGTATATGGATACTGGTACTTTGTCACTAATTAAAGAAGAATATAATACACATACGAAATAATATCTTTATTCAAGTTATCGGTTCTAAAATAAATTTTATGATTCATATTATATTTGTCGATATTCTTATTATTAGTTTTTACTATCTATTGACAAAATGTCTTAGATTTAAAGTACCAATCAGCCTTTGGGTCATACCAATCCAATTCTTTTCTATCGTACCATATGTACGCTCCTTTGATGGTGTCTGGGGCATCCAACACCATATACAGGGGAGTTTCAGCTGCCTGATCTGCATCATAGAAACCGACGCCCTTGGTCATGTCAGTCCGCACTAATCCAGGATGCATAGAGTTTACAGCGATACCTTTAGACTTCAACTCCCTCTGCTGGACAATAGTCAGTGCACTGACCGCCACTTTGGCTACTCTGTACGCAGCAATAGTTCCATCGTCAGCAAAATCAGCTCGATTGAAAGTTCCACTCTTTACTGCTTCCAAATGCCAGTTCACAAAATCGTTAATGTCTTTTACCGTCAAATCTTTGCTGGAGAGTCTCTTGATCCAGTACTCGTTCCTCACATTAGATAAATGTCCACAATCACTGGAAATGTTGAGAATACGCCCGTTGTTTCTTATTAAGGGATACAAGAACTCCTGAATGATGAAGAAGCTGAAGTAGTTAATGTCGATGATTTCTTTGCTTTCTTCGTAGCCCAGGTACAGTTCGGAACAGTTGCAGATCGCAGCATTGTTGACAAAGATGTCGATGCCTCCGTACTTTTGTTTGATATAATCACCGAATTTTTTTACGCTGTTTCGATCTGTCACATCGAGTTGGTGGTATTCTGGATGAAGACCAAGAGCGTTCAGTTTAGCGACCGCTGCTTTTCCTCTGCCATCATCTCGTGAAGTAAGGAAAACTACTCCATCAAATCTCATCAGGAGGCCTTTTACTGTACTGAATCCGATCCCCTTGTTGGAGCCGGTGACCACTGCGACTTTGACCATTTTTATTGTAGCTAAATGTTCACTTTAATGCGATAACTTTACTCGCTCTGTTAACATGTGATAATGAGGTTTGAATGTGAACTGTTTGTTTTTCTTGATAAGCTAATGTTAATTCACGATAAGAGCGCTACTGGTTATATAGTGATTATAAAACAGAAGAGACACTTTGTATTGATTATAAAATTATGAATAGATTTATAAATATTCTGTTTAAAATCTATGACCAAACTACTCAATGTCCAACGTTGAGTAGTTTGCTCATAAATTTTCCATAAACTTAAGTAATATTTTGTATAAATTTATTGGTCAAATTTTAAATATTTCCATTGCAATCCTCGTGCAGTTATTTATAAAATCTAATAAAACGTAGGAAATAAGCTTGGCGCCAAATTGTCCGCAATGATTCGATTTATTGGTGTACTCCGCCTGGCTAGATTCGGCTCTCTACGTTTTAAATTTAATAAAATGTATTGTCCTTGTGAGTAACTAAAATACTTTTTTTAGAATACAAACAGTTATGAGGAACAAAAGCATAGCTTTTAGTTAATCTATAGGTATTAGTATTATAAATGCAAAAGTATATCTGGCTGTTACCTCTTCACGCTTAAACCACTGAACTGATTTAGATTTTTGGTATGGAGATAGTTTGAGCTTTTATCCCAGAAATCATACTTTACGAGGGTTAGAAGTTTCAAGGCAGACAAAGTCGCGAGGAAGAGCTAGAATTAAATAATTAAAATTACTAAACTGTTTATTGGCAACTGCTCATGAATTTCTCCTTCTCGCAAAGAAAATCCAATGTAAAGCAGAAACGTAAACCTCAACAGATAAATAATGCAGCGTACACGAGCCCCTCGTTTACCACTTGATATTCAATATTTACATCCAAGTAGAAACAATCTTTGTCAAAACGACACACAAAACATACACCACTTACATGGGAATGCGTTAATGTGATTCTGCTCGGCGTGTCATGAATTATTCATAGTGAGCAAGCAATGGATCGTTATGGGATGAATTTGATCGCTCCGTGCGTTATCTAAGAGCGGTATTTTACGCGAGTTCCTGGTAATGGCTGCACTTGTGTGTCGATGTTGATAGAGTGCATTATCGTTTGTATTCTAATCTCAAAGTGTAATGCTTAAGATAAACCGCTTTTCTGCTAGTGATGTGTACCGTCTGTAATCGATGCAATACGTAGTATGACAGAAGCAATTACATTTGTTTTCTTCTTGTTTTGTTATAAATGTATAAATATTCATAGTCTTATCGGTAACCGCAACTTATAAAATAACATGTTAATTATTGCCTTCTTGCTTATATAAGAAAATATTATCACTATTAACTGAAACATACATTTGAATACACACACACTTACAAATGGACACAGTAAATAACTTACATGACTGCAGATTTCAATAAATATTTTAAACGTAATAGGTGTTTGTATTTTAGTCTTAAAAACAGGTCCTAAGACACAATCTAATATGGTTTCCGCTACTGTTAGTATCAAGATGTTATGGATGGACCAATGAGACATTTACTTTAGAAGATACTCCGCAGATTACAGTTTAACTGAAATTATGTTCTTAGTTAATAAAATACAGTCGATAAGTCACAAAACAGACAAACTAGGTCCAAGTAGCTATAAGTGGCACTACGTCGCTATTGTTTCGGCTGGATTTAATCAAAGTTTGTCAGATAAACAGAGAGCGCCGCGCCGCCACCGCGCCGTACCGCGCCGCGAACGGGGTTATAATTTGTATGGAGCCTGATAAGTGGGCGCTTTCAATGTAAATTGTGTTACATTTTTCGGTTAAGAGGTATTTAGACTATAGGCAAGATTTGTGAGATGATTTTGTATCGTATCAGCATGAGATAAACAATAATAATTCATTATCATTATCTATTTATCGTCCCACAGTTAGACACCAGTTTTTTTTCGAATGGTTACAATATTCTCTTCATAGTTTCAATAGGTTTATCCACCACGCTAGCCCAGTACAAATATCTTTACCTGCGTAGAAACAATCGTGTCAAGTTGTTTGTCCGCAACGAAGTTCTAAACTAATGAACCAATTTTTATGAAGCTTTGCACACTGTGTGCAAAGTTGAACTCAATTTATTATCAAAATATTTTAATTTATTTTAAATACTATGCGAGGCCTTTTTTTTTTTTTTTTTTTAAGTGCGGAAAAATCCTTTACGGACCTTCCCGTCGCCTGGGGAGGCGACAGGGTGTGTCGGACTCCGCATGAGCGTTTACCGACTAAAAAACCGCACCCGTCAACGCCACCAACCCAATTGCCGGGGCCATGGGATTCGCAAAAGCATGCACCACAACCCCGGCGGGCTTCGGTCCAGCTCTGGTCATTATGCGAGGCCTGCAGCAATTATATATTTTTAAAGTAACAAGAAGCATAGTTTTGGTCTTACGTTAGTGAGTACGCAATGACATAATACATTTTCCAAACTGAGCAATGAAGTTTGTGTTACGGAACATTTTATACATAGACACATCTATGACTCAGGCACAATTGTTCATTTTCATCACACAACCATTTGCCTCCACCAGGATTCAAATCCAAGGCCATTTTGTCAGAAGGCAGTCATTAATACCCTAGCGCTAATCTCAGATTATCTGAATCATAAGAGATCAAATAGCAGTTTTAGGTTATAGGTAAGTAGATAATCGACCTTCTTGCAACCATTCACAGGATGCTGTTAGAACTGACTCGCTGGCTATACGATTCAGGCATGTGCATAGTTGGGTAAAAGAATTTACTTGTAGCGTCCGCGAAAATTTCCGAAATATATTGTTTGAGATCAGACCAAACAATTTATACCACCGGCACTGTTACTGGATACTCTTTGTGCACACAATATGCATGCATTCTTACGTGTGAGTCGTTTATACAGGAAAATAGAAATTATAACTACATTTCTTAAAAAAAAGTAGCGTATCAACCATCGTGGCCGAGTTCGGAACTAGATGCTGTGTAGTATTATTATATAAAATTGGTTATCGTTTCCTCACACACACAACCTCACGCATTCACTTGAGACTTGAATACCCCCAATTTTTACTTGAGCAGCTTCCATATTTTATAAAAATGAACAAATTATGAATCGTGAAAAGGAAGCTGTTGAGATGATGGCTGAAAATAATGTATAAAAGTAAGAGTAGAGATACTTCACGGAGTATAAATAATCAATGACAGCAGGACGGTGATGACTGACGTGTCTCATCTATCTACAGGACTTCGCGCTCAGTGCTATTACGACAGTGCCCTCTAAGAAATAAATAACTTTGACAATGAAAGCTCGTCGTTACCTGCCAGGCTCCATCTTATCTATGAAAATATTGTTTTATTAAATAATAAGGTTAGCTAGGGCAGGGCACATTGCTCGAAAAACGGATGGCCGATGGGGCTTGAAGGTGCTCGAGTGGCGACGTAGCGTGGGTGGCTCCCGGCAATGTGGACCGACGACCTGGTTAAGGTCGCTGGGATCCGCTGGATGCGGGTGGCGCTGGACTGGTCATCGTGGCGATCTTTGGGGGAGACCTATGTCCAACAGTGGACGTCTAACGATTGATATGATGAACGTCTGCTAGCGTAAATTTGAATACTACTATTTTAAGATCCATGTAGATATATACTGCGAAACGTAACTTAAGATTATATTATTGAAGGTAACAAAGAAACTGATATGACAAATTATATTTATATAAAATATTTAGAATCGATCATGTGTTATTGTTTGATCTGCCTGCGAGTAATATTATACCTATAGTCTAAGTTGAGACGTCTCAGTCGTTATCACTCCCCGAGGGATCAAACTACCGTCAAACAAAAATATATTTATTCAGCCCAAGTATCAGCCAATATATCACCAAGTTATCTAAGTTTACTTAACTCAAAGTCACAAGACAAACACAATAAAATAAATTATTTGATTACTGTTTCACGTCAACTTATATTTCGTTTCAATTTAATCAAAACTTTGCGAGACAAACATCAAACTGGCGGTGAACTCACGCAGAGCAATATGTTCCGACAATTTTCTATGAAATGCGATCTCGTTTACGAAAAGAAAACGTTATTAAGAAATCTGAAAGGTAAGGGAAATACAGGCTAACTAGCAATGGTGTTCATTCCTGATAGTAAACTTGATAAGTCTATTGTGTCCTTAGGTAGTATTTGAAATTAAGCTTCTTTTTTATCCTTAAGTACAAACTAAATCTGTGTTCTTTGATAGAATCAGATTTTATTTACAGAACCCTGAATGTTGAAATATACACAAAAAATTGTGTAAAAATACCTAAAGAAAACTACACACCCAATAGTAAATATGTAATGTTTAGTGATGAGATTGGACAAGGAATGGGTCAGTTATTGTCAAATCATATGGGACAAATAACTACCAATTTTTGTATGCCTGGGTTGGATTATAATAATATTGTTAACAAAATAATTGACTCAAATTTTAATCCAGACACCACTATCCTTATATTTGTAGGTAATAGAGGTAATGTAAACAAAAAAAAAATGATTGAACTTTTGACCAAGTTGTCTAGTCTAAATGTACACAACATTGTTTTGTTTACATTTCCCTATTCAAAAAGTTTGCCAAAGGAAGAAAATGACATACGATTTAGGCTTAACCTATCTCTGCATACATTATGTACAAATAATTCTAAATTTAATTTGATTGACAGTAATAACTATGTGTGCAATTATTTTTATTTGACGAAAGATAAGTATTATCTTTCAAAGTACTGTAAGAGGCAGTTAGCTGTGTCTCTGTCATACTATTTTGATATTTTAGCCAAAAATATGGCTATTCAACATATTGGTTCTATTGAGCCTGTTTCTGACATTGTAAGTGATTTTAGTTTGTAAGACAACAGAGGTATCCTCTTGCATTAATTCATCTACCAATGATTGCGCCTCGAGTGATTGTATGGTAGACATAGGTCAGTCGGCGTGCAGCATTATGGATGGTAATAGGCATTGTATCAGCCTGGTGCACCAAAATATACAAGGAATAATGAATAAAGAACTAGAAATTGAATTATTTTTAAATTGTAACAATATAGATATTCTTTGTATCACAGAACATTGGCTGAAAAACCATCAGTTAATTTTTAATTTTGGTAATCACCAGGTTGGTAGTTCATTCAGCAGAGAGAATGCCATTCATGGTGGCTCCTTAATCCTATTAAATAATCAAATTAAATTTAAAGAGCGAAAGGACATAGTGAGCCTCTCTGTTGAGCGAACAATTGAGATAGCCTGTGTGGAATTAGAACGGTTCATTATAATAAGTGTATATAGGCCACCATCTGGGCTGTATGACTGTTTTGAAGCGGTGATGGATGAAGTGCTTTATAAAGCCTGTCATAGTACAAATAAATCGATTATTACATGTGGCGACTTCAATGTTAATTTATTAGAAAAATCAGGTTCCAGCATTAAAATCATCAACCTTTTTCAGTCATACAATCTAAGTAACATATTCTTGGAGCCTACTAGAATTACTGCTACTTCAGCTACATGTTTGGATAATATTTACACCAATATTATACCAGATCAAAAGAAAATTATAAACCTACTGGACTCCGATCACTGTGGACAGCTGATCTGTTTTCATAGTGAAAAGAGAAAAGTAGCAAAAAAGGATATCACAGTTAATCCAAAAACACATGGTCGCTTGGAGGCATTTAAAAATAAACTTAGTCATAAGTTACCTTTATTACCCTATAATAGTGACCCTAATAAGCTTTATGATTCTTTTTTTAATATTTATTGCAAAGATTTTAATTCTACTTTTACACCCAAGACGATCAGAGTTAATGGAACTGCATCTTTCAGTGAATGGGCCACTGTTGGTATTCATAAAAGTAGGAAGAGACTTTATGAGCTGTACAATGAAAGAACTTATATCACTACCCCGGAGTTTAATTCTTATGTTAAAAGCTACTCCAAACTATTTAAGAAGGTTTGTTGTATAGCAAAGTCTCTTTATATTAGCTCGAAAATAAGAAATAGTAATAATGTTATTAAAATGACCTGGAATATTATCAACAGTGAAACAGGGAGATCTGTTGGCCGTAACAGTGAATATAGTCTTATTATTGATGAACAAATAATTAAATCAGACTTAGAAGTTGCCACCGCATTTGAAAATTTCTTTACGGGTATTCCTGTTCTGGTCACTAGATCCTTAAATTCATCACCTACTGTTGCAGAGAACCTACTTAGGGAAAACGTAAAAGCTAGCTTTATTGAATTTAATTTTAAACATGTTAACAGTAGCGATATTATTAAAACTTTCAATACACTAAATGTAAAAAAAACTGCAGACCTGTGGGGAAATTCTGTTGACGTTGCCAAATTTATTATTCACATTGTAGCACCCACTTTATCCTTTATATTTAATCAATGTATTGATAGTGGTAAATTCCCTGATCTTATGAAAAATAGTAAGATTATACCTTTGTTTAAGTCAGGTAGCACATCAGACCCTACTAATTTTAGACCGATATCAGTGCTACCAACATTCAGTAAAATTTTTGAAAAAATAATTTTAGATCAATTACAAAGTTTCTTTTACGCCAACAACCTAATTAATAGAAAACAGTTTGGCTTTACCAAGGGTCGTTCAACAACCGATGCCGGTGTTGAACTTCTAGGTCACATTTTTGATGCATGGGAAGAGTCACACGATGCCTTGGGTATCTTTTGCGATTTGTCTAAGGCATTCGATTGCGTTCTTCACGATACATTGATCAGGAAGTTACACCACTATGGCGTGAGGAACACTTCTCTGAATCTTCTTATTTCGTACCTGGGTAAGAGGATTCAGAAAGTGGACGTCAATGGAAAGAGATCCCCGGGGTCGGTTGTTACTATGGGAGTTCCGCAAGGTTCAATTCTTGGCCCTTTTTTATTTCTAATTTATATTAATGATTTACCCTATCTGATGGGAGATAATCAAGAGATAGTGTTGTTTGCAGACGATACCTCGCTTTTATTTAAACTAAAACGTCAGCAAAGAACTACATACGATGTGGACACTGCTATCTCGAAAGTGGTACATTGGTTCAATGCAAATAATTTAGTTTTGAATGAAAACAAAACTAAATGTATTAAGTTTACAACGCCTAACGTCAGACAAGTTAAAACCAGTGTACTAGTTAACGGTGGAGAGTTGGATCTTGTAGATACCACTGTATTTCTAGGCATTACCTTAGATGCTAAGCTTCAGTGGGGCCCACATATAGAGAAATTGTCGAAGAAGCTTAGTTCTGCAGCTTATGCCGTTAAAAAAATTCGTAATTTAACGAATATAGATACAGCTCGGTTAGTTTATTTTAGTTATTTCCATAGCGTGATGTCATACGGCATTCTACTGTGGGGGAATGCTGCTGACATCCAAACTATTTTTGTGTTGCAGAAAAGGGCTATTCGATCAATTTATAACTTAAGTCCCAGATATTCACTGAGGGAGAAATTTAAAGAAATTGATATTATGACTGTTCCATCACAGTATATTTACGAAAATCTTTTATATGCTTACAAGAATATCAATCTCTTTGAAAAGCATTGTGATATCCATAATATTAATACTAGGAATAAGAATAAATTTGTTGTTCCTGCAACTAGGCTCCAGAAAATCAGTAAATCCTTTAGATGTCAATGCATACGCTTTTATAACAAAATTCCAACCCATGTACAGACATTAAGTCTCAGCAGATTTAAATCCTTTATCAAACAGAGACTTTGTGCTAAAGGCTACTATACGTTAAAAGATTACATGGATGATAAAACTGCTTGGGATTGAATAGTTCTAATGAACCGGGCTATCGAACGTCTTTTACTGTAATTTATTATGATTTGGACATTATTTTTTCATGACATTGATGTTAATTATTATTATTTTTTTTTAATTTTTTTTTGTTGACATTAATTTATATCTTGACATGAATTGTATAGGTATACCTATAGATTTTTAATTATTATTATTATTTGACTTTATTTATTTTATATTTTTGACATTATGTTAATGTTATGTTTTGACATAATTATTTTATATTTGACATTATGTTGATTTTTATGCATTGGGATTATTTATAATATACATATCTATGTGAATGTGAGCACTTTGTAGGTAGATAAACATACGCTTACAAACTAATGTCTGGCGGCTTTGGGTTTTTGAAATGGCCTACGCAAATGTCCCGCTGATCTTGCATAGACGTGCGTCGGGTCGTTAAGCTCCCACAATAATGGTTTGAGCTAAACGATGGCTGACGTATGCGTGCTGTCAGTATGGACAGGTCAACTCAAAGCTGCACTGGTGCTTTCTTCAAAAGGCCATCCCAGACTTTAAC
The DNA here is from genome assembly GCA_905163465.1 of Craniophora ligustri. Lineage (NCBI taxonomy): Eukaryota > Metazoa > Arthropoda > Insecta > Lepidoptera > Noctuidae > Craniophora > Craniophora ligustri. The sequence continues at coordinate 17,073,351 of LR990956.1, forward strand.
TTACATCGTCAGGCTCACATATTGTAACCAAAATGTTTGGACTTTAAAAGAGACCATGATTCTCTGAGTTTGTTTCGGCATTTCTTCTCAGAGGTCGTCAGTTAGGAAATGCCGATGTCAACTAGATACTAAAAAAAAAAATGTACATGACTTGTAAAAGTGTCTTTAAAAAGATCTATTTACAGAAATAAACAATCATTCAATCATTCAATCAATCATTCAATCATTCAATCATTCAATCATTCAATCATTCAATATATATTATACGGATTTTATGACGGTATATTGTTATTGAATTTCGTTTCGGACCCTTACAGGATCTCAAGGTCACTAGCGGATCGAATTGTTGTCTTGATGTTATAAATACTAACAGATAACGTTAAAAGTTATTTCAAGTAACAACATAAGTGTAACAAATGAGTACCTACCTATACACATATAATTGCTTCATTAGTTTAGAATAAGCAAGTGCACCTACAAGCTGTGATAGTCTAGTGATGTGATCAGTGGACTGAGATGTTAAGGGTCTCGAGTTCGAACCAAAGGCACGCACCACTGACTTTTCGGAAGCTATGCGCGCCTTTATCACATGCTCAAACGGTGACGGAAAACATCGTGAGGAAACCTGCATGCCTGAGAAATTTTCTCGATAGCATGTGAAGTCTGCCAACCCGCAGTAGGCTAGCGTGGTGGACTGTGGCCTAATCCCTCACAAATGAGAGGAGACCCGTGCCCAGTAGTGGGACAATAATGGGTTGTTAATGATCATTTAGTGCACCTACTGAGCACGAGACCTTTGCTCTGATTCCTGGTCAGACAAAACTGTAAATGGAGGTTGAAGATTAGCCCAGCTAAAGGCTATAGATTCGCTCCATATACAAGGGACCTATAAAGGTAACAAGGAACCCTGTGTACATCACAATCAATACACTAAAAGTACAGTAAAGAAAGAAAGAAATATTTTATTATTTATTTATAACCTCAAACAAAGAAATAGGACATGAACAAAGTAACACCAAAGCATAATAAATATTACATGTGTTTTACAACATTTCAGCTATTTTTCTCTATTAGTTGATAGTTTAAACAATGTATGACATCGTTAAGAACGAAGTGTGAGCATGAAATCGCTTGAACACTGTAATAGTAGTTACTTGCTTGTAACGTGGCATAAGAACCAACAAAATGCTATCGCTAATTCAAAAATTTTAAACATATTTACACTGGATATATTCCAGTGTAAATTTGTTTAATTCGAAACTAATTCGCCCAAACGAATTCATGGCAACTTTCCCCGTAGAGGTATCGGCTAATATTGCAACAGTCAGCAAGCCCACGCCATTAAATATTTATGAGCTGTTATTAATTTTACAAACAAGATAAGTCTAAAAACGGATATAATATATTACTTTACTTAATGGAACTCAAAATAAATTGCTTCAAAATTAATTTCATGGTCCAATAAATTTCAGTTAAAATCTGTTTCTACTTAATTAAAAATTCTTCTCATTATTCAGGGCACATTTTCCTGGATACTAATCTTTCAAAGTTTTGGCCTTGAAGTAATAATCGGCTTTGTAATCGTACCAGTCTAAGACTTTCCTGTCGTACCATATGTATGCTCCTTTGAGGGTTTGTGGAGCTTCCAAGGCCAGATACAACGGAGTTTCAGCTGCCTGATCTGGATCGTAGAAGCCAGCATGGAGCGTCATGTCGGTGCGGACCAGGCCTGGGTGCATGGAGTTCACCGCAATGTTCCTTGGCTCAAGCTCCTTCTGCTGAATCATCGTAACAGCACTCAGTGCTACCTTCGCCACTCGATACGCAGCTGCCGTCCCTTCATCAGCGATGTCATTGTAATCAAATGTTCCATTTCTCATTCCTTCCAAATACCAGTTCACGAATTCGTTAATATCTTTTACTGTCAAATCTTTCTTGGACAGTCTCTCTATCCAATACTTATTTCGTATGTTGGACAGGTGTCCACAGTCACTTGAAATGTTAACAATGCGTCCGTTGTCTCTTACCAATGGGAACAGAAATTCCTGGACTATGAATATGCTGTAATAGTTGATGTCGACTATAGCTTTGCACTCTTCGTAAGGATTGTATAACGACTCACTATTTGCGACTGCGGCATTGTTAATAAGTATGTCGATACCTCCATGCTTTTCTTTGATGTGATCTCTAAACCTGGCGACGCTGGCCTTGTCAGAAACGTCAAGTTGATGGTACTGCGGCTTAAGACCGAGGGCATTGAGTTTATCGACAGCAGCTTTACCTCTGCCCTCATCTCTTGAAGTCAAGTAAACCAACCCATTGAACCTCTTTAGTAGTCCTTTTACTATAGCGAAGCCAATTCCTTTATTAGACCCCGTGACAACAGCTACCTTCACCATGACTGCTCTCTGCGGCGTGTCCCTGTGAAGTAAGAGGAATAATACATGAATCATAATATTATGTACATTACATGTTCCTAATTATGTGAATACATCAAGTGAACCCAGATAGCGTTTATCGGTGGCGCACATTATCATAGTTTAACATAAATTGACTGTCCTCTACATAATTATATGTGGACAACAAATTAAGGGTACTATATTATTAAACAAGCTTATATTAAGAGTGGATTAATAATCAATTATAGATTTAATTTTAACGAACGAATATGTTAGCTTGTGTTCTGCCAAAATTTCAATGGAAGCCACTACAATAGTGGCTACTGTTAAGTGTAACACTGAATTATTCAAAGGTTAGTAATTATTGTTAGCGAGCTGTCAAATGGTCAGTCTGACATAAAATATACTTTCTTTCAGACCGTTATAATTATTTACGTAATTTGCATGTTAAATGAAGGATTCATTAGTAATCCGTGGGAAATCTGTAGCTTAATATAGTAGCGTTAATAAATGTTTTAACCACAAAAATATCGTGCTTGTTAATTATAGAGGTCTGAATCAAAACTGTTGCGCCTACAGCCGAGGTAAATACAGTGAACGGAACCGATGGGGCTCAATCAATTGGCGGGTGGTATAGATTGTGCGTGGGACTACATCGGGCGGCAATCCATCATACCGCGGCGCGGTAATGACTTGATGGACGCCAGGATACATCAGCTATGAAACAAAATATATGGGTACTTCTATACTAATGCTTGCGGTATTTCACGCTCCTTTTAACCTCATTCTCCACCGAAAGATGTAAATCCAAATTTTGGAAAATATGAGAAATCGAAACTATGTTATTATACAATAAACATTTGTTCAACATTTTGACTCATTGGTTCGTAATCCATGCTATCAATAGGATTTCCAAGCTGTGTTGTTAGATTAATCAATCAGGATAAACGTCTTCATAAATTTTGCTTATAGATTCGAAGCTGAAAGTTACCTACCAAAAATCAAAAATATAATTCTACATTTTAACTGAAACATAGACTGTTTGCAAAATAAATTACTCGAAATCATATCTACAAATACATAGTTTTCTGTTTAAATCCAAGTGTAACTAAACCTCGTAGTAAAAATACGTCACAAGTTACATATCAAGTGTGTACATCCAAGTAGATATGTATGTATACCTAGCTGCTCGCCCATTACTTGACAGTCACAGTAACGCGTCCCGCGGGCACTTCCGCGAACCCGCGTCAGATCGCGCACACTTGCCCGCTCTCCCTGGATTCTCAGAGCTACTTCAATAACAGATGATTAATGACCTGGGAACACCCACATACTATTCAACTACTTGAGGCAAGCCTGTTGGGTAAACCTCACATTCAGTTAAATGCGGATTAATATAAAAAAAACAGTGTATATTTTTTGAGGGTGTGCTATACTCTAGACAGATATGCATGACAGGTCTTGACACGCCAGAACATGGCTGTTTTCATGACTTGTCTAGACTATAGCATTAGGAACGCAAACCACAAATCAAGACAAACGCTGAGCACTCTCCAGTGCAGAGTACGTCTTCTGCAAATGAAATAAGTGAAGACTACGCCACGTATTGTTTATCGCGTACCGTTACAGCCAAATGAAAGCAGCTCTCCCCACAATTACAATATAAACGCGAACTAAGCTCCGTCCGCTCTGCGCATTCAACGAAAATAATTGTAAGAGGAACGTGATGCACTACAGATGTGATTAAATCTGTAATGTTCAGGGCGATGGCACCGGTTAGATTACACAAGAGGACATTAACTATTCCATTATTCGGTTCAAAAAATATTTAGGGAATGAAAATAGTTTTATGTATGTTTATAGACAATTGGAAGAAAGATTTGTACATATAATGTGTAGTAAACAAGACCTAGTTAACCTTTTACGTGGAAAACTGATATTTTTCTTAGCTGCGGGTTCCAAGACAGTTAAAATCGTTCCCCTGGGACACGTCGGACTTCATTGTCTCGACGATTTTCTGGATGGTTACTATTGTTGTTCCTGGTTTACAGGAGTTGCAGTAGTAGGGATTCGGGTGGCGGGCAAGTCCCAATTTAAAAAAAATCCTTTTACGTATAACTGGACATAACCGGCAAAACCCGTGACTGCTAGAAATAGTTATACACAACAAAAAAGAATTACTATTTACATACTAAAAAAATATAAGTGAGTTTCTAAAAATATTTATTCATACACATGTGTTACAGGAAATAATGTGTTTGGAGGGATGTTCCGGTTGACATGCTGTCAGCCATGGGAAGATCCACGGGTTGGGCATATTACTTCCTGTTGGGTACTCGAGCGAGCGACATGGATTATCTATCAGCAACTTGGCGAGAAACACAATCTTTCTTAAAAACTTAAATAATATGTGGTATCGCTATTTACTGGCTACATTGTGGGTAAGCTCGGTTGTAGTGAAGTCTAAACATTACAAGATTAGGTAGGTACTATTTGACACTAAAACACAAAGTTAACTGAACTTCATCGTCTAGACAATTAAGCCCGACATGTCCCAGACTCCCAGGTGAATGATTAAAACTGTCTTGGAACACGTAAAGTCAAAGTCAAAATATCATTTATTCAAAGTAGGCCAAATTTAAATGGCTCTTTTTGAACGTCGACAATAAAGACAGCCCCCAAAAACGCCCGCCCTTCACGTAATGAAATTAATCATATAATTAAATAAGGGGAGTAATAAAAATAAATACCTATTTGAATAAACAGTTATGAGGGTGAAAAATAAATCGATATAAATAATTTAATAAACTCCCTTTCGTCCACAACAAGCCAAACACAAGAAATACCGCCCCGGTAACTATAATACTCGTCACAAATATAAAACGAGTTTCGTATACAAATACTAGAATATAAGTTATTAATGGGCGCGTCAAAATGTTACAGTTCATCGCCCCGGGACCAAACCCACAGTGTGACAGTCTGGCCCGGGGCCAACCGCGCCGCCTCTATCCTACCGTGTTTCATATTGCCACCAAACATTAACGAGCAAAAGGGCCACTTTTAACAACATGCAGAGAAGGACAGGCTCTGCCCTACGCAGACCGAGAACACCCACCTGGAGATCATATAAATACCTGTCAAACTTACAACCGATGACGTAAAAACTGATCGCTCAGCCTCTTCATCAATAATCATCACCAACTAGCTAGCCAGTTAGGCACGGGCCCTCCGTTCCTCTCCTTTGAGACGAATTACAATTTCCTTCACCGATTGAGCATGTGATAAATACGCACATAACATCCGAAAATTTAGTGTTGTATGCCTTGGGTTTGAACCCGAGACCTTTGACATCTTAGTCCACTAGCCACACAACCGGGCTATCATAGCAATCATTTAATCACTTATCAATACATTACCCAACTTAATTGTCGTGTGTAGATAAATCCATTTGTAAGTAAAAAAAGGTTATTCTTATTACATTGAAATCAATTTTCACGATGTTGTTAGAAGTTGGTTTTCTATATAATTCTGTTTAGTGGTCAACGTTTAATTAAATCCACTCAATTCATACCGCGTCGATTGTTTTAATACCCGCCTTTGCAAGTTTTCGCCGACGTTACGTTTAATTGAAGCAGTTTGCGGCTTTTTTAAGTGGTTTTACAGTTATTCAGTGTTAGTGCAAAATTGGCAATTTTTTGGTCCACTTACGTACAACAGGAATATTGTTTTATTTTTTAATGTAGTACATTTGCATTCTAGAACTTTCAATGAATTTTTAAGTTCTGGCGAATTCCAAAACCAGTTTTGAATTGATTCAATTTGATAACGTTTTTTTTACGTATGTGTTTTTGTGTTTGTAAAATGGTTAGCCAATTATTGAGAAACTACTCTAACATAAAGGCTTGATGTGTAATTTTTTTTTTCATATCTTTTTTAGATCTTACTATTTTTTTTATAATAATACCTATATTTTGAGTTTTTGCCTGCCCAATAAAACGCGATCGATAGGTTGACTTTATAATGAAAATATAGTGGTCTATTTTGGTCACAAACGCAGAGGCATGCTTTGAAAACATTTTTTTCCTAGTTCGTCGAACAGAAATATTGTTCATTTTACGGTGTACAACAAATATTCTTTTTATATTTTATACAAAGGACTATCGAATAGGTTCCCTTTACATGTAGTAATAATATCCAATCAATTTAGTTTTGTATGCATTGTATACAATGTAAATTTTTCATTAAATATAGTGAGTCAAACGATTAATATCCTTTTGAGTTGAGCAAGTAAGCTAACGATAGGAATTAATTGCAATCTTAATCTCACTTTAATGAGAATTACATTAAAATTTTCACTCTTAAAAAAACCCTTGGATTTGCAATTATCTTGATACCTACGCCCATTACGCACACATGCAATGTCTAACGAATTTTTTAATTTAAATTCCAATATTGCTAGTTCAGTCAATAAACCAAGATGGCGCTAGTTTAGCATTCAACGGACGTAATTCAAATGTGGAATGGAATTATTTTCAAGTGAACCAGCAAGCTTCGGATAAATGTGATGTGGATATTTGAGAGCATTTGCCGTGACTATTGAAAAAACCCTTGAATTGTAACTGAATCCGTTGTTAATATTTTGCAGCTGTACTCATATTTTACACGTTATAGCGTAATTTAATATATTACTTCTGAGAGCTTTAATAAAAACTGTTAATCAAAAATTGTTTTGGAAATTATCATTATAGACGGAGATCCGACTACTCAAAAACAAAGTGTAAACTTCTCTTAATGTTACCTAAAATATAAATATCTATGTCTGTCTTTGTGATACATCAACCGACACTATACTAGAAACAATACCTACTTTAGACTTGCTTTTGCTGTCTTAATTAATTATCAATTTAGTCCGCCAAAAAACTAAATACAAAGGAATTAAAGTACGGGAAGAATGTTACGTGTTGATTTGAGCGGTCCAGTTTTAGTTCCAATGGTAATAAGTGTTGTCTAACAAAAACTTGATAGGCTAATGAAATATTTCAGGACATGTATTTACAGAATATAAAATATAATAAAAAATTGCAAGGAAAAAATTAAGCATACCCAATAAAATTGAGTTACTTATCAAGAAACACAAAGAGGGACAGAGATAAATAAATCTCTATTTAAAAAAAGACATCATAATAGCTATACGAAGTGAAGTTCTTGTGAACTTGTTACCATAAAACATTCAGGGAAGAATGAGCACTTTTGCAAAAGACGTAAAAAAACCTCCGCAGTGTCGACCAATTTTCACGTAATATTTCGTAAAGTGTGTCAATTTCCTAAAGCCGCCCCGGAAACGCCGTGGCTTTAACGTTTGTTTTACTAAAATTTTAATAAAGCCCGCCGCAAACGATGTTGGGTTCCGCGTGACAACACTTTGTGAACGCCAGCGACAAACATAGTTTGTCACGCGACACGCCACCAACGTTAGCTGAATAAAATGGCGGAAGTATGAATATTTACACGAACGTGTAAAGTGTGCCAATAGCTTTATAACCGCGTTAGTTGACCCACACTTCATTACCGTGTGACGACTTATTCAAGTATATAAGTATACAATGCCAAACATTCATTCCGATTTGTGAAAATGATCTATATATCTACTATCTTGTAATTGTTAATATACTTTAACATGGTAGTATACCTACTCGCTCTCAATACAATTTAACTTACTATATTTCTATAAGCGAAGACTTGTTATTGGCGTCCTGCTGACTAGATGACGTTGTTACTGTGATATGCTAGCTGTAAGTCTTCCATACTTTAAAATAAATAAATAAATAAATAAAAAATAAATAAATCTTAATAGTATCAAAGTTGTCCGCTATGGATTTCCATAAAGAGCGATTTATATGTTAAACAAAATATAAGTGGCCTGCTTAAGCTTAACGTTCATTGGTGATCAGTAATAAGGATCTCAAAGAGTTACCCCAAGAAGTATGATGACTGAAATCATCATAGCAAATCAGATTTTCTACGACGTGTCATCTGTCGGGCTGCGTCTTACTGAGAAAATGGGCAGCGCAATCCTAAACGGTGGAATAAGGCTACCGAGTACCCCAGCGTTCACAAAAACAGCCACCAAGTCATTACAAACTTCTGTATTCTACAAAAGTCAATATTGACTGATTGATTGGTGTCCAAATTTGCTGTTTAAATAAATAAATATACCCACCAATAGAATCTAAGTATTGGCTACCTATAACTCCTGGATTAAAAAGTAACTATCTGTACTGTAGATAAGATAGCACTCGATTACCAGTTGGTTTGGAGAATGCCTAGGAAGCCTTTACAAGATTCTCCGAGTTGCCTGGCTTGACCAATTCAGCCTAGTACAGACGCGAGCGCCTTCGGCCAAAAACGCTCCAATACGTATCTACCTGGCTACGACCAACACATAATACTAGCAACAAACAAACTATATGTATGCTTCGTACATTTGAGAGCCAGAGTTCAAAAGGGTTCCTAGAATTGCCTGCTTTTATAATTCTAAGAATCCTTTTGATTTTTCACTCTGTTTGGACTTTCCGTCAATTCAAGGTAAAACTCATAGAAGTCAACAAAAAAAATTGCTCTTGATTAACTTTTCCAATATCTATAAAAATAGTTTAAATATTCGATTGACTGGCTGTTGGAAAAGCTTTGATGATACTTAAAAAAAAAATAAACATATTATAGGCTGAAAATAATTGAATACTTAAAATATTTTTAACTAAAAATTATTAATCAGCTAAATTCATCAATAGAGTAACCCAAGATTCCTCCTAATGAAGTCAAACCATTTTGGGAAGTAGAGGAGATTTGGCCAATGTGGCACTGATCAGTTACGTGGATGAACTTTCAAACTTTAAGAGCGACGGTGTAAGAATTTTAACTTAACGAACGGCGAAATAACAGGAGTGAGGATTTTTAGTTACTGTCACTAAGCTGGCGCATGCATAATAATTTAAAATATTTGCAAAGCTACCGCCGCTAACCCCGACATTATTTTTGCACTCAAACTTTTCAAGTAAAAAAAAATCTAAACCAGTTTAGTCACTTTGTTATGGTCTAACATCGTAATCCAACAATTTACATTTAAAGTGCTCCATCCTCTAAAAAGTTAGTTAGTAAACTTTCAAACAGATTTTTTATGCAACGTTTTGAGTAAATAACTAGAACACGTCACCTGCACAGTCGCATGGCGTCCTCACAAATTGCTTTTTCAATAATACATAAAAATAAACGTCACACTTTTTTGCTGGAGTTATTCACTTCCCCCCGGCATCCTCTAATTAATTAAATTCCCCGTCAAAAAATAGAATTCATTAATAAAAAAGTTCCGCGCGCATTATACGCTGAGTGGCGGGAATTCCCGGTGTTATATTAGAATTACCCGGGATTATGCAGGATCCCACTTAATTACGAGATCCGCCGAAATTACACAAGCTCCTTAGTTTTTTAACAGGCCTCTACGCGAGAGATTAATTAATATATGACTTCTTTAGTGATTAAAATTTATAAGATAAGATGGATTCCTGCGTTTTTTGGGTGTTAAAATGACCAAATTTCATTTTGATATTAAAACAGAAACTTAATGAAAAACGTACTTTTTAATGTATATTTCATTCAAAAACGATGTCTATATTATTCTGAAATAAAGATATTTTATTGTAAATATGTTTAAAATGAATTTAATAATGATACACTATGTGGCTAATTTTTAAGTAAAACTTAAACATCTTTGTACAGAAATATAATATGACATGTTGACATAACGCGAGCCCGCCGCATCAGGAATACAATAAAGTCACGGTGTTTACAACCATAGACATTTGATTGTGTTTCCCTATTATTTCAAAAGGAATATAGATGATATTTGAGTTTATTCTTGTGTTCCTTACAGCCACTATAAATATATCTTACATATAGATTTTCAATAGATATTAATATGATAACTGTATCAGCATAATTTATTTGAAACACAATCATTCAGTATTTTAATAATGTCACAATGACCTTAAACTGTTTCATATATGAATTATGGAAATGGTTTTATAGGCAAACAAACGAAACACGAGTAAATAGAAACACTATTATTGTACTGTTATTACAAATTGAAAATGTGCAATAACTGTAGCGCAGTACAATAAAGAACGGGATTTGTAATTGAACCAACAACACAATGTATTATATTTTGTATCTCTCGCCGCGCGAACAATAGCTTCGGCAATGAACACAACGAAGAGAAATGTGTTCTAGTCGCACTGACATAACACTCAACCCTCCAGTTTATTAGATAAGTATCATGACGGATCCCGAGTGAAACATGTTTTAACATGACTGACTACGCTTTTTCCTTGGCTAAAATCCACATTTTTTCTGTATTCCAGACTTAGTGAGTCCTTTTTTAATAAAAATAGGCAGCAAGGTGGGCCTTTCAGACCCGACCAAATAATCCTTTTCTAAATCGATATGAACCCTAGAGTATCGGGGAGAAATTCTTCTGATAATAACGGAGAATTTTTATTTACCGGGATAGTTCGGTGCCGAAGAAATATTTACTGTGCTACAGTTTTCCGCTCGGCTGGCGGCCGGGACGTTGTGTTCGGCGTCGTGTCGCTTGCAGCGGCCCTGCGACATCGCGGCCGACAATCGTCTCGATGTTCACTTCACGCACCATTGCCAGTTTTTGGGGACTATCGTTTACTGATGTCGCAGAGCTAGAGAAATGGACAGTGACAAGTTTGTGGCGGTATGTTTGTCACGTCGCCAGTACGACGTAAAGGCGTATTTAATGGCGCGGGGTGCGCACCGCCGCCACGTCCGCGTTTCTACCAGATAAAATATTTCGTGTTTACCGGAGCTCCGGAGAACTTCCGCCAATTTCTTCCACGTATATGGTTATTGTCAAAAAACGGCTTTTGTAATGTTGTAAACTCACGCGGGGAGTATGGACACAATGGCCCCTTCTACCCTAATATGAAAATGTTAAATAGCTTTTCACAATGAACTGAAATTTGGGGATTTCTTTTATATCTGATTGCAACGTTTTCGTTATCGTAAGGTATCATCAGTTTTGGAGAGTAATGATGAGGAGAAGGAAATGACACGCTCGCTTTAGGCGCCATCTGCCGAGGGGCGTTTTTGTTCGGATCCCTCCGCGGACCTTTTTGCTGCGCATTATTATGAATAAAATATTATCTGGAAATACTTAGCGCCGTTGTATTCGTGCCCTTAGAAAAATGATTGTGGAATTATTACCCACTTGTAATTTTATAAATTATTTATTATATTTGGGTAGTAATTAATGAGATCTCAGTATCAGTAATTCTTAGTAATCTAAAATTCCATTTTGAATAAATCTTTATATTCTTAGAAAATATCATCATCAATCAAATTATCTCACGGCTGGGCTCGGGTCTCCTCTCATTTGAGAGAGATTAGGCTATCACACTAGCATAGTGCGAGTTGGCAGACTTAAGAAGTCATCGAAAAATACTCTCAGGCATGCAGGTTTTCTCACATTTTTTTCCTTAACCGTTTTGAGTATATAATAAATACGTACGAAACTGCAAAATTCCGTGACATTGTCTTTTGACAGTCATTCGTCACACCACTAGGCGACCACAGCTGTTCAAATTACTAAAAACGAATAATTATGTTTTATGATGGTCTAAGGACATTACATAAGGCTGTGGAATGTGTGTACATGATACTCAACAATAGTGACAACACCAGGTGGTACACATTGTTCGTGCTTTTGGCCCAAATAACCTTCATCTTGTAGAAAAGTAGACAGGATTATGTCGGTCTGAAGGCTAAAAGATTCTTTAACAATATTATGCTTTTAGATAAGATGATAGTTCGATTCATGTGAAGAAAAAGTGTTGTGGCCGGTGAATATAAATAATAAACGCCATTTAGTATCGAATATTAGTATCGAGTATCGAGGTAAGCAACAAGACTTGTGTTACGGATACTAGATGGTTGGTACATCTTTTGTACGTACATACATATTATACACTGATACATATCCATAACTCAGGTACAAATATCCATCATCATTTATGACACAAACATTTACCGTTACCGGGATTCGAACCTGGGTCACTTACCACAGAAGACCTTAAATACCCGCTACGCTTATTGGGTCGCCAAAATGGCAATATGCTCGCCCATTATTAGGTACATTGGACCTAAAAAGATATTTGTGAGAACTTTGCCAAAACTTTCGAGCATACAACAATGATAATGTAGTAAACATGAACCTAGTTCTATAACGCAATATTATGCTTGACACTTTGCAAATGATGTCTGAGATTATTTACTACTCGGACCTTGTTGCGACTAGAATAAATTTCCGTACGCGTTAACGTTTTAGCCTACATAGTACATAGTTTTAGGCCATAAATTATTAATTTGTCATCCGTGGTGCTTGGCAACTGAGTTTAACCCAGTTTAAAATATTTATTTTTATGTCAACGACATTGAAAACTCAAACTCAAACTCAAACTCAAACTCAAATCATTTATTTCAATTAGACCAATACAGGTGCTTTTGAATTGTCGAATTTAATTGAATTTAGTTGCACGGTTCCAAAAGGTAGGTCTTATGGAGAAGAACCGGCAAGAAACTCCATAGATACTCTTTTAAACAATATAAAAATTACAAATTTTTTTACAAATTTTTTCCTTTCTTTTACAATGGTTTAGGTATGGATATAATAACAATATGAGAATGGTGCAGATTGATGTGAAACGTACGTATTACATACAAAGGCAATTAGACTAATAATAACCACTTTAGATTGCCATAACATGTATGAGCCGACCAGCCCCAACTGACAGCACCCGTTCACGAGCATGACGTGTGTATCGGCGTCGCTCTACTCAACCATGTTGTAGGGAATAAAAAGACCCGACACACAACGCCACCATCAGCAGGACATTTGAGTGAGCATGACAAGCTCAGACTGCCTGGCAATGGGTAGGCATTTCTACATTTTACAAAGACAGCATCAGAGCCAACATCACTCTCATATTTTACAAACTAATTTATTAATTTAATACATGTCAGTTTGTAAAAGTGTATAATCAAACATGTCAAATTGTAAACGTGTATAATTAGTAAAAATGTCAATATAAAAAAGAGAAAAATATAAAATAACAATATATTTAAAAAAAAAATGTATGTAAGTATATAATTTTCATGAGGCTAGTGAGCCTGTGGAGCTGGACTAGCATTATGCCAAATGTTTTTATCTAGAAGATAATCCTCTAATTTGTAATATGCTTTCTTGCATAGGGTCGACTTAACAACTGATTTAAATTTGTTTTCTGGGAGGTTTAAAATTATTTCTGGAATTTTATTATAAAACCTAACACTATATCCCACGAAAGAGGTATGGACTTTAGCGAGACGAAGCTGTGGCTGCATTAATTTTGACTTATATCTAGTATTATAATTATGCAGTTCACTCTCAGAAACTCTATTCTGTCTCTCGCTTGATAAGACTATTTAGTTTTATGATTAATTTCGCTGCAGTTTCCAAGACAGCTTAAATCATTCCCCTGCGATACGTCAAGCTCCATTTTCACGTCGATTTTTTGGATAGTAGGTAGCTATTGTTGATCCTGGTTTACAGGAGTTGAAGAAGTGGGAACTTAGTGTGGCGGGATTTATCCTACAAAAGAATTAACGTAATACTTTTTCACCATGTTATTTGCTACCGTCATACCTAATGCTATATGAACTGTATTATAATCACATTGCTCTATTCTCCGCTGGGTAGCTGTCACATTTTCTGCCCACACGACCTACCCGGCGACCACCAACACTCGTATTACAGGTAATACCGAACCTTAAGACAATAAAGACAATAGGAACTACGTTAATAATGTCACTATTAATAGTCTTCGTATAATATTCGATTGATAGGGAGAATATTAACATTGTTGTATTCATGTTTGACAGGTTCTGTGGCCAGTGGTTACTATTTTGGTAGAAATGTGCGAGTGGGAGTTGTTGGTGCCCGGGCTACGGTAACCACTAAACATCAGGCGGCTAGTCACACACTAAAGATACATAATATTAATAACTTTACGAGGCATATGTAGCACCTGTGTCCTGTATGTGAAAATAACAATAAAATGCTGTGATTTTTCATAAAGTTTCCGTTCGCATTGAAATAAATAAGAAATGAAAAAATCCGGGAAACGCAACGCAAAATTTAGTTCCGACTAAGCACCGAGATATTGTTGTTGTTGTGTGTTACGGATACTAGATAATACATTTATTTACTGCATGATACACAGACACAGATATTTATTTTATTAAATCTGGACATCTTCCCTGATAAGCCTTATTAAATTAGTATAATGTAGGTATATCATAATTATAGTTTTAAAGCTACGTAGCTTTCTTACTAAAATATTAATTATTGTTGTTCTGAGTGACATGTTTTTCAATAAATAAATATCCAAGTGAGTACAAGAAGACACCCTTAGAAGGCCAGAAGTTATGTAAGAGTTCACTGAAACCGTTCTGTATGACGACGTAGATATGCTACATGTGAGACACCAGTGGGAAAAGATGATGGAGACTATTACCTCCAAGGCCAGTTGACCACTAATTGCCAACACATTGTTCCAGGTGTTCTAATGTTTTTGTGTGGCTAGTAATTATTAGTTCCCGACTTTATTGGGCATTTGTGTGATTATTGATAATGCCAGCCGTTACAAACAATTTATGAGTTCCATATTTAGGTAATAACTGTTTAGGACCCCTAAATACAGTACAGTCGTGTCCGTACCACCCGCACGCCGCTATCAATCAACAAAGTTTGGCAGCAGTCCAGTACTTTCTCAATCAACAATCGTCCTTCTTACTTTTAGAATAACGTTGGATATTCTATAGCCGGGTGTGACAGTACTAGTGGAAATTTGCGGTGTTCGGAAACTCCCCGATTAGTTGGCAACGATTATAATGCTGGGTCGATTATAATTGCACTTTGTTTTTGTATGAACAGGGTTGAAAGGGTATTAAATAATTGATAGTTTAATGTTTCAATTTGCACGAATTGTAACTTTCTTTATAGTGAAAGGTGAAAAGATTTTCACCTACATTGTGGTATTTACACTCCACATTACCTATGAGTAATATTTTTCAACTCATTACTTAGAAAAATATATTTTAATGAGTTTTAAAAATATGATTCAAATGTGTTAATTCTGTTTTCTAAACGTATAACCGATAAGAAATCCCGCAATGTTTTTTAATTTACATAGTTCTCTCTCTTTCTCAGCTCTTCGCCAAAACCAATTAGATCACTCTTTTTTTTAAAGGCTTGACATAGGCCACATCCAGTTTTCACTAAATATATTAATGTCGAGTATAAACATAGGCAAAATAAATTTATGAACGAAAAAACGTGACTGAACATAGAAAAAATAAAACCTCTTCTCAGCTCACATAAAACATAGTTACAAAACAATACAAAATAGTTTTGGAATAAATCACTTGCACCAAATTTGAATACTCAACGCACGATCGTAAAGAGCCTGAGATTCGTGGACTCCCGAACATCTGCCAGTTTATAACACATCAGAAACTCTTTAGACCTGACACGCTAATATATCGACGTTCGTCGCGCGCCGGGTCACGTCTACCAGCGATGTGCAGCTCACAAACCACCCTCATGCTTCACTTACAAACTACCTTACACGCAAGGACATAAGATATGTTTTAGAGTATCCTGTAGTTCATCTCACTTCGATCCCACTTGGATTCCACCCTCGTACAAGCCCAAGGCGTCTAAACTTATTAACTGAACACGCACGAAGCAGCAGAAATCGATGGTCGAATGGAATTGGTATGGAAAAATATTGCCAGTTAATTGAAATCTGGATGAAGTGTTCCTACGTTTTTAGCTTGAGAGTCGTTGGTGGTCTTGACGAAGTTCCAGTGGCATTGTTTACTAACTTGAAGGTAAGTTACTGAGGTGCATGAAGCGGAAAGCTTGGGAGGCTTCTATTGGGGCTTTGTGGAAACTTTTGAGGTGGGTACATTTCTTTGGGGACTTAAGGAGTGCTTTTGCATAGTTCCATGAAACAATTTTAGATCCCTACGTTGATGCCTTTTTTGTAAAATTAAAATAAAAATCTTTGCATTTTTAGGAAACTACACAAAGTGATCTGTTGCAGTTGACAGAAGAATTAAGTAAGCTCAAAACCTTGAAAATATTGAAAACTTGTGATTGCTCAACATTTGGCTTTCGGTCCTCAGTATGATATTAGCATGAACATTGGTTACTTTACAGACGCATTTGCTGCAGCCCGTCACATTGGAATCTATCTTTTCTTCGATTTTCTATTTTTAAAACGTTAGGAAAAGGCGCCAGCGCCCCAGATTTTGCCGGGAAACAGCATATTTTAGTCTATGTATTTAGGACAAAGAGAAAATTTGATCGAAAAGCGTTTTCATGCAACGTGCAGAGGTACGAAATAGCTATACATGTAATCAAAGTTCAATGAACCTTGATACCTACTAAAGATATCAACATGTTTTAGTCTCTACAGAGTCCCAGAATAACTAATATCTTAGCTAAAGTATTTATATAATTATACAAACGAGTTAGAAAAACAAAGAAGATCTTAGGTTATGACCATTTCTAAATCGACATCTATAAGCGTGTCCAAAATTATGCACGTGCGTGTGTACACTATACTGTTTGGACGTGTTCATAAGCGGTTATAGAGTAGTTCACGTGCAAGTAATAATGTATGTGCTCTCGCGGACACGAAAAGTAAGGTTAATGTACATACACAGCAGATTGACTCGCACATGCTGTGCATATAGCGTGCGTGCATATTATTATAACGTGCGTGCAAATAGATCACATGTGGATTTGTCTTTGGATAAAGGGATTCGACGACATTGATCTCGATAAACATAAACAAAAAGGAAAAAGCGTAGGAATTAATAGTAGGGTCGACATATCTTCAGTGTTTACAAAACATAAATCTTTAACGAGGTCACCCAAATCCCTTTACACGTTCGCCAAAATATGTATCTCAAAGTACATGAAAACACTTCATTGGAATCAAATCGCGGGAAAAAATAATTGTAGTTACGTTGTAAAATCTGTGATTTGTAAATGTATAAATAATTTAAACCTTAGTCTAGTGTCGTGTAGCTTAGTGGTGCGACTTAAAGATACATACGGACGAACGTATGTAAAGCGTAAACCTATCAACAATAAAATAAAAAAAGTTTATAACCAAGGTATACATCACTGACTGTAGGTATTTATCACATGCTCAAACAGTGAAGGAAACCATCGATGGCGTGTGAAGTTTTCCAATATCCACTAGGCTAGCGTGGTAGCCTGTAGCCTAATTAATCCCTCTCAAATGAGAGGAGTCCGTGCCCAGCAGTGGACGGTAATAGGGTTGATTATGAACGCGCAATTTAATTAATCATGTGGCAACATTACGTAATACGTATTCAATTTCGTTTCGTTTTAGGTATCAGTCTTATATCTTTAATTAATTATTAACTAAGTATTTATTGAAAGCTATTATCTATATAACAAAAGACGACGCCTAATATAACAGAAAAAAAACTAAATATTAATATTTTTCAACTATATAAAACAATAGCTGTATGCTACATCATTGTGTTTAATGAAACGTAGCTATATTGATATTTTTGACATATTATGTCGTTCCGTTTGTGTCGGCATGAGCCCCAGATAATATTTTACTATTCGGTTATTGTTCATTGTGTGAACGTAATGAAGTTATAAAATAAACAGGAACTAAGCCAACGAGAAATATAATATGAAAATATTACGTAATGTGTCAAGTACAGTAATTTTTATGAAGTAGAGATGTATTCGTACATTATGATGATTTAAAAAAACGTAGCCTCATGCTAGGATTTTTTTCTGTGTCTTGGTTGCGTTTACAAACAGAAATTTTCACACACAAACGCCCAGACCCCGTACAACTGCAGATCGTTCATCGTACAAATATTTGCTCCGAGCGGGGATCGAACCCGCAACCCATGACACACAAGGCCATCGCTCAGTCACAGCGCCAATCGGGTCGTCAAATTAAATTGTGTTGTAGTATAGACTCAAGTCAAATCCTTTATTTCAAGTAGGCAAATATTAGAGGTGCTTTTGAATTGTCAAACTAGTTATATTTGTATGTGCATCATCAATCATGTATATTAACTGTATAGGTAATAAATTATTAGGTATTGATTGCATTCAGTGCCGACCACTGAATCTTAGAAATAAGAATAAAAAATTACGTATGTATATCAGATTGAAAATTGAAACCACTACTTGTATCACAGTTCGTTTTAACGACAATTTTTTACGCCATTCAATCAGCCGACCGATGTTTGTTACAATATAGTTTGTACTACGTTTGATAAATAACTGCTATAGACGTAAATGGATTGTATGGACAATATCCGAGGCCGTTAGACAAAAGCGAGCTCTGTACATTATTGATACAGGCCGGCCTGTAAGTGGGCCCATTTCTCAGCCCGCCCGGCCGAGCGCGAGGTGCCATAAATATGTGAACACTGAACTGTTGGTCTTTATGTTTTGTTTGACGAATCATAAAAGAGATATCATAGTGGACGTGGTAGCTTTATTAATAAGCTATAATAATGTTACTTACACGTTTGTGAAGTTAGGAGACGTGTATTGATGGCTTAGATCCGTAATATCCTACATAATATGAAAGTTCTAGGGTGGAAATACGGCCATTTATAAAACTATTGATGTAATTTTAAATATATTTTTTTAACATGCAATCCGACACTGTTAAAAAAAGTACATATTTTAAATGTACTTTTTTGAATAGCATGATTAGCAGATAGTTTTAATACGATTCACAGTAGGGAGTATATTGTTTCGACAGTTCATGTCATTGACATGAAAAGTATTAAAATGGTAGCAATTGTTAGTTTGTGTCAAATGCATGGAAATGTGTATAATGAAGAAGAATTAATTAGTTTTATCAGTTAATTTAATTTGGACATGGATATTGGCAGAAGCACTGCTGATATCTGATAGTTTTAAAGCCATGAATCCATAACTTAGGTGTCATTCTGACTCAGTGTTATAAAAGTAATGTAGTAAACGTTTTTCTTGATATACTAACTGTGATACCCAGGGGACTGATAGATGAGTTGCCTACTGGAATCATTTTAAAAGTCAATATAAATGTTAGAAAACGGATACTAAAGAAAAATGGATGAATTATCGTATAGAAAAAATATAGGAAGTGATCCGAGACCCAGTACATTATATTAACTTCGGAGAATGATAAAAGTATCTACTTTCATAGTCCAACTTTTTCACAGAACACTCATAGAATTGGAGATCACTATTCAAAATCCTCTCAAACTTTGTTATTTACAGAGCTATAAAACAGCAAGTTGAAATATTTTCCGCGACGATGCGATGTGAAGAAACTTCAAAGCCTAGTATTTTCTCCAAATCCAGATATACCCCAGCACGAAGTCGTTAGGGTTTCATAACAAGTTCGCGGCCTCCGACACTCTTAGAGCCTCTGTTTACTTGGGATTCTTTTGAAGTCGATACTTTTTTGCGATTATGGCAGAACTATGATGAGGTTTTATTATATAAAATATATGTATTTTTATTACATTGCACTGAACTGAAAACTGGTTGATGACAGATTCATCATTAGGTAAAAATTAATCTTTTCGGCCGCTTAAACAGACTGAGTATTTTTAACTACGTCGTTAACAACTGTAGTCTACTCCTGTGGTCGTAAGTGCGGCTTCTGAGCAAGAGGTCTTGGGTTCGATTCCAAGGTCCAGTAGAATGCTATTGGATTTTACTATATTTTTTTAGTAGTAGCTCGGAGTTCGGATAAATAGAGTTACCTCGTGTTACATAGGATCTAAAATACAGACAAAATGCGGCTGTACATTAATTAATATACTGCCTATCCTTTCGAGACACTTTTAAAGAGCACTATTAAGGGAACAAGACTTTTGTACCTAAGACAAAGTGCTTGTGTATACAAATTCTTGAGTCAATATCTACTGTGAGTTCTGAGCGGAATGAGCACACTCTTAGCCGAAAATTACTGTTCCAAGGTCCCAGTGTTAGCTATATCATCTAATTTAATGATCATGTTACGAGCAGTTTGAATAAAGCAGTTATGGTACGCCGGTTACGGGTAATGGATAGAGTCGTTAGATTTGTTCTAAGCCAGAGATATTTCCTATGAAAATGGTTTGTTTAGTTTGACAAAATAAACTGGACTACTAAAACAACTAGCATCTATGTAAATATGTTTTTTTATTGTTTTTCAGAGAGTCAATACGAAAGTAACTGTATATAAATATACATATTATTATGTATATTGTTCGGCTACTGTGAATACCACAAAGCTTTGTTATTAGGTTTGAAGTTAATGTTTTTATGGAAATGTTTAAAACCGCTTATTAATAAGATACTAGTATAGCAAATCTCAATAATAATTTTCGTACAAGTAGCTTTTATTACATAGACCCTATCCTCAATTTATGTATCAACCCACTACTGGGCGTAGGCCTCCTCGCTCATCTTCCAATTTCTATTGTATCTTCCATGCCTCCTATATTCTGTTCTTTGTTCAAATTCCTATGAACCATTGTTGACCTCAACTAAAGTTATGTGTAGTTTTCCAAAAAAATCCTATTAAGGAAACATGACACGCCCCCCCATTAGTGGTGGGAGTATACTAATGACATATCAGGCAGATGAACACGCGCCGCTCGTAATAACACCGCATGCGAGGACCCGTGGAGGCATTCCTAAATGAATTCCATCTTCCGCGCCTCTCCGCACCTCCACCAAACAAAGCACATTATTTAGTAGCCTACCATCAAGTAGGAATGAGACAAAGACCGCTCATTTTCACTTAATAAGCTAATTAACACAAAAATATACTTATACCTATTTAAAAAATAAAGTCTTGCCAAATATTTACTGTAGTCAAGTGGATGTTTCAACGTGGAAATTGTTTCATTTATTTGTATAAAAATACTATTGCATCCAGTGCATGTATAAAGTAAATGTTTTGTTTTAAACAAGCCCAGTAAATATTTGGAATCTAAATACCACGATGTGAATCATCTGTACTATTCTTTATTATATTTCAATTCTTATTTTATATATTTTTATTGATGGAAGACGCAGCGTGGGTGGCCCCCGGCAAGGTGGACTGACGATCTGGTAAAGGACGCTGCAATCCGCTGAATGCAGGTGGCGCAGGACTGGTCGTCGTGGCGATCCTTGGGGGAGACCTATGTCCAGCAGTGGACGTCTAACGGTTGATATGATGATGGTGATATTTTAATTTTCAAGTGTCAAACTGGTACCTATCACCCTTATCTTAGTTTTGCGTACCCTATGCATAGCTGAGTAGTGATATTGTATAGGTCGTTGTCTCATCAATACTCAAAGGCGGGCTCGCTTGTCGTATGACGTCACATGACTACACAGACGTATCAGCGTGTTGGCGAGTCCTGCATTATTCAGCCGGCGACAAACTCCCGCACAATGATATCCGGCGGACTGGAAACAGCGCGACTTGCCGAAAGAGTTTGTAGCCGCCCTAAATAGCCCACTAGCGTGAGTATAGGAATCTTCATACATTTATGATGCGCTTCACACTGCACTTGCTGTGTAAAAATAAAGCGAGGTTTTACAAACAAGGGCTAATTATTTTTATCTACTTTATGTTATTCTAGATTTATCGATGGTTAGTTATCATATAACAATAATCTTGAAAAGTGCGGTTGGTGACCGTAATTTAGGTTCTGTTCCTAGAAGATAAAACGTTTAACTGGGCTTTAGAAAATTCTCAGAAGCAACCCAGCTTAATAGATACCAGATTATATAGTCTTAAATGAACGTTAGATACGGTACCTGGGCGGTATGTGGGTGAACGAGATGACGTGGTGTTTACTCGTTAAGTAAAAGTTATTTTTTTCTGCTTTCTACATAGTGCTGAATAAAAAAAGGTTTTAAAACATAGACATTTCAGCATGTTAGGTACAGTACTATGGTTCCCTAAAAATGGATATTATTTCATGTTCGTTTGACGCTGTCGGTACAGAACAAACGGAGTTTGCTTTGACAAAAAATTCCGCTGCTATATTTCCAGTGAGTCCTGTGACATGAAAATATTGTTTTTTTTTATTCCAATGTGATTTTAGAAATAAATTGTTTGAAAATGTTGTTACCGCGTTTATTTTCATTATCGCCGAGTGGCCTAAAGTTGGAGTAGATTGTAAATCAGAAATAAAAAATAACTTTGATAAATCACCGATAAAAAAACATTCAATAAATTACACATTTAAGGCAAACACTGAAGCTAAACGTACAACGCCATAGGTTGAGAAGAAACTTTCATCTACCTTAAATTTGTAATCCTTTGTTTTTTTTATCGACTGATTACTAACGCGAATACTAAAACATTAAAAATGAAACTTCTTATTACGGATTTTATCGCGGTATATTGATATTATTTAATGCCAACTGTTTAATTTGGATTCTTCACAGTATTCATGGTCACGGGAAGAAGGGTGTGTGTGAAGTGTTTAGACATCTTGGTTTTAGAATTACTAACAGCTACCCTACATTTTTGTTAATAACTTAATGATTAAGTAGGTCTGTACCTACGGAGCAACTTAACCTATAGTCAGAGTAATGCTATACCCCGCTTAGAGATAAGATATATGTTTACTGTAAATACAAGAATTATTTTATTACTATGTGTCTGTTTGTTGACTACAAGATAAAGAATAAACAATCCTATTTTATTGACGCCACGATAAGCGGAGAAGATTCAGGGGAGAATGATATTTGCGCGGGTTCCATTCCCGCACAGAGCAAATATTTGTATCGTCTTTGAGTAGTTTTTTCCATTTCGGGATGAGTACGTAAGTTTAAGAGATTTGGTATTAATCTATCAATTAAGGGCAGATAAATGGTAGCAATGCAAGTTTGACAGATAGATAAGTATGATAAATCTTAAGAAAATATGGTAAATCTGAGATTCTTTAACAAGTTAATTACTATTCATCATCATCAACCCATTAATGTCCCACTGCTGGGCACAGGTCAGTTACTATTGCGTTGTCCCAACAATGCTTGAATGCCTTTACACAATGTTTCATAAATCGTATCCTTATAAGTAACACCATGATTTCTCTTAGTGGTATAATATTTTATTTTTGATAATTATTTAACACCGACGTCAAAAGATGGGTGTTATTATAATAACCATTGCTCGCGGCTATTCACACCTCTATTCTTCCTATTCCCCTTTAAAGTTTAAATTTGATGATGGTATTTCCAAAAATCCTTTCTTAGTGGATATTACAAAATACACCTATAATCCAATTTTCATCTTTCTGAATTTAATTAGTGATTATTTTGACAATCTGTTAAAAAATTATAAGACAGGCCCTAGAAAACATTGATTTATTAAAATAACAATTCTTGACAAGATAAAGTTAAATGTATCTACTTACTTAACTTATAAATAATAATTATTATTCAATTACATTTACCTTCAAACAATTCAATTTGCTGGTTGACTTAACGATGCTTGTGAACCACAGATTTGAAGACACAATATTAGAAGTAGCGCTTCTAACAAGGACATGTGTTCACTTTGGTGGCTTAAGTGCGACTATGAGTACTAGGATTGTTACTAATAACAGCTAACAACCGGACGAGCTAGCCGGCGTACGCGCATGTCGCATGTCATGTAAACATTTCCGCGTACAAGGTTCAGCGTTGTTTTTTTTTATGGTGATAAGGAGGCGGCTCACCTAATGGTGACCGCCGCCCATTGACATTTAACAATACCAGAGGCTTGCAAATGCGTTGCCAAACCCCTTAGAAACCATTCTGGTTGCTTAAAATAGGGAGTTACTAAACTGACAGTAAACGGAATTCCCACGCTGTCAGAATAGTCACTCCCCTAATGACCTGTGGTAACTTTACTCACTCACAGAAAGACAACTATTGTTGATTCACTGCGGTCTTCTGTAAGGTACTTCCCCAGTCGGGCAGCTCAATTTGAGCGAGAAATCTCGCTATGCCC
The DNA here is from genome assembly GCA_905163465.1 of Craniophora ligustri. Lineage (NCBI taxonomy): Eukaryota > Metazoa > Arthropoda > Insecta > Lepidoptera > Noctuidae > Craniophora > Craniophora ligustri. The sequence goes on from LR990956.1 coordinate 17,097,931, forward strand.
TACCTCCTATAAAACTACCAATAGGATTATATAGGTGTTTTTATGTTTCTTAATAGGTTTCGTTTTCTTTTTAAGGTCCTGCAGACCACAGATTTTCTGTTGATTAGTAGTTTTGTTAATTCCTTAATCAGTACAAAGATCGATCCGCTAATATGTTTATGTAATTTTCATACTAATTATTTATTTATAACAACTCATAACTTGCAGATAATATATTTAATACGATGGGCGAAGTGTCTGAGTGATTAGTTGATGTGCTACGAATCAGGTTCGATTCCCGAATGAAAAGTTAATACTAGTATGACTTATAAGTAGTAAGTATTGGTGGGTGTAGATACAAGAATTGATAAATATTTATTGTTTGTGTTGTCAAACAGACAGACCTATTTTTGACATCAAACTTTTAAAGTCAATTAGTAAAACCTAATTTATTGCTTAATACTATTACGTTTTTATACGTAGGTGTCAGTGTTCGATTCCAGAAAAAAAACTAAAGCAGTTACTATGTACGAATATGTATAACTGGAAGCTGACTAGATGAACATGTTTAAGCACCAATTAATAATAATAATAAATCCGGACGTTATGATACAGCGCCACTTAGTTCGTGCTTGTGTATATAGACATAGTTAATAAACTACGTAGGTATATTTTTGGTTGTTAATATGGAAACATAAAAATATACTCATCATTCAAACATTTTCCATTTCGAACCCTTAGCACAGAAGGTGGGGAGCCATTAATAGCGCTGTGCTAGTCGGGTGGTCCAGTTTATTTATGTGTCACGTCAAGACAATTATCTGCGAGGATCGTGCGGAACATCTCTCGCTCGTGATGTGTCATCAACAGTGTTGTCGACTCACATTGTGACACTAAGTAACTTTCTGTATTCAATGTTGTTAAGATTTGTTACAATGTTGCTATGTCCTTGTTTGTAGTAGTGACGCTATTCAATGGCAAATAAGAGCTTATTAACAAGAGTAAAAACGACGAAAAATAAAACTGAAAAACGCGAAAGTGGTGGTCAGGGTCGCGGTGCACGGCGTTCTGCCTACCGCTATAGGGACAGGAAAAAAAAATCAATTGCATGTTCATTATTTTACATAAATTCATATGCATGTACAGGTACATACATATGCATGTTAATATGCTAAAATAAAACGTTTCTGTGGCGACAAACAAAGATTTTCAGCATAGTTTTCGTCAGTAATAATACTGGACGCTAGCCTTTTTCAAGGCTCAGGTAAAGAACCTCCTGTACCCAACTACTCCTATGTACATATATTTACCACGTCGTCTCTCTGTGTGGTTGCTATGTTGGTGTTGGTCTATGCTGTTAGCACTCACTGCAGTGCGTGACTTCATGACTTCTTGCAAACATGGATAAATAATCTACATTAAAATATATTCAAAAATGTTAAGTTGGTTTGGGCTTAAAAAGCTCAAAAAGTTAGTAGTCACAATATACATATACAACACGCTTCAAAAAACTTTGTGTCTATTTTTCGCTTAAATGCTTTATTCCTTCTACCACATGCATAAAACAACAACGCGCCGCGGTAAACCGAGGCAGGGTACAACTAGTAAATAATAAAACCATTGAAATACTTTTTTAGTTTCCCCAAAATTAATGGCTTTTACCATAAATTTATCACAAAATGAAGTTGACAAAGGCTGCGAGCAGCGTTGCTCCGAGCAAAGAATGTTCAATTAGCGTCGCAGCGTGTGAATATCGCCATATTGTAATTAGCGAGCGCACAAATACGCGAATATTGCCGTGTAATCAGATCGAGCTCCCTCGGGGCGCACTTCAAACTTGTAGGTAATTAAAAAAATACCCGACGTGAACCGTCGCGTAAACCACGGGAGAGTTGGTCTCGGTGATAGTCATCATAGTTACCTGTCTTTTTATTAAATTCGGATGCAGGTTGGTCCTTGTAAAACACTTATGTAGGTATACCTACAATTTGCAGTTACTTTTAGGCCGCAAATAGAACGTAGTGCCTTTAGCTGCGGACGACTCTAAACAGTCAAGTTAATCTAAACTGTAGGGTTTTACCCTAATCATATTTTGGTCGAGCTTGGTATCGAACCTAGGACCTCACCCTTAGAAGTCTCGCTTGCTATAATTTGACGAATCAGGCAGTTTTATTAACAAAATAATCATTATAAAACTGAACTTGGGAATGTTCCAAATTGCAGGTTTATATTCTTAAAAATAAAAGTAAGTCCCTTCACCATCTCTGTCTAAAGCAAACTCAAAGACTACCGATCTGATTTCCATTCGGTCTTCACCAATAAATGCTGTGATTCATTCGATAAGTGAAAGTATATAATTCACTAATAATTATATACGGTATGACTATAAACATATCCTACATTCAGCTTACAAAAATAATGTAGATTTTGGAAATCGCTTGACGCTGATAACCGACCTCAATGACGATTCACTCGTAGATAAATCTGTAGCATGTTAACAGGTCTGTACACACATCTCTCAGTATATAAGTGTTTGTGTAAGCCGCACAGGACATGACGTATACGACAGTAATTACATTAATGTGTTCACAGCGCCATCTAACACCGCGGATTATATCTTAAGCGATATGATGTCACATATATAACACATCATAATGTATGTGTGATGTTGAATAATATTATGTATATATTTAGTATAAGTTGTTATAATACATTCCTCAACTGTGTGTATTTAAGGCTGACTTCTGAGGTAAGGGTTCGAATCCCGGTAGGGACAAAAGTTTGTGTGATGTTATGAAGTGTGTCAACTATCTCGTATTATCCGTCACACAAGCCGACGACGCTGGTGTTACGGATGCTACGAGAGGGTTGTCAACTAGATGGCGGTGAGTCATAATTTTGGACATATTTATCATAATTTATATTTATCTATAAGTATAGGTAATACATGTGTATTATTTATTTATCACAAGCTCAAACGGTAAAGGAAAACATCGTGAGGAAACTTGCATGCTTGAGAGATTTGTCTCGATGGCATGTGAAGCCTGCCAACGTAGTAGGCTAACGTGGTGAATTATAGCGTAATCCTTCTCAAATGAGAGGAGACCCGTGTCCAGCAGTGGGACGTTAATGAGTTGATGATGATGATAAGTATTATTGTCAACTGGCAACAATTTTAGTGAATGACAATGCCTTTATGTAAAACATAGTTAATAAGTCAAACGTTACCAAAACGTAAACATGTGAACCAATCAAAGTTATTCGCGAAATTATGATTTCTATGTAAATACAATTTGCAGATAACGTTATTATAATGTGAATGTAGCCACGCCGCCGCTTTCACCTTAAACACACATTATCACTATGGAAATAAATGTGACCTATTTTCAGCGCTCATAATAACAGAGCCTGAATCATTAATATCGGGGTTACCGCTGTGAATGTTTAATTCGACTGAACAAAGGAGGCTTTTTTGCTCAAGTTACGGGCAATCCGAGGCGGACCCACCTGCGGCCGCCGACTAGGAAAAAGGTACATAAGTCTGGGAATTACTACACAACAGTAACTACTTTCATCAACATAAATATATACAATTATATCACAAACAAAATGGAAAAAAAATATCTTACAGTGTAAAGGATTTAACCTTTACACTGTAAGATATTTTTTAGCTTTACAGATACTAAATTATAAATTAATCTTAGACTCAATTCAAAAACACTGAACTTATATTTATTCTCCTACTGAATCTCTATACCAAAATGAATATGGTATTGAAATAAAACGGAGTTTGCCTGTGACCATTGATGGCGTTTAGAATCCGAAATATCAAGAATCAATATTTTCTCCTAAATGAGCTTTAACTGTTTTTAATAAAATCAAACTAGAGGATGAGTTTTGACTTTTGTCAATTAAACAAAACTGACTGACTACTTACGCTTATGTAGGTAATTAACAATAGTCAAAAGGCTAGTACCTAGCACCTAATATACATAGCTATATATTATAACTATGTATTTTTTTTTAAACATGATGTTGATAGAATGGGGTTGCCCATTCTTAAACATTACGTAAATATTAAAGTGAAATTAAAACATCAAATACCTGTAAATTTCCAACAAATATCCAAGACACAACGAAAAGGAATACAAAGTCTAATTTACGAACAGAATACTACGTCCTTACAAGACAGACATGTTGGTCTATAACACAATATTAGAGTAACAAAGGTGGCACAAAGAACACACCGTTACCCCGGAATGACCCCGGCGTTACCCCAGTGTCCCCACAGAAAGGGCCGGCCCGCACTCCACGTATTCCGCGAACTGTGTTAGCAGCAAGGAACGTAGGATTCGCTTTGTGTACTAAGAGAATGACGTCACAGGAAGATGTTTGTGGTTACGTAACGGGATAGTCAACTCTACTGTAAAATATTTAGCCTGGAAAGGAGGATAGTTTGTTATAGTTAGGTGTCAATAGATTTTGTGATCCTTATCATTTTTTTTTAAACTATTAAGTCTATAGTTTTTTAGCATACCACCTGCGAAAGGTAGTTAGATGAATATTAGTGGTGTACATTACTTGCCATAGGCACTAACTCAAACTCCATATTGCTACTGAGAATTACATAAAATATCCCAATAACACATTGCTCCTCCTAGGAATCAAACCCAAGACCTTGCTTAGTAACTGCATTCACGACCACTAGACTTGACGTATACAGAATGCTAAACAATGGTTAAGTTTTTGCATTAAACTACTTACTTAAATAATTCTACAATTCACATTAAAATGTTCATTTAGTACATTTGAATGAAACGACTGTAAGATATCTCATTTCTATGGAGGGCATCGCTCGGCCTCTCTGATTGATGATCCTCAGGCCCTCCCAGCATCCTCAGCATTCACCACTGGATCATAAATTAAGTGCACTCTCATTTGGCCGTACAATAAGCGGTGGAAGTTCAATGGCAATTGTTCTACGGCGGCCGGCGGCACCTCCCCGCGTTTTGTTGGCGAATTTAATAAACCCGGCCATTTGTGCGATTTGCATGCCTCGGGGTAATCAAAGTTTTAACTTTTTTGTTTATTTTATGCTCGGGTTTTGTGAATATTTTTATTAAGTGTAGGTTAATAACAATGTTACAAAGGTACTTGTAGCTTGAAATTTTACTATCTACATACAACTGTACCTTTTATGTAGGTATTTTATCTCGTCGATTACTGATAATTATTATTGTATTAGACTAAGAGATATTTGTGACGCTTTGAAAATAAATTATTCTATTTGGATCCATTACATCCATTGTATCCAGACATTATTCGGTCATGAAAAAAAAAATTGGTAATGATCGTCTATCCATGTTTTATAAATAATATCAATCAATAACATCCTTAATAAATAGTTTTATTATAATTTGTACTAATTGCGTAAATGTGATTAATAAACGGAGGTTTGTCAGATAAGAACGACCATTTATCCACAGGCTGACTTCGGCAAACATACTGATGATTGACCTTGCAGGTTATTACTTTCCACGAGCAAAAATATATCTTCGTATAAGAACATTGAATAAATTTTAAGGAAATCAAAAGCGGCAATGTTAAGAATAAGATATAAGACCTCGCAGAAACGTGTTGAAGAAAATTATTCAAAAGGTTCAAAGCTATACAGATTAGGCAGTCTAACAAAAAAGTAAAAAATCTCACAAAGTTTATCTCTGTCGGAGATCCCTATCTTTATCTCGTGCTCCAAACTGCTCCAGCTCGTTGAATCACTAACTTCGTCTCGAAACTTCCATATTTTTCGCTATCCATGACAATCATAATTCTCGGAGAGTCTCCTTTGAGTATTTTCTTACAGTTTGTATAAGATACAAATTTTGCAATTTCTATGCTGATTCTTTTACAACACTGAAGTACATGTCTTGCCAGTCGTCCGTCTTTCGAGGGTCGTGATTTTAAATTGAAGCTACCCAAAAGAAGGTCATCTTGTCAGTTTGACGATTCGATGGGAGCAGTGGGTGAGCGATCGGCTTGTGCCTCATCGATCGGGTTGCGGGGTCGATCCCCGCACGCAGCAAACCTTTATCGACAGGTACCTAGTTGTTACAGGTTTGAGTGTTCGTGTAGATACTCGTAAGCGAAAATTTGTGTTTGTATACGCGCCCATGACACAGGAAAAAATCTGAGTGGAGGGATACATCAGAATTATCATTATTATCCTGCGCAACGTTAAAAACCTATGGTGTTAGAAAACTAAAATACTTTCTTTCAAGCCCAACTAGTTTCCAACTTACCCAAGTTGGAATACCTTATCATTTGGAATATGAGCGCGATTTGTTTTATAAAAAAAATGTATAAGCAAAATATAATTCTATAGCAAAAATAGAAAATAATTGTGTTCCAAGAAAGCGGGTGTTTGACATCAATATAATATGTATTCCGATAAAAATGTAGTGTACAGTGCACCACGCTTTCTTGCGGTATAATTATTTTCCACATTCTATTTCGTTTTGCTATCAAAGCGTGTTTCTTCAATTTCTGGAAACTATCTCTCTTTCAAAAGTAATGGACCTGATACAATTTTTTAAATCATACCATATAGTATTATTTTCTTCAAGAATATTTTTTTAGAATTACTAGGGCTTATATTTGTTTTAGGTCCTTGGTAAGAAGAAAGTTGAAAGTTGAAATATTACATTTCATTTGATTTCGCATACTAATTCGAGACGAAAACTATCCTATGTCCTTCCCGGAGACTTAAACTATCTCCATCAATTTCATATAAATCGGTTCAGTGGTTAAAGCGTGAAGAGGTAAAAGACAGACAGACACTTTCGCATTTATAATATTATTAGTAAAATTTATGTGTTAGTTTGGATATTATGGACACCATGTTAAAATAAATCCCGTATTATATAGGTGTTTACATGATACTCCTTCAACCTCGCCTACTAGTTGTAATGACTTTACATAAATAAGCCTTCTGAGCTACTGTATATATGTATGTATATACCCATCTACAAACCGTGCCGTCAAAACTTCTATCCTGTAATGTTTATGGAACTTTTATTCAGGCTTCTCCCCCTATTTTTTCTGCACAATAATTTGGCGAGATCCGACGTCAAGATTACCAAGTTTCGTAACGTGGCCCCGTAATTTTTAACCCAATTTTATCGCGACCTTTCAGGCGATTTATCAAAATCTGTAGAATGTTTTATCCTCACAAAACTTCGAAGTCTGATAATAGAGGCTGGCAAAAAGGTGGGCGGTTCAGAAAATACCGTACAATAAAGATCAACGTAATTTTGTTGACGGTGGAACTCTTGTAATTTTTTAACTTGTGGCAAAGGCATTAAAACTTTTGCTCGACGCTACATACAATGGTTTTCGCGCAGTCACCTCATGGCCGCGATTTTGCGATAACGCTTCGCTTTGAAATTAATTAACTTCTAAATAATCGCCCCCATCTAACGCGAGCAGAAGGTAATTATTATTATAAACTGCTTTTAATTATTTTCGGAAAAACATTTTGCTGCTTGTATCAAAGCGGTTTATCAAATTACTTGTGATTTGAATGAGCTGATTGGTCTATTTTGCGTTTCACATTTCTTTTAAATAAGTTTAAGTAGCCATATCATCTTACTCTTATTCTTGGCGGATTCGCTCGTTGTCTTTATATACCTACTTACTGACTCTACGTACCTACTCATCTTGCTATTTTCTACAAGTTAGTGCTTGTTCCTTAACTTCGGATATGAAGTAAATATGATGTATGTAGAAATACCAATTTAACAACATAATAGTATTGTTGACATCATAGTTATTGTTCTTTGATTCTTATACCACATTGATGACAAAGCTTTCGGCCCGCCTGATAGGAAGTATCAGTCTTTTGTCACTTCTTTGAAGAACCCCACATGCATACTTATTGGATCAAAAAGGCAATAAATAAAAACAAATTTCAGGAAAAAATGGTCTATATTAAAACCTTTTTTCATAGATGATAATATCATCAGAGTTCACAGATATTCACGACAATCTAATATTTACATTAATATAGAAACTAACAGTAGTTATATACAGAGTTAATTATACGGTTCCGCATTCACAAATTGATTTCGAGATATCTATATCAGTATAATATATTATGTACAGATTAGTAACAAGTCTTTACAAAAAAACTCTAATAAACATATTCAAGTTCACAACTCATTGTACAACTATCACATAATACAAAACAATTCGATATCGGTTGTATCTAAACACTGCAGTAGACTATATAATTCAAGATGAACAATAACAGAGATAACGTAAATGGAAATTGCACTAAATCATTAAATTGGTCAGGAGGTAGATACACGAATGCCGAAATACACACAGCTATCGATACAAACGTGCAAATTGCGAGACACGAATTGATTGCGCGCTGACCTTGTGAGTGCGGTTCAGTGGGGCTGTTTAAGCCAGCAGTGTATTCCAGCACTGAAGAGAACCCTTTGAGGCGTGTACACACGGATTCATAATATAACGTGGTATACGTGCAATCGTCGCAGGGTATCACCGCTGCAGCCGCCCGGCGGAGCGCACCACTCCGCTCAGACGTGACTGTCTGCCGCTCCGATACGCCAGCCCAATCTTACGCTCACAATAAACACTCGTAAACCTATGACGTCATCACTGATACATCCATGGGACATTGATTCCGTCTCAGTATTACTATTACACACACAAGTATTAGTTATGTTGTCACATTTCACAATACATTTCTGCTGTTATTTTTGGGCCGCAATGGGTGTCAAATGGTCGTCACAAACATCTACACTCATTATGTTTATCACTGTATTATCTGATCCAATAGTTAATCCTGCTGTTGTTGTTTTATTTTGTGCACCTATTTTATTAACAATAACTATTGTCAGTTTAAAAGTCTTCTACACAGATATCTCTTGGATCTGAACGCGTTTTTTTGGCGGCGCCGCGCCGGTGCTGCTCGGCCTCTCTTTGAGTTCTGACTCGCTGCTGCGCTGTGGAAATCGATAGATATGTTAGTTCATGTCGACATGAACGTCGAGAGATCAAAAGGAGGCTTTAACTGGCTTTTTTATACCCTAAGGGTGGCAAACAAGCTTACAGCCCGCGTGGCGGAAAGCGAGATTGCCAGAGCTTCACAATGTTCCCCGTTTTACTTTTTCATGATTAATGTTAAATTGTTGGACATTATTATTTGTGGTTTTCAGTATTAAATAGATCCAAACAATATTGTTACCTTAAGCGTGCTCTTGCGCGGTGAGGTGATGGAGGCTGGTTCGTTGGTCAGAGAGGCGCCGCCGTGACTGGTGCAGCTGCCTGTGACGGGAATATCATGTCAATTGAGGTGGCAATAAAAGATGAATGTACGGACAAAAAGTTGAAATTTTATAAAAAAGTCGAGTGTATATCGTAATATCGTTATATAGAACTTAAATAACATTCCTGATGCATGAATATTAAGTCATAAAAGTGGATGAGACTCATTGTCGAAAGGTGCCATTTCAAGATTTTCCTGTAACTACAGAAAACTAACAGTTTTTAAATATTTTTGCTATATTTTACTAAACCACTTTTGAATGAACATGAACCAATGTGGTTATGTATTAAACTTTTCGTTATAGGTTTTAAAGTAGCTATCATCACTCGCAGATCATTTGCTGATTCGCTCGATTTTTATGTTTGTAATCTTCCTTTGGTTTCTTTCGCTGATTTCTCAGTGTTCCATCTCAATATAATAGATTTTATCAAGCAAAATATATTTTGTTCTTGTTACTGAATATAGAGATAATTAAAATGCAACGCTGTAATATAATTAAAGTAAAGTAATGAAGTGAAACTTAGCACAAAATTAAGTCAAGAGAACATAAAACTGGGATGGACTATAAAAAGACAGACGGTATATACGCTTACTTTTTTAAAAAGAAATAGCATTGCGAATTTTAATATTTGAGATGCACAAAATGTTCGGTGGTTTGCAGTGGCTTTAGAATCGGGAAGTGCATTGGAACGGCGCATGAATGCAGCCTCTCTACGTGTGCCGAGAATAAATCGCCACCAATGTCTATAATAAATTTTACAGTTGTCTCCGTCTTAGTGACGATATCTTGGTGGTTTTTGGTCTGTAAGTTTATCTAATTCAAGACCAGCAAGGAATAAACGTAGAGTTTTTGTTTAATATTGTGTCCAAATCCACATTTTATCATCGTACCTCGCCATCGGCAACGAAGTAATTCTCACACTTTAGAACCAATATCATCGCGTATTGTACGGTTCTATATGAATGCAATCGGTCAATAAGCTATCTGCTGAGGTTTTCTCAAACCGTAAGTATTTTTGTCAATTTCGTGCTATCAAAAAACATCAATCAACATTCACCATTTTTTGTTATGGTCTTTAGATATATTCGATTACTTTCATCATATCTGATTAGATAATGGAATAAGTCTTGTTGAGATATATCTTAAATTTAAATATTACGAGCTTTTGTCTACGATTTCCATAACATAACCATAATTGCTAATATAAATGACAAGTGCCAACCTCACTCCGTTTCCTATCATCATATTTCTGGCAGCAGTTCAAATACTCGGTGAGTTATCACCAGTCCCTACCATGAATAACAAAGTCACTCTCCTAGAACGGACGTTACTCTCCTAATTTACAACCATGCCCGGGCGGCGCGCGGCGGTTAAGTGAGAATCGTGTTTGTGGTTTATGGTACGACCTGGGGGTCCCAAGAGGTTGCTCATAAAAATGGGTTTTAGATATGACATCTTTTTTGCCTGTACGTAAGAATTACGCCATTGTTTTAGTAAAAAACTGCAAACACATTATTTATTGAAATATTGATTGAAAGAAAAGTAGGTGTCAACGACCTATGTGTGTATTGTGTAATTGTGTGTAGTTTGATATTTATGTTAGTGTGTTATTTTTTATAACTCTTTATTTATTTTTAGGAACTTTTTTACAATTGTACATGCCAGTCTCATCATACCTTATTACAATTTAACTAAAACGTAACATGATGAACCTTAATAAACAATAATTATGCAGTTTCATAGATAGTCATCTATCCACCACCTATACATATAAGTGAAACATATCTACATCATAGTGTGTGATTTATGCGTGTTACCTATCTGCATTTACTGAGGTTAAACAATCAAATAAGACACGCTTTACAAAGCAGAAAAGATATGTAAATATCACAAATTCACACGTATTTAGGATTGTTTAAAAACTCTATAACTTAGCTTTATTTTATCTATCTCTTACCTTCTCTTCTTGGACGCCGGTGATTATTTTTCCGTCGACCTCTTTGTAGGTAGATTCCGGCAAAGACCAGCACATTTAGCGCCAGCAAGAAGCAACCGGCGCCCACCGTCACGCCTAGCGCCACCGTGTAGCTACAGATAGGTAAGTATTACAATGTTACCAGACACTCCAAAAGTAAAACTAAAATTAACAATTAATGAAGAAAGCGTGTCTTGTCTGTGTCCACGATTTTAGTAAAAGGCCGCATAATGTCATTATTTTTTGTATTTTATCCTTCAAAAAGCGAGACGCAATGTTAAGGGCACTTCAGAATTTCAAATTATCTTTAAGAATCTCAAGGGTGATGCATAAATTTGGTTACATCTGCCTAAAATGTCAATTTTGTCAGAAAAAATATGAATATCTCGTCGCATCTGTTTGAAATATTACTATCATTATTTCCGGAGTGACGCGGAGTCCGGTTAATTCAGTCCGAAGTTCGGCGCCATCCATTATCATTATCAGCAGTATCCAGTTGTCTGGAGGGAAAAAAGCTCCCGTTGAGAAATGGGTCGGCATTAAGACATTATATGCAAGACAAAAGGGACAGAATTCAGGAAGGTAAACAGGTAAGTAAACACATTAGCGAGATTACGAGTCGCGCTACAAAACGCTCCGATCAATCTTGTTTAGAGTGTGTTCCAGCCTTCCAGGCGAGTTCAGGTGACGCGCCGCCGCCGCCCCCGCGGGCGACGCCTCGAGAATTTACATGTTATGAAAATTCAACAATGTTCGAGGGAAACACTGTATTGTGATCATTACCTTGTTCGTTGTTGTTCTATATTTCAAATTAAGTGAAAACTGATCGCCGAGCTATATAACATAAACATATTCTCGAGCAACTACATAAAGTGTTATTAGCCCCAATGAAAACAGGCAACGCTCGTCGCATTAACATGAATACACATTGTTATGTCGTTTGCAGATACAACACCAATATAAAGTTTGGACACTAGACGGAAGTTTTCCAAAACATCCGATGAAAATGGCTGCCGTTTTCCAACTAACTTCTGCGATGATAAAAACATGTACCGACATGCGACAAGCAGAATGTCTGTGTGGAACTTTGGGGAAGTTGGAGTGTTGTTCCAAGTTTGGAGCCTAAAGAAAAACTTGAGAGCAGAACTAGCGAAGACGACTTCAGAAATGGATCAACATCTTAATGACAGCGAGCACTCCAGCCGCGGTACAGCTAGCATCTATGTGGTATAGCTAGGTATACAACGCCGTGATGTGGTGTGGGAGGCTGTTTTGTCTGCCTCAGCCCCCAGAGATCGACGCTTCTCTTCAACTCGAGAAATTCTTTTTTCGTCACTTGTTTATCTTATTACGGGAAACGTCGTTACGTACGTTTTTTGTGCAGCTTTCAGAATTCTCTCAATGGCGTTCCTTTCATTTCTTTCCTATAAAAGCTTCACAGGAATACAGAATGTTGTCTCTTAATTGGACACAAGTTTGCGTCGTGTAGGCATCACAACGCGGTGCCCGGCGGCGTACGATAATGTTGATCCGGATACCTATTTACTTTAGACCCGGTAATGTTTTTGGTAAACATTTCTATTGAGTCGGTGAGCTCAACTTATAACAAGCTGGAGCTAATCCATAATTCAACATTTAAACATACAACTTCGGATTGAAATAGCATTCGTACACCAAATATAATATATAATTTTGAGCGAACTATTTTCTGAAACAACTATTTTAGTTGGATGCCAACGAAACAGCTTGGAATTTCCAGTTTATTTAGATTGCTATACAACCGTGAAATAATATGAGTTTTAATGCCAGACACTACAAATTGTTGGACTTACCTATAATACTGAGAGTCCAGATTTGTCAAGGAGTCTTCTTTGGGAGACGGTTGCGGGGCGGGGAGAGCGGAGAGTGCGGGGCGCGGGGAGGGGGACGGCTCACATTCCTCCACCTCCGAGGAGTCCTCGGCCTCCGTGCTGTCCTCTTCTTCATCGTCTAAAGACGCTGTCGTTGTGTAGAGCTCAGGAAATATCTCTCCTACGACAAATACATAAGTACACGTTAATAACTAAAACTTTCTCCGTTTCAATTATGAAAGTACACAGCGGGGTGACTGACATTTTCTTAGAAAACCTATTCCATTACTGAAACCTAATTATTGAAATTCCTTCCAACTACACATAATTAAGCTAATTAACCTCATTAGTACTGGTATCTTAAATAAAGCTTTTGAATAAATAAATTGCGGTCTTAGGTTTAAGCCTGGACTCAGATATTTAGATTTAGTAAAATTGTATTAATTAAATAAAGTGTTTTTAACTGTACAGTTTGTTTGGTATTTTAATAAGCACGTTTTATTTATATAAACTTCACTTATTTAGTTGAAGCGGACTCACTTGTATTTCAGGATTGTTTCAATTAATTAGGTTTTGCTTTAGCTGAAAATTTCTAAGATTAAATATTCTGAAGTTTCAGATACTTTTGTATAGTAATAAATTAGTGAATGAAGTCTACGTTTTTATTTCTAAATAACGAGTTAATAACACTATTTTAGCTATTTTATTCGTTGCCAAACAACATTTAGTTTAAGTATTGATTGCAAATTGCCAAAATATTGAGAAGACATTTTGGTGTAGACGATTTTATCTCAAAAACTCAAATTGGCACCCCATGTGTTATTTAATCTAAACGAGAAACTAGCATTAATTTAATGTTTCCAAAATATATGCGTTTTATTATAAGCTTTATTGCCTGTTACCAATCTTTCCACATAGGAATAGATTTATAACAGCGACGCTCACAGTAAATTGTCCATTGACACATCAGTACCCATTTCACACTAGATATGATATCCACGTGAAATTTCAATACATTGCGAATTGAATGACGGCAACAGCTCCCGAACACAGCACTCATCTGCACAAGAAACCGATCCCTGAAGTTATCAAAGGTTGGTAATGAATGGTCCAGGCGTCACAAAGGCGCAAGTTGTGCCTACCCGCACAAAGAGCGATTGTGACGCCACACCATCTGCCTTTGTCCCCGCTCGGGCTGTACCGGATCCCTAGCCTTATATAAACTCATTGGTTCCAAGACAAAACTCGAGTATCAATAGACTCCGACACAAAATAAACCTATAATTTTATTTGTTTGCACGTGATAGGGGATAATGAGAAAAAGTTTGACAGCGAAAAATATAGTTTTGTAAGTTTTAATCAAGACCATTATTGTAACAACATGTTCTCCATTATCAGATACTACCCTGTTTCCTTATCAAGGTTTTCAGCTATTTGAAAAAAAGAATTGTGTTTTCCTCTTGGCAGGACGGATAAGAATATAAAGAAGCTTTATCTTCATTTACTAAAAAAGAACTGGTGTTGTTAAGTTGATACAATCCAGCATGTTTAGTGACAGGATCTAATAACCTGCCAGGCTGAATAACTACCACACATTCTCCTGTGCATTAGAACCGATGGATATATTTTCTTTTCAAAAATAAACCTTCTGAATACATGTATAAATAACAATGTCTGTATTTGAAATTTTGTTATAGTATTCTGAAACTATATATAAATATTCCTGGACATTATGACACACAGCGCCATCTAGTCCCGAGCTAAGCAACGAGGCTTGTGTTACGGATACTAGTTGGTTGATATACTACATATATACTTTTTTTTTTGTTGTAAATACATACATATTATACATAGATACATCCATGACTCGGATACAAATGTTTATGCTCATCACACAAACATTTGTCCCTACCGGGATTCGAACCCGGGACCCTTAGCACAGAAGGCAGTGTTAACTACCGCTGGACTATCTGGGTCGTCAACTAACTTCAATATATAACTAACTTCTGATACTATTCGCCACTAATATGAATAAGGTTCAGGTGTAATGTTGTATGTCGTCTGTTGTATGTGGCATCCCTGCGCGGCGGGCAGGATGCTGGACAAAGGCACCGCAGGCAAACCGGCGGATCTCGGCTGAGGCGCAGTTATCGACACTTTACCGTCCTCGTTTGCCACTCCGTTCTCACTACCGTAATGTTTTTATCTGAACAGCTCTTTCTCCTGGGTAATGTACAATTCATCGCTTGCTATTTTTTCTTTGCAACATTAAATTTATTTATGAAGCCTTAAACATGACAAATATTTGTAATCTACAAGAGTTTGGTACTTCTCAAGCCTTTGTTATCACAGTTAATGTTAAAATTTTATTATGTCGCGTATGATATGTTAATCTGGCATAATATTAAGGATTTAAAAGCTTTACCTAACTTCATTTAGAGCAAAACTATTAATGAATAGCGTAAGTTTTATTTTATTGGACGTAATATTCCGTTGACGTATTATGAACCTTTAAAAATCCATTCATACATACATTAAGTATGGTATTGACGGGACTAATAAAGTTGAAAAAGTTAAAGTAATAAAAAGTTGGAGCGTGACGTATTGGTCATTAGTTTCCAAACAACAAAATCGGTGGTGAAAAGGCGACTAAATTGAAAACACGCCGCGCCCCCGCGCCGCACAATGCGCGACAATCTGGCTCGACACTGCGTTCATTTGCGAGCGATGGACGCAAAACAAAAGGCGATCGCCGGCCACCCACAATTACCGGCGCCCGCGCCACAATGGCGGATAAATTAGCTCCACAACTGCTAACAGCTCACAGGACTCAGCTGAAGTGACGCGCCACGGAAATGACGATGTCGATGGAAAAATAACGGGCTTTGTTCCAAATGATAGGTCACAATGTCAAAAAGCTAGAACAGTTGCTTTTTAGCTACCGACGACTAAGAACGAAAACGTTTCTGCGTTTAAATTCCCCAGCTCAATAGGGACTACCCAAACATGTTGGAACCAACGTGTAGAAACGAATACGAAAACACTGGCCAAGTGCGAGTCGGACTCGCGCACGAAGAGTTCCGTACCATTTACTGGCAAAAAGATCAAATTTATTGTATAGAATATTTTTTTATATAATTGCCCCCTTAATTATTTATTTTATTTTATTTTAATTATTGAATATTAAAATCAATATACAATTAAATATTTTGAGAGTATTTAAAGCGTCTACCTGTTGCCGTTATTAACACATAGCAAAAAACGAGAGACTTCAATGAGATACAGCCTTGTGACAGACAGATAGACGGAAGGACAGTGGGGGCTTAGTAAAAGGGTGCCGATAGCACCCTCTGAGTACGGAACTCTAAAAATTTGATTTATATTATACGAAATTAAAGTCAAAACTTTGAAAATGGAGACAATCACTCATAGCCGACATAAAGGCGTAAAGTTTGGAAAACAATTTGAAGCATGTGATCATAACAGAGTATTCTCATCTTCCCACATCGCCGTGCGAGTTCCACGAGGACGCGGCAGTGTGCGCCGCGAGTGAACTTGTCCGTGACAAGGGCCGCATTGTGCGATCTGACGCGCGCGCCATTCTTCTCATACCGCTCATTATGGAGGCATTCCAGCCATTCACGGGACAATTAATAACAGCGTCGACCCGCGCCGAAACACTCCCTGATCGATTTATTTTCATTCGTGACACCTTCCACCATTAATCACTTCGCCACCAAATATTTTGGCGACAATTTTTATTTTTATAAATTCTAGCGAGACCTCATCCGCCTAATGGCTCCCGCCTAAGTACCGATTATACTGAGTAATGTCTGCACAATTTTATACAAAAGCGCTCCTCCACGCTCAACAAATAGTTAGGTAAGTACGTGTGTCTATACCCAAGTAAGTTGTCTCGCTCGAACAATTTTCAAGCATAATTTCTCTTTGACTCTGTGTCTATTATTTAGTATTCCAACTGTGTTGAGCTCCCAAACTGGAAACCTTTCAGTGACGTATCTTCCAATTAATATAATCTGACGCGTGTTATTAAGTTGGGCGGTGTTGATTCCGCTCACGCTCGAGCTATAGTGTTGCTGAACATTTATAATGGGGGGAGGGGGAAGCAGTTAATGAGGGCGTTCCGTTTACGCGGCGCGGCAGGAAGTGCCACTAATGGCTCTGGATAATAAGGCATGCTCAATTTAAGCAGCGGTACACGTTACCAATTTGCTTTCCATTAAAAGCTGCGCCTACGCGGCGCGGCCGGAGTGATTGGCCAAATTTAGCTGGCTATTCACCAGGAATTGGAGTAAGATTCCAGCTAGCGTTTTTGCTTTAATGGTTATTTCACTTTGGTTTGAATATTAAATTAATTCAGGTTTGAAAATAACAATATGAACAGTTTTTATGTATGAAATATCAATGATCCACTAAACTCGGTAATTTGAAGAGCTGAAAGCAACATTTGCAAAGTAGGAACGCATTGAGCTGACCTGCAAACATATCCGGGTGTATGGACCGGAACTGGTGGTGTCTTGGCGCCGCTCCCGGCCGGTGCAGCTGCGGGATCAGATGGAGCCACAGCGCCATCTTGTGCCCGCGGTAGTGACTCTTCACGCGTAGCTTAGTGCCTAGAGGACACAAAAAAAATAACAAAAAACAGGCATAATATGTAGAATCAAGGGTCACTTAGTGGTCTACTGATCGCAAACACGACTGCTAAACGTGAGGTCTTAATTTTAATTCCCGCTCAGAGTTTTTCGGAGTATTTCGAATATTTCGAATATTTCGGAGACCTACTTGTATAAAATAAAATAAATAAAGCAGTTCCGATTCTTGGTGTATGTGTGTGAGAGCATTGTGTTTGAAAACTGCTTAAAAGACAGTTGATACTTATAGTCAACTACGATGGGCAAAATTTTAAAACAAAGGCAATCTAAATCAGTTCCCGTTCCGAAACAAAACAATCGTTTCCCCAAGAAAGGATTAAAAAAGTTGTTAACCCTCACAGTACCGTAGCCGGGAAGGGAAGAAAACACGCACATTCGTTGGGGAAGCAGATCGTAAAAATAACGAGTTTCGACACAATATGGCCGCCAAACTTTGAATGGGGCTTTATCTGATTAACTTGGTGCCGTGCGAGATTTTATTTCGTTCAGTTTCGATGAAAAATCCTCCTGTTATTGTGATCAGCCTTGTTTTGTACGCACACCAGTTCCCGGCTGTCATTATGATGAATTCGATTAACCTATTTGTGGAGCGGTTTTGACAAACGTGGCTTTTGCCCAAATATCATAGCTTGTTTTTATAATTCGGGGAGTTTTGGTTTGAGATTTTGTTTTTGTTTTAATGGACGGGTACGAATTAATTTGGTCAGTCATTGTTTATTTACTTTGAAATATTTTGCTTTGTCTGATCCATAAAAATAAAGTAGTTATATGAACAAAGCGATAATACTCAAATTATTAAAATATTGCAATGACATTTGTTTGGAAACTAATAAACTTGACCATAATTAATCGACCCACAATAAGATACCTGAGCAACGACTTTTAGAAGCTGCCGAGAAGAGGTGAAAATCGAGTTGTATGACGTACAAAAAGACTTACCTATACTTAAATACTGTTGCGTATTCATTTCGTATCTGGGCCAACTGGTGACGCCTTCGTGATGCCTCTCCTCAACCCGAGGAGTTGGATCCCCAGTTTTGGCGAAAGCGGCTAGCAGGGACACAGCCGTTTCCGCCACCGCCACGTCACCTCGGGAATAGTTTCGCGGAGCATACTGCATTCCTCCAACGAGGGGAAGACCGAGGAAGTATGGCAGAGTTTCGCTGCTAACACTGCCTAAACGCTGGTGGGAAAGGAGGTTCACATTATAGTAACGCTCTAAAAGAAAACTACGTTCAAAATACAACGTTCCTTAGAGACCCTTACAAAAGAGTATCTTATAATTACGACTTGTAGGTTTAGCATTTATTATTACAAAATAGTTTTTTTTTAATTTTATGACTCGTAGCATAATGTGTTTTGTTTATAAGAACTTTTAATAATAAATCAACAATGTTCATAAAGAATAGGACCCAACTGATATATAATTAAAGTCCCACAATAATATCTGTAAAAAATATATCAACGCAGGTCACAACTAGTGTTTAATTAAAACATGTATATTAATGAATCACGATATAAATATGTAAATTTGTTAATTACTACAAAATTATTCATATTACGTTAATATTATGATTTTAGACTAATGAAAGCGCTAATTTCTCAAAGAAAGTTGTGACAAATTCCGTGATCACGTTACTCGCGCAATCTGCGAGTAAATTAATGAGTTCACACCTTCCCGATTTATTCTACGTGTTATAACGAGCTGTCACCGCCGGGTAAGCAATCGTAATCCTGTTAAACAATAATGTGACTCATTAATCACCGTAATATGAAAATGGAAAATATACATATACATTAATACGGCAGTTCACATAATTTTACCATTAGGTATACTTAACTCCCATGAAAATTAAGTATGGTTTATTTTTGAATAACATTAAGGAATAATGTTGTTTTATTGTTTTAACGCCTAAAGCAAGGTTAGATAATAAAATAAAGTTCGATTTATATCTTCTGAAATGTAAACGAACCTGCGGATAGTCAGCGTCTTTGCTTTGATGCGCGAAATGCGCGAAGTAGGTCCTCGCTCCTCTTCGCGCATGTAGCTGCGCGACCCTGAGCGCGGGCGCAGTCACCGCCGCGTCACTGAGCGACTCCAGTGTCGCGTCGCGGATGTTGATCGGATGCTGGATCGGTTTTTCCCAGTCCGTGTACTCATTACGGATGGCCGCAAAGATCTCATTACGGTGGAACCGGTACACGTTGCGGACGTAGGTGCGGAGGACTCGGTTCCTAGGTTTCAGAAATGAAGATTTAGAATGGACACAGATGACAGTATATCCCAAAGAATGATGTGCTTGATACTTTACCTGTGCTCCTCTTCGAATCCGTGCCGAATGTCTTCTTCACTAAAGAACTGATAGCTCTCAGTGGTGGCCACGACTACAGCGAGTGCGCAATCAAGAAACGCCTCGCTGGCATGGAGTGCTCTGGTGGGGGCTTGTCCCTGGGAGGGAGTCTCGCGGGAGATTGGTACTGATGGCGCCCAGCCCGCGAGGAACCGCGCCCGGGGAGCTTCTACTGCTAGGAGTGCCGCTAAAGGGCGGGCGCGGATGCATTCCACGAACCTAGAAAACAATTCTGATATAGATTCTTGAATTTCTATTTTTTATAGAACTACAATCAGAATCAGAATTCAATACTAGGTTCTTATTCTCAAAGGGATCCAAAGAATAAACTTATTCCCAAAAATTCCTTGTGCAATTTGATACTCCCTACATTTTTTTTTCAAACATGGATGCCAGTTGTTTGCCTGGTTTATTTGGGAATTTTACCAGTTCTCATCATTGGTGGATTCTGGAGTGCACCGCAGTGCTTGCGCCGTGTGCTCGCGTGCTAGCGCCGCGTCGGGTGCGAGCGCTGTTGGGCTGAGTGCTGAACCGCTCAGAAGAAGCACGCGGGACACCAGACCTGGGAGAGGGGACATTTGTACATTGAACCAGGGGAAATTACATGGATCTGTTTGTACAGTAAATGTTGTGTTGTGTGATTTCATCAACCCATTAATGGCACGGGTCTCTCTCATTTAAGAGGGGTTATACTAGAGCCCACTACGACTACTGTACAGTAGGTTAGCAAACTTCACACGCCATCGAGAATTTCGCGCAAGCGGGTTCCTCACGATGTTTTCGTTAACAGTTTTCGAGGATGTGATAAATACCTACGCATATAACTCTCTAAAAGTCAGAGGTGCGTACCTTGGGTCCGAAATGGCGACCTCTCACTTTCATAGTCCACTGGTCTACAACTTTTACAGACCACTAGGCCATCACAGCTTTAAGTTGTAGGCTCTAGTAGTGCTTTTACAGTAACTTCTAGTAGTGCTTTTTCAGTGTTATATTCTAAACACCGAAACCAATTTAGAGAATCATGGTCCTTCATCATCATCATCATCAACCCATTAATGTCCCACTGCTGGGCACGGGTCTCCTCTCAATTAGGCTATAGTCTACCACGCTAGCCTACTGCGGGTTGGCAGACTTCACATGCCATCGAAAATTCTCTCAAGCATGCAGGTTTCCTCACGATGTTTTCCTTCACCGTTTGAGCATGTGATAAATACGCACATAACTTCCGAAAAGTCAGTGGTGCGTGCCTTGGGTTCGAACTAGAGACCTCTGACATCTCAGTCCACTGGTCACACCGCTTGGCTAACACAGGTCCTTCATGATCCATTAAATTTGTTTCGGTGTTTCTTCTCATAAATCGTTATTGACGAAAAACTGGCAATTAGTAATTAAAACATTATCTCGTAAAAATACCTTAAAAATACCTATTTAAAGAAATAAAATTTCATTTAAGTACTAAAATAGGCTTCGTTTTTTGTCTGTGAGATGAATCAAACCAATTAATCTCTAGTGTAGTTAAAAGTGTAGCGACAAAAGCTCCGAAAATAAAATTAAAACTGGAAAATATAATAGAAACGTGTCATGAAGTGCAGTTCAATTATTGGGTTATTGCGGTCACGAATTATATGCGAAAATCCGATATTTTATATCTCGAGGATTTCATTTTGATATGTTATGTTTTCGCTGTATTGTGTAATAAAAATAAATGAAAATCGAAATCGAATACCTTGTATGAAAAATGGAATCCAGTTTTATTGAACTCCAGGCGCGATAATAGATCGCACACGTTTTTGTGTAGGTTCCTACCATAAATCATTCAAAGACTAAAACTTAAAATGTGTGATCATTTTTGAAATATTTCTGTGAGTAGGTATCAAAGAAAAAGTTTCCTCGCTCCGTGTGGAGTGGCGGTGTGTTGCCTCCCCTTAAGAGCCTTTTCAAGCCCTCTTTTATTTTCTCTTTTTGTAAAAAAAAACATTGCTGATTTGAAACGGGCGGCGATCGTCAAACAGCTTTAGTTTTATATTGAGTTCATTGTACCACGAACATATGAAAATTTAATTTTGAACAAGAGAATTTTGGCGAAATATGTTTGAATATTTTTGAAATAGTACGATATCATTTCTCGTTTACCTACTCTTGTACAATTTCGTGTGCATTTATTAACACATTTTGTACAGTCTTCAACTGCACATAATATTAATATTTTGCTG
Source organism: Craniophora ligustri (assembly GCA_905163465.1). Taxonomy (NCBI): domain Eukaryota; kingdom Metazoa; phylum Arthropoda; class Insecta; order Lepidoptera; family Noctuidae; genus Craniophora; species Craniophora ligustri. The sequence continues at coordinate 17,120,325 of LR990956.1, forward strand.
ATGCCACATTTTGGCACGAGCACGCGTCATATATTTTGCAATAACGCAAGTGTGCGTTTAATACTAACTCGGTAAACAACTAGAGAAAGGAATCGTGTTGTGTATATAAATAAACTTAACGAGTGAACCTTGAACTTTGTGATATTTTCCCTCCACACTCCAACAACAACACTTATAATTACAAGTGTGCAAACTGTACACATTTCCTTAATTCTGTCTACAAGATATTGCCATTCGTACCATATTATTTGACACCATCTGGAACTGATATCCACGTTTGTGTTACACACAGTAAATAGTTGAAACACCACATAAAATTTTTCATCTATAGGTACATTGAAACATCGACGACTCAGGTAAAAGTATTTTCCTGCCATGATAAGAACCGCGGACCCTCAGGAAGTCAGGCCTCAGCGTCATCATCATCTATGGACATATAAGGCTGTTACCTTTAGTGTCGGGCAGCATGAGCAGCGCGTTGACGAGCGCGGCGCCGGCGGCGTGGCCGGCCAGCGTGACGCGGCGCGGGTCCCCGCCGAAGGCCGCCACGTTGCGGCGCACCCAGCCCAGCGCCGCCGCCACGTCCAGCAGCGCCGCGCCGCCCGCCGCCTGCACCGCCGTCGACCGCACGCCCGGCGTCATATAACCTGCATTATAATAACACCACTAGAAGCAACAGCAACATCTGGTTTTATTTTAAACTCGTCATCATTTGAGCAATTTCAACTGTGGGTGGGCTGTTACCCTGGCACAGCAGACGTGGCCAGCCATGAATCGGCTGCCTACTTAATACTTACAAGTATTAAGTATGTACAGGAAGGTTTCCGGCAACCTTGAACTACGCTGATGTAAATTTGGATGGGTGACAACTCTGTATTTTGGAGAAAAGGTGTTGGTTCCGAAAACTTTAACAATCGTTAAGTAGTTCTTCTTACTACTGACTATCTTCAGAAACCGAAAGTAGCTAACAACCAGTTTAAATTAGGATATTGGTACAAAATGAATACAAAATAGGTAATAGTACTATCGTTAGCCCGGTAATCGGATACCATATCGGGGTAAATTATTGAGGGCAATATATTATGCAAAAGGCTAGGCTACAATTGGTGTGACTTACCTAACAAACCTAGCCTATAGTTAATAGTGACGACGAGCAGGTGCGCGCGTGCCGCCAGCACGGCACCATCCAGCGCGTTGGCCGTGCCCCACTCGTGCGACGGGCCGCCCGCCCAGACCACCACCGCATACGGCGCTTCCACGCCGCGCGCGCCTGTACCGACCACGTTAGGTCATTTGAGATCACCAAATTGATATCATGATCGACGGAACCGAGTAAAAAATCAATACCATTCGTAAGTTTTATATATTAAACTACCTCAGTAGTCAAGTAGTCACAAGTGTGACTGCTTAACTTAAGGGTTATTGGAAGGAGAGGTTTATGTATGAAATCTACATTACCAACGCTGTGGGCGTAACTTTGTACGCCTATAACGTTTGACTTTAACAAAACACCGGTAGGTGGTAATAAATGCATCTCTACCTGTAGTTTCGTGGTTACGGTCGTGATGGTATGGGCAATAGTTTGGACATGAGGGAGGAGTACTCACCGCTACCGGGCACGTATATGTTGAGGTAGAGGCAGTCTTCGCTCTGGTTGCCGAGCAGCGGCACCGTCGCGCGCAGCTCGTTGTACATGCCCAGCGGCATCTTTGTTAGTGCTGCACTCCTGGTAACAAAACTTACAGTCAACCACAGTCTGATCCGTAGAACTTATTTAGTCTAGGATTAGAAAAAATATATCATTCATATTTTGGAAGGGTTTCGAAAGTAACGAAATGGAAGAGAAGAATCCTTTTCAAATGTGAGATAAGACCTAACTAGACGCGGGTCACAAGTCACTAACCAGTCTACATGAGCCGATGTTATTTGCTACCACATTTAGCATGTATGAAGAATTCAGAACTGACTTGTTGGATATGTCGGGATAGCGTTGTGGACAGACTGGGGCGAAGGCGTCGGCGAGGCGCGTGCCCGGCCAGCTGGGGGCCGGCGGGGGCGGCGCCAGGCGGGCCGGGGCGCCCCCATACGGCACCCCCAGGAACACCTCCACGGGCTCCAGCCGCCGAGACGCAGGCTCCACTATAATGCCACGGATTGCACCTAATAGACAAATAAATTTATCGATAAAATAAAACTTACGAATTATAATTATATAACCCTTATAAAATACCGCAGTAAATCAATTAGTCAATAGTTGTGTTATGGCGAGTGGGTAAAGTTCATAGAGCTTGATGTGACTATTTTGACGGCAAAGCAAGGGATTTCAATATGCATTAGGAACCTGAAACGGTTTTTACAGGGTTGGCAACGCGCGAGTAACACCGCTGGTGTTGCTGATGTGCACAGGATAAACTGCCTATCACTAGGCGGGCCTTAAGCTGGCACAAAAATCCAATAACTTACCCAATTGAATTGGTTACAAAATATTAGTTCCACTGCTGACATACATATATTAAAAAAAAATGGTAATACAACATTTAATAAAGCCACAATAATGTCAGGTCGATACTGATTTGTTACACTCTGAAAAAAGAATTTGAAAAAACATAACCCTCCTTCTGACGCAGTCGGGTAATAAAACAGACAGATATTATTAAGCCCGACATTTCAAGTCCCTCACGTTTAGACTAATATTTAGGGTATACAAACAACTACCCTACATTTTAATTGACTATCGACAACCCGATTACCGCGAATGAGCTCAACGAACCTTTGGTCTTGTATAGTATGGTTGGTTGGGTCCTACCTTCTTGGAACCCGATTACAGATTTTATTAAATATCCAAGCCTAAAACCAAGGAAATATATGTATATCCATTTGATTTTTTGATTTTAAAGAAAACGGTGAACTCGATCTGCATAATGTTGTACCTAAGTAATTATTAACTCTAAACTATACACAAAACGATATTTTTTTTTAAAGTGTAATTTGAATTGCCCTGTTCGAAAAAAGATAAGAATCATAGCAAAAAATAAAGTATATTATATTTTCCAGATCAAAATATTGCTTTATCTCAAAACCTTGTAAGTCTGTTTTCTTAGGAAAGATTATTTCTTAAACTAATTTCTTGTTTCATCTTAAGTTCTTACAAGAGTATTTTTTGTTCAGTAACTTATTTTCGCAACATTTTCTACTTTAGTAAAACTAAAACACTTCTGGGATTTGAGTCTTTAATGTAGGTGTAACAATATGCAACATTATCATTCTAGGTTTTCCCCAACTCTGCGGCTGAATATTAGTATTTAACACAAAGCAATTGTCATCACACAGCCACAATGCAATTTCTAGGCAATACCGATATCGTCAGAATAAGCTGGAGTGATTCCGGTACCGATTATTGCCTATAGGTATTCGGATGACCGCCGGGATCAATATTATAAAGGCCTCTGCAAGGCTAGGAGGCGTCTCCATACAGGAACAGCTTGATGATTGATGGATCACTGTTTTTATTACTCAGCCCGTTCTTGCATCTTAATTATTTAAAATATTTGTAATTTTGGGAGATCGAAATAAAATATGGAATAAACAGTAAACTATTTATAAACGCTCACGATTGCAGGCATCGGTGATTGTATTACCCTTTGACCACGATTGACAACGACGTAATGGAGCTATATCACTGCCGCCGATAAGAGATAGCAGTGAATAAATAAATTGGCCGAATCACCCGTCCTGCGTATCGGAAAAGCTGCCATTTATCCCATTTGCCGGCACACCCCGGAACGGCTTCAGACAATAATTAATTTGATCCCGCATTCCTGTGTCGCGTCTGCAAAACGGGGCAACATCATTTGAGCAGCGCGTTCGCAACCCCGAGGATGGCCTGATTGGATTGTCCCGGGATCTGACGGAATTAAACTCTCTGGGGGCTGACTCCTCGGGCCGTACCTGGTGTGAGCGGACAAAACTCGTGGATTACGTCGCGTGAGGGTCATTTACATGGAAATCTGTTTACGCATAGTATTATGATTTGCGTAATACGTGTATTATCCCGACCCTCCAGCGACGCTCACTCTGTAATGGTCTGTGACAGAAATGCGTATAAACTTATAGCTCTATCACGCACAAGTGCGGCGAAATTGGTGTTACGCAGTAAATCTTTGTTTTCTACTTGCGCGGGGATATTTTATGGGATTTAGAATGTCAGTATTGTTATCCAAACATCTCCATACTAGTACTTACATTGTTTTACTGTAATGTTCTTATCTGACTTTTGTGTTGTATTTTTTCATTTTGTATTCTTTCGTACACTATCAGCGACAAATTGTGGTGACAAGATTTGAAGTCAAACGTTATATTTACAACTTATTTTTATGTACCTATGTAAGAAATATATATGTACGGTTGATAAGGTAGGGTAAGGGGGTACTTAAAAAAATGTGATATATGTGTGGCATTGGTCGCCACTGTGGTTACACCGACCTGCGTGTGTGTGCACGATGCGGCTGCTGTACCGCGGGCCGGCGGCGGCGAGCGTGGCGAGCACCAGCGCCGCGCACCAGCACCACGCCCTCCGCAAGCACTCCATGCGCCATCACGCGACGATTGCCTGCAATACAGTCACTCGTTAATAATACTGAAAACATTCTTTCAATAGAGAATATGACAAAATCTCACTTGACTCGCAATAAACTACCATTCCCTTAATCCCTTATTGAGAGTCTGAAAAGACTCTCAATAAATAATACATTTAGAAACTTATGTAAAGTAATTGTCCACAATTATGTGCGTATTTAATAATGTACACCCAGTGATAACAAAGATACACCAATACACCAGAAATAAACGGAAAATTATGAGCGGTACGTGATATATTTTGTCATTCATAACGTGGGCCCGGCATGCAAAACAAAGGTGACGTGACAACAGGTTAATTGTTTTAAACAGACAGCTCGACAAAAAACGCGCGCCACACACCCCGGAGTAATTCCTCGCGGCCTCGTCACATCTGGCGGCGCGGGCACCCACCTGCCTCTGTGAAGAGGGTACGTGACAAACAAATATTTTCATTTTCCCTATAAACGCATAAAAATTTAGAATGACACGACATATTTTCAAATTAAACTGACTAGGTAATAAAAATGAATAAGAAGCTGAACATAAAATTACATTTGTACACGAAGGAATAATAAAACATTTACAAGCGTAACAAATCTGATAATATCCGCTAACTTAGTCTAATCATAAATGAGACAAAAGAATCGTTCGGGAACAGGAAAACGTGGCGGAATGATCAGAACTCACGACGCACTCCGGCGTTGATTAAGTTTTCTTTGTAGAAACACGAATGGAAATTGTAAAGGGGCTTACATCAAAAGCCGATCACACAATAAGGAAGTGAGGAAACAATCATCGAACACAAACAACAATAACGCGACGCACGCACGTCGCAGCGCCAAGTTTCCCAATTAATTTGGTTCCGTATCTTCGAGGACCAGAATTTCCGTCCAACTCTTTAGAAATGTTTCCCCCAAATGGCTTCTTCTTGACAAAAGTTAAGTTTTGGGGAAAAAGCGGTTTAGTTTTTGCCGCCGGCGGTCGGAAGACAAATAGTCTCCTTACGTCGGCCGCAGACGAAGCTGAATGGGGCTTGAGACCGGCCGTCACGCACCCGTCACGGCACGCTTACCGACTTGTACGCTAACTTTGAAATTATACGTATACTGTGTTTACTTTGGGAATGTTCATGTATAAAATTGAAATCAGATTTTATTTTATTTGGAGACCTTTGATTCTCGCTCCGCGTGAGCGCTTTGATTTCACTTCGCAGAATCCGTAAAAGTTCCTTTTATGACTTTTTGAAAGGGTTGGTTTTGCGTTCGAGTGAAAAAGCTAGCTGTCATGTACAATGTATTGAAAGCGTTGCCGTTGGCCACGTGTTAGGCACAGCTCCTGGCCGACTACGCCTGCATACTAACAGTTGGGGAACACAAAGGTGTGGCGGCACGTGTCGCGGATACGTTCCTGCTGACACACACTACCATACAGTACATACGACAAATATTACTTCATGTTGCTTCACTAGTGTAATTAATTCTAACAAAATTCATGTGAGTTTTCGTATCAAACAAATCGATTATCTTTTGTTGTAAATGCAACGGTTTATGTTACTACTTTAAATCGACTGCGCCACTTTCAACAACCTATTTACAGTCCCAGTGGTGGGCTCGTTACACGCTATCCAGAAAAGCTCTTAAGCTTTCAGGTTTCCTTGTGATAAATAGGTATAGACGTAACTTTTCAAAAAATCAATGTTGCATGCTTTAGGATTGAATATTGACCTCATCGTCAGGCTAACATATTGTAACCAAAATGTTTGGACTTTAAAGGAGACCATGATTCTCTGAGTTTGTTTCGGCATTTCTTCTCTCTTTAAAAACAATCTTACATGACTTGTAAAAGTGTTTTTAAAAATATCTATTAACAGAAATAAACAATCATTTTCATAGTCATTGCACTAGGCTACCACAACTTCAGTCTATTACAGGAACTGCTCGACTACACAGAATGATGAATATGAATCACAACCTCATTTATATCTCAACAGATATTTTGCACAGTTGATTGCTTGCAAATTAATTGCGGCCGCTCGTCCATTCGTCTAGTTTTAATCAATGACTTCGGCATTCAATTCGTGGAAGGCAACACTATCCAACTATTTAAACGCTTCCCCACAGAAGTAGTTCTCGGAACTACCTCTAATGTTAATTAGTCAGTGGTATGTAATTACGTACGCTTTTGTTACAGCGAGGCGGCCCTACAACAATATTATCTGAATTTCTTGGACTTTCGTACGATAAATGTTTGAATTGAAATTGAGTAATGAATACAAATAGCTAGTTTACCGTCTGCGAGTAACCTATTCTCCTCAATTCATCGTAATAGCTCGTGCGAGACATTGCGTGAGCGAGATGTATTTCTTCTGTGCCCGAAATTTGTGTGGAGCACAAATTATTACAGGACCTACAAGCTCATGGACCACTTTCTCTTTGTCTGGGAAAATCGACATATTTGGTAATTGTATGATACAATTGATGAAAAAATTAGTGGTGGTCGTACGTAAACAAACTCTGCCCAAAAATTTAGATCCAAAAGAGAAGGAAAAAATAGCAAAATCCAAAATGAAAAGACTTTAGCAAACTTCTTTCATTCTTTTAAATTTAGTTTCAACGTCTCACATCTACAAAGAAATATGCGCCACATTCTGTGCTATTTGCATTCTCCCGGAGGAGATGTAGGCTCGGCATCGGGTCCCAGGTACCTCAGGAGCCATATCGTTAGGCGGCGGGGACCCCGCGGAGGCGATACGTCGCCGGGTTCCGCGCGACATCTGCATACGAATGTTTCAACTCCCGAGGTTCGGTTACCGAATGACCTCCATTTTTTCTTTGATAGAATTTCCCCTGAAAAGGTGAGAGGTCGTTGAGAGTTTAAAGATTTCATTGTTTGTTTTACTTTGTGAATATTTTATCAAGTTGTTTGGAAGACTGTTTTTCGATTTTAACAAAATCTAATATCTGATGTTAATAAAAGCAGTAATTGTTTTATCAAGCGGGATGTTATTTCCTAACGTTTGTATTTTATCTAATAAATTATAATGAATATTGGATTACGGTTTATCTGGGGGCACGGCAGTGCCCCCGCCAAGTCGAGCAAAAAAAAAAAAAGCGGCACGGCCGTACTATCTTTTCTCGAACCAATTCAGGCCATTTTAGACCCCCTATAACTTCGTTGTGGATTAAACTAGAAGCTTGAATTTTTATCACTCAGGCACGCATTGTGTGAATACGGCATATTTCAAATTTCATTCAATTTGAACCAGTAGTTTAGGAATAATAACTAGTCAAACTTTCTTAATTTTGTTAAATTTTGTCACTCACTGACTGACCGATCATCAAAACTCTAAGGTACTTTTAGCAGACATAGAAGCTTCACATTTAGAATACAATGAGTGTTTAGTGTACAAATAAAGGGAAAACTAAAATATCTTGCGATTTCAGTCCAGTTTTTTAGTTTCACTAACTGCATAAATAACTTTGTATTCCTATATACATATATAGGATTACAAAGTTACATTTGCGTTGCATTTAGAATGAATCGTAATTATAGAATAATAGGTGTAGATAGGTACCTAGATATAATTATGTTTAACAATCATCATAATTTCAGCTAAATCACGTCCACCGCTGGACATAAGCCTCCCTTGAGGAATTCCTCGATGACCGGTCCTGCGCCACCCGCATCCAGCGGATTCCAGCGGCCTTTACCAGGTTGTCGGTCCACCTTGCCGGAGGCCTAGATAAGCTGTGACTTCCTGATCGCAGTTGCCACTTTAGAAACTTCGAGCCCTACCGGCCTTCAGTTCTTCGGAGCAATGTGCCCTGCCCACTGCCACTTGAGTTTGGCGTTTCTTTTGGGCTAGGTCAGTGACCCGGGTATTTCTACGAATCTTCTCATTCCTGATATGATCGCGTAGTGAAACTCCTAACATAGCCTTCTCCACCGCTCTATGAATGACTATCAGCTTTCATAAAAGGCCCATTGTTAGCGGCCACGTCTCGGTGCCGTAACTCATTACTGGTAACACACACTCGTCAAACACTGTCTTCTATAGACACTGTGCTATTTGGGAGAAAATGAATTGGCATATCTTTCCGAACATTACCCAGCCGAGATGGGTCCGACGATTGAACTCTTTCTAAGAAGTTGGACTTACCTACCACGTAAACGCAATCATCAACAACTTCGAGGACAGAGCTACCGACCTTCAGCGGAATTCTAGCCAATACAACATGGATATTCAACATCACTTTCGTCTTGTTCATGTTCGTTTTAAGGTTAAAGGTAACAGGTTCGATTCCCAGGTCGAGCAAAGTGTTATTGGGTTTTTCTGTGAAATTCTCAGTAGCAGCTCGAAGTTTGGATTCGTGCCCGGGTTATGGCAATAGGCTCGCCACCTATTACATGGGACCTAAAACATACCGGTGAAACGTGGGTGTACATTAGTACACCTCTGCCTAAACTTTCGGGGATAACAGGCGTGATAGTATGTAAGAGGTTGAACAATAAACGCGTCATCTGCGTATAAAATATGAGGGTTTCTCTCGATTTCCCCAGGATCCACCTATCAGATCCTCACCATTTTATGGCTTTCATATAAGCTTTCATATAAAAAAAGAATTTTTTAAATCGGTTCACCCAATCCACAGTTATGAGGTAACTCGTGATTAACTCCTTTTGGAAGTCGGTTAAAAAAAGAAAAACTTACAGAGAGTGGGCTTTAATAAGATGGGCGGAAAGAAATAATTGTAGGACAATCTACAAAAAGAAATGAGATGCCATCAAAAACATACTTGTAAAAAACCCAAGTCGCGCAATTCAGTTCTCCTACCGTAAAAAGTTGTGAGATCCATGTAATACCAAGTCGGTTAATTTATTCAGTCCCTACTTTTAGATTTAGATTGACTTGGGCATCGCAATATACAAACTTATTTAATACTCGCTGCCTCCTGCGGCTTTGCCCGCATGGTATATAGATAAAAAGAAGCCTACGTGTTAATCCAGGTAATAAACTATATGTATGCTAAATTTCATTCAAATGTGTTAAGCGGTTTTTGCGTGAAAACGTAACAAACATCCATCCATTCGTACTTACAAACTTTCACGTTTATAATTTTAGTAAGGATAATATGTAGCACTTGTGAGATACTTTGTGTTTCCATGCGATGCCCAAGTCAATCTAAATCTAAAAGTAGGGACTGAATAAATTAACCGACTTGGTATTACTTGGATCTCACAACTTTTTACGGTAGGAGAACTGAATTGCGCGACTTGGGTTTTTTACAAGTATGTTTTTGATGGCATTAATATATTCTACCTAAAACTTGAAGTGGGTTTTACTTTTTATGGAAATATACAATGTTTTTCGCATTCCTAATCCATCCGAAACTCTATTAAGTAGGCACGTGTATTGAATTATAAATATAGCGACGTTCTACTTGCGCGTTGTTTGTAGTTTAATACGATGTAACTGTGCGGTGGAACTAGTTAGTGCTAACTATCTTAAGCCGATGTTACTGCACGCTGAGGCCGCGTCACACTCAGCTGGTGGTACACGGTACGTGATCCGATCAGATGAGGGAGTCTGCGGTTATCACACAACAATACACAACCGAAAATAATATCTTGATATAATAGCTGGTTGCTAACATATTGGTAATACGGCCATAAACATGACATAGAGCAATCGCAAAAACATTAACTTGAGAAATCGGTCAATTTGCATTTATAGAGTACCACCAAACATATTAAATATCAAAATGCGGCGACCCTTCTGCAAGATCCAATTCGGAACACAATTGACTTCAAAAGTCCAAAAAATATAAGAAGATACATTTAGTGAACCAGGTCAGAAACTACCCAAAAGGCATTAGTAACGAAATTGGATGGAAAGCAATAAGATATTGGTTGATCGAAGGGCCGTCCGATCTTTCACCGGCTGACATAAAACAAATTGCTTTGAAACGAAACGCGTAAGCAACAGACGTTTGGTTTCTCCATCATAACTTATTGACATTTCTTTGGGATGTCATGTGGAAACAACTTTGAGATACGCGTAATTTTGCCCTGTATGTGCTTCTGTGTGGGAAATCGAAAGAAATATATTGGTAAGTATTACGAGAGCTTTTATATTTCAAACTAGCTGCCGTGTTCGTAACTTCAGCTGCGCAAAAATCTAAAATGAACATCATGTCTGCACATGACATGTAGATACAGCGTTATCACATGGACCCTCAGATCGGATTTTAATAAAAAAATGTCAAAGGGGTTTAAGATAGTGGCCTTTTGGCGGTTTTATGATCTACAAATTAACGATGTCAGTTGTGTAGTTCTCGCCACCGGTGCACATGTAAAACAAGATGTACGATATGGAAGAAGCAAAGCGGTACGTCAGGATCGTAGTGTATGGTGTTTAGTAGTTTCTATCTATGAGAAAAAGGTGCGAGTGTGTACAATATAACATATTATCTACGATCTATATGGCTCAGGGAGAAAAAATAAGGCATATATTTTTTTATCGAAAAGCGAAGACATTTAAATCATTAATGGCATTTAAAAGCCATAATATATGTATAATAATATGCATTTAATACATTGGATCTTAATTTTTTAACCCATTTTCGGAAACTAGATGACAGCGAAATTTGGTAAGAACCATAACATGATAGGTTATTTTTGACCTCTTTAATCAATGTATAAGACTTGAATGAGTTAATCGATAGCAAAAATGAAAAAAAAGGATTTTACACCAAAATAAAGAATAAAAATCCATCTTCAATACCAATTAAGCAAATTTGATTACAAATCAAATCATCAATATAGAGATAGTACTGTCTACTCGAATTTGCCCAATATTCTGACCTAAAAATGGGGGAACTTTTGATTAGTTAACAGGGGCTCAGAACAAAGTATTGGTAATAACGGCCACGCCGATATTCTGTGATGCAAGAGGCCTCTCCAGTTGTCCTCGTAGACATCATTAATTCAACATCATTACCTCCCTTTGTAGAGGAGATTACAATAATTGTCTGTTCCGGACCCGCTTTTTGATCTTCCAAACATATAAATTTAAAGCATTATTTATCATATTTTTCATAACAAATTTGAATTACGATTTCAAGATTTTTATTCTCTTTATTTTTTAAATACCTACTGTTTTATTGAAGCTTTGTTCTGGGAGTAATTCTTCTTCAATTAAGGCTTCTTTTGATAAGACCAGAATCCATTTAATGTTCTTTGTTAAGTTTTTAATGGTTTGTTTGTTTATAATTTTTAATGGGTATCCTAATGGGGTTTTCAAGGAAGTTTGTGGAATACTCTTTTTAGAGATTTTTATTTGTTTATTTTACAGACCAAGTAGGTAGACCATGTGCATTAGTATAGAGTTTAAGTAACATAACCATAATGCTTTGTCCTTCAAAGTCTTTGTCTGTCTCCGTTGTTTAATTTCTACAACCAAACCTAAACGTTCCATGAAGCCAAAGTTTTTTACAGGGGTGGAAACGCACAAGTGACACCTCTGGTATTGTTTACGTCCGTAGGCTAGGCTACGGTAACCGGACAAATGCCCAGACCCGGAACAACTACCTGTAGAACGTTATTTGTACGTTCTACAGGTTTGCTCCGTGCGGGGATTGAACCCGCAACCCGTGACGCAAACCGATCGCTCAGCCTCTGCGCAACCAAGTCGTCAAAACCTTCGTGATATTAAAAAAAAACGTAGCTAGCACTCTCAAACAAAACCTTTTGCATTCTTCGTTCTTGAAAAAGGTACCTTTTAATATCAACCTAAATACAGCCGCAGGTTTATGAGGTGCTAATAAAACAGCACTCGGTATTATTGTTGACAATATCGTGGCAGGCGGGCGCACCATCTCTCTACTCAGACGGTATTTATCTCCCTTGTCCAAACACGCTGCCGCCGCCGAGAGCTGTGCCCAGCACCACCAAGCCCTGACGGAGTTACTTTTTTAATTACAATTGTTGATATTGTGACAGAACACTTTCACTGTCTCTGAACAAAGCAAACTGTTTATTCTTCTGTGTGAATATTAATAACTTGACTTAGCAATTGTATATATTATTTTTATAATGAAAACTGGCCTCTTTTTTTCTTAACGTCTGAAATAAAATTTGTTTTCTGATCCGTCACTTTTGATTAACATTTTGAATGAAACAAACACTTAATATACAATTTATGTATTTCCAAAAGATGAAATGGTGTAGAAGTTGCTCTGATCTTCGATGGACGGGTCATTTGATCATTCGATTACAATTATGGTCAGATAAAGTACATTACATTATTTCATCATACGCTCATAGTTATATTTTCACATATTCCTGTGCATTTCTTCTCACAACTGTCAATTCATTTAATTTTAGATATTATCAACCCATTTAGCGTCCCATTCATTGCTGGCTCTGCTCTCATTTGAGAGGAATTAAGCTGTAGTCCACCACGCTCACCTAGTGCGGGATGTCAGTCTTCACACGCCGTCGACAACCCCACTCAGGCATGCAGGTTTCCTTGCTATATTTTCCTTCACCGCATGTGATAAATACGCGCGTAACTTCAAAAAGACTTGCAAGTGGTGCTTCAGGATTGAACTCGAGACTCTTGATTTTATTATCCACTATAGGATATATATCCACGCCGCTAGCCTATAGAGACCCATTTAATTAAATTATTGTCATATGAATGGAGCTTCCCTTTGAGTTATGTGCAACGGGGATTGTTTAGTTGAGCATAAACTTGTGGCTAAATATGCATTAACACTAGCTCTGCTTAGCTCCCATACGGCTAATGACTTGAAAGACCTAACGCCTAAGGCTCAATAGGTAGCGCAAACTACGGCTAGTGCAGTGGATGAGCAATCAGTTTCTGATCTGAAAACCCTGTTTCGGTTTTTGACGGGACAAATATTTGAATGATCTACAGGTGCTTGTATAAGTGAGAATTTGTTTAAGTTAACACACCTAACAGTATGATACAAATAAATGTAGCCCTTATGGTTAAAAAATACGTTAAAAATATAATTGTGTTTTGCACTCAATCAGTCCTCCGACCTGCTGTTGAAATTCAATAATATGTTAATATGCACCTCAATAATAAATTAAGGACGAAATTTAACACGATAAAAAATATCCAAATTTCATATATTATAGCTGTGTTTAGGACTTGCAACTAATGTCCTGCCACGGTGAACAATCCGCCTGGTCGCCCGGCGCGTGCCCGTGCTCAGATGATCACGAAGCACGCAATAAACTCGAGAGCTCAATAACCACGGCTGTCTCTAATAAGTAATTATTACATCATAACTCTGAATTACATAATACAAATACATTTTTCAATTAAAATTGTTTACTAATTCCGATAGTTGTCCTATACTATCCCACGGTATGCCAGCCACAGCATAATATAAAATATTGCGATGGCTGGCGGCAAACCCTCCTGACGCTTTCCCGCTTGGGCGTACGATTTTGATCATAGAAATAATTCAAATTGTATTCCTACCATGAAAGTTCCCAAACATAGAACAAATAAACATGAGCCCAGAAATGTTGATAAGCTTAAAATACCTCACATATTTTGTTATCAATTGTCAACCAGAATTAAGCTGACTGTCCTGACCGTGTCCCTAGCCTAATAAACATTATATTAGCAAAAAGGGACATATTAAAACACCTTTTTACTTAATAACCCAAAACAAAACACGCTAAATTGTCCAAAAACAAATATGTTTCAGTATTATACTTAATTATTCTACTCGTAATTATTTCCGAGCATGACACAGCCCAGTCGTTACACCACTCATTAAACAGCTTTTATGGCGTTTGTAAACAATGGTGAGAGACAACAATCGACCTTTCATGGACGGACAAATGGAATAAATGATGGCGATGCGATGTGCCGAAATTATGATGGGGGAAAAATTGTGTGCAGGTCTGAGAGGGAATACGGTGAATTGAAAGAGTACTGTTTGATTAACACCGTTCATTTTTCGAAAAAAAAAAACATCAATCCCACGTAGTGTACGCTGCTGTTGTTTCCCTTTTGAAATTTTCGTTCGCAGTAAACTCTCAATGCAAGTTTATTTGTAAACAGGTTTTACAAATATTTTTGTGTTGAATGAAATGGCAAATAATACAAAACTATTCAATATTGCAAAAGGTTAAATTACAACAATTTTGACAATAAGAAGATTATGTACTTACAAAAAGTCGCATTAAGTTCTCTAATTAAAACAGAACCATTTGAAAATCCGAAATTCATAATTTTTAAAAGAGATAATACAGTCTGTGTATTTGATGGGAGTAATTAACAGTTGCTTGCTTTTGATTCAAAGTGTCCAATCCAATATTTCGGGGGTTGTTCTCAGAAATCACTTTATCAACTGTCATCCAATTAGCGCTTGAACAATATTTGTTTCTTAATATAAATTCCTAAGCATAATTTGAACATTCATCAATTAATTGAACAATCTCGTCGACCGACCCTTTCGTTAGCAAATATCTTTATAAACAAAATATTTATAGTGTGAGCCTTTTCATCAAATGGTGGCGTGTTTTCTTGCGTGTGCTCTCCGGGGAAATTATCACTCTCGGCGAATGTGATACGAATTTGATCGTTTCATGAAATATGAGTGATGAATGTGTTTGTGCCGCGTCAGCTGTCGCGCCGCGGATGTCTCGCGCGTCACATGTGTCGTACCGTACAGAAGCTTTGATGGTCGACAATACATTTGGTAAATTGATACCCATCATTCAAATTAAATATATATTACTTACCGATACCTTTAAGTACTTTAACCAAAACCACTAACCGTAGTTCCAATTATATTCGCACATGAGGCAAACAAGATAATTGTAAAATTAAACCGCCGCAATCATATGTATTTTGTTTGAACAATTGTGCTTCGTGTTTTAACCACAGAAAGCCACACATTTGTGGTGATATCCACATGGCGTGGTCGTCGGAACTGACCGGACCCTGCCATATGTCATGTGTGCGGGAATCGAGCGCTTAGCCACAGTGGCTAAGCAATAATTGGCTATCAAGTTATCTAGTCTGACGTATTTGCTATGTTATTGTTAAGTTTCATCAAAATCCTTTCAGTAGTTTTTGCGTGAAAGGGTAGCAAACCTTTCGAAACCAAATTGTACGTGTATGTTACGATACGGTAGGTACGGAAATGTACTTCAGTGAATTTCTGCTATCGCAAATTCTGGACGAGTACGCGCTCGTATATTATGAATCGGATCGGAGGCTTCGCACAAAAGCTCAAGTAAATTAATCAGATTTCGAGCTTTTGAACGGATCTGATAACATTACCTATTCCGTCCGAATTTTAAGTATGAGCTGCAAGATTTATTAAAAAATATATTTTTAATATATATATTTCAATGAGGTTCTCATTGAAAATCCATATAAATTTACGACAAGGAGTAATAATTGGGGATACATAAATATTACACACAATCACTTATCACATAATCACTAAAATTGGAATCCGAGGCTTATACTATAGAAAGTAATCTTTACTACCACTGCGCTAATCGGGTGGTCTCCATAAAAAAGTGGCTTTCGTGTACTATGTATGAATTGGCTTTTTATATAACAGTAACATATCAAATGATAAGAATCTAGTCGTTTACGCAGTAAAACCAATTTTCACTTGCAAACATTTACCAAACATATAATATCACGTTCCTTTTTGCAGAAAAGATTTCTCAGTTTCACTAGATTTCCCGCCAAGCGTCACGATATGAATGTATTATATTGACGCGCAGAAGTTGTAACTCGCAAAGAAAGGGGGTGAATAGTTGAGCGGCCGAAAGTTTAACACTTCATGCATTATGAATCGGCAAACGTTTGGGAACCTGCGGCGCGTGAGGGTTACGCGCCGGGAGGGACAGATGCTCCAAGTTTAATGTCAATTTACACGCATGTCGGAGTTCCAGTGACTTGGAACTCTACTGACGCCGTTATAATTTAATATTACGACAGTACACTGACACTTTCTCTAGAATAACGTTTGCAAAAACACCAAGTTATACACATACATTTGAAAACTGCGCAACATTTACGTGGGTAGGACGATACTAAAGTTTAACGTGTTCAAAATGAAAGAACTGTTTCATTCGAGGCGAACACGGGCGTGAAATAAATTAGCGCCAACTTTGCGCTAGTTTGACATAAATTGGCCGCCGGCTCGCGCTGCGCCAGTCTTCGGCAAAAAATGCCGATTTGCTTGTAGAATATACCCTTTATCAAAGTGTGACAGGAGTCATAACTTCAGAATAATGTTCAAAGCCCTCAATAGCACTCTTTAAAGGTTTCGCACTGAGCCCCTAGCTACGGTACAAAAGCATTTTTGAAAGTGAAATTTTCACTTTGTAGAATTTCTCTGGCACTGTCGGTATTGTGACTAGATTAAAATTACTGTTACGTGCCGCCCGGCCCGGGCCGCGGCTGACGTAATATCTTTATACTGGTTCGCTTCTAAATTTAGATGTTGAAGAAATATGTAATAAATGTAATAAGTTACTTAGTTATTAATTAATATTTATAATATTAGTGTTCTTATAATATTTTCTATATAAAATACGGAATATGTATATGCAAATATTTTGTAAATATTATACACCTATTAGTCTATAACTCCTTAATTCCAACTCTTCGTTGTACTATAACAATTTTCCAAGCAACAAAAAGTATGTAATCCATCAAACACCACCATAAAGCATAACAATAACAAACAGTACGTAGGTACATTACTTTAAAAGTAAAATTGCCAATTAACATTGTTTTCTGTTCCTACTTGGGAATATGAACTCACATATTATTCTACATATCGGCGCCAACATAAATACGTAACCATATCAAAGCGGCCACCAGTCCGCACGTGGAGCTAATTAAGAAAATATGAAATTGGTTTACTTCCACGCGCCCCCGCCGCCGCCGCCGCCGCCCCCCAGCCAGCCAGCGAGCGCCGCCGCGCCGGGACGCCGCGAACAACGCGTCAGGTATCAAAGCTTCCTCAACTACAATAACCCTCCGAGTGGCGATTGTTACCCAAGTCCCAAACGAAAAATAAGGGTTTGGGTGACGCTTTATTATTTCATCAGGTACTCTCAGGCAATTCAGGTTTGCCTCGTGTTCTGTCATTCTACCATTTGAGCATGTGATACATTTATACGCACATAACTTCAAAAATTGACTGGTGCGAGTTCCTGGATTGAATTTGCGACTTAACAGCCTACTAGTAATACCACTAGGCTATCACAGGTTCTAGCGTCTATTACGTGAACAAAACTTGTTACATTTGAGATGATTCGTGCCGCAGGTCACGTATCAGCGCCAATTAGCCGGCACCTGCCGACCAGCCAATCAGCCAGCATTGTACCACAAATTTGCTGTTTGTGTGAACGCTGACATCCGACACCATAGCTTAGGCCAAGTTTCAAGGTATACCCAAAAAGCTGCTTATCAGCTAAGGACATAGTTGGTTTACCTAAGACATAAACTCCCACGAAACTAATAATATACACTATAGGTACTATCGTTTATACTTCGACAATAGTTAATTTTACATTTTCTCTCAACTTCTCCGTCCAACGACACTCGTACTTCTTGCGCCGTGCTTCGCTACCCTCAGCCAACACTAATTACAATACTCGAAGATTTTTGGATTAAAATCTAAAGAGACAGCACTTACTAGATGTCCACAAATAAGGTCAAGGCGCATCGTCAAAGCGGCTGTCAGCGCGCGCTGTGCACCCGGCGACGTCGGCGAGTGGCGGCCGGCGTAATTGATGTCGAACCTAAGCCCGGCGCCGCTGATTTATACTCAACATTTATTACAGCACCCCATTCAACAGACACTGTATTTATTTTTAATTTTCCAACACAAAGAAACTGTTTTCCGGCCGACCTTTTGTTGTTTTTGTCCGCCATCGACAGCTGACAGCCAAATAAAAGTCCGGCGAAAAGCGAATCGGGGACCGTGAATGAGGTAACTCTTTATTCTGTTTGTCATTTTTCCGCCTCAATGTCCTTGGAGTACAATCGTTAAGTGCCTTTATTGGAGTCTCGGGCTGCCTCCGTCCTTGAGAGGGCTTCGCTTGATGGCGGCCGACGTGGGTACAAGCAATCAAAACCTTTTGTATCGATACATCCGCAGTTAATTGGGAGCGAGCCGCGGCCGACGCGCCCCAACCCTTAATTGCTACAAGGCGACATTTCACCAACAACCCCGAAATATGAAACGGCTGTTACGAAAATTAAGGGAATGATTTTAATGACACGATTTATGACAGATCCGTCGCTGCGATTGCAAAATGTGCGTCCACTCGTTTACAGATTGCGGTAGAAACACGTTTTAATAAATTTAATAACAAATTATGAAATTTGTGATTTACTATTATTTATAACTATCAATCAGATCAACGTGGGAAGTGTAGCAAACTGCATTACACTTTATAATTTGAAAGTCAATATTTTTTTACATATTCATGTTACATTGAGAGATAAATACCTACAAAACCCTACCATGTTACATCAAGATATTTTAATTTTTATAATTTGAAACTTTTAAAGTTAAGTTAATGTCTGTACGGCAATACCTATCTACAAAGGATACTTTGTAGCCAAATAAACGTTATCTTTCTTCTTAAAAGAACTTGAATTACAAGAATGTTGTCAGGCGAACAATGATTACTTTTGAAACAGAACTCGCACTTGAACCAAATGTTTTTGGTGGGATATTACTTTACGCTCCTAGTTAGTACTTATGTATTTTGTTTAGCAACTACGCCGCCTCGGTTTTAAATACTTACCTACTTCATAAAGAACAAAGAGGTTTATCTTACAGATACTTTTACAGTTAGAAGAAAATATTACAATTAAGTACCTACATAATATGTATATTTTGACAAATATGTGGTCGTGGCAATCTTTCGGGGAGAGCTATGTCCAGCAGTGGACGTCTATCGGTTGATGTGATAATGATGACAAATGAGATATAAGAAAAAAATATCAAAAAGTTTATAAAAATATGGTTATGAAAATGTCTTTAGTGATCTTCACAGATCTTATGATCCTTTCTTAGACTCAATCACGGCTCTGGCACTAGAGGAAGAATAGTAGAACCTAGTACAAATTACATAAGCCTTGTAAATATCATCTATTCCATCCCTAATGTGGTTTGTCCTTGTACCTTATAGTATCCCTTATACTGTAAGATAAGCTGTGCTAAATAAAAGACTAGGCGCGATTAATTCAGGGTTCGTGGTGGCGGCACCAGCTCAATAATGCAACTACACATTGCAAATGGTTGCACCACATTAGAACATCCGTCCTCTTTGGGGCGCTGACTTCATATCTGTAGACTGGTTTCTTCAAGAAATCATGCGTCTTCTGATTTGACTAGGAATATTGTAGGTTAATAATATAATCATTGTACGACAGGAATAAATATTTTTTACGATAGTTTTATGGAAACATAAATTGATGAAAATGTTGTTGTTGATGGGGGTAACCTTCAAAAGGCACCCGACCTCTAAGGAAGATATGGGAAATGATTCTTACTTTACCATAACTACCTCCGGAGGTCACCATTACTACGTGAAAGTAGCGGGGCGTAGAAATCTAGTGACCTCACAAAATGTGAATTTTTGGAAACGTATTCGTCTTAAGGTTAGTAAATTAATATTATTCTCGTAACTAAACATTATTCTACTGTCTAGCAACTTCAATAACTTCAGTAACGAACTGAAACCGAACCCACATCAATGTTAAGTTTTTGTTAGTGTTTTTAAGTGTTCATCTCTTTTTCTAATTAATTTGGTTTCCAAGATTAATTATTGTTGGCGTTCGTATATATTGATTACTTTTACGGCTTTTTGTTGGAGTACTTAATGAGATTTAGTGGTTTTAGGATCGTATAAATTAGCAATTAAACGGAGAGACGACTGAAGTGTTTTTTTTATGAGAAAGAAACGTATTTGTCTTTCTGTGACTGTCGAAGATATTTATGTAGAATGATTTTACTATACAAAGCTTTTGGAAGATGTATAACAGAAGTTTGAAGGAAGGTATCAGAGATCATAGCTGGTTTATTCTGATCGCCACTTCATAGGGTAAATTTTACCGCTAATCCCTGCAGCTGTGGAAAGTTGTAGGATTTGCTAGGGGGTGAGTTGTATATTTCATCCAAGTATACTGCCCTAGAATACTGTAGGTACCTTCTTGTATATCACCGGTCCACCTTCATGAACACGCGTCTCCCTTTATTCGAGAGGTTAAGTCCAAGACGCAAGCTTTGTATGCGTTTACAGACTGACTGACATCGAGGGATTCTCTCAGGTATGAAGGTTTTCTCACGATATTTTCCTTTATCATTTGAGCATGTGATAAATCGAACACAGGACCTTTTACATCACTACCATACCTTACAGATCTCCGGCCCACAGTCTTCCAAAACTCCTACAGCTTAACCAATAGCACGGAGAAAGTTTTCACTTCATTAAGCTACACCAAAGATATTACTGGAGTTAACTGGCTCGTTTCAATATAGAAAACCAATCACTGAATGTAAGCAAATCGCCAATTATCTTCTGCGAACCTCGATATAATGCCGCCACTAGAACCAATCAGATAATAAAACGACCGTTTAATAGATTAAAAGCTTCAGCAATCGTACGGAAATAACAGAATAATATCGCGATTTTTAAAATATTCATCCACTTTAGAAAAACTTCAATACTATTTACCTATAGGTCCTTTTGTAAATACAAAGCTGATTCTCTCCAACCATTTGCTTCAGATATTTAAAAAAAAATGAAAGAATTTTCAGAATATTCTTACAAAAAAAAGCAAAACTTTTTTTTATTAGAGATAAAAATATAAACATATATATGTATATTTACCTACTCATATAAATATAATATTATACACTAGGTTATCCGGTCGGCAATAGTTGATGATACCTAAGTATTATAATCTTTAAATTCGACCTGAAACTCTTAGTGAACAATGTTTTTTTCCTACGAGTCGACCATCAATTAGGGGCTTAGAAGCCAACTGGTTATTTAGTTAGTAATTAAGTCTTCATCATGACAATCGTATGTAATCTTACCACAGACTAGATTAAACCATTCCCCGCCAGTAGAAGTTATTAAACCAAAAGCCCATTAAAGCCGGAGTTAACTGAAATCCATTAATGGACATAAAGTAGGCTTCCTCAGACGCACTAATGGAAAAAATAAGTCCTTATAAAAATTCATAGGTTTTTCTTTGTTTAGCGCTGGAATTAAGGGGAGGTTTTATTGGAAGCGCTTGAGGTTTTAACTGGGCAGATTAGAAGTCGGTAAATTATTAGATTTTGTGGTTTAAAGGAAAAGAAACGACTATATAACACATGGTTTACCCTTATACAATACACTATCTCTGTATAGGTGTTACTGTTATTGTGTTTAGGCATTTCTGCATGAGTTGTAGATGTTTTTAGTATATCAGTTGTCTAGTATCCACAAGCCTCGTAGCTTAGCTCGGAACTAGAATGGACTGTGTTTATTACACAGCGCGGACATATCTATTTATTTATTATTTCAGAGAGCTTATGAACTAATTTTTCATATACACATATAAATACGTTGCTCTTTCAATTTCCTTTACTAGCAAGATTATAATTATGCTTACCCCATCAGGGAGCACAAGCGTGATGCGGTGCATGTCTGCATTTATCTGCAAAATAGAAAAAAGACCGTTAAAACAAATATATTCTATAGTAAAGCCAAAGAGTACTGTTCTAAGTACTACTTTTAAGTGTCTCTAGAACTCTACTCTAGTACACAGTTTTGTCCGGTTTGACCGGTTTACGTATGTTAGTTTAATAACAGCACGGAATAAAATATTTAATAGCTAATCGTTGACTAGACAAGACTAAAGAATTACTACCATCATTTAACTATGAGAATAACATACGTTTTGGGTTTGAGATCTGTGCGATAGAGGAAAACGCGGGCAATGGAAGGAGACCGTCCCTCCTTCCTCCCTAGTAGTCAACCCTTAATGTAAAAAGGTACATAGATATAAATCAACATTTACAAGTCCATAATTAAACACGGCGGTGTCCCGGCCGCCACCGGCGCCGCCCCGACACGCCCGCTAATTGCTTCTCATGAAGAAACTAAATCACTTCGCGATGGAAAACGGGCGAAACAACTTGCCACCAGAACATTTACAGTACTTTCTCTGCTTACGACATACGACTTAATTGTTGTCCCACTGCTGGGCAACGGTCTCCTCTCATTTGATTAGGCTATAGTTCACTATGATAGTGTGGGCTACACCACATATTTACAACTTGATAAATAGTGTACGTAGTGGACTAAGTAAGTACGGCCAGTTCCAAAAGTGCATAGGCATTCCCGCAAACCGATTGCTTGACGTTAAGTTTGACTTACGACCGTCTATTTTCAACCATCATCTTAGTTGTCTAACAAGTGATTCTAGTTCATAATTTCAACGTAATATGAGTGAAAATGACCTAGCAGTAAACTGTTTACACACACATATTAGAATCAGTGAGCTGTGAGTTCGAATCTCACGCGGTAATTATAAACTTTTTGTAAGATTTTACTCGATTGGTAGTAATGAGACAGAAATATAATATTCTTTATCTCGCACGCTTTATGCACACATTTCGTCATCGTTAGTACGGTAGATCATAAAAAACAACGTAAAGATTTAGATTTGTGTGGGGTAGTCATGAATATCAGTTATACAAATATTTAACGTGATCGATGTGAACGCTGGCGTTTGGTCGCAGTTGTTAGTGTTAATGTGTAGCTTTGTTTAGTGACGTGTGGTTTAATAAATAGCAGTATCATATTTATTCTCAAAATGCAGGCAAATATAAATAGACAATAGGGCGAGAACAAAATAAATATAAATAGACCAACTATTATTGCATTGCTTATAAGTGTTCTTAAAAGAACACAAATATCTGATGAAACCGGACTGAATGTGAGTATTGTAATATTAAATAATTGTAACTTAAGCTAAACTTTTATTTGGAATGTTACCTAAGATTGTCAATCATATTATCATTATCATGTCTGTAACTAGTGTGTAATATAATAATATATTATATATTTATTGCATTTGTAGATCAGTCTTATATATATATAAGTATTCTATTTTGTTTTATAATATATTTGTTTTGTAATATATTTATTCTATTTTGTTTTAGAGGAATATTGTTAGTTTGTGGATACGGTGAAGTCGAAGGCCGTCGCTTATTACCAACGAGACACTGCGAAATTATTAGACACTTATTGCAAACCGTGCCCTCCACGCTGAGGGTTTACATCACAGAAGACCAGCTATTAAGAGGAAAGATAGAAACAAGAGCGATTACGAAACAGTTAAAAACCCATTGTACGGAGGTGTGGGAAAATATAAGGAACCGAAATATGTGCTAACATTTTAGGGTCCATGCGAAATCGTTTACTTGAAAATAATGGGGGTTATACAGAATATTAATACCTAGATGTTTTGGTTTAAATAATTAGGTGTTAATAAAAAAATTGTAATATTAACATAATTATCTGTAAAAAATTAACAATCCTAAATTGAGGTTTAGTTTCAATCCTCTTTTCGCTAAGAAAATGAACACTTAAGCTATAACCTCAATACATTTATTATGACGTTACATAAGAAATAATTTTCATTAAGTGGAAATCATATATTAAACCTATAAGAAGTGTGTATTAACAATTATATCTGTGTTATTAGAATACCCTTTTTTGTTAAGGTATTATTTTCACTATGTGGGTATACTACAAAACTGTTATGAACGGTTACAAATGAACTATTTTTATCTAAGTAGGAATGTGACGTCACAATTATCATAGAAGATTACTATTTTTTTAAATAAATAAAACAAATAAAATTGTTTGTTTGTTTTCATTCAACAGACTTTCTTATTTCCACCCCCCCAACACCAAAAAGATAAATAAAAATCATATTTAATACTAATATTTAACTTCTTAGTAATAATAAGAATAATGTATTCATGCTTATTATTAAAAAATAGTATTAAGTTATTTATAATTAATACATTATAGATAAACATATAAAACAAGTTTCTGCCCAATACTAATATTTTATGATTTCAAAGAAACAAAAACATCCTCACGATGTAAATAAGATTTGAACTCAGATAGGTTTGAATTTGAATCCATTGCCTAGCGCAAGCAGCTACGAGCACATATTAAGTTTCTGCGAATTTTAGCAATGCAATGGTTAGAACACCGTGACGTGGATTATAAATGCAACAGATATATAGTGATATTTCGCGTAGTGTAACGACAGTTCATTTGTGTTTGTTATCTATGTTGAGACATAGACTCATACACGCCCACGCACACACACACTGGTTTGCTATTTCGTACAGTTCATAGCAATGTAATCCTTAGCGTGCTTATGCACTATTGAAGTTGTCTGTACATCGTTTTGTATCGGCGCTCCGCTCAATAGAGCGAGCGATCAGTTTGATAGTATCGCTGGCCTGTGCACCGGATAACACAAATACGTATTATTTATTTGTTACCCATTGCTCGCGGCCTTCATGCTTTTGTGTCAGCAAGTTTCTGTTATCCGGAATAATATTCGATATCGGAAATGTATGATACTCGTGTTTGTTACTCTGTTGTAATGATATCGCGCTATGTGAATATGGGCCCTGGAGACTCGCCGGACAATACTCCGGGGATTGCTCCACTATAATCATTGTGTGTCGAAGTTTCAATCGAGGCGATCTCGATAATATTGCGGAAATTCGAACGGCAACGTTCAGGATCAGAAATAATGATACAATGAAAAATATATCATATTGAGTATGTAGCAAAACTGTTTTATTGTTAACATCCCATTAATATTTTTGAGATCTTTATTAATAAGTTTTTAAATTGCTTTACTATTATAAAGGTAGTTATAAAAATCGAAGTATGTGACATTTATTTGTGTTTATTATTAAATAATTATTATAAACTTTCTTCCAAGAAAGTACAATACTAGTATTAATAAATCATCTTCTAGGTCGGTGTGTTACATTTTAGACCACATCGTCTCTTATCATCAGGTGACATTGTCATGAAACGCGAATACCTCAACAGTATCTTATATAATTCGTATCGTATAATAGACACAAATCCATCGACATGCAAACGGTTACAGTATGACTATAAAATGAGTGTGCATATGTTTGTTATGGCAATAAAACAACAAAGAGACACACAGCGCGGGGACAAACATTTGATGGATGCACCGCGAGCCGCGACCCACCGACCGGACGCCCACTAAATCGCTTTTGTTTTTAATGTTTAACATACGTTTTTATTGATTCGTCAGATATCAATATAATATAATTTTGTATTTAAGGCGCAGAAACCGTTGGATCTAATATCATATTACATGACATGTTAATAAATTTACTGCTTTTGACGGACGACAAAAACATTGTCCCTTAAATATTAACCTAAATCGTCTGAAATACACGAGAAAGGCTGTACATTTGGACACCTTATATTTATAGTACCGATTTAATTGTACAGTATTTAACTTGCCTTGTCTCAACATTCCGGGTCCAACTCATCTTTACACTAACTACCGAAAATGACTTTGCATTCATGAAACTACAGGACGGGTAGAATATCTTGTTAATATTGAAGTTAAATTACCTGTGTGTATTTAATTGGAAGCTGGCGAGATGATCGCTGGTTGGAGCTGGTAAAGTGGGTCAGGTATTGTTTGGTCAGGACGCCAGGGTGCCTGTGCTGCAGGTCCCACGCCCAGCCCGGACAGGCCGCGTGTTTAACTTTAATTGGGCACAGCTTGCCATGTTATTTATAGCTCGCCTTTGTACAAACCCTTTTCATGAACTTTGTTTTATGTTTTAGTTTTAAACGGTTGTACAATTTAAAATGTCAGTAGTAACTTAACTTCAAAGGAAATGCCGCATTAATATTATTAAGAATTTTATATAGAAGGCCGTCACTACGGTTTATTAGTACATCTTTTGCACTTCTACATTGTAAGTTATAGATTTAAACCCTTATTCAAAATATTAATTAAAATTGGTTTAAATTTAATTGGTCATTTTTAAAGGCCGACAATAAAGACCGCGCCTATTTTTTTTGTTGTTACATTTTGTTTTTTTAATTATGGGAATAAGTGAACAAAACAAAACCCACAAATCACCTTCATATTATATAAGTTAGGTTAAGTCAACAGGTGAATCGATGACCACTGTAATAAAATATCGCTTCTTACGATTCTGTATTCGTCATTTTAATGAACATAATATTATTTGTGCTCGTTTGTCCGCATCCCTTTCAATATACCAGAATTAGGTATTAAGCAGTCTAGACTAATCCAGCCAAGTCTAGACGCGCTAGTGTTCTAATATGTGCTGATAGTTGACTGGCGTAGTTTGTGAGAAAAGCGACTGACTTAATTGGTATTGCACTTAATTGAGTCTTTGTGGAAGCTGATAATTAGGAGTAAAACTTAAGGAAAATAAAATATTACAAATCGTTATTTGTCCTGAACATAATGTAAACTATATCTAAACAATTTTCGTGTGCACAAAATTTAAGTGCAGAGACCAGCGCTATTAAAACTGCTTGTGTAGTAATGGACGAAAGGTTCGAATACCGGTAGGGCCAGTGTTTGTGTAATTAGCACGGAGATTATTACATGAGTCATGGATGTTATTATGCATAAGAACCTGCTTATAAAGAAGTTTGAAATAAATATTAAACTACACAAATACGTAGTAAACGTAACTAGTACTATCAGTTCAGAAACAGCCTTTATGATAAGTTAAGCAAAACATATAATGGCACGCTTACAAACTCTCTGCGCAACCTTTCTCATACTTAAGTAAGACCAATCCTAAACGCGTCGGCGGGCGGCCCAGCATCCGATGTTTGCATAACTATCCGTCGAGGTAATCCCCGCTAATATTAGTTTGTCAAAATATTCCCCCACGTATCATTGAAAAGGGAAAGGGTCCGTCGGCATAAGGTACACTCGGAGGTCGCAGGTAACCCCAATTGTTCCCCTCCTCCAATACTTTTCTATTCGATATGAGATCGCTCCGAGATTTTTCTCCATGGGCAGATACCCTTTTTCCAAAAGATTAGAGCTTGATTAAGATTTGGGAATATTTTTGGCAATATTCAGTCATAGGTTTCTCGAACTAATATTATGTTTGGCAGTTTGTTCGGAGTTTGGGTTGGATGAAAATTTCATGTAGGTAAGTAATATATTTTCTTTGGAAGTATATTTTCGCCGAAGAATAGGGTATGGAGCGTATCTTTGCCCTGTCCGCGGGTGTGTGAATAGCGCTAAAGAAGATACGTATATGTAACCTTTGGCCTTATTTTGAGTCCGGAATATCTTCAAGCTGTGGGGTATGTTAGATTGATACCGAATAATAACCGCACTTTCTTTCACATTGCCTGTTGGGGCTGTGGGTCACGTGACCTCATTTTCTACCTTGATCACCTAAATCTGTGTAGGTACCTACTAGATCCTCGTGTTCCATTTTGTTAAATAAAATTATTTAGTTACATTTCTACTTCATTAACATAAATAAATTGTGTAGTTTCAATAATTATATGCTCCTGTTAAATATTCTGTAATAACAGAGATTTTGTGTCGGACTATAAATAACACAATTTTTACAGTTCACACAATGAAATAATGACTAACACATTTTTAGATAATATTATTGGGACATAAAATAATAATCACAAAAATTATGCGTTTATATTTGTGCACGACAAAAGCGTGTTATAATTATAACCGAATAGTTTGTTAACCGAATTGAATGAGAACAAAAATAGGAATGATAATGAAGTTTTTTTGTGAATAATTTGAAGTTACATATATGGGTTACAAGACATAGTAATCACCACACAAGATCACTGAATTTTAGAACTAGGTATTTGTACTAACTAAGCTAAAATAGTAATTTAGAGTGCTTAAAGTACGGATGGGTTAATTTTAACTTTCGGGTCGCCAGACACCTAAATAGCAGCTATAACTGTAATATATTTCTTTATCAACCATCCCAAAACCCGCTCCCACCCACCGACAAGTAGTCCCAACTTACTGGTGAGGATATATTCCAGCTATTTCTAACAGAACTAACAAATGAGAAGGCGTTTCGGCGTCAAATGGCGCCAATAAAGACAAACAGGACAAAAAGGCTAATTTGGCGCGGCCACGTAACGAGTCCCGCTATTAGAGATTCAGACCACAGGCCCCCTTGCCCGACGCGGCGTGCCCAGCTTGCCCGCCGATGCTGGCGCTCAATGCCCGCTGATTGCGCTAACTCGATATCGATGTCCATCAGGATTATTTTGGTCGCGACCAAATCGTATGCACGGCCTGAGCGGTGCAGCGGCGCGGCGGCGCGGCGGCGACGTAATGTCATTTGATAATTCATGCCGTGCTGAATGTCTATTTTTTGTAATCTATGTCTGCGTCTAATTTCGTCATTACTTTATTTATAGATTTTGTTCTTGTAAACCTGACTGCGCAGCCAGCAAGTATTAGACATGATAAATGTATGTAATTTCTTATCTAAATTCTACGGATCTCGTATAAAATGTATTGTAATGTATACATTTTTAGAATTTAGGTACATTTGATCATGCCACTTCGTCAGTTTTTATAATTGAATTTCTCCACAACCAATTAAAGATTCCTTATCTAGCGCTAAAATAAGTTATTTTTGAAAGTCGTAAAGATGTTAGAAGAGCTTCTGAAGGTGACAATATGTAAATGATCGTCTGGAGCCGCGCGCCACGCGCCGAGGCCGGGCTGCCTCGCTACCAAACTGCTAAGTGGACAATTTGTTACGACAGCCAGCGTGGCATGATGCTCGGAGATTGGCTTTTGCCCTGCGGGTGGCGGATTTGAACCCCACATGGAGCAAATATACATAGAATTGCGTACAGTTGTTTTAGTGTTAGGGTTTGGACGTTAGTGGATGGAATAATTTGGTGCAGTCATGCTGTGGCTGTGGTGTAGGCATGTACAAACGTACATGCCAACTGAAAATCTTCATACTTACATACTGAAAAGTAAAATAATTTGAAAACAATTTATGAGCTGCTCAGGTTTGGATACAGCCGAACCTCTAATTTATAATGACTCAATTATTATATTGAAGTCTGAGCATCGATAACGTTGCAATAAATAGTTTGCTGGAGTTCCTCCTCACGGCACAAAGCAACGAGATTTATTACCCCCACCCTGTTATGTGCTCGAAGACTCGATAATTAATAACGTTATACAATTTAAAGTTATTCCGATAGGCCTGTGCTGTAATATATCACCGTTACATGACTGTGCTCATGTATAAAACCGACATCAACAAAAGAGGTTAGGTTCTTTCCACTTTATTTATAATCTGTGTTTGAATTAGTCTAGACGATTCTATTGTTTTTGTTTATTTAGAGGACCATTGCATTTGATTGACGTACCTATATTTTGTCAAGATAAGATAAACGTCTACAGGTCCTAGCTACCGACAAAAAGGACCATAACCATAAGAGTCTAATTGTTTTTGATAACTATAACGATAACTAAACTAAATACATAAAAGTATATATTCTGGTGTTTTATTGCACCCGTATAGAATCGTTTTATTTATTCATTTAAATCAGCAAATGAATAAATAGCACTTAAAAACTAAATAGTAAGGTACATTTTCTTATGTCAGGGTAGGTATATTTTGTACAATACAAATATGGGTACCATTTTCTTATGTCGTTACATTTTCAGGGAACAAATAATTTTGGTTAAATATAGTTAAAACCAATTTTTGTATTTGGTTGTTGTTTTTATAGTTGGTATTCTCTAATCACAATTTAATATTGATTAAGTTACAAGACTACTATTGAAACTACCTCAGTTATTTTTCCTAATATTCATACTACACTATCACTATCATACACACTACCCAAAGAATCATGAAATATATCTAAATCTAAATTTAATTTAATTCGTTTTGTTGACTTCTTTAGCCAGGAGTAGGCACATATCTGTTAATTTTAAAATCAATCAGAACTTTCCATTTTCTGCTACTAGGCGTGCCTTTTAAGTTCTGTCGTTTCCATATTTCCCGGCAATGTTGAATTTAAAACTGTTCTATATTCGAATGTGTTTAAATTTTGAATCTCAAAACAGTTGAAAGTATTAGAATTAATGCTATTGTTTAGTCACAGCGTCGATTGGAATCTGTCAAGTTACGTACGAAAATGAATCTTTTGAAGGAAAATGTTCGTGCAATAATTTTTTACAACTTTAGAAGAGGCCTGACACGGTTTCAGTGTTTTGAAGAGCTAACATCTGTATTCAGTGATGAAGCCCCGTGTCTGCGGACTGTCGAACGCTGGTATTTAGAATTCCAGCGTGGACATACTAGTGTTAGTGACAAATCTCGCGAAGGACGCCCAAAATCCGCCTTCACTGAAGATAACATCATTGCTGTGAGACAACTGATTCTTGAAGATCGTCATGTGACATATCGAGAGATAGAGGCTCTATTAGGTATCTCAGGGACAACCATTCAGAAGATCTTGCATGAAGCACTTGGTGTGAGAAAGCTAGTTTGCCGTTGGATACCGCATCTGCTTTCCGACGATCACAAGGCGGCCCGCGTCAGATGGTGTAAGAAAACTCTGCAAAAGTTTAACCGAGGAGAGTCAAATCACGTCTACGACATCATCAGTGGTGACGAATCTTGGATCTATGCCTACGATCTTGATTCCAAACAACAATCTACAATCTGGGTCTTTCAAGACGAGCCAAAGCCGACTAAAGTTATTCGTTCTCGAAGCACTTCAAAGAAAATGGTGGCCACGTTCGTTGGAAAAACTTGCCATGTTGCGACTATTGCACTTGAAGATTGTAGAACGGTTAACGCAGAGTGGTATACCACAGTTTGTTTACCACTAGTCATCGCCGAACTTCGAAAATCTAACTCAAAGCGACGCATCATCCTACACCACGACAACGCAAGCTCACACAGCGCTCGTCAAACAATTGAGTATTTGAATCAAGAAAACGTAGAAATTCTTGACCATCCTCCATACAGTCCTGACCTAAGCCCTAACGATTTCTTTACATTTCCTAAAATTTTTAAAAGTCTTCGTGGTCAAAGGTTCCAGTCCGGTGAACAAGCAGTCGACGCTTACAAGTCAGCCATTTTGAACACCCCCCTTTAGAGTGGAATAAATGTTATAATAACTGGTTTGAGCGAATGGAAAAGTGTATAAAGCTACGTGGTGTATACTTTGAAAAACAATAAAAAGTACTATAAGGTTCTGGTTGTGTTTTTTTCTTCAAACGACAAAACTTAAAAGGCATGCCTCGTATTTAATCAAACTAAACTTAATCTAAATCAAACTTAACGAAAATGTCAATAACACTTCTTAACAACTTTAAAACGGATATAAAAGTTGCTGCCGCTTGTGTTCCGAACCTGTGAATTATATTTTCATAAGGCTAAAGGCCAAAGCATGACTACATCAAGTATTGGGACCACAAATGCTAAAGGAAAAACAACCAAATATATAATAGTCAAAGGCTTGTCTCCCAAGAACTTCCGAACTATAAATACAGAGTTATAAATGTCGTCAACGACCCAAACACAACATGGCGAGCCACTCGCGATAAAACTTGACGACCGCTCACAAACCGGCCCCGGTTACGACGACAAGCGTACAAAACAATACGGTTATTAATATCTACGAATTAATTGCTTTCCGTTTATAATCTGAATCCCCACCGCAGACACAAACGATACAGAAGTTCCATCTCCATCCATCTATTGCACTTGCATAAGTACTAAAAACTAAAGGGTAAATTATGACTCATTTCATAGTAATGATTTCCTACAAAAAAAAACAAATGCATTTTGTGTTTGCTTTTCAAAGTCAGATATAGTTATTTGAATATATTATTATTGTGTATGTGGTAATGACTTCTCCTTCTGGACTTACCTGTCGTGTGGCCCCCTCCCTCTTGGAACCATCGTGAACAATGGAAGGGAAATACTTGTGTGATCCCGTGGCTTGGCTCGCGATATGTTGTTGTCGGTTAATTGAATGCACAAAATCGTGATTAGGTTCCGGTAATTGAATGTTAATTGGTATCCTATACGGATTGAGCATGGCTTCTGACGTGGAATTGATAAGTCTCCCCGTGTGTGATTGAGGTGATATTAAATGTTGTGTACAGAAACAGAAATATTTACCTTTTTTGAAAAAATAATATCGTCTACTATAATTATTTTACTGCGAAGACTGTAAGTGTTCCAATATTTCTAAGCTCAGCTTTACGAGCTGTTAGTACACACACCATAGTACTACAAATTTCTCTCAACAATGGCTGTATTAGATTCTAGAATCCTCTTACATTACATTAGCACTGTACTACGATTTTCGGTGACCTATACAAAGCTGTATCGTGAATACAAAGCGTATTATCGTACGACGTGGCTCCGTGTCCGCTCCAGTGGCCATTAATTACGGAAGTGTATCGGTGAGTGGTCAACAGTAACTGGACACGAGCCGTGGATGCCCAGCGCTGGGCACAGCTGTGCGGCTGAATCTACCTTGCTCAAGATATGTTAGTGCTGCGGGTGCGGTTACATTGATAGCTAGGAGCGTTCTCAGAACAGATAACATATTTTGATATAAGATCTGTAAATCAAGTGGTATAGATATATATTTTATATTTTATACCACGGCTGGTGGCAATCGAGCTTACGGGCCGCGTAGTGGTTAGCTTTTACCGTAAAATAGTTATATCTATCAGATGAAATTTCAAATTAACTCACCTGAAAATATCAGTCTTTTAACTCCCAAAACGTAAGGCAAAACCGCCCGTATTTTTTTTCTAATACCAAACCTGCCTATTAAATTATAATAAATAAAATCACAGTCCCCTATCACTGTAACCCCTGACGCGAGGTAGATGTCCGCTGAGGCGTGAGGGCTGCTCGTGGGTGCCGGTGGGGATCCCGCCCCGTCAGCAAACCTTGTGCCAAACTTACACATTCATGCGTGGACTGCAAGCCAGCCGGTTTTGCCTTCATCAATAAACTGCGGTCTGTTTCCCCGGACTTGGAAATTATATGGTTTGATGCGTTCTGCTAATACTTATTAGTAAGTTCTGTGGAGATAAGATTACCTTTTTTTAGAACAGGTATTATAAGCAGGATAGTAGTTAGAAAGCCCTCTTACTTTATAACTAGGTTAATAAATAATTATAATTTAATCATTATAAAATAGAGTGATATTCTACTCTACAACAATTGATTTAGTAATTATTTGCACACTAAATGAATTAATCATCTGTACCACATTGTAAGAAAATAAAAATATCGCTATCCACTGCTTGACATAAGCCTCTCCCAAACTGCGCCATACCACCCTGACCTAGCTTCATTTAGTTAGGTTCTATAAATGATACTATCTATAGTCCATCATTTTATCTGGATTAAAGTGAATGTCTTTCTTAAGCAATAATCTAAACAAACATCTACACAATTTCTCACAGATTTTATAAGCGCACGTGATTTTTCCAAATCATATTTTTTTTATTTTGCCGGTTTATTTTAAATAACATCTAAGTAATAATTCCAAGCTGCTACTGACAGTTTTAAAGAAAATCTCAAGACAACATAGAGCAATTGTACACAATAAATCACCAGCAATCTGACTGTAGGTATTATAATAAAAATATTTCTTCTAATGCTCTGGCTTAAGAATAATAATCATGGCCAATATAGGATAATTCCCACAAAGAACAGTTCTCCCGATAAAACCGCTTATCCAATTGATATAAAGCCTTCAGAAACATCCTCGGGGGAGGAACACGCGGGACCCCCGCCTGTCAACTTTACGATTTGTGCGCCGACATAAGTAGCTCATTCTATTTCTAGTTGCTCTTTGTATCGTAAAAATCTAAGTGAAACTTGTAACGGAAATGAATAACATCAAATTTCAGAAGCTATGAAGCCTAAAGTGTCGAATTTTGAAAAAGAAAATTTCTTAAAAGGCCTAAGACATCTGCTATGAAAGGGTTTTGTGAAATTCGTAAAAGATTGAGAATAGCCAGAGCTGAAAAATCTATAGCAACACGCTTTTATAAAGTTGTCTATTCATGAGTATTGATGTTATAAAGGATCCGAAAAGTCGGGATTAAATAATATCAATATACCTGGATAAAATCCGTAAAAGATTTATTTTATTCCAGTTCTATTATAATATTAACAGACTATTTCGCCGCCTTTGAAGAGGGTTGGTTAATTCGTTTACTATTTATTTTTTATTTTTTAAGTTATACATATATAGAATTAGCATCGTCTATTCGGACGTTGCAAAATAGACTCATTTTTGTTAATACAAATCTAAATCATCTAAAATTGCTACATCATTAAATATACATAAACATAAGTTCTAATGCTCGGCCGCTTTTTATCAGTAAGATTATCAGAACATTTAAAAATCATGACAATAAAGATTATTTGCGAGTTGGCTGATAATGTAACGCGCTCCCCAAGGTGGTAGAAAGCGATTGACATCAAAACTGTATCGGCAAAGTGGCTGTATTTCAGCGTAAAGCGACGCCGACACCGCTCAAATACGAGATAAGTTTGAACGTAAAAGAATTGCGGGCATCCGCAGCCCTGTCGATCAGATCCCCAGAGTGGAGCGAAATAAAATATTCCTAGACGGCTTTCTACTAAATTGAGAAGCGGCGACCAGAAATTTTGTAGTTTTTCACAAAATAAAATATACAAAGAAATCGAAAAGAATGGTTGCCGCAACCAATACTTATATTTTAGATTAAATAGGAGAAGAAAACTTCTTATGAAATGTTTTCTAAAAGATTTGCGAGAAGTGATAGAACATATTATATACGTTCAATGAAAAAAATATTTCCTGTCCTCGATGCCTAAAAATTTGTATCCGAAATCCGAATACACAAAGCGAAGGCAAGGTTATTGCTCGTACGATACGATGTTTGATTCGTTATTTCCCCATGGGTAAATAAGTCCCCCTCGAACTGCCTCAACGTTTAATAAATTTCTATTAACTGAAGACTCTGAAAAGTATATAACATGTACATCTGTTATAACGTCGATAGAGTGAGTGGGCATTAGGAATAGTACTATAACTACCTACTCGGATTAAGACTTTTTATACGATGGAGGCGTATGTGGCGTTCACTAGGGGAGGCCTACGTCCAGCAGTGGACGAATATAGGTTGATGATGATGATACGATGGAGGTGGCAAAGAAGCTTATGGCCCGCCCGATGGTAAAAGTTACCGTAGCATATGGATATTTACAACACCAGAGGTCGCCACCTCTGGTGTCACCTCGCGCGTTACCGGTCATGTCTTAATCATCTTTTAACTTTTCTTTAAGATTCCCATGTAGTGGTTTTGAAATACCTCTGAAGCTAGCACATTTCACAGCCTGATTGCACGTGGTATGAAGTTCTCCTAAATACCTACATTACGCGATGATATTGGTTCTAAAATGTAAGAATGAAATCGTTCGATAGCAAGAGATGACAATTGAACATCATTTTTGACTTGATATATGAAGAACCTAGAGGATATGATAATACACATAATAATATAATATGGTCAATATCTCTACTATCTACCGTAAAAAATAATAACCAATGTACCTTCTCGTTCGCTAACGAGAAGGAAGTAATACCGATACCGTGGAGTAAGCGTTCTGCAGTAAGTTCCTCACTGCCACACTTAGAGATGTCAATTAACGTTAATTGGTTTGGTTTGGCTGGGCGGGATTTACTGTATTTGTTGACTGTGCCTTGACATCTATATCGTCTGTATTTTGGTATACACTCGCATCTTTTTCCGATGCGTATGTGTGTCAGAAATACACACCGTATTTCTGACACACATACACAGAAATACACAAACCCGTAACAATCACTTAGGGGCCGTTCTTTATGTTTATTTGTACATTACCTGCGGCTGGCGATTAGCTCATTCTTTGTAAAAAAAAGTTGATTCCAGGTCATTATTCCATGTACCTTTGAGTAGTTTGTATGTTTTTATTAAAACAGCTTGTTGTTTTTTCTTCAGCGTTTATTTCATCAGTGGCCAATGTTCGTTTACGCTGAGCACACCAAACAAACTACATTCTTGATATGAAATGCAAAATACAATTTGAGCATTATCTAAAGCTCGTTTAATTTGTTAGGAGTTCACTCTGTGCATCTGTTCGCCGCTTTTTATGGAAAATGTTAATTTTATTTTCGACTAGCGCGCATAGTATCCGCAACTTCGTCTGCGTTCAAGTTTAAAGTTAACATCGTGTTATGTACATATAGCGTCGTCACATGGATGCGCAGATTTTAAACACAAAGAGATTTTTAAGATTTTGTACTATTTGCCATGTTAATATGCTACTTCGCCAAGAAAGTAAAAGCTATATTTAATTATTTATAGAGAGATTATAATCACTTATACCAAAATGAAAATGGGTTTTATTTCGACACCAATGAATTATTTAAAAAGGTAAATTTAACCATTTTGAATTCTTCAAAAAGAAACATGTAGAAAAACAAACTAAAAATGTATTTTAGAAACGGTAATTTTTTTTTTGAAAACTGAATAATATCACTTTTTCTGAGTTTTTCTTGGTAACGCTAATGTACAAGAATACCATAGCGTTCCTTAACACCGTGGTTTAGTGTAGGTACTTAATTTGTTATTAAATCATAATAAATTAAAATCTAATAAATTAACTATTAATGTAAAAGTAATAATTTCGTACATTTTCCCCAATACAGGACAGGAAAACCTGGACAAACACACCCATTTTACACATAAACACCAATTAAAGATGATACGATTAATATTTATCGGTACTCATTAATAAAGCCTGATGCATATATGCCGCAAGCCATTCTCATTGCATTATTTTGATAATACCCCAATACAATATCGCAATAATATATTTTTGTTTTATACACTTTAATCACTATAATAATTAATTTACTGAGGCTGGCAGCTTAAGTTGAAAAAAATGTTATAATTTTATCACATAAAAACTGAACTTCAGTTTATTAATTAATATTTTCAAGTAACAAATAAAATGTCATACATGTTATTAACGTTATCATTAACCGACTTTAATTATCCCACGTCGAGTTCAATCAATTACTTCAGTAGGTTTATTCGGAGATTGTTAAATATTCCACGTTTATTAACTTTTTCATGCAAGCTCGTTGATTTTGGGTGCTCTTAATCTATCCATAGGGGCGGGAAAATTTTAATAGCCTACTATCGGCTAATGTGTAAATCCACCGCATTTGTTATGTATGTACGTAGTTACAATTTCAGTAATCTCCTAGGAGAACAGTTCATTTATCATGCTAAGCCCTGACCCAAGCCGTGAGGCGGCCGAGTGGCTCCAACTATGATACTTATAACACAACAATATGAGTTTGGTAACGACTTAAAAGCAAGATCAAATATATTCCCGGCCGTGGTTCATGGTGAGGATTCCGCGCGAGAAAACTTATGCAATAAATGTCCGACCGAGTGTCGGCAAGTAACTTTGTGTTGCGATTAAGTGTAAACTACCAACTGGTATCATGTTATTTGGTATATTAACTTGTACAGACTAAATGGACAGTATGTGATATATTTTTTTGACAACTTCGTTGGTTTAGTCATCGTAAATGCGACAGTTGAGGAAGAGGTTCGTCCCCTATTACATGTGACCTAAAACATACCCGAAAATGTGCGAATACATTCACCTCTGCCTAACCAGGGACGGACAGGCGTGATGGTATGTTGTATTATACATTTTTGCATTTTAATCATTTTTTGTAGTTATAAGGGCTGCTTGTCGGTATTCTGACAGTTGCATTGGGTAAATATGGTATATGTTTTAGTAGCAATTGCGGTTTTGAGATGTACAACTCCGAGATACCCTCGGGAGATGCCACGGGTGGCGCAATATCCTTAGGGATAGTTTGAGACGTGGCAGAGCTCTCAGAAATGTATTGGATTTATGTCAGTGCTCTTGCTAACTTTAGAGATATACATATATAGATATATCTATACATGGCAAATGTTTTATCTTCCACATGCGGCACATAACGGATAAAGCAGTGATATAACCTAGTGGTGTGATCAGTCAACTGTGAAGTCAAAGGTTCTAAGTTCAATCCCAAAGCACGCGCTACTCAGTACTCACTTATCGAAGAACTATAGCCTAAACTCTAACAAATGAGAGTGGACATGTGGTAGCACCACTGAGGAACAAAATGTACCGCATCATCATCATCCCAATCGTTGTCCCACTGCTGGACATCGGTCTCCCCCAAGGAGCGACACGACGACCGGCCATGCGCCGCCCGCATCCAGTGGCTTCCAGCGACCTTTATCAGGTCCGCAGTCCGCCTCGCCGGGGGCCTATCCACCGTAATAGGTACTTATATATATTTTTATGTATTAAATAAGTCTGTGACTATATAATATAATACTGATACTATAAACTGATTCTATATCTAAAAAAATAACTTTCATTTGATACATTAAACGAGCCGTAATAATGATTAATTTGTTCAAAACATATGACTAAATAACACAAAATGTTTTTTCCTAAAAAAAATAGTTTTGCGAATACTGGATTATTGCCCGTGGGCGTCAATATATCAATATTTTTTTAATGTTTGTTATTCATATGGGGGCTACATCAATATAACGATACCGCATCAATATATGAAATAATTTAATTAAAAATTTTTACATTTTAATTTAAATCTAAAATAACCTATTAATTAATATTGACAGTTCTCATAATTGGCTTGAGGTACTGTGTAGGAGGTACTCATAATTTCAGCTTGGTTAAACCAATAAAATCATTGTAACTATTGAATACTTCTATTTTCTGTTTGCTAATATATTTCATTAATAAAATAGGTACCTCTCAACAATTTAATTTGGAAATATTTGATATCGCCCGGTTTAAACTATATTGATTTAGATGTCTGTGAGCGTACTAAGGTTGGGATTAAAATCTAAATAATTCGAATAATCAATCATGGAATTACGTAAATACTAACTCAACTAAAATGGTATGAGAAAGAGGAAAGTCTAGCAATTTTTTTTAAAATACATCATGTTGTATAAACATGTAAAATTAACTTTTGGGACAAAGCCAATTTTACATCAGCATTGGCCACACAATTTCTGTTATTTTTTAAATTCCTATTTTGCGTCCCTTTAGAGCACTTTGTCACAATAATTGTCACTTAGCTACCCCAGTAACTTCCTCCGCTATACGTCCAGATATTCAAATTAAACTCACACAAGCGGCAAACAATAGCAACGTAAAAACGTTTCCTTTGTTAATCCATTAAGTAAATTTCAGTAAAAAAAAGGAAATGTTTCGAAACACAATGAATAGGAACAAAACTTGAACGCGCCCGGATCGCTTTCAAATCCCGGAGAGTGAAACTTTGAGCGAGTAATAGATTAATATGCAAATAGGTGCGAGCGCGGGCCGCGCCGCTCGCAGCGCCGCCCCGCGGCCGCCGCCGGCAACCGCCCGCCCATTAGCCAACATTTTATTAATTCAATTTCAGACGGATCAAACCGGATATCATATTGACGAAAACTGTTCGCAATCCAATATTTAAAACGCCAGCTAATGAGCGCCATAATTGTGTTGATGTAAGATGTAGCTAATGGAAGCTCCGCTCGAAGTTCCGAGACTTCATCACAACTACGAGCGTTATGAATAATGGAGTGTTATTTAAAGGTTCACTTGTATTTTAAATATGGACTACTCCCAACTTCCACTGTAGCAGTTTGTATAATTGAAATCTCTTGAGCGATAATGTTAGTGAAAGTAAAACAAAACATTTCTTGCTTATCGTCTCGGTGTTTTGAAAGTCGACTGAAGAAATAGGTTATTGTTGGATTAAACAAGTTCCTAACTAAACTTATATAAGTTCTACATCTGGCACTTGAGAGGCTTTCGGGTCGTAAATGTTTTGGCACTTATCTTAATAATATATTGAACCAGCTATTGCTCGCTGTTTCATGGACCCACCCTATTTTCCCTTAATGTCGAAATATCCAAAAATCCGTTCTTAGCTGATGTCTTCTATATCTTATATTAAAATATTGTAATGCATGTATTGTGTGTGTAGGCAAATACCCACTATAACTGAGCGATCGACAGCATTGCATTAAAGAGCTAGCCTGTTAAAAGAGGAAGATTGTTGAAAAGAAGATCAATGAAGATTGTTGCGGGTGAGTTCATTTCGACTCACGCTCGAGGCATTCGAATTCCGAAATAGAATAAGGTATTTAATGTGAACCTGCCTTAGGTACTAGGTAAATATGGTCATATTGCTGTATGGTGACAGTCTAGCTGTTAAAAAACGGGACATTGAAGAAAATGTCAACATTATGTTAAGTCTATCGACACAAACTGGATGTCAGTTTATTATGTGTGCGTTACCATACTCAAGCAGTTTGACAGATGATCAGAACAAACATATACACACCCTTAATATGTTTATGTATAACATATCATGTCATCATGACTCAATTTTATTTTTTGATACTAACATATTTATAAGATGTTTTATAATAACAAAATACAATATGTACCTTCCTTTTAGTTATAAGCGACAAATTGCTAAACTTTTAGCATTTAATTTACAATTTAACAAGTTTACACATGATGTAAACAAAACTTATTGTAATAATAATATTACAGTTACTTTACACTGTAGTGATAAACCTGTTTGTTTATCTCCACTGCCACTTACTTTAAACTGACAGTAGCGACAACAGATAGGCTTCATGAATTGATAATTGTTCATCAAAACATGCAAGGCCTATCCGGCAAGGAGTTAGAATTAAGTTTGTTCATGGAACACCATGAGGTTCAGATTATGTGTCTAACTGAACACTGGTGTAAAAAATTTGAAATTAATTATATTAACAATGAACATTATACTGTACAGAGTGCGTTCACAAGAGAAGAAGCTATACATGGCGGGTCATTGATTATTGTTTTGAATAGTTTAAAATGTAAAGAACGCAAAGCTATCTTGAATCTTTCTGTTGAGCGCACTATTGAGTTGTCTTGTGTTGAACTGGAGTATTTCGTGGTAATATGCGTGTACCGCCCACCCTCAGGTGACTTTAATTCTTTCGAAAAAGTAATGGAGGAATCTCTTAACAAAATAAAATCACATAAGAAAGGGATAATAGTGTGTGGAGACTTTAATGTCAATTTATTAGAAAAAACTTCCTTAAGTACTAGATTAATAAACTTATTTAAATCATTTAATTTAAAATATTTTTTTATGGAGCCTACTAGAATTACAGCGTCATCCTCCACTTGCTTAGATAATATATTTAGCGACCGTGATGCAACAAACGCATTAGTTATTAACGATTTAACATCTGATCACTGTGGACAAATAGCTAGGTTTAATAAATTGCCTGATAAGAAATTATCCAAAATTACTTACAGACCATTAACAAAAAGCAAAATTAATAAATTCAAAGCCAAGGTAGATACTAATGTCCATCCTTCATTATTGCAGCACGACAGTCCGGATGTTATGTATAGTAATA
Organism: Craniophora ligustri; assembly: GCA_905163465.1. Lineage (NCBI taxonomy): Eukaryota > Metazoa > Arthropoda > Insecta > Lepidoptera > Noctuidae > Craniophora > Craniophora ligustri. Next base: position 17,162,698 of record LR990956.1, read on the forward strand.
TATTTAAAGTTATAAATAATGAGTTTTTGGGCACCTTCACGACGAAGACAATATAATCCAAGAGTACCACTAAATTCAACGAGTGGGCAACCCCGGGTATTTATAAGAGTAGAGCTAAATTGTATGAGTTATATGAGTTAAAAAATCATAAATTTGATGCATCCTTCGTAGATTATGTAAGAAAATATTCAAAATTGTTTAAAAAAGTTTGTAGAGTAGCCAAGTCAATTTATCTGAGTAATAAAATTAAAAACTCTGATAATAAAATTAAGGCAACTTGGAATGTTATCAATAAAGAATCTGGAAAAATTGTAAAACATGTCAATAAATTTGAGATAATTGAAAACAACAGGATGCTTAATAAAGATCTAGATGTAGCACACGCCTTTAATAGTTTCTTTGCCAGCATACCTATAACTACAACCAGTTGCTTAGGTTCTTCTGCAATCGAGGCTGAAAATCTACTTCGCAGAAGTGTGCCCAAGTCTCAAGCCACTTTTGCGTTTCACCACGTCACCTCTAGTGAAATAGTAAATACATTTAAATCCCTGAAGTTAAAAAAAACGGGTGACTTATGGGACATGTCCGTCACTGTCTTAAAATCAGTGATAGATATCCTCGCTCCCTATTTAGTTGTCATATTTAATAAATGTATCGACTTAGGTACTTTTCCAGACCTCATGAAATATAGTAAAATAATCCCATTATTTAAATCCGGAAATAAAAACGATCTCTGTAATTTTAGACCCATATCCATTTTGCCAACTATTAGTAAAATTTTTGAAAAACTTTTAATAAAGCAATTACTTGGATATTTTAACGTAAACAGCCTCCTTCACTCTGAACAATATGGTTTCACACAGGGTCGTTCAACAACGGACGCAGGAGTTGCATTAGTGAAGCACATATTTGACGCTTGGGAGAATTCACAGAACGCCATTGGTGTATTCTGTGATCTTACGAAAGCGTTTGATTGTGTCCATCATACAACACTTATTTGCAAACTTGCTCATTATGGGATACAAAATAAGGCTCTAAATGTCCTAATTTCTTATTTAAGTGATAGAATGCAGTTTGTGGACATTAATAATACAAAATCATCTGGATTGTCAGTGCAGTTGGGTGTACCACAGGGCTCAATTTTGGGCCCTTTCCTTTTTCTAATATATATAAATGATTTTCCACATTATCTACAATCCATGTGTGATGTAGTGCTATTTGCTGATGACACTTCGCTTATTTTTAAAGTAGACAGAAATAGGGATAGTTTTGACGATGTAAATAGTGCACTAGTTCAGGTAATGCATTGGTTTACAGTAAATAATTTGGTACTTAATGCTAAAAAAACTAAATGTGTAAAGTTTAGTTTGCCCAATGTAAAAAATCTAGGACCCAACTTAATTGTCAATAAAGAAGTACTAGAGACGGTCAATTCTACAGTTTTCTTAGGTATTACATTAGATGCCAAACTCCAATGGGGCGCTCATGTGTCATGTCTCGCGGGAAAACTTAGCTCTGCTGCTTATGCGGTCAGAAAAGTTAGATAATTTACTGACGTGGACACTGCTCGCCTTGTTTATTTTGGTTATTTTCATAGCGTTATGTCTTATGGAATTCTTTTGTGGGGCAGAGCCACCGATATAGAAAGTATTTTTATTTTACAAAAGAGAGCTATTCGTTCTATATACTCAAAGTTCCATCCATTTTGTCTCGATGTCCAGCGTTTCACAACAGTGCGGTTTTTGAGGCATTTTCTGCCTCGCACCACCGCTCTGTGGAACCAGCTGTCGCCGGCGGTCTTTCCGAACCGTTACGACGTGGGAACCTTCAAGAGGAGAGTATATTCTTTATTAAAAGGCCGGCAACGCATTTGCACGTCCCCTGGTGTTGCAGATGTCCATGGGCGGCGGTAATCACTTACCATCAGGTGAGCCTCCTGCCCGTTTGCCCCCTTATTTCCATAAAAATAAAAAATATATATATCAGTTAAGTGCTAGAGTTTCTCTTAGGGAACGTTTTAAAGAAATTGGAGTAATGACAGTTGCATCACAGTATATTTATGCCAACATAATATATATAAGGCAAAATATACATTCCTATTGTAAAAATAGTGACATTCATAATATTAACACGCAAAATAAACATAAATTATGCGCTCCTAGTCACCGTTTACATAAGGTGCATAATTCATTTGAGGGAGTCGGTATACGTATTTATAATAGAATATCTAGTGACATTTTGAATCTACCGACTGTCGCTTTTAAACGTAAAATAAAAGATTGTCTTATCAAGAAGGCATATTATAATTTAAATGACTATTTTAGTGACAGTACAAGATGGTCACCGGATTGACCCAAGACAACTCACTATTGTAACTTGTTAAAACGTGTTATTACATGTGAGCGGGCACATACAGACAAATGGAGGCTAAGTGTGTATTAAAATATTCATAATTATATATTTTTATTGGTAAAATGGATTTGTGTATGCTAGCTCACATAATAATAATAATTTAGCTGATTCGATAAACTGTGTACCAATTGATTCATTGTAATATTGTATAGAATCGTTAAATTAATTAACAGACAGAACTGTGTTGTTGGGGAGTTTGTTGCGCCGCTTCTTCTTCCCAACAAAAACACTAGGAAGCGGTGAAGGGCGGGCGTTTTGGGGGCTGTCTTTATTGTCGACGTTCAAAAAGAGCCAATTAAATTTGGCCTACTTTGAATAAATGATATTTTGATTTAGATAAAAAAAAAAAAAAAAAAAAAATATATTACCTAACATCAACGTCAGTACATTTCACAGTAGAACTAACATAAGTTCGTTGCTCCGCTGAATTCCCCACATTCCGCCGAGGCAGGCTTTTCGTGCTAAAACTCTGCCGAGCAATGAATAAGTGTTCTTGTAATTTCAGGTCGAGAACGGTTTTTGTTTTAAAATATTTGCGTGTTTACAAATTTATGGGTTTCGACCAGAATGTTTGTTAATGGCGGCCATATTGTATAAAAGCTTGAAACCTAGTGTGCCGGCTTCGGGCCGCAGCCGTAGCGTGCTCGTAAATTGTAACAGCTGGTATTTGATATATTCAGTACATATTAAAACTATATTTTATTTGAATTTTCACTGCCTCATTGATCGCAAGTGAGTGTTTAAACACAATAACGCTTATAAAGGGCTATAATGGAACAGTACTCCAGTGTAAACTACTTCAATTATGTAAGTAATTTTCCTAACGCTTTTCAAATATTATTCAATTGATACTATTTGTACCATTATTGACACTGACACTTGCATGAGTATTATTGAACGAAGTGTCATCACAACAAATTATTGTTGAATGTGTATGCATTGTTTGCTTTTGATAAATAAATAATAGATATTAAGGATTTTATAGAATGTGAGATAAAAAGCAACATGCAAATAATATTATAATATTCCAGGACATTATTACACAGCCCCATCTAGTTCCGTGGTAAGCAGCGAGGCTTGTGCACTAGAAGGTTGATATACTACATATTATATACTTTTTTTGTAAATATATACTTGTCGGCGCAGGAAGGCCTTCATCAGAATTCATCGTGTATTCAGTTGTTGTGGGCGTATTTTCGATCAGGAGGCATCATATCGCTTCTGACTTCTCATTATAATCAGATAGGTACTAGGGCACACTATAATTATTCGGGCAGATTACAAGCGATTCGTCGCAGACGTGGTGCGCTTGCGGTTCCCGTTCAGCTCGTCTCCAAAACAAGATATCCGCACCGCTTCCATTCACACGACGCTCCGCTAAAGCGACTTTTTGACAACAGCCACTCTCAGATTTGACATTATCGACGACGCACGCATGCGCCGTCATACTTATTATACATAAATACATACACAAACATTGACCCTATCGGGATTCGAACCCGGGACCCGTAGCACAGAAGGCAGCGTTAATTACCGCTGGACTAATCAGGTCGTACAAAAATAATACACAGCTGATTCCCTCAGTGTAGCACGCTTTGATCTCGTTATCCCTAATCCTGTCGAACACATCACTGCTATTACATGATAAATGAGGTATTTCTCGCGTTTTTGAGTTAGAAGAAGAAAATGCATTCGAGAATAGAACGGGTTTCCTAAAATGCGCATCTTGCTTTTGATGATAAAGTTGTAAAAAGCTCGAACAGCAATTGCATCAAATGTTGAGAGTTCCAGCGCTATCTCCCATCGAGCACAACCCTTGTGCCGCCACTCGGTGTAATTGGTATTGGTTCAGGCACCGCCGGCTCGTTGTCGCGCGCTCTAACGATCGACTCGTGCCCAGATAGCCTGCAGAACTCGCCACCATGTCCAAATACTGAGCTCTGAATTGTTAGACCATTTTATACATGCAGAGAATCGGTGTTTATGTTATTATGTCAAAATAACTAGTAGCATATGTTAGAACAAAATACTGCCTGCTGCCTAGCAGCTGATATCAACAAACAGGGTTTTGAATTTCACAAGATCTCTTTGTTTTGCAAATGAGAGAATACAATCATGGGATCAGTAACTGACTACAGTAATATTTAAAGTTTGCTAGATGACCCTTTGTAGCTAAGTGAGAATTTTACTTTGATATCAGATTCGTGTATCAACATGATTGACTGCGGCACCTACACCGATAATCGCAGGATTAAGGAGACACCTACCCACGATATCACCTAGAGATTGCAAACCGGGCCCGGCCGGGCCCGGTGCCCTTTTAGACATCCACCGGGCCCGGCCATTTATACCGGGCCCGGTGACCGGGCCCGCTAGGTACGAGAACTGCAGCACGGAAGCCCCAACTTGTAGAAAATTGGCATGGCAAGTTGCCGTTCTCCCGCGCACCTCTCACCCCTGCTCGCTGTATGCGTGTTTTCTTTTCTTCACTTAGTCACAGTATAATTTCTACTGTGACTTAGTCGACGTTTGTCCTTGGTTGACGAAGTATGTGTGTTACTCTGTCATTCCGTCGCCGCCGCAAGCACAGCAAGACTAGTTTATTATAGCTACTTTCATAGCATCATGTCTTACGGAATATTGCTGTGGGGCCGTGCTGCAGATGTAGAATCAGTCTTCTACTGCAGAAAAGAGCAATAAGAGCCATTTATAACCTAAGTTCTCGTGATTCACTCAGGGAACTCTTTAAAGAAATAAATATTATGACAGTGCCCTGTCAGTATATCTTTGAAAATATAATGTACATTAGGAAAAATATATCACATCATACGAAAAAATGTGAACTGCATAATTATAATACTAGATATAAGTCAAAATTAATGCAGGCACAACTTCGTCGCGCTAAAGTCCATACCTCTTTTAAATTTGTGGATATAGTTAAAACTAAAGCTACCAAAGTTTATCTATCGAAGTTGATAAGACAAGTTTAGCACATTAGGCAGCGTTATTAGTTTCTTATTCTAATATAATAAAGGTTTTCAAATACATAGTTACATTAGTATTCGTAATTAACTTTAAGCTAGCAGGTCTTTCTCTTTACTCTGTATAGTATTACGTAGTAACTAACTAATTCTATATTACAAACTCGTGATTTTGAGACTGATTAAGACCGGGTTGCAATCCCTAATATCACCCGTTGTAATGTACATACATAATATATCCTATCACGCTATTATCCCTGGAGGGTTAAGCACAGGTGGTATGCAACAGTATATCCAGACCTCACTGATTACCTATATCTAGATTGTATGTTATAGTGGGCAAACCTATTTCCATTAAACTGCGAGCTGTTGTTGAAAATTTCATATTGAAATCCAATGATACCTTTCCTGACGAATCAAACCCAAGACCTCAAGCGAACAGTCGCGCTTGACTAATGAGGCAGTTTGTTACACATACTATATCTATTACATAAACATCTACGACATTGTTCCGTGTATGTAGCATGTTGTGTGTTTGTACTCAGTCAACACATTGTTGGCGCCCGATAGGGACACACTTCCTACAGCCATGTTAATTAATAAGTCTTGTGATAAATTTTATAATTTCTCAACAGGTACATAATCAAATACAAAAATAAAGCTTACGACACATCGGAATTCAAAATATTTAATTACAAAGTGACTCAATATCAACAAACATTTCTACTGTTGATCTGTAGATAGATTTCCTATCGCCATTTCCTAAGTATCCTTAGAAATATATATACTAAACGTGGGCAAGTCCACATCGGCAACTAAGCTTAGAATCATAAGACCGATGAAGCACCGTGTAATACACTAACTACATGTCAAACGGAAAAACGAAGCGAATTTTAGGAAAGCCTTTGACAAGTCTCTTTGAACACATAGATGTTTGATTTTATCTATAAATAGTAAATAGCTACTGCCAACAAGATCCTTTGATAATGTTGTGGAAAATTCTGACTGCTTTAAAGGTAGAGGCACTGAAAATATTCCCCAATACTTGATTGGACGGCCGCGGCGTCCGCAGTCAGAATTCCTAGGAAATTGAGAGGGGACTCATTCCTCTGCGCCCAGGATTGGGATAGTCTTGATCGTCGACATCGTTAAAAACAATCACAAATTAAAAAAACCTTATTTAAAACCTTATCAAAATTATTACATTCTATTAAGCCTTCGATATTACGAATATGATCTAAAATTACAGTTATCCGGAAAATAATCAAAAGCTTAACTTTTCCGCATTCGTGTAAGAGGATATAGGTACATTGCGCGAAGAACCTGACTAAAGGCAATGCGGCACGTTGTGAGACGTGGAGCGATCGCGGAAAATCGTTAAAGTGTTAGTAAGTGTCCACACCCTCGCCTAGTCGCTCACATTCACTGCTCGTGCTCTGCTCGACAGTTTTCACATTTTAACTCCTCCTCTTAGAAGTAAACGCTTTTTCCTTCTATTTGGATGCATACCTTTTCTTTTTTACTCATTTTTTTTTTATTACTCATTCTACAGAAAACTTTTTGATTTAAAATCTAAGTAATCAAATAAAAATCATGTAATAGTAATGAATAAACCATTACATTTTGGCACACCCACACGAATCCGACCTACAATCTGGTAAATGCATTTGGAGTTTTTGTAGTGTGAAAATCTCAGGCAAAAGCTGAAGTTGGAACTTTGCCCGATAAATGTCGATAGCTTCGCGCCATCTCGCATAAGGAGGCAATACCGTTAGCGACTGCTGGGTGCAGCCGAGCACATCGTTGTTTACCCCCTCGAGATCACAGGCGTGACGCTACACAGCTGTCAGCCCTGATTGCGGATTAGACAAATGGTTATACGTGCACACTACGTCTAAATTTCAACGAACAACCGCGCTCAAGATTGGCTGCGGCGCGCATACTAGTTTGAGACATGAGTTCGCATTTTCCAATATGAACAGCTGACGGAAAGCGGTAAGTATTTACGTACCCTTCATTTCCTCACTAGATTATTCGATAAAATTGCTATCGTGACAAGAATGATGTAGTGTCCGCAATCATGAATGTCGGACAGTCCGGCTGTGTGACGGACGGCGTCCGACCACATAAGCTTCTGCCGACCCGCTCTTTGTGGCTGCTCGCTCGCATCCGCTCCCTGGGAATGCGGGAATGGAAATTCCTTCCCTTGCGCCGTAAATGTAATATGTGCTTTATTGAAATAAATCGACACATCTCACTACCTCAATCAGTCGCAGATGTGTCGAATCTTTCTATATGGCATTCTTACATCGACAACAATATATCAGGAAGTTTCCAGCACTTTACAATAACTCAAAAAATCAATTAACTTGCATTTTGATTACTATCCAAAGACCGTAACTATTTTTAGTAAGATCGGTTTTATTTTGCTAAAAATATGGATACAAAAACAATCAATTGTTTTTCAGGAAACGTAGGCGCGATATATTTGACGTTATTGTATGTAGAAGGCGCAGGTAGTGTATCGGTACCGGTTCGACGTGACACTACATAGTCTGCTCCACGACGCGCGCATTGAATATAAATCACAGTCCGCGTCCACGCGGCCCACAGCTCCCGCCATCTCAGAAAAACATTGGCAGCCGTAACATTTGGCACATTTGTCATTGTGATTTGCTGATTTTCAGAAACAGAAGAGAGTACGATTAAAATTGAGTACTCTCTAAGTTAACGAGGCTTACTTTGATAGATGGTCACTCGGCGCGGCCCCACTCCACCCTTGAGTGCATATCCTAACGATCGTCCGGATTAAAGCGATGCTGTACAGCTCGTTTGGCATTGTAGCCAATTCCACCGTTAACAAGAGAAGTACGACAGATTTGGAGATAATTGGAAACTTCTTTGAGTATCTTCGAGAAGTCGTGTTATTCGAAACAGCTTGTTAAATACGTAAAATATTAAAGGCAGACCTTTAAAAATAGTCATCTTATAAAGTGGAACAAGAACGTGAAGATTAATGACCCTAGCTCTGTATGAGACAAGATCGCAGCAATCGCTCCCACCAAGTGTTGCGAGTGATGTCGGGACGCACCATTTAACATACACATCAAGCGTTCCGTGAATAAGCGGTGGAGTATTCCGTGACAAGTGAACAGCCTTTGATGTAAAAAAGGAACGTTTCTCTGTAAAAAACTGAATTATTATTGGCTGTAATCGCTCCGCTGCCTTTGAACTTTCCGTCTTGCGTGTGACAGTTTTATTACATATTGCTCGGAGCCGCGTCTGCCGCGTGGAGGTGAGGAGGGCTTGTATGATATTCGCAGTGATCCCAACTGTGCAAATGTATTTACAAATCTGTCTAACATTCATTTTCAGCTTCTTATTTTCAATTCATCTGAATTGAATTCAATAGGCTTAGTAAACAACAAGTCTTACCGGGAATCGTTGCCGGAGTTACATCGTGTGATTGTAATTTGTCAAAATTTTGTTTGGTCGTTAGGAACGATAATGATTTTAATTCTCTCAAAGTCCTAATAAGTTCAAAGACAAAAGCTTTTGTTTGCGTGGAGTATAAATAAGCCAGTTGTCGTATAGTTGTACCGCAGGGTGCGAAACTTTCCGCTTAAAGATTTACGAGCACACTATATCTGGTAGATGACCTTGTGAGCTCAAACTCAGTAGCCGCGACTGTGCGAAATTCCACGGGCATAACAGAGCGGGTGTGAGCTTGCTACTTGAAAACAATTTTAAAGTATCCGAGCAGTTCCCCACGTGACAGAATAAAAGAAATGTCGTGTTAACGCCGACATTACCGCTCGCCGAGCTTTTATCCCGGAATCTTCTCAAATGCAATAACGATAGAAATTTAGCGTAAGATCGAAGTGAGGCCATTAGAGCTCGTTCCGGAGCATTTGCGTGGAAAATGTGACGGTCAAAGCGAGTGCGGCGGGGCTCGCGAATAAACACGAGTGTCCGCCTTCAGCTGTATGTAATTTGTTAAAGCAAATTGGGTTCAAAAAGAAAATCCTCGAAAAGTAGGACCCACCCGCAAACATCTTAAGATTTGTACTCGTTCTCATGTTCTAATCCGAACCTTCTGGTCCGTTCATTACGTGTACTGTTTCCAAGCAGAATGGTCGTGCCTATTTATTTTGGCCCAGATTTTGACCAATATCTGGATCATTTTATCTCGCCAAGTTTTACGACTGTGTCTACTCGCTTCCGAACAATATCATACGTTACTTCCTCTCCATAAAAACAATGTCGTCTAATGATAAGGTTTGCTATTATGATATTTTCGTAGCCGAGCTCCCCTCTCTGGCGGGAGGCAGCAATTTTTCTAATCCTCTTTCTGGTAATAAAATCAAATAACACGATCACACCGAGAACAATAACGTTAGTAATTCTGTGTAAAAAGCAATCAAGGTTTATTCGACGATTTTCCTATTGAAGAAGTTTCAGTTGATTTTGTGCAAAGTTTGCGTTATTCCTTCGTAATAAGCGAGTGTCGGAGAGGGCGCGGGTGCAGGCGGGGAGAGGGTGCGGGGGGGGGAGCTCGGACGCGATCATCCATCATCCGCGGACGGCGGCGGGTTTTTATCTACAATTGCGAATACACCGCGGGTAAGCTAATTTATTTTGCGCGGTAATCATTTGCGCGCTGTAGTACATCATGACTGGGGTCTGAATAGATTCATTCAGATCGTGAAGATGAAACGTATTATATTCAGAGTAAAAAAAATTTAACTATGCAAGCCGTAGTAATTACGAGGTGAAAAAAATGAACTATATAGAAAGCCAGGATGTTTGTTAACAAGATGATTTTCATAATAAGCTCGAGGCCAGGACCGAAATAAAAGCCTATCACGATAAAAGTATTGAAGACGCGTCAGCGGAATCGACGGGCCGTAAAACAGTCCCTCTCGTAAAAGGAATTTAATTCTTCGTTTCCACATTAAGGGCCGGAAGGGACTGATGATGATTTAAGAAAATGATGACGTCACATTTTCCTTGCTTACGTCCGTTTTATGTATTGCCATAAATACGTTTGGAGTTCGCGCCGCTGCGCACTGTCTAATGAGCGGCCTCAGCGTCGAAAACGGCCGGCAAACAGGACACAACGAAATTGCTTTCAAATTTATGTATTTTGCTTTGATTATAATTTCTTATAATGTTGTACTCTAGCTGACGGTGTTTATTATTGTTACAAAGATTTAGGCTCATTGTGAATATTATATATCTCGTTTAAAGAATTCCGTTCTACTTGAATTCCAAATGTTTCAATGAAGTAGAAAATTAACTTTTTTTTATGAGCTAATTGGTATATAACAAGGTACACAATTTCTTGGAAATTTCCGTAGTAAAGTTCAATGTTTGATTGAAAACAAATTCCTATTATTATAAGATAATATTGTATAGGCACAAACTGAGTGTTCATTTTCCTAAAAGATTTTAATACACTTCAAACAGTCCCACAGAAATTACCTTTCTTTGTGGATGGTTTGATACAGACGACAGTACGTCAGAGCGTCAGACGTCACCATCAAAGAACCTGCAAACAAACCCATGTTTTTGATAAATGATGACGACAAATATTTTTCTCTTTGACTGCCGCCCCTCCTCCCCTAGTCTCCCCCCACCGCTTCGATATTGGTTTTTGATAACGTCACTTTGCTCCTTTAAAACGGGATGTTGAGATAAATTCCCATCAGTTTTAGCACAAAGCAACAAACGTAATCGACGGCGTTCATTCACCCGATACAGCGCGGCTCCGATGAGATCTGATAAATATTCCGTCGAGAGGATCAAACCGTTGCGAACTCCACCAGATATTAATAATTATTTTCAGCCTTTTCACAGATTTACGTTTGAAGAATTATTTTTTTGGATTCATCGTTAACGATACAATCTTGTGTGGAGGCTCATAAGTAAAATTAAAACAGGTATCTCTATTTATGTTTAAATGGTATAATCTAGTAACCTGGTTTAATTGATTTTATATTTCAAATATTTGATTGAGATAAAAAATATGACATAAAACATTCTGAATTTTCTAGTTACTGGCAAACATTAAAACAAATTATGTTCTGCACGGTTTTTACCACAGCATATGGATATTATTGAATCCCAAAAAAGTAGTTTTATTTAGGTGAATTTATTAAATTAAAATTCACTCATCTCGTGTGTTTTTTGAACTCACTCTTGAAACGTCTTGATTGAGTTTAATGACTTTTTTGGGTATAATTGGTCTTAGACCTACTAATAAAAGATCGTAAGCTATTTTTTATACCCCGAGATGATAACAATATTATTATATTCACTAGAAATTTTTGACGGGTCAGCTAGTATAATATAATATTTTGTATACAAATTGGTAGCAGTGTATGCGAACAATACAGTGTGGTTTTTACTGTAACTCATGTCGGCGTATATAGCTAGTTGGCGGCATGCAACGTCCGTGCATGTACAACTCCGGGCTCCGCTCGCCCCGCCGTGCCAGCAAATAGCCGGAACATTACAGGTAATTTGACGTCATTCGTCATGTCACACAATCACTTGTGTTCAATACACAGCTTCCTGCATGTCACTCACGTTAAATCATTTCGTTTGTTTCCATTCTATATTAAATTTCATGGCTGTGTGAATTTATTTGATTCGCATTACTCCGCGCGTCTCTCCCGGCGGAGTTTTCTTTAATATCATTCGTCGGGTGTCATTTCTGTTGACGTCATCAATCATTCTCAGTAACTTTCTCAATAGAACTTTAACTTATTCGAGCTCTTTTTATTCGGAAGTTCATTATTAAGCATTGGTTTTTCCTTGAGATGATTGATACAAATATTTTTTAGTCGATTGTTATTACTGTCTGGAAGAAATCGCTTTAAGCGATAAGACCGCCAATTGTACTTTTAAGATTTGTTTATTCCATTTTGTTGTGTGTATTTCTTTGTGTACAATAAAGAATACTCTATCTATCTATCTATCTACTTTTTGAATGCAGAAGTTACTGTATCATCATTTTCAACCCATTTATTGACGCACTGCTAGGCACAGGTATTCTGTCTAGCTTTGTGAGGGTTAGAAATTTAAACACATTCCATTCTTACGACATTTTTCAATATCGTTTGAGTACGTTATAAATAAGCACGTAACATTGAAAAGTCAAGTTGAAAACCTTTAACTTATGTACAGTCTACCGATCACAACACTAGGCTTTAATAGCTACTAAATGACTGTATGCTTTGATTAAAACGACTATAAGGTTAACTCCACTTGTGATTTCTGTAACTTAGAACAGTGTACTTTAAACTAGTATAAAAGTTACAAATCTTGAAGTACACTCGTGTGCACTCGGGTGCACTCGGATGCTCTCGGCTCTCAGTTGACTACCATGAGCCAGTCCTTATTGCTTCACATTAAACTCGTTGAACTTTGCCAGCAGGCTGCGGGACTCCACGAGATTCTATTAAATTGCTTCATTGTATGGTTGTGCCTTGCACTTACAGATATCAACTTATAAGAACGTGGTGGGTAATGCAATATCAATGCCACAAATTATTGGAAAAATGTTTAACTATTGATATGATAGGATTCAAACAAATGAAAACAAAAATTAATGTAATCATTTTTGGTTGAAATAAAACTACATATTACGGATTTTATCGTCGTATCGTATTATCGTCGTATTATTATGTTGAATCCGAAAATATTGGTTTTATTTCAATGCCTAATATTTACGTAAGTGTAAGAAATCTATATATTGCATGTTATTTCTGCTTGTGGGAAAAGTATAAGTAAAATCTTTGTTCGTGATCGTACGTCAAGTATGACGAGCACATCTGCATTGCTTATTCATAGATTGCTCCAACCTTTCAACCCGACAAATTGGAGGAAAAATATGAACCGCTCCCTTAACACAAACAACCGAAACCGTTGAACATAAACAATGTACGCATATCAAACGATACAAGGCTCCATGTTTCAGTCTAAAATAAATCTAGACAGTATTCACGAAGACGAATAATAAGTATTACGTTACGAGGCACTTGTATTTGTATTCCCTTCTGTATCACATGATTCCATTGAAAATATATGTTGAATTATTTTGATGTATGATAGGTACTTTACAATTTAATTTAGACATACTTATCGTATTTCTCTAGTGGCTTCGTTAATTCTAAGGAGTGAAATTTATTAAATCTGTACAGTGTACCTTGTACATAGGTTTACCTACTAGCTTATTAGAAAGGACTATTGTATATATGAATATAACATAATGTAATACCCGTCTTGTTATGTATCTGTACAATAACCCGCGCGTCTCATATCCCAGGCTCCGCGCGATAAGTAGGTAGCTGACACATTCTGTTTTTGTTCGATTCCTGCCGCAATACGTACGCGCTCGCTCGACATCGAAACGCGATATTATTTGGCGGGATTTATACATTCCCCCGGGCCCTGATCAGTGGGTGACAAGTGAGAAAGCAATTTCTATTCGGCTCGTCCCCGGCGACTGGTTCGGATAACTCGCGAGATTTGTCCGTGTCGCTGTAACTCACGTTACCAAGACGATGATGGACTGCCGCTATATCTTCAGAATGGACGACTCGACTTTTATAACAAAGAAGAGTTATTGGCGCACGTAAAATTTTTAGAGCTCAGCGCTTAGATTCTTTTGTGAGCTCGCGAATATCAAGAAAATACTATGTTTTGATGGCATGATGTGAAGCTCATAAATTTCGTATTGTAAGAAAATTGCATTCCCAGACGGTATGAAGTCGTTAACTACAGTTTTGCCACTCGTTCTAGTGAACAGTACGTGAATACATCAGAAAAACTCTACCTCATCCTATGATGGATAATTTCTCTCTTGCAATAAAGAGAGAGTCATAATATGTCATACATGTGACATAATCATGTGCTCGCAGTCTGCAAATGTCCGAGCAGCCTGTAAACCGCTGCAGGCGACCACTAACACTGCACTCAAAACTACTTACACGCGGACACCCTGGACAAGCTCGGACAGCCCGGACAGGGTCAGACACCCCGGACATCCCGGACAGCTCGAACAACACGACAGAAGCTAAGTTAACCGGCAATGTGTATAAGTGCAATACTTTGTTAATAAGTTTACAATGATCCCAGCGCAATCTTTGTCAGTTATTTAAAACTAGGTTACATCTACATACATACTCACTCTCTGCATTAAGAAACAATCCTGGCTCGTTGAGTCGTTGCTCGCTCGACTTTGTTGTAGGTGTGCTCAAATACGTTAATAGAATTTCAAGTTAGTTTCTTTGTTTCCATGATTACACCATTCACTGTTTTGTTATGTTGATGAAGAGAAAGAAAAACATGTTTGTATCAGAAAAGCAGAATCCGATCAAGTGGGAGTTGAACTAGAAAAATCATATAAAGTTGAGCCGTTACAAGGCCTAAATTATGTTTTATAGTCGATAAGGATATTGAAATCAAAACTCGCTAGAAACACGGACATCCAAGAAGGGACATAAAGTTATTTTGTTTTTAAATATGTATATATGTTATGTTTAATGTATCTATAAATACATGCCCTAGTACCTAATTCAATTACGATTACCAATCTTCTTACACTTAAAATCGAAACCAAACTATACTTTGTACGTTTTTTCGTAAATAAATATTATTTTAATGCTGAAATTTCGGTCCTTCAGCATCCATCATAAGTCTGATCATGATATTATATTTTAAAGCAATATGTTAGCTCTATGATCATAAACTGAATAAACAAAATTTTCAAAATTATTTTCGCTGTTTATTGTAATGAATCCTGTTTATATAAACAATTACTTTATAGTGAGGATACAGCTCATAGTTCGTTATTAAAATTTATTTTACAATATGTTCATCAATTTTATCTATTTATTTGTATAAAGCAACATGTTCAACTAGCACAACAGATATCGCCAGTCCAATCGCTAATAATTTGTTGGAGCTATGAGCAAACTCGGCCAAGTCTTTGTTTACCGGCCATAAATCACGGGGCGCAACTCTTCGACGGGTGATAACTCGCGGAAAGGGAAACTGATGGAAGTTCGCAGCCGACTCCAGTGAATATCTCCGTATGTTACCTGCCGCCGCCGCCGCCGGGACTTACGGATATTTACGATTAATTAGATTGCTTTCCGTTGTTGCTAGACAAAGTTTTACCATCAATTCTGGGTGTTTAGTAGCAACGAGGCTTGTGTTACGAATGATTATTTTTTTGATACATTACATACATATAATATATATGTATGTAATGTATCAAATAGCACGTGATAAATACGCACATAACTTCCGAAAAGTCAGTGGTGCGTGCCTTGGGTTCGAACTCGAGACCTCTGACATCTCAGTCCACTGGTCACACCGCTAGGCTACCACAGCTCCATATATATATAAATTTAAAATAAGTATTATTTCTTTTATAATTTTGTATCAATCACACAAAAAACATATATTTGTCTAACTAGGTATACAGTAAGGTAGTAAGGTTTTTAAAAAGGTAATATTAAGAAATATATGTTATTGAACTCAAAATATACTAATGAAAACCTAGAATTTTGTATCTTTATAAAAAACAGCTTATTGCTGAAGAAGCGCAACAAATTACCAGCAATACTTGACTAGCCATCCTGTAAGATTGAAACACTTATTCAAACATCGGTCCGAGAGCTGATCGAAATTTTTGGGTAGGTATTTATTTTACATGTTGTATAATTTAGGGGTTGTGAAATGACCGCTACCCGCCAGCAGATCTGCATTATTGTATTAGGATAATATGGAAGAGTTATCTGACAAATTTTCAGAATGCCTCAAACACCTACCCAAAAATGTCTACCAGCTCTCTATTTAGATTGCTAATATAATTAGTTCGTAAACGAACAAAATATTACAATTATTAATCTTTTACCCGCAATTTTGTCTGTGTAGTAATAATGCCGTGGTTCAGTTAACATATACTAGGGAATTACGTCGTTTAATCCAATAAGTGGCCTACTATTGACAACCGTTTAGTAAAATATAACATTTTAATATGACAACAAGAGGTCACAGCGTGTAGTTATGGTAGTGCGTGAAGGTCGGAGGGCTGCCGGCGCCCAGCCTCGTGATTGATCGCCTGCCTCCCATGGGGAAAATCACTGCATGGATGTTTGCACGGAATAGAAACCTTAGGCGTTTTACACTCACGTGATTTATATTTATATCATCTATCTACTCCAATCATGTAGATTAATATATGTTTTGTTTAAACCTAATAAACGTAGATACTCGATTGATTTATCGATTCGAATTAAACGTATCTACCGAAGATATTATACATAGAAACATCCATGACGTGACGTCACAAACATTTTCTTCTACCGGGATTCGAACCCAGGTCCCTTACCACCAGAAAGCAGCCTGTAATACCGCTGCACTAACCGTGCCGTCAAGTTTATATCTATTTAGTGCAACCGATTGTTTAGAAAATAATATTCCATTAAGTTAAGTTATTAACAAATTATATTTAATTGTTGACAACTAATTTAACCGGGAGCATTGTGTACAAGTAATGACGGTAACAAATACAAATTAATCAATTCTGCGGCAGATATTGTATAATTGCGCGGCGCAGTTAGCCACTTGCGCCGCTCCCGATACGATTGTTTGGTTCACAGTAACAATTACTGGCAACTTAGCGGTCGCCGCCGGCTTTGTTACGTTTTCAGATTAATTTGCAACTTTATTGTTATAGTTGGTTTGATGTTTATGTACACACTATAGATGTAATATATACATTTATGTTAAATTAATATATCATGAAGATTAGGGTTAGTTTTGAATGATATTATTTTTAAGGTTTTCGGGTTTCACACCGTTGTCCATCTATTTGATCAGTCACGAGCCTCTTTCTAAGGAATACAAGATGATATCGAGTTTTAAAAATTAATATTAAAAACTTAAGTGTATGCTGTCTTAGAATTGTGAATAAATCAAATTATATAGAAAAATAAATAAAATAAAATAAAACAAAAAAATAACTACATATATTTATATTGGTCTGTTACCGTTGAAGTAAATCAAACCCATAATTTGTTTACACAATACAATAATATAACACATAATATAAAAGCTTGCTGCGAGATTTCCTGTATTTATTTCTTTTATAAAAATACATAAATCTACTTAGAATTACTTGTGTTGACAAGATATATTCTCGCGACAAGCTTTTATGTCAGAGAAATCTGTGTGTTTTTATTACTTTATGCGTCATTGCTGCGAAGTTGCTTGCCTTTTCTTATTTACTACAATCTATAGAACAAAAGGATCAGTTTATGTTTACAATAATAACGCATTGTCGTTCAAACTAAATCCAAATTTTAAATTTCACCTGTGTAGAATAACACGAAGTGGTTTTAATTCAGTTTGCGAAACTTCACCTCAACAAACTAATACTCATAGCAAGTTAAAACTTTCTAAACAATCTAAAATTAACCTTACCATTTAGGTACTAATCATGAAATTAAAGAAAATGCTAAGTAAAAAATGAAAATACCTAAGTAGTTTGTAGTACCAACCCTGAAAAATTGTACCATCGAACTCGCAACCCATAGCAAAGAAACTATTCCGCGAATAATTCTATTCAAGAATTTCTATTCTACTTTGTTAAATAATATCTTTGTGTCAACTCAGCTTCCTACACTTAATGCTAAATTATTCATATCACGTTTGACTTCCATAGTCAAATAACTGGTAACACTGTAACACAATATTAGGCCAGGAGAGGTATTGTTTTGATTACTTTTTTTTTTGCCAGAGGTTAGAATTTTTTCTGTCCATCTTCACATACACAAACACTCAATCTCAGAACAACTAACCGTAAGATTTATACATAGATATTGATTTCAACTGGAGATCGAACCCGCGACTTGTAACATAGAAAACGAATGCTTAGCTAATACGCTTAGTGTGTCATCGTTATTATTATCTTTATTTGTTCTATGCGTTTTTCATCCTAAGATTTTCTACATGATATGTCGTTCTAAATTGATCTTTATATCCGACATGAAACTTCATTATTCCCATATAAGACAAGCATTTTAAAGGAAACCAATTATTTTGTAATGTACATTTTAAATTTAAAAGAGTATCTATGTTATATCTTGTCGGCTACTTTTTGAAACCGTGCGACATATTTTGTCGTGTAATATTGGTTTTTCAATAAAAAACAATTTTAATTTATGTAATGAGTAATATAATTTTGATTAACATTATTCAATGTGTATATCAATTTCATCACCTAATTACTTATTTACTAAGTAAATCCGAATTTCTCATTTAACGGAGCTTGTTTTCGAGAGTTCATAGTATTCAGGAGTTCTCGGCATATTGTACCTATAACGCCGCAGGGGACTTGTGGGTACATAAACAGTCTTCCCAATTTGTCCTTGCCTCCTGTATATAAAATGTTTGTGTACATAGAAAGCAATATGTTCCTGCTAATATAATACCTTAAATACCTTTTACTAGCAAAAGAGCCAAACAAGACCTTATTAAGGAGTTACAAACCTTGAACTAATAATATATCGTATTTCTTTCCGAAAACCTAACGTACCGATACTGAAATCTAATATTTATTTATTGTGCAGCATTTGAACGGTTAAAGGAAATAACGTCCAAACGAACCAGGCGAAATAATAGAACTTGTACGTAGTTGCTACGGCGTAGCGGACTACGCGGCTACAGTTGCTACGCGGCCGTAGCAAATCGCGCTGTACGATGAACTTATTTTGTGAAACTGTTTGATACAACGTTCTTTATTCAGATGGATACCTTAGAAAAGGTTAAATAAAGTAAATGTTTATTTGAACAAAATACGGAGATATTATTAATTCATATCACGACCCCGCGTATAGAATACTCTTCTGAATAAATTGCGTAATAAGTTTCCCTAAATCTAAGCTGATATTAATATAAGTACCTTAATACTTTTTTTAATGTAAAGGGATAATAAAAGGGCCATTACTCGTGGATGATAGAGGTATGTCTAAAAGAAAGGCGATTACTCTCTGAAGCGAGTGCAGACCCTCAGGGCAGTTGCCTCGAAGACCATCCCAAAGCCATACAGTTGATGTATTGGCTTCTGCGCGAGGTAAGAATACTAATCTGCGTAAGATGAGCTATAACTCAGGCTAGATAAACGCGGTTTAACATGATGTACAAAGAACTAAGATGACAATGGCAACTTATTCCGTTATACACGAGGTATATTTTCGGAGAAAGCAAATAACTTGTCAAATAAATATAAATTAATATTTTTGGACGTTATTATGTACATACTGGCATCTAGTTCTGAGATAACTTGACATATTCAGACACAAACATTTGTCCCTACCGATATTCGACTCCGCGACTCACGTCACAGAAGGCAGACATAACTGGTGCTGCACTATCTGGTCGTCGAATTAACATACAATTTGAGATTATTTGAGTCACCTGTGGATTGTTTATATAAGACGTAAGATTAAACTATTCCAGCAATTGTAGTGCCAGCGGGCTCAGTCCCGCTCGCCGCGGACATTATACTAATATTATAAAGAGCAAAGATTTGATTGTTTCTTTGTTTGCACCGAATAGGCTCCAAAACTACTAGACCGATTTTAATAATTCTTTCACCATTAGAATGCTACGTTATCCGTGTTAAAAATAGGTAATTTTTTTATTTTATTTATTCTGGGGCGAGACGCTGGTTCTTTATAAAAAAAATCTTTTTTTTTATTTTATGATGATAAGGAGGCAAACGGGCAGGCGGCTCACCTGATGGTAAGTGATGACCGCCGTATAGACATTTGCAACACCAGAGGCTTGCAAATGCGTTGCCAAACCCCTTAGAAACCGTTCAGGTTTCTTAAAATAGGGAGTTACTGAACTGACAGCAAACGGAATTCCCATGCTGACAGAATAGTCACTCCCCCAATGAGCTCTGGTAACCTTACTCACTCGCAGAAAGATAACTATTGTTGATTAACTGCGGTCTTCTGTAAAGCGGAGGTACTTCCCCAGTCGGGCAGCTCAATTTGAGCGAGAAATCTCGCTATGCCCTACCTCCTACAAAATTCTTATAACTTCTTTCAAACTCCTAAAAGCCATTAGTCTGTGTCCTTCACTTTCAGCAAACCTGATATATTTCCAAATGTAATATCGTGAAGAGTGTCACCCTTGCGAGACACCTTCAGAGATTAATGAACCAGTCAGAAGGTTCAGTCGGGACACTATTCACAGATCAAGCTCCGCTCGATCGCACTGGCTAAGCACAAAGGACATTCCAACAGTTTATTGAGAAATTATTAATCTCCACAAATATTGACTGGTGCCTTAACACAGTTTTCGGTTCGTAATTTATTTGTTGGATATGTTGATACTAGATATTAATGTTGAACGTAATTTGTTTGTTTAATCGAAATTCTGGTAATGAGTTTATTTTATAATATTTTGTTTTCATATCAAATTACATTATTTTCACATTAAATAGGTATACACTATATTTAAATTAAAGCTTATTAACTTTCTTTAACTTTTTTTATGTGTTCAACATTATTTTCACATTAATAAAGTACCTATTAATGTAAATACAAAATAATATATGTGACTTTTGGACCAGTTAGTACATTGGAAAACTGTGTACGATAACATTAAATTATGCACAAAAGCATACATTAAAGATGAAGTATTGGAAATGTTTGTCGTCGCAGTTGTGCCGGTAGCGGAGATATTTTACCGTTGTAATGTAGCGCCGTTCTATAGATAGTTCACGAATATATCGATACGATAACAAACGACGGGTAGTTCAGTAAAATTTAAAGCATTGGACGTATTCAGAAAGAGCCATTATAAAATGAATTCTTAGCGAACGGCTCTCAAAAGGCTTTTGCAATTTATTTGCCTAGAATACGCACTTATTTGGTAATGGATGGCTGAAGTCGTGAGCATGCATTACCATCAACTCAATAGCAGCCAAATGCGAGTGTTTATTGCTCCAATATGTTATATCGGACATGTTATTGCTCGGCAGCCCGAGAGCCCTCGCGAGTCGGCCGCAGTTGGACGCCAGCCCGACGCGCGACGCATAAAGCTAACTAACTAAATGATAATAGCAACACTAATGTCACGCCGATGCAATTGGACTTGACAGACAAGTTTCGATCCACAACAATGATACACCTAGTCTACTTTATATACTTTTCTTTACTAAAATTCAATGAAGTAGCTCCGAGTTTATCGGGTTTATTGAGTGGTTGGGTTAGACCAACGACCAGTAGACCAACGAGTTGGTTAGTGAAATAACATTTTTAATATTTGAGGCTATTCTATCAATAATATTCTGTCACCACATTCCACATCCAATTTAGACCTTGCAGAGCTACGACCTTTTTGTCTAGAACACCCTTTACCTGGAAATATGTACGACGGCTGACTTCAATTGTCATACAAAATATGTCTCCGACCGTCGTTGAGGGAATTCAGAATACGACATTCTGACAAGCAGTCGCACCCATATCAGTATTGTACAGTAATTGGGTTCCGCAGGTGAGCTGGCAGACTGTTTTGTGTAAAATATGTGCATAAAGTTAGGTGGGTAGGATTTTAGCCGAGATAATTAGTTAAAAAGGAAAGTCTCAAACCAGTTGCCAGAGGCCTCCTGGAATTGCATGGTTCGTCAAATTATTTTTGTCTGTTAAGTTTCCAATGAATATCTTATAATGATATTATTGATTTCTTATTCTTTTGGTAAAAGTTTTTCGTATTTCAACACTATGAATGTCATACAATAAAAAAACACCCAAATATCAATAGACAATATGTGACTCCAACAAATATTCTAGTAATTATAAATCAAGCCTAAAACTGCAACAACCAACACGTTGGACTAGTCCTAACCATGGGTGCGGTAAATAACAAAAAAAAAACAATATTCATAAAATTAATTATAACCGAATTAAACAAGAGGTCAATTAAATATAAAACCATCAACTATATTCGCCGATAGTTTTAACAAAAAAAACCGAATGAAATCCTCAAGAGATGATAACGGAATTGAAATTTTTATTATATCGAGTAGAAGTGAAGTCACAAGTGTAAACATAACGAAATGTCATCAGTGTAAAATACAAACAGTATAAATTAAATCGGCGAGCATTAACCCGGCTTTGATGTTCACTTGAGGGTATAAATACTTTATCAAGATTTTGTGAATTTCGCCAAACGGCAAAATTGTTAAAAGCTTCTCATAAAATATTTTCCTACTCTTATAGAGTAATACAAAGTATTTAACCATTTTTATGTTACATGAAAACACATAATGATATAAGAAAATGTACGACGCATTTATGCGAAGTAAATCACTTAAAAGGACAGACTGGAAAATACTTTGGCAACAATGGAACATAAAATATATTTACTGTCTAATAGGCCGGTTACTTGGAATCTAATATTCTAATGTATGCTGCTATAAGTCTTTCTTTAAAGAAATTGATATTATGACTGTTCCATCACAGTATATTTACGAAAATCTTTTATATGCTTACAAGAATATTAATCTCTTTGAAAAGCATTGTGATATCCATAATATTAATACTAGGAATAAGAATAAATTTGTTGTTCCTGCAACTAGGCTCCAGAAAATCAGTAAATCCTTTAGATGTCAATGCATACGCTTTTATAACAAAATTCCAACCCATGTACAGACATTAAGTCTCAGCAGATTTAAATCCTTTATCAAACAGAGACTTTGTGCTAAAGGCTACTATACGTTAAAAGATTACATGGATGATAAAACTGCTTGGGATTGAATAGTTCTAATGAACCGGGCTATCGAACGTCTTTTACTGTAATTTATTATGATTTGGACATTATTTTTTCATGACATTGATGTTAATTATTATTATTATTTTTTAAATTTTTTTTGTTGACATTAATTTATATCTTGACATGAATTGTATAGGTATACCTATAGATTTTTAATTATTATTATTATTTGACTTTATTTATTTTATATTTTTGACATTATGTTAATGTTATGTTTTGACATAATTATTTTATATTTGACATTATGTTGATTTTTATGCATTGGGATTATTTATAATATACATATCTATGTGAATGTGAGCACTTTGTAGGGAGATAAACATACGCTTACAAACTAATGTCTGGCGGCTTTGGGTTTTTGAAATGGCCTACGCAAATGTCCCGCTGATCTTGCATAGACGTGCGTCGGGTCGTTAAGCTCCCACAATAATGGTTTGAGCTAAACGATGGCTGACGTATGCGTGCTGTCAGTATGGACAGGTCAACTCAAAGCTGCACTGGTGCTTTCTTCAAAAGGCCATCCCAGACTTTAACTTACATCGTCAGGCTCACATATTGTAACCAAAATGTTTGGACTTTAAAAGAGACCATGATTCTCTGAGTTTGTTTCGGCATTTCTTCTCAGAGGTCGTCAGTTAGGAAATGTCGATGTCAACTAGATACTAAAAAAAAAAATGTACATGACTTGTAAAAGTGTCTTTAAAAAGATCTATTTACAGAAATAAACAATCATTCAATCATTCATTCATTCTTCATACTTCTATTGTATGTTAGCGGTTATTTGTGGGGAACCATAATTGGCACTGACATTGTCCTACCATTTCCACAGACTATCAATCACGCACAGCATCAGTATTTGGCAAAAACACGCCCATAACTTGCCGCACACCCGCATATACTACAGACAACGCCGCGTGGCGCGCTAGTTGTGCAATAAATTCCGAACTTCTCAGCCGACAGCTCCACGGGAGACGAGCTGTAGTTGAAGCCATTTGCATCAGGTTACACGCTGCAATACTGGTAATGAAAATTTACATCGCGTCTTGAAAAATGTTGTATATATTTATAGCTTGCTGCGCGTTAATTCTGCAGTTTTACGGTGGGGAGTATTTGACCGCTATGAGAAAATTCTATGAAGTTATTAGAACACCGCTCATACTTTACACCAGTTTAACTGTTATTGGTAATACGTGCCTTCGGTGCTTACCTGTTCAGTTTTACCTTTCTAGTAACTAAGGTTAAATAATGTTATTTTACAAAAAATACTTTTCAGAGTTGCTTGCTCTGTGCATTGTCATTAAATTTTATCAGATTCTCAAATATTTCATTTTATTTGTTCAATCTTTCATTTTTAAAACTAAGCTCAATACAAAACCCAATGGTCGAACAATTCATTCACATAATAAATTCAGCAGTTGGTTAATTGAAAATAAATATTCATGGCACACACGACTTACCCGCTACCATTCCTAAAGCCGATACTAAATTAATGGGCAGCCCCCACTACAACGCTTATCGGGATTTAATCCTCAGTTCAGCAGCAGGCTAAAGGCTAGCCAAGAATAATGGACTGATGAATAATGAACACTGCAGAACACTCGCTCGGCGACTCGTAATTGGTTGACAGATCAATTAGCAAGCAATTTGGTTGGTTCGTCTTGGTGATTAGCGATTCTTGGTGGTCACCCGCCATTGTCGGGGGAATACACTAAGGAGATTCCCAATTTATATTAATATTAATTTGTTACCGGATCTGGAAGTCTTGCTAATAAGCGCACGATTTATCTCTTTAAATAAAGGAGCTTTGGCAGTAAGCCACAGTAACGGCAGTGGAACAGGCTCACGCTCTGATACTGAAACCGTTTGCTTCTTTTGTTTGGTATCCCCGAGTAACTTTGAATTGTCATTTGTGAAATATGCGTTAAGTAAAAGATTTGTATCATTATCAATTAATTAAAATTGAGCAGGTAATTTTGTCTTCATTTTTGTATCATCTATATAAAAAGTTTTTATTGCTTTTTAGTTTCTGAAATCACGTTTTACACAAACTAACTAAACATTTAAATATTCATTATATACCATTGCAATACTGGGGACAAGTTGAATTTTCTGAGAGTTTCTTTGTCAAAGATTGATCACGATATGTATACGTATAGAATAACACCTACTACTACCAACCCCTTTAATTAGCAGTAATTACCATCCAATTACATTAATTACAGATGGTAATGAGATCGGCATGTATCACTTAACGTGTCGATTGTCACACCGATGTTGGGCGTCGCTGATGGAGCGCGGCCGCTAACAGGTGCGCAAACACCATCACACCCGCGGCCGAGCGGACTGCCGACCACACATCTACTTATTAGTATACGAGTTACAATACATACGTATTGTTTTATCCGAAATAGGACTAGTTCCAACACACTACGTATCTACTACTGCTACTATAAAGATAATATACCACCACACATGCCATCCCCGAAGGATTAGGCAGAGGTGTACTAATGTACACCTACGACTGACCGGTGTTTCAGGTAATAGGGCGCGAGCCTATTGCCATCAACCGGGCACGAATGCAAACTCCGAGCTGCTACTGAGAGTTTGAAAGGAAAACTTAATAAGCAACAGCAGTAGCATCACCAGTGTGATCATTACTCTCACCAACGAGACAGTATTGATATGTAGTTATAATCTAGTGTAGATCTTTTCTATTGCGTCTGCGAATCCAAAATATTAATCAGTGGGCGGAAAATATGTTAGACTACATTTTCCGCCCACTTACAAAATGATATCTCAATTAGTTGAATAGACTTTGAGACTAACAACGAACTGGATCGAACAGGTTTGCCGTGGTACAATCATATTAACACAAATGATGATTAATTTTACATAGCTCCAATATTTTATTGTTGTTTAAATTTAATGAAATTAGATAACATACATATATTTAAACTTTATATAACACAAAAATACCGCGTATGGTTTACTGTTTGTTGACGACAAACTTTCTAAGAAAAACATCAAGCACATTATTATTTTTTATTACGTCTCTTCGTATTAAAATGCAAATTCCGAGTAAAATTTTCACAAAAATATATGACCGAAAATACAGCGAACAAACTTCTCAGAAGAATGTCTTTCCTTGCTTTTGTTTAAATTTAAAAGAGTGGTTCCTGCTCGGCGGCTCGGCGGCTCGGCGCGCGGCGGCGTGCGCGGCGGAATCTGCATTGCAAACACCAGCTTGTAACTTACTTGAATAAAAATATCTTCAATCTGAATTCTTAGTAATCTTTCTTGACTTTTATTTGCCTTTTACCGTTTCGTCGGAAGAGGGTTCTTATTTACTTTTGACAAAGTTAATTCACTTACAAATAGAACATTATTATTACAATCCTTTTCCGTAACCAGATTCTTTGAACATCGGACTTTGTCGGCGAGTCATTGTTGAGTCTGATTGTAAGAAACTTATGTTATAATAAAATATGGAGCACAATTACAACTGAAGCCTGCCTAAATGGCTGGCAGATAGGATCTATCCGAGATAAATAAAAGACGGAATTACCGCTGTCGGTAGCAGCCCATTGATTGTCAGCCGAGAATTATCGGAGTGTAAACAATGCCTTGTAGAATGTTATCGCGGCCCGATATCTGCAGCGCCTTCAGGAAAAAACCTTCAGCTAACAATAGAACAAGAAAATAGTCCAGTCTTGCCAGTTTTAATTAAGACAAGAGGCAACTCCGGCGGCGCTTAATTTTCAACTTTCCTTTATTTCCCTTCATTAAAAGTTCAAGCGTTTTCAATTATTATTTTTTTGAAATCGCCCACGCAAGACGTGCCGCGCAACACCAACTGGACGCAACTTGAGATTGAATCTGTTTCAGTATTTGTTGATACTTTGTTGGACAGTTGTTGGAGTTCGATTTAGTTGTTTTAACTCAACGCTGGAATATTTAACGAGCAACTTTGTTTGTAGCGGACAGTTGTAAGTGACAAATGAGAAATAAATAAGTTAATGGGAACAGAAGCGCCACTTGCTTACTGAGTACCAAACGAGCTTACATTGTGTCGGAATTGGCATTTAACAGAATTTGAAATTAATAGATTTAAACATTTTACATAACTCTTTGATCCTAAATTAAAATAAATCTGTAGCATGCGTGTGACTTAAAATATGGTCGTTCCTACAAAATCGTTTAGTTTTCAGGATTGTTCTTGGGCAGTGAGTGCAGGGCAGTAGGGCGGTATCCTACGGCCTAGCAGGGCAGATAATAATCCTCCACGGGATTTTAGCCTTGCCTAGGCAGGGGAACTCAGCAGCCGTAGATTGACGAGAGCCACGGTGGAGTTAAGTGGAACCCGAAGAAGGGACCGCTCCAATGGGCGGAATGGGAAGCTTGTTGTACAGCCCAGTACGCCAGAGTATAAGCAGTAGTGGTGGGTTTCGTTGGTATTGCCACCTGACTAACGTGCCAATAATGTCTAAATATGTATACAAAAAAGTCTAGGAAAGGAAATAAATAATACAGTCTTGTCAACTTTTATTTATTAGAGAACAAGATTTAATAAGTAATAATAATAATACGAGTTAATTTAGTAATTTCAAGCCAATTATAAAGGCACTCTAATATAATGAGAAAACAGCGCAGTATGAAGGTCTGTTCACTGCAAACTCTGTTAGATTATAAGTTTAAAAACATTATTTTATTACCGATAATCGTTTTACTGAACATAGTAAAGCTTTCAAAGTGAGTTGAGATCGATCTGTCTGCCGCAGGGGAGGATCGGCGGTGCTTCAACTTTTATTGTTCGTACTCCACCGATAATTTGATATGATCCAAAATTATAGCGGAGAATTCGAACCAAGTACGTACCTGGACGTGTATAACAACATTATCTATATGTATACATGTATAGGAAGTATTTTCATTGCTTTTACGTTTAAGTTATGACTTGCTCGAGTGGAATGGATCGTTCTCAAGTGGAGGAGGGATGGAGTTCTCCGTGCTTACGTTAAAGTATTGCCGACAGATATATCCATATCAATTTCTTTTACATTAAAAGTTTGTTGTCACATTTATTTATTCTAGTAACAATAATAACATGGTTAACACACATGTTTTCGAATTTAAACCTACTGTAGAAACTTACTACAATCTTTTACATACCTCTGTGGTCTAGTGGTTCGAGTATCGGACTGCTGATCACGAGGTCGTGTATTCGATTTCCACGGGACACAAATATTTATGTTCGTCTGGGTGTTTCCTATGTATTATAAGTATGTCTTCAAATAAAGTATATAAGTATTATATCCATTGTCTAGTACCCATAGTATAAGCTCTGCTGAGTTTGTGACTAGATGGTGCTGTGTCAAATATCGCAGAATATAATTATTATTTATTATTACCTTTATATTCACATAGGTACATTTTCGTTATCCATTTTGGAGGTGAAGCACTTTTGCTTCGTATAATTCGTATAAAATATTGCAAATATGCAAATACTGTACAAGAACTATGTAAGTGGCCTTTGTAGTGGCTGCAACAATAAGATTCTTCTAAGGAATACTCTCAATCTCTACATACATTCGGCTTATTCGTTAAATTGCCAGCTAAACTATAACGCACCTGAGCTTAATTGACAAGTCAAATCAAATAAGTATCACTAGATAATCCATTTCACGTGTCACTCAGCTCGATGACGACGTATCAGTGTGTAACGTGTCAGTGTGTCGCGTGCCGCAGGTTACATTAACAAGTAATCCGCGGGCAACACATCAAAGTGTGATCGGAGTCACCCGTCCGCAGCGTGACAAGATTACCGAACCTACACTCGCTGATCTCATTAGCGGGGGATCAAACACGCAGCTAACACACTTACGTCTGTTTAAAAGCTTCGGACTAATGTTGTTGTTGTTGCTCTCTTTTTGGAGTAATTTACTTTGACCATGGTATGTCTCTCAATGTTGCAAACAGACAGAAGTATTATTAGATTATTGTTACAGTAATTGTATGACTGATCTAATTCTGGTGGGTACCACCACCCATACCTATGGGAAGAAATATAAATTATTTCTGGCTATATTTTGTTGGTCCATAGATATCTATGTACCCAATTGTTAAGTGGCTAATAATATATTTTCCTTTTTTTTACCTACTTTCTATAGATATATGTTGTTTCCTCAATTATCGTGAAGAAGTTTTATACGATAATTAATGTGGGAATTGAATCTTATCGATTGGTTTAAAAGAAAGCACTTGTATTCACTTATACAAAACTACATATTATGCATTCATTCCAAAGCCCCAAAAAACGCAACATATCCACCAAAACGAATCCAACATCCACACTAAATACGCGAGCAATCCGCCGAGCACTCCGCCGAGCACTCCGCCGAGCACTCCGCCGAGCACTCCACCGAGCACACGCCAAGCACGACGAGCGCCCGCTAACATGTACTGCATATATCGCAGTCTGCAATGTTGTTTGAAACCAACTTCGTACCAACTACACATTAACTTTGTGCACCGGTTGATGTTATACTTTACATCAAACATAACCGGCTCGTGGACTGCGTTCGCCATAGTCAAGTAACTATGTTACGAGACCACCTTACATTTTAATGCTGATTAAAAATCTGCATTACAATTTATGTTCATAACTAACGATTTATTTTCATTTTATCGTGCAACATGAATTCTCATTTAAAATCAAAACTTGGCAAACAACAAACTTATATCCAAATAAACCATAAAACAAGTAGGATGACGTATTGAAGCCTCCCGGAGGACGCGGCGCGCGGCGCGACTACTGCGCGGCGGAGGCTGGAGCGCCCTTTGCCTTTTATTGTGCGCATAAAGCAAGTTTATTGCCGCGTTATCAGCCCCGAATCTCACCCGAGCCTGTTCTCTCGGAAGGCCGATTTCCCCGAATCTGCGAACTGATCGAGGCTGTCATATTTCCCGCGTGATGCGAATAATTTTCCGCTCAAGGTGCCGTTTCGGTGCAGCCGACACCCAATTGCTGTCAGAAGTACGTATGATATTTGAATTTCGTCGCTGTCTCCGTTTGATGTGGTGCAATTTTCAACTTATTGAAAGATATCGCAGGTATAAACAATATTTCCGGAAATTTCACTGTGTGCAACGGAAACTTTTAAATTATTAGCACAAAATATACTGATAAAAATGTCTCGGAATTTATTAACACCGATGTTCCGACAAAAATAAACTTATACGGTATATCTTTTCATTAACATTAAAATCAGGCTAACATTAAGCATGATTTAAATAGGTCATTGAAAGCGTTTGTCGCTTTCTTCCCCGAAACGATTTCGCGTTAATTAAATAGGGCTATTATATAAAAGATAAACTAAGGAATTCATTGCAGCTAATGTCGGCTTATATAACTGCTCCTAACGCTTTGTCGGCGTTATTTGTTATTTTTAATGTTTCCTGGCAGTTCCGTTTTGTACTGAAACTTGGCAGTACGTACTTCGGCAAGACGTTTGACACGGCAATGTCAGCTTTAATACATAACAGAATTACAACCTCAGCGTAATATCCGTTAAATATTATATGTATAAACCGACATAGAAATTTAACTAGTTTTATGTCAAAGTTAGTTAACTCTTGACTGGTTTACTGGCACGACTTTAATTTGATCTGTCTATTATGTCATTTGATGGCATAAATAGGTACGTAAGACTTGTGATGTTTTCATTGAAACTAAAGATAGAATAAAGTGTTCGAATCTCACACTTTACGTAGAGGAAGTTTTAAAATTTCATGAATGTTATCATTTATCATTTAAATAACGATGTTACAAAGACTAAAACTAACTCAAGACAATTTAATTCTAGATAATGAAACAATAAGTCTGTAATATATTTTCTTTTAAGTAAACAATTAATAAAAATCTCCAGCTAGGTGTCGGTCGTACCTTTTTTCCGTTTGTCAAACAAAAAACTCGAGCTCCAGTCGACAGCTTGCTTTGTGATTAAGCGTTCTTCACTTTTTCTAAATTGACCTTTTGCATCAAGAGCGTTGTTCCAGAAAATGCCAGTTTTTCTCCCAACTAATGTTGTTAGCGGGAAAACGGGCTCACTTTAGTGCTTCTTCTATTTCTCATTTCCATCATTCGTGTCGTTACTTTATTACTGCGAGATGTTGTTACGTAATGTTTCGAATACAATTTGTAGTTTTATTTGTTTTAATTCCAAGTTCACATAATGGCTATTTTTTATCTAAACTAATATTAGAAAGATGAATGTGTAATTGTTTGTTTTCCCGAATAAATAAAATAAAATATAATATAAAGAAGAAGGACTTGATTGTTTCTTTGTTTGCATTGAATAGGTTCCAAATTGATTGAACCAATTTGTTTTTTTTTCACCATTAGAATGCTATGCTATCCGTGTTGAATATAGGCAACATTTTATTTCAATAAGTTTACGTTTTTTTAAAATATTTAGTAAATACTTATATCTACCCGTGCGAGACTGGGGCGGGCCGCTAGTTCTAAATAAAATCAATGGTTACCGTATTTTCAATTGCCCTCATCACAATATTCCGATACCTATATTTTTTTGATTTGGCATAGACAATCCATGATTTTCATCTCCTTAATTGAGCAGCTCTCCGTACAGATCGTCTTTGTCTAAGGCTATTTATTTCAGCACTTGGCGTGAAATAAATCTTTAGTGCAATTATCTTACGGCCATCGTGCCAGTAATGGAGGCAATATAAAGTTTTCGCATAAAATCAATCGTAAATCTTCAAACCGTTCATTTAACTTAGGCTTTCGATTTGGACTTGTTTTATAAATGGTAGTGAAGCATAGTGCGGTGTAGAACGTGTAACCGACTCTGTTTGTCCTATAGATCTGTCTAATCTGGACACGGTTCGGTCGTAATTCTAACTGGGATTGTGGCCAAGCTAAGCAGTATTCAGTAGGCACGTCGACGTTGGCTTTTTTGGAATAAAACTTCAGCAATGCTGCTAAATTACAAGTCTATATCTTGGAACACATTGGGTTAGTACTCATTCTACCATTCTATAACAAAGATTTAGCTTAAAGTAAAATGTATGCTAGTTTTGAATTTAGAACGCATTTTGTGACTGAATATTTGAAGCAGGTGAGCCTCGCGGGAAACAATGAATTCGCGGGACGATGAATAAGCTATGTGGCGCGCACGAGTCGCGCTAGTCGAACTGAGTTTTAAGAGTTTTTAGTATCTCTGATTTATTTGGTACGTAAATAATAAATTATTTAAAAAAGTATCTATGGTTTTTGTTTTAGTTTTTCTCTATAAGTAGCAAGTTTTGATAAAATTAATCTTGGGATCGTGAAACTAGTTTTAACAATTCAAAAGTTCCTACAATATTATAGGAACTTTTGATCTTATTGAAATAAATCACGACTACACGAAATAAATTTGACTTTTGAAAAATTGATTAATAATTCAGGAAAATATTTATACTATGTCAACTTAAAAATAATGTCTAAGCATGTAATGACTTCTAAGAATAAAACAAAATGTTACACCGAAATCAAACTTTACAAATGGATTTAAATGGAACCTGCTATTATATAAATTAAATTCAGTGCAAATGCAAAAGCTTCGGCGAAAACATCGTAACAACACCAACACATTTGAAATATCCTAGATTGACCTTATTTTTATTTTTTATGAAAACTTTATTGCTTTAACGTTGAATTATATATTAATGAATAGAGTGAGGCCAGTGACAAAAGCGAGCCGGAGTGGGCCGGAGCGGGTCGGAGCGGGGCCGGAGCGGGGCCGGAGTGGGTCGGAGCCGGGTGAGGACGTAATGAATACGTCTGGCTTTTTCATTTGAAATACGTTTAAATATCGCAGAGCCACGAACCGCGTCCAATTAATCGTTTTACATCTCTATATAAATATGAACGTGTAATAATATGAACAGGTAAATATATAAATCTTATTGCTATTTCCATCGAGCGGACTTAATTAAAAAGAACATTATTAATTGCATTTACAACAAGCATTAATACCTATGATAATAAAAAAGTAATATTAAATAGGAAAATATATTTTATCATGATAATTTTTTATCTGTTTTCCGCTAGATCTGTTGGTGCTGGTTCGATTTAAAGAAGGTATTGTTGGATTTTAGTATAAAATCTTTGGCAATTTGGAGTTTCGTGTAAGACACGAGTAAGCTACATTAATACATTGAAGTTTAAACAGTAACTGTTCGCACAATCAGTGGCCTCTGTTGTTGGTGTGGGTATCACAAAGCCGAAACACATGGAGTCAAGTACACAAGCTTGTCCCCGTGTAATTATGTGATAATGTTATGCCGGTACACACGCGCGGCATTACCGCTGCGTCCAAGTTTATCGTACACAAACAGGCGGTGCAGCCCGCGCACTACGCCGAGCTTACATTATGTTTTATAGCTTAATTAATACAAGTTTTGGTAAATTTTCAGTGAAACTAAGTAATTAAAGTGGACTCTCATGCATTATTTTACAAACATAATTATCATGAAGATATTTCGTAGAGATTTATGGAATATAATCTGGTGTCGTGGATAATAAGGACTAGAGTCGGCAACGCGCGAGCGACGCACCTAGTGTTGCAAACGTCCATAGGCAACGGTAACCACAAACTTATTTACCATCTTCGTATTTCTGATCTGCGTCTCACTATCAATGTTCATCAAGGCACTATATCTTACGCATATTTTTATTAGTGCCTCGTTGGTCGAGTATCGATTAGAACTGCCTCGTTAGTCGAGTGGTCGTACAGTGCGACTGCCGAGCAAGAGGTCCTTGGTTTGATTCTCTGGTCGAGCAAAGTGTTATTGGGTTTTTCTATGAAATTCTCAGTTGCAGCTTGGAGTTTGGATTGGTGCCCGATTGATGGCAATAGGCTCGCCCCTTAATACATGGGACCGAAAACATACCGGCGTAATGTGGGTGTACGTATTAGTACACCTCTGCCTAACCCTTCGGGGACGACAGGCATGATGGTATGTATTTTTATTAGTCCCAGATACTATTTTGTTCGATTGTCAGGGATACAACACTTCAAAGCTATTGAAGTTTGCTTTTGAAACCTTGATTACCGAAAAACATGCTGAAGTAGTTTTATCACGTTTTATTCTAGCATGAGGGTGCCACGCGGAGCTAGTAAAGCGGGTGGTTGTTTGTGTGCGGCGCTACAAGCATCACGTTTGCCGCGATCTTTAGATCCGATGCGAGATTGGTGTACGTGACTCGCAGTGGCTGCACTGTACATGCACATCGTTACTACCTATACTGCAACGCGATGAACAATTGCGCGTCCATCGCAGGGCGGTCTGACCCCACCGGCTAATGTTGATCTTCTCTTGATTTATAAATGCAGTAACACTCATCACGTCATTGATATACGTAAATTTATGAACAAAAATACCTATAAGTATTAATATATTATTTTACTAATGATGTACAATAATTAATGCTACTTATATAACATATTTTGTGTTGTAATGTACATATTTTTTTACAAAAAATCTACTATTTTGGATCATCAGGCTAAATAATCGCTTCTTTCCATTCGCAACTGTTAAAAGTGATGCTTATTAGTTGAATTAAGTACAACAATATCGTAGCAACTACGCGCCCGCTGCCGCGCCGCCGCCGCGCCGCCGCCGCGCCGCCGCCGCGCCGCGCTCGCAGCAAGCGCGGTGTCTCGCAATTTTATTGTCGACATAAACCAACTTTATTGCCGCTTATCGCGCCTGCCATCGAGCCTCTGCCCTTGTAGCCCAGACACCTTCAGGTATCTATCTCAAACGGGCTGAATTCTAAAAACATCTAAAACGGTCCGTGATTGAGCTTTATTTCACAATCTCTCATTCTACGAAGAGCCATCGATAAGAATTCGATTTAAACGAATGTTGAGAGAACAGATTTGCTGTAGACGAGTAGTAGTTTTTGTTTAAAGCAAGACTTTACGCTGGAGGTGTAAATATGACGCTTTAAATGCATTGTAAGCTTCTCTCTATTGTTCAGTGATTAAGGCTAGATCTCTTAAGCTCACTAATTGAAGCTAGATTTTCTGAAATACTCAGTTTGGGAGTTAATCTTTCAACGGATCGGTTGATCAAATTTCCATTTTCCATCCCTATTTAAATTAAATTACTGCTCGAATTGCCGTTACCTAAAAGCTATCATTAATTTTTATCTTCATTATGCCATTAAATTTCATGCAGATAACTTTAATATATCACAAAGAGCTATCGTCTGATATGTCAAATATAGTATGCCTAGCATTAATTAATAACAATTAATATGGTCTTGACATTAATTACTCGCTCAGATCTGCACAATTAATCTTATTGTTAATTAGAAAGGGGATTATCTGAGACTATTGCGAGTGTATTGTGTAATTGTCGGTTAAATCGGCCAATTTCCTTAACTGAGTCCGTTACATTAAATGAGACGTATAGGTGCCGTCACGAGTTTAGAGCGCTGGCCTTGAATGCGCAGATATCATATTTTGGGTCCGTTTTGCGGGGTGGGCGGTGTGCGGAGGGTGAAGCGGCCAGTGCCGGCGCCGTATTGGTGTATCGCCCAAAGTACATTCACGCACATATTGCTTTCGTATTTTTTCATCGTCTTGACCTTTTACCTTTCAACAAGTAGTTCCAGTCGCATCCATCTACAAACTTCGACTTCCTTAATTAACGACGATTTGATGGAAGGAATAGGATTATTGCCAAACGATTAGAATTTAAGTCTTTTAAAATATAATTGATTATAGATAGATAGAATACACTTTATTGTACACCAATAATTAATGTACACATTACATTAATTTTATTATTGATTATGTAATATTGATTCTATAGGTATCTACAAAAAATTATAAATTATTATTTTTATAAAATAAACCATGGTTATATTTTATTTTTCTCTCTATATAAAACTTATATTTCTTTTCCATTAAAAGTGACAACTCAAGTTAATCTAACTTTTCTAAAAACACTTCATAATATATGTGAGCACGAGTGTACAACATGCGCAAGTCTCCCCACTACTTTCGTCGAGCGCTCTAAACTCGTGACGGCACCTATAACTTCTAAAGCCGTTCACTTACGTCAGTCGCACGCGGCGCCGTAACGCTTACTGGGCAAAACGCAACTACCGTCATTCTGGGCACACGCCAACTACATACTAGAATGCGTGCGAAGCAAAAATTACAGATTATCGACTAAACCTTCTTGCGAGTACCGAGTACATATTATCTATGTTAGTATATTACTAAGTCTAAAGTCCTGCCAAATAAAATACTCGTAAGATAGAAGTCTAGACAAGCAATCAGAATGTCATGATCTACATCCTTCGTCACGGGGCTGAGAAGTTTGTTTTGCGCTCTATCTGTGACTCAAGTCTTCCCATAAAATATCTCGTAATAATCACGACTTCAATTTATATGACACAGAGATACATGCATGTCCGCTTGTTTTAGAAATTACCTTAGGTATTGTCGGTCGATTATTGAAGTTTCAGTTCCAATTCAAATAATTTCAAAAGAGCCTCTTAAGATATTGTAATATAGATGTAAGATGATAATAAATGAAGCCTGTGCAAGGGAGGGTAGTTCACTAAATAGTGGTTACAAGACGGCCGCCTGTCCTGAGCCTGTAATGGACGTAAGGGGACATATAACCGGCCGCTTATCTGTCGCGGCCCGGCTCGGCGGCTCGGCACGCATGGCTGACCCGGCGACAGCTCCACTAATCCCGCCGCTCGGCGGCTCGCTGATAAACTTATCCCATTAAATATTCACGCGACTCGTCGCAGCCTGTCTTAACAACTTGCTGAACGGCGACAGCAGAGTGAAGTCCTAAATAATACATGTGACCCACCTCGAGCGGCGCCGGCTGTCCGAGGTAGCCTCGATCTATTATTCACCACACACTAACATTCCGACAAACTTCCACCATAACACTTTCACGTCACAGGTGTCGCGCGCGCGGCCGTAACGGGGCAGTCGACGACGAAGCAGCGGAGATCGCTTGGAGCACGTGGTGGCGACGCGACAACGTGCAGGCTGTGCGGCGGGCGCCGCGTGACTGCCGCAAGCGCCGCGCCGCACGCCCGCAGCGACGACGCGGCCCCGCGGCCCCCTGCCTCGCCGGCCCCGGCCCCGGATGGTGCCCACACGTTTTTTCTCCGGCTGCAGAACACGGGCGTGAGTAAACGTATTTAGCATTCGTCAAGGATTAACTCGCGATGTACAACGGAACACATTTGCATGCTAAATTTTCCAGCTTTCCCTTAACTCTTTTATACATCCCCATGTAATCAGCATGCCTGATTGACCCAGGCTCTTGCGTAGATATATGGAAACAAGAACACTTTCATCAAGAACTCTCGGCCCTGTGATTCCCCGTAGATGGTCATCTGAAAGCTCATTGTGGGTATATAGCCGCTTTAAACATTATTACATAATTTCGCTGGGAGAGGCTTTATTACACCACATAAAAATAACAAAGCTAAGAGTTGATGAGTACTGGTACAATTTATTTTGTAAAAAGTATACCTGCGGAGGCGGCAGGAGCGCGGTAATGGGAGGAGGAAACTCGTTAGCCGGCGAAAGTTTAACCTTTAAAGTGTTTTATTATTCTTTACAAACTGATGTGACTTCATACAACAGCGGGTGCTGAGACTAGAGCGCGTTGTTAGCGCGGTACTGGCGGCCGTGCGCAACTCTGTCACGCGCCTCAAATTGATCTTTAAAGCCAATCTCATTGAGTTGAAATGGCTCTTTTTTCTGAAAAGAGTTCGTCTTGAAATGAATCGCATTAGACAAGTTCGTGAGCTTTGCTATTTGATTTGCTCAGCGATCGCGTTACTGGCCTTTGTCCGCCATCAAAAGCATGCAGCTCTCGCATTCGAACTAGGTGTTCTAGAATAATGTTCTGTTCTGTTATCTATTATGGAAATGTGCCATTTCGCAAAGGGGAGGCTTTTATCGCTAGCATCTGGCAGGGTTGGTGCGCGGCGACGCTGTGCACTATAAATTATAAAACATCACGGGCCGGCGGCGGCGCGCGGGCCAGCCCTAATTATGTCCGTCACACACGCACCCGGTCAGCTGACGGTTTCATTGTGAACCTCCGCGTGGGGGAGACGCGGCCCTTTTGTCTCACTGTGTGTTTACTTATAATTTGTAGAAACGCTCCTAATGCTCAGCATCGTGTTCTATAACCCTACGATGGCGGCGGCCAGATAACTCGACATTACTAGATTTTTAACAAATCGTGCAACTTTTTCGATGTTTTAGAATACAAATAGGCTGAATGTGTAAAAAAGGGGTGTACGTTGATAAAAGTGTATACGCTGTCGTTTACGCTCAATCTGCGTGTCCGAGCTATTTGCGGCGCTGTCCGGCCGGGGCCGGGGCCGAGGCGGCACTCATAAAGTGGCGGACACAATTGATGTGTTTAGGCGCGATGTATCAGGTGCGGTACAAACAGACCTAAATCAACAGTGTCCCTGTGAGATAGTGGCCCAATGCTGACCATTGGCCACGCCCACGCGCGGTCCCTCGCCTGTGTATTTACGATAATTAGTGCTAGCTCAGTGTTGACACTGCGAGGAGATGTACGGGCTGCTCTGTGAGTATATTCACGTAATTAAGTAAGGACCCGGTAATTGTACAATTCGGAGACCGCGCGGACGGGTCCAGCCGAGGGTCACTTCGTTAATATCGACGTAAGGTTTAGGCGCACACTACGAGATCACAAATCTAACACTTTGCAAGTAGGCCCTTATTAACTAAGCGGAATACAGACATGTAGGGTTGTATATTTTAATAGGGAGGTGCTGGAAATCAGTGCTGCTGTTTTATCAATAGCAATATTTGTAATGCGGTTCATATCAGTATTGTGTAAAGAACGTTTTTAAAGTTTCAACAATTACATAACGTACGTACATGAAATGTTCAGCGAGACGCAGCAGTAATTGTGCCACTTCTAAGCAAATTGTAAGTTTCTGCAACTGAAAGGAGGAGGAAACAAAACTTGAATGCAAATTGTTTTGGCACCATTTGCCTGCGTGCACTACGCGAAACACATTAATATCAAGCTATATGTACAAACTGTCTCATCGGTTCAGTGGTCGTTCACTACTACTGAGCGTAGTTTCTTGTGTTCTATTCCCAGGGCTAAGTAAGCGGTAAGAGCTTTTTCTATAAAAACCTTGGCAGGACCTTGGTGTTTGAATTGGTGCTTAATTAATGGCTAGGTTCACCCCTTAATCCTCTAATCAACACAATGTGTGACCCTAGCGGGTTTGGTTCGAATGCGTATAAATGCTTTATTTAAAGCACCATAGATCAGCTGCGCCGTTTAGACAGCCACTCAGGGACTTTGTGATAAAGAAAAACCTACTTATTAGATCTACTCCTTCCTCAGTTTATTCTATACAGTCTTAAGTCATGCCACGCTAAAAAGATTAACCATAGGATCTGAGAAATCAAGGATTGGAATCAAAAATAGCTCTATAAAATATAATACCCTACATACTTAGTGAGAATGTCGGGAATTATACGTTTAATATGTTTAGACTTTCATGGACACATCTGCTTAGTACCTATACTCTATAACTATAGGTACGTGTGGATATTATGACGTATCTAGTAAACTAAAAAAAAATCGCACGTCAGGTACATAGGTGGGCCGGTATTGTGTGTAGGTTCGATGACCCGATGATATTTAAGGCTTTGTTGCTCATTGTTTTTTCTGTATTTCAAATCTAGAGTATAATTCTTAGTATATTACCCGTACTGGCAAGTTAAATCGAATGGGAAAGGGAATCAAAAACATATGAATGAAAGGTACTTTTCCTGGAATACAGCGATACCCAGAAATACAGAACATGTACAATGAACGGATTCGGATCTAAACCAATATTACCGTCATGTTACAACCATGTTGAAGCCATTTCTTGGTATGTTAAGTAGCTCATACATATGTGCCTATTGCTATTAACTAATCATACCCCAGAAACCTTTCCTCAGCTGAATAATTTAAGGTATAACCACAGTGCACATAGTATAGTAATGCAACTCCGAATATCACACCATTTCGTTATACACAAGCATACGGTCGATTACTGAGATTCAAATAATATTTTGAATGTGTATAAGTGTTTAGATTGATACTTAACGCCATCTTGCAAATTTATAATGGCAATTTAATCATAAGATATTTATTGAAGGATATGAATCAATCCACAATACACAACCCCAATCAATGACAAATATTTTGACAACATAATATTCCCATTCAGTAGAATAGAAAGCAAGCAAGTATTGATTGCGTTCTATGTACATAGTTATTGATACCCTAGTTTCGTTGCATGCCTTTACGATGCTCTCTCTCGAACGCACCAGCAGTTAGATCACTAAGAAAAATTTGTATCAGTACTTTTAAAATCTGCAAAAGTAATTTAATCACATTCATGTTTTTAAAATTATATATACCATCACGCCTGTCGTCCTCACAGGGTTAGGCAGAGGAGTACTAATGTACACCCAAGATTTGGTCATAAAAGTAGGTAGGTACATA
Organism: Craniophora ligustri; assembly: GCA_905163465.1. Taxonomy (NCBI): domain Eukaryota; kingdom Metazoa; phylum Arthropoda; class Insecta; order Lepidoptera; family Noctuidae; genus Craniophora; species Craniophora ligustri. Next base: position 17,203,572 of record LR990956.1, read on the forward strand.
AAAAGTGTGTGTATTTTTCTGATGTATTTGCTGTATAGATTCATAAAAAAGCATCTTCACATCCAAACAAAACTTCCTCATTTACAATACCTAGTAGTAAGATTTGTAGACTAGAGTTGCGTTACTGTTATGGGCGGTCTGCACTGTGGACATTCGGCATCAGAACGGAGCCCTGTCGCAACAATTAGCCGCGGAGATCGTGAACACACACGCGGCCGCGCCGCTAACTGTTACGTCACACGTGCCTTGGAATGTAATGAGCACTTTCGTTTGATAACATTCAAACTATAATACATACTATGTATAATAGGTACAATTATTGATTTTCCTAGTCAGAAATATTATAATTGAACTAGCTGGCTCCCGCGTCTTCGACCGCGTCCGCAATAAAATAACTTAAATAGAGCCAGTAATAAAATATATTCGACTCAATTTTATGTAAAATTTTTGTACCTATTTAAGGAACGCTTAATTCGATCACGTCAGTCGAAAATGAAAAGCTCACAAAAAAATCTACGTGACGCTGTGTTTGAAATATTTTGTACTAAATCCCATCAATCTTAGTCAGCCGAACAATTTGCTGCGATATAAATATTGGATTTGATATTTTTACATTATTGTCCAAAATGAGATGAAAAAATAGATTTATTGTGTTGAACATTGAATTTATTAAGTGTCATCTTACAATAATAAACGTTGTTGATTAAATATCACAGTTAAAGGCATGCTAATGACAACGAAAATGAAAACTAAACTTGTAAAGTGACATAATCTCTCAGACACAAGTTGGTGCACTTACTTCCACATACACTCAGACTAGCACACTGTGTGAAGTTGTGATCATAAAGCAATCGGCCGCAGGACCGTGTCATGGCGTGTTACCCATAAAAATGTTGGGTGTCGCTGGTGACGTTGCGCGGCGCGGTCCGGGTTGCGGCGGCGCGGCGCGTCGCGGGATTTGTGGCCGCTCGCATGCACAGCTGCGGCTGAGTACTCGCTAGTAAGGCGCGCCGCACACCTGCGATTAGTGCGCTAAGACAAGTAAGCACAATTTATGGCAGCGCAGCGTGTGGGCTGTGCTGCAGATGACTCTATCGTAAGGCTTACTGCTTCACTACCATTAGTGGATTATGCAACTCATTCAGGATCCAGGAAATCAATTCATTTTACCATAGTATAGCAGATAGCAATATTTTTTGGGATTACAGTTATATTGAAATAAAAGTGCGTGTTGTTGATTTATTTAGGTTTAACTACCTTTATTAGAGAGTAATCACAAACAGTAAGCAACGGACGAAAACAATCTATTCTTTGGAATTACAGCGTGGGATGACATAAAACGAGAACTGCAGAGCTGATAGGTGCAACTAAATTCAATTAAATTAGACAATTCAAAAGCACCTGTAATATTGGTCTATTTGAATTATAAATGATGTGACTTTGATTTTAACTTTTAGGTACATATTATGTATGTATATAAATATAGATATTTGGGATACGAAAATGCCAAAGATGCGATAAAAAATAACTTACAGTCATAAGTTTTTGGTACCAAAACTAGGTATTAAATTACCAACATTATGTAGGTGAAAATATAATAGTAATTGTTTTTAATACAGGGCCACTGCCCGCTAACTAATCTCGTGTCGGCTTGTTTAATAATATTACTCAGACACAATCAGAAATGTCGCAAGTCATATCACAGAATAAAGAAATAGCTGTAGCTTATTGTGAAGGAAGCAGAATGTAATATCTTCAAGAGTAAGTTTCATAAGAAGGTATTAAAGCCACGGTCGCAGTCGGGCGGGCGCGCGGGCCCTGCCCCCGCCTGCCCCCCGCCCGCCGCTCGTCGCGCTGTCCCGCAGATTTGCATAAAGTAATAGATGCTGTGACCACTCCACTCGCTCCTAAGTCTCGATGCTCGCTATCGACTTGTCGTCTGCACGCTCAACTCCTTAGGAAATATGTGCTACGTCCTGCAAGCTTCAGTAATTAGACAATAAATAGTGTTTTTTTATGACCTTTGATTGTGCGTCTGTACTACAAACTTGCCTGCAGACTCTGTAGGTGCCAATGATGCTTTATCTAAACTCCAGTTAAATCAGAAGTAATTGGCTGAAAAGCTTACTAAATTAAAATAATTTTGTTACGCTCCAATGAGATTAAAATTGACTGCACCAAATCAATACATAAATAATATTATCTATATTGTTTTGTAGCAGAAGTCATACGTAAATATGTAATGTGACGTCAGCTCAGTTCGGTTCACCATTATTTTCCTTTCATCTTGCCGCACCTCGCAGTTTCTCGATAAGCTACAACTGTTCCCAATAACACAGACATCTTGCCTCCCTGCACGACCTCGCTCGGGAAATAGTCCCACAGATTTATGGCCTCGCACTTTCAAACGGAAATAAAATTGTCCATGGTATTCCGAATTGTGACGTAGTTTATGGACGAAATGATCGATGGTCGGCATCGGCGGGACATTTATTTTTGATTTATAAATGACGCTTAAACATATTTTGATGAGTTCTCATTTTTGTCGCTCTACAGAAAATTATTGCCAAGATAATTACTAAACCAATTAGGTTCAGGCTTACTTCTCTTAATTTTGAGTTATTGCGTTCTAAATGACCATGAAACCTCCGAGATGATATATTAATTTTGTAAAAGCAAATCTTGGAATAATAGCTTTAATTAATGTTTAATTATAATAAAGCTGGGTGAAGCTAGACTTGCTATAATCAGTCTAACAATCGGTAATGGTACTCAAATATGAAAACACGTACTGCGTGATGACGTTAAACCGACAGTGGGCAGTGAGGAATATAATGGCTTGGCTGTCGGTCCTAACATTTACATATCGGTATTGCTGAGTCAATATCAACTGGGGTTTGTTTTACCTGGAGCAACAGATCAGAACTCCTGCAGTACGCGAGGCGAGGCGCTACAACAACTGCGAGCCTCCGCGGAGCCTGCACGTCACACACAAATCAATAAAAACATGTCGCACAGAGAAAAATCACAGGAAATCCGCGGCTCCACGCAGGGCTGACATCTAAAGATTCTAATTTAGTTGTTAACTCAATTTGTATGTAGGTACAATACTACTAATAAGATTAGGCATGTGAAAAATAAATTTATAACGTGTATACAATTTGTTTTTATTAGTTTAGCTGGTTTGATAGCACAAATTAAAATGAAATTTGATGAATTGTTGAGGAAGAAGGAAAACAGATTTTATAACTTTGAAAAGGGATGTTAGTTGCAAAGGTAGCTGTGGCAGCTTAGTGGTGTGGCCGGTGGACTGAGATGTCAAAGGTCTCAAGTTTTGAACTTAACGCACGCAGTGGGACAGTAATGGCATGATGATAAAGATCATATTAAATAGTTATTCTCACCACTAAAATAGTCTTGTGTGTATAACAACTAGGTAGGTAACTATAAAAGACAGGTGACTAAAAGTTTTTCTCCGTACGGTCACCCCTGCGGCGCGGCGCGGCGTGCAGAGCTAAGTGCTCCACGCGCACAACAAATAGCCGGCGGCTGCGGCGGAATGATACGCAAACCGACGCACCTCCCCCCACCACTACCAGCACACACCCCACACACACCATCCCGCGGCTTTTAAGATACGCGGAGAAAACTCGTCAACATCGATTCCCAATAAATAAATGATTGATTTCACCAGTGCTGAGTTGCAGGTATTGCCTACTCGTACCGCATAGTTTACAAGCTCCAAACGTCAGGCTCAACTTTCAGAAAAGCCCTTCTTTCCCATTTATATTGCATTTCTTTTTCTTATTTTTTAAGTTGAAAACGATATTTCAGTACTCTCGAAATAACTGTTTATTATAATTATATAATTTCGTTTACAATCATGATAGGTATAGCGTAATTAGTGTATATACAATCACATGCATCCAGACAATAGTTACTAGTCCATGCGGGAACGAGCAAACCCGTGACCCTCGGTACAAAAGATTACGTTTGAGTACGATTGTCTGAGTGAGATCATACCAGTGCGTCATTTAGAATAGACGAACTTAATTAAATTGTTCTCTTCTAAGATACCTACATAAAAAGAAATTGTTCCAGCTAGAAGTATTCCAATTATTTTAAGTTCACTATTTAATAAACTAGGTACAATACTGTGGCGTCGAGTACAATTAAAAGCCATCAAGAATGTCTTTCGAGAGCTGAAGGTTAAATTTAAAACAAACATTGAACATTCGGGATCCCAAAGTGAGCTGTAAATAGTTCAAACAACTTGATAGCGCAAAGGTAATCCGCGCCAGTTCGCCTCGTCTGCAAATCGAGCCTTTATGAATGCTGGAGCGTGAGAGCGACTAGATTGCGTGCGGCGCAGGTATGCGTGCGGCACTCCACCACCCGCCCGAGTTAGAGGGTTATTGCGATTTAAGGTCATTCCGACCGCAGATATGTAGTAGGAAACGGTTGTGAATGTGAATTCACGGTATAGTTATATGCTCAAACTACTCGTGTTACAAAACTGTATCTTCCCTCAAACATAAATAAACATTTTTACAGGTAGGTGCATTGGCAGGACTGGTTCTTGTAATATAATTCAATCGTTTTCTTTTATCTGCTAACTTACGTCACCTAATTGCGTGCTCGGCTGCAGCTGTAATATCCTTTGAGCGGCACATCGCGGCAGAGCAAAGACCGCTCCTCAGGCACTCGTGCCGCACTTGCGTGCGCCCGCGACCCTCAATGATCCCTCGCGGATGGAGCGGAGCCCTCCAGCCGAGCTTTGTTTGTGTGCGGATAAAAGGACCAGAAAGTCACGGGCATTTTTAATGCTGCATGGAGTTGATATATCAGAGAATAGTTCTCTCTCGAAAAAGAACTATGTATACCTAATGTAGGTAGAGTAAATGCGTAGCTTAATATTGCATCATTATTTTCCTTTTTGTATACACAATTCATTTTGATAGCAACTTTAATAATGCATACATAATGGCTATAAAGTAGGCGTACAAGTGTGCAGCCGCCCCGCGTGGCGCACTTAATGCCTCACGCACACTGTCTTACTAGCCGTCGGGCGGGCGGCAGGCAGCGGCGCGACGCGGTGCGGCAGCCCGCACACGTACGACTATGACTTATGCGCGTTGTTTGCGCTCCCGGCCGCACAATGAGTTCGCGAACATGCACAACTTTGCGACCATTAAAATCTAGCGCTCGTAAAACTGACCGCTGCAGCCGACTGGGAAATAAAGCATTTTAGTTCGGGGCTTAAGTGCACCGAAACACGTTATGTTAATTTGCTAGTCAGGTAAAACTTTACTATTAAACTTTCATTTAATTTCAGCACGAAATTTTATAATATATTAATCGTATAGATATGCACTATTCAGCTATTCTGACAAGAAGTGAAATGCAGCTGAAATCATCATCAACCCATTAACATCCTACTGCTAGGCACGGGTCTCCTCTCATTTGAGAGGGATTAGGCTATAGTCCACCACGCTAGCCCACTGCGGGTTGGCAGACTTCACATAGCTTGTGATAAATACGCACATAACTTCCGAAAAGTCAGTGGTGCGTGCCTTGGGTTCGAACTCGAAACCTTTGTCGTCTCAGTCCACTGGTCACACCGCTAGGCTACCACAGCTCTCGCCGCAGCTGAAATGCGCAGCTATAATTATTTTCCTGAATATATTGCATGCAGCGAGAGAAATGGCTTACTTATGTGCACAGCTTCTATCGTGTTTTGGAATTCCTACGAGCCACGTTACTGCGTATGGAAAAACGCCGAGCCTGTACTGGCAAAGAAAACGACGCGAGTCCGCCCTCCATATAATTTCTTCAGCCAAATGTACATTGTGAATGCTGCTCTATCTTCTGATACAATTTATTTAAAGCAATATAGTTAACTGGAATTACAAACATTTCAACTTCTGCGTTGACATCGAAACAAACTCTTTAGATTACAGCAGCGCGCGACGCGACACGGCGGTCTGACAAGTGTTTGGTATTGTAAAACCGGCGCTCAACAACTCATTGTTTGTATGAAATATTTTAAAATAATGAAATTTCCTCAGCTAGTTTGAATAGTAAAAGAGCGCATCGTCGCCCGCAACGCTGCAGCGCTGGCCGCTATCGAAGTACTGTATAACAAATGTAGACAGACTCTGCAGGGCCGCTGCAAGCGCTGTGTAAGCACTAGCCGTGATGAGATGGACCGACTTCAAGCGCTTTGTACATTGTCCGTCATGGACGTAAAGCGATAAGAATGGACAGATGTTCGTCTGGAACTGCGCACGACTCCATGTGTATCATGAAATCGTGTAGCGTTGGCTTTGAATAGCAAATAAGTACATTGTTTACAGACTTTATCGTATTGTATTACTAGATATCTTCACATTATTATAATATATTGTTCAAGTTAGACACGAGATTGATTTTGACAGAAAGGGATCCAATTGTGGTTATTCGAGATGTATTGATAAATAATTATCTAGACAAACTGACACCCATTATGATTAATAGCGTCTACTTCACCCGCAAGATATGAAATAATGCGATCATAATATATTACATACTATATGTATATTAGATAGATCATATATTAGATATTCTGCGAACATTTCAGACCACGTCTCATCCATAGATCAAGTAGAGCTTGTAACAAGAAGTGAACTAGTGGGCGGTACAGTCGCCGCCAATAGTCGCCCGCACTACTTAGACATTTACTGATCATTTTTAATATTAGCTATGAGAACGGAAATGTTTCTAGAGAAATCAGAATTGTATAAAGTTAAATTAATTACCTTGTTGGTGAAATCCTATAAAATTGTAGATTGCACATGGTTATGGAAATAAAAAAGCTGCTTCGTTGTGCTCTTGGTTGCAAGCGCAACTGTTGAGCGTGAGGTTTTGGGTCTTATTTGATTCTTTCCGAATTGTTTAGTTGCTCCGTATTTGAGTGAGCTCGGTTATAACAGTATGATCGAACATAACTCAGCACACTGAACTATTTAGTACCTATACGTTTTTAATTTTTAATATAACCTTCAGAGGAATCGAGTCCAGAATATCATCGTTAGCAGTCGCGGTTATGACTGTTGTGCACCATTGATTCTTAATATCATATTCCTTTAACCAATTGTGTATTTTTTAAAGTTGGTTGACTAGACAATGTTCCTATGTTAACTCAGGTACGCTGGTAACTCAGAAATATTTAATCGAAACGTTCATTCCGAGTAGAAATGAAAACTGAAAACATCAAAAAAGTACATCAGCAAATACAATTTTAAATAAATTTCGTAATATCATCAATAACAAAAATGTTTTTACTCAGTCCTCAAAGCTATTTTTAGTAAAGACGAAGGATTTTTGACGGTATGATCGATTTTTGTCGAAAAGCAATTAGATGGGCACATTGGGCACGTGGGCGGTAATGCGAGGATCGCGTGAGGAGCACTGAGTGCAGGCACGCCAGAGATCAGCTGCTGTTATTTTGGAATAGCTTTGTGACAGTTGGTCCTTACGTACGGATTTTGGAATAGCTCTAGTTAGGCGCATATTTTGTAAAGATTAATTGCTTGATCTCAAAAACTGTACCCAGATATTGGCTCATTGGATTATAGGACATCGTTCTATCTTACTATATATTATTATAAAGTAATACTTTATCAGTACCAGACACAAGTTGAAAGCCAGCTTATTTAACACTTTGTTGGATTTATTTCATTGGTTTGATTATTTTAAGAAACATAGTGATCAAACCCCAGTAGGGATCCCGTTCTTAACAAATAAGTTCAGCCTTTGAAAACAACGAGAGGTCAAAGTTTAAAGATTTTGTGAGCGGTTACTCTAAGACTTTAAGAATTAAAACTTCTTCTTAGATTGGAGGGATTTATTAGTATACTTGTTACTTAAACTTTGTGACTGTTGCTGTTCCGTACAGCTTACTTCTATTCTATAGCTCTTTTACTTTGTTGGAATAACAATTCGGCAGGTGTAACTGAATTTTAACGGTAAGTACACCTGCCGACAGTCTATGGATTTTTTACATAAAGAGATCCTCCTGTACCTCAGAAAGCACTAATATTGGCTTAAGTTCGGCCGCACCTTAGAGACGTCAAACAACGCTTAAGCTAGCGACTTAAAGCCATGAGTTCTCGTTTTTTAATTGTACCTATTATCTACGACAATCGCTATTGAATTAGCCAAAAAATCATAATCCTGATAACCAGTTTTCCCTCGATAACGGTCTTGCCTCGATAATGTTAATAATAGTTGTTAATATGTATGTGTGTAGTGATGATGTACGATTGACAGAGGGATTGATCTCTTATTTGTTTTTATGAATATAAAAAAAAATGTCACGTTAACACACAACAACTGGGTCGTAATCAATATTCGTATTATAATCAACCTATAGTTCAATTACGAATAATTTCATTTCATGTTAAAATTAACCACAATAATAAGGCGACAGCACTGATTGTACATTAACACAAAATAATTAGTTGCAAATCGAACGCCCGCGCCCCCACGCCAGCGCGCGGCATGCGGAGTCCGCCCACGGCGAACCTGCTCGACTCTCGTTAACACTCGTTATAATTTTACAAAACTGTTTTTGAACTCATTATAATTTTACAAAACTGTTTTTACTTGAGGCATATTTAAATTGTTGCATTCAATTGTTTACCCATGTGAAGCCACGAGGTGTACAGTAATTATTTACCACTAGTTACGCTTCAATGAGCCAGTTTCCACCTTTGATTAAGTACCCAATCAATAAGCTAATTAATATCACAATTACCTGCTTAATGTAATGTTGCTTTGTTGAACACGTCAAAGCAAATACAATTTCTATATTATACATATACAGGACTAAAAAAGATGCTAATGAAGAAATATAATAGAGCTGTCGCTTTCATTCGCCTGCAGGGAAAAAAGCAGAACTATGTATATATCTGTCTGTTATGATACTGTTAGCGTCTATTTAACAATATTACGACAGAGCAATTAGAATACATATTGATATATTTTCACATTAGTATTATTGAGGTAAAGTGAAACAGAATACTATCAATAGTCTCCAGATATTAATTAGTAATTATCTCACCTTTTGTTAGAAGTGAAATACGATAGAAATTTTAAATTTCTGAATGATATGCTTTTTTATTAAAGAGGATTGTTTTCCGCAATTTTGCGATAAAGTTACGTATGTTTTATATAAAAGCGAGCTGCTACTCTAAAGAGGCAGAATACACTTAATGCGTGTTCTATCAGAAAGAATGGTGCAGACAAAATAACCTCAAGCACACACAGAGCGGGCGAATTGCATGCAATTTGTTAATTAATGGCATAAATATTATCTAGATTAGCGATGTCTAAGAATGTGTTGAAAATAGCATATTGGTTTTGTGTGGGTGCTACAGCAGTAGATCTGTGGAGTGCTGAGACTTCTGTTTCACTTCGCTGCGTGCTGTCTCGTAGTAGATTGTTAGCACAAAGTACGAGCGCTCGTAAATCATAATCTGTTAAACAAAGTGGTTTAGCTGACCGGTGTCGGCTGTAGTGGCTCTGTCGGTAATCCGTTAGTCAGCGGCGCCTCTTGTTTAGATTACACGATACATTTTAACGTGGCGACTAATTGACTTGGGGCGGCTATTTGTTGTCGCGATGTTTACACTGGTTTAGTAGACAGTGCTGCTGCTGGATGTAATCGGAATGGATGGAGAAGAATAGAACAGCTCTCGTCATACGGACTGTTCTAAGTAACATTTTTAATTAGAAATTATAAAAAAAATTGTAGGTAGTTCTGTTTAATACTTATATTAAAAATGTCAAAGCAGAAAAAAGTTTCAGTTATTTCATAAAGCGTCATGTCTTCACAATAACATCAAAACCGACGTCCATTCGACATAGATATGGTTATTGCTCACAAACAGCGGAGTTTTAATGAAAATTCTTCGAAAAAGAATATAATATAAGTGGGAGTGTTTTCGCGACGGGAAATACTTGTTCAGAAGCATTTTGTTTTGAATGGTGGCTTGCATGCGTGCGAGTGTGTGTGTGATTTGGCTAACTTTGTGATACTAGCATGTGTTGTAGGATGTTATGCGAGTAGGCCTTGAATGTGAGTTCACATTATTAATCAAATCCAAGTCCAATAGAAGGTAGATGAAACGGAAATGATAACTAACTCAGATTACAGCATCCAATCGGGTGATTCTGCAGTGAGCGCGCATCTTGCTCGTGGGATCAGCGGTCGGCGGACAGCTCGTTGTTCCGGATGCAGTTACAGAGGAGTGATGTCACGAGCTCTCCGCCGATGGTATCGCGTGATGGATGTATCGCTAATGCATCGCCCGATGGCGCCACCACCACACCACTCCACTACAATTAGACACAATGTTGGAGTTCTCACTTCACCTTTTCAACTGAGTAAACACTTTGTTGCATCAAATAGGCAGGTATTTAATAAAATGAAAGATGGATTTCTTTAACAAAGTAGTTTCTCTTTTTCCCTTTACATCAATAAATTTATTTTATTTTATTCTTATCAATAGTAGATTATTTAATTTAGGCGTAAATAGTATGACTCTTTGGTTTGACTAGCAAGTAAAATTATTTTATTCAAATGTTCAAATCAAGAATAATATTTTTAAGAAATCTAAAACATACAGATGTTTCTGTACATTCAACAAATTTTAGTGATACAATAACATAAATTAACTTTTCACTTTTACGACCAGTCCAACATAAAACAACAAACATATCAAATTTAGTCTCTCTCATACGTACCTATCGTATGTGTATGCCAGTGTTTATGTTGATGTTACATTCTCATAAAGAATAATAATAATAATCATTATATTTTGCATCATGTCCGATGTTATAATAATATGTAAGATAAGTTTGAAATGATCTTGCAAAACTTTGCAACAAATGCAGTGAGCTTAATTTATTGCCTTTTTTAAAAATCTACTTTATTCTTAGTCGTAATTATGTTTTTTTTTAATGACGAAGCTACTTTAGGAACGTTAGATCGTATTTAAAAACTCTGCAGTATTTATGTGTGTTTGTATATTCTACGCAAGTGATCCCACTAACAAAACTTGTGTTTAAAGTGCAGTGAGGGAGGCGTGCTGGCCAGCTGTGCCGCTGTGAGCAACACTATCGCGACAACTCGCAGTGCAACTGCAGCAAGTAGCGGCGGCGAGTGCCGCGGGCGAGTAACTAGCAGATAACGACGCCAGTATTGGCGGCTAGTTAGTGTTTTGTTGTTTGAAGTCAGGCTTATAAACACAAGTTAACTTGCTCCACACGCTTGGTTTTGCCGGGCTACATGATGAGAAATTTCTTGCAAGTTGATAAGTAGTGACGACCCAGTTAGTCCAGCGGTAGTTAACACTGCCTTCTGTGCTATGGGTCCCGGGTTCGAATCCCGGTAGGGACAAATGTTTGTGTGATAAGCATGAACATTTGTATCCGAGTCATGGATGTATCTATCTATAATATGTATGTATTTACAAAAAAAAAGTATATATGTAGTATATCAACCAGCTAGTATCCGTAACACAAGCCTCGTTGCTTACCACGGAACTAGATGGCGCTGTGTGCCATAATGTCCAGGAATATATATTTATTTATTTAAGTAATTATGGAAAAAGCTTATAATAAGAGCCATGATAACCATGAAACCCTTGTTCGGATCATGACAAAAATGTCTATTATCTCTTTATATTGATTGCATCGCGGCACAAGCGTTTGTTTTGATTAATTTGATTAATTGAGAGCAATTCTTGATGTATCAAAGAGTCCATAGCGAATGCACAAAACTTGTATTGCAATTTCGATTTATGTGCGTCAGAAAACTCTTGTGATTAAAAATGTTCAGTATCAAGAGATTGAATCCGATTGGTGCACAACTTTTACCCAAGTCCGATACTTACATAAAACTCGCGTCCGTTACTTCAGCTTGCATTATAAATACTTGTTCCGCTAACTTGACCGTCCCCAGCGGCGACCGATGCGACGTCGTGGTCGTGTCGTGTACCCGAGGACCAGAGACGCGGAGACTGGTCCTCCGAGTCGATGCGTTTCGATTTCATGTCCCGGGACTGTCACCCTACGTAATGAATAGTTTCAGAACTAAAAAAGAGTAGGGGTGGGAAAGGTGCAAAAGGGGTGGTAAGAATACTTAAAGTGTAAGAAATTAAGAAGGTTCGTTTAATTTTTGGCCCACAGTATTATTATCATTACTGTGGGCCGAAAAGTTATGCTGAGAAGTCTACTCGTTCGTCTGTTTAAAAAAAAATGATCTATCTATCATCTTATTTTACAACATTGACCCCAAAAAGCTAACGCGCGTATAACCTAAGTACATATTACATAAACATTGAAAATCACAATAGGTGTAGCAACAGAGCGTTTCATGCACTTTTCCTGTTGTTATGAAATAAATTTCATGTCACGACAACAGGACTCGAATATTCATCACTGGTGATAAATCATACCTGATGGTCAAATCTAGGCCTCAAATACTACTTATCTATGCTATGAAAATTACAGTACTTATGCATGAAATATTGCACCCTATGAAGATGAAAATAATCTAGTAGGTATCTCCATTTTCCCCACCGAGTATCCTCACGTTGTCGCCGTGGTGGGGCTTGCGTGTGTCAGTGATCTTTGGGGCTGTGCCGGTAGAGCTTCTCATGCCGGATAGGTCCAAAGGGAGACACCAGACCAAAAAGGATACGAGACGACGTCCATCTTGGATTGGGAGTACCGTTCCGTTTGTGCTAATGAATGGTGTGAGTTTCGTTCGTTGAGTTTTTTTTAGGGAACAATGTCGGGGTATAGTGTCTGGGATAAGTTAGTTCGCTGCTGGTATGTGTCTGCTTTCAGACTTAACCATGGATGCGACTCAATGACGAGGGCATCAGGACAGGAGTCCTAAGAGGAGAGGTAAAAGGTGGGGGCGACTGGCTTACTAGTCAGCAATTTCAAGTAGGCACGGCCTGATACAGACCACAGCTCGGCCCAGCCCGTAATGCTCATTGAGAGCAACGGGAGCCCTACGGGGCTGCGGGGAGATCACCCCTATAAAAAATCTTATACTTGGGGACCCTACCCCATAAAAAGGAAAAGCTGTGAACAGCATTATATGAATGGCGTCTTGTAAAAAGAAATTACCCCAGGAGGGTACCAGCTGCTCCGCAGTTGGAGAATCCCTCACCGAACACAGTTCGGTCTGCCCCTCGTATTCTGGGGGGGGCAACAACCGCCTTCAACCGTCAGTTGACGCAGAGAGCCAGGGTGGCTCACATCCCCAGAGTGTGGAGTCGTTGCTTGAACCCAACACGTCCGCATACCTGGGACCAATCCAGCAGGTGCAGATCGCCGCTGAGGCGCGATCGATGTCTTCAGAGAGAGTGACTCGATCGCGCTTCAAGCGGCCTGCTACACCAGTGAGCGAGCTGGTAAGTGATAGTGCCGAATCAGATTGTTCGCAGATGTCGATTGTCTCACAAACATCGTCAGTTACGCGATCGCACAAACGAAAGCGAAAAACAACTTCGATGCCGCAGTCGGTATCAAAGGAGAGAGAACTTGATAGGACCATTGTTGAGAGGGTGGAGAGGGAAAATGCAGACCTGCGTTTGCAACTAACAGATCTTTCACAAAAAGTGAAAGAGCTGACCGAGCAACTCGCTCTGAGCCGACAGGGCTCTTCGCCCAGCACGGTGTCAGGCTTAACACCGGAGGCGGAAGCCCGGCTTCGGCGTGCTATTGCCATTGAAATTGGGGGGATGGTAGATGCTAAACTGTCTAATCTGGCAAACAGATTACCTTCGGAGAAGCCTCTACGCCCGCCTCTTGCCGCTGACGTGAAGCAGTCAGATGTTTCACCGTCGGTTCCCCAGACGCAGTCTAAGGGTAACGGGAAGAAAAAGAGAAAGAAAGGGAAAAGTAAAACGGTGGTTCCAGTGGTGGAGTTGCCAGCTGTGCCAGTCAGTGCATCGTCGACGCAAGACTTACAAGTCACGCCATTGCCTGCGTCTCAGGTTTGGTCCACTGTAGTGGGGAGGAAGGCAAAAGATCTTCAATCTAACACAACCGGTGCAAAGGCTAAAAACAAAGCGGTGAAACTACCTACCGTTCCCACTGCGGCAGCGATTACCGTCTCGATGAGGGAGGGGTCGTCTGCTACTCTAGCTGAAGTGTTAGCTGCAGCGAGACAGCGGATACGTCTGGCTGACTTTGCTATCAACACTGTTGGCCAGAGAAGGGCCGCTAATGGTGGATTGGTGTTACTTATCGATGGCGCCGATTCTTCTACTAAGGCTGATAGTCTCGCTAGCCGAATGCGGGAGGTTCTAGCCGACTTTGACGTGCAGATTACACGACCAATTAAAATGGCTGAAGCGAGGATTATGGATCTCGATGATGCAATTACGCCAGAAAATGTGGCTGATGCCATTGCTGAAGTGGGTGGTTGTTCTCCTAGCAATGTTAAAGTAGGTGAAATTTGTCGTCCCCCTGCATCTCTGGGGCACGTCTGGATTCGTGATCCACTAGCAGCATTGCAAAAGTTAGCGTCAGATAAGCGTATGCGCCTAGGATGGACATCAGTAAGGATAGAGGTGTTGGAGGCACGGCGTATGATGTGCTTTCGTTGCCTCGAGCCCGGTCACGTCCGCCGCTTGTGTACTAGTGCAGTTGATCGAAGCACCCAGTGTTATGCTTGTGGCGGAGCACACAAAGCGAAAGAGTGTACATCACCGACCATGCGGTGTCCGGTGTGTGCGGACTATGGACATCCATCGGACCACCGGCTAGGCAGTAAGAAATGTGTTCCGCGCAAGAATCGGGCCTCACTAACCCCGGCCACAACAATAAGACAGTCACCGGCACCACTGGGTGCAGGACCATCGGAGATTATGGACGCTTCGCCTTCCCAACCCTAAAAGTTCTTCAGTGCAATTTGAATCACTGCCGCAATGCGCAGAATCTCTTTCTGCATACTATTGCGGAGTGTTCAATTGCCTTAGCGGTGGTAGCAGAACCCGTTGGTCTTCGGGATCATCCACGTTGATACCGGGATACTGTAGATTCTGTTGCCGTTTACTGGGCTGGAGGAAGCGGTGGGCCTCACTGCTCTTTATTAGATAAGGGGCACGGATTTGTTGCTGTTGAATGGGGTTCTCTGGCAGTGGTGGGCTGTTATGTGTCTCTCAACATTCCCCTAGCTGAATTTGAGGAGTACTTGGATAGGGTTGGAAATTCCATTCGGAACAAATGCTCACCTCGTCCTGTGCTTGTCCTGGGTGATTTCAATGCTCATTCTAGAGCATGGGGTAATAACCGAGACAGACCAAGGGGACATGCGATTCAGGACTGGGCAGCATCGCTTGACCTTCGACTATTAAATCAAGGGTCCGTATCCACATGCGTTCGTTGGCAGGGGGAGTCGATCGTGGACCTGACATGGGGTTCACCTTCTGCAGCCCGTATGGTCTCGGCCTGGAGAGTAGCGGAGGAGATTGTCACACTTTCTGACCATCGCCATATCCTTTTTGATGTCGCATTCCATACTGCAGATCGGGTACGCTGCTCTGGCTCCAACCCTCCGAGGCGACGATGGGCCCTCAAACACCTCAATCGAGATATGCTCATAGCAGCTGCCAACATTGCGTCTTGGCCAGAAGGTCAAGGGTCCCACAACATCTCGCCTGATCCGGAAGAGGAGGCTGTATGGTTTCGGGATGCAATGACGTCAATCTGTGACGCTTCTATGCCTCGGATCAGGTGTGCTCAGCGTACTGGTGCGGCTTACTGGTGGTCCGAGAACATCGCGCTGTTACGTTCTGCCTGTCTAAGGAGCCGACGCCAATACCAACGCATACGACGCAGAAGGCAGCCGAGACCTACGGAGGAACAAATAGATAGAACCTATAGAGCCTATCGAGAAGCGACTATGGATCTTCAGCATGCCATTACGGAGGCTAGATCCCGTTCTTGGATAGAGCTTCTAGAGGGACTAGATAGGGATCCTTGGGGGAGGCCCTATAGGATGGTCATGGACAAATTACGGCCGTGGGTCCCCCCGATCACGGAAACTATGGATCCGAATCTTCTAGAGACAGTTATCGACACACTCTTCCCGGTAGTTAGAGACAGTCCCTCATCACCTCCATTATTGTCGGACTGGTCTAATGAGTTAGAGGTGACTGAAAGGGAGTTGGATAGGGCGGTTAGTCGTCTACGGGCTAAAAACACCGCGCCGGGTCCGGATGGTATTCATGGCCGGGTTTGGGTCCTGGCTCTGTCTTCCTTAGGAGACCGCCTTAGACAGCTATTCAGTATCTGTCTTCGTACGGGCGTCTTTCCCTCCGGATGGAAGGAAGCCGGCTGGTCTTGTTAAAAAAGGAGGGTAGAGCCCTGGACTCTCCCTCCGCATACCGTCCCATATGCCTGCTCGACGAGGCATCCAAGCTTTTTGAGAGAATAGTTGCCGGAAGACTTCTCGAGCACCTATCGACTGTTGGTCCTGATCTTGCGGATAGCCAATTTGGCTTCCGACAGCGGCGTTCTACCATAGATGCCATTCGTCGCGTTCGTACACTGTCAGAGCAGGTAGTGAGGCAGGGTGGGGTGGCATTGGCAGTAAGTTTGGATATCGTCAACGCATTTAACTCTCTACCCTGGGGCGCTATTAGGGAGGCACTAATACATCATAGGGTGCCTTCTTACCTGCAACGTATTGTCGGGTCTTACCTGTGTGATCGGCACATTTGCTTTGTAGGTCGGAGCGGCAGTATTCAGAGGAGGAAAATTACGTGTGGGGTTCCGCAGGGGTCGGTTTTAGGTCCTCTCTTATGGAATCTCGCCTATGACGCGGTTCTACGTGTTGACCTCCCCATAGGCGTTAATGTCGTGTGTTATGCAGATGACACTCTGGTTTTGGCCAGCGGAGTTACGTTTGAAGAGACAATCAGGCTTTCCGAAATTGGAGTGGCTGCAGTCGTGGAATCAATCTGTAGGCTAGGTTTAGAAATAGCACCCCACAAAACGGAGGCTCTATGGTTCCATAAGCTGCCGAGGAGCAGAGAGCCACCTAGCTTAGTGGTGCGGGTTGGAAATGCGCAAATTCAGGTGAGCCGATATATAAAGTATCTTGGTCTTACTTTGGATAGTCGGTGGGGCTTCGAAGAGCACTTTGAGCGCTTAGTCCCCCGGATCGAGAGGGCAGTAGGTGCGTTGCACAGATTGTTGCCTAATCTTGGAGGACCGCGGGAAGAAGTTCGTCGCCTCTATGCAGGGGTCGTACGATCGATGGCGCTGTATGGTGCACCTGTTTGGTCACGAAGACTGTCAGGCGTCCGACGCTGCCGGACTAAAGTTCATAGGCTCCAGCGAAAAATGGCCATTCGTATTGCACGAGGTTATCGAACGATATCTTTTGAGGCGGCAACTCTCCTGGCGCGCTTTCCGCCGCTGGACATCTTGGCGGATATGGACGAACGAGTCTACGACCAGATCCACGCTGCCCGCCAAAGCGGCGATAGTGTGCCGGGAAGACACTTTGAAAGGCTGAGGCGGCTAGAGCGGCAACGCGCACTTGAGCGGTGGCGCGAGCGACTATTGGAGCCTCAATATTCAGGCAAACGTGTTGTCGAGGCGATCCTGCCGAACTTGGAAGCCTGGCTGAAAAGAGAGGAGCGCATTTCCTATAGGCTCACCCAGGTACTCACCGGGCATGGTTGCTTTGGTGAGTACCTGAATAGGATTGGGAGAGAGGCCACGGTGAATTGTCACCACTGCGGATGCCAACTGGACTCCGCACAACATACGCTCCAGGAATGCCCGGCATGGACGTCTGAGCGACGGGTCCTTGTCGCTAAGATTGGACGAGACCTGTCTCTGCCAGCTGTAGTGAGAGCTATGCTGGCAGATACAGAAAACTGGAAAGAGGTGGCCTCCTTCTGTGAAATTGTGATGGTTCAGAAGGAGGCAGCTGAGCGGAATCGAGAGAGGGCCAATCCCGCTCGAAGAAGAACGCGTCGAGGTGGCAACCGCCTTGGCACCTGACACGACGAAACCCCGCTTGCTTAACATAATTAAAGTCGAGCGGGGCCTTTGGGGTCATGGACGCTCAGATTGGGGACACTGTGCGCCCACTAAATCATCCCAGGGAAGACAGTAGCACAGTGGTCACGTGTTGTTGTGAGCAGTGACTTGAGGGAGACACCCTTAGTCTCCCTAGGGATGTGCCTTTTAGGCGTCGCACAGGGGGTTCCGGAGCTGGTCTCTTAAGAGGACCCGGGACCTCCATTTTTGTGCAGATGGTGGCCACCGGGGTGGTTTTAGTGAGGTAAAAATCCCACACTACCCGGTCTCTTCCCCAGATGCCGGGTGCCTTTTGAAGGTTTCCACACCGAAAACAAAAAAAAAAAAAAAAAAAAAAGGTATCTCCATTTAAAATTGATATTACAAGTATGTAAGAGAGATGTTACAAATTAAAATACACATCCTTATCAGCCAATTTACTATCCCATTGCCGGGGTCTACTCTCATTTGATTTACAAGAGATTAAGCTATAAGCCTGTTATAATAAAATTACATACGCTATACCTCGAGAAACCTTAGCATGAAGATTTCTTTATGACGTTTTACTTCATCGTTGGAGCTTGTGGTAAATAAACACGTAACTTTGAAAAGGCAGTATATAGTGCGTGCTTTTGAAATAAATATTTGCCTGCACAGTCCACACAGTTATATTTTATGTTGTATAAAACAAAATACGTATACCCACAACATAAATTTGATGTGTACCTTTACCATCCCACGTGTTCTAAAGCGAAATCTCCCGAAACCCATAAAATTCTATAAGCGAATTTGTATTCACTGGGCTCTCGCTCACACAAGAATATAACACAGAATTGCACCCCAGAGGCGACTTACACCGACCGACTGGATCTTACAATCTGCTAATACAGATCATTTGGTTTATATCTGGTGCTTAACGCGTTTGTGCAAGCTCCGCTGGTGCAATTAAGACACCTAGTGGCTCCCCAGCGTCGCAGTACCATGTTTTCACTGAGGTCACCTAGTACTTGGGACCCCTCACTGTCCTTAGTCCGTTATTGTCTCGTCGTCTATAGGCTTGACTCCATTCTGGGATATAATTAAGCAACAGATAGTTCTCGTTAGTCATAAACAAGCTATGTTTTTCCGTAGAGCCTAAATGCGGAGGAGAAAATGCTCTACTCGAATCATATGCATTTGACAAGTGAGATGATAAATGAAAATGTAATAAAAAATTAGAGCGTACAAATGTTTGTTAACAGTCGATGTTGTGATATACACACGGAGAGGGATTATGCTGGACGTTATGGCGCGGCATGGGGTAATGTGGTGTATTGTGCGGCGGAGTGATGGATGTGCGCCATGCGATCTGTATATTATACACATGTTTCCTTATAGCAGCGAATTACAAACGACTTTATCGCGGCTGTTTGCAGTATTTGAGGAAATCTGTGTACTTAAGCATTACGTTTGTAATGAGTAGCATAAGGCAAAATATCCGTTCATTTATTGCCATCTTTATATTTTTTATTGCGTTAATGCACATACTAAAACGATTAATAAATAATAAGGTGTTATGTATCTATAGGTAATCTTAATGTAGCCGAAACCAGAAACTCAAATGTGTGAATATCTTGCTACGAGGTAAACTTTCACAGGCTTTAAAGTTGAAGTTAAACTTCGTACCAATCATAGGCAGCTTACATTAAAGTTTTGGTAGTGAGTCAAAATAAATATCTAGGTACCCGCCAGTTGTTTAAAAGACGTTAAATATGTAATTTTTTTTTTTTTATTGGGACTTGCCCACCACCCAAATCCCTACTACTGCAACTCCTGTAAACCAGGATCAACAATAGTAACTATCCAGAAAATCGTCGAGACAATGAAGTCCGACGTGTCCCAGGGGAATGATTTTAACTGTCTTGGAACCCGCAGCGAAATTAATCATGAAGTTATATAGGAGGAGTAAGAAAAATATCAGTTTTTTTCACTTCCCTCCTTATCAAGCGAGAGACAGAATAGAATTTACATGTCATTGATATGAGAACAGATGTTTACAACTGAGTTAAGCCCAGTTGCCAGGCACCACGGATGATAAATTAATAAGTTATGGGTCCTAATAATGTGAGCTATTATATCTGATTCCAATAATAGGTATGGCAAAAACGCTTAAACGCACGGAAATTCATCCTAGTCGCAACAAGGTCCGAGTAATAAATCACCCCAGATATAATTTGCAAACTATCGAGCATAATATTGCGTTCACTTTGCCATAGTCTACACTCCCACAGGATATGATGTGCAGATTGCTCGTATTCACAGTTATACGTTGAACAAGGGCACAATGGTGAGGAGACAAGCTTAAATGAAAACAATTTACTTTTAAAGTTGCCGTGTCCTGTAAGGAATTGGGCAACACAGTGGTCCACCTCCAACCAAGTCCTCGCCAGCCGCTCACGAACGGATGGAAAGAATTGGTGGAGATGGCGGCCCTTAGTAGAAGAATCCCACCTTATCTGCCATTCGTCTAAGAGTTCCTCCCAAACGTCGGCCTGGGGTTTAAACAATCTAATAATCTTAGCCCGGTCACGTTCTAAAAGGAATTCATTTTTTAAGTGCACTCTTGAAGCGAAATACATTGCAGCACGTCGTTGTGCCTCGAGATCGACCGGCAGCACTCCCGCGAGTACTGGTAGTGCTTCCGTACTGACAGTCCTATATGCTTTACATAAAAATATCAATGCTAGACGCTGACTTTGAAGTAACTTACGTCGTACCGCACCTATGGTGGCCCTATCGGCCCAAACAGGTGCTCCGTAGCACATACAGCCTAGATAAGTAGCCCCATAGATGGTTTTTAATGTATGAAAAGATAAACCCCATGTAGCCGTAGATATTCTAGTCAAAGCATAAAAGTTACGTTTAGCTTTTTCACCCACAGTTTTAATGTGTTCAATAAATGAAAAATTTTTTTCTAGTACGAGACCGAGGTAACATACTGACTCCTTTCTTTTTACGGTGACGTTATCGAATTTGATGCTAGGCGAGGATTTAAGACTACCTTTCAAGATTAGTTGAAAGGTTTTTTGCGGCGCGAATGTTAAGCGGTTCCGTTCGCCCCACGCGGATATTAAATGTAAACACGAGTGGGCTAAGTTTTCGAGACCAGACCGCGTATTTGACTGAATGAGCAGAAGGCCATCGTCCGCGTAACCAGTCAATGAACAGCCGTGCGGGAGCGGTATCGCGAGAAAATCATCAAATCCCAGATTCCAAAGGTACGGCCCGATTACAGAACCTTGAGGACATCCCATAGTCAGTGCCTTCGACACAGAATGGTGCCCAAGTGTCAGTTTAACGGTTCCGTGTAAGAAGTACGAGTATATAAGAGTGTAGATATTTCTAAAGCAACCACGACTTTTTAATTTAAGCAGTAACATCGGCCACCAAGCGTTGTCGAAAGCACCAGAGATGTCAAGGAAAATGCCGACGACGTATTTACAAATAGTTAAATATGTAATAGCAATTATGGATAAAGGCGAGGGGTACCTAAATAAATCCGCGCGGACGACGGATGGCCCCGCGTGCCCCGCGTGCCCCACGTGCCCCACGTGCCCCGCGTGCCCCCGTCCTGTGATCTGCGCGGGCCTCCGGTAATAAATAAACGATTGCAATTACAGAACACTGTTGTTTCGTTAACATTTAAGTTGAAGAAGATTGTATGGTATACCTTAAGTTTTATTAATACCTAGGTATACTTACCTAGTTGGAACAACAAATGTTTAGGTTTACGATATACTTAAGTTTTCTAAATGTAATGATAAGATTCTTAAGACCTTAAAACTAGTATAAAATACAGACAACATACGAATTAGGATGATTTTATAAAGCATTATGAATAATGTAACTAGGACATTAGGTAGTAATTTTATGTCATAAATATAAAATGTAGCGGAGTGAGCGGTAGGCTCTCAGTTAATTCAGTCGGACAGACTTGGCCAACTTCAGCCTCGGTGTAACAATTTAAATATCTCCGCGAGCTCGCCGGCTTTGTGCTGAGATTGACACGCGACAGCTCCAGTCAAAAACTTAGCCCTAATTTATATAAGTTATATATAAATTAGGGCTAAGTTATATATAAATTAGGGCTAAGTTAATACTTTTAATTTTTAGGTTTGGACAAAGAGACAGTGAAAAGATGTGAATTTGATTAACATATAATTTGGACGTTTTTGAATTTACAAGGAACATTAGGAAGGTACATATGTTTGACACACACACACTCAAGGTATTTGTTTGTTGTTAAATAAACCTAGATGCCATCCTTATCAACTCAATTATTATCCCACTGCTGAGTATTAAGTAGACTTATTTATACATTGAGAGAATCTCTCAGGCAAACAGGTTTCCTCACAATGTTTTCATTAAGCGTTTGAGCATTAGAAAAGCGAGTGGTCTTGGAATCGAACTCCATACTTTCGTTTCACAGTCCACTGGTTACACCACCAGGCTTCCACAACTTTAAGCGCAGTAGCCACAATACTAGCATCATATCTTTCGATTTGATTTCAAATTGTTTGCTATATAGCTATACCTACCGATAAGTCTGGTCGCGTACAGAACTGTGTTAATCCCGTATTAGCATAGCTACTAAACAGGATAGCGCATTACGATGTGATGGCAGTTAAGGCCGACACACACTTACACCGGGTTCATATTTGTGTCATACTGCAGCCCACAACTAGGAGAGATTTATTTATTATTTGAATTGACGGACAGAAAGAGATGCTATAATACTAAGGTACTGTTATAGATGGTCAATGTACCTATTTATGCACATCACGCTATCCTATCCCGCTAAGTCATCATTTCTGTTCCTTTAGCCTAACAGCCCACTCACTTCCCATCAGTCTCTTTCCGATATCCATGCCAGACGGTTGTCCTTAAATATAATCCCGATTTTCATTTTTTTAAAAACCTTTATTGATAGAGGCTCATAACATTTGGTGGCAGCTATAAGGGATTCAAAAGAGTCCCCGGTACGTCTCCTTATAACCAATTTAAAAGTCGACGCGAGTGTGTGTTGAACTTAAGTGCCCGACCGCCCTGGTCAGTGTTCGTGTTCGTGATCGTGATTGTGATCGTGAAAGGCCCACTGCTGCGCACTGCCCGTGCTGTAGCCGGCTTTGTACCGACAAATTATACCCATTGTCACGCAAAATCTATGCTGTGACCGGTGTAATCATCCCGACGAGCGACGCGGCGACCCGAGGCTTATCAACGCCTACACTTTGTTGAGACCTGCAAGTTCTACGAAACCATGATCATCCTTATCACGCTATCCGCATTCCAGTAAGTGATTTTAAGTGTTTGGTCATTGCTATATCCTATTTTAAAATATTGTACATTTAATTTCCGTGTTAGTTTATAAGTAACATATTATTTATAATAATGGCAGAAAGATCTGTCAGTCCTAAATTTGAAAAACCAGAAACTATGGTCACCGATACCGAGGAGGAAGGTCAAGGCCTCTATCCTCCCTCTCAAGGACCTTCTACGAAATCTCAAACAAAAAAGTCTAAATCTACACCACTTAAACAAGACATTGAATTATCTACTCTACTTAAATTTATTAAACCTTATGATGGTTGTAGAGACAAATTAAACTCTTTTCTCGTAAATTGCAATAACGCGTATGAATTAGCTTCTAACACACAAAAGGATATACTTTTCAAATATATTCTCTGCCAATTACAGGGCAAAGCGGAAACCGCTTGCTCTATAAAAGAGTTTGCCAATTGGCAGCAATTGAAAGAATTTCTTAAAACCCAGTTCAGTGAAAGAAAGCACTACGCTCATCTCCTGACAGATTTACAGGAGTGTAAACAACGGCCAAACGAAAATGTTAGTCAGTATGCTCTAAGAATTGAAACATGTCTGTCCGAATTATTAACAGAAATATCTATTTCACACGGCCATAAGAGCCGCGAGATGATAGGACGCACAGCAGCCATGGAGGAACTAGCCCTCCATCATTTCCAAATGGGATTGACATCCCATATTTCTAATTTTGTAAGAGGTAAACCTATAAAAACCTTGAATGAGGCCATAAATATGGCCATTTCTGAAGAAAAAATCCAATTATCCTTATCTAAACAGAACCCTTCTGGTTCTCAATCGTCACGGCATGATAAACCATATAATAATTTTACACGTCGTAACCAAAACCTAAACCCTAATCTTAACCGACCTAACAACAGAACCTACACCAATTCTACCACTCCAGTTTGCAGATATTGCAAAACGCCAGGCCATACCCTGGAACAATGTCGAAAACGAGAGTTCAATAATAACCGTTTTAAAAACTTCGACCATAATCAATCAAAAAACCCTCAACGCGTCAATTTTACTATAGACGAGACATCAGATAATGATGAATACCCAACTAATCCAACAGAGGGTTATGATACTGTTGATTCTGATCCAAAAAACGAGTAATCGTCTCGTCCCGGCGTCGTGCGGGACCTCGTACTCCGAAAACCGGCACCACAAATTCAATTTCTGTACCCAAGATGTCCCCACAATATGTTGGCCATCTTAAAAATAAATCTAAATCCTCGCAGGCATCGCTACATGATTGCCGAGCCAAACCTTCTATATCCGTGCAGCAACGTCAAGTTGACCTGACAAAACCTACTATATCCGTGCAGCAACGTCAAGTTGACCTGCCAAAACCTACTATATCCGTGCAGCAACGTCAAGTTGACCTGCCAAAACCTACTATATCCGTGCAGCAACGTCAAGTTGACCTGCCAAAACCTACTATATCCGTGCAGCAACGTCAAGTTGACCTGCCAAAACCTACTATATCCGTGCAGCAACGTCAAGTTGACCTGCCAAAACCTACTATATCCGTGCAGCAACGTCAAGTTGACCTGCCAAAACCTACTATATCCGTGCAGCAACGTCAAGTTCACCTGCCAAAATCTACTATATCTAAATCCAACGTTTTCGAAATCACAAACAATCCAGCAAAAACTTTGCTACCTCATGTACTTGTTAAATCTTCTATATCAGATACCCCACTATCCTTGTTGGTCGATTCAGGTTCATCTGTAAGCCTAATAAAACACTGTTGTATTGAAAGACATCCCAAACTTATTAATGAAACAATCCAGCTGAAAGGTATCGACTCAAAGGAAGAAGCCATCAATACTCGTGGTCATTTTCAATTAAGCATGCTACTTCCTAAATCTAAAATTTCGCATCGATTTCACGTCATAGACATTATACATTTGCCTTATGACGGGATCATAGGATCCGACATGCTCAATGCACATAACTGCAACATAAACTATAATGATAACCTACTTTATATTGGGAAAACATCCCTAAAATTACATTTTCACGATCCTGCCTACTTAATTCCTGCAAGAACCGAATCCATTATTGAATGTTCTGTATCCAATCCTGAAATGAAAGAAGGATTAATCCTTGATCAAAAGGTCTCCGAAACCCTATTAATTGCCAACTGCTTAGTGCGAGTTAAAGAAAATAATAGAATTAATATATCCGTTGTAAACACTTCCGACAAACCTATTACTCTAAAATCAAATTTAAATTTAAAGCTTAATCCTATTAATTCCTTAAAAAATATGCAAGGTCCCTCCTATTCAGTAAACACCGTTTCAACAAATAGTATTAAACGCACTGAAGAAGTGTTGAAACAATTACGAGTATCACATCTGAATGATGAAGAAAGAAACGTCCTTTTCCAATTATGTTCTGACTTTTCAGACATATTCCATCTTCCAGGAGAAAATCTTACCCATACAAATGCCCTGAAACATGAGATAAAGACTACGACCGACATACCAATACACACGAAATCTTATAGGTTCCCTGAAATCCATAAAGCTGAAGTCAGAAAACAAGTTAATAAAATGCTAGAACAAAATATCATAGAACCCTCCGATTCCCCTTGGTCATCACCTATATGGGTTGTTCCAAAAAAGCTTGACGCTTCCAATATCCAAAAATGGCGAGTAGTAATTGACTACCGCAAACTCAACGATATCACAATCGGTGATACTTATCCTATCCCTCAAATTACCGAGATTCTAGATCAGCTTGGTAACAGTAAATACTTCTCCACATTAGACCTGGCATCTGGATTTCATCAGATAAAACTAAATGAAGCTGATAAACCTAAAACTGCTTTTACTATCCCCGAAGGACACTTTCAATTTTTGAGAATGCCCTTTGGCCTCAAAAACGCTCCTGCAACATTTCAAAGACTTATGAACTCTGCGTTATCAGGTCTCCAAGGAATCCGGTGTTTTGTGTATTTAGATGATGTTGTGTGCTATGGATTTGACCTTAAATCCAGCATCTGCAACTTAACAGCTATATTTCAAAGAATCCGCGATTTTAATCTCAAACTCCAGCCAGATAAATGCGAGTTTCTTAGACGCGAAGTCGCTTATCTCGGACATATAATTACTGAAGACGGAGTCAAACCAAATCCTGAAAAGGTTAAGGCCGTAACCGAATTTCCAATCCCCAAAACACCCAAAGATATAAAATCATTCCTTGGTCTTGTTTCATATTACCGCCGTTTTATACCCGAATTCTCTAAAACCGCGAAAGCCCTCACTAACCTACTGAAAAAGGATGTACCATTCAAGTGGGAAAATCAACAACAACTCGCTTTCGATACATTAAAACACAAACTAACAACCGCCCCACTACTTATCTACCCTGATTTCTCTCAATCCTTTATCCTCACTTGTGACGCTTCAAACTACGCCGTTGGCGCTGTACTCTCGCAAGGTCCTGTTGGCAAAGACCAACCTGTAGCATTTACCTCTCGCACACTTAATAAAAGTGAATGTAATTATAGCACAACCGAAAAGGAGTTACTAGCCATTTTGAACGGTTGCAAAACGTTTCGCCCTTACCTTTATGGTCGTAAATTCCTTATCATTACTGACCATAGACCGCTAAAATGGCTATTTAATCATAAAGATCCTAGCAGCAAGCTCCAACGATGGAGGCTAAAGCTTGAAGAGTACGATTACGACATAATGTATCGTAAAGGAAAATTAAACTCTGCTGCTGATGCCCTCTCTAGATATCCAGTGAACCCTATATATCCTGAAAATAAAGATTCCTTAAATCCTAACTCTAATGATAATATTAACGTTAATGACGAACTTCTACTACAACCATCACAATCTTCAGACTTACCTTTTATTGATCCCGGCAACGCCTTACCAAGTCCTCTTGTATCCCCGCCATCTAGTCTTGAAGCAGACCTTATAAACACTGAAATAGAAAAAGAAGTATTAGATTACCTGCAATCCACCGGCGAAGATCCTGAACCTCAACCCTCGACTAGCCGGCAGCATCCTGAAACCTTACCTGTCGCAAATGGCTCCGATCCAGCGACTACTCCCACTCCTGAAAACCTACCTTTACCCGACGAAACTTATACCAAATTCCTAAAATCACCTGCAAGGTCATACGATACATCTATTTTAGAACATAACGAAACCTTACTTAAAGGATCACAAAAACTGGTAATTGTACCTACCTCAATAGACATGGATGAGTCCATGCCTTATGTTCAAGAAATTATTGATAACTGCCCAGAACCTGATCGTAACGAATTCTTGCAATTAGAGAGATCCTTGTGCACCTTTTTACCTCTAACAATAAGAGAAAGAACTTATCTCCTCTTATTCACAAAAGTACATCATTTCGATGATTACTCGTACCCTGATATATTTAAATCCCTAAAATATGCACGTGACCAAATAATAATGTCCTATCCTACAATAAATGAAATCAGCACATCTGATTTTAAAAACCCTTTTGATAAGCATTCCTTTATAAAAATATATAACATGCTTTCCTATCTATTCGACGGAACCAACATAGAGATCCATATTTATCACAACAATATCATATATCCTTCTCTGATAGAAATCCCTAAGATCCTCAAGGAAAACCACGACATACCTATCGCAGGACATTTAGGATCTGTCCGAATGTTACACCGTATTAAAGAAAAATATTACTGGAAGAATATGCGCAGTGATATCGAAAGTTATATTAAGAAATGCACATCATGCCAAACGAATAAAGCGTTACGTAGAATAAACAGAGCACCAATGATAATAACTTCCACATCGACATCTCCATTTGAGAGAGTATCCCTCGACATCGTAGGTCCTCTACCCGAGTCTGGCATGGCCAAACTAAGATTTATTTTAACAATGCAAGATGACCTTACAAAGTTCTCATTAGCATATCCACTACGATGTAACACCGCCGAAGAATCATCTGAGTGTCTCCTTCATTTTGTATCGCTATTCGGAATCCCTAAACACATACTTACCGATCAAGGCACTAACTTCACGGCCGAGTTATTTAAGAAAACGTGTGAGTTTCTGAAAATTAAGCAGTTATGGTCTACTCCATATCACCCACAAACTCAAGGTGCTTTAGAGAGATCGCATTCAACCCTTAAGGAATATCTTAGGCCTTATATTAATGAAAATCAAGACAATTGGCCTCGTTACGTATATACGGCTATGTTAGCATACAACACAGCTGTACATACAACCACACATTACTCACCATATGAATTAGTGTTCGGACACAAACCCCATATCCCTGACTCTATCTATGACGATAACTCCACTACAACTTATCCGGAATACGTAAAAATGTTACAACATCGACTGAAACATACCCGTGACAAGGCTAGAGAATTTATCCAACGCTCTAAAATTAACTCTAAAGCCTATTATGATTCCCGTACTCGTCCAATTACTTATAAAGTTGGCGACTACGTGTTATTAAAAAACCACCTTCGGTTACGAAAAGCTTTGTCGCCTGTATGGAAAGGTCCATACAAAGTTGTTAAGGTGCACGGTAACCATACACTATCATTACTTATAAATAGACGCCATGTGAAACATCATTTCGACGAAATTAAACATGTAGACGTCCAAGATAGTGCCCAGACTCCTACAAATTAAGATTAACTTTATTATTAAGTTGAACAAATAATTTATACTTATACACTCTTAATTTTACATTTTACTTTTTATTTAGAATATAAACGTAATTATAATATAAAGTCACTCGAACAATGTTTCTTTTATTACAGCATACTGGCCCAAGGTCACCCAGAATTTATTCAACAAATCAACACGAGTTCTGGTATATACTTTGACCCAATTGGCGAACTCAAAATACGTGTAAGCCACCTGGATATAGTGACGCCATTCGATATCGCCTATATTGAACCCCACATTCAAAATATTAATTCGGTATTAGGTACAACACGACATATATGTAATCAAATCGAAATTAATAGCTCTTATAATTTAGAATGCCATAACATATTAGAACCATTGACCGTGAGATATCGTGATATCACTTCCGAGTATTCTGCTATCTCTCATTTAGTAAACAAAAGGTTCAAACGAGGGGCATGGATAGGTGGCATTGGCGTTTTATCCAAGACCATATTTGGCACTTTAGACGAAGACGACGCTGTCAAATATGACGACGCCATACAGAATGTACAAGATAATGAGAAAAGGTTAAGTTCATTAATTAAAGAAAACATCTTAATAACCTCTACTGTTTTATCAAAATTTAATAATACTTTACATAAGATAAAAGTTAATGAAGCTAGCCTTAATCAAGCTATCGACAATTTATCTTTAAAATTCAAAAACCTTACAATAATTTCGGATGAATTAAAAATAAAAGCAACCATTAACTCAATTTTAAACAGCTTAGAAGCATCTATACTCACCTTATCATTTCAGTTAGAAGACATAACTAGCGCTGTCTTGTTATGTAGTCAAAACATCCTGCACCCGGTAGTCTTATCTCCCATGCAATTATACCAAGAAATTGTCGATAACTACCGATACTTACCTGTAGATCTTAAGTTACCTGTAAGCTTAGATATAAGTAATATTCATACCTTAATGAATGTATCTAGCGTAATGTGTTATAGTTTAGACAACAGGATTGTGTTTGTTTTGAAAATACCTCTAGTATCCCCCAAGGAATACAATTTGTTCCATAACATTGCATTACCGACTCCACACAACAATGTAAAACCAGATTCTTTTAGCTTCATAATACCTAGTAGTAAATACATAGCAATGACCAAAGACAAATTAGAATACTGTAACCTTGATTCACTGAAGGAATGCATAGCGATAAGCCAGCGCGAGTACATCTGTGACGTAATGACGGTGTTCCCGACAAGTGCGAATCCTAGTTGTGAAAGTGAAATAATATCAAACGTGATAAAAGTTTTACCAGTGCAGTGTCAAACGAATTTCCTTCAAGGACACGTAGATATATGGAAACCGCTATCCAATAATAATTGGATTTATGTGCAGTCCCAGAACAATAAACTTTATATAGAATGCCCTAATTATAAATTTCACGATATAAACATTATTGGTACAGGTATTCTAAATATCCCAAACAACTGTATTGCATATTGCAAAACCACAAAATTAATACCTAAACTTAACTTTTTTCAAATAAATGTTACTGTAACTCACTCAGACTTCAACATTATAAATGATTCCTGTTGTAACTTAGATAAGTTTAAAAGTGTAATGGGTAATGAGCCTCCTTTAAAACTACAGAATATTGACCTAGATGTATTTACATCAGAAACAAAATTAAAATTAAAATCCTTGTCCGATGAAGCAAAAACTATTTTAGATCAGCATCAAATTATTAAATACGAGACTCACTACTCAATAATTATTATTATAATTATTTGTATTTTAATTGCGTATTTTATTTTTAAAATGTTTTTATGCATTAAATCGTACAACCGTCTTTCCCATCGCTCTCCTACTCTATTCCAACCAGCCCAGGTAAACTCACCTCCAGAACAAACTAGTGATCCCGAAGTAGTTATCCCATTAAAAATATGTAAACGAGTTTCTGAATCAGTAGATCTCCCATCTCCTAGTATTAGGAGAAATGTCTAGATTTTTATTATCCTAAACATCGAAATTTAAACCCCGATGTTTCATCCACCCCAGGGAGGTGTTATAGATGGTCAATGTACCTATTTATGCACATCACGCTATCCTATCCCGCTAAGTCATCATTTCTGTTCCTTTAGCCTAACAGCCCACTCACTTCCCATCAGTCTCTTTCCGATATCCATGCCAGACGGTTGTCCTTAAATATAATCCCGATTTTCATTTTTTTAAAAACCTTTATTGATAGAGGCTCATAACAGTACGCTTATTGTATTAACTTTTCTGACTGAGTGGCAAGTAATCATTTATAATGTGAAGTCAGCCACATTAGGTTAGCATGGTAGACTAGTATAATCTCGCGTAAATGAGAGGAGACCCGTGCTAAGTTGTGGTACAGTAAATGTATTGATGATTAAGTAATAATTTAACTATCCAGTAATTATCACAAATTAGACGAATAAAATGAATATTGTCAATTCACCGAACATTACTTATTAAATTGGTGCTGAAGTATGTATAATTCAAGTTATGTATTAATGTGTTATAGTACAGTTTCGCGACAGTTACACCAATAAAAACAAACTAAAACAAATGAACAATTATACTAAAGCTACTTGTAGCTTTTAGCTTACGCATGGATCGTCACCAGCGCCGTACGTATATGGGTGTGCCTTAACACGAAATATAATGATTTTCGTTAATGACGTATATTGTAATGGCGGATCAACTGCTGGCAGCTGAGGACGCCTCTGATTTGGATTACAGGCTCTCTGTGCTAATATGCCAACATTATTACATAAATATGGAACGCCCCTGAAATTGAATGTATACCACATAGCATATATATATAGGTATAAGAGATAGATTCCTGCATCAACAGTTACTTTAATGTTATATTTAAAAATACTAAAAGTTCAATGAGTTGAAATATTGTATTGATATTTTTATTATTGGGTGTAGAATACAAATTGAATGTAAAGACGGTACAACGGTTTAGGTACATTCAGTGCTAAGACTCGAGCGTGAATTTTATTGCATGGATTCTTTGGGGGAAGCCTACGCTCAGTGCTACTTTCTATCTACTGTGATGGACAGTAAGAGGCTGATGAGATGGGAAGCTATGCTAATGATGAGAGAGGTTCAAATGACAATTATCAATAGTCTAAGCTTAGGGCTTCCGAACAGATCTTAATACATTTGTCTCAATAGCACTTACATGCAGCGTACGCCTCCCTCCTCAACACACGTGTACGTAGGGACATGTATGTATTCTTCAGCCACAATCAGCGCTCGTCGTAACAACACAACCAGTAATCATTAATATTAATATCCGGTTATCAACAGGGCTGGCAACATGATACTTTAAGTTTAATATTTTGTTGTCTTCTTAAAAATCTTAGATTAAAAATTGTATTCTATAGACTACTTTTATTTTATCGGTCTGCTATTTGTTACCTAGTAATAGTACTCAGGTATCAATACTATTAGATAATAGGCTTAGAAATAGCTTACACTTAAACGTTGCAAATCAAATCAAATCAAATCAAATCATTTATTTCAATTAGACCAATACAGGCACTTTTGAATAGTCGAATTAAATTGAATTTAGCTGCACGGTTCCAAAAGGTAGGTCTTATGGAGAAGAACCGGCAAGAAACTCCATAGATACTCTTTTTAAATTAAATACAAAATGGTTGGTTTTCTTTTACAATGCTTTGTGTATGTAATATCAATATGAGACTGGTGCAGTTCGATATGAAACGTATAATTTATGAAAATAAAATAAATAACTAAAACCAATTTAGGTTGCCATAACATGTATGAGCCGACCAGTCCCAACTGATAGCACTCGTTCACGAGCATGACGTGTGTATCGGCGTCTGTCAACCATGTTGTAGGGAATAAAAAGACCCGACACACAACGCCACCACCAGCAGGACATTTCAGTGAGCATGACAAGCCCAGACTGCCCGGCAACCGGTAGCCATTTTCAATTATAAAAAAAAAAACAACATCAAAGCCAACATCAGTCTCATATTTTACAAGTTATTTTACTACTCAGTAACTATTATAGTATTTATAGTTAATACATAATAAATTAAATTAATAAATAATTTGCATGTCAATCAGTAAAAATGTATAAATATCTTTATGTAAAACAAAAGAAGTCAAACCACTAAATAAAAACAAAATATAAATAAAAGAATATATAATAATCATGAGGCTAGCAAACCTGCTGGACCAAAATTTTGCCAAACTTTTTTATCTACAAGATAATCTTCTAATTTGTAGTATGCTTTCTTGCATAGAGTAGACTTTATAATGGATTTGAATTTATTTTCCGGGAGGTTTAAAATGATTTCCGGAATCTTATTATAAAACCTAACACTATATCCCACAAAAGAGGTATGGACTTTAGCGAGACGAAGCTGTGGCTGCATTAATTTAGACTTATATCTAGTATTATAATTATGCAGTTCACATCTTTTCGTATGATGTGATATATTTTTTCTAACGTACATTATATTTTCAAATATATACTGACAGGGCACTGTCATAATATTTATTTCTTTAAAGAGTTCCCTGAGTGAATCACGACTACTTAGGTAATAAATGGCTCTTATTGCTCTTTTCTGCAGTACGAAAACTGATTCTACGTCTGCAACACGGCCCCACAGCAATATTCCGTAAGACATGATGCTATGAAAGTAGCTATAATAAACTAGTCTTGCGGTTTCTACATCCGTAAGTAGTCTGATTTTTCTAACTGCATAAGCAGCTGAACTAAGGCGTCCCGACAAAGCCTTAATGTGCGGTCCCCATTGAAGTTTGGAATCTAGTTTGATTCCTAAAAATACAGTCTGATCGACGAATTCGAGCTTTTCATTATTTAATATTATATGACAATCCTCACTTCTAACATTTGGTAAGGAAAACTTTATGCATTTAGTCTTCTGCCCATTCAATACCAGATTATTAACAGTGAACCACTCATGGACCTTTAGAAGGGCGCTATTTACATCGTCAACATTTGGTGACCGTCTATCTAATCTAAACATTAAGGAGGTATCATCAGCAAATAACACCATCTCACATCCATTCTGGCACATATAAGGTAAGTCATTAATATATACCAAAAACAAGAACGGGCCCAGGATAGAGCCTTGCGGAACACCCATTTTAATTTTGGAACCAGATGATTTAACTCCGTTTATTTGGACTTTTTGTACTCTACCTTGCAAATAAGATTTTATTTTGCAGGTTCCTAACAGAAAAGAAATCACTAAAGATTAAAACTTCTTTAAAACAAATTAGTTTTCTAAAGAGTTACATGATGACAATGAAGTCTCTCTCAATGATTCGATATAAACTTTAAGATTTAGTAATTTGTGTTAAAATTGTGTGAGAGAATAGCAGACAGCCCTGTAACATCGTCCGCCTATTTAATTGTACAGTGTGTGCAACACAATACGAGATAATGACAGCGCGACACTCGGCCGGACATAAATATTTGCGCAGTGATTACCCAATAGCAGCGGGTGGAGGCGGGGGGCGCGGGCGATGCGTGTCGTGTGCCGTGCTGTAGGGCCGCGTGGTGTTCGCCACTGATTGCGGTATTAATACGAGTGTCACTGCCACTGAAGTGCTTTAAATGAGTAATGTATACGTGTGATAAGTTATTAAAAGAGGAATAATTTTTATTGATTACCTGAAGCCACCAGTGTTTACATAATGCACATACATATCTGCTTATTAAAAATACATATGTGTTACATATTATTAACTATAATATATTTTACAATACTTTTACGTAGATTGGACTCCTACCTGCCATCAATAGAAAGCCAAACATTTTACTGTGTACTATTATATGTCACTACTTGATCAGAATGTTAATATGAATTTTGTGCTCAAAGTATGATTATAAGTTATACCTTGGTATAAGATACCTTAACAATAAAGAAAAAAAACAGATTCATATTTTTGAAAACAGCAACATATCCTGGAACCCTAGTTCCCCGGTACCGTGAGCACGTCGTAATTATACCGCTGGCGCTGATTCGCATGCATTACCACCCAGCACGCGTTGTGGGCGATATTATATGCACATACCATATACCAATTATGAAAATATACTTAGAGAGTAAAAATGTCAGGCTCTACTGAAGCGTAGATATATCTATGAATACGATGGTTCTTGTTGGGCTTGCATGTGTGGAATATCCTATAGATCCAGTGGGTAGTAGAACTCACAAAATTTACGAGTTCAATTAAAGCCTTATTTAAATGCTGACATAAAAGTCACGAATCATAAATTGTACAATATTTTATGTGCGTATTATCGGCTGCAATAAACGTACCGGAGGATTGGACTAAAAAAGTCGTTTTCAAAATGATTGCGAACGTTTAAAGCGCGCAGCGGCACCGGCAGGCGGCGCGGCACGGGTGCGGCGGCAGTAAACAGCGACATATCGTTAAACGCACGCGCCGCGGCGCACCCGCGACACGCGACACGTGTCGCGCCACTAGCAGTAAGGCACACTTTTCATTTCAGTTGCTATAAAATAACATGTGCTACCCGATGACCTCTGCACTTCAAGCTACCGTAATATACGAAAATTGTAATAATTAAAATAGTTAAAACCAGAATATACAATTAACTAGCGTTACACCAGTTTTGCTCACCGTAAGAATATAATGGCTAGTCAGTGTGGATGTTATGTATGTATTATGTTCAAAGTTGCATCCCTGCAGACATGTCGCGTGGCAGTATGTCGCCGGTGCACAGCGGCCTGCAGTCGCAGTGACGCGCGGTACATCACGGCGGCGCGCGGCTTTAAGCCCGCTTAATAGCCACCGAATGTATCGAAAATATGAAGTCATAAAATTTAAAGCCCCCCACTTGTTTGTTGAGAGGGGCGAGTGCAGAACAAAAAACATCCAAAGGTTTGCTGCGAGAAAACTATTGAAAATTGGATATTAATACAATGGATACCTGGAAGACATCGTTAAAATGTAAGTTTTCTTTTACTGTAGATTTTCCTAAAGGTAACTTTCTTCTATACATTTATAATATAGGTACTTTGATAATCTTACTGTTTCTGAAGAATCGTTCTACCTACTATTACGCAAATAACACATTAGTCCCAGGTAATTCTACATTCTGACTATATCTTTGACAATCCTATCACTGTAGCGCCTCTGAACCGGCTCTATTGGACGATTCAGTTATTGTTTGCCTTTAGACTTGAAGTGTGACTTCTGACTTTTGTCTCGATTGGTATAAAAACATATAACATTGTCATCATTACTGCTGATTTTTGGCATTTTGCAGCAAATCGCTTTTGTATAATATACATATGTTCTAGGACTATTTAACAAGTAGGTACATTAATTTAAAAAAATGTTTTATATACAGGTGGTAAATGTACTTCTATAAAATCGTAATAAATCGTTTACATAAATCAACTAACAAATTTATTTGGACTAGATTAACCATTCAGTCTAGTACATTTGATTTCAGATTAATTCTGGAAACTTCGTCTTTAAACAAGTCATTGTAAGTCGCAAACAATTTTTGATTTAAAACGACTAGTTTAAAGACGAAGGTTGACTTATAATATTATTAGGATGGTATTTAAAAGTACTTCAATTTATTCCCATTTCATTTACCTAATTTTGCCTGTGTTCTTGGTGGAACACAGGCAAAATTAGCTAAATGATATATAAAAATATACTGAATGTGCACCAAAATATGTTCATTAAAAGTGTTGTTATTACTTATATACACTTTCTTGGTATTCAGATTTGGTTCTGGCCGTTGTTATTCGTTGTATGGTCACAGTTCTAACCTAACCTAACTGATATCTGTATTTTGCTGCTCAATCAGTAATTTTGGTGCTCAATCAGTATTTTTGATGCGCGGTTTATTATATTCCATATTAAAATAGCATTATACGATTCTGTTGTTCGAATATTTAACCATCCAGTAACTTTTAAGTGTAACAAATAATTATAGTTTGTTGTTTTTAATTGTAATTGATGTGAACTGTCTGAATACTGTTTTATGTTAAAACAGTATTCAGCTTATCAGGCTTGCTCGTACATAACGATTTGATAACGAGGTGTCAACTCTTTCAGCTTCAATCGCTAAAAGACATATAACCAGGTAATAATTAACCTTTTTGTAGTCTTCGCTTAACGTAAACTAATTACTTTAAAGTTAACTGAAGGAAAACGTTGTTGCAAATTATCGTACATTTAGCTCTTCAGAGAGTCGTGTTATTTTTACTGCATTTAAATGTATCTATACTATTCTTTGAATTAAAAGTGCTCAGAGAAACTACATAAACAGTTGTGGACGTTATCAGCGCGCAGCCATCAGCGCGGGCGCTGGCGGGGGGAGGGGGGAGGCAGTGGTGACAGTGCTCTGCGGGGTATCCAGAGTATTGCTCATTTAGTTGAACGCTTATTTCAGACAACTGCCCATATATAGTTAGTATGTTAGTAATATTAATAATAATAATAATATATCCGGACATTATCACACAGCGCCATCTAGTTCCGAGCTAAGCAACGAGGCTGTAACTATGTTAGTAATGCTGGTAGGTAATTATATCCACGAACTACTTCAATGGACAATGGTTATGGCTGGTATTGTCATTAAAGGAATATTTAATCCCGATTACTACCACGTAGTTACTTGAGCTAAAATGGTGAGGAAATAGTAGTAGCACTAATAAGAAAGAAGAATAAAGAACTCTTTTACAACCCAATAGGACACTTTATCGGTATTCGTCAAATGTTTTTACCCAGAAAAACCACCTATAGGCCTTGCAAATGCTATGCTTGGGTATCTGTACGTTATGTACGTAATATTGAATTCATACCATGTTATAATTTTAACCGAGACGTGGCTACTGGATGGTATTTCTAACTCCGAGTTTTTTGACAAACGGTATGTAGTGTGGCGTCGAGACCGAGATTATGGATCAACTGGCCAGTCACGGGGCGGCGGGGTACTGATTGCAACGCGCAGAGACTTATCAGCAACTTCACAAACTACTCTTTGTTCTTCAGCAGAGGACCTTTGGCTGTGTTTAAATTTAAAAAAACCTAACTCACGTGAATATCTGAGCTTATATATCTGTGTAATTTATCTCTGTAGACAGAACAAAGGTT
Organism: Craniophora ligustri; assembly: GCA_905163465.1. Lineage (NCBI taxonomy): Eukaryota > Metazoa > Arthropoda > Insecta > Lepidoptera > Noctuidae > Craniophora > Craniophora ligustri. The sequence continues at coordinate 17,241,878 of LR990956.1, forward strand.
TTTCATTCTCAACGCAACTTTCAAACTTTTTAAATAAATTAAATCACTCTGTTATCAATAATTCCACTGATAAATTTCTGGTTCTAGGTGATTTTAACATGAGTGGAATTACGTGGGTGTCCACTTGTAATTTAGCTTTTACCCCCACAAATCTCATAGCTCATGACGAGTGTGTATTAGCTGATGAAATGTGTACGCTTGGACTTAGTCAATATAATGGCGTGACGAATCGTTACGGAAAAATACTTGACTTAGCGTTTTCAAATATTCAACTCAGTGTATCTGAGTGCACAAATTCTTTAGTACCCAGCGATCCTTACCACCCACCACTATTAATTAGTACAGATTTATTTGAAATTCCTCTTTTAGATTGTGCGCCGCGACAGCGATTTATCTACAGTAAAGGTGACTTTCAGTCATTAAACAATGATATTTCGGCGATTAACTGGGAGCGTGAGTTTTCAGCCCGGTCGATGGATGATTCAGTGAATTACTTTAGCAACTCGATTATTAATTTACAAAATAAATATATTGCCTACAAGATGACTTGTATCAGCACTTATCCTACATGGTACAACTCGGCCCTCATTAGACTCATTAAAGAAAAATTTAAATATCTAAAAAAAATTAAAATCTATGGTAATAAATCCGATGAATTAACTTTCAAACTTTTGCGCGAAAGAGTTAAGACTTTAGAACTGACATGTTATAATAAATATCTTTTGATTACTGAAGAGTCAATAAAAAATAATCCAAAAAACTTTTGGACTTTCGTCAAATCTCGTTACAAAACCAATTCAGTTCCCAATACTTTAAAATATGAAAATAATTTACACTCAACTGGTGAATCTATTTGTGAGGCATTTTCTTCCTATTTTCATTCCACTTTTTTGAACCCTGCCCTTAGTAACCAGTCTGTTTCAACTGATATCGGTAACATATTTCTGCCCAACTCTTCGTCTAATATTAGTCATATTGAGGTGAAAGTAGATGACGTTGCTAACTTAATTAGCAAGTTAGACATATCTAAAGGCGCCGGTCCAGATAACCTAACTTCTAACCTTCTTATCGGTTGTGCTAAATCTATCTCTGTTCCCATCTCACTTTTATTTAAAAAATCTCTCTCCCAATGCGTTGTTCCTAGAATATGGAAGGCAGCGTATATTACTCCTGTTCACAAAAAAGGGTCCAAAAACGAAATATCCAATTATAGGCCTATATCCAAATTATGCATTATTGCTAAAGTGTTTGAAAGAATTATATATAACCAACTTTATGCTAGTTTATTGCAGTCATTTAATTCCTTTCAACATGGATTTTTGAAAGGTCGATCTACTGTTAGTTGTACCGATTTATGTTATTACGTGGGTATAACATTGTATGGTGGCGGGTAGAAGTAAGTTCTATATGAATAAATCAGTGTGTTGCTAACTCCAGCCTTTCATTGACGTTACATTGGCGACGAGGCGAATCTACGCGAGTGATTGAGTTATTTTATTTCAAAATGCCTATAGGAAAATTAGAACCGTTCAGTTTAAGTTCCCAACAATGGCCGGCCTATATTCGTCGGGTGAATCAATATATTCTGCTGAACGACATAAAAGACAATTTGAAGGTACCAATGTTAATAACGGTCGTGGGCGAGGCCACGTATTCATTGATGTGTGACCTTTGTTCACCCGATTTTCCCGAGAACAAGTCTTACGAAGAATTGGTGAAACTAGTGGCCGATCATTTGGAGCCACAACGTTCGGAAATAGCTGAACGCCATGTGTTCAGACTACGTCGACAGCGCACCGGCGAACCGTTGACGGAATATTTACAGGCGCTTAAACACCTCGCAACCACGTGCAATTTTGGCAAGTGTAAGAAGTGTTCTACACTCGAAGAAAACCTGAGGGACCAGTTCGTCTCAGGACTAGCGAACGATACGATGCGTTCTAGAATATTCGCGGAAAGGAAGATCGAGTACAAGGAGGCGGTGGAGTTAGCACTTGCTCTGGAGGCCGCAGAGAAACATGCAGAGGTGAGCGGCAGTACGGTGCCGAAAACGACCTCGGGTGCTGGCGGCGAGGCAGATGTGGGGGAAGACCTACACTACACGCGGGGAGCAGGTGGGCGCGTGCGCGGAAGGCGCGGCGCGGCCGGCTCAGCGAGCGCGGCGGGTGCGGCCGCAGCGGGCCGCCCCGTGTGGAGCGGCTCGGCGGCCCCGCAGGCTTGTTGGCGGTGCGGTAAGGCGCATCGCGCGGATAGGTGCCGTTATGTGAATTATAGTTGTGATGAGTGTAAACAAAAAGGTCATTTGAAAGTGATGTGCAAGTTCGTAAAACGTAGTGGGAGTAGGGCGGACAGTCAGCAGAATTTTATCAGTAGTGACGATCATATGAACGATATGTTTAAAATTGAAGCTCGAGGTAAGGACAGTAAACCGTACTTTATTAACGTTATTATGGACAGTTTCGAGATTAAATGCGAAATTGATACCGGTAGTCGAATTTCGGCGATTAACGAAGAGATGTATAACTGTAAATTCTCGCACAAAGATATTAAAACTGACAATTTGATGTTCCGTTCTTACGCCGGTTCACGCATTGAATCGCTTGGCTATATTGAAGTGAGTGTTAGATTACGCGATGTGGAAGTGAAATCCCTACCACTTTACATAATTAGAAACGGAGCGTGCCCGTTATTGGGAAGGGATTGGTTGCGTGCCCTTAAGGTTACCCAGATTAATTTATATAAAATAGCCGACGATGAATTCGTGAATCGTCTATGTGCTGAGTTCCCGGAAGTGTTTACGGAGAAGTTAGGGACATGTAAACGCGCCATTCGATTACAGCTGACCAACGACGAGCCCGTGTACGTGCGCGCGCGGCCCGTGCCGCTGGCGCTGCGCGGTCGTGTTGAGCGCGAGCTAGCGCGGTTAGAGACAGACGGCTCTATTTACCGCGTTGATTATTCAGACTACGGAACCCCAATTGTACCGGTAGTGAAAAAGAATGGCGAGATACGTATTTGCGGGGATTATAAAATTACAATTAACCCTAAATTAAGACGTGATTATTATCCGTTGCCTCGCATTGATGAGTTATTCGCGAACTTAAGTGGAGGAGAAAAATTTACTAAAATCGATCTAACTCACGCTTACGAACAATGTTTGCTAACAGAAGACTCCCAACCGTACACTGCAATAACAACTCATCTCGGAACTTATGCGTATCGCCGGACGCCGTACGGTCTAGCTTGCATACCCGAAAAATTTCAAAAGTTGATGGAGGAGACTTTACGCGGCATTCCGGGATGTGTTGTATTCCTTGATGACATATGTACAACAGGAGTCAATGATAAGGATCATATAAGTAACTTAAAAGCTGTACTCGAAAGGTTGCGTGACATGGGGTTAACAGTAAAATTAAGTAAATGTAGTTTCCTGCAGGATAGCGTTAAGTACTTAGGATTTGTGATTGATAAAACGGGCTTGCGGCCCGATGATACTAAACTGGAGGCCATTTCCAGCGCACCGAGACCGGAAAATGTGACCCAACTTAAAAGTTTTTTGGGGTTGTTGAACTATTACGGCAAGTTTATTAGAAACTTGAGCACATTACTACACCCCTTACATAATTTATTAAAAAAGGATGCCCGCTGGAAATGGGATCACAATTGTGAACGGGCGTTTAAAGAAGCTAAGCAGACCCTTTTGGGGGAACGAGTCTTAGCTCATTACGAGGAGGGGCGGCCGCTCGTACTCTCAGTGGACAGTAGTGCGTACGGGCTGGGCGCCGTGTTGGCACACCGATACTCGGACGGCCGCGAGCGCCCCGTCAGCTGCGTGTCGCGCACGCTCAGCGCTGCCGAGCGCAATTACAGTCAACTCGATAAAGAGGCACTCGCGATATTGTTTGGTGTAACGAAACACCACCAATATTTGTTTGGCAGAAGTTTTGTTTTACGTACGGATCACCAGCCATTGACGCACATATTCGGCTCTAAGGGGGGCATTCCCCAGACCGCTGCGAGTCGATTACAGCGGTGGGCGGCGCGTTTGGCCGCGTATGATTTCACTATAGAATTCGTTCGATCAGCGGACAATGGACCGGCTGATGCACTATCGAGGCTACCGTTACCACAAGAGGGTCGTGTTGTTGATTCGATTAGCTATATTAACTTAATTGAAGAGTCATTACCTGTTAGTTTTAAAGATATAGCTAGGGAAACAGAAAAGGATAACTTATTAAATAAGATTAAGGGCTATGTTACTTTTGGGTGGCCGTGGACAGTTACGGACGCAGAAAAACCATATTTATCTAGGAAACAGGATTTAGCATTGGAATTGGGTTGTCTGGTATATAAATATCGGATTGTAATACCGTGTAAGTTACAAAAACGAATATTAGACGAAATTCATGAAGGACATTTAGGGATAAATAAAATGAAAAACATATCACGAAATTATGTGTATTGGCCTAGTTTAGATAAAGACATAGAGGAGGTGTGCGGTGCGTGTGCGGCGTGCGCATCTAGCCAGTACAATCTAGCCCTTTTTAATGACTTTATCACTGAGGCTGTGGATGGTGGCGGGCAGGTGGATGTCGTTTACACCGATTATAGCAAAGCTTTCGACCGTATTGATCATAAAATGTTGATTCTCAAGTTGTTTGCTATGGGCATTCATGGAGACCTCCTAAGATGGTTTTCTTCCTATATAGATAATAGGTCGCAAGCTGTTGTTGTCAACAACTACATATCCGGCTGGTATTCTGTTCTGAGCGGTATTCCTCAAGGTTCTTTGATTGGGCCTTTATTATTTATAGTTTATGTAAACGACATCGAATCCTGTCTGCAAACATCCAAACTATTATGCTTTGCTGATGATATGAAGCTTTTTGCCACTATATCGTCGCCAGAGGATGCAAGTGCTCTTCAATCGGATCTGTGTCGTCTCGAGAATTATTGCCGCATAAATAAACTCGATCTAAATCCTATGATATGCTCGGTCATCTCTTTCAGCAGAAAACGTGATATAGCGGCTGTTACATACACACTGGGCGGTCAACCGTTACCAAGATTGACTACTATTCGTGACCTGGGAGTCCAACATGATTGTAAATTAATTTTTGATGAACATATTGATGATATCGTCAAAAAAGCATCTGAATCATTAGGGTTCATAATTCGGATTTCCAAGTGTTTTACAAAAGCAAAAACACTCAAAATTCTTTACTGTACATACGTTCGTAGTCACCTGGAATACGCATCGGAAATATGGAATCCACCATATCAAAAATATATTGATCGAATCGAAAGTGTTCAAAAACGTTTTATTAAACACCTTTGCTACCATCAGCGGATTTCATATGATTCTAGTAATTACTTCCAACTCTGTAGGAAATACCATCTGTTGCCACTTCAAAATCGTAGAGAGATAGCGGATTATATATTTATGTCCAAAATTATATCCAACCAAATTGACAGTCCCGAGATCTTGGCGAAATTGGGCTTTAACGTTCCTTTCAAATCGGTTCGGTTTAACCCGCCATTACGGATACCAAATACCTTATCTAATTATAGGCAAAATAGCATTGTTGTACGAGCAAGTAGAACCTTTAATAAGTTGTGTAAGCAGTGCGATTTTGATCCATTTGTTACAAGTGTGTCAGTGGCAAGACGATGTATAAGTGTGTCAGTGGCAAGACGATGTATAAGTGTGTCAGTGGCAAGACGATGTATAAGCCAACAATTCTTTAATCAAGATCAGTTTAGTTACTAAGTTTAGTTTTTATTTTATTTTTTTCCTTACCATTCCATATTACTTTTTCCTACATGTATGTATGTGCTCACATTAACATTAATTGCTATGCAATCTCATAAAAGCGAAGTAGGGATTGCAACCCGGTATGTTTCTCAACCCGGCCGGGTCCGGTAACATTCGTCGCCAACCCGGCCGGGCCCGGGTTGGCTATATTAATTTTGACTTATATCTAGTATTATAATTATGCAGTTCACATTTTTTCGTATGATGTGATATATTTTTCCTAACGTTCATTATATTTTCAAAGATATACTTACAGGGCACTGTCATAGTATTTTTATTTCGTTAAAGAGTTCCCTGAGTAAATCATGACTACTTAGGTTATAAATGGCTCTTATTGCTCTTTTCTGCAGTACGAAGACTGATTATATATCTGCAGCACGGCCCCAAAGCAATATTCCGTAAGACATGATGCTATGAAAGTAGCTATAATAAACTAGTCTTGCTGTGCTTGGCGGCGACGGAATGACAGAGCAACACACATACTTCGTCAACCAAGGACAGACGTCAACTAAGTCACAGTATAAATTATACAAAGTGTAGAAAAGAAAACACGCATACAGCGAGCAAGGGTGAGAGGAGAACGGCAACTTGCCATGCCAATTTTCTACAAGTTGGGGCTTCCGTGCTGCATTTCTCGTACCTACCGGGCCCGGTCACCAGGCCCGGTATGAATGGCCGGGCCCGGTGGATGTCTAAAAGGGCACCGGGCCCGGCCGGGCCGGGCCCGGTTTGCCATCTCTAAAGCGAAGGCTTGTAATTGGCTCGGTGTTACCCGAACTGTTTTTATTAAATTGTTTGTAGCTGTTAGCCTTCCATGCTGTATTAAATAAATAAATAAATATAGGCAAACCAACACATAAAACATAGCGTTGCAAAACACGCGCACATGTTTGTAAACGCACAGCTCGGCGTATCAGTGAGTAATGTCAGCAGTAGCTATTAGCAGCCATTAGCCCCGAGCCGCCGCGCCGCGCCGCCGCCGCGCCACTTGGGCCGGCTCTTACGTAAAACCTCCGCCTCGCGGCCGCAACAGTTGAGCGCGAGTGCATAACTTTTAATATTCATGCGCTATCACTTAGCGACGCGATTATGCGCGATGAATATGCGAAAGCGCGCGTGCCGGTGCCGAAACGCGCCGCGCCTTGCCGCACCGTCTGTACCCGGCATTAAATACCACATTATTATTTATGAGCGACTAAATTTAGTGACTCTTAATTTTCAAGTATACAAAAGATACCCAGCGCCGGTTTGTATGCAAAACTTACTAAATGTTATTCTGAGTGGAAACAGTTTAATAAACTTAATGTAATGGAACTATCCAAGTTTGGATGTTGTAAATAGGTATAAAATCTACATATTGAATATATTTTTTCGCGGTATCGGTATATTTATATTATTTTGATCCCGGTGTGTCGGTTGCTAGCAGCATACGCATATAATAAAAGCGGTTTCTTACTACGACAGCGTAACATTGAAAGCTGACCGCGGAGCTTCTATACATTGAAATGACTATAGGAATTGAACCGAAGAACGAGAAATAATAAATTAGCTTAGTAAATCCACAAAGAATCGATTGTCTGGAGTGAATATTTCATGTAAATCCCCCTCGCGTGCGCACCTTGTCCTCCAGCTCGCGACGTTATCCCGTGAGTAATGGCGGCTCATCCGTCCGCCTGTCCCATCCGTCTCGCCGCCACGCCGTGCCGCGCCCCACCGCGCCACACCGCGCCGCTCCTCCGCGACGATAGTGCGCATTTGTCACGCACACCCGCGCATCAGCAAGGCACGGCATGGTAGCACAAGGGCCTCATTGCTACCTCGCGGTGCAGGGTTCCAATGAATCGTGAGGCATGTGTTAAAATTCCACGTGACCAATGGAATGTCATGTCAAAGGTCTAGTGCTCCATCCTACGGCACGTATTTATCACAAGCTCAAACAGTAAAGGAAGATATCGTGAGGAAACTTGCATGCTGGAGAGATTTTATTGATGCGGCGGCGTGTGAAGTAACTATTACTATAACCTAATATCTTTAAAATCGATCCGTGCCCAACTGTCGCACTGACAGGAAATGCGTTGATAATGTTGCGCGTTTAAATAATAATTTATAAACTTGTTACAATTTAATTTATTACTATAATTTATAGTAATGTCTTCCTGGTACAATGTCTGCTTAAATTATTATTCTTTAATTATGGGTACGTTTCTTCATGTACGATGAAAGATGAGACAAACTACTTCTATAATTAATGATATCATAACATCTTCTATCTATCTATCTATCTATCTATCTATCTATCTATATACATATCTTAGTAAAGTTAATTTAAACTTACCCTTAAAAAATAGCATACAAAATCCAGCGCAACTCACAATAAAACGAAGTTCTTTTTATATTGAACATTTAATACCGATATTATAGTGAATGAGGAAATCAAAAAATAGCATTGTGTGAAGTTTTTGGCAAACAGGTGTCTGAATATTTCAGACGATCGCTGGCGCTCCTCCCCCGGGTGACGGTTTAGGATTTTCGGCTCAGGCGCCGTGAAAATTATTAGCGAGGTATGGATAAAACGATTTTGTTTTTATACCTCTGAGGAGAACGGGCCTGTTAATAATTAATATCTCTCCAGTATTTACTGCTCGTAAGCCGTACTTAACTTTGAACGTAAAATATTTATATTTTACGATCACCTTTTTCTTACGTTTACGTACCCATGTTTTATAAAGATGACTTTGTAACATTTCTTATTTAAAAGCCTTTATCCCCGAAAGGTAAAGCAGAAGCGTAGTTACATACTGTACACTTCGCTTGTATTTATCTTAGGTCTCTTGTAAGTGCGAGCCTATTGCCAGTAGCCGGGCACAAATCCGAAAACTCAATAACACTTGGCTGGACTTATATATCAAATTTAAAGTCTCACTCTCAGTAGCGAGGCAGTTCATTTCTTAGTTTCATTTTACTTAATTTATCCTCAACATTAGTCATCTTGTCAACCCTAACTAGTTGATAAATAAAATAGCAACACGATCACTCGCAGTAGATCTCGCGAGCCGTGTGGAGCACTAGCTCGGCTGCCTGACCGCTCTCGAGCAGCCGGGATGCAGTTTCTGTTCGGCCGCCAGTGCGTCGCATTTCTGGTCCCGCCTTTAATAATCGCAAGTATATAGAGCGTGCTCCCAGTTCTGCAGAGTTTCTTTTATCTGATATTTAATTAGATGCGAGAACTCGTTGATTCTTTTTCTAGGAAAACAGCAAAGATAATCTTCATTTTAAATAAACTAAGAGTTTCAACAAATATCGAAACAAAGATAAGACTTTTATGTTAAGATGTTAAGTTTCCTCCGAGGCTAATGAGATTTTCATTAAAATATAATATAAAAGTCTTACTAACGTGTAATAAAAATGTAGAAGGCAGGCAGAGCCTCCGGCGTCACGTCAAATATTATTACACCATTAATCTGGCTCTAGATGTCTTGCAAATCTCATAACACCTTGATCATCTAAATCTTCTAAAATAACAAGAAGACGAAATAAAAAACATAAATTACTTTTCCTAACAGCGCGGCATATAATAAAATATTATTCATAAAACAATATTTAGTAGCAAATTGTTGACAAACCATTTTAATAAAAACCAATAGATGTTCGGTGTTGCTGGCTTTCATAAAGTCAATAAAATGATCCAGTATTGTAGATCATTAGAATATGATTAAAGCTTGTTTTATTTCATAAACAATATATGTGTTGAGACTTGATGAAATCATTCGAAATAAGAAATAGAGTTGGTCATAAAACAGCCGGGCAGTATGTTACATAGTAACTTAGAACTGTACAAAAATGTTAGAGAATGTTTATATTTACAAAGCTCTGTGTAGTCCAGGTCAGTCATAAACATGTTGCAAGTCCAATAACCCGCCGCCGGCCGACACACAGCGCAGTAACTTGTACCAATTTACAGCAGTTGTGAACTTCACCAGTATTGGGAAGCCATGATGTATAGCTGCGAGGCGCGGCGCTGGAGGTCATACTCCTCCCTCAGTTCCCGTTATCTCTACTACTAAGCGTTATAAAACTTTTCTAGATAGTATTTAAGTTTCAAATCTGTTCTCTTAAGACAGACTCAAAGCAAGTCTCCACAGTTTTGCTATCTGTAATGTTATGCAGCGCTACAATCCCCGACACTAATCCGCTTTGAAATAATCCTAACTATAATATTTATAAATACGAACTTACTTCGTTTGTGTCATTGCTTCAATGGATTAGCGGTCTTCTGGAAGAAAGCCTCATCATTTAAAATATGTAGTATTTTTGCTTAAAATGATGCTCTTATATTTATCTCTTATAGTTTTAAAATGCTAGTCACCTCTATAATGAAATCGAGTCACGTCTTATGTCATTCAATCTGTATACCGGAGCTAAATATTTAAATATAACACGTCATGAAACTTAATACATATAATACACAATGTATATAATATTCAGTCAGTCACCATTAACATATTGTATAATCGATAGAATATTGTTGATTGCAGATAACTAAATACAGTTAAAATTATACTTTATAAACTGAGCAAATAGAAATGTTATACATTTTATGATCACGTCAATCTACGTTGGTATTTAATATTATATGAGTATCAATATTTATGATATTAGGAACAACTAAGTGGACAGTTAAACCTGCACAAATAACACTGCAGTCGACGTTCTATGTCATCTTAACACTTTATTATATTTCCTTTTGAAAGTCTAGTAACGATTCTTTCAATAAAATAGAAATGTTCTATAAAATGTCCCATTTCCGATATCGGGCATAGTTCCAATTCTGAATCGTAAAAAGATAATTTTCAATGAATATCTCAATTGCAGTCCGCTGGCGCTGGCCGGCGGACTCGACACCCCACACGCTACCATCCAGACTAGATATTCTATTAGAAGTACCTAAGTTTGTCGTAGTTAGGAGGATAAATGAAAATGAGAACATAAGTTAAGAATGCATAGGTACATTCAAAATTAGATAGATAATAAATACTTTTTCGTTATCGCTATGATATTTTTTTTGTAAAAAATTGTTTTTTTTTGTAAATAGGTTAGTTCCATACCACATCTTTCGTCATTGGAGAGCGATAACATACAGGAAAGTGGCACAAACGATATCTGTATGTGGCCTCACACCAACATTTGAATACTATTTATCAAGTTGTTTATTGTTAGTCTTAATATGAAATTTGCTTGTCGATGAATGTCAATAAGTCACATAGGACAATAATAAGTCTCTCGTGGATGATTCCTTCTCCCTATATAGTCTCTCGGAGATCGAAAGTGTGTATATTATACGTAGTGTTATGACGGTGGCACCTCGGCGGCCGGCGGCCGGTGATCTCGCGCGGCAGTGAGTAATGCGGCAGTAGATTACGTCGCGACAAATTAGTGTTATTAAGCGCGCTCCGGCAGCATCCCCGCTCCATCTCACCAGATATTTATTTACACACTGTGCATCATTTTTGTCAAGATTTATTTTTGTTATTATTCAACTTCAGGAGTTCAAGCGAATTAGCAAAATTAAAATTCAAGCGAATCTCCTGCATAAGTTGTCTTCATAGTAGTCACGTCTTTGCTGTGTTTTATTGGTATTTGAATAAATGCCTTTCACGTAGTTTAATATTTAAGTTTAAATTGTTATACGATTCCTATGGTAGGTATCTAGTTTGCCTTCTTTTTTTATATGACACCACAAAACATAGACAAACCGTGAATGTGCAACAGTACTCTGTTTCCTCTGGGAATACAAGTGTAATGGTGTGTCATAATACGATATCTTGTGTAAGAACAACTGAGTTGTTTTCTCTACAAAAGTATACTCACTACGTGCTTCTACGGTAGCTTTATAGTACTTCTGCGCTATTGTGTACATTGTAACACTAACACTAACACTAGGCTGCCCGACACCTATGCACAGGGCGACAGAGGGGGCGGCGTGCACTGGAGGTGGAGGGGGAGGGTCGAGCTGGCAGCTCGGGGAGCGGACAACAATTAGGCGACATTCCGGCGCCTGCAATCTAAGTGGAATGCCTTTAGGTGAGCGAACGATTTATCGGCCGCAAGCGCAAATTTGTAGGCGAACCGCGCGCGCTCCTGAGCTTTATGTACCACATCGCCGCGTGCAGCCAGCCTTATTTCTTGCTAGACTTTTTGCGGAAGCTAATAGAACTCTTGGCGTGACACTTAGATGTAGTGCTCCGGATTAATTGCGAGCTCTTTCTAATTAGGTGTCGCATGCGCTTTAAAGACGTTTGTGGGGTCAATCAATAGTGCGCCGTGTAGCGGCTACAGTTAGAGCTAGGTGCTACTTTAACTTGTGTGTACTTTGAATGAAACGATCTTGTATATTACAAGATCGTTAAAACCACCCATGGATAATAATATGCTTTAAAGAACATGTAAAACAATCATTTAAACTCTCAGTGACGTTTGAATTATTGAATAGATAGTTTTATTTTAGTGGAAATGTATGAGTAAGTTTTTGTCACCGTATTTATGTCCAGTTTTAGACAAAATACAAACAGTAACAACAAAACTTTGCTCAGCTTTTGACATAAACAATTTAGATAGCAGGTACAGCCAGCCGGATAATTATGTTCAAAAGTTTGCTTCGTTACAAACTATGCGACCACCCGCTACGCCGCAAAATACTCGGCGTAGATGTTTGCTACGACGCAACGTAGCCGATGCTACGTGCTACGTGAGCTACGGTGTCTTAGCCAGGTAATTATCGACATGCATACAGCATTATTCAAAGTTATTCAGATTAGTATGTATTTCTATTGCGTACCCCATGTATGCAGTGTATATTATGTTATGGCCACAGTCCACACGTGTAAGCTTATGTCCGTTACTTATTTATACACCGGAACGGACACCATTCCAGAAACTACGAAAATAAAATAATCCTAAAATATCTATTATCCAAGCGTGTTTTCATTAGAGCGCGGGCAAAGGGTCACATTTGTTAAATATTCATGCGGCGGAGCCCTAAGCCGCTTTATATTAAAACTAGCCCCCTCCCCCCCCCCTCTCTCTCTACAGACTTATATTATTTCGCTTATTGTAAACTGTTTCACGTGTAATCCGATCACTCTTGACCGTGGGTGACGCAATTACGTGGACGCCCGCCGCGAATAAAAGTGAGCGCGGCGTGAGTGATTCAGTAGGTACCTGTACATGTACTCGTGTTTGATACTAATGAGAGGATCACTAGCAGTTGGTAGTGTCATCGTTTACATTTTCATGAACGGTGGAGAGCTCAAGTATTAATTACTTGTTGTTCTAGTAAGTCTCGTTTTAGGGCTTTTATCATCCGCTGTACTTGTAAATTTCAGAAGTAATTAGATCATATTGTCCTGTACGCTACCAAGTATACAGCCTGTAACATAACACGTGGCTTGCGTGACCGATAATAAATATTTCGCAGTTTCTTGCAAATGGTACAATGATCCTGTGAATGGTGATATACATATATACTGAAGGGAAGTATATAAATAAAAAGATATCCAACTAGAAATATATTACCGACCACACACATAGCTTTCGGCCAGAAAAATATGTTAAACATAACATTTTCCGCTGTAGCCTGGCAGGTTAAGCGGGAAGAGTGAACTAGTTCAAAAGCTCGGCTGTTAATTTGTGAGTAATTAAAGCTGCACGAGACTACAGCTTGTGCAGCATCGCTTGTTGAGCTACAAGCGTGTTTAACTTTATTATATCAGAATCTTGTTACATTGTTATTTTTGACGTGTTAAGGGATTAGCAACAACAAGGTAGAGCGGCGGGCATTGACCTTCTTTGGAAGAAAGGCTTATTTGTCGATGGTTCAAAGATATTTAGTCAAATTATTTACTGCTTTCCCACACTGAATTATAGGTGGTACGAAACTTAATAATATTGTCTGGATGTCACCGAAAATTAGTGTGACCCTGCTATGTATATGAGTGATAGAGTTTTGCTGAGTGACGGTGCGTAATATCGAAGCTAATGTTTTTTTTTCTTCTATATTCCCTACTAAATTCACTGCTCACAAATGTCATCCAAATAATCTTGTTTTTATATTCGGCAAGTATATTCGGCACTAGTTTGTTTATTACTGTGCTTATTCTTTAGTGTCTAGCAAAACTGATTCGGTTTTCCTAAAAAACTGAAATAGATGTCTGTTAATGACGTATTATGTGTTTATGTTCTTATAACACAAAGCCCAGCGTGCCGTCATCACAAATAATGTAAAAGGTTACGTCTCATAAGATGTTTTCCAGCAGATTTATGGTGGGAAGCGTCGCGTGCTCGCGCTTGTTGTGAAGTGGGGTGAGCAGGGAAGTAATTGAGCGATAACTCAGCCATGGCGGGCCCACGTCAGCGCCATCTCGCGGACAAAAGGAATAAGTATGTGAACAACAAACTACAATCACATCTTAACAAATATGTCTGAGAGATTTCTTACACTGACGCGAAAAAAGCGTGACCGTTTTAAATAACTTAAATTCATTGTAACACGCAGTTCTATTAATATTTTTGATTATGAAGTTCTCGATTTTTTTGTTTGCTTGTTGAGTTATAACCAATTTCATGTATTTATTTCTTATGTAGTAGGTCTACTTAAGTATAGCTTTTAATAAAGCAATGAAATAATTACAGTTTAACCAATCTCTGTTTAATAGAATCGTTTCCATTTCACATCTCCCCAATTAGACACGAGCCGGCGGTGATCGCTACATCTAACAATAAACCGACGCGACACAAAGCTAACGTATTATCGCACACAAATCTCTATGATATGTATAATCACATAAGACCTATTGTTTAACGAATATATATGGGACTAATTAGAGGGATCTCCGCCCATTTGTTACAATACACTACAACGCGCTAACATAATGGTGTCGGCTTTGTGTGAACTTTTATTATCTCTCTCTATTTATATAACATTTCACCGACATTATGTCGACATTACTCTATAGCGTTTTGCTAACGATGAAACAAAAAAACGTATTCGCGAACTTTTCTGAACTAAAGCAGATACAGATAGCTCGTATGTATGTTATCAAAGTATTAACAGAACATTTGATATGTTCAACTGACGCAACCTTCCTCTAACGTTGATTTAGCAATATCTCATTCAGTCCCATTCGACCGAAAATATAATGAGATGTCGCATGTCGTGAGGTCATATTGTGTGTGCGGGTCCCCGCGCCGCGCCGCGGTCCCGGCCGGGCGGCGCGGCGGCGGGCGCGGGCGGCCGCCGTACCTAGGGTATTGACACGAGGCGGCCGGGGCGCACCAATATACCTGATATGGATGTTTTACGACGGTATTAAGCTTTTTATGCATGACGTATTGGCAGGCCGGGACCGCCGAGCATATATTACGAAAGTAAATCACTACTGAATTTTAAGTATGGTATGCGCTGAAGGCATTGTCGACGACGGCCGCGGGCATTTTGTGGGAATGTTTACGACGCATCTTGTAGACGTTTTTCATTTCAGTCTAATAATGAATTGCACCTAGTTACTGTTTATTATTTTAGTGTTTTCAAGGCAACATTAAATGCTCTCAACGATCAACTTAAGCTTGTGAGCTATGATAAGAACTCTTCTCAATACGTGAGATTGTTAGTTATTCACTAAAAGGACACAAAACTAGTGTTTGCTTGTCGTCGTGCTTGTTTAAGTTGTCACAACTTGTCCCTCTCGGGGGTATTTTTGCAAAAATATGCCGAATGTTGTCGGCATCAGAGCATAACAAGATCAAACTAAAGTGAACTCGCGAACAACTTGTAACTTGTTTACTTCTCAATTTAACTGTTAAAATAGCCGCTATTTTGTCGTTTAGCAACTTGTTCCGAACTCGCTAACTTGTTGCAAAGCTGCGCTCTCTTCTGATAACTATCTCCACGAGTATTCATAATTTTTATTCAAGTTTGTCTACAGAATGTCCAAGATTATAATAATATACAAAATGAGCGATAAATAGTTTAATCTTATTATATTACACTAGAGTTGTTAAACCAGTTGCTGACTACTGAATAGGCTAATAACGACAATGTGCTCCTACTGTCAACGCGATAAGCAAAAACGTACAATTTCTAAACAGATTAAAAACATTATGGAGTAGATAACATTGTTCAGTATTTGTTAAACATTGTCTCGCAGCGGTTAGAACTCGTGTACAACTATTATCGGACGAGATAATTTCAAGTCGTCCGGCCGCGCCGCCACCGCTCCGCGCCGCCACCGCTCCGCGCCGCCACCACTCCGCGCCGCCGCCGCTCCGCGCCGTCTCCCGGGGCTTGTAATTCCGGACACTGTCAGATTTCCTCCACAACACGGATAAAACGATTCATTAGTTACAGGGAAAAGATTGTATATTTATTAGATGAAGTGGTATCATTCGTAAAGGAGAGTGGAACAGCAAATGGTCGATGATGTATTGTTACTTTTATGTGCTTTTTGAGCAATACATTCATTGGTTAAAAAGCTTTATTTCACATAGTTTTGTAATCCGCCAAGTGGTTCGTATTATATTGCTTTCGTAATCATCTCATGCCTAGTGTACACTAAGTAGTGACCTAGGGACGTTCACTTCATCGTCAACATGCAGGGTTGGAGGGTGGAGCCTATCTGATGTAGGTATTTTGAATGATACTTTATTGTACAAATGTTAAAGTAATAACTATTGTGGAAATTAAAGTAAATGAAGAAATAAATATTGTAATAATATCCTAAATTAACATTAAGTGTAATAGTGGAAGGTATCTCACATGTTACATAACACAACGGACAGTGCTTTACCACCAAACCCTTCTCCAGGTCGCTGTACTATCTTTCTGTAAAACCTCTATATATACAATACAATAGTCATTTAAACTTGTTAGATAATGAGAAAATTCCAGCGCAATAAATTATTTGTTCGAGACAATCACTTTTAAGGTCTCCATTATCGAATTTCGTTTTAATTTATTTACTAGAACAAGAAAAAAAAATACCGTTTCTGTTAAATTGCTTAATTTTGTAAAAGTATTTCGAATTTTATGAATTAAGTTTAAACGTTCACATTATCGTCTGGCTTTCGTTAATAAGTGAGAAATTATACATATTATTCAGTAGTGAACAGGTTGTAACTATCTGCGTAATGTCGGCCGGTGGGTGCGCGCTACCTGCCGACAGCCCGTAAGTAGGTACTCCATCGTCTATTCTCTATATATTCAAAGTTATGTTCCCCTGGTAAATTTAATCAAAGTGCCTGCGCTCAAATATTAAAGGTAAATTTATTGGCAGCGCCACATCACGCTCAGCAAATGATCCGCATAATTTATAGGATATTAGCCGGGTTCATAGCGGATGCGACGTACTCACACCTGCATGTTGATCCTCAGGCTTTGAAATAATAATTAAGTGGTATTCTTCTCACTATTATAAAATTATATAAAAAATAATCATATCCCATCATTCGAGTAGAAATACATATAGAAGTTTGACAGGAAATAAAGTAGTGAAGTAAAGGATGATAAATATGTATGAACGATAGATTCGGGATACTGGGCCGAGCACAAGTAGATTTGTTTAAATGCAGACTGCAGGACGATGATGATGATCTTAACTTCGCTATAGTTGAGTAAACAATCAAATCTATTGAAAAAATAAAGCAATAAGCCCATTATACGAAAACAGTTCAAAATCAAAAGGTTTTTATTTCATATGAACTTTTTCAAGCATTTATAAAACGTTAAGACTAGTTGCACGGTTCCAAGAAGTTGATCTCATGGAGAAGAACCGGCAAGAAACTCCATAGACACTCTTTTAAAAAGAAGGTATTGTTACATTATTTTGGTAATCATTATGCGAGGTCAATGTAAAAAATTTAATGTGTTGAGACGCCAATAGTCAAAGATAATAAAAAAAGAAAAAGTAATATGGTAAGTATAATTGTCTAGACTGAACAATTTATACACTGAACTCACATTTACAATGAAATTATGATTATAATAGAGTCAAATTATAGTTACAAACAAGTATTCGATTAAATTTTTATACCTAATTAGGAGAGTTCCAAATGAGTTTGACCAGTGACATATTGATAGGGGAGATTGTTCTTAACCAATTAATTGTGATTGAATCACAAAAACAATAGCGAATATATAGCCATACGACAGGGACTCGACTGATAGGAGTTTACATCACGTGGGAACACTATGGCTATCAATTGATTTCTCCATAAATATGCGAGAGATTCCCAACAAGCCGCGCGAGGCTGCCCGACCAGCGTGCACATTTATTGAACGTCGCCATAAAGGCTTTATGTCGAATTTTGACGTATTTGGGGAGAAATGCGGAAATCTCGCGTCCAGCCGAATGCTGCGAATATTTGTGTAACACCATATACATGGCTGAAACAGTATCGACACAATTCTTCTGCAGTACTTACTTTGTAAAGAGCTTGAACCTGATGGTCCATTTATATTTACATATTTTTTTTATTATTACATTATTTTTTTTGCGTTTGTGTGTGTAATGTTCCCCCCTCAATCTCCAAAATGGTTAAACCAACTTAGATACAGCTTGCTATACCTGTAATGTCATCGAGACCTGTCGCTAATAAACTTCAAACCTGACATGGGACAATGCAATGTATCGTCTCAACTTAATTTAATTCCACTACTTTCTTCTACTTTCTCAGCATTATTATAGACAGTAACGTAAGAACTCTTAAAAAAGTCAATAATTATACTTTTATTAGTTCTAATACTTTCAAAGTTTGTCTAATAGCTGAATAATACTTGGGTTTACCGTTTTTATATATTGGTGTTTAAAATATGTTGAGATGAAAGCATTCATATTTTCCATACATAATGGAGGCGCAGTAGGATGTTAAACAAGAGCCGGCGCGGCTGACGATGTCGCCGGCTCACAATGAAGGCTGCACGTTTTTCTGTCCGGCCGTGATTTGCGCGGATGCCGGAACTGTTCGCGCTCCATACATCAACGTGGAAACAAACAGACGGAATAGTAATTCCTATATATTTATACTGTGTAGTCTTTCTTTAGCTGTCATATCGCAGACACAGTACACTATTTGCAATGTATTCTTGTGACGTATTATGAATTTTAATTTTAATTGCCGTTATCAATAAGCGATTCTTCACCAAGATAAAAATTGGATTTCACCGTGTGTACGTAAATATTAATAAATAATAAATAAATAAATAATACAATCTTTTTGTATTTTTTTAGCTTATTTCAAGCTAAGATTTTTAAATTTTTATTAAAAAAAATTCTTTCTTAATAAAAATTTAAAAATCTTAGCTTGAAATAAGCTAAAAAAATACAAAAAGATTGTATAAAGGTAATGCAATATCATCCGGAATCTACTCGCTGTAAAGGGAGAATTCTGGGTTGGGCAGAATTGTCCAATCGATGTTGCTATGTCGCCGTAAAGACATAAGTAACATAAAGAAAGAAAAATTCAACACATCAGGCGGATACCTCTGTGGCTCAGTTGGCAGAGCGTCTGGAGTACCGATCCAGAAGACGCGGGTTCGAGTCCCGCCTGAGGTTGAATTTTTCTTTCTTAATAAAAATTTAAAAATCTTAGCTTGAAATAAGCTAAAAACATACAAAATGATTGTATAAAGGTAATGCAATATCATCCGGAATCTACTCGCTGTAAAGGGAGAATTCTGGGTTGGGCAGAATTGTCCAATCGATGTTGCTATGTCGCCGTAAAGACATAAGTAACATAAAGAAAGAAAAATTCAACACATCAGGCGGATACCTCGGTGGCTCAGTTGGCAGAGCGTCTGGAGTACCGATCCAGAAGACGCGGGTTCGAGTCCCGCCTGAGGTTGAATTTTTCTTTCTTAATAAAAAATAAATAAATAATAAATAAATATTCCTGGACATTATGGCACACAGCGCCATCTAGTTCCGTGCTAAGCAACGAGGCTTGTGTTACAGATACTAGCTGGTTGATATACTCCATATATACTTTTTTTTTGTAAATACATACATACTATAGATAGATACATCCATGACTCGGATACAAATGTTCATGCTCATCACACAAACATTTGTCCCTACCGGGATTCGAACCCGGGACCCATAGCACAGAAGGCAGTGTTTACTACCGCTGCACTAACTGGGTTGTCAATATTAGAGTTTGTGATTAGTTCTACTTGCTTATAATGATATTACAATCTACGTATGTATGGCGTCGGTACAGGAATTTATAAAAATAGTCTACGTGACATTACATTTGAATGATCGCTTCCTATATAGAACAACCGGCTACGAACTGCGTTACTGCCGCGTGTTTTTATGATGGCGTCGCTTTATTTGAGATAACAGACACAACGTTTTGTGTCGGGAGCTTGTGAAGAATATAAATATGTGATTCTTACGAACAGTTGCAGAGTTTACGATTGCAGTTGTGTGCGGGTTGAGCGGCGGTAAAAAAGGGTTGTATATCTCGAGCGAGGGCCTCGCGTGTGGCGGGCGTGTGGCGCGCGTGTGGCGGGCGTGTGGCGGGCGTGTGGCGGGCGTGTGGCGCGCGTGTGGCGGCGTGGCGCGGCTTGTTTTACGGCCGCCACATAAAATCCGCGTCCGACATAACACAACAGCTAACTTGATAATGAGACCATACCAAGTCGTGTAACTATATTTTATAGGGATATACACATACCATCACGCCTGTCGTCCCCGAAGAGATAGGCAGAGTAATGTTAATGTACACCTACATTTTGCCGTAATGTTTTAGGTCCCATGTAATAGGGGGCGACCCTTTTGCCATCAACCGGGCTCGAATCCTAACGCTGCTGCTGAGAATTTCATAGAAAACCCAATAACACTGTTGGACCTGAGAATCAAACCCAAGACATCTGGCTCAACAGTCGCACTCAACGTGCGACCACCACATGAGCGAGGCAGTATATGTCATATTCTATAAATCCGGCACCGTGCCGCGTCGTGCACTTTACACCGCCGCAGTAGCCCAGCTGCTCCGCCGCCGTGTGTGTGTGTTCCTACAGTGTCGTGTGCGGCGCTTGATGTTGTTACAAGTCACGTGCTGCCGTAATGACGGCGCCGACCTACAGCTTTATCAACATACTTTGTGCACTGCGAATACAAGCAACAGCGTGTAAACAAACACTCAAATAAATATCTCTTGGATTTTTAAAATGTAAGAGCATTTTTATTCCGCTGCTTATTGTCTCACAAGCCATGATATAGGTACATTGGGAAATTACATTTTAATTTTAATCTTCAGTAACGCTTCAGTAATCAAGCTTTAAGCAAGTAATGAAATGAAAACACAAATATAAGCATCTACCAATAGTAATTACATATATCAACGCAGCTACTGACCGTGACATCTTGAGTTTGATTCCTCGAATAAGCTGTCGTACCTTTCCGGAAATAAAAGCGTAACGGTACATTATAAGTAATGTTGTCAGCGTGTCTAGTGCCGGAGTAATACAAAGTTATGGCGCCTCCCTGTAGAACAATACACAGTTAATCAAGTGTCGGCTGCCGGGGTCAACGACCCGCGCTCATGTTTCCACTTTACTTTTATGTACCGACCACATAAATTAGAGCAGCTCTCCAAATCTGTGGGTTACTCTTTGACGCAAAGCAACACACAGTACTGAGTGTTATTAGATGTAATTAATTATTTATTAGTTACCTACTAAAAGTGGGTGGTATTTCTCAAGAGAAGATTGTGTATCCAGTTACGAGAATATTAGACATTGAAATAAAACTATGACCATGAACTAGACCATGGATGCTGTAAAGGATCCGAAACGTTGGGTTAAAATAATATCAATATATCGCGATAAAACCCATAAAAAGTAGTTAAATATGTGTATATTTACAAGACAGTCACTAACCCACGTCGGTGCACCGTCCGCGTCATTAGCTCCGCGTAATGCGGCCCCGTCCGATACGTACCGCGGGCAGGTGCCTATCACTTGCAAGCCTCCAGTTTTTGCATGAGATATCATTCTTCCGCACAACCATTTACTTTAATGGGCCGATTAAAATGTTCATTGTGATGTAAAACAGGGGATCCGCGGGGGTGGAGCGAGGGGCGCGGGGGCGGGGACGAAAGATTGGAAAAACGCGGGTAATCAAAGAATTAATTGATTCGCGGCCGGCGGCGGCGGCGGCCGGCCGCCGAGTTCAACGCCCACAGAATGGACTTCAAAAAGGGATTACGTTTGTTCCTGAGGGGATTTTTAAGAAATTAATTGTTTTATAATTGTTGCGGAGGAAAGCTGCTCGGATACTTGAGTTTGAATCCGACAGACGAGGAAGGTGGGGAGGGCTTTGCATGTCAATACGAAGTAATTGTCGTCGTATTGTGAAATCTTTTTATTCGCTTTCAAAGCGAAAAGCGAGCACCTATTTCAAGATCCAATTTGTATTTAACTAAGTATGTCAATAGATTTAATGTACTGTATTAAGGCTTTTATGTCAAATACTAATAGTACGCCCCAGACGCTATAGAAATAAGATTACTTTTACTATTTCATATAGGTCTAGCTAAATTGACGCGGGATATTTTTTTATAGTGAATTAATATTATTTCACTATATAGTAAAAAATATAGTAGTTAGAACATTAAAGCGTTAAAATCAGAGGTGGTGATGGTGTGAACTGTTGGCAGTTTATAGTAAAGTTAAATTTAATAATTATAATGAGTTTTATAGCAAGCTCGGTGCGGGGCGGAGTGACGTCACCAGCACGCCGCGTGTGCCGCCCGCTGTACTGCAGTACAATGGACGAATTAATTCACTTTTGATAGGTTATTAACTGCCTCATTGGGCTTATATTCGCAAACGCGGTTAATTTGTGTAATCTCCTAGATTCATTCCCGGACCGAGAAGATAGGGTTGGAATATACTAGTATACTAGAAATTTTCCTTCAAATGATTCACCTTTTTGGGGGCCTCATTTCAAGTTTGAGCGTGTAAATCGTAAGATGTTATACAAAGGGGTCTATTTTATCTTCAATATGTGAGCTTATTATGACATGATAGTGTACAGGTATATCACTATTTCTCGTAATAATTGTGACGTGTTATCAGTATATTTTTGTGTACAGAAATAAGTTTGATAGTGGACGATCTTGACCTAATGAATAATGTTTAAAAGAAAAAAGCGCTTTCGCGATTATTGTAGCTGCAATAAAACATAAATGTGAGGCATCGCCGCGTCGTGTCGCGTCTAGCTTGTGGTAGTGCCTTGTTCAGCCGCGGTATATAGGTGACGGTACCTTGCAGCGAGTGTATTGTTTGGTAGTGCGACTAGTGCGACTAGTGTGACTAGTGCGACTAGTACGGCTTTAAGTGAACAAAGCATTTGCCATCCGAATAATTCACTCACCGAACTAGCAGCGTTTAAGTGCCCTCCAGCCGGGATCTAAGCTTTGTTTCTGGATTTTTCTTCGCATCTCGCACGGTACACGACGTATTATATAACGTGCGTCTATTATATCAAGGTTCAATTTTGTTTGTCTGAAACGTCGTTTTAGTACGTTTACACGCGCCTAGGGAGTTTCTTTCGAATGTCTTCTATATATATCTCGTCGGTATAATCCACTGTATTCGCGGGAAAAATCTCTATTGCACCGGGTACAGATGCATTTGCTGTGATTTTCCACTTTCACCCCTCCTCCCTCCCCCCCCCCCTCCTGGTGCCGTGGTCTCTGGATTTCATTTATTTTAAATAATTTTTGTTTTATTAAGTAGTTACGTCATTTCGTTTCAGGAACTCTTCAAAACCCTATCACATAGATAGAGGTACATTTTAAATAGAATATCATAAATTTCTTTTGTTATTTAATTTTAGTATTTTGGCAAAAATATGTTTCTTTTTACCTAAGAGGTAGAATTTTATTGAAAGATTATTCTTTTGCTCTGAATACCCTAAACAATTGGATACCCTTCAGTGTACGAAAAATATATTTCTTAAAACGTCTTTAGGAGGCTTTTTGTCGGCGCTTGTAATAATTTACATCTAAGCACCTATTGAGAGCACAACATTGTCGATGGTCGCTGCCGAGGTTCATAAATAAAGCTCCCGCGGTAACCCGTGGCGCGGGAACCTCCCGTGATTGCGACCGCGGCCTCCTTACTCCCATCTGTTTCGAATTAAACCCTTGCAGTTTGGGTTTGAAATGAGTTTTTTATTAAATTACCGGCGAATGATTAATGACTACAACCTAGGGTCTCTCGAGACCCCATATCGGGACAGTCTCGAGCCACCGCGCACCCGGGTCTGGGTTCTGTGGGCGCTTGTTCAAAAATCAATCGTAACCTCTTATCTGTTTTTTTTTCATTGTGATTTATGCAAGCTCAGTTTGTTTTTGTAGAAATTCAATTATAGGTCCAATTTAAGGGTAGACAGATTTGTTGAATTAAGTTCGTGCGAGGACACAGGTCGCGGAGGTCGCGGGGAGCCGGCCGACTAGACTGTGTACACGCGACATTAGCCGCTCAAAACACGCACGCTGTACACACAGCTCCACTAACGTAATTACGTTAGCGTCTACACAAACTAATGCAATTCTTTCGTTTGATACTTTAATGAGGTTTTATTTGATCGTCGTCTGAGACCAATTAAAAAAAAAATAAAAATATTAGAATTCTTTAATTTGTTTGTTGAACAGGCATTTATTTTTTTGAAATACATTATATACTTATAATATATTAGCTTCTACCAGCATGGTATTTTAATAAAAAGTAGAATATGTAGTAAACTATGTGTATATGCCAAATTCTATCCGAATCCACTGGTGGTTTTTGCGAAAGAGTAACAAACATCCACACTTACTTGCAACATGTCTTTATGAATGTATCAAATGCCTGTCATGCACCCGGGCGGGCGCGGTGCTGCTGAACTTGCCCGTAGTTCTCGGTGTAGTAGTGGCATGTGTCGCGGACAGGCTCGCCGCTCAAGTAGCGCAGACGCCTGCTAAGGCTCTACTAAGGCTCTGTCCATTACTGCGCATAAATCTACATACGTTAATGTTTCAAAAGTTGCTCCAGAAGATTTGATAAAATGATAACGCACTCTATCTGTAGACTACTCTTCTATGAAGTGTTATCCGTCACTGCAGCTGCCTCATTGACGTTCTTCTATCAAGTATAATAGTTTTGAGTTTCGAAGTCGGTTTATTGTGTTTTTTTTTGTTTGTAATCGTGAGAGTTATTTACAAATGGCTGACTGGTTTGAAGGATGGTGCTTGGGGTTGAGATTGCGACTACTAAACATAATAATGGGTAATTGATTAATACAATATTATATCATAGTCTGTCTGATTAATTGTAATAATTAAGTCAATTTGTAACTACTGAGTTATATCCTAAGAAAATGAGTATGTCGAAATTAGTCACTGAAGTTTATGTAAAAAAATCTATTTTCTAAATTCTTTTAGCGAGTTTAAATTAATCTAAACATAAAAATAATAACTGACACGAACGTTTAATTGGCAAAGTCAAATAGTTTTAACTTGCATCTATAAGATACAGAATATCTTTGCAACTTGGCAATATAAGACGCCGAACACAGCTGCCGTCACCTAGCGGCTACGCTGTCCGACCCCCGGCAGTGCCCGAGGCCGGCTACCCCCCCCCTGCCCCCCTCCGCACGGGGCTCGGCGGGAGCAATCGCGGCTGCACATTAGTCTTCGTCAGCCGATCAGTCGTCGAGGTACACGCTACCAGTAACAGGGCAAAAGTGCCCGTAATCCGGACACATCTATCTTATGTGAAGAAAAAAACTTATGAGCTAAGAGTTAATTACCTAGAAAGCCATGGTTTCACCGTTAATGAAAGAGTTCTTCGTAGCGCACGAAGAACTCTTTCTTATGCTAAAAACCTAGTTTCAGTTAATTACTGTGGGTACTTATATTATATAATATATTATATAATATTTGAGTTTGCATTAATTGTATTGAATAGGTTTCGAAACAACTGGTCCGTCTGAATCATTATTTCACCATTAGAATGCTTCATTATCCGTCATGAACATAAGCTAAATTTTATTTTATAAGCCGTGGAAAATGTATCGAAAAAAACTCTTACTGTGATGTCATACTTATAACGATAAATTTGCACTCTTCTACCACTAACCCCTACAATATAGGAAACCACATTTGCTGGGTCAGCTAGTATGTAAATAAATATTGATCTCTATTTCCCTTGGTCACGGCGTAACTAAATAACGGCTTCACAGACGCCAACAATAACGACGCCTCCAATACCAACGAAAGAACACCAATGACATCAATAACGACGCCATCAATACCAACGCCACCAATACCGACGCCACCTATACCGACACCACCAATACCAACTCCATCAATACCGACGCTTACAATACCGTCACTTACGAAACCGACGCCATCAATAACGACGCCTCTATTACCTACGAAACAACACCAACTCTATCAATACCGACGCCATCAATATCGATGCCACCAATACCGATGCCATCAATAAAGACGCCCCCAATGCCGATGCCATCAATAACAACGCCCCCAATACCGACGACACCAATACCGACGCCACCAATACCCACGCCACCAATACCACCTCTATCCAATAATACCGACGCTTTCGATACCGGCGCCAACAATACCGACGCCAACAAAGTCGACGCTTTCAATGTCGACGCCACCAATACCGATGCCCTCATTACCGACGCCAGCAAAATCGACGTTTTCAAAACTGACTTGACCAATACCGACGCCACCATTTCGACGCCACAATTACCGACGCCAACAATTCCGACGCCAACAATACCGACGCTCCCAATACCGACGACACTAATACTGACGCCACCAATACCACCTCTATCCAATAATACCGACGCTTTTGATACCGACGCCAACAAAACCGACGCCAACAAAGTCGACGTTTTCAATATCGACGCCACCAATACCGACGCCCTCAATACCGACGCCAGCAAAATAGACGCTTTCTATACCGACTCTACTAATACCGACGCCAACAACACCGACGTTTTCAAAACTGACTTGTCCAATACCGACGCCACCATTTCAACGCCACAATTACCGACGCCAACAATTCCGACGCCAATAATTCAAAATAGACGCTTTCAATACCGACGTTATCCTGACCAACGACAGCAGTACCAACGCTTTCTATACCGACTCTATCAATACCGACGCCAACAATACCGACGTCAACAATACCGACGTTTTCAATACTGACTTGACTAATACCGACGCCAGCAAAATCGACGCTTTCAATACCGACGTCATCCTGACCGACGACAGCAGTACCGACGCTTTCTATACCAACTCTTTCAATACCGACGCCAACAATACCGACGTTTTCAAAACTGACTTGACCAATACCGACGCCACCATTTCGACGCCACAATTACCGACGCCAACTATTCTAACGCCAATAATTCCGACGTCAACAAAATCAACGCTTTCATAACCGACGCTATTAAAACCGACTCTATCAATACTGACGCCAACAGTACCGACGCTTTCGATACCGACGCCATGCTGACCGACGCCAACATTACCGACGCTTTCTATACCGACGCTAACAAAATCGACGCTTTCAATACCGACGCCATCCTGACCGACGCCAACAGTACTGACGCTTTCTATACCGACTCTATTAATACCGACGCCAACAAATCCGACGTTTTCAATACTGACTTGACCAATACCGACGCCAACAATTCCGACGCCAATAATTCCAACGCCAATAATTCCGACGCCAACAATAACGACGTCAACAAAATCAACGCTTTCATAAACGACGCTATTAATACCGACTCTATCAATACCGACGCCAACAGTACCGACGTTTTCGATACCGACGCCAACAAAACCTACGCCAACAAAGTCGACTTTGTCAATACTGACGCTTTCAATACCGACACCAACAAAATTGACGCTTTCAATACCGACGCCATACTGACCGACGCCAACAGTACCGACGCTTTCTATATATACCGACTCTATCAATAACGACGCCAACAATACCGACGTTTTCAATACTGACTTGACCAATACCGACGCCACCATTTCGACGCCACAATTACCGACGCCAACAATTCCGATGCCAACAATACCGACGCTCCCAATACCGACGACACCAATACCGACGACACCAATACCGACGCCACCAATACCACCTCAATCCAATAATACCGACGCTTTCGATACCGACGCCAACAAAACCGACGCCAACAAAGTCGACGCTTTCAATTTCGACGCCACCAATACCGACGCCCTCAATACCGACGCCAGCAAAATCGATGCTTTCAATACCGACGCCATCCTGACCGACGCTTCCTATACCGAGTCTATCAATACCGACGCCAACAATACCGACGTTTTCAATACTGACTTGACCAATACCGACGCCACCATTGCGATGCCATAATTACCGACACCAACAATTCCGACGCAAACAAAATAGACGCTTTCAATGTCGACGTTATCCTGACCAACGACAGCAGTACCGACGCTTTCTATACCGACTCTATCAATACCGACGCCAACAACACCGACGTTTTCAATACTGACTTGACCAATACCGACGCCACCATTTCGACGCCACAATTACCGACGCCAACAATACCGACGCCAACAAAATAGACGCTTTCAATATCGACGTTATCCTGACTAACGACAGCAGTACCGACGCCAACAACACCGACGTTTTCAATACTGACTTGACCAATACTGACGCCACCATTTCGACGCAACAATTACCGACGCCCACAATTCCGACGCCAACAAAACCTTCGCCAACAAAGCCGACGCTTTCAATACCGACGCTAACAAAATCGACGCTTTCAATACCGACGCCATCCTGACCGACGCCAACATTACCGACGCTTTCTATACCGACGCGAACAAAATCGACGCTTTCAATACCGACGCCATCCTGACCGATGCCAACAGTACCGACGCTTTCTATACCGACTCTATCAATACCGACGCCAACAATACCGACGTTTTCAATACTGACTTGAACAATACCGACGCCACCATTTCGACGCCACAGTTACCGACGCCATTATTTCCGACGCCAACAATACCGACACTCCCAATACCGACGACACCAATACCGACGCCACCAATACCACCTCTATCCAATAATACCGACGCTTTCGATACCGACGCCAACAAAACCGACGCCAACAATGTCGACGCTTTCAATATCGACGCCACCAATACCGACGCCAGCAAAAAAAACGCTTTCTATACCGACATCATCCTGACCAACGACAGCAGTACCGACGCTTTCTATACCGACTCTAGCAATACCGACGCCAACAACACCAACGTTTTCAATACTGACATGACCAATACCGACGCCACCATTTCGACGCCACAATTACCGACACCAACAATTCCGACGCCAATAATTCCAACGCCAATAATTCCGACGCCAACAATAACGACGTCAACAAAATCAACGCTTTCATAAACGACGCTATTGATACCGACTCTATCAATACAGACGCCAACAACACCGACGTTTTCAATCTTGCTTGACCAATACCGACGCCACCATTTCGACGCCACAGTTACTGACGCCAACAATTCCGACGCCAACAAAATAATACAATACCGACGTTATCCTGACCAGCGACAGCAGTACCGACGCTTTCTATACCGACTCTATCAATACCGACGCCAACAATACCGACGTTTTTAATACAGACTTGACAAATACCGACCATTTTGACGCCACAATTACCAACGCGAACAATTCCGACGCCAACAATACCGACGCCACCAATACTGACGCCTCCAATACCAACGCCACCAATACCAACGCCATCTATAACGACGCCACCAATACCGATGCCATGAATGCCGACGCCAACAAAATCGTTGCTTTCAATACTGATTCTATCAATACCGACGCCAACAAAACCGACGCCAACAAAATCGACGCTTTCTATACCGAGTCTATCAATACTGACGCCAACATACCGACGTTTTCAATACTGACTTTACCAATACCGACGCCACCATTTCGACGCTACAATTACCGACGCCAACAATTTCGACGCCAACAATACCGACGCCACAAATACCGACGCCAACAAAATTGTTGCTTCTAATACCGACGCAAACACAAACAAAACGCAACAAAATCCTTGCTTTCAATAACGACGCCAACAAAATCAACGCTTTCAATACCGATGCTTTCGATATCGACGCCAATAATAACAATGCCACCAATTTTATATTTTTTGTGATTCAACCTCAATAACATCTCAACAAAAGGCAAAAGAGAATTTAAACTTCAAAATATTTGCAAACTTGACTATCTCATAATATGTGGCATAATTATTAACTAAGACAATTTGTTGTGAGAGTATCAAATATGTATATTCTTTTAATATTTTCTTTTGTTTTTTTTTTATATTGACCGGACAGTTTTAAAATGACTTTCATCGTACAGAACTCTCTGCACGCGAGTTTACCTCGCACTTCTCGGGTTCCTTAATTCACTTAATTACCTCGATGTAATGTTGATAATAGGAACAAATTATATTGGTATAATTAATTACGATGCATATTACTCAAGCCTCAGTTCTACATACAAATGAAGGCTCTACACAATATTATCCTCCAGCTGTATATTACTTCGCTACACAGAAGATATACGCTACGTGCACTAAGCCCACGCGTGCACCTACACGTTACAGTGTTGCGCACTGGGATCCAACGCGAGAGCGGCGCGTCGGCCTACGTGTGTGCAGCGTGCACGTGACGCACCAGCCGCGGCCCTTGAACCTCCGCCATAATACTGTAACCATAATCACTATTTGTGTGTATGTGTGAGTGTGTGTGTGTGTGTGTGTCTGTGTGTGTGTGTGTTAACACACGATTGATCTTCAGTGCGGAGTGGCGGTTTCGATATCCACAGAACTCACCGCACCGTAAACTGTGTATGTATTAGATATGAGTTGTGGTTGATAATAAAATGTTATGTCTACTTAATATGTAACGTATATTTATGATTCAATGGGTCTTAATGGTTTTATTTGCAGTAAAACCATAAGGTTATCCAACAATTAAAATATCAAAAGAAAAAAGTAGAATGGAATTAATGAATTTTCAACAAATAATTATTTGTAAAATTGCACTATAATTGCTCAATTGGGCGATATAATATAAGTGTATTTACTTGAAACATAAACATACATAACTATTAAGAAGATATTACTTAAACTAGTCCTCGTATAGTGCTTACTGCTGTGTGCACTAAGCCTGGCCGTTTGTAATTATTATTTAAGGTTTGGACTGGTTCCAGTTCCGCTTTTTTTAAAACCTACTAAGTTGAGTGCGTCTGCAACAATGTGTGCGGAGCATGCACACTGCAAACTTGGTCAAAGAATTTGTGCCTTATGATCTACGGCGTAGCAAAGTGCTACGAGCTACGAGCGCTACGACACGCCGCTGTAACTGATATTTAATACGTTATAGTGTACGCGTTATTGGACAACCACTTTGTTGTGTCGGGTGTTTGTTACCCGGTGATATACAGACGGACAATATCATAGTGGGCGCTGTGTGTCGCACCCTGCTCACTAGTGAGGCGGGGACTCCGAGCTATCACTTGTAGTTAGCGAGTTAGTTACGTTGTGACAAGCTGCTAATAGTGATGTATAGCGTGGACAAAATCACTTAGTTAAATGTTAATTGGATTTAAATAAACAATTTATTTTCATCATAGCGTCATGAACATCTAGTTTTGTAAATTGTTTTGTTTTGCTTCAGGCAATGTACACAAAAATAAATAAAACATGTATCAAATCGGTACTATTTTTATGAAATCGTGAATAACCTCCGAATTTATTCAGTAAAAGGATTTTCAAGCAAAAATAAATTAATATACCTACCGGAGCAAATATTTACCTTCACACAGAAATACTGAAATAACTTTCGTAAAACATTTTCGATATTCGATAACTTAGCTCACTCACGCGGAACACACTCGCTCACTATATTTCCAAACGTTATATACCGTATCTTAATTTAATTTTGCCAAGAATTGAATAAAGTTAATTCAGTCAACCAAATTAGTAACTAGCTAATATTTCTCATCATTTTAGCAAACAGAGCAAGTAACTGAATGTAAACAAATACATCAATTATATAATGTCAATGTTTAACAATGGCTCGTGAAGTCGAGCAGTTCGCCAAACAACCTCACACACACAGACACACACTCTCACAGACACAGCCCCGGTAGCGTCACTCTTAAATGATAAGAAAAACTCATCTGAATCTGTCTGTTTGTTTATTTGTGTGGCGTTTTCGTAATTCCTTTATTTGCTTAGGACGATGTCGAGACGCCGAGTGGGGGATGCGAACAGGGGGGAAGAACCTTTTCGTTGCAAACAAATATTGAATAACGTTAATTAGTAGAGCTAATCGCGCGGCCGCAGTCGCCGTCTGTGTACTCCGCACACAACACTAGTCTGTACCTCATGGCGTCGTTCGATGACGCGCGAAACAATACTTAATGATAAACTTACTTGTAAACGAGTTTTTTGTCTCCAGTTGAACATATACACGAATTTTAAAAAGCTTTAAAACCTTTAATTTTGTATTATACATATGTACGGTTACATGTATCCGTGACCATAGAACCTATAAAGGATCTGAAACGTCGGCATGAAATAATATCATCATCATATATTGACTACTTCACTACTGGGCACAGGTCTCTTCAAAAACTGAATTATTTCATTGTCTAATAATCAGGTATGTAATGGATGAAACGTATTTTATATCAAATTAAATATATTGTATGTGGGTTGTCCAAAATAATTCTGTCTAGATTGTAAATAAAAAGAATATTTTTTTGAAAAATTCACCGGTTTGTTTAATAGATAAATTACGTACCCATCGAAAGTATGAAGCCAGAAAAGCATGAACGCATTAACCAGTCCGGTGCATATTACACGCTTTACACCTGCCTAACTGCCTACCCATGAGCTATGGCGGAGAAAAAATAGACAACCCTACGTTTGCATAATATCGTTTGGTATGTAATTTATCCATTTACCAAACGTGTGAAATTATCAAAGAAAGAAATGATTTTTTAATTGTTAATTTATCACACTCTGGACAGTTTTTTTTAGAAACCCACTTATAATATATTTTTAATTTGATATAAATACATTTTGTCCATTAACCAGTTCGGTGAAGGTCGTTCTTAAAGGGATCTTAGACTAAATACTTCTCTTGGGTTCAGATACAACAATAAAACATCACTTTCAGGCGATCGAGCTCTATTAACATTAAATACCAGCTGAGATAGTCTGTGAAGTGTGTACTACACTTTGTTTTACAGCTGATATTTCGGACTATGTTATGTTTTGTCATGTGGCATCTAAATCTACTAGGTGCTGCACAGGACCCGCCCCGCCCCCACCGTTAGCCCCCGCCCGGCCCCGCCGACACCTTCACGCATCGCAATATTCATTCTTTAACCACTCCAAACGTCATTGTGTCCATAAAGGACATTTATATTAATATTAAATATAAAGAAAAAATTAATTAAACCTCTAATAAGTACGTAAAGGCAGTATTATATTATTTTCTATTGAAACTCAAGTATTCTTAGAAACGTCTCAATCATCGTTCTAGCATTAAGCCTCGGTAATACGGTAAATAATATAAAAATATGATAATGGCGTAATTTTGTGCGTTGAGCTTCTTCAAAGGTAGTCTAAATAGAAGCCGAAAATAATATTTTGTTGGAAGGTAATCCGCTTAGCATTATTGAACACGAATCTTTATATACATAGTTTCAGAGAGAGCCGGCGACACAGAACTTTATTTTAGTCACGTGGTCCCGAGTCTGGGTCGCCCAAGCACTACAAAATCTAAGCCTATTTTGATTTATAACTAGTAATTATTTGAAATGCGAATAACAGTGATTTAATTTGTTAATATTGTCCTAAATATATATTTATCTCATCAAACTATTTTCTGCTGTATACCTATATGAGTTTTCTTTCAGTTAGGTGAGATAAGCGTAGAAATTAAATATGTTATTGGAGTATCGATGGAATAATATTCTTCGTCAGTAATGAACTCGTTGGCACTGAGTAAACGTTTTAGAACAATCCATTTATAGATATGTAGTATTTTTAGTTCTTTTCAGAATCCAATCATCCCTTGTCATATTTGAACAAATGAGGCAATCTCTCATCTCAGCGTGACAAATACACTCTCGCGTACAATCGACAACTCACGTGCGATTAGCTATGATCGTCATCTAATCAAACGCTGAAGTTTTCCTCATTCCCGCCGAGACAAAGTGACGCCCTTATCAAAGGTAATGCGGCGCCATAACGCTCTGCAAACACTCGCGCCGAGTGCGCTCACACACACACACACACACACACTCAACAAACATCGGAGTCGCGGAGGAATCGCACCCGCCTCGTTATTGGCTGAAGCGCTCGGACAAATATTGAGCTCAGTTAGCGATACTCAAACATGCACAAAATTCGATTTCCAACTACATACATTAATTTTTTTATTATGTACTAAGTGCATAAGCGTACATTCAATTATTACTCAAACAATTGATTGAGATTATACAATCCGTTCGGAGCGTGCTAATATTATATATTTTCATATTAAAGGTGGAATAAGAGGAGACAGGAGAGACAGGTTTATACAGGTATCGCTTAGAACAACAGTGAGAGGCGCGATATTACGAAATGGCAGCGCCCGGGTACCGCGTGCGACACGAGACCGATGTTACCTCTACGTGTAGGCGTCGGCTTGCAATATAATACGTCATGTATTCCGCGTGACAGAATATTGCCATTACTCAAAACGTCTGATTACTCAAGAAATAAATGTTTCTATTGAAGCAGTAACGTACATTATATACTCGTACTATTAATATTGCTGCACAAAGCAGTCCTGGTAACATTTGTACAATGTGCACTATGCAAACTTAATGTTGGCAGCGGATTAAAGCCCATCGCCAGTCTTACTAATCAGTTGTTTGCTGAACAGTTTTTATGATGTAGAAAATTGGTATATGGGTTGTGGTTTGTGAATATAATAGAAAGTTACTAATGCAGTTTATTCATGCAACTCCGAGCGCGCGTCGTGCTCGGCTCGCAATAAACCTGCCACGCAGTTGTCCATCAGTTAGTCGTCGCAGTTATATTGCCGTTTACAAACAACTTGTTTTGTGCCCCCACTCCGCCTCCCGCCGCGTTGTGCAACTGTTGTTTGTTGTAAAATAAACTTTTTGCAGGTAAAGATAAGCACTAGCGTAACTCCCGGTTTACTCGTACACCACAAGTTATTGCTGAGTACTCGCTGTTATTTATTTCAATAATAATAAAATAAGAGACACTTTATGGTTTTTTGGGACTAGAGTTACCAGCTAGCTTGTTTTGTAGGAGGTAGGGCATAGCGAGATTTCTCGCTCAAATTGAGCTGCCCGACTGGGGAAGTACCTCCGCCTTACAGAAGACCGCAGTGAATCAACAATAGTTGTCTTTCTGCGAGTGAGTAAGGTTACCAGAGCTTATTGGGGATGTGACTATTCTGACAGCATCGGAATTCCGTTTGCTGTCAGTTCAGTAACTCTCTATTTTAAGAAACCTGGACGGTTTCTAAGGGGTTTGGCAACGCATTTGCAAGCCTCTGTTGTTGCAAATGTCTATGGGCGGTGGTCATCACTTACCATCAGGTGAGCCGCCTGCTCGTTTGCCCCCTTATCACCATAAAAAAAATGGAATTGATACAGTAGGTACTAGTATTTTTCCTATGGGATTATTTCCTTTGGATATCTAAAAACATCTACGGGCGTTATGCAAACTATTACACTAAATAACATTAAACTAAAAATTAACTATTATATATATTACAACTTAGTAGTTGTACCAAGTGTGATTAATGGCGAGCTTGTATGTTAATGAGTTAATGTATTCCGCGTGTAATTGAATTTATATCGACCGGCGCGAAATTTGTCGCACTAATGACATTTTAATTACACCCAATATCCAAAAGTCGCATTATAAGCTAGTTTACATTTTAATTGTATAAATTCTTTTATATTCTATCAAAAATCGTAATCGTAATCACCCAACAATTGTTTTAAAAAACCGTTAGGCGCTACCACCCTAGGGTTATTTCCAGTGCCGTGTGTGCGTTTACAAA
Organism: Craniophora ligustri; assembly: GCA_905163465.1. Lineage (NCBI taxonomy): Eukaryota > Metazoa > Arthropoda > Insecta > Lepidoptera > Noctuidae > Craniophora > Craniophora ligustri. The sequence goes on from LR990956.1 coordinate 17,277,963, forward strand.
CAAATTTTCACTTACATAAACGGTTACACCGCATTAGGCCAACGAGCATGGTGAACTATAGCCTAATCCCTCTCAAATAACAAGAGACATGCGCATAGCAGTGGGCCAGTAACTGGATTGATGATGAAATGTCCCGACCCGGAACTACCGGTAGGACACACAAATATCAAACCCGCAAGCCGATCGAGTCGCCAATCATTATAACTGAAGCCGTACTCATTTGTTTTCATCTACTGATATTTGTGTCACTGAAAATATTGTACCGCAAAGTTATTAGTTACGTCAGGGTGGTTATTGATGCGGAAAATATAAATTATAGATATAATCTGCTCCGCGACATCCTTTTTCGACGGCGACGCGTTGAAGAATGCTCTGTGTATTTTTTATTATAAATAGGTGAAAAATTCTCTCAAAATATCGGTAGTTTATGGGTAAGAGGTTCCAGTTAAGAATTTCCTGATTTTGGTGGAGAAAGCAAACCGTGAGCAATAGCTATCATTTAATCTTGTCGGAATTTCCTTGAAATGTTATTCATCGATGGCTTACACAATATCTGCAAAACTAAAAACCTATCTATAGGCTTTATAGTACCTAAAATTATGTGATGAACAAGCGGTGGCTCTTTATACGCATTGACACGCGCGAAACAATACACAATAACAATACAGTTATACTTATTTTTTAGAAACAATAACAATTGTTTCTAAATGCAAATAAAAATAAAATAATTATTCAGGGACCTTTTACACATCACCATCTAGTCCCAAACTAAGCAGAGCTTGTACTATGGGTACTAGACAATGGATATAATACTTATATACTTTTTTTTTTGTAAATACATACTTATAATACATAGGAAACACCCAGACAAACACAAACACTTATATTCATCACATAAATATTTGTGTCCCGTGGGAATCGAACCCACGACCTCATGATCAGCAGGCCGGTACTCGAACCACTAGACCACAGAGGTCATAAATAATAAGTATAACGTAAAAATGATGTTCCACTGACTGACACAAAACAGTTTCACCAAATAAATTTATTCTATTAATTCTATTCTATAAGGTAGACTCAGTTTGATTAGTTTCTGATTGTTCTGACGGGAGAGCGACTCCAACAAACTAATTAATTGTAGACCGATATAGATTCGGAAGGTAAACTAACTTTTACTCCAACTGACGATAGATCAACAAATGTTAGTCATAAAAACCCAGTAAAATATTATAATTTCAGTATTTAATTTATCTCTCATTAAGTTTTCTTGCTTCGTACTGTAAAAGTGCGTTCTAATAAGTTCGGGTAGACAGATAAACCCTGACATCGATGTGAGTTCAGCAGCCAAGAGTGAACGACCGCAGATGATGCCGGAGTTACGGCGTACGAGGAACTTATATGTACAAGTGTGTCTCGTGTGGCTAGTAGAGACACCACCAGAAAACATGAGTACCAACAATGGATGTGGCTTCTACCAATATTAGCTATTTCTTCGTTCCTTACACTTTGACTATAGGCTTACTGTTACGTTATGGGATGCGTGTAGCGGGCGTGTATAAGCTGCGGCCGCGACACGTGCCTGCGTCACATTGCTTGCATACTCTTTGTTATATGTGTATTCAGAGATTGATTCTTCGTAATGATGTTGACTTCTTGTAGATTTTGCGAAGGCTTGACTTCTTATTTTATCCTGACGGACATATGCCTCATCTGTTCCTTATGAATTAAATTAAGTAAAAATTGTATGACATGCTATTTTAGTTTACATAATTATGTAACACAAAATTATTATTTATTCGAAAACTGATATTTGTAAGTCTATTTACAGTTTCTTATTTATTCAATAATGTTTGTTTTTATATTATTTGTGAGACGTCACTATACAACTGCATACATTATTAATCACTCGAACCCCGGCACCGGGCGCGCTGCGCCGCTGTCCGCCGCGCTGTGCCGCTGTCTGCCGCGCTGCGCCGCTGTCCGCCGCGCTGCGCCGCTAATCGTTTGATAAAGCAAATGCGAACAATGTCTCTGCAACTTATTTTTCTAGTCAAACTTGTTTCAGTCAACAGGAAAATTCAGATTTCATAGAATTCCACATTTGTTTTCTTGTCGCTGCCCGACAAAGGAATTTATTGTGACTTTTATGTTTATTCATATACAAATAAAATTATTGACTGCAAATGTTTTCGTGTATCTTCATAAGCATTCTGTATTCGAGTAATGTAACAGGTATTTTAAGTTTAGATATATTATGTTAAGTAAAAACATTGAATAAGGTAACTGTAAGGTAATATTGCAAAGAACGTATCTGTTGAATCAAAATGAACCATCAGAGAACAAAGTGGCGATTTCCCCAGACGGGTCGCGTCCCGTAGCCTCGACGTAGCATAGTACTACGGCGAAATACGTAGCGCGTTACGGCGTAGCACACGTAGCGAGGCGGCTACGACGTAACCTGCTTAAACTAATAACTGTTCCAGTGTAGTTAGCAACACGAATTAGCTTTAATAATGATGTTACACTCTGTACTTACATTATAAATGCAAGCTTTAATGAAAACATGGCACACGGGGCAAATAAAACTAGCTCATGATTAACGGGCAATAGAGCTGATCTCCTCTACGCAGAATATATAAACGGTACATGTTTGTAGGTGGTGTGATGATAATATGCCACAGGTGCTACTGTTGGTCACATATCCAGTTCGCACAACCATGCACCGGCTCTATGAGACTGTTACTCTCTTCAGTTTTTGACTTTACTGAAGACATTAACAAATTACATTGTAGTATACACAGTGCCCTCTATATAAAAAGCTGCAGCACCTATATTTATGTACGTCAAGCCAGTGCAGTCTCTACAGCAATCCAGCGCTACAGGTTCTACTGATACTAGACTGTAAAGGGAGAATTTTAGTAAGCGTCATTATATTATTATCTACACACTTTGAGATGTCAATATCGACGTACATTTATGTATATACGTAAGCGGTAAGGCAGTGACCGGGCGCGAGTCCAGTTCACGTCCAAAAACGACTTCAGCAGGTGCTTAATTGTCTGTGGGTCAACTTCGTTAGCCCTTAGTTACTCAGTTAAATTAAAAACATCTCCTATAGTTTTCCTCGCCGCCAAACAAATATTACCTTTTCCGCACGTTATAATATAATATAAATTAATTAATCCCCGGCGCGGCCCGGAGCGGCTCGGCGCGGCCGGTGCCGGCGCCGGCCCTCCTGCAACGGACCGGGTTATTTCATTATTCTATTCCTGCATCGACTGTAGAACAAACGGAGTCAATTAAAAGTTTCTACTGCAGTCCGCACACGGTGGCGCCGTTTAATGGAAAATAAGTTAAAACAGTCTGAACTAACTCTATTTCTATGTACATACTATTTAATTGTAAGGTTGGCACACTGTGCTACAAGTATGTCATCATGAATATTATTATATAAGTATATACATTATTATTATTGATTATAGTAACCGGCAAGGCCAATGTAACTGGCAGTTCCTCGTTGGCAACTTAAGTTAACTATTTGTGTTGAGTATCGACGATTAGCAATAAAGTCCAGCCAACAGCGGCGGCGGGAGGTTCCCGCGCACACCGACTATCAACACCAGTTTAGTGACTATACAATACGAGCACGGCTATTGTTACTGTTTATCTTTCAGTAAAGTGTATATTGCTGACGTATCCGATTACAAGGTTCAAAAATAACTCAAAAAAACCTCAGATGCTCGCAGGAACGCAAATAAAATAAACGCTTCAGGAGAACTCTTGTCTTATTGAGTTGACCTGCTTGCTAAGGCTTCGTGTAGCTCAGACTACAGTATAAGGAACTCACTGACCCGCATGATCCTCACACGTACTCTTCATTTCACATCTGCATCAATTCGACCATCTTAAACATCAAAACCACAAAAACTTCCAGGTGTTCCTCATCTCATACAGTTCACCAGCCTCCACGTTTTATTTAATCTGCCCGACAACACCAAGCTGTAGAGTGCTGACAACACCAAGCTGTAGAGTGCTGACAACACCAAGCTGTAGAGTGCTGACAACACCAAGCTGTAGAGTGCTGACAACACCAAGCTGTAGAGTGCTGACAACACCAAGCTGTAGAGTGCTGACAACACCAAGCTGTAGAGTGCTGACAACACCAAGCTGTAGAGTGCTGACAACACCAAGCTGTAGAGTGCTGACAACACCAAGCTGTAGAGTGCTGACAACACCAAGCTGTAGAGTGCTGACAACACCAAGCTGTAGAGTGCTGACAACACCAAGCTGTAGAGTGCTGACAACACCAAGCTGTAGAGTGCTGACAACACCAAGCTGTAGAGTGCTGACAACACCAAGCTGTAGAGTGCTGACAACACCAAGCTGTAGAGTGCTGACAACACCAAGCTGTAGAGTGCTGACAACACCAAGCTGTAGAGTGCTGACAACACCAAGCTGTAGAGTGCTGACAACACCAAGCTGTAGAGTGCTGACAACACCAAGCTGTAGAGTGCTGACGCTGAGCCCCTCGTGTTCCTGTGATGCTACTCCACTCTATCTAACCGCTCTAGCGATGGCGAATTAGACTGTATACTCCTTTTACCCTTAACCAAGTACCAGAATCCCTGGAGACTGAAGAGTGAATGTAATGATAAAAGCAGAATGTACTCTTTTATGTTTCGGCGCAGACTGTGCACCTTACGAAGAAGATATTATATGTATCCTAAATCACTTATTACAAAGAATTTTCCTTTAAATTCAAAAACCGCCACAAAGCGGTAAGTAGTGTGCGCCGGTGGCTGCGGCGGCGGACGCCACAAACTTTCTACTCGGCGAATAAATTGCACGTTATATTACTGGCGGCTCATGAAAAGATCGCACGTCGCGGGGCAGAGGGGGGGGGGGGTGCGAATGAGACGCGCAGTGAATAATTATATTCATAGTAGAACTAATTGGATGAGTGTACGAGATAACGTGTATGAGGTGGACGCCGACGATGCTGAGGCTCTATTTTCATTTTTTGATGATAATCAACTCGCTGTCAATTAAACTGAATTGAATTCTAAATCTGCGTTCGACAGCGTTTTGAAAACAGGAAATAGAACCTCTTATAAAACAAGACAGTAAGAAGTAAGACTTAACAATAAAATAGGTAGTACAACAAAATTCGATCATAAGCGAATCCACATTGAAAAAATACGTAGGTTCGTACATAGATATAAGTACAACATATATTGGTGTCTCTGTAACACTCTCCTGTATGATCTGTATACACGCCATAACATGTCAAGTCACGTCTCGTATTGTATTGACGAAATAAACATTACCGAGCAAACCGGAAACGACAAAAAGGAAAATGTCTTCAAAGGATCAGAAGTAAATACTTGTACTTGTGAGCAATCGACGTCATTACTTACAGACAAATAATGTCATAGCTTACGTGGAGTATCTTGTGTATGTGCGGGTTGAGAGCGAGCGGAGCCGGGAGAGCGGCTAGCGACCACACACATCATCATTATCTGGGTTATTGTATAGAATATCATTGTAAGACATACAACACTGTCTTACAAGGTAAAACAAGATTTACTCTAAGTAAGTTTGATGTAAGACACACGTTTGATGTTTTTGTCCGGACAGCACATTTCGATTTTTATCCTCAATTTTGTTGAACATGGAAGTCAATAAAGTCATGGACGATCTATACAAATAATAATATCGTTATATTTAAATAGCTTTGTGGAACATGTTTGTGAAGCGTATCGATATAATTCGGCTCGCTGTGCGCGCGGACTGGCTCATTAAGTTCAAATCGCAGAACTGGAGGCACACCGAAATACGGCATCAATATGTTGCGGCAACATGCGGCACCAACATGTCACGGCTTCATGCTGCGGCAACATGTCGTAGCAACATGCGGAGGCAACATGTCGTGGCAACATGCGGTGGTTACATATTACAGCGTCAACATGTGGGGGCCACATGTCGCGCGCTCGCGGCTAGTTGTTGTATCTTTATTATCGTGGTCGGTGCACTGTACACACACATGCACACGTCGGAATGTATCGCTACGACATACATTGACAATCGTATTAATTTGAAGCAAACTGGTTACTGTGTTCGCAACCACGGAAATTGTAAGTAACAAAAACTATAAGTTTGCATATTTGCTGCTGGATTCAAGCGCAGGAATTGTCCTCTGGCCGCGCTTGCTAACCTAAGGTAAATTTTTGGTTAAAATTTTATTTGAGATCTGAAATATAAAACCTAACTCTAGCGCTATTAGGTTAGAAACAGTAGTTAGCCTCGGGGACGTTCTTTACCACAATGGACACGACACGGGGCGGCGGCGCGATGGCGTGCCGATAGCTCGCCGTTTGTTATTCAATATTCGCTCTCAGAAAATAGCTGTGTGCCGCCTCTACCGGTGCACTTAAGAAACAGTGTCCGCACTCTCTATAGCACACCACTACGCCGCCCGCCCCCCGCGCCCCCGCACCGCCCGCCCCGCACGACGTATTGGCTGTTACACACTGATGGCTAATATTGTTACATGAATAGACGAAAACGTCTAAACTGAAAACGTTTATTAGTTTGTTAGCGTATGTCATCAAATACTGATAGTCATAATAATTTTAATTGTAATTTATGAAGTAAGCCGCAATAAGTACACGTAACTTAAATATCGAACAGCAATCATAGTGACGTCAGAGAATTATCATCCTGTCTCTGTCCTTACACATGGAATAGATTTACTGTTCTATTGCTACCACACACGTAATTGTAACTCGTATTATAACAGTAAGTAAGCACCTCACGGCACGAGACCACATGGTTTGCGAACAGCGGCGCCGATATCGCGGGACACGTAATAACGATACACACTAGAGATAGCAGTGAAGTCGGGCCGAGTCATTGGGTCCAAATAATTATCCGGCGGGTCCCGCGCGGGCTGCCTCTTTGTGCCCGCCTTAATTGCAGACGCGCCTCGAGGCAGCCTCGCCTCTGCCGGCCACTCAGGAAGAGCCTCGTTAATCCTCTCCTCGGGGCCATCCCGCGCCGAATTTCCTTTTAATGAAGAAAATCATTAACTCCAGTATTGTATACTTTTCATTATAATTAAATCATTTAGTTTCAATTGCACTTTCAAACTAAAATAAAACTGAGCCAAAGTTGTTACTGAACACAGTGCGTACTTACAGTACAGTAGAGAAATGTTTATTTTAATAAACACGCGCTATATGTAGTGAGGGCTGCGTGCTGCCATATCTTTCTTAGAGGGAAAACTTTACTTATATCCGTTGTTCAGTTTTTCGTTTTACTAAAAACTAGAACGTAGCGGCTACGAGCTACGCGCTACGACCAGCTACGACGCTACGGATGGTCTCAAAGGGAAGTAAAGTTTTCAAAGTGGTTGTTTGGTGTATTCGCGAATGGTCGGTAAGTAACTGGCGGGAGGTGGAGGGGATGTTAGGACCACTACTGTACCAGTACCTGACAACATTTAGCTGCGAGTAGAGATTTTACCCGCCGAAGTGGTCGGAGTATGTTGTTTGTTCTAAGACGATGTTGGTAAATAGAGTGCAGTTGGGGCCGCGCACGTGCCCCTCCCCCCCGCGCCGGCTACGTGCAGCGTGCAGCGCTCTTGCACTGTTACCAACTTGGATATTATCAAGTCGGGGAGCACATTACTCCCGTGCTACAGTCATGTGAAAAGAGCATTTGTTTCTTTCAGAACTATTTAAATTTTTATCTCGAAAGTATGGTAGTATCTTTGTGTAGCGTAAAAGTACAAACGTTTACTTGTAATCATGTAATAATTTCAATTTATAACTGGGTCTTCAGAGACATATAAAGATAGAACTGAACTAAAATCACTGTTTTAATTTTTGTGATATATTTTGATTCGACGGCACGAGTATTGTCAGGAAGTCTCTCAAGCATGCAGGTTTCAAAAAAGCATCGCAAATTGAGGGGTCCGTGTTTTTGGTTCGAACTTGGATTTCGATTTTCACAGTCAATTGTCCACTAGGCTATCACATTTCCCGAACTAACAGACAAAATATTTTCTTTTGGATTCGGACACGTATTACTAAACCCATTGGCTTTTTTATATCTTTAATGAACATTTTACACTTAACAGAGAACAGATAACCGACAATCAACCAGTACAGGTGGCTCCGAGTCGATTGCCCGGTCTGCAGTGTGCCGCCCGCCGGCGATGCCCGCCGGGCCACGACGACGAAGCGAGTTCTTTTAATTAATATTACACCTCACACACTATCTGCGGAACCACACGCTTCGGTAGTTTCTAGTTTTAAACAAAAAGTCCAATAGATAGAACAGAACCTTGATCAACTTGACACCAAGAAATAATTCTGTGTGGACGAGTTTGTGTGATAGGCGTGAACATTACAATTTGTCATAGAGAAACATCCATTTGTAATTATTTATTTAATAGGTACTTATTAACACTAATTTCATTATTTAATATGTATATATGGCATACAATAGTATATAGCACAGTATAATAATATTACAAGTGATATACATATTTATAATGACCTAAGCGTCTTCTGCCCGGGAGCCACCCAGCAGATAAGGACACAAGTAATCTTTTATGTTGGTATCTAAGAGCAAGTGAATATGCGTCATCGCTAAATGTACTATAACTAATATGAAAACGGGAGACAAGTACTCGCGACGTCCTCAAGTCGAAAGATAAGTATTTTTCCGCGAGCCCCGGAAATGTTTGCTATTTCCTTTCTTTTTGTTAAAACCAATTGAGAATACGAGTGGTGTATTTTGTCAGAAATAAATGATTCTTATATTTTATTAATATTGCATAAGATTTGTGCGTTGATTCATTCTGTAACATATCATAAGTAGTACAAACAATAAACTTAAAGCCATAGAGAACCGCGCAGAGGGCGCGTCATTCCTCTCTAGTGGCGGGTCAGCGCGCGGCGACGAGCGACACCGCGTACACACGTGCTGTACACGTGCACGGCACGGGGCACACGTTTATACGCACATATCTGAAATACCCTAATAGTGAACGTACCCGATAAAATTAAATGCCAGAACAGATCGCTTTCTTATGAAAGACTAAAAAAGTCTATAATGTTATAGTATAATATATGTGTATAATATATATGTTATAGTATAATATATATATATCTATAATATATAAACATTGAATACTCGACACAACAAGTAATTGACGGAGATTGTTATCTTTAAAACAATTCACCTTCTGATTGTAACTAAAGTGCGCGGCGCGTGTCACCTTACGCTTTAATTCGAATATGTAGGTATGCGTCGCGGCTCCGTCACGTGCCCGTTGCGTCCCCGTCCCGCGTCGGGGCCCTGCGGCGGATAAACAAAGCCCAAATCGTCGCGCAGATACCGTCTTATTTTTCATATTTCGAAATAACAAGCAAACGCTAGGAAAATGGGAAAGTTTCGCGAAAACTGGCGAACAGTTGCCGCGAATTTGCTGCTCCAGCGTAAACGTGCACTAGCAATAGCTTCACGATGAAAATGACGATTTCTGTAAGTCTCCCCGTACTTTGTATATTGTGTATAAAGAAGGACCGCATGGTGTCCTTCTTTTCTCACGAAGCAAGAAAAGAAGGACACCATGCGGTGATTAGAAACAACACACTAATAATTAACGGCCAGGTACATAATATGGAAAATAAAAACAACTCAGTCATCTCGCCAAACACTTCAACCTCGATTAACCCCGGAAAAACCTATGCTAGCAAAGAGAATATGACACAGATGAATGACAGCAATAACTCTTATAACCCATTTAAGAGCAAACCAACTCAAACCCCAGGTAATCACTCCTTTCGAAACTAAATACAATATTATACTACAAAATGTGCAAAGCATAAAGAACAAGACTCATCTACTAGAAAACCTTCTCCAAGAACAACAATACCAAGCTGTATGCCTAACAGAAACTTGGGTCACAGAAAAACAACACCCCTATGTACAAATTGACGGCTACGAGATCGTCGCGACATATTGCCGCCGACAGCGCCACGGCGGAGGTGTCGCTATCCTGCTACCAACGGGAATTCCGTATACAGAGAGGACGGACATTAGAGATTTAACTATAGAATATGTTATTGAATGTTGTGCGGTAGAAATAGATCCTAACATACTTTTAATTACACTGTACAGAACCAACCGTAAAATTGATATTTTTTTTACCTTTCTTGAATTATTGTTTACAAAATTAAAATCACATCACTACAGGAAGCATAGTATAATAGGAGGCGACTTTAATATTAACGCAGTTTCGAGTTCCAATCACTACAAAAAACTTATAGCAATTATGCTTGAATATAACTTACATCAAATTGTCAATAAGCCAACTAGGGAAAAAGCAACGTCATCTACCTGTATTGACCTAATCTTCACTAATAATAAAAATGTATCGGTGTCTGTCGACGATAAAGGAATCTCCGACCATAAAAGTGTCATTTATAACTTTGAATTATTTTCTACGTCACACATGAAACAAATTTACAAAAAAATCCGCCCTACAAACCACCCAAAATATTACATACCTTTTAAACTAAAGCTAAGAGAAATAGCCTGGGAAAACCTTCTTATACCTACAAATAATATAAACGAAAACTACAACCTTTTTGACGACACATTAAAAGAAATTATAAACACCACTATCCCACTCAAACGTATCAAAATATCGAACACCAAAACTAAAAACTACATAACCAAAGGAATAAATAAATCGTGTAAATATAAGAGACTTTTGAAAACATTAGTAAACCAATCAAAAGATAAAGTATTAAAACACCACTACAAAATATACTCCAAAACATTAAAAAATTGTGTAAAAGCTTCTAAAAAACAAAACTACTCAAACGAAATGGAAAAATCTAAAAATAAAACAAAGACGATGTGGCAAATAATAAAACGCATAACACAAAAACGTAAAAATATTCACACAGAAAACTTAAATATAAACATAAATAACAACACAACAAATTGTCCCTACACTATTGCAAACTGGTTCAACCAATACTTTGCTTCTGTAGGATCTCCAAACATGCAAAACAACAGCACGCAAGTACCCAAAGACCATAAAGTCGTCTCCCCCGCCGTTAATTCCATGTTCTTAGAACCAGTTACGGAAAAAGAGATATTTGAAATCATCCAAAACCTTCCTAAAAAACACAGTTGTGGCATCGACGAAATACCCCCTACACTAATAAAAACATGCATCTTAGAATTCACCTCTCCACTAACACACCTTATAAATCAATCTCTTGAGGAAAAAACTTTCCCATCCCGACTAAAAATAGCAATAATAAAACCTATACCAAAAAAAGGTGGGAAATCTAATGACCCAAGCCAGTACAGACAAATAGCACTTCTTCCAGCATTCTCAAAAATATTCGAAAAAGTAGTTACTAAACGTATGTGTGTATTCTTAGAAAAATACAACATTCTCGACAATAACCAATTTGGATTCCGAACAAACCGTTCGACGAATTTAGCCGTTTATAAATACACACAAGAAATACTGACATAATAAAAGACAAAAATTATGCTATAGGTCTCCTTCTTGACATGACTAAAGAATATGACAAGGTCTCACACACGATCCTACTAACTAAACTAAATGGAGTTGGCATTAGGGGAGACGCGCTTGACTGGCTAAAATCGTATCTCGCTGATAGGAAACAGCGTGTTCAGTTAGAACACCTCGATGCCGAAACCTGTGAGGTACAAAACGTGTGCTCGGATACCCTAACCACGAACTGGTCTATTCCACAGGGTAGTGTGATAGGATGTATACTCTTCCTCATTTATATTAATGACCTGCCGAAAATATGTGACCATCTGTGTTTGCTATTCGCTGACGACATCTCCATCCTGTTCAAAAGCCCTTCAAATAATCAAGAATATACCTCCCAAATAATTGAAACCTTTAACACAATAAAATCCTGGCTTCTAAAACACAACCTTGAAATAAATAATAAAAAAACTAAAATCATTCAGTTCAAACCCTACCAAAAACGAAAAATTAATTTAAAAACTATAACTAATAACATAAACATTGAAGAAGTTGAAGAATTCAAATTATTAGGTATCACACTGGACTCGCATTTAAATTGGAAAAAACATGTCGAGCATACAAAACTAAAACTAGCACAATTTTCATATGGGCTTAGTGTGCTAAAAACAAACACAAAAATTCACTGTGCTCTCACTGCATACTACGCGTATGCCTACGCATGGCTACGCTACGGTATTATCATGTGGGGACACAGTGTACATGCAAAAGATTTATTTATTTCTCAAAAGAAATGTCTGTGAATAATATTTAATATCAGACCTAGAGATAGCTGTAAACCCCACTTTATAAAAGAAAAAATATTAACTTTACCTTCAATATATATATTAGAAATAGCCACATTTGTTAGAAAACATATAAAATTGTTTAATTTCGATAAAAACGAACGCCGAAAACATAAATTGACTCTACCAGCACCTAGATTACAAATGTATAAAAATAGCCCAGAATACCGAAGCATCCAAATTTATAATAAACTGCCTGAAAGTATACGATCTACCAAATCATAGGTGTATATAAGGCCAGATTAAAGTTATTACTACTAGAAAAGTCTTATTATTCTATTCAGGAATTTATGGAAGACAAATGTTTAAAATAATGTTATTCTATTTAAAATAAACAATTATATATTTACTTAAATTTATCGTATTGTTAAGCTAGATATAAGTTTAATTAATACATAAATGGTGATGTATAACAATAATAGGTACCTAATTAAAATTGCAATATTAGTTTTAAGCCAATTTGCTGCGCCCAACAGGGTTGTATTCATTAGTTGTAAGCCATGCCTGTAACTATGTTTACATTATGCAATAAATAAATAAATAAATAGATTTCAGTTTTTATCATTAACTATTATATTCTTAACACTATGGTTCTGTGGCTCTGTGTATACATTATTACGATACTATTTAAAAACTTAAGTTTATATCTCCCGTTTCCGTATGCATTTTGATTTCCCACATACTTAGCGGGTTTCATGACAAGCACAGGGCACGTGCACGTGTGTGTGTGTGCGTGTATCTCGAGCAATCGGCTAGCTCTGTCTGTTTGCGTGGAGGCTTACAACTCGATAGCCGCGGAGTGACGAGCTGCTCCGGGTCGGCACGATATTGTAGTGATGACTGTAACCATACGTGTAATGTTACGTATAGTTATATATACCTTTACTATAACGCACAAGACTCTAGGATATATGACCATTGCGCTGATCCGTTCATCTCCTACTACAAGCCGTCCTTGCCACCGCTATCTGCTACCAATAATAAGTACACATACAACCTGCTTTACTTTGGCATCAGTTCTAGTTGGTACACAATTATGTTTTGGTACAGGCATTGTAGGTAGATAGAAACTTTTTTAGGAAACAACGAAATAAGTAATTGCAATTAGTATTGGAAACCTAGTTCAGCGCCACGTTGGCTCGCGCCATATCATACACAAGACAATGTACACACCTGCTGAACTTCACGATAACTGTCAGGTGTCGAGGTAGGCACGAACTACATTGAATAATTATTACATTTACGTGTGACCTTCATTGACTATTTAGCGTCTAGGTGTCAAGTTGCGGAAGAAATAAAGGCATCAATTTTAAAAATTGGGTTGTATGTATTATATACTAACGTGCCTGGATAAAGAGACACAGATAATTGTACTATGAGTATGTGAAACAGTCTCCAAGTTGTGTAACACGGCACCCACGGGAGCACGCCTAGAGCTCTGCTTATGTACCCAAGAACAACAACAAACATACATTCACAGAAAAAATACAATTCGGCCGTTTGTCTGGAGTGGCTGCGTAAAACAGTGTGCGTTATAAATAATATATATATGGGGGAGCGTTCGTCTCAGTTAATCACAGTTACGGCGAGCAATACGTCAGCACACGCCGAGGAGAGAGCCGGAGGCGCGCCGCGCGGTCATGATTAGTGACACAATCGCGATCGATTTAGTTGTATAATTGTCAAAATTTACCAAATATAACGTCTTTTCTTCGGTTTCAGTTCGGGGAGTTGTCCGCATTAACTGACCATTCAATTGTGCTCTATTTGTATACCGCCACATCCCCATGCCGGTTCTGGTTGACAACCGGCGCTCGGTGTTGTATTTATTGTAACTCCGTAGCATTAAGCTGAGCGTTGACCATTTTTCGCATTAATAAGACACACATCTCTCCACATTGTCCACAAGTAATCTCGTGTTTTTTGTTTGACATCATTCATCATTTGACACATTTACTTTTGAACTGTTGCCGTGCGTCGTTATTTTGTGCAAGAATAAATATTTTTCCTTTCTCTCTTTGTTTCTACATTATGTAACGAGCCTTTTTGCTCATTACATGCCTTCGGCCTATTTAGTCTGTTTCGCGTCACTAATTTGATTTTTATTTTATCTGTGGTATTTTCTCGAGTTTTGACATAAGTGACAGATCGGACGGCTGCTCACTCTTCGACCAGCATCTACCGGTTGACGATTCAAAAATGAATCTTCGCCTTTAAGTTTTTTTATCAAGGCGAATCTTAGCCATCCTCGGCTGGATTACGCATAATTTTAATGCCATAGCACGGCATATATTAGGTTTTTATAGTGGTGCCGTGATGACGTCCCTATAAATTTGTTTTCGCCTGATGTCTCTGGTGTGAGGTGGCCGCATGGCGCATTACATGATTTGAGAAAGGAAGGAGGACTAAACGGTGAGATCCATCAACTTTTAAAGTGCCGTTTGACGGATTTTTCACTTTGCCTCATCGTGCCTTAACCTGCAAATTTTGTTAATTTTGTTACAGCCTATGGTCGGAGTCTCGTACCGAAACATTTAGTTTACTTCGTATTTCGAAGAGGAAGAAACGGTAAGACCTTTTTAATGCTAAAGTGCCGCGTCTCGGATTGATCACTTTGCCTTGCCGTAATCTAATCTATACAATTTGTTACAGCCCGCTGTTGGCGTTTCTTCCGATGGTTTCTTCTAAGGGTTTCTTCTAAGGATATTTTCCATTTGTTTGTTCCCGTGTTAAGTTCTGGCCTTCTCCCATGAACTTAACTTGGTCGTTTTGCTGAGGGACCCATCCAGCGCTCACCCGACGCTCACCACGTCACATGGTTTTATTTTAGTTTATTTCTGGTTAACTACCCCCTGGTATGTTTAATTTCAATTTAATTTAACTAATTTAGTTATCATACTCAAGATGCAATAATCTCCTGTACTTTAATAATTTCCTGTAGTTAATAATTTACATTAGTTAATTTTAACTAGTTATTAATATTTTTTGTGTAACTTTGTTATTTTGCTGAAAGCTACGGGCTTAAAATTAAAGATTAAATTTAAAAATTAAATACACACAAGAAATACTGACATAATAAAAGACAAAAATTATGCTATAGGTCTCCTTCTTGACATGACTAAAGAATATGACAAGGTCTCACACACGATCCTACTAACTAAACTAAATGGAGTTGGCATTAGGGGAGACGCGCTTGACTGGCTAAAATCGTATCTCGCTGATAGGAAACAGCGTGTTCAGTTAGAACACCTCGATGCCGAAACCTGTGAGGTACAAAACGTGTGCTCGGATACCCTAACCACGAACTGGTCTATTCCACAGGGTAGTGTGATAGGATGTATACTCTTCCTCATTTATATTAATGACCTGCCGAAAATATGTGACCATCTGTGTTTGCTATTCGCTGACGACATCTCCATCCTGTTCAAAAGCCCTTCAAATAATCAAGAATATACCTCCCAAATAATTGAAACCTTTAACACAATAAAATCCTGGCTTCTAAAACACAACCTTGAAATAAATAATAAAAAAACTAAAATCATTCAGTTCAAACCCTACCAAAAACGAAAAATTAATTTAAAAACTATAACTAATAACATAAACATTGAAGAAGTTGAAGAATTCAAATTATTAGGTATCACACTGGACTCGCATTTAAATTGGAAAAAACATGTCGAGCATACAAAACTAAAACTAGCACAATTTTCATATGGGCTTAGTGTGCTAAAAACAAACACAAAAATTCACTGTGCTCTCACTGCATACTACGCGTATGCCTACGCATGGCTACGCTACGGTATTATCATGTGGGGACACAGTGTACATGCAAAAGATTTATTTATTTCTCAAAAGAAATGTCTGTGAATAATATTTAATATCAGACCTAGAGATAGCTGTAAACCCCACTTTATAAAAGAAAAAATATTAACTTTACCTTCAATATATATATTAGAAATAGCCACATTTGTTAGAAAACATATAAAATTGTTTAATTTCGATAAAAACGAACGCCGAAAACATAAATTGACTCTACCAGCACCTAGATTACAAATGTATAAAAATAGCCCAGAATACCGAAGCATCCAAATTTATAATAAACTGCCTGAAAGTATACGATCTACCAAATCATAGGTGTATATAAGGCCAGATTAAAGTTATTACTACTAGAAAAGTCTTATTATTCTATTCAGGAATTTATGGAAGACAAATGTTTAAAATAATGTTATTCTATTTAAAATAAACAATTATATATTTACTTAAATTTATCGTATTGTTAAGCTAGATATAAGTTTAATTAATACATAAATGGTGATGTATAACAATAATAGGTACCTAATTAAAATTGCAATATTAGTTTTAAGCCAATTTGCTGCGCCCAACAGGGTTGTATTCATTAGTTGTAAGCCATGCCTGTAACTATGTTTACATTATGCAATAAATAAATAAATAAATAGATTTCAGTTTTTATCATTAACTATTATATTCTTAACACTATGGTTCTGTGGCTCTGTGTATACATTATTACGATACTATTTAAAAACTTAAGTTTATATCTCCCGTTTCCGTATGCATTTTGATTTCCCACATACTTAGCGGGTTTCATGACAAGCACAGGGCACGTGCACGTGTGTGTGTGTGCGTGTATCTCGAGCAATCGGCTAGCTCTGTCTGTTTGCGTGGAGGCTTACAACTCGATAGCCGCGGAGTGACGAGCTGCTCCGGGTCGGCACGATATTGTAGTGATGACTGTAACCATACGTGTAATGTTACGTATAGTTATATATACCTTTACTATAACGCACAAGACTCTAGGATATATGACCATTGCGCTGATCCGTTCATCTCCTACTACAAGCCGTCCTTGCCACCGCTATCTGCTACCAATAATAAGTACACATACAACCTGCTTTACTTTGGCATCAGTTCTAGTTGGTACACAATTATGTTTTGGTACAGGCATTGTAGGTAGATAGAAACTTTTTTAGGAAACAACGAAATAAGTAATTGCAATTAGTATTGGAAACCTAGTTCAGCGCCACGTTGGCTCGCGCCATATCATACACAAGACAATGTACACACCTGCTGAACTTCACGATAACTGTCAGGTGTCGAGGTAGGCACGAACTACATTGAATAATTATTACATTTACGTGTGACCTTCATTGACTATTTAGCGTCTAGGTGTCAAGTTGCGGAAGAAATAAAGGCATCAATTTTAAAAATTGGGTTGTATGTATTATATACTAACGTGCCTGGATAAAGAGACACAGATAATTGTACTATGAGTATGTGAAACAGTCTCCAAGTTGTGTAACACGGCACCCACGGGAGCACGCCTAGAGCTCTGCTTATGTACCCAAGAACAACAACAAACATACATTCACAGAAAAAATACAATTCGGCCGTTTGTCTGGAGTGGCTGCGTAAAACAGTGTGCGTTATAAATAATATATATATGGGGGAGCGTTCGTCTCAGTTAATCACAGTTACGGCGAGCAATACGTCAGCACACGCCGAGGAGAGAGCCGGAGGCGCGCCGCGCGGTCATGATTAGTGACACAATCGCGATCGATTTAGTTGTATAATTGTCAAAATTTACCAAATATAACGTCTTTTCTTCGGTTTCAGTTCGGGGAGTTGTCCGCATTAACTGACCATTCAATTGTGCTCTATTTGTATACCGCCACATCCCCATGCCGGTTCTGGTTGACAACCGGCGCTCGGTGTTGTATTTATTGTAACTCCGTAGCATTAAGCTGAGCGTTGACCATTTTTCGCATTAATAAGACACACATCTCTCCACATTGTCCACAAGTAATCTCGTGTTTTTTGTTTGACATCATTCATCATTTGACACATTTACTTTTGAACTGTTGCCGTGCGTCGTTATTTTGTGCAAGAATAAATATTTTTCCTTTCTCTCTTTGTTTCTACATTATGTAACGAGCCTTTTTGCTCATTACATGCCTTCGGCCTATTTAGTCTGTTTCGCGTCACTAATTTGATTTTTATTTTATCTGTGGTATTTTCTCGAGTTTTGACATAAGTGACAGATCGGACGGCTGCTCACTCTTCGACCAGCATCTACCGGTTGACGATTCAAAAATGAATCTTCGCCTTTAAGTTTTTTTATCAAGGCGAATCTTAGCCATCCTCGGCTGGATTACGCATAATTTTAATGCCATAGCACGGCATATATTAGGTTTTTATAGTGGTGCCGTGATGACGTCCCTATAAATTTGTTTTCGCCTGATGTCTCTGGTGTGAGGTGGCCGCATGGCGCATTACATGATTTGAGAAAGGAAGGAGGACTAAACGGTGAGATCCATCAACTTTTAAAGTGCCGTTTGACGGATTTTTCACTTTGCCTCATCGTGCCTTAACCTGCAAATTTTGTTAATTTTGTTACAGCCTATGGTCGGAGTCTCGTACCGAAACATTTAGTTTACTTCGTATTTCGAAGAGGAAGAAACGGTAAGACCTTTTTAATGCTAAAGTGCCGCGTCTCGGATTGATCACTTTGCCTTGCCGTAATCTAATCTATACAATTTGTTACAGCCCGCTGTTGGCGTTTCTTCCGATGGTTTCTTCTAAGGGTTTCTTCTAAGGATATTTTCCATTTGTTTGTTCCCGTGTTAAGTTCTGGCCTTCTCCCATGAACTTAACTTGGTCGTTTTGCTGAGGGACCCATCCAGCGCTCACCCGACGCTCACCACGTCACATGGTTTTATTTTAGTTTATTTCTGGTTAACTACCCCCTGGTATGTTTAATTTCAATTTAATTTAACTAATTTAGTTATCATACTCAAGATGCAATAATCTCCTGTACTTTAATAATTTCCTGTAGTTAATAATTTACATTAGTTAATTTTAACTAGTTATTAATATTTTTTGTGTAACTTTGTTATTTTGCTGAAAGCTACGGGCTTAAAATTAAAGAAACAAAAGGGAGTTCTTGTTTGATTTCTTTGTTTAGCCTCCCACCGGACGATTAAAGGTTCAATCCTTCCGATAGACCTATTCCGGCAAACTAATTTTTAGGTGTAAGCTCCAAGGCGCCCGAACCCATAAGGTATTTGTTTTGTTTGTTTGTTTTCTTTTAGGAGCTACACATTACACATTCTATTATTACAATTGTTGCGCAGGTAAAGACCTCAAATCAAATTATATTTCAAATCAAAATTAATTATATTTATTTAAAATTCTTCTTTTTTTTAATATTACAATTAAACTCGGATTTTTATTGTCTGATCTGAAACTCTTTAAAGTAAGGACAAGAAATCCATAAAAGACCCACCACACAGACTAAGTGGACGCTCCCGAGCCTTTTCCCTCTAATCACGACAAATCGCATTCTACAACTACTTTATAAACGATAGTGGCTTTACAAGCAATCTCAAGCTTTTTCTCCGTCAAGAAAAGAAAGAAAAAAAGTCAAAGAAAGAAAGAAACAATGATGACGACAATGACACACACAATGATACATTACAAAAATATTTACAACATTTTATACAACATAACAATTTGTTAATAAATGATGAATTGTTTTTTGATAATAGAGTACCTTTAGTACAGGATCTATGTCGCCCGCGTCGCGTTACACGAAGTAGTGCAGTGCGACCACTCCCCGCGGGCACACAGATGTGGGCACATGAGCAGAAGGCTCCGCGGAGGAGTAGCGAGCGGGAAGATCAAAGGACTCTTTGTTCCCCGCGCCCTGATATAATCTGCCGCGACTTAACTCGTCTTAACTTCAGGAAAAGTTGTCGTGCGTAGTTTGAAGTTGCCGGCTTCAGACGTCCCACTTTATCTTTTAATTCGCAAATGAGCCGCGCCGCCGCCGACACGTACGAGTAGTACGACGAGCGCCGCGCTCCGCAATTTGTGTGACGTCGCCAACCAAAATACTGCCGTCAAGTACACGCGCTCCACTGAATTTAAAACAGCAATACTTATTCACTTTCCTGTCATCTGATTCTGTTCATTTTGCTTAAAATTGTTAAAGTTTATGACTTATTACATACAACAGTACACGTCAACACACTGCCTACATCCTTACAATATTCCCTCTGAGATTGTATTCGTATATTGCAGCCGCCAGCAACATACTGCGAGGCGATGAATAAGTTCAGCGTCACGGTTTTTAACTGTTGGTCCAATCAGTTTTGTCAAGTGTATGATAATATGATTTATATAACTCATATGCTGCGATACAAGTTCAATAAATTCTGCTACTGAGGTTCAAGTGCATCTTTGCCATGTTGATTAAAATAACTTAAGTGCAATCAATGATCTCTGCTAAATATAATTCAAATCCGTCCAGCCGTTTATGCGCGATCGATTAAGTAGTAACAAAACATACAAACTTGAACAGTAGGTAACATCTATGTAATCATTATCTATAGTTAAGGTACGCTATCTAAAAGCCGCAATTTATTGAGTCATTTGCTGTTGGTCCGGATCAAGCATTATTATGTGAGTATTCGGCGCCATGTTGTGATTAGCACTGACTTATCGGCGCGATGTGCGTTGAATATTACACGCGCGTGCCGACGAGCTGCGGCCATTAGGCTCGATCCAATTACCTTACACCAGCTCCCGGCACACAAGTGTACCACACCACGTATAGCTCTTAATGTTATCAATATAACGTTATTGCCTCATATTCAATAAACTGATTCATCTACAATCTTATCGACATTTACCGGCTTTATACTCTCATTTTCTGCGATTAGTGTAACACCTCGGTACCGGTTAAATCCGAAACTAGGCTGACCGTCACGGCCGCGACACGCGCTCGGCCGCGCTTCGCCGCGCCGCGCCGCGTCACGTCTGTTTGTCAAACTAATTCATTGGGCGGGCCCTGTGGTCGGCCCTCGTCAAATTGACTCGCGTACAATCAATTTACACCGGAGTAGCCGCCGGCGGGCGCGGGCGCGGCCGGTGTCGCGCGGCGCGTGTTTCCGCATTATAGTGGGTACCGGCTGAAATATTTACACCGCCGCCGCCGACGCAGTGAAGTGGGAGCAGCGCTGGTTGTGGCTCATTCCACTCGCGGCAGCCGGGTCGCTCCCCGCTGCTGACATTTGTAATCACACCGCAACCATTCCTGCGCAAGAAGTTAAATTGCGTTATTTCATTTTGCGTCCTTCGAGCCGGATCAATATGTACGTTACTGTACGAGCGGCTAGTTATTTCGGATGTTAAATGATAAGTCCAAGCTGAGATTTGAAGAGAGTTTATTCCGAAATTTTACGCTAAAGATGATAATGGGTGCTACAAGTATGCCGGTTGATTACGCACTGACTCACGTAGATCGCGCGATTCGCTGGTAAGGTCGCTTGACCTACTTGAGTCAAAACTGCTGATGATGATGTGTTCGATGAGTATCGAACAGGTATTAAGTACAATCTCATAGATTGTTTGACTACTTTTATCTTAAAACAACTACTGTTCCACTGCTGTCTCCTCTTATTTGAGAGAGATCAGTTTATAGATTATATACTTATATATATACACTTTTTTTTACTTTACATGCTAGACCTAGAGAATCTCTCAGGCGTACAGTTTTCTTCGCGATATTTTTCTTCAATATTTGAGCACGTGACAGATACGCGTATTGCACAATATCCTTATTAAATGTATCCCAACATTAAAATACCTCGTACCATTACTGCTATGCTAAAGGGACATCCAAGGTTTAGAATTTTAGACGAACTAAACTCTCAATAAAGTTTTTTTTTATGAATTCACTTCTCTGGCTTTATTTTACTTTGATTAGAAGAATGGGTTTCAATTCAAAAACTTCGATATCCAATAAACGTAATGAATGATTCAATACAAGTAGAAATGGACAGATTTAGCCGAAGTTTCTAGAAGATTGCTCGCACATTTATTACTTAAATTGAAACAACCTCCAGCTGAATGTCATTATATCAGTAAATTATTGTATTACGTAAAATCTATCCTTAAATTGTGATTATTGTACTTAGATTTTTTTTTTTTTTTTTATTAAATTTTTGTGTGGACATGTATTTAAGAACAAATTGTTTTAAATAGATGTGAGTGCACACACTCGTGGCACTGTCAAGTATTGCACAGCGACAGGAGGCGAGGCGGGGCGTGGCGGGGCGGGGCGCGGGGACGCCGCTGCTGTTGTCAGTTGTGCACAAACTCACACTCCGCATGCTGTAAGCTTATTATCCTTACTTGCGTTTTTAAACAATTAAGAATTATTGATGATACAATATAATAAGCTGGAGTAGCACACTCAAGAGCCTTAAGTATTTACTTAAGGCTCTTGAGTGTTTTACTTAACTATTTACTGATTGGAGATTTTAATCTTCCGTGCATTAAGTGGAATGTGGAAGGGCCATTTTTTTTAAAGCAAGGAGCCGTTGAAGTTCAAAACTCAGCTATGAGTCTGGTTAATGGTTTGGGTTTTTTGGGTATAACACAACATAATGCACTTTTTAATCAGAAAGGCCATACACTTGATTTAGCGTTTTCTAACTTGTCATTAAACATAAACGAGTGCTTCCAGTCGCTCACAAAGATTGACACACATCATCCAGTATTAACCATAGAAATCTCCGACTTTGAAATTTCCCCACTACGCGAGTTATCTGCACCTAAACGTAATTTTTGTAATACCGATTATAATCTATTGAATAATCACTTTGCTGAAATTAACTGGCATTCAATTCTTGATGAAACAGCAACTGACCGCGCTGTCAGCAAGTTCTATAACGCGATTCAAACAGGAATTGACAAACACGTACCATTTAAGCGAACAGTAGGTACTCGTAGATATCCTATTTGGTATAGCCACTCGCTTATAAAAATAATTAAAGAAAAAAGTAAGGCGCACTCACGTTGGAAACGTTTTGGTAATCTGCTCGATTACGATGAATTTGCTATGTTGCGGAATAGGCAGCGAAATATTCAGAAGCTTTGTTATAGTAAATACCTACATGAGACCTAAAATAACCTTAAAAAAGATCCAAAAAAATTTTGGACCTACATAAAATATCTTCGGGGAGGATCGAATTATCCGAAAATGCTATCCCGTAACAACGTAAATTACACAGATGGAAAAGACATTTGCGAAGCATTCAGTGACTTCTTCCGGGGTGTTTTTGGTGCACCTTCTCACGATAACCTTGCTAGTTCATTGAGCACAGAAGTTGACGATCGATGTGTTGATATAACAACTAACTTACAGTTTACTACATCAACCGTGGAGAGGTCATTGAGCTCTTTAGACACTAATAAAGGTTCAGGCAGTGACGGAATACCACCACTATTTTGGAGAAGTTGCTCGAAGACTCTAGCACTTCCAATTTCTATCATATTTAATCTATCATTAAGAAAAGCTACCTTTCCAAATGAATGGAAAAAAGCTTTTATAATTCCCATACATAAGAAGGGTTCGCGAGTAAATATAGAAAATTATAGGGGTATCTCCTTACTAAATACTTTAGGTAAAATATTTGAAAAACTTGTGTATAAAGCTGTCTATCCTTGTATCCTCAGAGGTATATCTCATAAACAACATGGTTTCTTGAAAAAACGTTCGACTATATCTAATTTGGCTTGCTTTTCAAACTTTGTCCTCCAAAACACAGATGGGGGCGGGCAGGTTGATGTGATCTACACAGATTTTGAAAAAGCTTTTAATCGCGTGGTTCACATCATCCTGCTCAGTAAATTGTACAGCTTAGGCATACCTGGCGATCTTCTGCGTTGGGTGGAATCTTATTTGTTTAAGAGGTCACAAGCTGTGGTTTTGGGAGGTTACCGTTCCAACTTTATTGAAGTACCTAGTGGTGTCCCTCAAGGCTCCCATTTGGGGCCTCTTCTCTATAATGCATACTTATATGATATTACTGATTCTTTTAAACACTCTGAACGTCACGGCCGCGACACGCGCTCGGCCGCGCTTCGCCGCGCCGCGCCGCGTCACGTCTGTTTGTCAAACTAATTCATTGGGCGGGCCCTGTGGTCGGCCAATTTCTATCATATTTAATCTATTATTAAGAAAAGCTACCTTTCCAAATGAATGGAAAAAAGCTTTTATAATTCCCATACATAAGAAGGGTTCGCGAGTAAATATAGAAAATTATAGGGGTATCTCCTTACTAAATACTTTAGGTAAAATATTTGAAAAACTTGTGTATAAAGCTGTCTATCCTTGTATCCTCAGAGGTAAATCTCATAAACAACATGGTTTCTTGAAAAAACGTTCGACTATATCTAATTTGGCTTGCTTTTCAAACTTTGTCCTCCAAAACACAGATGGGGGCGGGCAGGTTGATGTGATCTACACAGATTTTGAAAAAGCTTTTAATCGCGTGGATCACATCATCCTGCTCAGTAAATTGTACAGCTTAGGCATACGTGGCGATCTTCTGCGTTGGGTGGAATCTTATTTGTTTAAGAGGTCACAAGCTGTGGTTTTGGGAGGTTACCGTTCCAACTTTATTGAAGTACCTAGTGGTGTCCCTCAAGGCTCCCATTTGGGGCCTCTTCTCTATAATGCATACTTATATGATATTACTGATTCTTTTAAACACTCTGAACACTTAATGTACGCTGACGACAAAAAAATATTATTTAAGATTGGATCACTTAAGGACTGTATTGCTCTTCAACAAGACCTAAACAATTTACACAATTACTACACGGAAAATAAAATTACAGTAAATGTGACAAAATGTCAATGCATCAGTTACACACGTAAAAAGAACCCAATAATGTACTCATACAATTTCAATGGAATAAATATAAATAAAGTCGAAATCGTTCGTGATTTAGGAGTTGTCTTTGATAGCAAATTGTCATTTGCTAATCAAATAGACATTATTACTGCCAGAGCTTATAAAAATTTAGGGTTTGTACTAAGATCTTGCAAGGAATTTAAAAATATTGAAGCCCTTAAATGTGTATATTTTGCTTATGTCCGCAGCGTCCTAGAATATGCTTGCCCAATTTGGTCCCCTCAATATGTTATATATAAAAGTCAAATAGAACAAGTTCAAAAAAGATTTATAAACCACCTTAACTATCGCCTTCGTAAACCTCCAATGTCCTACGAAAACAACTGTCGTGCATACGGTCTACTTACACTCGATGAACGCCGTAAAGTGTTGGATATGTGTTTACTTTACGATATACTTAATGGTAGGCTTGATTCTCCGGATTTGTTATCACAGATCATATTTAACGCTCCCTTACGACGTACTCGCCACACGCCAATGTTACATGTGCCTCGACATGCTACTAACTATGCTAAAAATTGTGTACTTACTCGCATCGCTCGAACCTATAACCAGAATTTCTCTCAAGTTGATATATTTAACTGTACAAAACCTAGTTTTAAATCCCAAATTATAAAGATCATTAACAAAGACAACTGACAAGCAAATACGATTGTTCTATTTGTTTTGTTTTTTTTTTTGCATTATTAGTAGAAGAACTTTGTATTTTATGTAAGAATTTAAACCATACTTAAATTATTATTTTATTTCTATTTACTGTTTCGAAGTCCGTTCGCATGCTATACACAAAGTAAGTTAAACAGGGAAACCTATTATTAGCCATACTAAACTGTCTTATATATGTTTTTGTAACGCATTGTATGTATCGCTGTTGGTTTTCTGAATAAATAAATAAATAAAATAAAAAAAGCCTCCGTGTAATAGTAACCACAATTCTCTTTCGGCATGTAACGTCACTACGTCCGCCTTCGCATCACTTACCAGCTCTTACACCGAGGTACCCTCAAGGTACACTCGATCAGGTGAACAATATTTTTCGCCGGGGAATTTTTAACTGCACCTCTATTTAGAAATTTAAGCAAACAAAATTTCTCCACTAATAACCTACTGCAAATCAAATAAATGACTATACTACAAATTAATTATTTGATTACCTAATCGGTCCTATTTATAATTATTGGTTTAGGTTAGGTTAGAACTGTGACCACAACGTGTGCCAGAACTAGAGATTGCAAACCGGGCCCGGCCGGGTCCGGCCCGGCCGGGCCCGGTGCCCTTTTAGACATCCACCGGGCCCGGCCATTTATACCGGGCCCGGTGACCGGGCCCGGTATAAAGGGCTCGGTATAAATATCTCGTACCTACCGGGCCCGGTAGGTACGAGAACTGCAGCACGGAAGCCCCAACTTGTAGAAAATTGGCATGGCAAGTTGCCGTTCTCCCGCGCACCTCTCACCCCTGCTCGCTGTATGCGTGTTTTCTTTTCTTCACTTAGTCACAGTATAATTTCTACTGTGACTTAGTCGACGTTTGTCCTTGGTTGACGAAGTATGTGTGTTACTCTGTCATTCCGTCGCCGCCGCAAGCACAGCAAGACTAGTTTATTATAGCTACTTTCATAGCATCATGTCTTACAGAATATTGCTGTGGGGCCGTGCTGCAGACGTAGAATCAGTCTTCTACTGCAGAAAAGAGCAATAAGAGCCATTTATAACCTAAGTTCTCGTGATTCACTCAGGGAACTCTTTAAAGAAATAAATATTATGACAGTGCCCTGTCAGTATATCTTTGAAAATATAATGTACATTAGGAAAAATATATCACATCATACGAAAAAATGTGAACTGCATAATTATAATACTAGATATAAGTCAAAATTAATGCAGGCACAACTTCGTCGCGCTAAAGTCCATACCTCTTTTAAATTTGTGGATATAGTTAAAACTAAAGCTACCAAAGTTTATCTATCGAAGTTGATAAGACAAGTTTAGCACATTAGGCAGCGTTATTAGTTTCTTATTCTAATATAATAAAGGTTTTCAAATACATAGTTACATTAGTATTAGTAATTAACTTTAAGCAAGCAGGTCTTTCTCTTTACTCTGTATAGTATTACGTAGTAACTAACTAATTCTATATTAAAAACTCGTGATTTTGAGACTGATTAAGACTGACTAGTGTCGATTTGCTATGGGTCGCCAACCCGGCCGGGTTGGCGGGTTGAGAAACATACCGGGTTGCAATCCCTAGCCAGAACCGAATCGGTCCTATTCATAATTATTGGTTTAGGTTAGAACTGTGACCACAACGCCAGAACCGAATCGGTCCTATTAAGCATTAAAGATCTAACAGTATAGTATAATTGATTAATTTGATGAGAAAATTTAGTGTGCAATTCAGTATTTTTGGTGGTAATTTCGAATATTTTCATTGAAAAAAGGGGATTTACAGTTAAAGTATTAAATACCACCCTTTTTCGCCCCCTCCCGCTTCCCCCGCCCCCCTACCCCCGGGGCGCTCATTATGATGAGGGCGAATCGGAACGTCTTCTCCGCTAATCTCCGATACAGACATCGTTCATAAATTTCAAAGTTCCAGCAGTTGATCAATCATTTCGACACAATTAATCTGCTGGTGTACTGTTTTTACATTAGTTTGCTAAAGTACCGGCGAAGGGCCTCGGCAGTTAAGTTAAACAGTAAATAATGTAGTTCAGTTACAGTAAGCCCATCGTAACTGGAGCGGGAGCTGGCTGGTGGCGAAACCCTATATTTGTATTGTATACAGTGTTTGTTATTTACTTGACACAATTCCGTTAAAAAAAATCAAGCAAACGAAACGAATAAAAACGCAATAGCCTGCACCCGACTGCTGCCACTGTCTCTAATCCGTTTATTGTTTGAAATTCACTTAAAGAAGTTATCTCTAGCTTTTATTTTGCTCTTCACCGTTTCTTCGTACTACACCTACATTACTATGTTAATACTTTAGCATGAATAAATTATAGTATATTTATAATATAATATAATATAATATTTCGTTCATTTCTCTCAAAAAGGGACATTAGGAACATTTAGGAACTAAATTAGGTACAGCTTAATCTAACACCTTGATGAGAGCTGGAGTTTGTACTAGGTACGGAACCTGTGTGACAGATCTCCAGGCTCTCGCTATTAATAAATGAATCATAAAACTGTTTACAATGAGACGTGATACAGATAAGATTTAATTAATGTTACGGAAAGAAATATACATGAACTAAGGTTTTTTTTTTATTTTATTTTTTTATTATATTTAGACGTTCTGTATGTATATGTGTTTGTGTATGTACATAAATAGAATTAAGACGCTGACATTTTGTCTGAGAAACTGTCACGGATACGGCTAATTACGGCTTTAGTGGTCGTAACAAATAGTGTACACCATTTTATTTTAGGGTACTAACATCGCTCCGTGTTAAGGTTTATAAAACGACGAACATACTCTGTAAAGAAAAGAAGCACTGTTACCTATTGTATGACTGGTGGCCAGTATCCTTGTTCGCAACACACAGTGATTTAGAGATTTTACAAGTCCTCCTTCGTTCTTGAACGTACAAAATAGTAAACCTATAGATACCTATAGTTAGAAAAGTCAGAAAATATAATGCATTACTACATTCAGTACAGTGATTTAATACGTACAGTTTTACATGATTGTAAGTAAAACAACGCCCGTGCTAATCCTGCTGGGTACCTCCACACAACAACGGCGCGGCACACGCGCGTCGCGACGCACGACGTCTGTCGGCTCAATAATCATAAGATTGAGTCTTACAAATGCACCGTCAACAACAATACGGCGTGTATATTGTAGGTAGATGTATATTTATAAGACGATTTAAGAGTATTTTAAAACAGTTTGCCAGTTTGTCTGATTTCCGCTTCCCCGAAATTCGAACCCGACATTGATCGGTATAGAGGTAAACTGAAACTCTGATGTGAAGAACACGCAGGATACTTCATGTTGCGTAGCTTTAGCAGCCAACACTACGTAATATATATTTTTAGAAGGAAATAAGCGGCCGGTACACTGTCATCAAATATCGAAATGAGAGTGTGTAACATAAAATCGTCGCGACTGCACAGCGACATGTGAGCCAAGAGCGTAACGTTAATGGTGTACATATGCGCACCACGTGAACTAGGCAAAATGCATTGAATGACTATTAGTAGCCAGCCGTTATGATGTTCAAAAAACAAACAAAAACCCACCAACTCATCATCAACCCATTAACGTCCCACTGCTGGGCATGGTCGTGACGCTGACGCGAGCAAAGCGGCACTATTGCGAATTTGATCGTACAAATTAAATATAAACAGGTGTTTAAAGTTACTGTTCTCTATCTATTTTACTAGAACTTATGCAATTAACATCCTATGTAAATAGTTATACCAGTGAAAGTGCAATTCACAGCTAAGTTTTTTTTAAAATCAGTGAACAAAACTCATAACTGATTATTAATATCGTTACAAAACATCAATTTTAAACAATAAACAGTGACCGGTGTAGTGATTCAAGCCAACGCGTAAGCGCCAGCGATTGCACGGCGCTTTGTACCTTTTTCTCGGCGCATCGACGAACTCAGTTTCTACTGAAGCGGACTGCGTCACACGCGGGAGACATCGTACATTACTGAATACCCACAACATTTTAAATCATAAAATCACAGTGTCAACTAATTGGAAACTTTTTCTTTTTTTCTCATTCTGTGCAGCTAAATCACTCTGGTCACTGAACAGGGTGTTGTTCGGTGTTCCTTAGTTGGAAAAATCGCGTTCTGTGTCACTCCGTATAACTGAGCATAAATTCGCCTTACGCAACTGCTTCGCTAGTGTAGGCGTTGGGTATTGATTAGCGTGTTTAATAATGTCTACATTGGAAGACAAATTAATGATTTGGGGATGCTGCGATGGTGGAGGGGATGAGGGAAACTATCGTAATTGCACGCATTGTGGAAAAGCATTTCACCTAGCCTGCATCACAAATGGCGACTATGAACTCCTCGCATCCAAAGCCTGGAACTGCCCGTCTTGCACTAGCAAAAATCCTAAAATGCCCAGGGATGATAGTACACCAGTTAGGTTCAATGCTAATGTTACCGTCAGAGGCGCTAAAAGACAAGCACTGCATTCGCCCCCAAATTCCTGTAATACCTTGACAACTGATGACATCCGTAATGTTGTACAAGACGTACTGCAAGATCAGCTAAGCAGTATGCTTTCTAAAATCAATGATAGCATAAGCATACTAATGAGTGAGGAACTTCGATTAGTTAAACAGGAACTCAAAAGTGCAAAAGATTCTATGAACGCTGCTGAAATCCAAATTGGGAATATTGTCACTGAGCACGCTGAGGTTAAATTAGCTGTAGAGAACCTGAAGACTCAAAACTCTTCTATGCAGTACACCATCATAAAACTGAGCTCTAGACTTCATCGTCTGGAACAAAACCTTCAAAGGAAGCCACTGACATCTGCAAGCAGTACAAACGAGAACATCTCAGCGAAGCCCAAATCTAAACAAGCTTGTGCCAGCCCTGGTGAACCCAATACTGATTCGGCGCCAGCTGAAATTGCGACGCAGAATGCCTGTTCTAATTCACAGGCATCTTACTCCCAGGAATGGATGCAAGTAACAAAGAAATCCAAAAGTCGTCGCCCAGTGTCAATCCAAGGAGCTGCTGGTCCTAGTGTAACTTCATTAAGGGCCGTAGAAGCTCGTAAGTACTTACACCTTTGGAATATTAAGTCTACAGCTGATGAAATTAGAGACTACCTTAGCACTTTATGTGGCGCTGATACTTGTACCATTGATGAACTTACTCCTAAAGGTAACTACAAGTCATACAAAATTGGCGTTCCCATTGCATGCTATGAGCGCTGCAACTCTGCAGATGTGTGGCCGGTAAACGCAAGAATTAAGGCTTGGATCAACTATAGAAAGACGTCCTCCGTCCAGTCTGGCAGTCAGCGTGTACTTGCACCACAGCCCTTTCACGAACAGCTTACACGGGACAAGGCAGCATAGTACTAGTATTCCAACGTGCCCTACAGCTGCTTTCAGAGCATGCACCAGAACCACGCAAATTAATTGTATATACCAGAATGTCCGTGGTATTAAATCTAAGCTGAGGATGTGGCGCAATAATCTGTACATAACCGACCAGGATTTAATAGCGGCTACAGAGACTTTTCTGGATGTCTCAGTTGAAGATACAGAACTCGTCAATAGTGAGTGGAGTGTTTTAAGACGCGACAGAAATACACCTTGTGGAGGCGTGTTGCTTATGGCGCGCACCCCAATAGTCTTACGCCGTCGACGTGAACTGGAGACAGACGGTGGCGAGGATTTCTGGTCGAGTTTCATGTGGCATGGTCATCCTGTTTACGTGTGCGTTGTGTATATAAAACCAAGTGCCACTGATAGCGATTATATGACCTGGTTTACAAAAGTGGAAAGTTTTATAAATGACTTAAAAGGAACAGTTCTAATTTTAGGTGATTTAAACATGAACAGTGCTTCCTCATATGTTCGGAATCATTACTGTTATTTTCTAACATTCTCAAATTTTTGTGAGAAAAATATTGTTGAGAACATGCATGGGGGAATGTTGGATGTTGTTTTGATTCAGGAGAGCGCAAGACTACATGACGTTTATGTGGCAGCGGTTGAAGGTTTAGTACCCCCTGATGCGTATCATCCACCGTTGCATGTCCAGGTAAAGTTACAGTCATCTAATCAAAGTGAGAGACTTGCACCCAGTAACGTTGACCGTAGTACGGACTGGAATTTTAAAAAATGTAATTATAATCTGCTTTACCAACTTCTTTCTCAGGAATCTTGGGATGCCGTTATATCATCCAATGACGTTCACACCAGCACTCAAGTTTTCTATGATATTATTTACAGCTTATTTGACGCTTGTATCCCTAAAAAGCGCCGATATGGAAGGGTAACTAGAAGATATCCTACTTGGTTTACATCGGATATTATTCTGGATATCCAGAAAAAAGTTAAGTTACATTCTGTCTGGAAAAAGACGAAATGTAATTTAATATATAAGCAATTTTCTGACTATAGATCTAGACTAAAGTCCCGTATATCGACTACTTATGATAGTTATATTCAACGCGTCGAAGGGAACATTAAAAAGAATCCCAAAGAATTCTGTCAACATATTTGTAATCTAAGGTCAAAGGGCGGTTTCGAACCTAACGTAATCCACAAAGGTAAAAAAAACTCACAGTGGTATAGCAGCTGCCGGAGCGTTCGCGGAGTACTTTTCGAGCGTCTTCCAAACTGAAGTACCAAAGTTAGACCTTGGGAATATAGCCAATCCAAGTAATTGCAATATTAGTAACTACATTAATATACTCAATTTCACTAAAAGTGATATAAGCGCAGGAATAAACAAAATAAAGCTGAATAGTTCCATTGGCCCTGATAATATTCCTCCATGGTTCTTAAAAGAGGGGAAGGAATTTCTTATTGGGCCCCTGACCCACATTTTTAATTTAGCACTGAAATCTGGAACCTATCCACCCCAGTGGAAGATATCACGTGTGACTCCCATACCGAAATCTGCAAATAAATCTTCAGTCGATGAATATCGTCCCATAGCGATACTATCTTCCCCCGCGAAAGTTTTCGAGATCCGTCTCTACTAATTTACTTACTATAGTTAATTATATCTCTACTAGTCTTGACAGCAGACGCCAGGTAGACGTACTCTATTTTGATTTCCAAAAGGCGTTTGACCGAGTCATCAATGACGTCTTGCTGTCAAAGCTCAGTGCGGTAGGTGTCGCTCCAGGACTTCTACGGCTTCTTGCAGATTATTTGCGGGACCGACAACAATTTGTCAGATTGGGTTTGTATGAGTCATTTCCATACCACACTCGCTCGGGTGTGAGTCAGGGTTCGGTAGTTGGCCCTCTCCTTTTCATTTTGATGATTAACGACCTACCTGACGTAGTTATGAGTGCCAAATCCCTCTTATATGCTGATGACTTAAAACTATTTTATGAAATAAAATCTGAACTCGATTGCCTGGCTCTGCAAGCAGACGTTGATTCAGTATATAAGTGGAGTCTGGAAAACAAAATGGAATTTAATCAGTCAAAATGCTACGTGATGACTTTCGGTCGAATGCGGCGCCCAGTCAACTTTCTATACACACTAAATGGAGATACATTCACTAGAACCGATTCCATGAAAGACCTGGGAGTCATATTCGACCGTAAGCTCACTTTCCACGATCACATCGCATCCACTGCTAAGGAGTCCTACAGGCGTCTTGGCTTTGTTTTAAGGAACTGTCGTGACTTCCACAGCCCCGACGTTATCAAGCTGGTTTTTGGGGCATTGGTCCGTAGCAAACTTGAGTCTAGTGCGTGCGTATGGAATCCTTTTGAGAAACAGTATGCATTAACTTTAGAAAAAGTCCAAAAAGCATTCCTTCGATACCTTTACAAACACTTGTACGGGTTCTATCCTTTCTTGTATCCTACTAGATTCCTGCTGGGTTGCTTAAGTTTTAATTCCCTGGAAGTAAGACGGTCGCGTGATCAGATGACTGTAATATTTAAAATTCTTAGGGGGATGATTAATACTCCTGATCTGCATAATGAAATCTGCAATCTATTTGTCCCAGACAACTACTGTCGTAGCAGAAAGCATCGCTTACTGGCTGTTCCAACTTTCCGTACGGTTGCACACTCTCAGTCACCTATTCCTCAGACTTTGGCCGCTGTCAACGCTCTCCTGAACTCAAACACAGATGTTGATTTGTTTGCAAGTGACTGAAAGGTGATATTGTCGGAGTGTTTGAATTTCTGTGAGAAGAATGCATGACTGTGATTAATAAATTATATATATATGCTTAAATAGTGTAATTGGCTTCGGCCGTTCTATTTAAATAAATAAATAAATCAACCCATTAACGTCCCACTGCTGGGCATGGGTCTCCGCTCATTTGAGAGGGATTAGGCTACAGTCCACCACGCTAGCCTATTGCGGTCAAGACAAATATCTCAAGCATGCAGGTTTCCTCACGATGTTTTCCTTCACCGTTTGAGCTTGTAATAAATACACACATAACTTCCGAAAAGTCGGTGGTGCGTGCCTTTGGTTCCAACTCGAGACCTTTGACATCTCAGTCCACTGGTCACACCGCGAAGCTACCACAGCTCTGCATCTGTAGTCTGTCTACAATTGTAGACATTCCATGTAAAATATACGTCCGGCAATGTAATGTACATAGGTATATGTCCGGCACACTGCAATCCGTTATGAACTGTTAATGCGATACCGCGGACCGCTCCCGGCCGCGCCGCCGCCTCCCCCCCGCGCACCGCGCACTCTCCTCGCTCCCCACAATATCATATTTACTATTTTCATTCCGACGCGAATTACATTTCATTTTCTGCTGCGAGGCTCTTTCACGTCTTACTATCGTGAACTAGATTTATATGACTCGTCCCGCAAGTTTAAATGAAATTCAAACGGTCTGCCTCCCGCGGCCCGGAGCGGCGCGGCTGCGTCGCGGCGTTATGGGGCGCTTTAAGACGGCGGCCGTTAATCGAATACGTCGCTTTTGCGAGATAAATGTAATTCGAATGGTTTATGGCGCGTTCAGACGACAGATCGCGAGCTATTTTTTATTAATGTTGAACATTTTGTGTTTACGAATTTGTTACTACCCACGACTTACTGTTTCTTTCCTAACCACTTTTGTCAAAAATATGACACAAAGCTCTCTCCGCTCGAATCGCCTCACTAGTGCCGTTGTCTGCTCTGCTAGCTCACTTTTTGTTAACGCCTCACTACAACATGCATTTTCCTTAAAAAATGGTTATACATTTACAGTTAAACAACAAGCGTCCTACACTATGGCGCCCCTGTACAGAAGCAATGCTAGTGAAGTAGTAACTATTCCGTCAATTTCACGAACCTATATACCTATACCTATGTAGGTACATATATACGCGGCACCGGCTCCTCTTGTAGAACGACGCGTGCTGCACTTCCTGATCTCCTTAAAAAAACTTAACAAAATGAAACCCAGCGTGTCGCGTGAGCTGGATGTAACACGAATTTACAAAAATATAAATATTTCAGGTGCCATTATGAGGACTCATAAGTGCGTGATTGAGAGGTCGCGCGGGCGGCGGCGGTGCGGCGGCGGTGCGGCGCGGGCGGCGGCGGTGCGGCGCGGTGCGGCGCGGGCGGTGCGCAGCGCGACTAATCTCAGCAATTTATTTCGGTAATTTGTTCGGTGCGTCTGTTTGTCTCCTCCGCTAATCCAGCACATGTATCACGTTGAAGCGCTCATTATTTTTTGACGAAGGAATAAATCTTTTCTGGCGTGATGTATGTGCAGTATGTGGCGCCCGCAACGTGTAAATCAATCCGCGGTGGAACTCAAATTGCCGCCGTCGTGTTACCACACTGAGTTGTGCGGGATAGCACTGTGCCTCGTGTGCCGCCGCCACGGACTTTTTAAATGGGGTGAGCGACAATTTGCATCCATCATTCATGCCTACTACTCGCGATATAGATCGTCTGTCGTCTAGTAGTCAAAACCTATAACTTTTCTGAATGTATATATGTACCTATAGCAAGCAATATGAAACTATATAACCGTGTATAACTTGAAATAATCCACAGTGAAATTTTCCTTACGAATTGCAATATTATAGCAAAATCAGCCTGCCGTTGATTAGAGTTAGTCGATTATAGGTAGTCCAAATAAACCGATCTGCATACAAGATGGAATGCTGCTACTACATACCTAGTACCAAACAAATTACTGATGTTAAGGATGTTATATTACCAAATGTGACAAAAGTATAAAAATCATCAACATCATTGTCAATCCCAACTGATTTCATATCGCGCTGTCTGACGACACGGACCCTCCAGAGAAGTCAGTTACTGAACAGAGCTTGGCGTAGTAGACACATTCCGAGGCCAAGGGAGTGGAAATGTGATCCCGCTCAACGTCCAGCGCAGTAGCACCCCACACGACACAACCAGCAACTCGCGCCTAGCACCCCACACGACACAACCAGCAACTCGCGCCTAGCACCCCACACGACACAACCAGCAACTCGCGCCGTGTCGGCGTGTCGGCGTGTCGGCGTGTCGGCGTGTCGGCGTGTGCGACGCGCTGTTTACAATTAACTAGATACCGATTGCGCTGATGGTCTTCAAACATCTAAATAGACTAGCTTTTTCTCCCTATTACGTCACATAACATGCATTTTTAGTGAGAAACATAAAACACGACGCACTCACTCGGCGTGAATAATGTCCATTTGGCCTCAGCTTGCTTTACCAAATAGTTAGTTAGTCTATTTTCCACAGCCACTGGCGGAACATACTCAACTGCATACAAAAGATTGCTCTGCGAAATGTTACGTGGTTAGTGAACACTCAATATGTATTGTCAACGATCACCATTCAATTTGAGGGTAGTTTTGTATGGTGTGTGTAGTCCCAACTCCCACGTGTTGAGGTAATTACGTAAAGAGTGTTCACAGCAAGCGGCGCGCGGCGTAGCGGCGCGGTGCGGCTAATTAGCCACTCACAATGGTCGTGCAATCGACAGCTCTGGGCGATGAGCCACGCTCAGTACACTGCGCACTCTGCTAGCCGCCTCTACCGCGGCCGCGTGCGCGACCCGCCATGGATGTGCGGTCGCGACGCCACCTAGTTGGTCTTTGATTCATGCTTCGCGGAGTGATATATTATCATGCATCCTAATTAAGTACGGTAACATTATAATTAGAGCGATCCGTACAGAACACTAATTGGGAACCACGAACAATAGACAATAATATGTGTTGTGTGAAGTAAATCAACTTAATTCACAGACAGCGGCAGCGCGGCGCCGCCGCCGCTTGCGCCGTGTTGAGGGTTCCGTTAAACGCTATAGACACAATTTAAAGTCGATTGAGCCAAATGTCAGGTATATAAACACGTGTTAGTGGCATAAGTTAAAATGAACAATAAGTGTTGAAATAAAACTACTTTTTACAGGTGTTATATTCATATATATTTTTTAACCAAAACTGTTACAATACGATCATGACACCCCAGAGGTAGGTTAGGTTACCTGTTTCAGGAGTCAATGAGTTCTTCCAGTACTTATTTTATTTTAGTCCCATATCCGCGTAAATTTAGGTGAGTAATCAGTAAATACAAAGTATTCCAGTGTACCCCTAGCGGCAGAGCGAGCGTGCGTGTGTGCTGTGCCGCTGTGGGGCACGCACAGCATTGGCCGGTGCCGGTGGCGTGGCAGATTTATCATGTTTGTATGCAACTTCACACCAAATGTACTAAACTTCACACTACTGAACTATAATGCGGCCGGGTTCGGCGGTAGGGGATTGTTATTTCTCCCAGCATGCCAGCCAGTGCCAGCTGTTGGTCACACTGATGCTGTGCTGGTGAATAAGCGACCGACCGGTGAGACCGACATCTGACTTGTGTCGGTTTTAAGAATATGCTTTAAAAAAACAAAACATCAACATTAATTTACATTTACAACTTACATTTATTAATAAATACATTAGGTTGAGAACTACTTATTATCTGCGCTAACTTACTAAATTCATCAATCGTACTAGCTTTTTGGTAAGCTTCTAGCTCAACCGCACCCAATAGCAGAAATAGTGTTTAGAGTTAGAAATAAAGTGATAGCAGACTAAACCACTAGAGGGATGTAAGGACTGGGTGTGCGGACTCAGACAGCGATTTGTATTGTGCTTCGTGGTCCAGCGGCGCGACACGACGTGCGACGTGCGGACTAAGTGGTGCCGCGTATCTCGCGCGATTTGTCCCCGCGTGAACAATGCG
Organism: Craniophora ligustri; assembly: GCA_905163465.1. Lineage (NCBI taxonomy): Eukaryota > Metazoa > Arthropoda > Insecta > Lepidoptera > Noctuidae > Craniophora > Craniophora ligustri. The sequence continues at coordinate 17,316,044 of LR990956.1, forward strand.
CGACCACACAGTCCGCGGGCGGCTCCTAATTGTTTTGGCGCGTTTGCTACCATTGTGTGATGACAAAGATGGCAGGTAAAGGAAACAAACGTAAACAAATCGTTGGAGTGTGCGCTCGGTTAATAATAATGATTGTCTCTTTGAAAAATAAAATATTTAATTTTCCCGGTACAACAGGTAAGATTATAATATGACTGAGTGACGTGAGTATCTTTGCGAAACATCAATGTATATGTTCGGTCTACATAGACTAGGTACTCAGTAGTGTCCCACTGAAACATGTTTTTTTGATGAAAAACTTTAGGTTCGGTCGAAACCGAAACCGAACCTTTTATAAACGTGACTAAAACTTTGAATAAAATGTCAGTGTGTCGTTCTTTCCTTTCTATATGAATAATTAAACATCTCACTAGCCTAATATTATGGGGTTCTACGTTTTACTTTTATCGCATTGACATTTTAACATTATCATATTCATTAATCATAATAGATTTACAGACAAATAATAAAAATAACTTAGATAAGATACAAATAGTCGTGTGCCAATTACAAATCTTCAACAATAAATTATAGATATAGGATAACATGAGAGCTTATTATTATTAATATAATGTCGGACAATTATGAGAGATTAACGAGGATTACAGTGCACAACAAAATAAATGTTAACAATACAGTAGTGCCAGATGTAATGCACAGCATCTAACATCTTAATCCACTTACTTATTGTTACTTTACGTTAAATCTTTGTCCGCGGCCGTTTCATAAAGAAACAACAATACATTGCTGAATCGATACAAATACTCTCATAAAAACCTTGTTCCAATTATAATAAGTAAACATACCTAATAATAAAACTGATTATAATAAGTAAAAAAATTAAACATTCTTTTAACATAACATACCTCCCATAACGCCGCTAACCCCGCATGATCAGTACCGCGCCTCGCGCCTGTGTATCGAGTCATCTTGCTCACAGATCGTTTGACTTACGTCGCTATTTGATTTACTTAACGATTACAGATAACGTAAGGAGCCTGTAGGGGATTCAAATAACACACAAACTCACTCAAACTCAATATTTTATTTCAAGTAATGTAAAATAAAGAAAACACGTCTAGTTGATTTTCAATGACATTTTTTATTGGTAATTATATTTTGTTTTACAGAAATATCTGTCGAGAGTGTCGTCATTTTATTCATAAATATACTTAATCAGTATATAGGTTGGATATCGGTGATATCCTCACAAAGTAGACTAATATTCTCCTTTCAATTGTCCAAACAATTGTCCTTTCTCGCCTTAATTCTTATGATTGCCGAGTAAGTCTGTGATGATGCCGCGCGACTTCCAGCTGGGACTTCACCCCACTACTAACTGCGAGCTGAACGGCCACGCGCTGCGCACGTGAGCATGTAATCGCCACATCATTACAACAAACTGTGTGAAACTAATCATAAATATAATAGCTAGCTCAGTGTAACTCAACAATGGGTTTTTATTTACGCACTGTTGAGTTTTATTGAAATCATAATACAAATTGCCGCGAAAGTAGTGTAACTGTTACGCGTTAAGCTGACATACTTCAGAGCCTTTCATGAGGAATATAATGAACTAGCCCGCCCCAGTCCGCCCCGCCCGCCCTCGCCCCGGGCGGCGCGGGCCACTCGTCCCCTGCTGCCACACATAAGTTAAAATTTCCAAAAATCCTTTCTTAATGTTTATACAGACGTATAAGTTAACACTTGCAATTCAATTTTGCGCATCGTTTAGAGAAATGCGAACTATTTCGGTAGGTAAGACAGACGGGAAGCATGAATTGAAACGGAATAGCTGCAACACTTCCCGCAGGGGGGCACGTTTAATGTTTAATGTTTTTACTCTCCGTACGTTACCTCCCTAATATAATAAACCTTAACATAGAAACCATCATCAATACAATACGTACAACGTTATCGATACCTATTAAATATTCTTCAAAGTTAAATTAACTCTAGTAATCAATTGCAGTAGACATGTGTCCTGACCACCAGAGAAACTTCTCCGAAAGAGCAAGTCCAGTTACCTAGTCCAGAAGTCCAGTGAGCATGCGGTGCAATCGAACTACACGAGTAACGAGCACGGAGCTGCTGAACGATATGACGAGTACTCACTAGCAGCCTGCCGGGCTCGCGACTGTTGCGACAACTATGTCACTGAGGACAGTTCACACTCAGTATACTTATTCAACGGAAAATAACCACAGCTTCCAGCGGAAACATTTCTTATCGTATAAACTTTTTTAAGGTGATTACTAATATATAAAATGATTAGCGAGTATTCCAAGCTACATACGCGAGCGCGTGTCCAATTACAAATTGGTACAATAACGAGCTACTACAATAAGATCAACTCGTTAGAACCGAGCAACTATGTATCTGAACGTTTCACAAATGCTCGAAAAAGTTGATTTAAAATAATGTTTTGACAAGTGTAATCGTGACTTAGTAATTGCTACACATTCTCATTTGTACCCCCATTCGTTGTAGTGGACGCGTGCGGTCCGCGCGCACTCTGTGGCGACCGGTCGCCGAGCCGCACACGCAACCGTGTGTCACACAATACTACACCTTTTGTCAAACCTGAAATACTTTTATACATAATATATTAGGTATGGTGCGAACTATCTGTCAAGTACCTAGATGGCAGCCTCGCCGGGCCTGTAGCCGTTTCGGCCCAAAAGGCTCTCCCAGCCGGATTCAATATAAATGCAAATTAGCCGAAACACAAACAGATTTGCGAAAATATTAATGTACTGCGAGATGTCTCCGACAAGTTCTACCTGCGACGCGACATCGCGCCGCCCCGCACCGCACCGTACCGCGCCGCACAGAACTTATAACCGTCGAGAAATATTGTTTTATTTAGATGTGTTGGCGTCCTCGTTATAACTGAACCTAATATATATTAATAAGGTATATTAGTAAGGTAATAAGAGTACTTACATCTTTAAAGTCCACGTAAAAGATATTTCTAAATAAAGCTTAAAATTGACTATACAATCGTTTGTCCTGCCTCCATAAGCTAGACCGAACACTGCGCATCAGTCAGCATCGGAAAGTACAACTTACTTTTAAAGGGAGATAGGAGGGCAGAGCCGGGAGCATCAGTTAGAAACAACTAAATAACCCCAATAATGTGTTAATGAATGAACCTCGCGAGGGAGCTCCCGTATGGCATGTGAGCCTCGACGCTCTCACGTGGCCAAAACAAATTGTATCGTTTGTATCGGTATGACATTATCTCATCACGTGTTATTGTTTTCAGCTTGTAGGGAGTCAAATCAGGCACGACGGTTTATTAACCAACGCTCATGAATGTCGCGAATGTTAGACGTTTCAAGGTATTTAATTAATTTTAGAGCAAAATAAAAGCTTTTAACCATCTGATGCACTAGTTTGAATAATGTTATGGCTCTATGGCGCGGTACGGTGCGCAATAAAGGTTCTCGAGCTAAGTTATATATGTATATAATCAGGAATTGTTTTTGGAGAAGGCCGGAATTTAGATTTGTAACCAATTAATGGCAATAAGCTCGCGAACGGTTCGTGGGACCTAAGGCATACCGGCGAACTGCGGGTGACACAAATCTCTACATCACTGCTTAACTCTACGTGGATTAAGGCGTAAAGCTTCCTTATGGTATTTATAACCCAAACATTGAAATAGGAGCAAAACACACCGCTTTGCAAATCATATGCACGGCACACGTGACGCGGCCGGCCCCGAGGGCGCCACCTCCGACATTGTTCGCGAGCACGCGCCGTGACGTCACGCCGGGGAGAGTAAGCCCCCCTGCACACGGCCGACACAAATCCGTTCGGACTTACCACGCCTGGTGAGTGACGTCGGGTGACTGCGCTGCGTCACCAGCTAGGTTGAGGAGCCCACCAGTACTGTTCTGGTCAATTGTCACTACTGTCACGTTTGGTTTGTCAAATTAGTAGTAGCTGGCTGAAACTTGTCGTTGCGAAAAGGCCTTAAGGCATGGCGTTCGTAAGACGAATAGTACGTATTTGTGATTGGTGCGTGCAGCCTCGCCTCGCTCTCTGTTTACTGTAGACTTCACACGCCATCGAGAAAGTATTCTGAGTACCTACTGTCTTGACTGGAGTATAAAAGGGTGCGACGGCAGACCTAACACGCGCAGTGTAAAAACACCAACTTACAACATAGACAGTACGACAGTATACAGGTACATACATAACAGGTAGCAAAGGCGTAAAAAATTGCTACCCAAATACATCGTGTTCTAAACCTATTCCCACCCATGTCAGGTTTGACTTCCAGGCTACCCGCATGCAGCTCAACATCAGTATTTTACATGAAGCGCTTCACGTTCTCGCGCGCATTGTGTATTGGCAGCCAATTGCTGCGCGTGTCACATCCGGCCAGACGCCACCGGAGGTCAGTTGTATAGGTACAGAGTAGCGGACTAGGTTTGAGCTCTTTCAAAGGTGTGTTTTTTATAGGGTGTATTGCTTACAAGCGTAATAGAAACATATAAACCGCTAAGTTTGCTAAATGCGCAGATAGCATCAAATAGCGTCTTTAGATTCTTGACGTAAAAACGTCAGGTCCGTGTCGAGCCCGCGTCGGGGACAAAATGCCAGCGCGTCATACAATTATTTACTTCCGCGCGTCCTCATTAGAGAAAGATAACCTCGTCTTTTGTGCTTGTGTATTTATTTCTGTTTCAACAATGGAGCATTGTGACGCGGCGGACGCAATCAGCCGCCGCCGCCACGCCGCGCGCCGTCAGGCCGTCACGCCGCGCCGTCACTCCGGACCGAGTGTACTCAACTATCCTAACGTTATTAACATAACATTCCTGTCGTCTTCGAAGGGTTAGGCAGAAGTGTACTAATGTGCACGCACAATTTGCCCTTGGTCCCATCTCAATCGGGCACACATCCAAACTTCGAGCTACTACTGATAATTTCATAAAAAAACCCGTCACTGTGCTCGCCTCGGGAACCCTAGGCCTCTCGCTCAGCAATCGCACTTACGACCACTAGATCAACGAGTCAGTTCATTCAGTCGTTCTGTGCTCATAGTGTGTCTGCGTGCTGCCCAACAACTGCCCTGTTTATTTGAAAAGTAGACTGCTTGAACTGACCCGTTCGAAGTCAATAAAAATACATGTTTCCCTCCTCAAAACATATTTTTTTGATAAAGTAGACATAAAACTTATTTTGAGGACACGGAATCAATTTATGATAATGGAAAGTATGTCTGATGTTGATGTTAACATAATGTTCAGTTATATGTTCGACATTATGCGGAGACCTGTACTCATACCAAGGAATTATTTGTTTTCAATAGTAGTATTATATTATAATATTATTATTTTTCATTAGATGCATTATACACCGTGAAATTATATGTATTGCGGGATCGAAAATTTTTGACTCTATATCAATAATGGAATCTATTTATGTGAAATTTAAATTAAAAAAAATGTGAGAGTAAAATGTCACGGGACGCCTGGCAGATGTGAAACATCGACATTAATTTGTAAAAGTAATATGCAGAAAAGAACATATTGTGATAGGAACTAAATATGTCAGAATGATAAAATAAAATATTACGATTTTTTTCCAGATAACGATGACTATTTATTGAATAAACATTTATTTTCATTAAATACAAAAATCGAGTGGGAGAGAATCGCACAGGCGATTGCGCATGGCGACGCGTCGCCACACCGTACACACTACTGCATAAAAACTGTATATATATATACCATCGTATAGCGTGGCGACGCGTCGCCACGTCAGAAATCGGTTTTACGTGCGGCTATAGATGTTTTACATCAATAAAGATATATTTTTTTATAAAAAATGTGACAGACGAACAAAAAACTAGAACGAAACGAGGATACATGGTAACGCCACTAAATTTCACGTACTACGATTACTACGATCAATATCATTCAATGTTACTCACACATAGGTACACGACTAACACAACTAAGCAGTAAACCATGCCGACAAAGACATAAAAGCCGCCCGCACCGCGCTCGCTGCCGCTAACTTACGTGTGCCGACAATCCACTCGGACGCACTATTATTACCTACCACGCTGCACGGCGGCGGCGCCGCGGTGTCGCGGTGCAATTGTTCAGCTGTACTGTGCACAATGAACATTAATGGACTCGTGAATTCATACTTAATACGGGAAGACCATCACCGAGTTCAGTGTAGTGCTAATGTGTAGGCAGTTATTATAACGGCCCCAATTAATAGTGACTATTTTCATTGAAGGCTATCTAACAGCTCGATTTTAAACATGTTACAAACGGTAATATTGGAGCTGTTAGATGATATCCCTGTAGCGTACTTAGCAGGGATTTACTATCAGCATGATGGCTGCCCCGCTCACTATTCAAGTGTAGTGCGTGCCTACCTAAACACCCAGTTCGATGATAGCTGGATAGGCCGCGGCGGTCCCGTGGCTTGGCCGTCTAGGAGCCCGGACTTAACGCCTTTGGACTTTTTCTTGTAGTCGGAAATCAAAAGACTTGTTTACATTACAAAGACTCGTGAACATGAAAATCGTGACGAGTTACGCCGCTCCGTGCGATAGCGCACACCTTTGATAGAGTTAAAAGTGACAGAGACACGTTAAGAAAGCTAAAAAACAATAGTATAAAACGGACACGTTTTGTCTATTGAACGCGGCGGACTCCATTTCGAGCAGTTGCTTCGGTACAGAGAAGTGTAAATAAACTTTTTGCAGGTAACTTGTATGTAAAGTTGATTATTTTGTAAATAGCCCCAATTTTTTAAATACGCCTGAAATACCTACCCAGTCTTGTGACTGCTTCAGCTATCTGTTTTTAATATTGATACAGTAAATACCTAATGTTATTTATTGGAAATTACCCACATAAACACATTAACCCTCAAGTTCCACAAAATATAAATAATTGTAAACAGACAAATTAATATTGTCGATAAATTAAGGTCGGCGCACGATGCTGCAAGATCGTGAAGCGTGACGGCATCAGGTGCATCGGCGTCACCAGCACCGGCGGAGCGTGCAGCAGACGCGGCACCGCGGCCAGCTGCAGCTGCGGGACCCACGCCGCTGGGCACTGGCGGCAGCGCGGCCGCCGGCCGTACGGGTACCGCCCGTGTCGGTGCCGCCCGTGGTGGTGTCGGTGCCGGGGCTTCTTCACAAGCATGTGTAGCTTCGCTAGTTCCTTTAGGTCTTCTTGAAACCGCGGACTGTTTGCGCTTATCGATTCATGTGACAGCGCTGGAGGAGTGATTTGTATAGTAACTTTTAATGATGGGGATGTTATTTCCTTGGGAGGAGGTTGCATGTTTGATGACGGCTCCACTGTCGTCGCTACAGGTGGTTGTGGTGTCTTCAGTTCATAGTGCATCGCCGGTACCGGCGGCAGAGGCAGCGGCGGCGGCGGCGGTGGTGGTGGCGGCGGGGGTGGCGGTGGTGGCGGCGGCGGGGGCGGTGGTGGTGGCGGCGGCGGGGGCGGTGATGGTGGTGGCGGCGGGGGCGGCGGTGGTGACGGCGGCGGTGGTGGCGACGGCGGTGGTGGCGGTGGCGGTGGTGGTGGCGGCGGGGGCGGGGGCGGCGATGGTGGTGGCGGTGGCGGTGGTGGTGGCGGTGGCGGTGGTGGTGGCGGTGGCGGTGGTGGTGGCGGTGGCGGGGGCCGGGCCGAAGTCGTAGTGGAAGTGGTCGTCGTGGTCGTCTTGGTCGTAGTAGACTTCACTATTTTGGAAAACAGTTCGTTGGACGTGAGCCCGTTGGAAGTGAGCCCGTTGGAAGTGAGGCCGTTGGTGGCCTCGTGCGACACCAGCTCGAAGGAGATGAGCTCGTTAGTGATGAGCTCGCTGGAGCGCAGTTCGCCGTCCGAGTGCTCGGTGGTGTGGGCGGGGCGCGGGATGCAGTGCACGGTGACGTTGACGGCGGCGCGGCCCTTCAGCTGGCCGCGGCGGTGCACGCGCGCCGCCAGCAGCGACGACACCGTGACGTCGGGCGGCGCGTCGGCGTCGCACACCGCCAGCTCCACGCCCGTCACCTGCGCGTCCTTGCACGCCGGCGGCATCTGCAAGAGCCACCTCATGTAGTCCCGTACTAGTAGAATTACTACTACTACTAATATTATAAGAGTGAAAGTTTGTAAATATGGATGTATGTATGGATATTTGTTATTCTTTCACGCAATAACCGGGTAACAGATTTGAATGAAATTTAGCATACAAATAGTTTATTACCTAGATTAACTCATAGGCTGCTTTTTATACAATATAAACGAATATCTTAGAAGAAATCGTAAAAAAAATCAGCACACTAGGCTACCATAGCTCTTTATCGCGTTCGATGTGCCATGTCAGTTTTGATAGCTTCTCCGTTGCTATGTACGTTGTTGCTAAGTAGCGACATAGACGTCGCTATACACATAATGGATCATCTATATATATTTATTCTATGGAAACGGGGCGCAATGAGGAGGAGAAATTAGTATTAAATTGCGCGGGCGAAGCCACGGGCATCAGTTAGTATGTAATAAATATAAAATGTTCTGTGCGTCTAACATACATACTTAGTTGTTAAATATTGTGTAATAGTATGATCAATCAGTCGATTCCATAAAATCCTCATGATTATTTTTTATGATATCTCATGATACAGTAGAATGAGTGATACACGTATATATATTTTTATTTTATTTTATAACTTTCGAAAACTTACAGCTATAATAAAAATGCATTAAGTAGTAAATGATGGCCAATTACAAGTTATCATGAATGCGTTTTTAAATTAAAAACAATATTCTAAACAGGCAAACAGATCTCAAAATAATGAACAATAAGTTAAATATACTAATTACTACTTTTAATCATCGACTCGGGAGAGCCAATTGAACAATTGATTAGTTAGACTAAGAAGAAAGGATTCATCAGCACTTTTTCTCCGCTCGAATAGTGGAAGATTATGAAATTTACTACTAGTGGAGTGCCGTGAGACTTTTACCTCAGTATCCAGGGCCAGTCAATAATTAATCTTTGTATAAACTTTTGAAATGTGTTATTAATGATACCTACATAAAAAAAGTTTTAAAAAAAATACGCGATCTCATTTTTTTATTTTTTGTTTAATTGTTTTTTCTGAGTTTTGTTTTATTTTTATTCGCGTAAAGTTATGTTTCGCGAAGAAGAACTATCACAAACCTATTCTATGGCGTGGTGAGGGGTGGGGGGTATTATAGAAAAAACCACAGCAGCTGTTGACGGAGTTGCTAATAGATTAGTAGACCGTGAACACTAAGGTGTTTGCGTTTGAAAGGCGACGTAAAGAGGAGCTCGAGGCCAAACGAGACGAGCTTAAGGCCCGACCACCCGCGGCCATTCTATATAATTACATCGGAGAGGTGCTGACTTGCCGTGAGTGTGGACGCACTACGGTAAAAATTATAACGGTTATATCAGTCACCTGAGGGCACACCAGCGATGTCCTCAATAGGCAGATCCAAGTCGCAGTGGCATGGATCATATACCTATAATCATATTCTGCATTACATGTAAACAATACGCTCAGTTGGTCTATATTATTTCCGTCAAAAATAGATTAACTCCCTAATGCTACATTAGACAATATACCTTCAATATAAAAAGTAAGATTCAATTTTTATTCTACTAGGAACGTACTTAAGCCTTTTAAACTTTAAGGTCAAAGGAAATACGATTGTTGAGATAATTTTGCAACTTGACCAAAGATGGCGTTGTTATCTATTGAAGCAATTATGACCCATAAATAAATAGAAATTAGGTTAACATTAGCGTTATATGTATACGCCAATGTCATACGACAATCGAAAGTGCGCGACGCATTGAACAAAATCGATATCGATACATCGATCTACAAAATATTAGTAATATTATGATTAAAATAAGTTTATTACTTACCACCTATTATTTTTTATTATGGGTTATCAATTTAGTTTCCGAATACGTTTTGTGTCTAAAAGGAGAGGGATATTATGATTTTACAGAAATTTGGGTTTGGATGTAAAAAGATGAAATTATTGTTAATTAATTGGTAGCCACTAGGTATATTATCCAGCAATCATAGAACATCTTGCCGATTTAGAAATTTGAGCGCTGAGTTAAAAGAGTCTATCGTAATCTATATACTTTACCGCTAATTTTTTAAGAGCGATTGACATTTTGTATAATACATATCTAAAGGATGTTCATTATATTTTTAGAGTGGGGTAAGATGTGATGTTTATAAATAAAAATCGTATTTAACCCATAAAGGCTACAATGAATTTGTACTCTGCTAAGATTACAAGGGCTATAGGAACACCGGGATTTAATCATTTGAATAAATAATATTATTTCATTTTTTATGTTATATACCCACTTGAATTAGGGATCGTGTTCTTGGATCTTTTAATTTATATATTGAATTTCTTAAAAAATAGTTTAAATTGCCATTGAAATCGAAACAGGGAAAAATTTAACTGAAAAAGTTTTCTCAAACTTATGATAATTTTGAAGGGGTCGGAAAAACTTGAAAATATAAATACCTATAACGTTTTGGGAATCGCTGTAGCTTTGATGTATCTAAATCCTTTTTTGGATATAAAAAATATCTTCCAAGAAGTGCCAAACCAGATCCAATTCATTGGCATCCAATTAACTCTACCAGTTGCATCCATACATTTTTCTTTGAAATCAGGATCTTTGGGAACCCTACATTCATTTTTTGCAACAAGTTAAATTTATCGATATTATCAAAAATATTAACAAACCATCCGGTCACGTCACTAACTGAGTGTAGCAAAGCAAAGAACTTTCGGGAAGTACTTGTCAAAACAGTCAGGTCAAGTGGACCATATATAACCTGGAAATAGGTCTTGCTAGAACTTATAGCCATTCCGAAAAAAAAACAAAAAAAAACAAGTGGTACCAAATATACGACTTTTTTAAACATGTTGATGTTTTTTGTTACTTTATTTTACATTCATGTACACCACGAATACAAATTAATGAATTCCATGGCTTTTATATTGTTAAATAATGATTCACGTTAGTTATGAGCAACATAGTTAATTTTTAGCTCTTTAATTTCTGAATCAATCATATTTTTAATCATATGCGGCTATGTTTTTAGGTAGAAAGTGATGAGATAGAATAGATTCGCTATAGTAAAGTACAAGTGTACTCACGGGCACGGCGACGTTCCAGTCGGCCACGCCGGGCGCCAGGTGCGTCACCACCAGCCGCTGCGGCTCGCCCGTCCGCGTCCCTGCGCGCCACCAACGCTCTGTATTGTACGCCTCGCCACCAAATACTTTCTACACTAATGCCGTCATGAAAAACACTCGTTTAGATACCATGCAATTTATAAAAATGCTACCAATTTATCTATGTACCAAGAAAAACCTAAGTTAAAGAAAGAAAAATCTTCATAGTCTTTCCCAGAGCTCGCAATATAAGCTCTTGCGCATGATGGCGCTACTGGCTTAACGGAGCGTACCATTAGTGGTGCGACAGTCACTAACCGAATTGTCCAAACCCGCAGAAAGATTGTTCTGATTCACGAAGGGCGCGTGGAGCCGGCGCGTGCACGCCGCCGGCGCTCGCGCACTCCGCCAGCAGCCGCAGCAGCAGCCGCAGCAGCAGCGCCCGCGGCGCCGCTCCGGCCCGCAACACGCGCGGTACCCAGGCGCACCGCACTGACCGCATGGGACCCATACCTACTCTACTTACGAGTTCAGCAAATTGATTTCTGTGCAAATAAATAAAATGAACAACCTGCGTGACCAATCCGTGAAACGAATTATAACACGCACTTATTTAATCGTACAAGTTGGTAATGCGATACGATTGACACTCGCCCGCTGAGCCGCACTACTCTCGCGGCGGCCGTCGGCGTTAGCTTCTAACTGTGCCATCTTCGCGTGGTCAGCCGCAGTTGAGACAGATCTCACTACTAAAGGATCGGACATCTAAGACGTCGGCCTCGACTGTTACAGACGTTAAATTACGTAACGACGCACAGTGTGGGAATCGCGCAATCTAGGGGGATTTAATTCCAAATTATATTAAATAAAAGATACAAGTTAAAAACTAATATTGATTGGTATTCAAATAATTAACAATACTTAAATATTGAATAAAAATAAAGTTTTATAAAAAAATAACATTTAATAAATTTTTTTAAACAAAACTTTTGTTTTTGTAGGTTTATATGGCAATAAGTTTTTAACCATATTGATGTCTTGATAAATCAGCATCTACCATCATGCTCAATGCTTAATCGATCGACATAATCACTTGGGAGCTTTCGCTAATAATTATTTTACGTATACTTTAAATGACGGGACCTCTCTTAGGTTACCTCATAGAATTTCCTTTTATGATACCTACAGAGGCCCCTTTACCTTCTTTTCAAAAGTTATATTCATGTGCAATCGTAGTTTCTTCAGGACTAGTAGACGATATTAGTTAGATCCTGAACTTTGCGTTTTTTGGTTTTATCCCAACATTCTACAAAACTTTAATGTGGTCTTCCTGGTGAATGGCCACAATGTACATGATATTTCATTTGTAACATTATCTGGTAATTTAATGCATCAATCAAGTTATATTCATGTTTAAAAAGCCTGCACAATGGCTACCGCTTGCTGTCCATTTGTCGATAAATTTATTTGCGTAACCTCCTTAAAAAAACCTAATTAAATTTATAGCACTTTCTGAAAATTGTACATGAGGATGATTAACTATTATAAAAGTATAAATAGCATCAATTCGCTCCTTTTTCGCATTTAAGGTCTAAATATGTACAAAAAAATGGTTATTTTGTAACTTCGGCGGTCATTCTGAAATCTGAAAAATTATGTATGACGGTCGCAAAAAATCGCAAGTTTTGTCAATTGTTCTTATAAGTTAAGACTCTAAACTATAAACTAACGCTATTAAAACACCGGGATATAAGGGCATTTTTTTTTATACACCTTATATTTTACAAATTATCTCGAAAAATATGCTTAATTTAACTCTGCTTTCAAATGATGTTATTATATCAATGTTTAAATATTACTAATATAAAATACACTCTAACTTATGCTTAAAGATATACACAATACGATATTAAACCAATAAACATGATTTTACGTTTATTTGATCCGTAATCTCAAGTGAAAATGACACATTAATATTGTTGTTCGTATTGAAACTGTACAACGATTATTATGTCCCCACTTTAAGAATTTATATATTTTTTTCTATCCTAGGTACAAGAATTTCTAATACGTTGCAGTGACCAGTATGGTCTTAGGTATAAATAGGTGCTACTATATTATCAATTAATAGATATTCGTATTTTGATTTAAATCCCCCTAGATTGCGCAATTCCTACACTGTGCGACGGCGGGACAGTCCTGGGCGGTGCAGGCTAGCAGCAGTTATCCATTTCTTTTTTCACAAATAAATCTGATATAAATAAATCCTTACTTAATATTATAAATGCGAAAGTGTGTGTCTGTATTAACATAAGAGGTAACCCTCTTCACGCTTAAACTGCTGAACCGATTTAGATGAAATTTGGTATGGAGATAGTTTGAGTCCCGGAAATCAAACCTTAAAAGGATGAAAAAGGGGGGGTGGAAGATAAGTGCTTAAAAGAGGCTCGATATAAATAAGCAGATTGGAAAAAAATACTAATTCCACGCAGACGAACTCGTGGGCAGTATAATAAAAATAAATAAACAAATATTCCTGGACATTAAGTTAAGTTGGCTAATGTATTAGGTACGATGGCTAATCCAATATAGCTTTGAGTAGAGCAGGCCCTGAGCAGGGTTTGCTACAAAATAAATGAAATGAAGAATAAATACAATTTTATTTATCTAACATTTCCAATTATTTGTATACAATTAATATTAACCGTATTGTAAGCCATTTAGGATAAATTAGTAACCAGATGCACAATGTTTCCACATCTATTATGACGCTTATTGTGTATGTACGCTCACATTTGTGATGACGGCGGTGGTGATGCAGGTTTTGTTGGTAGAGAAGACAGGGGCGGAACAGGCTGTGCTGGAGCTGTTGGTGTCGTGGGGTGAGTCAACACTGTGTCAACAGGTTGCGGCGCGCCAGGCAACGGTGAATTGGCCAGCGTTTCTCCGCAAACTGAAGACAACGTGCCGGTAATTGCTGATGTATCGGTTAATGACGACCCGCCCTCCAACGCATACGAACGAACAGCCGGCAAAGGTGCGCCAGGCGACGAATGTATACTAGGCGATAATGTCGTGCCAGGTGACGAATGTTCTCCGGCCGACAAAGTCGCATCAGGCAACGAAACTACACCAGCCGACAATGTTAGGACGGGTGATGTTCGTATCCCCGTTGACGAAGTCATATCGGATGACGACGAATCTGTACCAGCCAACAATATCGGGCTGGATGACGAATGTGACCCTGCCGACAAAGTCGCATCAGACGTAGAAACTGCACCAGCCGACAATGTTAGGTCGGGCGATGTTCGTATCCCTGTTGACGAAATCATATCGGATGACGACGAATCTGTACCAGCCAACAATATCGGGCTGGATGACGAATGTGACCCTGCCGACAAAGTCGCATCAGACGTAGAAACTGTACCAGCCGACAATGCTAGGCCGGGTGACGTATGCACCCCGGTCGACGAAGTCACGGCGGGCGACAAAGGTGCATCAACCAACAATTTCGGGCTAGGTGATGTATGTGACTCGGACGATAAATTAACGTCAGACGACGAAGGTGCAGCAACTGACAAAGTCACGCCGGAAAAAGAATGATTGCCAGCTGACAAAATTACGCCAACCGTCGAATGTGAACCAACCGATGTCATTGCGCTGGATAATATATGTACGCCCGCCAATGCAGTCGTGTCGGGCGACGAGGATGGGGACGCAGGTATAGATGAAGGGAATACGACAGCAGGGCCGAGTGCGCCGTTACTTCGTTGAACTGGTCCAAGGCGGCGCAGTGTGGCCTGCAGGCGGTCCATGTCCAGCTGTTGTAAAGCCAGCTCACGCTGCAACTCTTCCAATGACACCAGCAGCGCTAACCACCGCGACGCTTCATCCAAATCCTGCATAAAACACGCTTTGAAGATTACACTCAAATTTAAATAATACTGGCTGTTGCTTGCTAGTTCTACGCGACGACGAAGTCTCGGCTTCCTCGTCTGTTGACATCATCCCATAAATACAATTATTATGTGATATGCATAACATTTTTCAACAGTGTCTAAATAAATGCATTAGAAAATTATTTTAATGATAAAACATCATTGATACAACACATTACATAATACTTTTTTGTCAATCAATATGACATACGTTAAAATCTTTTTATTCACAAGACGATGGGGTTTATATGCGAAATCAATTATTTTTTAAAAGAGGGTAGAAATAAATAGGCAGAATTGATACAATTACTAAATCTACGTAGATGAAGTCGCGGGCTAAAGCTAATGTACATTTAATGTTTTACTTCGAGTATACTCGTACGTACCTTGCCTTCCTGTTTGTTCGCTTGCCTGTTCACCTCAAATATAATGATAAGTCCTGCGAGCCCGAACACTGCTATCTCACCTGCAAGTGCAGCAAAACGTGAGACGTGCGCGCGGTGGCTAGAACTACACACTGATCAAATTTCAGAATAAACGTAAGATTTTGGTTCGACTGTCTCGTGTAAAGCTACTTGGAAACGCTATGTGTCCCGTGTCCTCATTGAGTGTAAGGAACTTTGGCTTGACGAGTAGGCTTGGTTACTTGGGTGAAGGGTGCGCACCGAGTATGTCGGCGCCGCAGTCGAGCGCGGCGCGGTCGGAGAGCGGCGGCGCGGCGCGCGGCGGCCGCAGCGCCAGCGACCACGTCTGCAGGCGCAGCTCGCACGCGCGGAAGGCGCGGCCCGTGCGCATGCACACCGCGCGCCCGAACCGCGGGTGCGCGCGCGCCATCACCTGCACACCTCGCACTTGTACACCTCTGCGCTCGTCCTACATACCTACTGGCGTCTCCAACTTATCTAGCCGTCAGCGACAGCGGCACCTTGATCTTAGCGGCGACGGGGGTGCTGAGCTGGCGCGCCAGCATGGCAGCCAGGCGGAACAGTGGAAACTGCCCCACAGGCGCTATGCCCCCCCTGCGCCCCACCGGTCGGCCTTCACCCCGCTTATCCATGCGCCTTTTCTATTGACTCTCTCCAAGCTATTGACTTTCTCTAACCTTCCGCATTTTGCACTGGCGCGGCCCCTGTAGTTCAATACTGATTAGGAACAGGTAACTGGACTGTTAACTGTTAAACACACTATATGGATTCCGTGCGTCCATAATAATACGTGGTTATAACACGCAGCACCTACCGAAAGTATCCACTCCCATCAGAGCGAATGTGCCGGAAACCACCTCCAATGTGCGCGTCTGAAGTGTGTGTTACTTCTACTATTATTATTCAATTCATAGATAAAGTTATGATTGTCTAGTTTTTACAAAATGCAAAATTAAATTACCTCTAAGTACACTACAGTTAATTGATTACCTATCTGTCACTACATGCTAGGCGTCAAAAAAACGTCAATTATAAATATAAAAAAGGTTGCGCGATGATGTCCGTGCGGAGGCGGACTTGGCTCGATTTGTTCATACAAAAAGCCTTTATAGTTACAGTTGAGTTGACTACCCGATTAGCCGAGTGATAGTTAATTAACGCTGATTTCTGAGGTACTGGTCTCGGATTTGAATCCCGGTAGGAATCAATGTTAGTGTGGTGAGCATCAACATTTGTATGCGAGTTATGTAAAATCTATGATAGCACCGCTATAAATTATTGTTTAAATTATGTGATAAATTAAACTAATTAACAATAATTTAAATCTATTAAGATTTAAGTTATTGTTATTATTATTATTATTAATTTAAGAGCTCAGCTCTTGTAATTATTGTTAATTAGTTTAATTTATTTATTTATTAACTGTACAACTATTATTAGAATAAAATCTAAAATGTAATGTTAAAACAAGTCGTGCGGCTTGCAGCAAAACAACACGTCACTTTTTAAACGCGCAAGGTGGGGAGAGTGGGGAGAATAGTTTAGTTTAGTTTAGTCAGTCTTGGAACTGAAAACATCAAATAAAATAAAATACAAAATGAGTCATCTTTTCACTGGCGCCCCGCGTAGACGATCTTGCCACCTTCGGATAGACCACGTACGGTACCTCCGCCTGGTAGACGAACTCGTACATCTATATAAATATAATTATATATAATTGAACCCTGACTGATTCATCGACGCAGAGCCTAAACCACAGGGGTTACAAACTGGGAATTTTGACAGATGATGCATTTTATGACGAAAACATCCACTAAGGAAGGAATTTTAGAAATTCGACCGCTAAAGGGGTAAAATTGGGGATAAAAGGTTGTATGGAAAATATGGGAATCCGTAATTTTTTAAGTTAGAGTTATAAAATTTAATATAAAAGTTTTTGGTTTATCTTGGCATATAAGTTATACACATATAATATGATTTACAGTAACGACCTACATATGTAATCTACATACATTCGGCTTGTACTGGCTTCATTGCTTTTTTTACTTTCTTTTTAAGTTAAATTATTGTATGCGCTGCGCGCTATTAACTTCGTGTGATAACAGTATATTTGATTATTCAAAGAGTAACGCAGACTCCAGGCCTCCGGGCTTGCTAGACTTATTAGCTGGAAGCAGTGTTGGGCTAAATTTAGTTTGATTGATGATTGATGACTAAGATTAAATTATTTAAGCATGACTTATTTAGTTATTTACAGGTTTAAGAAACACTTCTGTCTTAACAGAATAAAACACAAGATTTACTACGGAATCAGTTTTTTATTTATTTACATGAGAGTAGAAATGCAAAACAAATTGGCTGCCAATTGCACGAACAGGTACTTACTCCATACAAACGGATGAATCGGGGTACGCGAACATACAAACGTCGTCTACACGGCCTCTGAGCATGCTTTGAAGTTGAAGTGCAAAAAAACGCAATGTCACGCCGTAATAAAATGTTTTATCAAAAATATTTGAATAGTATTTTTCTGTTACATTTTTTACATGTTTTATTTATTTCAATTTGATTGGAAACTTATAAATCACCAGTTTTTTGTGTTTTTATAACACGTTTAGTAATAAATAAAATCATTACTTATTTACTTTAACTTTTTACAGTAGTAGGTAGTTAGGATAATTTCATAAAATAATTATGAACAAAAACAGATTTTATAAAAAATTGTCTTATTTTCTATCACTCAACTTGAGGTTCAGTACTTATCAGCTTCGATCAATAAGCTTATCAGTTATAGTTTTATAGATGTGTTCAATTAAACTAAAATGGAGTCCACTGAGCCGAGCTAGCATTTTTAGTTTCAATCATCAATCAAAAATGATGATTGAATGACTGATGACTAATTTATTTGGCCATGATTATGATTATTTTTTTTATTCATGATTAAATCAATCATGACTAAATTAGTCATGAATAATCAATCAATTGAAAAAAAATGTTGATTGACCCAACACTGGCTGTAAGTCCTCCATTTACCAAATAAATAAATTTACAAAGCGTTAAGACTAGTTGTACGGTTCCAAGAAGTTGATCTTATAGAGAAGAATCGCCAAAAAACTCCATAGACGCTCTTAAAATAATAATAGGTATTGTAGTACAATATTCTGGTAATAGCTATGCGAGGTCAATGTAAAAACTGTAATATCTTATGACACAAATGGAGAAGAAAAATATGAAAAACCTACATGCGTGAGAGATTGTGCGGGTCTGCCAACCCTCCAGTAAGCTAACGTAGTGGACTACAACCTAACCTCTCTCAAATGTGAGGACCGTGCCCAGCAGTGCGACAATAATGATTAGATGATGATGATGATATACAAGTGAGTGGGCGAGCGCGGCCGGAGCCGCCACTGATCCTAGCAGTGCTAATATCAACTATTTACTTTTTGCGCTTACCTTCTTGAATGCTAACTTACAAAAGCGAAAAGCAATTTAGTGTCATTATGACGTCAATTTTGTCTTGCTACTTTTCTTCTTATTATTTTTATTTAATTTTTAAGAGTTGATTACATATTTATATTGTGTACGCGCTTATAACACTAACATGGATCTGAATTTTGTGTACACCGTGAAGCGCTCGGCGCTGGGTCGCCAACAGCTGTTCTGCGAGCAGGGCCCCGAGCTGTGCGACAGCATCCGCACGGACGGCGTCCTGTTCAAGCACTACATACTGCGCAACCCCGTGCACCAGCCCACCCAGAACACGCCCAACTTCTCCCACACCACCGTCAACACCGAGCGGTGAGTCCAGCGCCAGCACCACACCCTCCGCACTCACACAGACACCCACAGTCTAACGCGCGTTTTGACTGCAGAGCGGATTACATCAACTCCGGCACCAATCACTCGGAGGGCGGCTGGCCAAAGGACGTGAACGTTCATGACCCCGAAGCCACGCAGAGATATCGCCGCAAAATCGAAAAAGACGATGGTTATATCCACTGCGTCATGAATCTTGCACCGGTGAGCACAACAGTGTTGACGGGCGTCAACACTACAGGCATAGGAAAGGGTTTTTTTAAATCATTCATATGTTGCAGGGTCTAGAACACTATGTGTATCAAAATAACGCTATCGACATGTACCAAACGTACTACACGGAGATGAGGCAACAGCCGATGCTGGAGCACAACGACTGCCGCGTCGTGAACGTGCTCCGCGACGCCCCGGAGCACAAGGGCAAGCGGCCCGTCAGCTCCATCTCCTGGCAGCCGGACGGCGGCCATCACGTGGCGGTCACGTACGTCGACGTGGACTTCAACAGGCACTGCCAGTCGTCGGTCAAAGCTTACATCTGGGACATCGAGAACGCGAACAGCCCCGAGACGACGATAGTGCCGCCGTGCCCGATGCTGGACCTGCAGTTCAACCCCAAGGAGCCGCAAGTGCTGGTGGGCGCGCTGGCGGACGGGCGGGTGGCCGCGTGGGACCGGCGCGCGCCGCAGCAGCCGCTGGCGCTGTGCGCGCCGCACGTGGCGCACCGCGACCTCGTGCGCAGCGTGCTCTTCGTCAACGCCAAGTCCGGCATGGAGTTCTTCTCGGGCGGCACCGACGGCGCGGTCAAGTGGTGGGACATCCGCGACACCAGCGAGCCCCTCGAGGAGCTTATTCTGGATCTGGTCAAATCGCCCAATGACCAACAGTCACAGTCTAACGCGATGGGAGTCAGTTCTCTAGAATTTGAAAATACTATTCCTACTCGATTCATGCTGGGCACCGAAAACGGTTTCGTCCTTACCGGCAATCGCAAAGGGAAAACACCTATGGATAAACTGCCGGGCAAAGTATGTACCATTTTTCTGTCAGCGTTATGAATGAACACGACACATTTGGGTTGTTGTAATGTCGTAACCAGACGATAGTTACACACTCCCAGTGTTTTATATGTACAATTAACTATTATGGAACAATATAATAATATTTTATATTCGATATTCGAGCGTCCAGAACCAGGTTACACGTTTAAAAAAAGGTTTATGTAAAAATAACAGCCGCCCATTTAAAAATGTGAGTAATTGATCGGGCTTTTAAAATCAATATTTTTCTACTATAGCGGTTGTTGTTGAAGTGTTTGGAATACACCAGGATGTCGGTATATAGAGTCCAGGAACAAAACAGCTGATAACGGTTACAGGCGTATATTCCGACTGACACACTAATTACATAAGCGTTTAATTTAGTCTAATCTTAATTTATATATATATATCCTTAATACGAATCCATCACAGTTGGAGTTGCCGCTTATATGTATAATAACCACATTCCAATCTACTTAAAGCGACGCGACTTCCAGCAGCACATCATAGTGCTCCAGACTCGGATATCAATTAAAACCGGAAATAAATTATATTAAATTAGAATACTTCCCGATTTGGAACAAAGATAGCCTACAGTCCATAACGTATAGAATCACATCCATCCTGAACAAGTGGACAACGTATCTACTTGTGTATGTAGCGGCCGCAGTCGTAAGTGTTAAGTGGGATTGTCGATGCAGTTCGACGCGCACGTGGGTCCCGTGTGGCGCGTGGAGCGCAACCCCAGCTTCCTGAAGAACTTCCTGACGGTGGGCGACTGGCGGGCGCGCGTGTGGAGCGAGGACTGCCGCGAGTCGGCCATCTTGTGGACCGCCCCGGACCGCCACAAGATTACGGACGGCACTTGGAGCCCCACGCGGTACGCCACATGCGCCACGTGTCTCGTTGCCAGAGTCCACGTACTAGTGTTGCACTTATTGTTGACAGCATGTCGCTGATGATGACGACCAAGTGGAACGGGATGCTGTCGGCGTGGGACCTGCTGCGCTGCCAGCACGAGCCCGTGCTGTCGCTGCACGTGTGCGACGAGCCGCTGCTCACGGTGCGCGCGCATGAAGCTGTTAGCATGATTAGCTTACTACGATACATCATAATGTTAGCTTAGAGAAAAGTCCATTGTGTCAATGCATCATCATATTAGCGAAAAGACGGCCACGGTTCTGCAAAGGCCTACCCTAAGGAGTTCCATTGTGACCGGCTTCGTGTAGCCCACATCTGATGGCTTCCGGCCCACAGTTGGTCCTGCATGTGATATGGTTATGATTTAATCAATAAGTTGTAGTTAGTAAATTAATTGTGCTTTAAAAACCACTTTAATAAAACTGTTACAAACAAAATGAACCTACCAAGGTTTATATTGTTTATAACAGTTACCACCGTCAGTTACTACCGACTAATTGGGTAACTTATGCCTTACATAACAATAAATCGTGATGGAATAAATCATTCCTGACAGCGACGATGTAATCAATGGATTTTATTCAGTTCAACAATTTTAAATATTACTTGGCAACCGTCAAAAACTAAAATATGGTATATGTTGCAGTCAAAACTCTTATCAAGTCAAAACTACTTTTGACTGAACAAAATAGTTAAAAGTAGTTTGGACTGAGCCGGTTGGTTAAAAGTGCTTTTGACTGCAAATTTGTGGTTAAAAGTAGGTAGTTGTAAACGAGCCGAGTGAAGCTAGCTGCGCCGCGGCAGCGGCCGGTCAAAAGTAGTTTTGACCAATGGAGCTGGTTAAAGTAGCTGCAACATGTATTCCGATTACTATATTCGCATATTATAATATTCGTATGTTCTTCAGAGCTTGAAGTTTGTCATAGTCTTAAAAAAATTGTTGAAAAATCTTTTTGTATTTTTTAGCTTATTTCAAGCTAAGATTTTTAATTTTTTAGCCAAGCATACCTCGGTGGCTCAGTTGGCAGAGCGTCTGTAGTACTTATCCAGAAGACGCGGGTTCGAGTCCCGCCTGAGGTTGAATTTTTCTTTATTTCTTAATAAAAAAAAAATAGTTGAAAAAATCCGTTACATACCTATAATCCGTTACATAGCAAGCTAATAAAAGCGTGTTGGTGCTGTTCACAAAATAGAATATGTGAGTATAATTTGTTCGTATGTTGGAGGGCTCGCTTCTGGCGTGCGGCAGCGGCTCGGGCGACGTGTACTTGCTGGAGCTGTCGCCGTCGCTCGCGCAGGCCGACAAGCACGACAAGGCGCACTTGACCGCGGTGAGTACTGTAGTGAGGCGCGCGCCTGCGTGCGCGTGCGTGTCGGTGTGAGCGTGCGTGTGCCCGGCAGGTGCTGGAGCGCGAGGCCAAGCGCGAGCGCATCCTGGAGGCGCGCCTGCGCGAGATCCGCCTCAAGCAGCGCCAGGCGGACGAGGCCAGCCCGGAGGCGTCGCTGTCCGAGCTGGACCCCGCGCTCGGCGACGCCGACCTGCACCACACCAGCGCCGAGTTCTTCTCCATCGTCAAGAAGGAACAAGCCGCGGCACTGGGGCTTGCACACTAATTACGATCACACACAACTACCACAACGCGTACTGTTCACACACATATTGTGTAAGTAATTATTTGCATGATTAACCTTTATTGCTTTAGAACATATGTATTATATTTTTAGACTAACATAATTGTACTTCTTAGCTACATTTTAATTTAGTATTACATTTACCTATTACTTTAACATCTATATATTTGTATTTTTTTATACTCGTATATTATTTTAATAAAATTAAATGCTCTAAATGTAAAGTTGTTTTAAGTGTGAATCGTTTCAAGTATGATGTGTAAGCCCACTACAAATGACAGCAGAACACGTCCACATCTCAAGATCTACACCTCTAAGGTGGGCAATTTAAAAAAAGTGTACATTTCGACATGGAGAATGGTCCATGCTTGTTTTTGACAAAACTGATGTGAAAATTTCGTTTTTAACCGACTTCAAAAGGAGGAGGTTTTTTTATGTTTGTTACCTCAGTACTCTCGACTGAGTGAATCGATCTTGATGATTCTTCTTTTATTTTTCCAGTTCGGACAGTGTCATCCATGAGAAAACCATATAAGTCTTAAATTTGCATTAAATATGTGAGTGACAAATGGACGAATAACTCATTACCTTTTTTTATATGAAGGATGATGCTTCCCATAAAAAAAATGCGTTAAAAAAAGACCGGCTTCAAAACTATAAAGTTAAAAATAACAATACAGTTTTAACTAGTTTTTAGTTTTAAAGGTATGACGTCGGTGCCAAGCCAAATGTAAAGATATGTACACTCATCGCGTGTGATCTTGGGCGGGGTGGCTTCAAACCAGGCAACGGCACCGACTTCTTGTATTTGAAAGCTGGTGCTACCATCACGCCTGTCGTCCCCGAAAGGTTAGGCAGAAGTCGGTTTCTTTAACGCATTTTTTATTTTATTTTTTACTTTTTAGTGTCTGTAATAGGTTTATATTTAGGTTATTCGTTGTATTATATGTCTCGTTGGTCTAGTGGTCATAGAGTGCGACTGCCGAGCATAAGGTCCTGGGTTCGATTCCCAGGTCGAGCAAAGTGTTATTGGGTTTTTCTGTGAAATTCTCAATGCTCGGAGTATGGATTCGTGCCCGGTTAATGGCAATAGGCTCGCCACCTATTACATGGGACCTAAAACATACCGGCGAAATGTTGGTGTACATTAGTACACCACTGCCTAATCCTTCGGGGACAACTTACAGGCGTGATAGTACGTAAGACGTTGAACAATAAACGCGTCATCTATGTAGAAAATTTGAGGGTTTCTCTCGATTTCCCAAGGATCCACTCATCAGATCCTCACCATTTTTTTATGGGACCACACGGAAAGCATCAGCTTTCATATAAAAAAAGAATTTTCAAAATAGGTTCACCGAATCCACAGTTATGAGGTAAGAAGTTGAACAATAAACGCGTCATCTACGTAGAAAATTTGAGGGTTTCTCTCGAATTCCCAAGAATCCACTCATCAGATCCTAAAAAAAATTTTATGGGACCACATGGGAAGCTTCAGCTTTCATATCAAAAAAGAATTTTCAAAATCAGTTCACCCAATCCACAGTTATGAGGTAACAAACGCCTCCTCCTTTTGGAAGTCGGTCGCATGTGGCGTCTTAGCAGTGTCACCATGGTACCTATAGATTTATCAACAACAGGTGTTGTACCTCACCAGCTCCAGTCGTTAAAAATACTCGACCTACCAACCCTTTTTTTTAAAGTGCGGAAATATCCTTTACGGATCGTCCCATCGCCTGGTGAGGCGACGGGACTCCGCCTAAGCGTTTACCAACTAAAAAACCGCACCCTTCAACGCCACCAACCACTGGAGTGTGTCCTGCGCCGTGTCCACGGGGCAACCCACGCAGTGGTGACAACCGGGCGATGGCTCCCGGCCTATGCGACACAGGTACTTGCCGAAGCACCCATGCCCAGACAAGACCTGTGTCAACCAAAAGCTGAGGGCGCCGTGGCGCCTTTCAAGCCAATCCTCCATTATGGGTCTTACCGCCACTATCGTGGCGGGCCCTGCGCTGGGTTGCGCAAGTCGCATCCTCCGACCTACCACCCTACACTGAAGACTGCTATCATGAGTTAGGAAATTCTTGCAAAATGATACACAAGCAGAAATTACCATAACTAACATACGAACGCATCAAAACACACCCATCACATTCTCACAGAACAATATCATCTTATCATCGTAATTGCAATCACCAATATCCTACTCTAGGATAGCGCTTGGCTTCGGGGACTATCTTATAAAACCGGCACTAAAAAGCCGAGATACAGAAATGTATGAAAACGAAATAATAATAATAAAATTGTTTATTGACATTTGGGTTTTACCGACGTGTCGGCGCAGGAAGGTCTTCATCAGGATTCATCGTGTATTCAGTTGTTGTGGGCGTATTTTCGATCGGGAGGCATCAGAATTATCGCTTCTGACTTCTCATTATACACACACACTATTTGGGCACACTATTTGGGCAGATTATAAGCGATTCGTCGCAGACGTGGTGCGCTTGCGGTTCCAGTTTAGCTCGTCTCCAAAACAAGATACCCGCACCGCTTCCATTCACACGACGCCGACGCTCCGCTAGTGCGACTTTGACAACAGTCACTCTCAAATTTGACATTATCGACGACGCACGCATGCTCATTACTTTTCTGATAAATGTACAATATTCTTGAAGTAACAAAAACAGCCAAGCCACGTATTTTGACTAAGGTGTAGAGTTTGTGAAGTTAGGCCTTGAAGAGTCAGGGCGTGTAGTCAGAAGCTTGGCTGATAACTTTTTGACACTGCGATTATTGGCGTCATAAATTAGTTTTGGTTTGATTTCATTTCTTTTTGTAAGTTGCTTATGTCACTATTTTTATTTATTTACGGTTTAGAATACGTTTATTATAACATTAAAGCATGGCTGAGCGAGGTAATATATAACGCGCGCACTCGGTCCTAGCTGTCGTCCGAATGGCGGCGCGGCGGACGCGCGCTCTCGGCTCGCGTCGCTGCGCAAGGCGCTGCCCCCGCGCGCGTCTGCCGCGGCCCCCGGTACACCTTGCGCGTGTACAGGTTCCATGTATAAATCAGTATCGTTCATTCGTTTACGGGGTTGCCCGGTTGGGGGATCAAATTTCCAAGCCTTAGGATTTTTTGCTATTTGTGTACTTATACACTACACTACTGGCTTACATATCAAATTCCAGTTTATTAGGAAGTCCCATAAGAGCGTTCTTGATCATCAGTGAGTCAGTGACGAAATCAGGGTTTATTAGATATCATTATAATGTAAATTATAAGAACTATGCAATTATGACTTTAGGTATATATTTAATAAATCCGCTATTGACAACATATCCTGAGGATTTTGTTTATCTGGTATAATCCAAACCTAAGAAGAGGGTTCAAAAAAACAACGAAGCGCTTCGAGAAAATGTAGTAAGGGCACCCTTGCTTTGCTCGTCTTGGCGGGGCCACTACCGTGCCCCCAGATTTGTGTCTTAGTTGCGCACGTCAACTCAGTATAGCAAGAAGTCGGGCCGCTTGTAGGTTTCTATAACTATGACTGACGGGTCACATCGCGTACACATTGCACAGCGCGTTACAGGAGCTGCGTGCCGCGCCCCGTCCAAGTCCCCACATCACTTATTATATACTATTGTAACATTTATATAACATAGAGGAACTAAGAAGGGTTTAAAGTTAACAGAAAATAAGGTACACCTATAGAGCAATATGTTATGGGTGTACATATATAGGCTCGGCCAAGGAGTGTGTTACTGTAATATAAACTTCTTGATCCAGTATAATATTGAAGCCGAATGAGAACAGCGTACAACGTATTTATTTACAGAGGCACAACCCGACGCTACCGACGCGGCGCCGCGCCCGCGGACCTCAACAGTTACGCACTCGTTACTACTTTCTATCTTCATTCACCTGTGCTTTTTTTATCTGTAATGTTCAATAATAATCTGTCATCAAATCACTTCTGTTTAAATCATCGATAGAATACCTATAGTTTATTTTCTTTTCTTTAGGATACCATTGTTTTACGAATATTTAAGGTTATCGAACACACCTAAAATGGAATTAACTAGTGTATATGCTAAACCACGAAGCAATTTTGGTCGGCAACCGATGTTCTGCGAGCAAGGGCCGGAAATGTGCGACAGCATCCCCGCGAACCGCGCCGAGTTCAAGCACTACATCCTGCGCAACCCCGTGCACGCCACCACACAGCACACGCCCAACTTCTCGCAGTGCGAGATCAACACGATCCGGTGAGTCCAGTGGCCCCCGCCCCGCGCCCCGCGCTCCGCACCGCTCACCCGCCGCTTGTTGCAGGGCCAAGCTCACCAGCAGCGGCGTCAACCACGCCGAGGGCGGCTGGCCGCGAGACGTGAGCGTGCTGGACCCGGAGGCCACGCAGCGGTACCGCCGCAAGATCGAGAAGGATGACGCCTACATCCACTGCATCATGGAGCTAAGCCCGGTGAGTAACTCACGGCTGCCACGACCACCGTGCGCTTGGAGCGAGCCTCATTACACTGTAATGTTTCGCAGGGACTGGAGCACCTCGTGTTACAAAATAACGCAATCGATATGTATCAGACATATTACACAGAACTTGTGCACTCGGCCCCAATGGAACACAACAGCTGTCGGACGGTGAACTTGTTCCGCGACCCGGTGGCGACGGGCGGGCTGGGCGCCGCGCGCCCCGTGAGCTCCATCTGCTGGTCACCGGACGGCGGCCAGCGCATCGCCGCCACGTACGTGGACATCGACTTGAACCGAGAGACGCGCTCGCCTCTGTATGCATTTATATGGAACGTAGAAAACGCTACTTACCCAGAGAGAGCTCTGTTGCCTCAGTGTCCCATGCTCGACCTGCAGTTCAACCCGAAAGATACGCAAATGATGGCGGGCGGCCTGCTCAACGGTGAGGTGGTCGTGTGGGACCTGCGAATGAAGGGCGACAAGCCTTCGGTGGCGAGCGCGCCGCACGTGGCACACCGCGACTACGTTAAAAACGTGCTCTTCATCCAGTCCAAAACCGGCATGGAGTTCTTCTCGGGCGGGCCCGACGGCGTCTGCAAGTGGTGGGACATCCGCAAGATGCAAGAACCGACCGAAGAGATGATAATCCACGTAGTGACGTCGCATAATGAAGTGCAGTCCGTGGCCAAATCCAACGGTATCAGTGTGTTGGAATATGAGCCGACCATACCGACACGCTTTATGGTTGGCACAGAAAACGGATACGTTATTAACGGCAACAGAAAAGGAAAAACTCCACTGGACATGTTACCGACGAAGGTATTGTCTCAAATATTTAGCTTACTGTCTGACTAGGTATAGTTTTACATAACATATTTGTTTTGATATGCTTGGAATACTTTCACTCAAAATTATCAAAAGTGCAATAAAGTCCTCCCGTGCACACAATAAAGTCAATCAATATGGTACATTCAGTTTAACGCGCACGTTGGTCCCGTGTGGCGAGTGGAGCGCAACCCTGGGTTCATGAAGAACTTCCTGACGGTCGGCGACTGGACGGCGCGCGTGTGGAGCGAGGAGTGCCGCGAGTCATCCATTCTGTGGACGCCGCCGGCGCGCTACAAAATCACCGACGGCGCCTGGAGCCCCTCCAGGTACCGCGCGCGGCCAGCCAGCTACGGCCGGCCGCGCGGCTCTCGCTAACCCTTGTGCCGCTGGCGCAGGTTGTCGGTGATGCTGCTGACGCACTACGACGGGATGCTGGCCGTGTGGGACCTGCTGCGGCGCCAGCACGAGCCCGTGCTGAACATGCAGGTGTGCGACGAGCCGCTGCTCACCTTGCGCACTCACGACCAAGTCAGCACTTACTTACATACTACATCAACCACTTCCGTTACGTTCCCATATATCTGTTACAGCAGGGCTCGTGATTGGGTCCTGCGGTACTTCGAAAGCATACTTAATATGTTTTCCCTTAAAATATAATTGTAATTGTCATTGTAAAATACAGAATATAGAATGGATAATGCATTTGCTATGAAGCAAAATACCAAATGCACAGTTGTCAAGCTGTTTACAATTGGGATGGAAATGTCTTGAAAACTTGCCCAAACGATTATTTTAAGGCAAATCCAATTGATTTATGTTATATTTACGGTTTTGGTATCTGTTAAACAAAATGTGTTGCACAGGGTTCGCTACTGACCTGCGGCAGCATTAAAGGAAACATTTACCTGTTGGAGCTGTCAGCGACTCTGGCCCAATCTGACAAAAACGACAAGCTTCTGCTGACAGCGGTAAGTGTGTCGCCGTGTAGCCGTGTAGTGTCCTGCCGTGTGTGTCCTGCCCCTGGCGCTGCAGCCTGGTTTCCGTGCAGGTGTTCGAGCGCGAGAGCCGGCGCGAGCGCATCCTGGAGGCGCGCATGCGCGAGATCCGCCTCAAGCATCGCCAGGCGGACGAGGCCAGCCCCACGCACTCCGGCACCGACGTGGACCACACCTTCGGCGACAGGGACCTGCACGAAGCCACGCATGAGTTCATGCAGGCGGCCAAGAAGGAGGCCTCTTACCTGTAGCGCCTGTCTGCACGTTATCATTTTGGGTGTACTTTTTAGTTACGACTCTATTTAGCGTATATTTTAGATTTTAGACTATTATCATATTTTGAACTAAGTATTTTAGCATTAATTTATAATTCTTTAGGGTTTATCGTAGATTATGAATATAATCGTCTTATTGCTATATGGTAATTTTTTTACTATTTAAGTAATAAACGTCGTATTATTGTTATACAGATGTTTGTTTGATTTTTTAGCTCGTCATAAAACAGATTTACTTATATATAATAAGTCCTAGTCCACCCATTTGTTAACACACAACTGTGCCAAGAGTAATGACTGCTCTGTCCGAGGGAACAAACGCCTTGCACTCTACAGGCGTTGCCGGCGGCGCACTCAGGCGCAAAAACCTATACATCGTGCGGCTGAGCGCACTTCGCAACCAGAAGCTTGCCTTTGGCAAGAGGCAAGTCGAGCTGGAGGCTCGTCGTATCACTCTACACGTTGCCCTGATATCAGCGGCTCGAACAATACCAAATCGTCTATGGTCCAGTAATCCTTGGACTTGACATAACTTTGCGCGGGTGTTCTCTGTAGTCGGCTCTGCGCGATGGCAGCGGTGTTAGTGGACGTGCATTTAGTACGAGATCTATCACTTAGTCTTAAATTATTTTAATTAATTAATTTAAACCAGTGGAGATAAAGTACACACTGACAACACAATTAATACACTTTTAATATTACTGGTTTTAAAAGATATTGCAAAGTAACACAAACAGCTATAAGAGAACATGAGTTAAGCTCGGAACAGGGACGGGTCGTCGAAGGCTTCGAGGCGAGGTCCGACTAGCAAAGGGCGGCCTAAACTGGCGGAGCTGGAGCGGCGGAGTAGCCGGCAGGATCTGCAGGACCGCCAGCCGCTTGTACAGGTGGCTGCTGATATGATGGCTGGTTATAACAGAGGAAAATAAATTAGGTAGCTACTTAGCTAAACAACAACAACAGTAAGGAACGCACTAACGTACGTTGCGATCAGGACATAATGACAACGCGCGGACCTCATCATAAAATGAGAAACTACTGAAACTACTTGTGTTACTGAGTAGTAACTCGTCCCAGTGCAGCGTTGCTCGCAGCGAACACACAGGCACTCCACGGTGCTGGCGAAATTAAATATATTTGTTTAACCCCATTATATGTTTGAAATCGCTTGCATTCAGTTTGCAAAGGAATGACTACATCCCAGCTAGGCTACATTGAGCACTATGGCTCTTTGCTTTTTAAATATAATTAATAAATTCAGTATATTTGGTCACGTGCACCATTGCACCAGGACCTATTGGATCTCATGAACTTGCTACATTGAGTTTGAGTCTCTTATTTCTTCTTCCGTAAGACTTTCACTGAATATTATTTTGTTGACGATAAGTATAAAGTATTGTGAATATGAAGCTAATATCTTGTATTCTTTCCTAGTGTAGTGTAGTCTATTTGTGTGACAGTTTACTGAAGACACAACAGTCGACACTGACAGTGACGCTGGCGAGACGCACCGGCACCGTCACTAATGAACTGTCTATGTAGAAGTGACGAACGAAACAAGTGGGCGGATTCTGTAGTATATAAATAACCTCGGCACCGGCCGGAGCGCGCAGCGTGCCGTCTCGAACTATTAGTTAAATTAAGACTTGTAAGCCGTAACGCGTGCGTGATCGTATGTTAGGTACAATGAATATGAAGCAGCAGGCGGGTGCAGCGTGCGTGTGGCAGAGCGAGGAGCGGCGCTGCGCCGCCGTGCTGCTGGAGGTGTTCTCGTGGCTGCGCGCGGCGGAGCTGGCGCGCGCGGGCGCCGCGTGCCGCGCCTGGCGCCGCGCCGCCGCCGCGCCGCATCTGTGGCGCCGCCTGCTGCGCCGCATCGCACCGCAAGGCTACCTTACCAGTAACCAATTGTATTACTTCTTTCAAATGTTGCATAAACTCTAACATGCCAGTCTCATATTCAGATCCAAAATGTTACAATTTATCAACAAAATACGTAGTACACACGCGTACGTTAGCATCGAATAACAGAGTCACAAATTCTGAAAACTGTTGCACCTAATTACTCTCTGCTGAACTCCTTTAGTGTGTGTCAAAATACTGTCAGTCGAACTATTGTTGCTTCTCCTTGCACTTACTTGTGAATATACATAATACGAGTGGAATAACAAGATGGAATAACAACACAGCGCCCCCCGCGATGTGCTGGCGCCAGGAGTACGTGTCGGCGGCAGCGGGCTGGCGACTGGTGGCGCGGCACGGCGCCTCCGCCACGCTGCTGCACGCGGCGTTGGCGCCGGGCGGCGCGCGGCTGGCGCTGGCGGCCGCGGACGCCAGCCTAGCCGTGTGGGAGCGGCGCGGCGCCGCGTGGCGGGAGTGTGGCCGCGCCGAGCTGCGCGCGCGCGGCTGGGCCGCCGTGGCGCGCGTACACTGGGCGCCCGCCGGCGGACGGCTGCTGCTCGCCGGCCCGCTGGCACTCGTCGACGACTGGGAGCTGCTCGTACTCTGTGTCGAAGGTCGCTTCTGTTCATTCGGTACCGCGTGACCTAGTCACTCGCTACTGAACATTACGTTTGGATACCAGAGGACGGACGCTGCGGGGCGGTGGCGAGCCGCGTGCGGTGCAGCGCGGGCGCGGCCGGCTGCTGGGCCGACGTCGCCGGGGAAGCCTTTCTGTCCCTGGAGCTGCGCCGACTCGGGCTCGGCCTTTACTGCACGACCGTCTGGCTTAACTCCGCTACACAGGTGACTGATTAAGTGAAATAGCTCACATTACTTGGACCCATAACTTAAATATCATCATCATCCGGTCATCCGTGGTACTGGTCAACTGGGATTAAGCCAGTTTTAAACATCTGTTCTTATGCCAATAGCGTTTAAGCTCTAATCCGTCTCTTGCATGATTAGGAGGGAAGTGGAAAAGTGATATTTTTCTTACTCCTCCTATTTAATTTCATAATTAAATTCGCTGCGGGTTCCATTACAGTTAACATCATTCCCATGGGACACGTCGGGCTTCATTGCCTCAACGATTTTCTGGATGGTCACTATTGTTGATCCTGGCTTACAGGAGTTGCGGTAGTAGGAACTTAGGCTGGCGAGTTTTTCCAAAAGAAAAAGTAACTAAGTATTCAAATTCAAATTCATTTATTCAAAGTAATATTATAACTGAGCAGCATATAACCGCACACTAAAACGTTTTGGATTCAAGTATCTAACGAGAAAATCGAATAAAAATTTCGTCTTAATCCCTTATAACATTTCTGTTTGCAGGAGACGCAATCTGAATACGCTGGTGTAACGATGCCTCTGCTAAGGATTTATAACGAGGACGGCCAACACATCACGTGAGAAGCGCCCTATCTACTCACCGCTCTACACACACACGACCGCTCACTGGCGTGTCCCCCACAGGCACGCGCTCGTGGCCGATGCTCCTCGCGCTGAACACGGCGTTCTGGACTTCAGCGACGACGACTGTGAAGGCGGACCCAGCGCGACCTACCTCCGGGCCATTGATGCAAGAGTCTCAGCACCACCCTCAGCTGCCCCCCGATTGCTGGTGGCGGCGGCCGGCTGCCGGCTGGCCGCGTGGCTTGTGTGCGAGCCGCGCCCGGCACCGCTACAGGCGCGGGCCGCCGGCGAGCTGGCGGAGCGACTGCGGCGACACCGCGAGCGCCGCGCTGAACCCGAAGACATCGCGCAGGAACCTGACGAGGCGACCGTCCGAGCCGGGTGCACGCCGCCGGCGCGCTCGTGCAGCCTCACCGCTCCAATCATCGGCCTCGTCCTACACGAGCAGTGAGTATATATAAAAATATGTAAAAGTCCGTGATATTATATTTATGAAAATATGCTCAGTGGTTCAGTGACAATATCGTATCACAGCGGGCGATGCATGTGGGCAGTGTGTAGCGACGGCAGCGCGACTTGCGTGTCGGTGGCGCTGCAAGTGCTGCGCCGCGTGCGGGGCCCGGGCGAGCCCGGCGGGGAGGGCGCGCACTACGTGCAGCCCGCCGTGTCCGCGGCGTACGTGGCGTGGTGAGTGACGCCGTGACGCCGACAGTGCGCCGCGCGGCAGGGAGTAAGGTGGTGGTGTGCGCAGGCCGGCGGGCGGGTACTCGGCGCGCGCGTGGAGCTGCGCGGCGGCGTCGTGCGCGCGCGGCCCGGCGGCGCGGCTCGGCGCGGCGGCGGTGGGCTGCGTGCTGCCGCCCGGGCAGCCCGCCACGCTGCTGGTGCTGGCGGGCGACGAGCTCTACGTGAGTGTGCCGCCACTGTGTGCATGTGTGCGTGTGTGTGTGCTGACCGCCGCGTGTTGCAGGAGTGGCAGAGCCGTGCGACGCCGCAGTGCGGCCCGGAGCCTCATGGAGAGCAGTAGTGCGCGAGCAGGTTACGTCGTGACTGCGCCGCGTCGCGTCACATTCTCACGCTTGACTGTTGCGTTTCGTTTACAGGAATCATGTATTGATGTATCGGTTTTAATAACACTTGTAAAAAAGTTACTGAATAAATATTGTGATTTTATTTGCGAAGTTTCATTTAGGTAGATTAAAACTGTTTTTACCCCACTTACTATGAAAGCGAATAATTGCATGTAAACCGCCTTTACATGCAAAAATACCGCACTCGTTCATGAACTGCCACTTTTTCTCTTCTTTCATTTTAATAAAACAACATAAATCAACATAATTCTAATAGGTATATATCCACAGGTTGCCGAGCAGTTTGAGCTTGTCATGCTCACTAAAATGTCCTGCCGATGGCGGCGTTGTGTGTCGGGTCGTTTTATTCCCTACAACATGGTTGAGTAGAGCGACGCTGATACACACGTCATACTCGTGAACGGGTGCTGTCGGTGGTGACTGGTCGACTCATACATGCGGTGGCATTCTGATTTCGTTTTATTTTGTCTTGGGTGAATAGTTCATACATTTCACTTCAAACTGCATTAGTCTCATATTGATGTAGCAAATTAAAATTGTAAAGGAATTGACTTCCTATATTGTAATTTTTATTTATTTAAAAGAGTATCTATGGAGTTTCTTGCCGGTTCTTCTCCATAGACCTACTTTTTGGAACCGTGCAACTAGTTTGACAATTCAAAAGCACCTGTAATACTGGTCTACTTGAAATAAATTATTTTGAATTTGAATTTGAATATAAATGCTATAACTACATATACATATAGCTCTATCTGTACGTTGCGTTTTCACGCCTAAATAAAATAAAACGCCACGCTCTCATCACACATTTCAATTTAAATCAGTAAGATTTAAATCAAAGCAAGTAGAGACTTGATCGAGTACATTCCGAGCAAATTGTCTCTGGCAGAAATGAGCACTTAGCTTTTAAATATAAGTAATTTTTAATCAACAGATATACATTTTTAGGGTGTACTTTGGTTGATATAAAATATATTAATCTGGACATTATTATTTATCGGATAGGAAGGGTAGGAATAAGTCTTGAGTTACACTACATTGTTTTTTTGTATATAATTACCTACTAAAGCAATTTTTAATATGACTGAAATACGATGCCACACTACAGATTGCTTCATTTTATTTTACTGGGACATACAGAACTACTGGAGAAATGTGGTCTTCTAAGCTTAGAAACCAGACGTCCCCTAGTGTGGAGCCGTGCGACTTTTGGAAGGTGGAATTGATTGTGTCAACCTCGCAATATGCCAAACCTATGTGCTCCGACGTCTACACGGGACAAATATTTGCAACAATGGCTGTGTTTATCTTCCAGAGACGGAGGAAGACAAAAGCAGCCAGTTTTTTATGTAGAGTAAATTCATTAAGAAACAGTATGATTTTATACTTTTATTTAAAATGCACCCCACCGGCGACACATGCCGACATGGCTCATAATACTATCACGATCACACGACGGTGTTTGCCAGGAACGAGGACGTTGACGAGCTGTGTGTGGCTTCCTTGGGGGATGTGCTGCTCGATGCCTTGCACCGCGGGGACAGCTGCAACGACGCTGCGCCCTTCGACGCTAGCCCAGTCTGCGGTTTAGTCGATCCTCCATCGCACCGGCCACCCGACAACTTTCGTTGAATTTTTTTTATCGATAGCCACGTGTCTCGCTGTTCTGACACTGAAGCAAAAGAATTACAAGGTGAGGAAGTTTGCTGGGCGCAAGCAGACGTGGTCGGCGTGATGGAAGACGCCGTCGCCGCCGCCGCCGCCCCGGCGCACGGGCTCCCGCCGGCGCGCGGCGCTGCCTCCAGCGACACCAGCACGGCCACGCGCTCCGTGCCCGCCGGCACGCTCAGCTCCAGCCTGCCGCCCGGAGCTCGCACCTGTTGTGCTTGGTCCACATCCACCACGACGCGACCGACACCGGCTTCTTTCAGCTGCCCTTTCGAATTAAGCATATTTTCGATGCCACCAGACACAGAGCTGCTCGACTTTGCATCTCTAGATGTTAATATTACTGACGTGTGCAGATGCCGTTCGTTCTGTGAGGTTCCGTTTGGTATATGAGACACAGAGCGTGCTCGGAGTCGCTCGACGATAGTGGGACGACGACAACGCGGCGGCGCTGCGGCGGCCGGCGGCGGGTTCGCGCACCAGCTGGTGTCACCGGCACGCGTGGCGCTGCGCCCTCCGCCTCGCGAAGCAGTGGCCGTCGGCGTCGGCGATGGCGGCGCGGCAGTGGTGGCAGCACTGCGATCGATGTCGATCATGACGCGCGGCAGGTGCGCGCACGGGTCCAGGTGCGCCTCCGCCTTGATGCGGCAGCCGTCGTCGGGAGCGAGCTCGACGCAGCGCGGCGCGGGCGGCGTGCGGCCGGGCCCGCAGCGCGGCGCGGGCGCGGCGCACACGGGGCCGCGGATGGCGTAGCGGCTGCCGTCGGTGGCCAGCGCGCACTCGCGCTCGGCGGCGAGGCGGTAGGGCGCGGGCGGCGGCGCGGGCGTGTGGCGCGGCCGCGCGGCTCGCTGCGCCGCGTCGCGCTCGTACTGGGCGCGGCGCGCGCGCTTGGCGAGCTGCAGGCGCTGTGCGACAGGGTCCAGCTCGCTGCAGCTGTTTGATTCAGTTAACGGTGGGACCTCGCACGCCGGCTGGTTTTCCTGTATCTGAAAAAGGACAAATAGTTACTTAACGTTAGTAACTCATGCGTTCCCGACTAATGCAAATCACATTTTCTGCTGGAACCTATGCATAAGTTTTATTGTGTCGTATGCATTATTATTGTAAGAAAAAATAACCCATTAGGTGTAGGTACTAGGTAAAATTGAACAATAATTATATTGGTACCTGATCGAGAAGGTGTCGGCACGTGAGCGAACGGGCGGGCGGTGGCGGCGGGCAGGGCGGGCGCGCGCCCTGCGGCGGCGGGCAGCACAGCACGCGGCGCCCGCGGCGCACGGCGGCGGGGCGCGCGCGGCACGCGGGCTGCGGCGCGGCGCGGCACGGCGGGCACGCGGGCTCGGGCCGCGCCGCGCACGCGCCGCCCTCCGCCCGCGACGCGGCGCGCGCCAGCAGCGCGCACAGGCGCCCGCGCGCGGCTAGGTACAGTGCCATGTCGGTGTGTGTCGGTCAGCGAGTGCCTCCAGACTCAAGTGACTGCTTCTCAGCCATAACCCTCGCGATCACAAACTAGTAGGCTTCGATATGTCACGCATCGATATGGCTACGGTAACAGCATCTCTATCGACTACGTATTGGCTCAGAATCATTAACAACACTATAACATACTGCCCGGGAGGCGACGTAGCGTGTCGGACTCCGCCCGGCGTCCGCACACGTCGCCGCCGCCAGCCCTGCCGCGAGGCCGTGGGATTCGCGCAAGCATACAACCCGCTGAACCCCGGATAGAAAGAAAGAAAGCGCATTTATTGATAGCACACAAATCACATAAGACACTTAAATCAAAACTACAAAGTCGCAGCTCAGCACAACCTACAGATTACTGCGGCGTTGATTTTAAGTGTAGTCTGAGCCTGAGCTAACGCGGTGCCCATCAACTGCGGTCCCAACCTTCGGAAATCTTGTCCGAAGTCCCACCACATTAAATATAAAGCCCTCTGTTTTAATTTTTCTACATGCTTGGTAATAATTTAGTTCTAACGAGGTTTTAATAGCCAAACTATGTTACTGCAACTTAATAAAGAGTTTAGGTATGAAAAAGTGTATTCCAAATTTGAAACTTTTTAAATAATTATCCCTTTTTTGTTTTGATATTAGTTTATGTTTGACGCATGTCTATTGTAATGGCAGAAAAAATAATTAGAGCTAGTAAAATTATAGCGCTGCTGGAAGAGGGGTGTAGCCTGTTAGGTCTCAAAGTGGTTAAACGAGAGTCGTTCAACCGTCCAAAGAACCTGGACTAGGCTGTACCGAGAGCCAGGTTCCGTTCAGAGAAAGCAAGTTCCGGTCAGAGTGTCACCACGAGACGACCGCTTTTTAGTGACTCAGCCGCTGAGGAACCAAAAATGCAGTTACGAAGAAACCTTGAAGAGGCACAAGGTACATTATTAGCCGGTAGATTATGAGAAGGCTTTTAGGCTTTTAGTGGCTAATAAACGCAGTGGATGACCAGCGCGGGCCCCAATTTACTCCGTAAGCGGCACCGGCTAAGCTAATTAAATAGAGTTTAATACTTGTTCATAATGTAATTTTGTTCCTATAAATACATTTTTCAATTGTGCATAGAACTTGGCACTCATTTAGATCTCCATTCTTTTTGCGGCGAAGTCCACAGCCAAGCATAATTTTTGTGTTGAACTTGGCTCTCCTGTTTTACATTTATGTTTTTGATGGGATTTTATTTTCACCATTAGCAAGGAGCCGCGCAGCCGTGGATTGCTATCTGAATGATCTTTAGATCAAACACTGAGAACTTCTAAACATTATTTGCAAATGAGTCCTCACAGGAATTTAAAACAACAAAGTATTTCGCTTTTTTACTAGTTTGATTTTTGAGTGTAATTTAAAACGAAATAGTCCGCTGGCGGAGTGTCAGGGCGAGTGCTGTAAAGAGCAGCCAGGCTTCTGTCCCAAACTTCTGTAAAGTTAATCGAACTGGGTAGATGGTTTATTTAAGCTGCAATCGTTTGTAGTACCTAGTTATTTACGTAGGTATGTGAACTCGTACTCTACCTGCAACCAGGAATTCCCGGAATTGCTATCTGGCTTGAGCACCCGCTCAGCTATCAGCGCCCAGCAGCGCGCGTCCCGCAGGACAAAGCGCGCGCGGCGCCGCCCGGGCCGGGAGCCGCGCCGCGTCGCGCCGCGGCATCACGCAGTAAGTGGTGCATCCC